>CM048746.1:665158900-666523826 GCA_026315105.1 Locusta migratoria | reverse complement strand
AGAGAGAGAGAGAGAGCTAAGCAGAGAGAGAGAGAGGAGAGCTAAGCAGAGAGAGAGAGAGAGAGAGAGCTAAGCAGAGAGAGAAAGTTGAGCACATGGATAGAGTAACTCAACTGCGGGTACTATTTATAATAACAATCTGACAAATGATCTCTGATATACGACGTGTTTTGACCTAAGTATTCGCTGGATACTATTACTCTGGATTACGTTGATATAATTTGAATTTACCAAAAATTTTGAAAAATGAGAAAAATTCTGCCTCTTAACAAATTATTAAAATTACGTAACGATGAAAAATGTCGGAATACCGTGATTCTAATGCTAAGGTCGCGATGTGGTTTTTAGAAACCCGCGACAAGAATAAGGTCGTTTCTCTCGGTATGGCGAAAGATACGAATGCCTCCGACAATACTTTTTAGCTTCCCACGTCCGAGAGCTAGCGAGGGACAACGTGCACCATAACATCCAAATGAAGCCCCTCCTTCGGACAGTCGAATGTTGCCGAGGTTCTTACAGGATATGTTGGATAAGAACCGTTATTTAACCAACCCGTATCCTGTGCCTGAGATTCTTAGGATTTGTTTGGGTAAGCTGCTGCGACGTCTGCGCAAATCTCTCTTAGCAGGGAGAATGCAAAGACGATGTGGAGCAGGTTCAAGCCCCCCCCCCCCCCCTTATAAAATCTCTATTTTGGTCATGATCCCCTTGCAGAATAATTTTCCAGCCAAACAGGCACAAGGGGGAATAATAATCAAAATCAGGTATCAGAGAAAGAAGAGAATAATAGTTCTAATCGACAGTCTTGGGGAAATGGCCAGTGAACCCAGCAAAATGGGCATTGGCTTAACCACAATGAGAATGGGTACAAAGGTGACTACCACGGTAAGAAAAAAAAGCAAGTGAGGGAATGGCAATAACTAGCATTCCGACAATAACGTACCCGCGCGGTGCCAATTCCAAGTGCGTCCACTGCGAACGGCCGAACACGCCTCCGCAGGCTGTGGAAGTGCGTTCGCCTAACCTGATGCGTAACAAAATGCCAGACATACGACCCGAACCATCGACGTCAAAACAATGACGTTCTTACTATATACGTTCATCCCTGCTCGGGGATTTTCTATAGGTTTATAGGTTCCAGGTTTTTAACCCTTTCGTGGTTGTTGGGGACATATACGTCCCACTAACTTCGGACCTCATTTGTACCACAAGGTGGTGAGTTGCGTAATTCTGCATAGTGCTGCCATCTATTGGTGGCCCTACAGAAAGCGGAAAAAAATCGAGGCACTGAAATTCTTACAGTGTAGAAGGCTATGACTGTTTTTTATGGGCTGCCGCGTAAATTTTCGCGCCCGGTACCATTGTTTATTGTTCCTTGAATCGGCTTTCGTCCATTTTCTCGCTACCGAAAATCTCCGAAGTAAGTATATTTGCTATTTTATGTTTCTTAGAAATTTACAAACAACAATTAAGCTTTCTAAAACTCATTTTACTTCAAAAGTTTTTTTTCTGTGAATTTACAATTAGTGGGACGCATGTGTCCCAGTGACCATTGTGTAGCTCTATAGTGCCTTTATGTTGCGATATTATAGTAGTCATATTTCAAAGAAAAACTGTTTTTTCTGTAAATTTTTGCGCTAATAAAACACGGTATGTGGTTTACTATCAATCTGCATTTTGTATTATAGAAGCTGCGAGACAGCTCTCTCGCTTTTTTTTCTTTTGTTTATTTTCTTTTTTTAATATAGTGTGCATTACAAATTTTTGAATCATGTACTTGTTTAGACCCTATGACAGTTAGGATAACTTAAGAAATTATTTTAAAAAGTCTTAGGTAAATCGGTACCAGAAATGATCAGTGGGGACGTATGTGTCCAACCCTTTTTTTTTTTTTTTTTTTTTTTTTTTCTGAGATAACTTGAGATATTCTAGAAATATGAGTAGAAAACCACGAAAGGGTTTAATTACATTTTGTATGTTTTTTTTTCCAATGTTTTTGAAGTTACAGAACACGCCGACAACGTGTCACATAACAGATACATTTACAATTGTGTTACTTTAGGTGTGTTTTCCTCTGCTTTTCGGCACTAAAGAATGCGCTGACAATGTGTCACGTGGAAGACACATTTGTAATATTTGTTACCCTGCATATGAGCATACGCAGCGCTGTGTGAATTAAGTTGTGTTCTGTACAATTAGCTGACGCGTGAGGTATGCTGATTTGGTGCGCATACTTAAATGTTGTGGCACAGTCCGTAATGTCGGCTCCGATAAACAGACGTTTGATTGCTACTTTACAATGGAACGCCTATGTAATGGGAACATTTAGTTTAATTTTCGGTCGTTCATGCGTGTTATTCAAGTGCTTGCACCAGATATGTGAACTAAGTACTATTAGAGCCAAACAAAGTCTAATTTTTTAAGGTGTAACCGTTCTTTTCAACTGTTCTAACATAAATTTGATGTTTCAGGTTGTATTGATGTCCAGTAGTGTCAGTGAGTGAATGGGAAATGCGTGTTCCTCCAGAGCAGGGATGAACGGTAATCAGTTCTGCCACAGCCAGTATGTGTGCTTCTGTGTCCTTGAAATTGCCAACGTGTATCGTTTTCTAAGTAACCGTTACGACGACGCCTCCCGGACAGAAACGGGTTAGTGCTTGGTGAAGCGGAAGGTGCTAAGGAACATGTTGTGTGTCTTTGGGACAAGGTTGTAACGCCAAGTGGGTGGAGTATCTAATTTACCAAATTAATCAACAACCTGTAATGCAAGCTATAACGTGACAGACTGCAATGTGTGCATCACTGACGGAATTTTCAAGTTGTGTTTCGCAGGAAAACTGTTACCGCCGGCCTCCGTAATCTATATCTGTAAATGTGAATGTCTGTTCGGTGTACGTTTATCACGTCTGAATCACAATACATAAAGAGCTACAAATTTGTACAGTTACTAATATCTACCAGGGGAAGGCTTTAGGCACGGGTTTTTATGGCGATCGGATAGCTATTTGTCTATATATATTAATGTGAATGACTGTTCGGTGTACGAGTATCACGTCCGAACGACAAGACGCAGGGACTTAAATATTTGCACAGTTACTAATTTATACCTGAGGAAGGTTTTAGGCACGGTTTTATAGCGATCTGATAGATATTTCGTAATTTAAAGGACTATAACTGTATGCGCCTATGTAATTGGAAAATTTAGTTTAATTTTCAGTCGTTCATGCCTGTTACCCAACTGCTGCACCAGGTATGTGAAACTAAGTACAATTAGTGCCAAAACAAAGTATAATCTGATCATAGAATGAAGGCTTTCACGGCAGGTATCGTCATTTCTTAAAGCTTCCGGTCTGAGATGCCGTGGTACATATATGAAACTTTCCCCTGACATTTCGCCCTCGTCTGCGGAAGGCATCCCCGGAGGTAATGCCGCTTTACCTCCGAGGATGCCTTCCGCAGATGGACCACGACATCTCAGCCCGGAAGCTTCAAGTAATGAAAGTATAATCTTTTAAGGTGTACCGTTCTTTTCAACTGCTCTACATAAATTTGATGTTTTAGGTTGTATTGATGTCCAGTAGTGTCAGTGAGTGAATGGGAAAGGGCATGTTCCCTCCAGAGCAGGGAGGACGGTAGTTAGTCCTGCCACAGCCAGTATGTGTGCTCCTGTGTCCTTGAAACTGCCAACGTGTTTCCTTTTCTAATTCACCGTAACTGCGCCACCTCCCGGACAGAAACGGGCTAGTGCTTGGTGAAGCGAAGGTGTTAAGGAACATGTTGTGTGTCGTTGGGAGATTGTTTTGTAACGCCAAGTGGGTGGAGTATCTAATTTACTAATTAATCAAGAACCTGTAATGCAAGCTATAATGCGACAAACTTCACTGTGTGCATCACTAACGGAATTTTCAAGTTGTGTTTCGCAGGAAACTGTGATCGCCGCCCCGTAATAAGTGATAAGGATGTACTGAAGGATCTAGCTTAAACAGGCCCCACTTGAATTTTGTTGACGAAAAGAAGTACGCAGCTCAGTGTACAAGGTCGAGCCCATGATTAATGGGAGCACAGCGCGAGACGAATGCCCGAATTTGGAACAATCATAGCAGTTCAAATGAGGAATATGTAGTCCATAACCACTTTCTATCCTAAATTTTGGCTGGAATCTATGTAACATATTTAAATTTTATGATATGCTTTTATAATAAGCTTTGAACTGTACCATCTAATCACTAGTGTCTGTAGAAAGATATAAAATAGCCAAGATCGCTTATCATCAATTTTTATTAACGACGACCGGCTTCGCTGAACTATGTCAGCATCATCAGGTCAAAATAAAATATTTTACATGGCCATAATCAATTTGCTTTTTGTCACTCACTGTGATAATTATGTTTTATTATAATGACATAGTGCACCTACGCACTGTAAATTGTTATATAACAACTGTTTGAGATTACAAGATTATGGCCTTGTAAAATATTTTATTTGACCAGATGATGCTGACATAGTTCAGCGAAACCGGTCGTCGGTAATAAAAATTGATGATAAGCGATCTTGGCTATTTTATATCTTTCTACAACATTATAAGTGGATCGCCTCCTAAAACGTAAACCAACTCAACTAGTGTCTGTCTTGATTTATCTTTTTTGCAGGCAGTTTGTGATACACATATATGTTTGACTAAATCAACAGTGTTTTAATGTCTTTATTGTTCCAGGTGTTTATGTATTTCCATGTCTTGTTTTAGTGTTTCTCTGATTGTAGGATTAGGATGTCAATTTATGTATTTGTTTATTTTAATACTAAGCTGAATTTTAAAGAGAATTTGTGTTTTTGAGATTTTGTCTAGAGAATGTTTTAAGGAAACGAGGGATCGATGGAGCAGTCATCACATAATGACGCTGCTGCTCCAAATGGACAGTATGGACAGTAAGCGAATGTAGTGCCACTAATTGTACTAAATTGTCTTTAGTTCTATGATGATTCTACAGGTACTCGCCGGAGATACAGGAACAATCCAGTGATCGGCAAGGGGTCGGGAACTAAACTGCAGCCTGGAGATGCAGCATTGCGTTGGGCCCAACATTTAGTTTGCGTTGTACATTACAGCAGCGCGACCTCAGCCTGGTGGCAGGTCAGTTTAATGTGCCGTGTCGCACCGATCTGCTTCTGCTATGTGCTTCTGGGCAACATTCTGCTGCTCTCGCTTCCTTGTGTGTGTGACTGTTAGTAATGTGGCCACAATGTCGATGTTACTAAATTTAGCTTAGTTTATGTCCCTGTGATAGTGATACGTAATTTCTTAAACCTTTCTCATATAATTATATATTTCTGACGACGTTACAGCGTTCAATGAATGAAATAAATCGCAATTTGCGATGAGTTATGGCTTCACTGTACTAGGTTTAAATGGAATACCAAAGTATGGCGAATGAAAATTTGTGCCCGGCGGGGATTCGAACCCGCGATTTCCTGCTTACTAGGCAGACGCGTTGACCACTCCGCCACCGAGGACTCTTCCCTGCACGTCTCCCGCCACACACAAATCTCCATTCGCCACGCTGTCTCTTTCCTATTACCACAGCCTATTTGTTCTGTAATGCTCGCAGCCTGAAATCTGTATTCCTGCTTCAGGGAGAACAGATCATGAGGTTTCGAACCTCGGCTTGTACACAATTATATATTTTTGATGACGTTACAGCGTTCAATGAATGAAAGCAGGAGACCCCTGGTTCGAATCCTGGCTGGACACAAATTTTCATTCGCCGCACTTTGGTATTCCATCTAAAACTAGTACATTGAAGCCATAACTGATCGCAAATTGTGATTTATTTCATTCATTTCTCATATGTTAAAATTTTTACTTTGATAAGCATTGGATCACGTTTTGTGAAGCTGATAGACCGACATGGACTAGTTTATTTAAGGGTTTGTAAATTACTTTAATGTAATTTTGTAATTTACTTTAATGTTCTCACCTATTTGATTTCAAAAAATTATCTGCGTAGTTTTATATTTGTATGTTGATGTGAATACATTGCACCAGTGTAATGAACACCACTGAGCAATGGATGTGAGTCATGACAAGGTGTTTTCTAAGTGCCTAGGAAAGAGTTAACGCCACACTGCTGTCAGAAGTGCGCGCCATCAGACCTCGCGAGAACTGGGGTGGCATTCCTGCCTCCGACAGAATGGGAGAAGGTCAACGAGCTGTCCCGGCCAGCGAGAGTGTCGCTGGCAGATGGATCCGTGGGCCACTGCGTTCCAGCCCACTGGCATCACTAAGGCCCTGGGCACCTGTGAGACAGCATGCCGCCGATCGCCATCTGTCCTGCCCCAGCAAGGGGTGGGGGCGTTCTGCACACGCCCGTACCCCAGTCCACTGTCGCAGAGTAACATATACAGAGAACCAGCCCCCCCCCCCTCAATCACTGTCCTACGCTCCCCTTGCTACGTTCCGTAAGATGCCAGCAGATGTCAGATGGTTCCCTGGCTTAGTACCGGTAGACGACGCTAGAGGTACTTCTGAGGGAGTCTCTCGCACGTCAGAGGGTAGCGTGGAGGGGAAGCTGAAGGGAGAGCTCGTGCCGCCTGCCACGAGGCCACAGATACGTCCGGTGTGCCGGCGTTTGAGGGGAGGTGGTGCTGGGGACAGCCGCTACCTGCCGCCTGTTCTGGCCAGTTTAAAGGGCTGCTTCTGACCGCAGCGCCATCATGGGACATCTTACGGAACTGCTTCAGCACCCCCGCCCCACACTCCTGAGCGTGGGACCGGGCCCTTGTGGAGGTTTCCCATCTATATATATTTGTCTGTGCCACTGTCAACGGGTCATAACCACCACTCCGAGTGGCTGGCAGCACAGACAAATATATACAGATGTGAAACCTCCACAAGGGCCCAGTCCTATGCTCCGGGGTGCGGGGCGAGGGGTGCTGAAGCTGTTCTGTAAGATGTCCCATGAGTGAGCTGCGGTCAGAAGCAGCCCTTTAAACTGGCCAGAGCAGGCGGCAGGTAGCGGCTGACCCCACCACCACCTGCCCTCAAATGCCAACAAGCCAGACACAGTCATGGCCTCATGGCAGGCGGCACGAGCTCTCCCCTCAGCCACACCTCCACACTACCCTCTTACGTGTGAGAGGCTCCCTGAGAAGTGCCTCTAGTGTTGTCTACCGGAACTAAGCCAGGGAACCGCCTGACACCTGCTAGCATCTTACGGAACTGCGAGGGGAGCGAAGGACAGTGGTTTAGGGGGGGCTTCTTCTCTGTATATGTTACTCTGTGCTGTCAGGCCCCCAGTGTGGGTCCATATGCCGCAGTAGAAGGCGTGTACCCCACGTCCCCCTGCATGTGCACGGATGGAGGTGGGCACAGACGACAGGCACTCCTGTCAACACAACTCCAGTAATTAGGTGTAAATTTAGTATTTGCACTTTCAGTCTGGTGACGATTTTGTGTCCAGTTTTTCTCAAGTTAGAATTCCATGTGTGGCCTTCAGCCTGTGTGTAAACTTAGTATATTTAAATTTCCTTGTTGTTTTCTTAACTAACGTTTTCACGTTGTATCTGTATCTGAGAGTATGCCAAATATTTCTCAGATTTTCTAGTTTCATTCTGTCTTTCCTATCTTGGCGTGACCGATTGCACCACGTGCTTTCGTAACGGTCGTTACTTCCGCCTTCAGCCACACTTTTACTGATACTAGCTTTCTTTTATATGAATTCTGGCATGTGCTTTACTTGCTTAATCTAAAGTAATTACTTTTGTAAATTCTATGTAATTCCTCATGATCGCACACCATGTGGTACTTAAGAATAGGATGCCACTGCCTCCCCAAACGCGAGTTCATTTTATGCATAGTGATTTTTAAATTTGTGCTTCGAGACACTAGCCATCTCGTCCATATGCCGCTGACGCTTCGTTTGTTGCTACTATAAACTGTCCCTGCATGAGTAATGTACAGCAAGCATTATGTGCACGTCTGGCTTTGAATGAATTTATGTGCATTACTCTATCCATTGTGTGTTTGCAATTTTCCTCCCAAGTTACCTCCATATTCATAAAGTGCAGAAACAATTTTATTATAAGCAGTAACTTTATGGTTTAATTCACTATTGTACAATGTCTCTGTTTAATTTGATCTCTCCACATTTATTTGATTGTTCACTTTATTGAATAGATGATGATTTAAAGTATCAAACCTCTGGTTTATAATTCCATGCTCCATGTCCCATGTTTAATTATCCATTTCCTATTTTTAACATTGATTTCATGTTTGTCAATACATTGGCTGCTCTTTTAACGAGTTAGCAGTTAGATAAATTGCGAAAATACGTGGCCACTCGCAGAGTAATTTAGAGCAGCAGTGAGGGTTTTAACTTACATTTGCAAATTTCAACTGACCGAGATCTTGCTTAAATAATTTAACAAGCTTAATGGCTACCTGAGCAAAGAGCTTCAGTCTCAACTGTTTTTAGTGTTGTTTATATATATAACAAGCGGTAAACTATGGATGGTACTAAGGCTGTAGAACTGTGATAATTCAGCAGTCGTGTACTCGTGTGATGAGAAACTTTATAGCAAAAACTGTAATTAATTGCGGATTAATTACAACTGGAATGTTCGATAGACTACACTAATTTACTTGTGACAATTGGGAACTTTTATTCTCGAGTGCGTATGGTACTTATTGTGCCTCTGATGATTTTTTTTGTGGTTTTAGGGCGCACAACTTCTATGGTCATTAGCGCCCAGTCAAAAACATAGATTTGCTATGGCCTAAAAAAAAAATGGGGACTGTCAGAACATCCAGAAGAGGCTAAAAACGAAAGATAAAAGACAATTAAAAGGGTTAAATATCCTTGGATAAGTTGGCCAAGTTGATAAAACGCAAAACTCGAGCAGCTGCTCGTGTGTCATCAGCTAAAATTTCCTCCAGAGTAGACGGCAAGTGAAGGGCTACACGGAGATGATTAAGAAGTACGCAAGACAGTAAAACATGTCGCACGGTCAGCAGTTCACCGCAGGAGCACTGTGGTGCAAGGTCGGCGGACAGCAAGTGACGGTGGCTGAAACGGCAGTGACCGATCCGCAACCGGGCCAGGATGACCTCCTCCCGCCGAGAGGGGCGTGAGGAGGTCCTCCAAGCGGTCGGGATCGGTTTTACAGTTCGCAATTTGTTGTTGGACATTGAAAACCACGCACTGTGCCATTGCGACACGATACTCCGGCTGAGTGCCCGTTGAACATCGTCAGATGGGACGCAAAAGGTAGCCACGCGAGGTAAAAGAGCTGCGGCCTTGGCCGCTATGTCGGCCGTCTCATTCCCGGGCACACCTATGTGGCCAGGGACCCACAGGAAAGAAACGTGACAGCTGTCATCTGCTAGCAACTGGAGGGAGCGTTGGATCCGATACACGAGAGGATGGTGCGACAAAGGGTCCTTAAGACTCTGCAGGGCACTAAGGGAGTCCGAACAGATGGCATAGAAAGGTTGGCGGTGGCGGCAGGTGTACAAAACGGCCTGGTGGAGGGCAAAAAGCTCAGCCGTGAAGTTCGAGCACCGGTCAGGGAGCTTGTATTGGAAACGGTTGTCCTCGACGACGAAGGCAGATCTGACACCGGCAGTGCTCTTGGAACCATCAGTGTAAATAAATATGGCGTTATCGAACCGCGAACGGAGTTCGACAAGCCTCGAGCGGTATACAAAATCCGGAGTGCTCTCCTTGGGGAGCGAACTAAGTTCGAGGTGAGTGTGAACCAGGGGCCTTATGCCACGGTGGCAATGGGCTTTCGCTCAACCGAAAGGTGGAAGGAAGAGTAAAATCGAGCCGCTGTAGTAGGCGGCGAAACCGAACTCCAGGTGGAAGCAAGGCAATCGCAGACAAATGATATTGGCGATCGAGTGAGTCGTCAAAAAATAATCGGTAAGATGGATGGTTGGGCATCGACCGTAGGCGGCATGCGTACCGAGACAAAAGTATGTCACGCCGAGTGGTCAAGGGTAATACAGCAGCCTCGGCATACAGACTTTCAACAGGGCTGGTATAAAATGCACCGGTCGCCAGACGTAATCCCCGATGGTGGATAGAGTTGAGACGGCGGAGAATCGACGGCCGTGCAGAGGAGTATACAAGGCTTCCGTAGTCGAGCTTCGACTGAACAATGGCCTGGTAAAGGTGAAGCAGGACGGTACGGTCAGCTCCCCATGACGTGCCACTGAGGACACGAAGGACATTAAGGGATCGGGCACAACGGGCAGCCAGGTAGGACACGTGTGTGGACCAGCAAAGTTTCCGATCCAACATGAGTCCCAAGAATTTCGTAGTCTCCACGAAAGGGAGAGCAACAGGGCCGAGATGTAGAGAGGGTGGAAGAAATTCCTTGTATCTCCAGAAGTTTATACACACAGTTTTCTCAGTGGAGAATCGGAAGCCGTTTGCGATGCTCCAGGAATATAGACGGTCAAGACAGCGTTGAAGAGAACGCTCCAAGAGGCACGTCCGCTGGGCGCTACAATAGATTGCGAAATCGTCAACAAAAAGAGACCCGGAAACGTCGGCTGAAAGGCAATCCACGATCGGATTGATTGCAATGGCAAAGAGCGCCACACTCAAGACGGAGCCCTGTGGTACCCCGTTCTCCTGGCAATAGGTATCTGACAAAACAGAACCCACCCGTACCCGGAACTTGCGATCCGCCAAAAACTCTTGAATGAAAAGAGGAAGGCGGCCCCGAAGGCCCCATCTGTGCAATGTGCGGAGAATGCCCGCTCTCCAACAGGTATCGTATGCCTTCTCCAAGTCGAAGAACACTGCTACTGTTTGACGCTTCCTTAGAAAGTTGTTCATAATGAAGGTCGACAACGTAACGTGGTGATCAGCAGCAGAGGGGTGTTGACGAAAACCGCATTGGATATTAGTCAGGAGGCGGTGAGATTCGAGGAGCCAGACCAACCGAGCGTTAACCATGCGTTCCATCACCTTACAGACACAGCTCGTCAGAGAAATAGGACGATAGCTGGAAGGAAGATGTTTGTCCTTCCCTGGTTTGGGGATGGGGACAACAGTGGCTTCACGCCAACTTGTGGGAACATGACCTTCAGTCCATATGCGATTGTAGGTACTGAGAAGAAAGCACTTGCCCGCAGGAGAGAGGTTCTTCAGCATTTCAATGTGAATGGAATCGGGCCCGGGAGCAGAAGATCGGGACAGGGCGAGAGCACGGTCTAGCTCCTGCATGGTGAAGGCGACGTTATAATTTTCACGATTAGAAGAGTGGAAAGAAGGCGGCCGGGCCTCCTCTACCTGTTTGCGAGGGAGAAAGGCAGGGTGGTAATGGGCAGAGCTCGAAACCTCCGCAAAGAAACGGCCCAATGCGTTGGAAACGTCATAGGGGTCCACGAGGACTGCATTCTCCACGGTCAGGCCAGGAATCGGGGAGTGGACCTTAATGCCGGATAGACGGCGTAGGCCACGCCAAACAAACGTGGAGGGAGTAAAACGGTTAAAAGAACTAGTAAAAGCAGTCCAGCAAGCTTTCTTGCTGTCATTCATGATACGACGACATTGCGCTCTCATACGTTTATAATGTATGCAATTCTCCAAAGTCGGGTGGCGGCGGAAGGTGCGTAAAGCACAGCGCCGGGCTCTGAGCGCGTCGCGGCAGGCTGCAGTCCACCAAGGGACCTGGACACGACGTGGAGAAGAGGAAGTACGAGGTATGGAACGTTCGGCAGCTGTGAGAATAACCCCTGTGAGGTAGTCGACCTGACTGTCACAGGTGGGAAAATCCCGATCGTGAAAAACAGCCATGGTAGAATAAAGCCCCCAGTCGGCTTTAGAAATGTTCCAACTGGTGGGACGAGGAGATGGGGAATGATGCAGAATGTGGATGATACAGGGGAAATGGTCACTCGAGTACGTGTCAGAAAGTGCATACCACTCAAACCGACCGGCAAGCTGAGGAGTGCATATTGAGAGGTCTATATGGGAGTAAGTGTGTGTTGTGTCAGAAAGGAAGGTTGGTGCACCGGTGTTGATGCAGACAAGATCGAGGTGTTGGAGAAGGTCCACCAAAAGGGAGCCTCTCGGACAAGGTGCCGGAGAGCCCCATAAGGGGTGGTGGGCATTAAAGTCGCCTATTAACACGAAGGGTGAAGGGAGCTGATCAACAAGGTGTAGCACATCTGCCCTAGTAAGGGCAGATGACGATGGCGAATAAATATTACAAAGGGAAAAAGTAAATGTGGATAGGGTGATGCGGACGGCAACTGCCTGTAGGTGAGTATGCAATGAAATGGGATGGAAATAGACATCGTCTCGAAGGAGCATCAGAACCCCTCCATGGGCTGGGACACCTTCCACGGGTGGCAGGTCAAACCGCACAGAGGTGTAGTGTGGAAAGTCTGCACGATCACATGGACGCATCTTAGTTTCCTGGAGGCAGACTAGAAGCGGGCAGTGCAATCGAAGGAGTAGTTTTAACTCCTCCCGATTAGAACGAATGCCGCGAATATTCCATTGAAGGAGCGCCATGATAAAAATGAGAGAAGAAATAAGGATAAAAACCAACTAGCAAGCGGGGTCACCTCGACGGCCGCTGAGGACCCGATTTCGAGGGAGCACTGCTATCGCTATCCAGGGGCAAAGGGTCGTGGTCCATAGGTTCGACCGACGCGCCTGCCACCTCCCTGAGTTGATCAGGAGGGGCAGTTTCCGCCGCCGGTAGAGGACCGGGTGCCCGGCAGACGGAGCGACCCGGTGAAACAGAAGACGGCCGAGGCCGGCAACTGTTGGACGGCGTGACGGATGGGTCACGCCTCGGCGGGGAAGGAGAGGAACTCTTTTTCTTGTCAGCTCTTCTGGAAGAGTGACGGCGGGAAGAGGCAGTTGACGGTTGGGAAGCCTGAGAACGCAGAAAATCCTCACGGACGGGTTCCTTTTTCAAGGTCCGGGCATCTTGTTTAGGTGCTCGCGGTTTACTAGAGTTTGACGAAGACTGTACCCTAGAAGCAGCAGGAGGAAGCGGGGACGTGGAACGGGCAATCTTCGGGCTGGCGGATCGCACAACCGTGTCAGTGAAAGTGAAGTCACATGTCTGGGTACTGGAATCCTTGGTAGGTCGAGTTGAGGTGAGTACCTTACTGTATGTACCCGCTGGGAGGACAGTGGGCTTTCGACTCGCCAACAACTTACGAGCGGCAGATGTTGATACCTTCTCCGTAACCCGAATTTGCTGGATTACCTTCTCATCCTTGTATACAGGGCAGTCGCGAGAGGAAGCCGCATGGTCACCGTTGCAGTTAAGGCAGTGAGGGGACGGAGGTGGGCAATCCCCCTCATGGGCGTCCCTACCACAAGTGACACACTTTGCTGCATTTGGGCAATGTTCACGGGTATGGTTGTACCTGTGGCACTGAAAACAGCGCGTTGGGTTAGGCACATAAGGTCGGACGCAGATGACTTCATACCCTGCTTTGACCTTCAACGGGAGGTCAACTCTGTCGAACGTCAAAAACACAGTACGAGTCGGTGTCAATTGGTTATCGACCTTTTTCATCACCCTGTGGACGGCTGTCACACCCTGATCGGACATATACGATTGGATGTCTTCATCAGACAACCCGTCAAGGGATCTCGTAAAAACTACCCCCCGTGACGAGTTGAGTGTGCGGTGTGCTTCTACCTTAACTGGAAACGTGTGCAACAACGTAGTACGTATCAGTTTTTGGGCTTGGAAGGCACTGTCCACTTCCAGCAACAATGTGCCATTGCGCTGACGTGAACAGGTTTTAACAGGGCCAGCAATTGCATCTACACCTTTCTGTATAACGAAAGGATTGACAGAATTGAAATCCTTTCCGTCGGTGCGAGAGACAACCAGAAATTTAGGTACATTAGGCAGAGTCTTTTTAGGCTGAGGCGAGTCTAACTTACGTTTCTGGGTCAACGTCACGAAAGAAGATAAGGAAGTCATCGCGGAAGTGTCCCCCGTAATTACCGGCGTCTCCGATGGCGCGCTCCTTCCTAGTGGGGGCCCTCTCCGAGGGCTTACCCGCCTTAGGTGATTGTTCACACCTCAGGTCACACCTCCCGAGAACTGACGGAGGGACCAATCGGCACGTTCGGAAGGTACCAGCTCGGGTAATCACCCCTCCCTGGGCCTGGCCTTTACCAGGGGGTACGTACGTGCCCTACTTGTCTACCCGGGGCGGGGAATTACGCGTTACCCCGTCACCTGCTACGCACGATAATGCGTGGGTCGGCCTTCAGACACGCACAGGGAGGAAAGAAGAAGAGGATAGGAAATGAAGAGAAAGAAGGAAGAAGTGTCTCAAACGCCGAAGAGGAGACTAATGAGGAGAAGAAGGCTAGGAGAGTACAAGGAGAGAAAGACAGAAAACAAAGGGTAAGAATGGAAGGAACCAAGGAATAAGAGAAACAACAAGAAAACACCTGAACTCGCGAAATACGCCCGTCTCCGGGCGAAGGCATAAACCGGGAGGGAAAGTGAAGCAGCCTGGGGCGGAAGAAAGGCTGCTCCGGCTCGGGGCCCCGTGCGCGCCACACACGTACCCACAAAAGAACTGTGGGCCCCCTGGGGGGTGTGCCTCTGATGAAAAATAGTTGCGGATATATTCAGGTATTTACCGATGTATAAAATAGGACCACCTCCGCATTTCATGTCGAAGAAGAGTAGTAAACACTGTTTTTATAATTACTTCTTGAATAACCCTCTTCTAAACAGTATCTTCGAATTCATTTTGTTGGTTATTCAGAGCTTTAATTTATGTTTGTTTAAATATATTTATCGTATCATCATTAGCATATTGATAGACTGGCTAAACTACAGATTAATAATTGATCTTATTTAAACAGTTTGGGTAGCTTTTTAGGGCATAAAGGCTGACATACATAACCCACCCCTATGAACAGAGACAACGAGCCATAAACCTTTTACTACCCTGAGTTATGTATTGCCCACATCTTATTGGTGAGTACCGATAGGAAGGTCGCAACCGTTAACCGGAATTGTGGTCAATTTAGACCAGAGGTGGCCAGCCCGCGGGTCGCGGAGCTGTTTTATATGAAAGAAAAATTTAAATTTAATTTCATGTATAATCTGTAGAGTAGCATTCCATCAAGCGTCTTTCATATCATATCGGGTTACAATATGTATATATCATTTCATTGATTCAACTATCGTTAAAAGAATACAATACAATATCTCGAGCGGCATGTGGTTGAGCTTCAAATTCCGGCCCTTTAAATTTCCTCAAGAGAAATTCACGAAAAGAACGTCGTCTTTCCTCCAGTGATCCCCAATTGAGTTGCCGGAGCATTTCCGTGACACTCTCGCATTGGTCGAACCTACCGGTAACAAACCTAGCTGCTCGCCTCTGAACTGCTTGTATGTCTTCTCTCATGGAAGCTAAAGCACAGTAAATAACTAAATGCGCTATTAGGGATTGTAACAAAATCACAGTTACCGCAGAAATCATGGACACCAAAGCAGAGAAAATAACTAAATGCGCTGTTAATCGATTGTAAGAAAATCGGTCCGTTACCTTACCCATGCAGAAATACTGCTGAAATTTTACCAAATATGCAGTGTTTTGTTAAATCTTCAGTGCGACAAAAACAACCGTAAAGCGCGTGTGTTGCCTTCAGGAAAGCTCTGCGCGTTTTTATGTGATCCGGTACTTTTCCGGGGCCTCCCTGAACCAGTGAACACTTAGGACGCTCCTCCATTGTTTTGCGGTGTTAGAAAATTTAGCGAAAAGTAAATTTTGTAGGTAGTTTTTGAGAGCTGCGTGGAACTACTTTCTTAACTGATATTTCATTCTGAACTTCACGTACAACACATGTCTTTAAAAAAATTACAATATTTCGATTTAGGTTAGTTACAACAAGGCCCACAAAGTTGGAAATACATCGGTGTTAAACTTTCATTGCCTTAAGATAATTTATATCCGTCAAAATGGACAGAAATAAGGTGGTTAAACCGCGAAAAAATGTTGAAAGTGATTAATGACATGCATGATTTTATTTCTGCATTCCAAACGAAACTTTGGCTTTGGGAGCAACAGAAACAGGAAACTAACGTCACACAACGGCAACGATTAAATATGCTTCTTTAATGTGTGACTTAAGAATTGGAAACCTGATTTCAACATTCAAGAAACATCGCCTCTCTTTTTCTGTATTTGCTATGCTCCTATCTGGGTTCACTACCTGTACATTTACAAATGGAATGCTGAGAAATGCAATGCGATGCATAATTAAGAGATAAAATCTCATCACGTTCTTTTGGAAACGTTCTATAAAACATATTTAGATGAGAAATATCCGGCGTTTTACAAACATGCTATAAAAATGATTTCATTAATTCGAAACACATACGTGTGAGTGAATAGCTTTTTAGTCGGATGAATTACATCAAATCATTTATGAGAACACGACTTAGTGATTTTCACCTGGAAAACTCTCGTGTAACAACAACTTAACTTGACGTCAACATGACTCATTTACTTCAGTGAAACAAAGCCAGACGTCGCAGTAAATAGTATTTCATAAAATTGTGTAATAATTTGTACATTAAATGCTCTTTAATCACATTTGTTTTATATTCTTTAAAAATGAATTAATATTTCTTGTTTTTTGTTTCATAAAACAAAAAACGGTAATGCGGTCCGCAGGGTAATCCACTCTCAAACATTTGGCCCGCCTGCTGTAAAGGTTGGCCACCCCTGATTTAGACCCATCGACAATATTAACACCGTCTAACAATCGAGACACCTGGGCTTTTAGTTACACGTGCCAGTCTGAGTCCGTTGTAAGGTGCACTAGGGTGCGTCAGCTCATTGCTTGAAACTTATGAGTATGAGCCGCGATTTCAGATAAGTGGTTCCTTTTAGTCTGTGTCTACCGACTTACGTTGTAGTGTTTCAGCACAATGCAGCAGGCTCTCACTGAAAAAGAAATCAGTGAATTATTATTATCAGACGAAAATTATTCAGTCACAGAGTCTTTAAGCGTTTTTGGATCTTGTAATGAAGAAAACATAAGTGAGTATGAATATACACAACAAGATATTTCTTCAAAAAAAATGTTCAAATGTTTGTTAAGTTTATGGGACTTAACTACGGGGTCATCGGTCCCTAAACTTACAAACTACTTATGAACTACTTACGAACTAGGACGGCACAAATATCCATGCCCGAGGGGGGATTCGAACCCCCGACCGTAGTGTCCGTGCATACCGTGACTAAAGTGCCTCAGTCCTCTCGGCCACCGCGGCCGGCGATATTTCTTCAGTAAAGATAGATAGCCACCTGTCAAATAGTACACATTGTCGAGGTAAAAGTCTATTCGTTTACTCATCCACCAACAATGTCCCGATATTGACAAGATTTGGGACATTTCCATGTTTCGTTATTATTTTTGTTTCCAATTGATGGCATAGAGAATCCCTGTTTTCGTTTTGGTGATGTAATGATAAGGCCGGAAGATATAAGATGAATATTAACAAAAGTAAAACAAGTGTATTAGAATGTAATGTCAGAAAATCAGGCGATCCTTTAAGGAATTAGATTAGGTAACGAGACAATAAAAGTAGTATATGAGTTTTGTTATTTCGGTTGCAAGATAACCTCTGATAGCCGAAGTGAAGAAGATATAAAATGCAGAATGGCTATGGGAAGAAAGGCGTTTCTGAAGAAGCGAAATTTGTTGACCTCCAATATTAGTTTAAATGTTAGGAACTCCTTTCTGATAGCATTTGCCCGGAGTAGAGCATTGTATTGGTGTGAAACGTGGGCGATAAGGAGATCAGACGAAAAGATGATAGCTTTCGAAATGTGGTGTTACAGACGATTGATGATTCCATGGGAAGATCACGTAACTAATGAGGTGCTCAACAGAATTGGGGAGAAAAGGAATTTCTGGCGTATCCTGATTAAGGGAAGAGCCAGGTCGGACTGACACATTCTGAGACATCAAGGAATCGTCAACTTAGCATTAGAAGGAAGTGTGTGGGGTAAAAATCGTAGAGGGACACCGAGGGATGAATACAGTCAACAGATTGAAATCGATGTTGGTTGCCGTTCGTATTCTCAGATGAAGAGGCTTGCACAGAACAGAGTAGCGTGGAGAGCTGCATAAAACCAGTCTGCGGACTGAAGACCACAACAAGAACAATGATAACGCTTATAGCATATGTATAATCTAATAATCTATTTTTGTAATCTTACAGCATGCCAAAGTAAGGTACTAAAAATTACTCTCAAATATGATACCTAGGAGTTGAGGATAAAAAATAAAGCAATGTAAAATTTACAGGTTAATTTATTTTTCAGATAAAGTTGGTTTTAATACGAGACGCGTGCAGTAATAAAATGAAATTGTATACAGATACAGAGGAAATTTTTATTGCACAAAATTCTAAAACTCTTATACTACTTTTCCACATAACTGCCGAAATTTTGTAGGCACTTGTCATAGCGTGCCCCAAGTTTTTGCATGCATCCTTCACAGAAGGTTGCCGCCTGTGTATTCAACCATGTGGTAACAGCTCTTTATCATCTTTGAGATGTAGGAGTGGAATCATCAGGAAATGAAGAGGCTATCCGAGAACAGAGAAGTGTGGAGGAGAAGAATTGCTGCCAACCAATATTCGGATTGAGAACGAGAGAAGAAGAAGAACTGGAATCGTGTGTCCATATTGATCCTTGAATAAAATAGCCACATAGTTCCTATATAAGGTATAATTAATAACTGAATTCGTAGGGAATGTACGAGGCGCGTCCAGAAAGTAAGTTCCGTTTGGTTATATAAAACGAACGGGTACAGATACAGAAAAATATTGATTGTACAAAAATCTACAATTGTTAAACTACTTTTCTACATAGCTTCCGAAATTTTGTAGGCAGTTGTCATAGCGTGGCACAAGGTTTTGTGTGCCTTTTTCATAGAATGTTGCCGCCCCTGTATTCAGCCATGTCGTAACATGTTCTTTCAGCTAGACATCATCGTTGCAGTGTAGTTTATTAAGGACAGGTTTTAGGTGCAAGAAGAGATGAAAGTCGCTAGGAGAGAGGTCCGAGCTGAATGGAGGATGATCAAACAGGTCCCATTGAAATTTCTGTAAGAATTATTTGATCACATTCGGTGTGTGAGGTCAGGAATTAGCGTGGAAAAAAATCTTTTGACAGTAATCCTCTTCTTACACCTAAAATCTGTCCTTGGTGGACAACACTTCAACGATGATGACGAGCTGAAAGAACATGTTACCACATGGCTGAATACACAGGCGGCAACATTCTATGAAAAAGGCGCACAAAACCTTGTGCCATGCTATGAGAATTGCCTACAAAATTTCGGAAGCCTTGCAGAAAAGTAGTTTGACAGTTGTAGATTTTTGTAAAATCAATATTTTTTCTGTATCTGTACCCCTTCGTTTTATATAACCAAACGGAACTTACTTTCTGGACGTGACTCTTACATTCCCTACAAATTCAGTTATAATTATACCTTTTATAGGAATTATGTGGCTATTTTATTCAAGGATCAATATGGACCCACGATTCCAGTTTTTCTTATTCTCTCGTTCCGAAGATTGGTTGGCAGCAATTCTTCTCCTCCACACTTCTCTCTTCTCGGATAGCCTCTTCATTTCCTGATATGACTCCACTCCTACATCTCTTTGAATCTGTTTCACGTACTGCAATCTGTCCTTCTACCATCCCTTCCATAATATTAATTTTAAAATCCTCGTGCCTATACAGATGGCCTATTAACTTGTCTCTTCTCTTCATTATCGTTTGCACAAGTGCTCTTTTTCGCCGATTCTTCTAAGAACTTCTTTGTTTGTCATCTTGGGCGTCCAAGGGATTTCTGCATCCTCCTCCAACACCACAATTTAAATGCTTCAAGTCCTCTCTTGTCGCAAACGCCGAGTGTCCAAGTTTCCGAGCCACACAATGCCACACTCCACACATAGCATTTTATAAATGCTTTTTTGGTCTCATCTTTTATATTTCTTGATGTAAGAAGCATCAGTTTATTGTTGAAGGCTAGTTTAGCTTGCGCAATTCGACTTATTATATATGCTGAACTTTTGCCATCCGGTGTAATTTTACTTCCTAAGGGCCGATTCGTCCATCTCTCGTTAATCTAGTCGTTTGTAAACGAGAAAATGCCTTTAACATCTCGTTAAATGTGCTCGTTAAGTGCACTGCGTTTGTCATTGCCACATACACCTCTCGTTTGCTAACCTGGAGAAAACGAGAAGGTACGATATATTTCGACTACGTTGGCAATAGAAACAAATGAAAGTGCAGTCTGAATAAACAGCGGTTCCCCATATTTTACTATCAGGGAAGAAGTTAGCAGACAGTTGTTATTTGGTGCTATGGCAAACAAACGTGAAAGAAGCTCAAATTTTACAAGAAGTTAGTGCGAGAGTCTTGTGTCCTTAATACAGAAATATGACACATTGGAATGTAAAAAAAACCGACGCTACGACATGGAACGAAAAGGAAGCGACTTTGCGGCAAATGAGTTCAATGCTCTCCACGGAACATGTAGGACAGCAAAAGTGCTTAGGGCCTATTACGATAATATACTGCCAAGTGCATAGTACGTTAGTGCAGGTTAAACTCTACGACGCTTCTCGCCGGACTGCAGTGGTTATGTTGGCACCAATGGTAATGATGGCAACTCCGATGAACAATAAATGTTTTTTTTTTTTTCGTGACAACTGCAATTAAAACGAAAATTATTTATTTCTAAACGGACAAGGGTACATACAAGAACCTGTCAACCATAGAGCAGGTACGGTATTAAATTTGCTGCGAGTGAAATGAGCACCAATAACATTTACTCTGTAGCTCGTGAAAAAATATTAACGCAGTTCTACACTTCATTGTTCATCTGTTGCCAACATAAGCATTGGAGCCCGGCGAGAAGCGTCGTAAAATTTTACCTTAGTGCAAGCAATAAATTGCACGTAGGCGAAAGTGCACTGTTCCTGTAGATAGGAGAAAGAAATCATGTTTTAGGCCTTACACTAGGTGCAACAAGCATAAGTAAAAACTGAATTAATAAGTTTGCACACACAGATAATGTATTCTGTTTTTTATTACAACAGATAACTTACGAAATTCATAACTATATGTTGGTCTCTTCAGATGGTCGTGTAGTTTTTCCATGCAGCATTTCCAAAGTGGCTTTTCGAAGACGAAATTGCGTAACAAATTCTGCAACCTTCCAGCATTCGAAATGATTTGGACGAACATAAAGACGTGTAGGACGCCTTATTGGGGCAATATCCTCTAGATCATCCAAAATATTGACATCTTAGTAATTGTCAACGAAATCTTATTCCAGCCAATTTCATCATACCGATTCTCACTTAACTAGTCGTTACCCGTAAGTTTGTCTTTTGATATCGCAACAATATTTTTAAGGTTATGTTGCGTATCCGCAATGTATCAAACTCATCTAACCGCTACTGTAGTGGATAGTGCGAGAAATATGACGATACAATTTACCAAGAAAGCTGCTTTCCACACTGTTATTTCATACATGTAGTGCTGCTGTTAATTTGTTCGATAAATCGGTCTTTTTCACGTGAATATATTGATGTATTTTAGCGCTTTGGCATCCTGCCATTTTGATACAGATTCTCACTTAACTGGTCGTCAGCCGTGTAACGGGCAGAATTTTTCTCGTTAACTTAACCTGAGGTTAAAGGACCTCAAACTGGCCGTTAACTCATAACGAAACATTTACAACCGCAATTCTCCACAAACGATAAGTTAAAATCTTAACTGGAACTTAACGAGACATTGACAAATCGGCCCTAAGTATGTGAATACTGTGGTGTCGCACAATTCTAAAGTGCGCGCCACGTACTTTCGCCGCGCGCCGCCATGCACGCACGGCGCGGCGTTCTTACGACGTCAGCCACGAGCGCCCTCTGCTGCAACTCCGCTCGTGGCCACCACTGAACGACATTGTTCACTTGGGACTGAGATAGGAACCAGTTAACACTTCGGAATCAGAAAGGCATCAGTGAAGACTTGGCTATCGGACAGGCACTAGGCAGGCCTCTAGCTCAACTATGTATCAGCATTCTGCAGTACTGAACTATGTATTCTGTGCAATATATATCTCGTTCTAATTTACTCTAGTGTTTCTAGTTTCTGCTGTCTAAGTGGCTGGTCACCTCCTACCTGCACAAGCGTGCATCCTTTATTCCTGTGTCGGTCTTCCTACTCGGCCACCGACACCTACGACGGAAACGAGACACAAAAGCGGCGACGAGGCTGGGACACAAAAAATACATTAACGTGTTTCAATGGTACGTCATTAATCTTAATATCAGTTGCAATTTGCTCGCGGCTGCATACCATGATCTCTATCTTTTCTGTGTTGATTTTCGTGTTATATTTAGCTGGCAGAATCTCAGTTATTTTTTATGAAAATTACGATTCCGCTTAAGGCTTAGCCAGACTGTGCCACATCACAGCTCGGCACCGACACAGCTTGCAGCGACCCAGCGAGTCGTGAGCTTCGGCAGCATTCGTGCCGCGCCTCTGTCTGGTGAGCCAGACAGGAGGGCCCAAGTCCGCCGGGCTTTGACGTCGCATATTGTGTTTGCCGGCGCCATATTGCCGCCCTGGGCGCTCAGCGCGGGACGGCCGACTGGTCGGGGACTGTTTAATGCAGCATCGGCCCAACCCGGCACTTCATACAGGGCCGAGCCGCGAGCGATCCGTTATGAGGGAGCGCCGGGGATTAAAAGTGTGTGCCGCTCCGGGAGTCGAACCCCAGCCAATATCTCCGGCGAACAGCGATCTTGCCTACTGAGCTGTAGAGTAGCGGCTGATGCGCCAGTTCAAAGGCTCGGTGGTCCAGTAACTATTTTTCTGCTTTTGAAACTTCGCAGAGCCTCTCCTGCATACGAAGCTGAGTTAATATACTAATACTACAGAAAAACAACGTAGTAGCATATAGTTTGGGTTAGTCCGCAAGTCGCTAGGCACTTTTGTGACGCCACATATATATCGTTACCGTATAACTTGCTATGGGCCCACTTTAGGTTACGGTAGTAACACTGAAAGTGGGCCTTTGCGATCGTCTTTTGACAGCCCGAAATTTAAATGAAAATAACGGCTTAACCAAGCATTTGACACGAAAATCTGTAGAGGAGAAAATTCTCTACAACTTCGCTCTATTAAGTTTTTTTTTTCATATCTTGCATCGTTGCAGAGATATTTGCAAAAATAACGGCGATTTGAAGATGTCTGTCTGGCTGTAACGTGTTCCCACTTTTTAGGTCGAGCCGTTCAACCGATCGGCACCAATTTTTAGACATAACTCTTGGCTACCAGAGATCAGAACTTCGCTTTTTGAAATATTACGGACAAGAAATACGTTAGTAAGACCAACAGAAGCCGTTTGTAATGTAATTTTAATTGCACATAAACCGTTCATCTGACGCGAAAATTGAATAAACGAATTTGTAGAGGAGAAAATTATCTACAAGTTTGTTCCCATGTTTTTTTTTTTTTTTTTTTTTTTTTTTCATATCTTGTATCGTTTGAGAGATATTTGAAAAAATAACGGAGTTTTGACATCCGCCATTGAATTAACGAAAACCAGCCGTTCGCAGATGTCACGTGACATTCCTCGCTCAGAACTCTCTCTGGCATAAGCCATCTTGCGTTGCGTATTTGATGATTTCCTTATTGTAACTTACACGTTGTCATTTCAAAGCAATGGCGCACTGAAGAATTAACAAAAATACGTCGTCCTTCGTACGATAAATGATAATCTAGTGTCTACAAATGCCATATTAGCATCAGTTAACAACGGCGATCAATAGTATGAGATTAATGAACGCAATTCCTAACTGGACTGTGTTGGACTGTGATGCTACAATGGTTCCAGACACTTATTAATTTATTTTTATTATTTAGATTATTATTTTGCTCCAAAATGTTTGCAAAAACGTATAACTTTTTTTTGTCAGAACATCACTTCATGGCAACACTAGCGTGAAGGCACCATTTGTTATGAAATTTCGTTCAATATAGTCTACGTTGCCGACATTTTTTGTCAAAATAAGGGAGTCTTCGACCCTAGAAAATCAATAGTCCTATCTCAATATATTTAAATCTTAATACAGCTTTATCGCTTGGACCAACCAAAAAACTTCATAACAACTATAAACTTAAGGTCTACAGAATTTTTACTTAAAACTATATTTGCTTACACGTTTGGCTGCAGTCTGAAGTTTGCGATCGTTTTTTACTAATTGGAGAAATTCATCACACGCGTAACAAAAATTAACACTTATTTATGGTTAGATGGCATGTTACGCCAATGGAGAGCGATTTGTTTAAATGTTAATAACAGTACCCCTTTTTTTTAGTTTGTTACGCCAACATGTTCAGAATGGTTTACAAGGTCTTTACTTAGGAGCACACGTCAAATAAATGAATTCTCGTCGAGATATAAAATGAACAAACAAGCATGGTCAACGTTTTAAAAATACGTACCCAAATAGATGGTCATATTAGATTAAAAAGTAAAATGTCTGTCTTAGACATACGTCAGAAATAGTCACATTTTACCTTTTAATCTAATATTAAGATCAATTTTGGAGACATTTTTTAACATGTTGCCCATGCTTTTTTATTCGTTTTACATCTCCATGAGAAATTCTTTATTTGACATGTGCTCCTAAGTGAAGACCTTGTAAAACACTCTGAAGATTATTTAAACCATTGAAGCCGGTCAGGGAAAATATATTATCAGCGATCATACTGTAACAAACTAAAGAAGATGTATTTTTATTAACATTTATTTGTAATTCAGTTTCAATTAAATCTAGATTGCAACGTTTCGGATCATCAGACCATTTGCTGTTCATCAAAGAAAAAATTCAGTGTGAGCATAAGATATCGGTATGCTGAGAACAAAGCCAAGAATGTAATTTATCTGCTGTGCTTTAATTCCTTTCGCCTCTGTCTCAGTCATAACGGAAACCCACTTTCCAACGGTGTGACAGTCGGTGATATTTTTTGTATTTACTATATTTATCAAAGAACTAAATTAATTCTACAGATTAATCTCATTCATGTAAACCTGAATATGAGCAAGCAACTTCTGAAAAATCATTAAAATTCAAGACTGTTTATCAAATCATCACTATCACTATCACCTGCTTGTACCACAAATGTAATAGTTTATTTCCGATGCTAACCGAAGGTTTAAAGTACATGATACTACAGGAAACATTTTCTCTTCTTGAAATTCGACGCATCTGAAGGCACAGAAGCAAAAGATGCAACACTTATCTGGATCGTTAAGCACACCTAGGAACTCACTAACACTTCTAGGCGCGAATACTTTTTGCAGTAGACTCTGCTCCTGTCTTACCACAAAGTATTTTTTGTCGCTGCATCCGAATCCATAAATACGTTCTTTCTAAGTTCATTTGCTCAACCCATGTAACTTAGGTTGTGTTTCACCGTATAAAACACAAACAGTAACTCACCGACTGCAACTCTAAAACACGTCCATTGAATGTGTGCTTGTATTCCATTTTGATTGATTCTTTAACCTAAAGTGCTTCTGCACCATTAACATTATCTATCTGTGTGTTAATTATTTTATTCCTTTTATTAATGATCAATGTCCCATGTTTATGTATGTTTGCCCCATATTTATAAATGTTTCCACCCGTGTGATTGAACTTGTGTGTTCATGTGAATGTGAATGTTTGTTCTCAATATTGACTGACTACCGCGCAATGGCTTACAGTCACTGCCTACTGCTTTAGGCCTCGCTTTGCTGTAGTTAAGAACGCACGGCTTCGTTTGTCGTCTCTCTGGCGTCTGCTAGCTGGCCAGAGACAAGCTTACTTGCCAAGGTGGTGAGGTGGACGTGTTCTTAGTATCGTACCAACCTAATCTTGGACGAAAGAGCCGGCCTCGGAGGCCGAGCGTTCTGCGGCGCGCCAGTATGTGCAATTATTGTGTATTTCGTTCGAGCTTCTCCGACGTCAGGTTATTGGACAGAAATTACACTTGTTATACCCTTTTGGAATTGGCATTCTATGCTCTATCGAATGCCGCAACGCCGATATTCGTATCTATAACGGTTCGTTCATTATAGTCGCGAAAGCACAACTATGTGTTGCGCGGAAGCACGCAATTAGCGTGTATTGTTTTCAAGGTTTTCTGAAGTCATGTTTCCGGGCGAAAATAACATTTTATTACTTCAATTATTCAGTATTCCTTTCTTTCATCGTGGGACATTGCACATATGTGTACAATTCACTATCTACCAGAAATGTACTGATTATTGGAACATGCGATGTGTAAACTTTGTACGATTAGCGTCCCATTGCTGGGAAGGTCATTTTCTGTACAAAAGTTAAGCATATACTATTTTTTGTTTATTCGGTATTCTTTTCTGTTCATCGTGTTACACAGCAAATACGTATAGGACCCATAGTTTTTCCCATAAATACGATTGAATTGAAAAATGTGTCAACAGATGGTTTTTTGTAAATTTTCAGTATTTGAAAATCGTTAAAAAGTAGTAAAATTGAAGCAATGAATCCTTTTTGAACATGATTCATAACTACACGATGGAACACAAAATCCATGCCGAAATATGCACTTTTGAGAGATTCCAATTTTTGGAAATGTCTATATATCGGGACGTTCAGCTAAAATTGGCCATTTTCGACGAAAAATATTTTTTCCTACAAATCCAACTTAACTTAGCTCAATGTACGCGCTTTTTACACTAAATTCAATGCCGCAAACCGCATAATTCTAAGTCTAACTGTATTTTTGTTACGAAGCAAAAGAAGCAAAATTATTCGTCCCGGTAGGAGCAATAATGCCTTCATGTTTACGTGCTCTTTGTCGCCGACTATATACGTTCCGGATGGAGATGTTATACATTGCGGACTTGACCATTTCTTCCCCTACAACATGGTTCAAAGCACATTCGTTTAAAGCTCACCCTTTGATTGAAAGAAAGATTTATTGCAACTATGCGGTATGTTATGTATGTGCAATTAGTGTGTATTGCGTTCGAGCTTCTCCGACGTCAGGTTTCTGGACAGAAATTTCATTTATTATAACCCTTTGGAATTGTCATTCTATGTTCTATCGAATGCCGCAACGCCGATATTCGTATCTCGAACGGTTCGTTCGTTATAGGCGCGAAAGCACAACTATGTGTTGCGCGGAAACTCTCAATTAGCGTGTATTTTTTTTTTTTTTTTTTTTTTTTTTTTTTTTTTTTTGGAGGTTTTCTGAAGTCATGTTTCCCCCCTCGGACATTGATATTTGTGCCATTCTTAGTATTAGCTAGTTCATAAGTAGTTTGTAAGTTTGGGGACTGACGACCCTGTAGTTAAGTTCCATAAGCTCTACAAACATTTGAACATTTGGAATTGGACGAAAGAGGTGACAGGAGACCTCTCTGGAAGTGGCTGTAGAGGGAATTGTCTTGGCCAGGTAGCAAGGGTTGGTAAACATTAGTCTCTGAACGCACTCTGCGTCGCTTTTAGCGCGCTCTGCATCCGGTGTTGGGCTGGGGGAGGTTCTTCCGAATCCTTAGAGCTTCAGTCTTCACTCATCATTGTTGCTCCGACGACTATGGAAGTAAGTACTCCTCCTAATCATGCTGAGAGGTAGGCATGCTGTTAGAACTACACTTTCTTTGTGATCAGGCAGTCTTGGTTTTCACTGAGTTTTTTGAATAATTATTTCGCTATGCGAATGAAGTGTTTATTAATTTACAGTACACGAGTAAATTCAGTGTACATTTATTATTTACATTTTCATTCCAGTGGTGATTGTGTGTCCGGTTTTACTCAAGTTAGAATACACATGTGTGGCTCTCAGCCGTTGTGTAAAGTTAGTGTGTTTGAATTTCCTTGTGTTTTTAACCGACTTTTCGCGTCGTTACTGTATCCGCGAGGACGCTAAATATTTCTTAGATTTTTTTTTATTTGATTCCGCCTTTCCTGTATTGTAAGACCGACTGCACCACGAGCTTTCATAACGGTCGTTATTTCGGACTACAGCCATACTTTTGTTAATACCACGTTTCTTCTATACGAAGTCTCACACGAGCTTTACTAGCTTATTCTGAATCAATTCCTGTTTGTAAACGTTACTAAATTTGGCGTGCTGGCTAACCACGTGGTACTTACGAATAGTGAGCCGCTGCCACCCCATACATCATTTCGGTTTAGTGCCCAGTATATTTAAAAAAGTGTGATCAAGACACCCGCCATTGCATCAAGACGCCGCTGACACTTCATTTCGCCGGTTCTTTCGTGAGTTCCAGCTTATAATGTACTGTGTAGTTTTATGTGTGTGCCTGTGATTGTAAGAATGTGCTTTCAGCTACCCATTGTGCATTTGAAAATTTCCTCCCACGTGACCTCCATATTCATAAAGGGAAGAAACAATTTAAATACGGACAGTAGTTGTATGATTTAATTTACTTTTGTACAAGGTGTGTGCTTAATTGGTCTCCCCACATTTATTTGCTTGTTATTTTTCTGAATTGATTATGATTTTAAAGTATCAAACCTCTGCTTTATGATTTCATGATCCCCATTCTATGTTTAATTATATATTCATTTATTTTTTAACTTTGATTTTGTATTTGTTAAAACGTTGGCTGCTCCCTTAAGGAATGAGCAGTTAGATAAATTTCCATTGTGCATGTACTGTGGCCACACAAAGTAATTTAGAGCAGCAGTGAGCGTTTTAACTTTCATTTGTGGATCTCAACTGGCCGAGATTTTGCTTATTTTAATAACAGACTACATTCAACGTTGTTGGGATCACGAGTAGTAGGACTCTATACCTTGAGACGTGATACTTCCTCCAACTCTCCTTTTGTGTCCTTCGGTGTTGGCTTGCTGCTGGTAGTCTGTATTAACACCATGTGCTACGACGAATTTCCGTAGCAAAGGCTGCAATATGCATTAAAAATGTTTCCTTTCACAGGAATACCCATAAATGAGTTTCTTCCTATTTATTCCGCTATGTAGAGAAGTACTTTTAGGCGGAGTTTTCCATTCTACGATTTCGCATAACTCAGATTACATGGAATGATAAAGAAACAGGATAATCGCAACTTGATCACGGAACTTTGTTTTGTTATGTGTTTCCTACATGTTGGCATAGTAAATGTATGAATAATACTAGGCCGTATCGATTAATGGATATTGTAACGATCGTCCAGCAAGGTGATTTGAAAAATATGCTAAAGGTTTAAATATTAATAGGTGTCATTTCCTCAAATGTGGGTGACAATCTGCCATATAAAGTGGGCTATATACGGGACACAGGAGTTGGCTAAAAAATTCAGAAGAATACGGGAGTTCCCGTATAATACGGAAGAGCTGGCAGCCCTATAACAGCAACCAGAAAGTGACTGTGGGTATGGGGACAGAGACATACAATCATTACCGAATCTACGACATTTCCCAACCGCGTCCCAAACGGGATAATGGCGTCCTCCTTTCCTCCCCCACCCTC
Organism: Locusta migratoria; assembly: GCA_026315105.1. NCBI lineage: Eukaryota > Metazoa > Arthropoda > Insecta > Orthoptera > Acrididae > Locusta > Locusta migratoria. Next base: position 666,494,239 of record CM048746.1, on the reverse strand, counting down.
CCGATAGACAACGATTTTGTTAGAGTCCCCTCCCCCTTGTCTGGGCGACCTTTTGACGACACCTATGAGTGTTACTCGGGGCAAACACCAAGGTCCACAACCCCTCCAAAATAAATGTTCAAATGTTTGTAAAGCTTATGGGACTTAACTGCGGCGTCATCAGTCCCTAAACTACTTATGAACTAACTTATACTAAGGACAGCGCAAACATCCATGCTCGAGGGGGGATTGGAACCCCTGATGTGGAACGGCCTCGCGCATCAGAACATATCGCTACAATGCGCTCGTCCGCTCCACCGTGGCACAACCCCTCCCACCAGCTTAATATAGGGGCGTCTGTACTGATGGAATACAAGAGAGCATGCTCTAGTCTCCGTACATATCAGTGATTTTTTTAATTTCGTATATGTAACAGATTCTGGGACTCCTTTATATGTACCTCAGGTATGTTCTCCAATCTGCTATCTGTGTCAAAGATTGAGCACCGATTAATCTAGTGAATCGACGACTACTTCCTGAGCATCGTCGATCCCGAAGACCAAGTGACTGCCACTTCTAAAAGCAAGAGTATATACACATAAATTATACTGAAGCTATAACATATGAAGCGGTTCGCATGTGTTCCATTTGAAAATGCAGCTTAAAAGTAGGCCACTGTACGAAATGAAAGCTTAATTCTGGTAAGCAAAAGGTCCTTGTTCAGTATTACTTAGCAATCATGGTGCTCCACAGCCGGTCAAAAATGCCATACGATCATTTCAAAGAGCTAATAAACGTGTGTTTATGTTCTCTGCACATCAAAGTCTTATTTAAACACATTCATTAGTTTAGTTAAACATTTCTGAAGGCGGAGTTATTTTATGACCACCACTGTGTCCAATTCCTTCAGTAAATTTGATTTACGACAGCTCCATTCCTTTACTTATACAATTTATTCCATTGTTTTTTTTTTTATTTATACGTAATAGTCAGATGCTTATCCGTTGACAGCATTTATTTTTTATTAATTACACAGGCGAGGTGCCCTTAAGTACACTACTCGGAATACAAAAACCAAATGAGCCCTTGCAAGGAAACTGTCTGTGAAATGTGTCGCGAATAGAGTTGGTAGCAAAGAGGAAGTAAATTATTCTCATGCCTGATGGGTCGCTTTTTCATGAACGTTGCTGATTATGATGCCTTATATCACGAACACTTACTGTACTGTAATTTGTGACGTACATCCGGTGATACATGCTGACACTGTGCTGTGGGTGCTGTAAAAATCTCTCGAGGAAAAGTAGTGATATAGAAGTGATAAACGGTCAAATTTATCGCTTGAACAGCGGATAACAGTAATTGATAAACTTCATTGCCTTCATCTTTTGGTCGGGTTCTCAGTGAAAGAAAGTTTCGTAAAGGTTTGACATGATGCGTAACATTTGTTGTAAGTCGCTAAGTGCTCTCACTCATAGAGGCATAAAGTATCGTTTGTAGCGCCTTTACTTTTGGTGGGTGGTTGGTGGAAGACACGAATGGAACCTGTCAGACTTCTCATTTAATTGGTAGACTTTCCTTCTAATTTTATGCTACAATGATTTTTGACAGTATGAGATCTCATCTCTTCTAGCCGGAACTTCAGATATTTAATAAGTAAATAAAGATGTATCAAACAGGAGGAAGCTACCAGATGTTGGACAGGTCAGTGAAATAATCAGTATATTGCGAAAATATCATACAGAATTACAAGGTATCCTGCTACATCAAATAAAACAATTACTAATTCATGTTGCAGGACAAAACAAGGAAAACGGGAGAAACCATCGAAAAGAAAAACACATCTAAACAATTCGCCCAGCCTTTAATGAGAGTGTACTAAATGAAAACACCCGTTAGTTATTAGTACAATAGACAGAGCCAAAAGCAGCGACAGCAAAACCACTAAAGCGACAGTGTTCCAGTATTCATCGCTCTTTTCGCCCGAATTCCATACCGTCGCGAATTTCGTATTCTTGCGAATGAGTGCAATGACCTTACCCTGATCGCGAAAGTTCTTTCATGCCCGCAATGTCCCGTTCCACGACCCCTGGAGTAGCGACAGCTTAACGGAGAAGGTGGAAACAGATTTGACCTTCCGCGAAGACGACGTTGCCTTCTGGATTCAAATTTAACGACTCTTGCGGCCTTTCTGGCAGAGTGTCATCTTGTGAGTTTATTGCATTAATCATCCCAGGCCAGAAAAATTGTTTACCCGCGAGATGATGGTCCTCTGGTTACGCGGGAAGATGGTGCTTCTAGATTGTCAGGGAAAACATATTTTGTAGGGTGTAGTTGGCGATTAGTTTTATCAACTTTCTGAGTAGTGATGAACGAAACTTTGTCATGTACAAAAGAAATCGTCATTTTTATATGGTTCGTATCCATCGTCAGAAAAGTAACAATTTTGTCGCAAAAGCTGGCAATGTGGTTCGTGACACCTTTGTGCTACGCTGCACGTTCTTTGCAACCATCATTGTTCACAACGTCCTGAACTATGCGTTTCAGTCGGGCTAACACGTACACTACTGGCCATTAAAATTGCTACACCAAGAAGAAATGCAAATGATAAAAGGGTATTCAGTGAACAAATGTTTTATACTAGAACTAACATGTGATTACATTTTCACTCAATTTGGGTGCACAGATCCTGAAAAATCAGTACCCAGAACAACGACCTCTAGCCGTAATCATGGCCTAGATACGCCTGGGCATTGATTCAAACAGAGCTTGGCCTGGGGTGTACAGGTACAGATGCCCAAGCAGCTTCAACACTATATCACAGTTCATCATGAGTAGTGACTGGCGTATTGTGACAAGCCAGTTGCTCGGTCACCGTTGACCAGGCGTTTTCAGTTGATGAGAGATCTGGAGGATGTGCTGGCCAGGGCAGCAGTCGAATATTTTCCGTATCCAGAAAGGTCTGTACAGGACCTCCAACACGCGGTCGTGCATTATCCTGCTGAAATGTAGGGTTTTCAGGGATCGAATGAAGGGTAGAACCATGGAACGTAACACATCTGAAATATTCCGGATACTGTTCAAAATGCCGTCAATGAGAACAAGAGGTGACCGAGACGTAACCAATGGTACCCAGTACCATCAAGCCGGGTATACGCCAGTATGACTATGACGAATTCACGCTTCCAATGTGCGTTCACCGCGATGTCGCCAAACACGAATGCGATCATGATGCTGTAAACACAAACTGGATTCATAAAAAAAAAAATGACGTTCCCCCATTCGTGCACTCAGGTTCGACGTTACGTACACCATCGCAGATGCTCCTGTCTGTGTTGCAGCGACAAGGGTAACAGCAGCCATGGTCTCAGAGCTGATAGTCCATGCTGCTGCAAACGTCGTCGAACTGTTCGTGAAGATGGTTGTCGTCTTGCAAACGTCCCCATCTGTCAACTCAGGGATCGAGACGTGGCTGCACGATCCGTTACAGCCATGCGGATAAGATGCCTGTCATCTCGATTGCTAGTGATACAAGGCCGTTGGGATCCTACACGGTGTTCCGTATTGCCCTCCTGAACCCACCGATTCCATATTCTGCTAAGCGGTTGGATCGCGACCAACGAGAGCAGCAATGTCGCGATACGATAAACCGCAATTGCGATGGGCTACAATCCGACCTTTACCAAAGTCGGAAACGTGATGGTACGCATTTCTCCTCCTTACACGAGGCATCACAACAACGCGTCACCAGGCAACGCCGGTCAACTGCTGTTTGTGTATGAGAAATCGGTTGGAAACTTTCCTCATGTCAACACGTTGTAGGTGTCGCCACCGGCGCCAACCTTGTGTGAATGCTCTGAAAAGCTAATAATTTGCATATCACAGCATCTTCTTCCTGTCGGTTAAATTTCGCGTCTGTAGCACGTCATCTTCGTGGTGTAGCAATTTTAATGGCCAGGAATGTAGTTCAGGACGTTGTGAACAATGATGGTTGCAAAGAACGCGCAGCAGAGCACAAAGGTGCCAGGAACCACATTTCCAGCCTTTGCGACAAAATTTCCAATGATTTTTGTGTGTTGTTATATCATTTTCATGATCTTAGGCATTAAAAGTACGTAATAAAAGCTTAATTTTAGCAGTAAAATTTGCAAAAGGTCCGTATGTGCTACAGGCTAGTCCCTGCTGCAAAACGTTGTTCCCTGGCCCAAACTGAGAACTGACTTGGTTCAAATTACTCTAATAATAGGAAGTGGCCACCATACGTAGCAGCTCACACGAATTAACACACAGCCATTAATAAACAAGTCACCACAATTAAAGTTATTTAATAAAGGTGGCTACAGAAAAACATTTATGGCGCAACGGAACTTAAACATAAAAAATTGCATCTCAGCTTGTTCTCAGCATTGGTGAAAAACAATATTAAATAAAAGGTGGAAGGTGTTTATAACTACCATTTATAGGCAACTCAAATTTATACTGAACTTAACTTATTTATTCAGGTCGAACGCAAGCAAAATGGGGAACCAATTTTTTTAATACAATACAAGTGCATCTCTTTACATGAGCTAATACTGACGATGCCCCGTATTGAATTTAACATAAATAACAGAACTTAACACTACGGGGGGGGGGGGGGGGAGCATTTACAAACACACTCAATGCCACAGCGAAACTCACCAAAATCACCGTGCTGAAACGAGGCAGAAGCAGGCGCCGCTATCGTAGGCAAAATTCAGCAAACCCGGTGGTACCACACAACACAATCTATGTCTATAAATGTGAATGCCTGTTAGGTGTACGTTTATCACGTCTGAACTACAAGACATAAAGAGCTAAAAATTTGTACAGCTACTAATGTCTACTCGGGGAAGGCTTTAGGCACGGTTTTATGGCGAACGGATAGTTATTTGTCTATATATTATTAACGTGAATGTCTGTTCGGAGAACGCTTATCACGTCCGAACGACAAGACGCAGAGACTTGAATATTTTTAGTTACTAATTTATACCTGAGGAATGTTTTAGGCGCTGTTTTATAGAGAATAGATGGATAATTAGTTATTTGAAGAATATAACACGAAATGCGGAACAGTAATTACTCTTTAAAACTTTATAATATGGTTTTTAAAAATGTTCAAATGTTTGTTAAGCTTATGGGACTTCACTACGGGGTAATCAGTCCCTAAACTTACAAACTACTTATGAACTACTTACGAACTAGGACGGAACAAATATCCATGCCCGAGGGGGCATTCGAACCCCCGACCGTAGTGGCCGTGCTGACCGTGACTGGAGCGCCTCAGTCACCTCGGCCACCGCGGCCGGCTAATATGTTTTTATTAGTTGCATTGTTGCTTGAGGGTTGATAGTGATAAAAGAGTGGAGTATATTGGGATGGAAAGTTATCGGTGTATATAAAACTCTACGTGTGTGTGTGTGTGTGTGTGTGTGTGTGTGTGTTTTAATTTTTCGCGCAGTAGCAAAAACTACAGAACGCAAACGAATGGCTGTGTGTAGTTGTCCGAAATCTCCCGTTGTACACCATAGCAGTTCCATGCCGATAGCTATAAGGGGGTGGAATGTTTGGTGGTTGAAAGTTGCCAAATTATTAAAAAAAAATTCGGACTGAAGACCAGCAATGAAGTTTGCGACTCTATAGCAAGGAGGATACATATAGCAGACGTGATGCTACAGACCATATCTTTGGTCTATACGTGCTACAATGTCTTCAGCTGTTTCTCTGTAATGATAAGCATACAAATAAGGAAATATAAGAATACATAAATAAAACAGTAAGAAAGAAATTTCTTTTAATACATCTCTTTAAAAAAATCGATTTGACGTTTCGTACATTACGTGAAGTACAATACTACAAATAAAGTATTTTAGCAGAATGCCCTAAAATGAATTTGGCTATTACTCTCACCATACGTGTTGAGATATTGCAACACTGGCTATAACGAATAATGTATGTATTATTTATTGTAAATCATTAAGCACTTCACATAATTTTATTTTTTATTTGAATGTTGATCAAAAATGTTTGTTTCTAAAGAAGATATTGTATTTCATCTCATCCTTCAAAACCAGTCTCATAGCACACTACTGAATGATAGCTTATCTATCATAATCAATCATCACGCGAGCGGAACCGCGGTTTAAGCTAGTATACAATAAAACTGCGAAGATGGCTCTGGTCTGTGTTGCCTGATTCGAGATGGTGCGTGAGTATAGCAAAGTTAAGTTGCATTTAGATTAGACCGCGGGCACATACGCTAACGGCGACGCATGGATACTTTCCATGATATCACACCACTGAAGGTGAAGTGGTTAAAAATCGGATTCATTACACAAAATCACGGCGGACTCTTAAGTTGCAATCTGAGAGTAAACTATCTAGGTACTGGTTTCATGAGAAGTGGTGTGAATTCAGGTGAGTAGCTGCAAACCCCTGAAGTCGGAGTTCGGACCCACGTGGTTTCGGAAACCGATAAAAATATATAAATTCAATTTTCGAAAAATAAAGAAAATTAATTATGGCATGCAACCCATAGAAATGTTTAGAATTACAAAAGGAAGCGAATGAAATGCATCTACACGCAATAGGAAACGATTACAGAGACGGATGAAATCAAGTCTCAAAAACTCCAGAAAAGTGAAATAATTACAAAGACAGAAAAGTAAAAAAATAAAAACTATGGCATGCAACCCTTAGAAATACATATAATTTCATAAGAGAGTTATCGAAGAAAGTTGTACAAGGCTCGGAGAGAATTACTGACAAAGACCGAGTGCATACTTCAAGTTCGGAGAAGAAACAGCAAAATTAAAATAGGTGGGGAGAGAAGATCACGAAATGTTAGTGGTAATCAGAAGGATACACGCATAGATACTTTCCTGATGGGCATGGAACAAACAATAGTGGAAACTGAAGGCTTTGTTCTAAGAACCAACCATGTGGAACACACATCACTCATGGACGGAAATGATAAGAAAGATTTGTACATGCACTGTACAAAAATGAACATTTCGTCTGTTAGAAATCGGACCCCACAAAGCTAGAAACAATTTACAGAGTTCGTACACCGCCACATAATCACAAAATCTTTGAATATACCAGGCCATTATCAAACTGCAACGCGTAACACGTACACTGCATTTATCTGTTGGAAAACACTGGATTGAAAAGCTAGAACACATTTCCGCACACGATCAGAAGGTATATTCCAAAAAATGAATCCAATTTCAAGAATCTAAGTTTAAAATGCTTGGCAACGAATCGCTACCATCTCCGCAGACACAATAGCAGAACCAACCTTACCTCACCACGATCCGAGTTCCAAGTGACCACTGAGCAGCCAGGAGGTGGAAAACTACAGGAAACTGGGCGAAACCCAAGACACAATGGTGGTGGGGATGTGAGACTCGCCCTGGAGAAGGCTCGTCGACTAGCTTGTAACCAAAGGGTGTAGAAACCCGTTTGGTCGCATCAGCAGCATGGGTTGGTAACGACTAACTATCGAGTGTGAGCCAGAGAGAACCATGCAAAGCGAGCTGTCACGATCCACATACAGACAGCCATTAGATTCTCGCACATCCACTTAAAAGTAAAACAAGTACATATTGTCACAGGGACAGTGTCGTAGCGGAGTATCCGTACTTATTACCACAATCATAACCACAATAATAAATTATTAAGTTAACAAAATCGTAGCAACATTGACTAACATTTCAGAAAAAAATATTTTAAAACATGAAATAAAAATGCTATTCCTCATGTCTTGAAAACAGTGGGGTTCTAGTTTCAACAAAATGCTAATCTAGCGACATCAAATAAATTACAATTTTATTAAAAAATATATGGAAGACGACAGACGGTCGTCTTTCATCATGCAAGTCGCCCATGCGACGTCAAATCAAAAGACTTGCGTTACGCGGCCGAACAATCCCAGAGGGGATCTCTCGGCCAAAAATGTCATTCGATCGTTTCCATTTCCCCCACAGAAATTGTTGCCTGACGGTGATAAATGTGTGAATTGTACCAGGTTTGGTGGAAATCGGTCTAGTAGTTTAGGAGGCGATGTTGAAAGCACACACACACACACACACACACACACACACACACACACACACACACACACACACACACACACATTTATTATATGTATATTTATCATATGTCCAGGTTGGTCCACATTTTATCAGCATCTAGCATTTATCGTTATCGATTGCAAAAAAGTACTGTATCTGATCAAAAGTATGTGACATCTGGCTGAAAATGACTTACAAGTTAGAGGCGCCCTCCATCCGGCAATTCCAGAATTCATTAGCCTTGGTATAGGTGAAAGCTTCTAATATCGCAGGCATACGTTCACTCAGGTGGTGGAAAAAAGTAAAGTAAAATGTTTGTAGCACTTATGGGACTTAACTACTGGGGTCATCAGTCACTAAGCGTACAAACTACTTATGAACTAGCTAAGTCTAAGGACGGCACAAATATCCATGCCCGAGGGGGGATTCGAACCTCAGACCGTAGTGGCCGTGCAGACCGTGAGTGGAGCGCCTCAGTCCCCTCGGCCACCGCGGCCGGCAGGTGGTGGAAGGTTTCTTGAGGAATGGCAGCCCATTCTTCACGGAGTGCTGCACTGAGAGAAGGTACCTATGTAGGTCGGTGAGGTCTGACACGAAGTCGGCGTTAGAAAACATCCCAAAGCTGTTCTGTAGGATTCAAGTCAAGACTGTGCAGGCCAGTCCATTACAGGTATGTTATTGTCGTGTAACCAGTTCGCCACATTCCGTGTATTATGAGCAGGTGATCGATCGTGTTGAAAGAAGCAGTCACCATCCCCAAATTGCTGATCAACGATGAGAAGCCAAAACGTGCTTGAGCATGGATGTTTGTGTTATCTTTACTATAAGTTAGTTCATAAGTAGTTTGTAAGTTTAGGGACTGATGACTCCGCCGTTGGCTCCCAAGAGCTTTAGAAACATTTGAACATTAAAAAAATGAATGTAGTCCTTGCAGCGATAGTTCCAAACAAAACAATAAGCGATGCTAGCCCAGTTCGTGAAAACCTCTACCACACGATAATACTATCGCCTCCGACTTTTACTGTTGGCACTATAATAGCTGGCAGATGACGTGCACTGGTCGTTCACCATACTCACACCCTGCCACATTGTGTACCGTGATTCGTCACCGCACAACGTTTCTCCAAAGTTCAGTTCTCCAATATTTATTCTCCTTATACCAAGGGAGGTGTCGTTTGACATCGACCCGTGTGATGTGCGGCTCGATCATGAAATCAAAGTTTTCTCATCTACCGCCTAACTGTCGTAGTACTTGAGATGGATCCTGATGCGGTTTCGAAATAATGTGCGGTGTTCTGGATAGATGCCTACGTATCATACTGTATGACCCTCTTGAACGGTCGGAGGTGTGGTGTCGCACAAGTCCGAAGTGCGCGCCACCTACTTTCGCCGCGCGCCGCCATGCACGCACGGCGCGGCGTTCTCACGACGTCAGCCACGAGCGCCCTCTGCTGCTATCCCGCTCGTGGCCACCACTGAACGACATCGTTCACTTGGGACTGAGATAGGAACCAGTTAACACTTCGGAATCAGAAAGGCATCAGTGAAGACTTGGCTATCGGATAGGCACTAGGCAGGCCTCTAGCTCAACTATGTATCAGCATTCTGCAGTTCTGAGCTATGTCAAAGTTAAGTATTGTATAAATTCTGTGCAATATATATCTCGTTCTAATTTACTCTAGTGTTTCTAGTTTCTGCTGTCCCACTGGCTGCTCAATTCCGTACCTGCACAAGCGTGCATCCTTTATTCCGGTGTCTGTCTTTCTATTCGGCCACCGATACCTACGACGGAAACGAGACACAAAAGCGGCGATGAGGCTGGGACACAAAAGGAGGTCTCTGTCAGTCAACAGACAAGTCGGCCTATAGGCTTTCGTGCTGTACGTGTCCCTTCACGTTTCCTTTTCACTATCACATCAGAAAGGATGGATCTACCGATGTTTACGAGTATGAAAATCTGCAGATTCTGATGCAAGTGACACACAATCACTTGAGCACATATCAAGTTGAGGAATGCCCCATTCTCCTCTCTAACGATATCTAATGACTACTGAGGTCTCCGATATGGAGTACCTGACAGCAGGTGGCAGCACAATGCACCTAACGTGAAAAACGTATATTTTTGGGTGCGTACCGATACTTTTGACCACATAGCGCAATTACTACAGGATGAGAATTGGATACGATGAAATTTAACACGTTCTTCGTATCTGAGGAAGTGTACAGTCTTCAACAACATTCCTGTGTTGTAGACTGGTGCCATGCATTGAATAAGTAGTTTCATCTTAAACAATATCAGAGACACACCACAACGTCGAAGGAACAAATGAAGAAAAAATATTTTCATTACATTGTTCTATAAAGAGGTAAGCAGTGTCGCAAATTCACACGTTGCAGAGGGCGCTAGCATCCACGTACAGAACTGTGTCGTGGAAGTCAAAGGTAAGCAAGCGGAGGGGAGGGACTAATACTAATCAGTAAAGGAGAATAAACTATCATGTACGCGGACTTAATTTTCTGGTACAAATACAACACAAAAATAAAATAAAACTAAGATTACAAGCATTTTTTATTAAACATATTTTAACTCTATACATATAATATTACTGAGGAGTTTAACACTGAGTGCCACCTGTATATGCGAACCGACTTCCCCCAGTGCCAGCCCATTTTCTTAGTCTCCTTCCCCCAGTACCGGCCATTTTTACAGTATTTCGTCCTGTTGGTACAGATTCAGGAATAATCATTAATATACTTTTTCTTGGTCAGGAATAAACTATATTATTTCCTCTTCAAATACTTGCCCCGTACATTTCCCTGCTTTGTAAACCATCACAACAATCAAAACAAGAAACGCTGTATTCGGGTAGGTAAAAATTGTTTTTTCGTATTATAAACTATTTATGGCAATGTTTATGTGATTACATGAAAATATCATGAATATTAAACATCAGCAAATGGCGTTTATTGCAAATAGTTCTTTTTTGAGTTGTATAGCTGGAAGCAGGGCTGGACACATACTGCAAAGTGCACACTGGAATGAAGTATCCTTCCTTCTGGCGACTCCTGCTTGTTTCTTGCCCCTCTCTGAGCACACTGTACAAGTCTTTTGTGCCTTCTTCCCTGGTGGAATGGGTATTCTTTCCATGAAATGTGTTCCATCCGGTCGTGAAAGCGCTGCACCACTTGTACCAGGCTGAACGTCGGCGGCACGCGGTGATGACAAGTCTTTGCATACCGCAATAATAAACTGGCTGGTACAAATGTTTCTCTTTGTCACCTGAGTGTACAGAACACATGCATTTGAAATTGCCATCAAGATAATGTGGAGTGATAGCTTTCTCCACCACTTGATTGAACGATGATCAAATATCCCATAAGACATTCTTCAGTCACTGAGGTCGACAGTGTCATCGCCGTCAAAAACATCACTCAGATCATCTTCCGATTCATCAAGAATGCGGCGAATCTCGGCGTAGCTCAAAGGCCTACTGCTTGACATGTTGCGTCTAACGCTCGCCCTGATGTCTCACAGTCAACTGACACAAACCCTTGTTTCCTAAAGTCAACAGTTTTGTGGCGCCTCCTAGTGGCAGAGATGTCTACTGCAAGGGTTTGCCTACTGATAACTGCCGTACGGATAATGATACGCGCGAAAGATGGAATTCGTTTGAGAACAGCCGTCCGTAATATTACGGGCGCGGCAGTTCTCGCAAAGACACAGAGAACGTAATATTACGGGCGCGGCAATCTTCAAACAAACGACAACAACGTAATTTTACGGGCATGGCACTCTAAGTGTTGAAGTTCAGAACTAACCTAGCACTTATGGAAAAGAAAGAAATGTGTGTTTTTATCACTGTATAAATCTGTTTAAATGCTTTTTTATCAACATCTTGATAATTGGGGGAGATTGCTTATCATCCACATTGTTCCCCAATCAACTAAACGTCATAGGATTATGTATGACCTTCAACTTCATTACTTTCAATTTAATAAACAAAATTTTAAAAAAAATGTAAATTAAAAACACTTTCACACAAATATTTAGTTCCGATGATACTACAGACTCCAGCAGCTAGTGTAAACAGCCGCGGGAAATCTCGAGGGACGTTCTCGTAAAATAGTTCAACATTTCTTTCTTCTCACAAATAATCTGCTATTGTGCCGCCTTCGGCACGGGCAACTCTACTCGAATGACAAGTAGTTGTACATCACTTAATCTTTACCCCACGGATGGTAGGAAAATTATACAACCCATCCCAGTGCTGCAGAAAGAAAATGGGTTGGAAGCGTTGTCAGGATGGAAGGCGGAGCGGTGAAGGCTTGTGGGCGCCCTAGGAAAGGGTGGCTGAATGGCAAATAAAAGATAGAATTCTAAGTTAATATTTGGTATATTCTGAAATACGGGATACATGGCGGGACTCGCCCTGGGGTCGGATGCAATGAATGAGTGCCAGTCTAAACGGATTAGAAAACGGAAAAGGTAAAGGTTACGGTAATGGTTATGGTTCACACAGTTGGTGGCTGATACCGAACAGCCGCTAGGCGGGAGCGGACGGCATGCGGCCGTTCGTCTCGCACAGACGCTGAGCCTCTGGAGTGCGTCTGTTCTGCACGAGAGCTCAAACTGAAGAGAGCCAAGGAACTGCTTCTCTCATATCTGCATCCTACTGCAGTAGCACACGTGATCAAACGTGGGTGTCTGCTATTGGCTCCATGGTAGCATGGAAACGTCAGTAGTTTCAGCGCAGACGCCAGAAGGGTGGCGTGATTTTAGAAACAGCATTCAATACTGATTCTGGCCGGCTCTGTCCTGCAAGGTGGACAGCCTTGGTCACGTTGTCAAGGCGCATGTCGCGGCGGAAGAACGCTTGTAAAACTTAGGCGAAGTTTTGAAATAAATTTTTTGAATTATTTCCCTAACCTGTTTTAGACTGGCTGGTCATCCTGTACATAGTGAGCAGCCGGTTGCCAGCCGGCACACGCGTGTCAACCTGCAGCGTTCAGAGGGAGGGAGTCTCGGCGCTGTCACTGTGAGCGCTCGCGGGCGCGCACGCTCGCATCAGAGCCCGGCCCAGCCCTGGGCTGAGCTGGACGAGGCGACTGTCAGTTCAGCGGCAGACTGAAGCAGCGGCTGCAGCGGAAAGCTGCGACCCCTGGCCGGGATTCGCACGCCTACTGCAGCTTGGCTGCGGTCGGCCGGCCTACTCGTCGTGACTTTCGCTGGGCCCTCGCTGGCGGGAGGACTCGATGTCGCCGTTACGTCACCCCCGTGACCTGCAGCTGCCCCCTCCACCTCCCCCTCCCCTCCCCTGTGGTCTCGACGCGCAGTTACCGACTTAACGCTGTTAGGCGAGTTTCGGCGGCGGTGCGGCTTTGCCACCAGGGCACGGATGGCCGCTGATCCCTCGGCTACGCTAGAGGGCCGTGAGTGGTGTGGGTTAAGTCCAGCTGAGAGCAGGGCCCCGCTAACGCAGTCCTGTCTGGACGGGCGACCGACGCCTGCTTTCACGTGTGGTGGTACTTGCAGGACGCCAAGTGACATCGTCTCCAGGGATCCCAAAAATTGAGTGCCAAAAAAAAATGTTCAAATGTTTGTACAGTCTATGGGACTTATCTACGGGGTCATCAGTCCCTAAACTTACGAACTACTTACGAACTACTTACGAACTACTTACGAACTACTTACGAACTACTTACGAACTACTTACGAACTACTTACGAACTACTTACGAACTACTTACGAACTACTTACGAACTACTTACGAACTACTTACGAACTACTTACGAACTAGGACGGCACAAATATCCATGCCCGAGGGGGGATTCGAACCCCGACCGTAGTGGCCGTGCAGACCGCGACTGGAGCGCCTCAGTCTCGTCGGCCACCGCGGCCGGCAATTGAGTGCCATCAAATATCTACTAGACAACCGTGATATACAGGGTGGCGCAGGGAAACGGGTAATTTCGAAGTAACGTCATTTCCATGAATAAATTCATAAAACTAGTAATTTATTAACGAATGTGATAGCATCCTCACTTCAAAAAAAATAAGGGTCGATAACAACATGACATGACACAGCACACCATATTGTGACTTTGGCGCTATGTAGTGGTCGCTGGTGAAACTCACAAGGATTGTCCTGTGCCCAATAACGAACATTCTGTTTGTTCACGAATCCGTTCAGGTCGAAATAGGCTTCGTCTGATATCCATACGTTACAAAGGAAATACGCGTCCTCGTTGATTTTAGCCAATATCTGGCTACTAAACTCCATACGCGACGCTGGGTCTCGTTCATGTAAGTGTTGCACAATCTGCAGCTTATAGGGATGGAAGTCTGATTCGTGCAGTATACTTTGTAAGCGTCGTCGCTTAACCCCTAGCGAAGATGAATGCTGTCCAACGGATCGGCGAGGACTTTTCTCGATTGCAGCTCTAGCAGCTGCAGTGTTCTCTGGGGTACGTACCGTTGGAATGCCAACTGGAGGTTACTTTTTCAAGGCAGATCCCGTTTCTTTAAAATTACGCACCCACGTTGTAATCGCATGCGCAAATGGGACACGTCCATGACGTCCAAGTTGGTAATGCTGTCGAAATGTTCTCTGCGCACTATCACCATTTTTGTAAAACGTTATCATAGCTACTGCACTTTCCGCACCAGTCCAATTATCCATGATTACTAAATGGCAATGCGTTCACATCAATTGTGCATAGTTTCGAACATCTGCCGGCGCTACATTGCTGCCAACTGTGACGTTCAAAATTTCCCGTTCCCTGCGCCACCCTGTACAATGTTCCAGATTTCGAATTACAAATAGAGGCCAGAATGAGTAACGTTGAAGTAGATATTCTCGGAGTAGTGAAGCAACTAAAATCACTTAAGAACAAATCTTCTGGTCAGGACTGTTCACCCATTAGATTTCTACCTGATTATGGTGAAGCGATAGCTCATTACCTAACAGCAATATATAATTGCTCTCTCAAAGAAAGATCCGTATCAAAAGATTTGAAAGTTGCACAGGCCACACATACATTGAAGAAAGGCAGTAGGAGTAACCCACTAAACTACAGGCCTATTTCAATGTCGTCAATTTGCAGCAGGGTTTTGGAGCATATCCTTTACTCAAATATTATGAATTATCTCGAAAAAAAAAATGATCTATTGATCCAAGGTCAACACGGATTTAGAAAATATCGTTCATGCGAAACAACTAGCTCTTTACTAACACGAAGTGATGAGTGCTATCGACAAGGGATCTCAAATTGATTCCGTATTTCTTGATTTCCAGAAGGCTTTAGTCACCGTGCTCCACAAACGGATGTTAATTTATATATCGCCTCAAATTTGCTACTGCATAGGGGATTTCCTGTCATAGAGGACACAGCTTGTAGTAATCGACGGTAAGGCATCGACTTAAACAGAATTGATATCGGGTGTTCCACATGGTAGTGTTCTACATCTACATGGCATACTCTGCAAATCACATTTAAGTGCCTGGCAGAGGATTCATCGAACCACCATTGCCACGGTGGAGTAGCCGAGCGGTCTAAAGCGTCCCGCTGCGGAGCGCGCGGTTGCTCGCCGTGGAGGTTCGAGTCCTCCATGGGGCATGGGTGTGTGTGTTGTCCTTAGGTTAGTTTATCTAGGTTTAAGTACATTGTAAGCTACGGACTGATGACCACGCAGTTTGGTCCGATAGATTTACAGACATTTGAACATTTTTAAACCACCATTTACTATTTATCTTCCATTCCAATCTCAAATAGCGCGCGGGAAGAAAGAACACCTGAATCTCTCCGTTCGAGCTCAGATTTGTCGTATTTTATTCTGATGATCGTTTCTACCTATGTAAGTGGGAGTCAACAATACATTTTCGTATTCGTAGTAGTGCAGCAACTAAAATCACAAGAACAAGTCTTCTGGTCCGGACTGTTCACCCATTAGATTTCTATCTGATTGTGCTAATGCGATAGTTCCTTACTGAACAGCCATATACAACCGCTCTCTCAAAGACGGATCTGTACCAAAAGATTGGAAAGTTGCCTAGGTCACACCTATATTCAAGAAAGGCAGTAGGAGTAACCCACTAAACTATAGGCCTATTTCATTGACGTTTTGGAAAATTTCCTTCACTCATATTTTGTGAATTATCTCAAACAAAATGATCTATTGATCCAAGGTCAACATGGATTTAGAAAATATCGTTCATGCGAAACACAACTAGCTCTTTACTTACACGAAGTGATGGGTGCTACCGACAAGGAATCTCAAATTGTTTCCGTACTCCTTGATTTCCAGAAGGCTTCTGACACCGTGCCTCACAAACGGCTTTTAATCAAATTGCGTGGTTATGATATATCGCCCCAAATTTGCAACTGGATAGGAGATTTCCTGTCAGAGAGGACACAGATTGTAGTATTCGATGGTAAGGCATCAACGTAAACAGAAGTGATATCGGGCGTTCCACACGGTAGTGTTATTGTCCTCTGCTGTTCCTTAATTACGTAAACCATTTGAAGTAAATCTAAGAACCTCTCTTAGCTTGTTTACAGATCAGGCCGTCATCTGTAATATAAAAATTGGCAATTGACTCTAAATAATTAGAAGTGTGAATTCGTCCACATGATTATGAAACGCAATGCGTTAAACTTTGTTTACAACTTAAATCAAAAGTGAAGGCCGTAAACTCTACTAAATACGTAGGAATTGCTATTACTTCAGACTTAAACTGGAAATAATACGTAGATCATGTCGTGGGAAAATCGAACCAGAGACTGCGTGTTATTCGTAGAACCCTTATAAGATGCAACAGAACTACTAAAGAGACAGCATACACTGCGCTTGTCCGTCCTTTTTTGGAGTATTGCTGCCCAGTGTGCGATCCTTATCAGGTGGGTGTGACGGAGGGCATAGAAAGAGTCCGAAGAAGGGCAGCTCTTTTTGTATAATCACGATAAAGGGGGGAAAGCGTTACGGAAATGATACAGGATCTGGGATGGGATTCGTTACAACAACGGCGCTCATCGCTGCGGCGTGGGCTGCTTGCGAAACTCCAATCGCTAACATTCTCCTTCGAAAGCGAAAACATATTGTTGACTCCTACTTACATAGGTAGAAATCATCATCAGATACGAGAAATCAGAGCTCTAACAGAGATATTGAGGTGTTTTTTTCTCCCGCGCGCTATTCGTGAATGGAAATAGAGATAAGTAGTATAACGGTGGTTCGATGAACCTTCTGCCAGGCACTTAAATGTGATTCGCAGAGTATACCATGTAAATATATATGTTAATATATATAGATACAAATGAATTGCTTTTCTTCTTTTCGTGAATGTCGGGACAAGACTCACATTATGTTGCGTTCACACTAAGGCAATATAACAGATAATCGTAAGCGATATATGATGCGCGACACGCAGGGACAGATACTTGAAATCTAGACGGAGGCGACAGAATATGTTCAGAGTGGCACGACTGCGCAACACAGCGTAGGCGACGTATCTCTTAAAGGACTGCTTTCCCGTCTGATCAGTGATTAGTATCGTACGATATATAGAGCCGTGAACGTGACCACAGGAAGAAGAAAAAGTTCTGTTTTTCCTTTTATCAATTTATAGAAAGCTTATCATTCCATCTGGAACTGTTCTAGCCGGCCGCGGTGGCCGAGGGGTCTGCGGAGCTTCAGCCACGATCTGCACGGCCACTACGGTCGGGGGTTCGAATCCCCTCTAGGGCATGGATATTTGTGCCGTCCTAGATCGTAAGTCGTTGATAAGTAGTTTGTAAGTTTAGGGACTGATGGCCCCGTAGTTAAGTCCCATAAGCTCTACAAACATTTGAACATTTGAATTTGAACTGTTCTATTGCCGCATACAGTAAGACAGAAAAACAAGTAATCAGATTTTTATATTGTTAAGTCACAATGTAAATATTTTAGAATTCACAGGAAATAAGCAATCAGTTATAACTCCGAGATATTCACAATTCAGTTTGACAGAATTGATATTGACAAAAGTGGAATTACTACTTAATTTCCGTTAATGTGATAAAATTAATAATGGCTTAGCCTTTTATGTAAACAAGTAATGGAATACACCTAAAGTTTTATTTTAAGTTTTCATACTTTTTAAATTTTAATTTCAGGCATATATTGATACGTAAAGAATTTGTTTTACTAAATTGCTTGGTCTTGTAAACCGACACATCTCCATTAATTTCGTTGCTCAATCAGATTACCTCACTGACGCAAGGAAGTGGAACTAATTGGTACAATTTGTAAAACTTAATAAAAATAAATTACTCAGTTTTGTTAATACTGCCGTTTATATTCGTATCTTGTTACCTCACAGTAATCCTGCTACAATTTGTAAAAAAAAATGGAAAAAATCGCTGATGCTTATATTCATATTTTGTTATTGCAATCAGAAGTTTTTCGTATGGAGAAATGGCTTTATTTTATTTCATGTTGAGATAACGATCGACAAACAGCAGTCGAGCTATGGTAGACGTTCATAAGACGGTAGGGATGTACCCATTGTTTCCTTTATCTTCTGATTTCTACACTAGAACCAGTACGGCACTACAACATCTTCCTCAGTTGAGCTCATATTTGTAACTGAAGAAGTGAGAATAATTGTGTTCGTAACACATTTTTATCACCCAGGTCACGCCGATTTTTCGTCTGCGGGTGTGAACCTTGCTAACATTATACCGTCGTTATATATTCCTCACTTAACATCCCTTGTCTTATATCGGCTTAGTATGAACGGTGCCTTAAAGAAATGTTCCACAGATAATAGAATATGCGCTCTAAAAGACTCCTTGCTACCGAGCGCCAGGTTGCTCCGCGTTGGAGGTTCGAGTCCTCCCTCGGGCAAAGGTGTGCTTGTTGTCATTACGTTAGTTTAAGCAGTTTGTGAGCTTGGGGACTGATAACCGCAGTTGTTAAGTCCCATAGATTTACAAACAATTGAACATTTTTTGGTCTTGGCTTCGAAGCTCTATTTTTGGTCTTTAGTTGAATTGCTTACAATTTTATCTATGAGCATACTTTTCACCTTTTAACGTTCCTCACGAGGACCACACCCTAGTTCAGGTGGGAAAAAATTGATTTTTATTTTTCGCCAAATTTAGATTGATTAAGGTTTTATTTAAGTACTCTGAGCCGGCCGCGGGGACTGAGGCGCTCCAGTCACGGTCTGCACGGCCACTACGGTCGGGGGTTCGAATCCCCCCTCGGGCATGGATATTTGTGCCGTCCGTAGTATTAGCTAGTTCATAAGTAGTTTGTAAGTTTAGGGACTGATGATCCCGTAGTTAAGTCCCATAGACTATACAAACATTTGAACATTTTAAGTACTCTGAAAAGATTTTTTTTAATTAATTTTTACTGCTGAGTGTCTTGGCTCTCCTTGGAATGCAACGGTCTGTATTCTTTTGTTTCTGTTTTAAATTTTAAACAACACGCTTTCAAACACGCGATTAGTTTCGTACAAGTCTGATTGCGAGTAGCTGCTATACTTACGTTTTCAGTACTTGTTTACGTGTGTTTTGTTGTGTTTATTGAAGATGACGAAACGGCAATTTAGAGGAAACAAGTTAAAAAGCTACCTGTAAAAGAAGTTATGTCACCTGCCAACGATCTTTCTCATCTTAATTAGTTAACAGGTCCAACTGGAGAATCTTATTCTCACCAGCATTCTCTTCCTGCTGCTGTTATTACAGCACTTGAAGCCATTCTAAGGAAATGTCTGCATGGGCAGACACAGAACCCAAATGAATGATTCAACTGCATAATTTGGAACCGCCTTCCTAAAACTGTATTTGTAGGCATGCATACAACGAAACTAGGAGTACTTAAAAAGCTGGTGAAAATATGATCACTGGGCTGCAACATTGAGATAAAACTGGCCTGTATCTAATATGGCCAAGAAAGCGAGACAAAAAGTATAAAATGGATAAAGTAGATTTTAGTAAGAAATACGTCCGCTGTAATGACATGCAATGACCTTCAGGTTGCCAGGATAAAAGTGCCTGCGTTGCGTTATTAGATTTACAAAACAGTGAAGTTCTGCTGAATGTATACAAGTCATGAACGTATGAGAAATGAAATCATATACAGCTGTCACGAAGTGGACTGAAATGGGATAAACATGTATTCCTTGCGATAGGAGGATTACAAAAGAGTAAAGTTCTGATGAATGCATAGACTCGTGGAATTTAAAGACTGACGTATAAGAGATACAATCGTATACAACTCTCATCAAGTGGCCAACACAAGTTATATCAAAATAGTCTCATTTGGTATACATATACCTTTACCGCCTGTTTAAGTCAACTAAAAGAAACAGAGCCACTCACACCCGGGACATAAAAATATGTTTTATTTATTTCTTTATATTGTAAGTTAACCCCCCTCCGCTTCCTACCAGTTGCCGCCTTGCTCAGTGATTATTTGCGGTGTTAAAAGCAGATGATATTGTCCTGATAAAATTGTATTGCAACGGATAACGACTTTTTACACACAAAAGACTGCAGCAACTAATAGCATACCTGTGGCAGTTCCCTTACTAGATGAAATTACCCCATTTATATTCTCGCAATTCCCCATTAAATATTCTCACTCTCTTTTTAATCATTAAGCATAAATGGGACTCAGAATTTCATAAAAACAACTAGAGACGAAATGTTTAACTATTTACACAAGTTTATTAAATTCACTGTACATCTCCCTATCATCATTTTAAAGCCAAAAATACAAAATATTCATTCACTAAATGTATCACCAATGGATTGAGACAAGGATCGTAACCTTACATTCATACCGTACATTCTTTATTCTCTCATACTGCACCCACGAGGCTATGCACAACATTCCCATTATACAAAATCATTTCCCCGCTGAAATAGAGACAGCATTAACACAACCAACACATTTCCTGATACTTTACCACGGAGGCCACCATACTCACATCCTTCCTCTTCGACAGCCGGAAACGTTCTCCCTCTCGTGGCCGCTCCCCGTCCTAACCGATCCTCCCGTTCCAGTTCACGAGTAGCCGCGCCCTCATTGGCTTGTGATCTAACGGGACCTTCTGCCAACCTCCGAACTCTGAAGGAACTCTCAAGTCGCAGCCACTTGACCATCTCATCCTCGAGGAAACCTCTCTGCCACACCCCAAAACTAAAGTTGGCAAACCTACCGTGTGTTCTGCATCTCTGCCTTCCCAGCCGCGGCTTCATGCACACTTACAGACCCTCACACACACAATCACATAGATGATAAGAGGAGTTGGGTACTGTGGAGCAAAGCTCCTTATGTGAGCGGCGCTCACTTATCTGTCCTGCAATAAAAATTTTAATAAATAATAAAGCATTATTGTCTCCACCTAGTACATCCACCATCACAGTGGCACTAAAGGCCAAGCACACGTTTACGAAATAATAATCAGATGAAAGTAACGTACACTGTAGTATACAAGGATTTAATGGGATGATACTATAGTATCGTTTCAATATTATGTTTTTGGAAGTATTTATTGTTGTATTACTTTCTATGTTTGCAATTTTAGGATCGTAACATTTCAGAGTTGGATATGGAAATAGTAAAACCCCCGTATTACACAGAGTGATCACAAATGTCAGCACAGCTAGTTGGGCAAATATAAGAGAAGCTAATCATAAAAGCAGCAGCACTACCTGTGGCCAACATATTTGTAATAACAGCACTGCTTAATATGTTGAAATTCATTATAATGGGCGCATACCTCAAGAAAGGCTTTGTCACGTCTGAAAGTATTGTGTTACAGTTTTGGCTGGTCACGTCTCTCCCGTGACACAGCATTTGTTTTTCGGTGGTGATGCCGTGTTGGACCCAGGGGGCGCAGTTCGCACTGAACGGGAACGGTTGTGTAAGTGCGAATAGGAACCACCGCATTGTCTAATTGGACAGTGCGTGAGCCTTTCCACCTGAGATAACCGATGCAAGAAGAAAGGAATAACATGCCGTCGAAACCCGCGAGAAAATGATATTTGTCCACTACGAGACGAACAGAATTTGTTTTGAATGTTGAGTTTTCGTACACTATATTGTGAACGAACTTCTTCTAAGAAAGTTACTGGAAGTTTTAAGTATTGCTCTCTTAATTAGTCTTTAATTTACTTATTTTTAGTCGCTCAGAATGCAAGCGGTGCTCCGATTTTTAAACGTCTAAGCTGATGATGCTTGCCTGTAGATATTTTTAATTCTTAACACACCGGAAGAGAATGTGATTGGCCCCAGAAGAGAACTGAACGTCCTCCAGACCAAATAAGTCATTTACGCCACTAGGTTTTGTTCAACACGTGTTATGCAGCGGTATCTTTAATGAATGAAATAAATCGCAATTTGCGATCAGTTATGGCTCCACTGTACTAGGTTATGATGGAATACCGAAGTGCGGCGAATGAAAATTTGTGTCCGGCCGGGATTCGAACCTGGGATCTCCTGCTTAGTAGACAGACACGTTGACCACTCCGCCACCGAGGACACAGTGACCAAGCCGACTACAGAGGACTCTTCCCTGCACGTCTCCCGCCACAGCCAAATTTCCATTCGCCACACTGTCTCTTTCCTATTACCACTGCCTATTTATTCTGTAATGCTCGAAGCCATAACTGATCGCAAATTACGATTTATTTCTTCGCAGTGACTTTATAGCATGGGGGTCTCTGCATCTACTCTGCAAATCAATGTAAGTGCCTGGCAGTGGGTGCATCGAACCGCTTCCGTTACGTTTCTGTATCGCCAAGGAACCACTACCTCGCTACTCTAGCTGCACGGTGTGTCTGCGACGCCTCCAGAGACCGCTCCGACAAGTGTCTCGTCGACGGCAGATGCGAGTCGCATCTGTGAAGAGAGCACTCGACGCCAGTTCTGACGAGACGTCCAGCAGGTCTCAAAACTGGACCGCTCTAAGGTCGTCGTAAAAGTGAGGTAGCACGACACGCTACCTGCTGCCTACAACTCGAGTCTAAACACGGCGTCCTGTGGCTGCACGAAAAACAGCAGTCAGTAGACTTTCGCATAATAGTTCGCGATCGGGAGCGCTCACTTTAATTCGCGGCTCTGTCGCGAACTAGTTCGCTCTTTTAGTTCGTCCGCTCCCAGTGACGGCTGAGCGGCGTGGTCTGCGCGTGCAGGTGGAGGGAGAAGTTCCCCCACCTAGCTGCTTCATGCGCTTGCTGCTTGAGCCGCTAACGATATCACGCAAACCAAAAGAAACAGTTTGTGGATAATTTCTCACGTTTAAGTTTAGAGTTATCTCTGTATCTTGGCATTGTGGAATTTATTAGTCAGATTATACAGAGTGCAGAATACTTCAACACAGAATTTTTTTAGCACTGAAGTATGTAATCTAGCAGGCAGACGCTCACCTCGAAATGGCTCTCATAAGCAGAAGGCAATCGCGTGATTTTTAATTCTGCTGCGCGCCCTCTCGCTATTGCCCGTCGGTCTTTGGAAAAGACCCCATCGAGATACGTTTGGCATAATACTTCGCGACTGGTAACGCATGTTTTAGTTCGCGACCGATCACGCATATCTTAGTTCGCGACCGGTAGTTCTCCTTTTAGTTTGCAGCTCGGCCGCGAAGTAGGTCAATCTTTTGAGTTCGTCCGCTCTTATTGGCTTTTGCTACCGCTACTAAAAGAGCTCTTTCTTTTATTATGACAGATTTTACATATAATGATCAGTGTGGTCCAGGCGTGTGCTATTACCCGTATTCATGGGCAATCAGACATCAAATACGTAAGCAGATAAACCAGTTATTTACACGAATGGGTGATACAATGGTATTGAACTACTTTGCTTACAGAGTACTCCTAGTATTTTATTTTTAAAACGAATTTTTTCATTTATTTAAAATGTCATTGAAGGAAAATGGCCTACAAAATATGCTAAATTCGTCTATTTTCTACTTCTTTACACTATGAAGTGAGGGTTCTGGGTCAGTCTTCGGAAAAGGAGCGGACGAACTAAGAGGCGAGGGATCTGCGAACTAGTTCGAGTAGTTCGCCTGTGGGAGCGCTCTT
Organism: Locusta migratoria; assembly: GCA_026315105.1. Taxonomy (NCBI): domain Eukaryota; kingdom Metazoa; phylum Arthropoda; class Insecta; order Orthoptera; family Acrididae; genus Locusta; species Locusta migratoria. Next base: position 666,470,090 of record CM048746.1, on the reverse strand, counting down.
CGGAACTAGTTCGTTCGCGAACTACACAAGACTACGTCCCAAGAACACCGCTTTGGTTCACTCCAAAGGAGACTACATTGGTGTCAGATTTTAGATTTTTTTTTCCATATTTACGGTACGTGAAGTATAGAACTTAAATAACAATCAGTGGAAGGCATTCGAGGCAACTCTCAAAAATTCTCGAGAAAATCGACTTTGAAGTTTTGTAGGTACCCGTAAGTAACGATAACTAAGAGAGTTGCACCATTTGTGAGTGTAGCTCGGGTCGTAGCGTTCTGCACTCACAACCATAGAGTCGGTCGTTCGATTCCTGCAGAAACCGATTTATATGTGTTTCTTTTCCCTTGTGGTCCAATGCCTACACAATTTTAATATCTAACAGTAAACATGAAAAATGCAAAATATTTTTATTTATTCGTAATTTTCTACACTTTATAAAATAATGATGGTTTCAATTAAAAAAATCGCACTGACATGTTTTACGGCCCACTTTAGATTTGTAGTTTTATAAGTTTTTGCTAACATTTAGGACCCAAAAAATAATGGAAATAATAAAACTGATTTATCAGAGTGTCTAAAACCATTTTAGGAAAGAAAAATTGAAGTAGCGGCGGGTTCCGAACTACTGACCTTCAAAGTCACAGTCCAACGCATTGAGCCCTACGCTACGGCAATCACTGAAAAATTTTGCTTTAAATTTTATACTACTGATGGCTGTTGTTAACTGATGCTAATATGACATTTGTAGACACTCGATTATCATTGATCGTACGAAGAACGATGTGTTTTTGTTAATTCTTTAGTGCGCCATTGCTTTGAAATAACGTGTAAGTTACAACTATGAAATCATGAAATACGCAACGCAAGATGGTAGTGGCGTAACTATGAGGGGGGGGGGGGGATGAGGGGGATAGAACCCCCTCCAAAAACGAGAAAGAGAGAGGAAGAAATCGTATAACAGCAATCTGGTAAACGTAAAGATTGAAAACTTGGGGTATTTTACCTAATCTTTCATTGGATGGGAGTGAATTAGTTTCTTCAATGGGAGTGGTAGATGGTAGTTTGTCTGGAAACTGACTAAAATGTTGCTCGTCAAGCAGGTCTATCCCCCCCCTAAAGCCAAGTTCTAGTTACGCCACTGCAAGATGGCGTATTCCAGAGAGTGTTCTGGGCGAGGAATGTCACGTGACATCTCCGAACGGCTGATTTTCGTTAATTCAATTGAGGGTGTCAAAACTTCATTATTTTTGCAAATATCTCTGAAACGCTACGAGATATGAAAAAAAATCAACATAAGGGAGCTAAGTTGTAGAGAATTTTCTCCTGTACAAATTTGGTTATTCAATTTTGGTGTGAGATGAATAGTTAAGTCGTGCTTTTCATTTAAATTTCGAGCTGTCAAAAGACGATCACAAAGGCCCACTTTTAGTGTTACTACCGTAACCTAAAGTTGGCCAAAACGACAGTAGTTTGTGAAGAGCTACGACAGTTTTTTGAAAATTCTTCTAAATAGTTACTACTGGTTTTCGAAGCAGCTACCCTACACAATCATCGTTTTTACACACACATAAAAACTGACACAATACATGGCATTAGAGATCCCTAAATGTTTCAGGTAACTGAATTCGAAAAGACGAAAAAATAGCTCTCACAAACGTAATAATCAAAGACTACCATCGTCAACTAATGGTGAAGCCGATACTGTAAAAAATGAAACGTATGTTTTTTTGATTGAAACCATCACTATTTTATAAATTATAGAAAATTACGAATAAATAAAAAGGTGCATTTTTCATAAAAATTACCGTTACATTTTAAAATTGTGTAGGTATTCGAACACAAGGAAAAAACATATAAATCAATTTCTGCAGGTATCGAACCACCGACTCTACGGTTGTGAGTCCAGCACACTACCACCTGAGCTACACCCAAAGATGGTACAACTCTCTTTAGTTATCGTTACTTACGGGTACCTACAAAACTTCAAAGTCGATTTTTTCTAGAACTTTTAAGAGTTGCGTCGAATGGCTTCCACTGATTGTTATATAAGTTCTATATTTCGCGTACCGGAAATATGAAAAAAAATCTAAAATCCGACACCCATGTAGTCTCCTTGTCAGAGACGTCTGGAAACTTCCCTTGATCAGAGTCCCTCCTGACAGAAAGTAACACTGCTGGTATGATCAAAGCGGAATTCACCTTCTAAGCACGGCAGAACTGCAGTCAGTGTGCTTTCCTCCTGGTGTTTGGTAGGTGACCAAAGACCAAAGACTTTCTGTGCCAAAGCTAGATTTAACCTTGAATAGTGAGAATCAATCTTTCTTCTAGTTTTGCAGTTATGTACAATGCTATTGCTTTTAAATTCGGTGGGTTTGGTAATAAATTTCATAAGTGAATATATATACTGTGAAGATCCGTAGCTCTTTAAATAAGTGTTTGCAGGATGATCTTGGATGGACTCCAGCAATTATTCTTATTACACACTTTAGTGCAATGAATAACTCTTTTACTCAATGATGAATTTCCCCAGAAAATGATGCCATTCGAAAGCAGAGAATGAAAATAAGCATAGTAAGCTAATTTACTGAGTTGTATATCACCAAATTTTGCAATTACCCTAATAGCATAAGTCGCTGAACTCAAACGTTTCATCAGATCTTCAATGTGTTTTTTTCCAGTTCAACCCCTCATCAATGCATACACCTAAAATTTTTGAATATTTCACCTTTGCTACAGATTTCTGATCAAAGTCTATATTTAGAAATGATGTCATTCCATTTACTGTATGGAACTGTATGTACTGTGTTTTACCAATTGCTGAGAACCACTTAATGATTTTCTGAAAGACGTCATTTACAATTTCTTCAGTTCTTTTCTGACATATGTGATAACAATACTTCTATCATCAGCAAAAAGAACCAGCTCTGAATCTTAATGGATATATATTAAGAACAGCAAAGGGCCGAAGACCGTACCTTGTGACACCCCATTTTTGATTGTTCCCAGTTTGAGGAATCTGCTGTTTTTTTGCATATTATGTGAATTACTTATGTCAACTTTCTGCACTCTTCCTGTGAGGTATGATTTAAACCATTCATACCACAATACTTATGTTTATCTAGAAGAATTCCATGATTTACACAATCAAAAGCCTTGGAGAGGTCACAAAAAATCCCAGTGGGTGATGTCCGGTTATTCAGAGCATTTACCATTTCATTGGTGAAAGTGTGTATATATATATATATATATATATATATATATATATATATATATATATATATATATATATAGCATTTTCTGTTGAAAAGCCTCTCTGAAAAGCAAACTGACATTTTGTAGAACTTTATCATTACCTATTTGTGAAACTAGAATACATTACTTTTTCAAGAATTTTGGATAAGGTTGTCAGAAGTGAGATTGGGCGATAGTTGTTGACATCAGACATATCCCCTTTTTTGTGTAGTGGTTTAACAATAGCGTATTTCAGTCTATCAGGAAAAACACCCTGCTTCAGTGAATAATCCTAATTATTTCTTGAGAACAAGCTTTTATTACCCTGCTGGTAATACCATCAATTCCATGTGAGCTTTTAATGTTGAGAGAGTTTATTATCTTCTTAATTTCAGAAGGAGAGGTGACTGGAATATGATACGTCTGCTGTATTAACAATTCCCCTTCTCAGTCTGAAGCCAACTAGTATGGATAGTATCTACAGTGTTTAATTATATGCAGTAGATGAGTGTAAACGTCTGCAGCAAAGCACCTGCAGTGTCACATTTGGTCAACCTTTGTTTTCAAACGCTACACAAATTGTGGCTGAAAGAGAAAACAGGAGAATTGTCATTGTTGTAACCAGACTTGGCTGATTCCATACTCCTATGTCATTCATGGGCACAATTGGATTCATCATGGATGGAAGTGGACTTAGAGAGTTATGGTCCATTATGTACGTCCGTAACAGCATTGACAAAATGCTAACTGGACATTCATTTGCTCTTAAGAGTTAATTTTATCACTCAGCTCGGCCTTGGAGTTCATTTCATTCTGAATATGGAATTGATCGAACTACCTCTGCAAACGTGTAAATACTGCCACATTAGACAACGTTCAAGCTATTGAATATTTCCCAATCTTGCCAATGATGATCACATCAATGGAGAAGTTAGAGAATTTTAGGAAGGAAACAGCATCTAGCAATCGGACTGCCAAATTGTGGCTGCAGTACTATGGACATGTTAGTATAATAATGTTTTTTGTCCGTCCTGAGTGCACAGGTGATTGGGAATTGCACGTAGAAATGGTGAAACATGATTCCTTGGCCACCTTGTGTACGTGAAGTGTGTGCATTTATACATACAATAGATGTCAACACTTGAAGACAGATTGACACCAAAACAGTTCCAAAAATTTGTCACCACAGGTCAGTTTGCGATTAGACGTACCGACTAAATGTAGATCGCAATTGCAGTGACACGACAATAGAAAAAGTACTGATGAGATCGTTCAAATCATCTGGTGGGCTAACACAACGAGTGGGGTAACGAGTCGTACCCTGAATCTATGTATGAAGGGGATTTATGCCCGTTCAGAGCTCATTCAGCACTAGGAGGAATTTTGTGTTATAGGAGTAACCTCTTCTGACCAAAACGTTCAGCTAAGGAAATCACGACAAGCACATGATAATATCGATTTTTCAAAAGTGGTAGCGTGGTTCGCCTCGCATTCTCCGTTCACAAATCTTTCTGAGCTCATATCACTCTCAAGCGGCAGTATAGCAAGTTAGGTTATTAACTGTGACGAGGCAGTTAATGTTGGAAACGCTGTAGTGGGATGAATTGTAAGAAAAACATTGACGGATGTTCATTTACATCTAACTGATTAGATATGGACATTAGCACACATGACTATCGCTGTAAAACTCAACGATGACATTGGTACACCTATTAACATCTTGCAGCTATTCTTCAGACTAAGTTGTGTTGCGAAAACTGATGAGGACCTCCAGAAATGCTTAAACCATGAAGTGACATGTCATCCCTTATCTTTGTTTAATGATTATTATACGAGAAAGCCACAAAAATCCGTATATCAGCTGACAAGCATCTCTCACCCCCTCAAGATTGTGCCTATGTTGTAGATGGTGGATATTTATTTCGAAGATTTGTTTGGTCACAATGTTTGACTTTCGAAGAATTATATGGACTCTACGTAAATTATGCGAGGAAACATTTTGGTAATAACTGCGTTGACGTCTTTGATGATTATACCGTGCCATGCCAAAAGAGAAGAGCACAGACAACGTCAGAAAAAATGTCCGTCAGTTAACAACCACTTTACAGAAAATAATGTGCACCATGTGCGAAGAAACATTTCTGAACAATTCTTGAAATAAGGAACGATTTATTGCTGTTTAAAGAAGCCATCTGGAATTTGGTAATATTTTGACACGGCAATGACAGGCTGATGCTGATGAACTGATTGTTGGAACAGCACTGGGAATGGCAAAGGAGAAGTCAGCTATAGTGGTTGGTACAGAAGTCGATTTACTCGTCCTAAAAGCACTTGCTCCTGGTAACGTACCATTTACTTTCAGAAGTCGTCGGTTGGAAAAGGCTCTTCACGGACCTATCATATTACATCCCTCCAAGAAGTACTTGGAGATTTATGTCAAGGTACGTTATTTTTGTATGCTGTATCCGGATGTGAAACGATATCGTCCTTGTTTGGCCAAGAGAAGAAAAAAAGCATCCAGACTCCTCCAAACACAACCTAATCTACGGAAAATTATTTCTATATTTAGTAATGACAACGCAAATGCTCAAGAAGTAAGTGAAACAGGAGAGCAGTTTCTGTCAGCACTGTATGGTGAATCCACAGGAACGACGTCGTTAAAAATAGTCTTAGGTATCAGCGTTTGCTGAAAGCTGTGGCAACACGTCCAATCACCTATCAGATAGATCTTGCTCGACTTCAACATCAACATCTGCGGCAGTAAGACAGCATTCAAAACTCGTTTATGTTGAGGTGCAGCTGTGCAGGAGCACAGAGATGCCACCCACTTCATGGGGATGGGTCTCTAAAAATGGTTCTCTTCAGCCGGTTATAATTCAAGAACCTCCTGTCCCCGACTTCATCTTAAAGTTGATATTATGCAAGTGTGAATCTAGATGTGAACGAAATTGTCATTGTCGCAGTGTTTACAGTGTTCTGTTTTGTGTGGATATTGCAATGGAAGCGGATGTAGCAACTCAGATATTCCAGATTTTGATGAGGATGATGAGCCTTCAGTGCAGGAGTCTTATTCGAAAGATGATTCAGATGTTTAAGATGTGACTCATGTTTTTAACAGAAAATTTATGAGACATTCAGCTACTTATATTGTAACAATTGTATATGTGGTGGCACTCCGTATTGGCGTTCAGTGTCTAATCTTTCCATTTTTTTGCACATGTGCGTTAATTATGGCTGGTCAGGGTGCACCATTATTATTTGATTCAATGACAAAATAATATTGAAACTTCATGGAAGATTAAAATTGTGAGCGAGAACTAATTTTCGAACGTGGGACCTTTGCCTTTCGTTGGCAAGCGCTCTAGCACTGAGCTAACCCGACACGGCTCACGGTCTCTCCTCACAACTTCAATTCTGCCAGCACTTTGCCTCCTAATTTCCAAACTTCACAGACGTTCTGCGAAACATGAAAGGCTAGCACTCCTGGAAGAACGGATATGGTGGAGACATGACTTAGCTACAGCATAAGCCATAATAATGTTGTTAGTAATAGATACTTTTGACAAAATAATTTACGTCCTACCTTTAACCAGACAGTAAATCTGGTAAATACATGAATGAATCCATGTCATTCGTGTAAATTTTTAATACGAATAAGTGCTTTATATATTTTTATATAATATTTATTTTTGTAAAAATAAATACTGAGATGTGTTCAATGTTCGTAGAAACAGTTCTGGGCATGAAATAATCAAAGACGTCAACGCATTTACGTTCTCATATATTTTCAAATCTTGAGAATAGTTTTAAGAAATATCTCCATACTAAAATGCTGTCTGACTAGTGAATAATCACGCCTTACGGTAAATAATTTAATATAACTCCCTTATTATTATAATAGGAAATGCATACTACTATTATAAATCTGTAAGAATGTGTCACATAATTAAAAAAACATTTGTATAATGACGCAGTTATTAATAGAGAAACTTAAAAAAGTGTTGAAAAATGATATATTTTCAGCTTTTGTTAGTATAACTCAGAAGAAATGTGATATATACAAGTGATAATGTTATATAAACGTTTTTCAGCTCTTCGTCTGTAATTTGGTGCAAAAAGAACATTTTTATGTCAATCATGTGAGAATTTATAGCCATTCTAAGGCTATAGTTTCTTAGGCCACCATACTGATGACGTCATAACCGCGATTCCACAACCTGGAGCTTCGGAGACTAAGTTTGTTAACTAGGCCATCAATCTGACTTTTCCTATTCAAGATTTTTTTTTTTTTAATAACGGTCCTGGACTATATGTTAACACATCATGGCTGGGGTCGCAAGCTACCTGTTGTGGGAGGGAAGGGATTAGTAATTTTAATAGGATGTCATTTCACGCCCAGCAGTAACAAAACTGTAACTACACATTCCAAATTGACTCTTAAGATTGGTAAGCAATTGAATAACCACTTATTATACATCGCGACTGTGCTTACGACACAGCCTTCTTTCCAGACTAGTATACCGGTGTACTCTAGTCCACTCATGGTAATCAATGCACTACGGCGCTTGCCAACACGGTTCCTCGACGTAGTCTCCTTCTTGGCTCCTTCACTGTGTGATAATCTTCCTTTGACTTGTTGCCTATTATCACTGCTGGTGCTTTTCCCTTAAACCTCAACGAAATCACACATTTCTTTTAGAACATTTATGTATAAATTTTTCGTGAATTGATGGTTACAGTCTTTTATATTCCAAAATGTGGTTTACTGGCTGTTCTCGCACTGAGAATGCTATGTAATTTTTAACAGCGTTCTTTAGAGGAATATAATGATTTTAACTGAATTGTCGATATTACAGTAACTTTTACACATAATGTGTATAATTTTAATCTCGCTGCAAGTGAAACACCTCGTAGTGCGTGTTGAGACCTGTATCTTTGGGGTGGTATTTGTACACTCTAGCACAGCCGCCCTTATATTTATTTATTTATTTATTTATTTGGTTATTTAACCTGACCAGATTAGGGCCATAGGGCCCTCTCTTACATCTGATCAGGAACAACATAAACAGGATTTCATTACAAAAAAACACTGCATTAATAATATTAAATAATAACAATATATGATAGTACTAATAATAATAATGATAATAATAACACAAAAATGAAAGTAGTACTAATAATAAGAGATATTCACATTTGAATTAAGTTTAAAATAAACAGAAGAGAGAAAATGGTTAGTGAAAGAGGAGAAGATTGAAAAATGACAGTGCTAATGGATGTGAGGAAGTGGAGACATATATGAATGGAAATCTCTGCTGGCGAAAGGAAAGGGAAACATTTATGGGGGGAGGAGGAATTGACAACAGTGGGCTACAGACTGGTAAGTGGAGAAAAAGATGGCTATTGTGACAGAAGGTGAACCCTTAGTTGTCTTTTAAAGTTTTGAATTGATATTATTTCTCTTAACTTTTGAGGAAGATTGTTCCACAGACGTGTTCCCGATACAGAAAATGATTTAGAGAAGATTGCAGTGTTATGTGAAGATAGAGAGAGAGTTTTATTTTGGTGAGAGCGTGTGTTTCTGCTGTGCTGTTCAGATAGTAATATAATCGTTGAGGATAAGTATGAAGGTTTGCAATGATTGAGAAAGCGATGCAGCAAACATAGTGTACGATAGCTTCGACGCTTATCTGCACGTAGCCAAGATAACTGCTGGTATTCGGGACTGACAGTCGTAGAAACGTAAGTTGCAAATGTATCGGATACAAGAATTCATCGCCAGCTCCAGCCTACGTGAATTTTCGTGTGATAGTCCTTGCAGAATAGCATCACCATAATCTAGATTGGGAAGTATTAATGTCTCAACGAGCTTCTTTTTCAGCTGTAAAGGAAATGCTTTTTTATATTTCTGCAGTGAATGAAGTGATGCATATACCTTCTTACAGACTCTCGTTGTGTGCTCTGTCCAGTCTAAGTGCTGATCAAATATTACTCATAAGTTCTTTGCTGAATGAGAGAAGCGTATTTGTGTGTCGTTCAGTATTAAAGGTGGAAGAGTTTCTCTGAACTGTGGAGTGATGAGTCTTTTATGGGCCACTAAGGTTGCCTGTGTTTTTGATGGATTCAGTTTCAATCTCATGCTATGTGCCCATGCTATGTGAAAGTAAGTCTGCGTTTACTTGCTGGACGGCTGTGCTTAGGTTTTTAGGACTTTCACTGAGATATAATTGTAAGTCATCAGCGTATAGATGGTATTTACAGTGGGACAGAACAGTGGACACATCATTAACATATAGAGAGAAGAGTAACGGCCCCAGTACAGATCCTTGTGGAACCCCTGATACAACATCCCTCCATTTTGACCTATTTTTTGCTGTTATCTCACAATGTTTACGGGTGGTGAGGTATGAGTGGAACCACCCAATAGCACTTTTAGAGAAATTTAGGTTAGATAGTTTAGCGAGTAAAATGTCAAAATCGACATTGTCGAAAGCTTTGCTAAAATCTAAAAAACACATAATTGTCGCCTGTTGGTTATCCATAGCATGCTTGAGATCGTCTGTAACTTTTATAAGAGCAGTCGTCGTGCTGCGATTTTGGCGGAAACCCGATTGATATTCGTCTAGTAGGTCGTGTGATGTTAAATAGCTAGTTATCTGCTCATGGACTATATATTCCAAGGCCTTGGATAGTTATGGTAGGATGCAAATAGGTCTGTAGTCGGAAAGTTTTGTGGCAGATTCCTTTTTTGGTAATGGTTTAATAAGACCATGCTTCCATAATGTTGGGAAGATACTGGAAGTCAGAGAATTGTTAAAGATGTCAGTTATAATTTGTAGTAGCGGGTCGATGACACTACTAATCATGAGTACATTAATATTATCATGCCCTGCAGCTGCTGAACGAATTCGCAAAATCGATTTCCTGACTGTGTTTGGACTTACCGGCTTGAGAGAAAATTTTTGGTTTGTATCAGCCACCGACATCTTAAACGAACTTGCAGACATCTGTGTTGCACGGACACAGAATCTCGCCTGCGGATGTGAGAATGTTTCGTGACAATTGCAACCAGCAGCGTTGCACAACTGACACATAGCGTCCAGCTTTTGCGGCAATCCTTACAAAGGACCATCTCGCCACACGAAAGGCCACTCTGCCTACTTACACACTGGACCAGCGGGCAGCAGGAGGCACGGGTGCGTCGCTCTGTCCTTCACATTTTGGTACCACACTGGGCCCCTGGGCCGGCCCCAACAAATTCGGCGCCCTAGGCAAATTATTTCATTGGCGCCCCACTTAATTATCGCAATAATACATCAATGTAAAATACACACTCCATCTTTTTTAATTCAAATACATAATCACAACATATACGTTACTTAAACATATTTCCCTATTATAATGGGATACAACATACACTTTTATAGAATAACGTTACTTTTTCATCGTCTTTGCATTTTGTGTTTTAAATAGGTTTGGTTGATAGTTTACAACAATTGATACAATTATAAGTCTCACAAATTCACACAAATTTCATTTTGCTTGCGTAGGCTTTTGCAAAATCTGAGGCTGTCTCTTTTAAATCAATGGTGCCTGCTGTTTCTAGTTCAGTTGACAAAGTTGAGAAGCCCACATGTCTTTCTGGATCGGAGCTAAGTTTTCATCGTTTTAATTTCGAGAAAATGCGCTCACCACTGGCTACAAACACAGGAAAAGTAGGCAACACTCTTAGTGCAGTAACCTAATTAGGTACAATGTATGTAAGTCTATTTTTACAAATAAAAGCCAGAACATCCTGTGACCCTGAGTTATTGGGTACTCTGCTAGCAATGGCTTGTAATCATTGAATAGATCAGTGGCCTGAATATCTTTAGATTCTTCGTGAGTTACAGACTCTTCCAAATTAACACATTCTTCAAGACCAGCTTCAGGAGTTTTATTTTGTACATCATGTGTGTTCTACAGACAGTCAAATACATGATTTAGGTTGTTAGTCTGATGAAATCTCTCGTCAATTGAACTTAGTGCACTATCTCCAGCTTTGATCACGGGGTGTTTAGTTACAAACTTCTACTCGTCTATTTATTAAATGTTTACAAGTCACATTCTGAAGAATCCAAGAGAATGCATGTAACATTGACTTGCGTCTTGTATCTTGCCTCTTGTTCTATGTGTACCGACCAGGAATTCGTTGCTCCTGGAACCTCAGCGCAAGAGCAAGCTAAACCGCTGTCGAGCACCACAAATTTGCCGCCCCCCAAATTCGAGCGTCCTAGGCAATTGCCTAGTTTGCCTACATGGACAGGCCGGCCCTACTGAACCAAAATGTTCAAATGTCTGTAAATCTATCGGACCAAACTGCGTGGTCATCAGTCCGTAGCTTACAAACTACTTAAACCTAGGTAAACTTACCTACGGACAAACACAGACACCCATGCCCCAGGGAGGACTCGAACCTCCGCGGCGAGCAACCACGCGCTCCGCAGCGAGGTGCTTTAGACCGCTCGGCTACTCCACCGCGGCAATGCCTACTGAACCCCACTGCTGGAGATGCCGCCCCCCCCCCCCCCTATTGAAGGGTGCGCACAGTTGGCAGCCGTGACACTGTGCAGTCTGCTGGCAGACGACACGGAAACCGTCTTCAATACGTCTAGTATTCCGTCCCTATCTGCCGTCTTTCCAGGTGTACAAACTTATTTTTATCTGTATATACCGTCAGTTATAAAATTGGTGTATGGCGTTTCAAACTTGTTGTGATCTTAACAGTGTATCTTGAAAGTGACGATACCAGCAATCTATATTTATAAATGTGAATAATCTGTTCGGTGTACGTTTATCACGTCTGAAACACAAGACATAAAGAGCTAAAAAATTTGTACAGTTACTGTCTACCCGGGGAAGGCTTTAGGCATGGTTTTATGGCGATCGGATAGCTATTTATCTACATATATTAATGTGAATGTCTGTTAGGTGTACGCTTATCACGTCCGAACGACAAGATGCAGAGACTTAAATATTTGTACAGTTACTAATTTATACCTGAGGAAAGTTTAAGGCACGGTTTTATAGCGATCTGATAGATATTTAGTAATTTGCAGAATGTAACGCGAAATGCGGAACAATAATTACTCTTTGAAAATTATATTTACTCTTTGAAAATGGTTTTATTGGTTGCATTGTTGCTTGAGGGTTGATAATGATAAAAGGATGGAGTATATTGGGATGGAGAGTTACCGGTGAATATAAAATTCTACGAGTGTGTGTGTGTGTGTGTGTGTGTGTGTGTGTGTGTGTGTGTGTGTGTGTGTGTGTGTGTGTGTGAATATTTCGCTCTGCAGGGAAAACTACAGAACGCAAACGAATGGCCTGTGTGTAATATTGTTGCCCTACGTCTCCCATTGAACACCATAGCAGTTCCATGCCGATATCTATAACAGGGTGGAAGAAAAGGTGGTTGAAAGTCGTCAAATTATAAAACAATTCGAATTATAGGCCAGCGATGACGTCTGCGGCTCTATAGCACGGAGGTTGCATACAGCGAAACGTGATGCCAGACCAGACCAGACAATATCTTTGGTCTATGCGTGCTACAATGTCTTCAGCTCTTTCTCTGTAAGGATAAGCATACGATTAAGGAAATTTAAGAATAAATAAAGCAGTAAAAAAGAAATTTCCTTTATTACATATCTTTAAATAAAATCGCAGGAATCCATGTACAGCCCTCATGTTTTTCACATGTTCAATTATACGTCGCTTGCTCAAGGGTGGGCAACCCACAAAATCTCTACTTTTACGGTCCAAACAATACTACAAATAATGTGGTTTACCAGAATGCCTTAAAATGAAATTAAAATGAATTTGGACATCACTCTCACCATACGTGTTGAGATATTGCAACAGAGGCTATAAGCAATAATGTGTGTATTACTTATTGTAAGTCATTAAGCACTTCACATAATTTAATTTTTATTCTTATTTTAGTGTTGATTAATAATGTTTGTTTCTAAAGAAGGTATTGTACTTTATTTCATCATTCAAAACCAACCTCGTAGCACACTATTAAAAGATAGCATATCTATCATAGTCAATCAACACGCGAGCAGAGCCACGGGTTTAAGCTAGTTGTCTACAAAAAGGCTTTCCCAGTTGTCGCTCTGCTGTTGGAGCTGAGGACTGTGGCGGTGCTGCAGCGGGGGTTCCGACAGTGCGGCGCACAGCTCGGCATTCACCTGTGATGGGCCGGTGACGAACGTCGGGAGTCCTGGCACAGTCGCCAGAATGCAGCCCTGGCTGGCAGGTCTCCGGCTGATGCTGGCCGCGGGCCAAAGCCTCGCTCCCATCAGCACACACCATTAGGCTGGCCCTCAATAATGTTGTGTTGCGTGTCACTTTTCTTATACAGTTCATGTCGTTAAAGTCTATTAAATTTCTTCAGGCTTTCCACAAGACGCAGATCTACATCTACGTATGAACCCTACAATGAACCGTGGAGGGTACACCGTTTCAGTACTAGGCATTTCCTTTCCTATTCCCCTCCCAAATAGAACGAGAAAAAAAAATGTCCATTTGTCTCCGTACGTACCAAATGTTCAAAATGTTCAAATGTTTGTATAGTCTACGGGACTTAACTACGGGGTCATCAGTCCCTAAACTTACAAACTACTTAAGAACTACTTACAACTAAGGACGGCACAAATATCCATGCCCGAGGGGGGATTCGAACCCCCGACCGTAGTGGCCGTGCGGACCGTGACTGCAGCGCCTCAATCCCCTCTGCCACCGCGGCCGGCCCGTGCGTGCCCTAATTTATCTTGTCTTTGTGCTCATTAGACGAAATGTAGTTTCAAATTCCGGCCCTCTAAATTTCATCAACATAATTTCTCGAAAAGAACGTCATCTTTCCTCCAGTGGTCCCCATTTGTGTTCCCCACGCATTTCCGTGACACTCGTGCATTGGTCGTACCTACCATTAACAAACCTAGGTGCTCGCCTCTGAACTGTTTCTATGTCTGCCTTTAAACTGATCTGCTGCGGGTCCCAAACACTTGATCACCACTCAAGACGTGGTCGCACAAGTGGTTTATACGCGGTCTTCTTTACAGATGAAGTACTTCTTCCCAAAATATTCCCCTATCCGCCTCACAGCTGCCCTTACATGTAACTTCAGAGGCTTTCCCGGTTTGACGAATCTTCGAAGTCTCTGCGAGTTTTCTGCCCGATAATAAATGAGTATTCATCGGGACTCAGCAGCAGCACCAGCAGTTTCCTGAAGATGGCGGACAGCTATACCGTCGAAATATTGAATCGGTTTGATTTTATTACCCGGCGGAAAACCCGCAGAGACTTCGAAGAACTGTCCTTACATGTTCGTTCCGTTTCATATCGCTCTGCAATGTTACGCCTAGATATTTGAACGACGCGGCTGCATCGAGAAGCTCGCTTCTAATGCTGTATTCAAACATCATTGGATTATTTTTTTCCTACTCATACGCATCACCATACATTTTTCTACATTAAGAGCTAGCTGCCATTCTTCGCACCAACTAGAAATTTTGTTTTAAGTCATCCTGTATGATATGAGAGTCAATTAAAGACGACATCCTGCCATAGACCAAAGTACCATCAGCAAACAGCCGCAAATTACAAGTTAGTCTGTCCATCAGATCATTAATAGAGATAGAAAACAATGTACTGTGTTCTATTACTTAAGACAAATCTGTTACCTATTCCATATTATTGTATCTTCGTTAGACGTCTGCAGTGTGGCACCGCGTGAAATGCCTTTTTGAAATACTGGGACATGCCAATTGTATACTGAACAGAAGTCTTCAACAGAAATCGGTCAGAGCTGAATTTAAGTAGAAAGTGTTACACTGTTTATGTTTCTAAATTTCCATTTGACAATGAAACATTCTTTTATCGTGATAAAAATTACGCCTGAACACATGCAGTCGTTGAACCCCGAACAACATGGAGTTCTCAGCAACGGATCCCGCAGGATGTGCACAGTTAGCCCAAGTGTCCCGCGCTGCTGAAGTTCTCAGTTAGCCTGTATCCACTGCCCCTGTTGGCCTCCTGTGAACTGGAGTACTATAAAGTGGTAATGTAATTTTTAGTAGACTATGTGATCTAGTGGGTGGTTTATTATTAAAGTCCATATAGGACTAAGAAACTACCTTTAATATTTGTAAGATGTGATTCTTCAGTTTCTCCCGGCGTATTTGGTAATCAAAATATCCACGGGTGTACTGCCAGTCTATAGTGTCCAACCGGCACAACATTTCGGCGATCATACATGTCGCCATCATCAGGTGAACTGACGGACTGAGCTCCTGGAAAAGCGCCGGCACGGAGATCCGCACGCTACGGCTTCTCGAAGGGACCTGGGTTCTAGTCCGGTAGCGGGCCATTTAAATACCCTCGGCCCGCGGAGCGGAGCGACCCCTCCGCGATCGCGCAGTGGAACCGATTGCGACGGCGTCTGAGATGACGTCGGTGTGAGGGCTCTGTCCGCCGTGGTCGTCACTTCGTTACGTTTGCTAGATTTACTCTTAATTAAACCAATCGCTGGTTCCCAAGCTTTGCTAAGATTATAGCCACAGTCACGGTTTATGAGGTCGTCACTTGTGCGAATTTCAATGGCCTCTGTAACGACGCAGTCCCAGTATGTCGACGTCTGTACCAGAATCCTAGTGCCTTCATAGTCCATCGCATGATTCTCCGATAAACAATGTTCAGCGACCGCCGACTTGCTCGGATACATCAATCGTGTGTGCCTCTGGTGTTCAACGCATCGATCCTCGACGGTACGCATCGTCTGTCCAATATATGACTTCCCACACCGACACAGAATCTGGTAAACGCCGGTCTTCCTCAAACCGAGATCATCTTTGGCGCTCCCCACCAGTGCACGAATTTTATTCGGTGGACAAAAAACAGTTCCAACCTGATCTGTTTTTCAAAATGCGGGCGATCTTCCCCGAGAGTGCGCCGGTATATGGAACGAACGCAGTGCCTACATCCTCCATCGTGTTCTCATCCGTTTCCACAGGTTGTGATGTAGTGGTTGGGCGGAGAGCCCGCTGAATCTGCCACTCTGAGTACCCATTTTTACTAAATACAGTTCTCAGGTGTTCCAAATCCTGGGGTAGACACTGCGTCGGAGATAGTGCGCGCTTTTCCAGGAGCTTAGTCCGTCAGTTCACCTGATGATGGCGACATGTATACCAGTGGATATTTTGATTAATATTTGTAAGGTTTATAACGTGAGTAATGAACCAGCCAGAATTTACATCAGGCTCGTTTCTGACCTAGTTGTGTGCCCTGTCATCATACTACCTCCGCCATTCCCACAGAACTCGCCAGGTCTATGAGGTCCACATTGGCTGACTAGCGATCCTCTGACGGCACTACGCTGATACTGCGGCGTCGCCAGAGATGCGCCACAGATGGTAAACGGCTGTCAGCAGTTCGTGGCTTCACAAAGCCTCCTATCGGTGCTGTCCCAATTGTACGAACTGCCATTGCCGTCTTTACAATTAAGACGATTTTGGCATACGTCTGTGCTGCGTGGACGTCTTGAACCTCGTCTACGTCTGTGAGAACGTTTTACTTCATCAGTCAGGTACTTTTACCTGGAATGTATTCCGAACTTAATGAAATTTTAGTATGTTGTGGGTGGGTACTCTGTGGAGCAGAATCTTAGTTTTCGACCTCGAGGATCCTGTACTAACTTTGCAGGAGCCGAAAGACCTCGAAATTGTTGGCCTTTTTTACTATTTCGCTTATAACTTCTAAGGCTTTTGTCACCGTACCTCACAAACGGCTGTTAATCAAATTGCGTGCTTATGGTATATCGCACCAAATTTGCGATTGGATAGGGGATTTCCTATCAGAGAGGACACAGTGCGTAGTAATCGATGGTAAGGCATCGACTAAGACAATAACAATGGTGTAAAATTGGCAATTGACTATAAATAATGAGAAGTGTGAAGTCGTCAACATGAGTACGAAACGAAATCCCTTAAACTTTGTTTACAAGATAATTCAATCAAAAGTGATGACCATAAATACCTAGGAATTACTATTACTTCAGACGTAAACTGGAAATAACACGTAGATAATGTCGTGGGACCCGTATCAGGTGGGTTTGACGGAGGACATCGAAAGATTCCAGGGAAGGGCAGCTCGTTTAGTATTGTCACGACACAGGGCAGACAGCGTGCGGAAATGATACTGGATCTGGGATGGGAATCATTACAACACCGGCGCTTATCGGTGCGGCATGGGCTACTTATGAAACACCAATGGCCAACATACTCTTCCGTATGCGAATATATATTGTTGACTCCCACTTACATAGGTAGAAATGATCGTCAGAATAAAATACGAGAAATCAGAACTCAGAGATTCAGGTTTTCTTTATTCCCGCGCGCTATTCGAGAATGGAATGGGAGATAAATAATGTAATGGTGGTTCGATGGACCCTCTGACAGGCAACTAAATGTGATTTGTAGAGTATCCCATGTAGATGTAGAACCATGCGTTTTTCGCGAAACATACCTCTGAACAAACTTGAAGAGCATAAAAGTTCCTACATATTTCAGTGGTCAAAAGCATTCTTTGACCCACTAATGGCAGAGATACAGATGATAAAAATACAGTAATTTTCTAAAATTACCAAAAATAACTCCAAAACTCAATTTTTTGTCTTATAACTTTCATTTGTCTGAATTTCTGTGTAACATTTGTTTGGTGCCCATGAATTTGGACACATAGTAACAATTCATCGAGATAATACACTATCACTGATACGACGATCACGAATGAGTCCGCCATAACTTTAGATGACTCACATGAGAGTCTACTTTATAGTTAAATCTGACCAGATTCCTGATGAGAATGCCCTTCCGATTTGAAAGGGCTAGCATGGAAAATAATGTGTAATGATGAATATTTACGTACAAAAACATACAACAAAGGGGTACATAGAAATATAGAAAGTAACTATGATTAATACATTAATCTGATTATATGAAGCAGGATTATCCTGACAATAAAACATCAGAAGAATAAAATGTGATGAACCTAATACACTGGAACTCAGGCACTTTAAAATGAGCTTCAGGTATCTGAGTGCCTCGACCTCTTGGGCTCTGATGACACGCCGTCGTCGGTGTCGTCATTGTTTCCTTGCTCCTGCGCTACAATTTCGTGGAAGCAGTTTTCCTGTTCTTCTCATTTAGCGTCAGTGTCTTCTTCATCGAAGGCTGCTTCTGGTATGTTTTCACATGCAGTACCAACATAATCCTTGCAGGTGGCAGAGCACCTGAGTCCAGCTTGTCTGCAGCTATAGTCCCCCATGCTACAACCAGCAGTGCAAGTCGAGCAGAAGTTCTGGAGCGGCATCCAAGGTTGTGTTATTGGGTATCACACCTGTATAATCAAAAAAGGGTTATTTTAACATAGTATAAAAATATTGGTAAGTAGAGCTATCGATTAACAGCACACAGGTATGGTAGAAATTTAAAAAATGACAAATACCATTAACAGTACTAACCATGTTTGGTCAGCTTCCATCCACAAGCTCAAAGTACTTGCAGGTATGTCCTGAAGGAGTAGTACTTCGCAGCATCACTTGTAGGTAGCAGTCTAGCCAGTTGAAAATTCGTTTTTACACAAACACTGGATGAGAAAACGTGATACCGCAGATATTGCAGTTTACCTGCGTCGATGGTTCCATTGTACAGTATCACCAGAAACTTCTCTCCTGCCTCGAAAATTTGGTGTGTTGTTGCATCAGGGTTTAGAAAGAGACCAACTACGTCTCAGAGCCAGAGGGTTTCCTCATAAACTTGCATTACCTTCTTCTCATTCCCTAACGGCGCTGAAGTTGTGCCGCGGCGGAGCGGCCGAGCGCATTGAGGCGCTATGCTACGATGCGCGAGCCCGTTCCCCGTCGGGGGTTCGAATCCTCCCTCGGGCATGGATGTTTGTGACGTCTTTAGTATAAGATAGTTCATAAGTAGTTTGTAAGTTTAACGGCTGATGACCCCGTAGTTAAGTCCCATAAGCTCTGCAAACATTTGAACATTTCATTTTGCTGAAGTTTTGTCACAGCCACTCACTGCGTGGAGGAAGATAATATCATGAGTACTGAATTTACGGGAGTGGGCCGAATACAAAACACTCAGAGTGTTACCTCTCCCACTCTTCGGCAAATAAATTGTTTTTAGAAGAAGCTAATGCTGTTAGCAAAACCAAAAGATCGATATCTTCTGTTATGACGACACTGTCGAAATTGTTAGCTTCTGATATAGCCTTTTCCTCTAACAGGAAATCTGCATCTTCCATTGCCAGTTTGACCTGAATTCCGTTGTCTTCCATTTCAGACATGAGCAATGTAATGAGGTTTTTCTTATTGAAATCATTGGAAAGAAATTTGGCATATGAAATTGTGGTAACAGACGATTTGGAAAATAAAAAGTTTGTTGAAGAGTGCATCAAACACCGTCGATATCTTTCTATTACTTTGGTGCTCTGGTAACTTATGTCAACAGGATACCCATCAAAACACACAACGGCATTGCTCTCTAAGTGCTTTTTAACAAAATCCACGTAATTTTGGCCACTAGCTCAAATGTGGCTTCTGCTGATTTGCTCCACACAACTTTATGCAGTAGGTATCCACCATCAATAACTGCGCACTTTCTGCTGCCGAAGCACACTGGTTCTTCTATTGGAGTAAACGCCTGATACAACATTCACTTCCTGCCCTTGTGCACACCTTCCTCTGAAGAGTGACATCGGAAAGGGAGCTACTTCGTAATCGAAAAAGTTCCTGAAATCAGCATCTGAGGATGCAAATCCCTTGAAAAAGATTCAGAGGCTGTATTTGGAAATTCTTGTCTGATTTTTTAGATAACAGGAAACGGATGCTAGAGTTACCACCTTATCCCTACGCCTCAACTTCACATATGCGAAATTTCCTTCTTCGAAACAAGTCTTCATACCAGTGATTATTATCTCGATGGATTGTTTCTACATGTCCAAATTCATGTGCACCAAACAAAAGTTACACCGATATGTAGACAAAGTGATAAGGCAAAAAATTGAGTTTTGTAGCTATTTTTGGTAATTTTAGAAAACTACTGTATTTTTGAACATCTGTATCTCTGTCATTAGTGGGTCAAAGATGCTTTTGACCACTGAAATATGTAGGAACTTTTATGCTCTTCAAGTTTGTTCAGAGATATGTTTCGCGAAAAATGAACGGTTTAGAAGTTATAAGTGAAATAGTCAAAAACGGCCAAAACATTTCGAGATTTTTCGGAACCTGCAAAGTTAGGACAGGGTCCTCCAGGTCGAAAATTCGGTTTCTGCTCCTCAGCGTCTCTACACACAACATACTAAAATTTCATTAAGTTCGGAATACTTTCCAGGTAACCCACTGTTTCACGACCTACCGCCTGGACTATTCATGCCACCAGTTGCAACCAGCAACTGAAAACCCAAAGAGATTTTGGTCATATGTTAAATATACTAGGGGCAAAAATACAAACAATATCCTCAATACGTGATAGTAACGGCGATCCTGCCGATGACAGCGCTACTAAAGCAGAGTTAATACCCATAGCTTTCAGAAACTCATTCAGCGAAGAAGAAGAAGAAGAAGAAGAAGAAACCAATATTCCAGATTTCGAATTACGAATAGAGGGCGTAATGAGTAACATAGAAGTAGAAATCATCAGAGTAGTGTAGCAACTAAAATCACTTAACAAGTCTTCTGGTCGAAATTGTGTACCCATTAGATTTCTATTTGATTATGCTGAAGCGATAGCTCCTTCCTTCACAGCCATATACAACCGCTCTCTCAAAGAAAGATCTGTGGTGTCGCAGAAGTAATAAGTGCGCATTACGTACTTTCACCGCGCGCTGCCATGGACGAACGGCACGGCGTTCTTACGACGTCAGCCACGAGCGCCCTCTGCTACAACTCCGCTCATGGCCACGACTGCTGCATCGGCCACTTGGGACTGAGATACGAACCAGTTAGCACTCGGGAATCAGATAGGCACCAGTTAAGATCTGGCTATCGGATAGGCACTAGGAATCATCAGTAGGGAGGCCTCTATCTGAACTATGTATCAGCATTCTGCAGTCAAGAACTATGTAAAAGTTAAGTATTACCAAGACTCCACGAAATATATACCTTGATCTAATTTAGTCTAGTGTTCTTGTTTCTGCAGTCCCACTGGCTGGTCACCTCTGTACCTGCACACGCGTGTATCCTATTTTCCTGTGCCGGTCTCTTTCTACTCGGCCACCGACACCCAGGACCACCGGCGGAAACAAGAAACAAATGTGGCGACGAGGAAGGGATACAAAAGTGGCGACGAGGAGCGATAGAACCTTGGACCAGCCCGCTTGCAGCAGTCTGAGCACGCAGAAATTGCTCCCGTCCACCCGCCCTTATTCTAAGATGTTTGGGAGAACATATTCTGTTACGTGTTTTGTGGACTTTTTTGTTGCAGTGCGTCCTCATTTCACATTGCATTTGTGTGTTGTTCTAATTTACTTGTATGCTCGGCGCCTAATCGGTCAGCATGGCCACTACCCCGAACCCAAACTTAATGAAAATTATTCATTTGCAGATGGCGCAAATCACGCAACTACTCCAAGCCAGTGTCCCAGTTGACGGCACAGGCAGCTCACCAACAACAACAGCCGCCCACATCTGCCACCACACCGCTTCCTACGTTTCGCCAGTACAACGAACGTGAGGAAGAATGGAGCGATTACTTGGCACAATTTCAAGAACTCGTTGCGGCTCATCAAATTACAGGTCAGACGGTTAAGCTTATGTTCTCAGCAGTGGTGGGCACTCAAACCTTCGTATTACTGCAGACACTATTCCCCCACGCATCTCCTCGTGATCTAGAATTCGATCAAATTGTAGATGCATTGAATGCGCATTATGAGAGAAAAGTTCTCGTAGCTGCGGCGCAGTACCGATTTTTTCAGACATGTTTTTTCAGACATG
The DNA here is from genome assembly GCA_026315105.1 of Locusta migratoria. NCBI lineage: Eukaryota > Metazoa > Arthropoda > Insecta > Orthoptera > Acrididae > Locusta > Locusta migratoria. The sequence goes on along the minus strand of CM048746.1, from coordinate 666,447,817 downwards.
TTTTTTCAGACATGTTTTTTCAGACATGTTTTTTCAGACATGTTTTTTCAGACATGTTTTTTCAGACATGTTTTTTCAGACATGTTTTTTCAGACATGTTTTTTCAGACATGTTTTTTCAGACATGTTTTTTCAGACATGTTTTTTCAGACATGTTTTTTCAGACATGTTTTTTCAGACATGTTTTTTCAGACATGTTTTTTCAGACATGTTTTTTCAGACATGTTTTTTCAGACATGTTTTTTCAGACATGTTTTTTCAGACATGTTTTTTCAGACATGTTTTTTCAGACATGTTTTTTCAGACATGTTTTTTCAGACATGTTTTTTCAGACATGTTTTTTCAGACATGTTTTTTCAGACATGTTTTTTCAGACATGTTCCGGCGATTTTTTATCACCCGACCAGACCCATACGCAATGGATTACGGAATTGAAGGGCTTAACCCGCAAATGTAAATTTACTTGCTCTTGTGGACTTTCTTATAGTGATGTCACGTGGGACAACCGACTGTTTTTAACAACCGATTGGTCAATCGGTTGTTTTTTCGTTCAGTCGGTTTTTTCAGTCGAATGAAACAACCGAATGAAAATAGTTTCTGTGGCTGTATGAATGTTTTCACTCACTGGCGGGGTTTGAGTGGTTTAGGCCGATGTGAAACAATCGAATGAAACCAGTCTGTCGGTTGCAGCCGCTATATGAATGTTTTCACTCATTCAGTGGGTTTGAGTGGTTTCAGTCGATGCGCGACCACCGAATGAAACAAGTCTCTGTCCTTTATATGAATGTTCTCGGCATTGAGTGCTTTAATTTGATGCGATACAACCGACTGGAAAAAGTCTGCAGTTATATGGATGTTTTTATTAATTCATCGACTTCGTGTGACTTTATTTGCATACTACTCCTGCCTTTTCGATATAAATCAACCGTGATTCAGCATGAAACATTCTTAGAGACAAATCTTTAAAAAATAGCAGTTTGTCCGTGTGTGTGTTTGTGTGTGTGTGTGTGTGTGTGTGTGTGTGTGTGTGTGTGTGTGTGTGTTTCTATTGCCATGCAAATCTGCAGTTTTGTTTCAATCTTTATGAAATTTTGCACACTTCACCTTCAAAGCAAGAGGAACGTCACTGTCTACATCAAATTTCATTCGGTGCATGGCGGAGGGTACTTTACATTCTAACTACGACAAAACGACAATTTGGCAGCGATATTGATGAAATTTTGCACACTTGACTTTCAAAACAAGTGGCAGTTCACTGTACATCTAAGATTTTGTATGTTACATGGCGGAGGGATGGAACAAACCTCCACGCCGTTTCACCGATAACCACAGAAATATCTGTGACAAGAGTGAATAATTATAAAACTTGAGATGAATGTTTTCATACACTGTTGACGAATACAGACGCGCTGAAGAAAATTTACAGTACTGATAATTGTTGTATGTCTTCTCGTACTCCTTCAAATTAGATGAAATTAACAAAAATATTTTATAAGAAATATTTTTATACAAAATACTTTAATGAAGGCTTTTTTACAATACCTAATGTTTTAGTGATATTCGAATTTCGATCTAGCAAATATACTCAAAGTTAACATACTTAACTCTTTCCTACTGGAACCTTAGATATGTATGAACAATACGCCGCAACTGCACGTTTCTACCTGTTTCCACTTCGGAGATACAGTATGCAAGATTAAACTTGTAGCGATCGTTTTGGAACACCCTGTAGTTTCCACGCTTCTTTATTGAGACAGTAAGAAATCGACAACAATGGGCGATGGCACGCCCTGCCAACCCCCCCCCCCCCCCTGGCCAGACACTGTTGTGTGGACTTTGGCGCGCGCCTGCTGGCGCTGTCAGCAGTGAAAACGCCAGCACCCCCTCTCGTGTCCCCGCTCCCCGCGGTAGTTCGTGGTCATTGGCCACTTATCTTCTACAGATTGTGGGTGTCTGCGAAAGTAATTTGATCGGGCCCAGATGATGGGCCTTTTTGAGGTCTTTGGTGGGCAATGAAAGTGATCGCAGGCCTGCTCCAGCGATATGACAACTAATTAGTTGGCACCTCTAACAATTTAATCTAAAACAAAATATGAATCACTGTTACTGTGTATTATAAAACGGGAAGTTACTTCATTCAGTACATAATTAAATGAACATTGTAATACGCATTTTAACTTTGGCATACCCCTTTTACATGGCGGTATAATGTAGCACTCTTGTGCATGTCAGTTTCATTCATAGAAATAAATGGATAGCTCTGTAAGCTAAAACACTTATGAGTCGTTTCAGTTGTGATAATGATTACATGGTTCAACCGACAGAAAAACTTACTGTCTGTTTTCACTTGAATAGAAAGAATGAGTAATTCAGTCAATGTACAAAACTGCAAAAGTGTCGCATGTTTTCATTTGGTTGTTCCCACAGACTACTTTCATTCGAAAAAAACAATCGAATATTAACCCAACATAGTAAAACTGCGACCGACTGACTTTCATTCGGTTACTCCCATTGACTGGTTTCACTCCAAAGAACTAATAAAGAGGCCAACGTACTGTGTCAATTTTTTCATTCGGTTGGTCCCATCGACTGATTTCACTCAAAAGAAGGAATGAGTAGTCCAACCGACTGAATCGGTTGTTTCATTCGGTTGATCCCACCGACTGGTTTCACTCAGATGAATGAATGAATAATTCAACCGATACGAGAAACTACAACCGAATGAATCGATTGTTTTCATTCGATTGTTCCCATCACTAGTTAAGAGATGCGATTACGCTGAACATTCAGAACCCCAGAATCAGGGCAGCGATTCTGAAATAGTCTGACCCCTCTTTAGACAGTGTACTGCAGCTTATTGAAGCGCATGATACCTTTGACTTAGCAGATGTAGAAATGCAAAGCCACAGTGTTAATGCAGTGCGCCGCAATGGACGCTTTCGTAGTCACAGTTCTCAGTATAGCCCTAGTGATTCTTTAAATTCTACCGGCCGTGCTGAACAGTCAGTAAACAGTAGTCAGTCTAACAGTTCGACACAAAGGTCGCCCCTTTGTGTTGGACAAAGTAATTTGACAAACGGGAGCCGACGTTCTTTGCAGAAAAATTTTCGTATGGTTTGCCCCCAGTGCGTATCTCGTCACAAATGTGCTCAGTGCCCAAGTCGCAACGCCATTTGTTATCAATGTGGCAAATCGGGTCATGTACAAACAGTGTGTATGCAAAATGAAAACTGTAAGAACGGTGCCGTCAGGAACAGTGCTTCGCAGAGTGCAAGAACACTGCATGCAGTAAATGTCATTCATGCTGTGAAACAGAAAAGGGTTCGGGACAAGAAAAATGACTATGTACAGTGCAATCCTGTAGTGAAACTCGTGCCTTCTGCAACTGCTCATTGTAATAGTGCCTAATACTGGGTAGCTAGTGACAGTAGACTTGATGTAGCTACTCAAAGTAATTTTAGTGCAGCAGCCTCGCATTGCGTGGACACCACCTATGGACAGCGTTATTACTTTGCTGTGTGCCGATTCTGCGCCGCTTCCTTCCGTACGCAGCCGGCGCATGCGCAAGTGCAGCAAACAAACTGTAAGACGTTGCACCTGTAGAGTGCCACAAGCAAAAACTTTTTTTTTTTTTACTCTTTTCATCGAAAATAAGACTGTGCAATTTCAGCTCAACACTGATTCCGCTGTTACGTTAATGAATAAAAAAACCTGTGAACTTCTGGGTTCGCCAAAATTGTCGCTGTCTCGACAAGTGCTCACAACGTATACAGGACAAAATATTCCCGTGCTAGGAACGTGTAGCCTGCCCGCCTCTTTTCAAGATGTAACAAAAACAGTTGCTTTTGTAGTTCTTCAGGCCATATCTACACAGAACTTTTTGGACTAGATGCATTCGACTTGTTTGGCTTATGAATTCAAAGAGATGTACTTCAAAATTCGTCAGTAGTGCCTCAGGACAAACTGAATGTATTGTGTGAAAAATATACTGACTTGTTTTCGCCAGAACTAGGTTGTGCAAAAGACTTCGTGGCACATGTTACTTTAAATGAATCTGCAGTACCAAAATTTCGTAAAGCTAGACCAGTGACTTTTGTATCCCACCCTCGTCGCCACTTTTGTGTCCCAGCCTCGTCGTAGGTGTCGGTGGCCGAGTGGAACGAGACCGACACAGGAACAAAGACAGCACGCTGGTGCAGGTATGGAGGGGAGCAGCCAGAAACTATAAACACTCGAGTAAATTAGAAAGAGATATATATTGCACAGAATGTAACAATACTTAACTTTTACATAGTACTGCATAATGTTGATACATAGTTGTTAGAGGCCTGCCTAGTGCCTGTACAATAGCAAACTCTTCACTGGTGCCTATCTGATTACGAAGGTCCTAACTGGTTGCTATCTCCGTCCGAAGTGACCGGTGTCTTTCCGTGGTGGCCACGAGCGGGGTTGCAGCAGAGGGAGCTCGTGGCTGTCGTCGTGAGAACGCCGCGCCGTGCGTGCATGGCGGCGCGCGGCGAAAGTAGGTGGCGCGCACTTTGTACTTGTGCGACACCACACCCCTCCCCCCCAAACCGCCGCGCCGTCGTGGCGTAGGGCTGAGGGCCACGGCGACGGCACTGGGAGGAGGGCCTGGGCGGGGGCCTTACTGGTGGGACGGGCGTCGTAGCTGAGGCTGGGATCGAGACGCCGTCAGCGCCCCGGCATCCGCCTTGCGATCCTCCAGGGAACCCACCGTAACCTGGGGAAGGGCGCACCCCCCCGCCCAGAGGGAGCAGGTCATCTTCTGAGGTGCATGGCCCAGGCGGCGGGGGCACGCACGGTCCCGGAGTCCCTCTCGGTGACGCTGTCATCTGCGGCGGCGACAGCGGCGGAGTCGCGTCAATCTCCATCGGGACGATCTCGTAGTCCGGGGACGCTGGACCCGTCGACGAACGATGTGGATGTGCTCCCTGGCGGTGAACTGGGTCTGGAATCAAGATACCGGAGACTGGATCGCGCGGCCTGTGCAAGCGCAATTGGTTTGCGTGGTGCCGCAGCTCCGACCCTGTGGAAGACCGTACAACATACATATTGCGACCGAGCACGCGCTGAATGAGGCCCGGCATCCATAGTTTCTTCTTGTTTCCAGCAAACACCCTGTACAGCACCGGCGTGGAAACCTGAAAATGCGTAGCGCCATACGAACCGACTCGGTGCGTGGGAGGCTGCAGCAGGTGAAGGAGAGTGCGGTGACGGCGGCCGTGTAGCAGCTCGGCAGGAGACGGGCCGTCACGTGGCATGCACCGATACGTAGACAGGAAAATTTGAAGAGCTTGCTGCCTGGAGTGCTGACCTTTCATCTTCTCCATGTGAGACTTAAATGTTCGAACGAAACGTTCTGCTTCACCATTGGACTGAGGGTGAAAAGGTGCGGTGGTGATAGGCTGAATGCCATTCACACGACAAAACTGTTGAAATTCCGCACTAAAACTGAGGTCCATTGTCACTGACGATAGTTTCAGGCTAGCCTTCGATGCAAAACACTGATGTTAAGGCACTGATTGTACTAGAAGCTGTCGTTGAGTTCATGGCAATCACAAAAGGAAACTTTCTGAAAGCGTCTACAACAATTAACCAGCGCGTATTCCAGAAAGGTCCGGCAAAGTCAATGTGTATTTTTTTTGTGGTTTTAGGCCGCACAACTTCTATGGTCATTAGCGCCCAGTCAAAAACAGATTCGCTATGGCCTCAAAAAAATGGGGACTGTCAGAACATCCAGAAGAGGCTAAAAACAAAAGATAAAAGACAATTAAAAGGGTTAAATACCCTTGGATAAGTTGGCCAAGTTGATAAAACGCAAAACTCTAGCAGCTGCTCGTGTGTCATCAGCTAAAAGTTCCTCCAGAGTAGACGGAAAGTGAACGGCTACACGGAGATGATTAAAAAGTACGCAAGACAGTAAAACATGTCGCACGGTCAGCAGTTCACCGCAGGAGCACAGCGGTGCAGGGTCGGCGGACAGCAAGTGACGGTGGCTGAAACGGCAGTGACCGATCCGCAACCGGGCCAGGATGACCTCCTCCCGCCGAGAGGGGCGTGAGGAGGTCCTCCAAGCGGTCGGGATCGGTTTTACAGTTCGCAATTTGTTGTTGGACATTGAAAACCACGCACTGTGCCATTGCGACACGATACTCCGGCGGAGAGCCCGTTGAACATCGTCAGATGGGATGCAAAAGGTAGCCACGCGAGGTAAAAGAGCTGCGGCCTTGGCCGCTATGTCGGCCGTCTCATTCCCGGGCACACCTACGTGGCCAGGGACCCACAGGAAAGAAACGTGACAGCTGTCATCGGCTAGCAACTGGAGGGAGCGTTGGATCCGATACACGAGAGGATGGTGCGACAAAGGGTCCTTAAGACTCTGCAGGGCACTAAGGGAGTCCGAACAGATGGCATAGAAAGGTTGGCGGTTGCGGCAGGTGTACAAAACGGCCTGGTGGAGGGCAAAAAGCTCAGCCGTGAAGTTAGAGCACCGGTCAGGGAGCTTGTATTGGAAACGGTTGTCCTCTACAACGAAGGCAGATCCGACACCGGCAGTGCTCTTGGAACCATCAGTGTAAATAAATATGGCACTATCCAACCGCGAACGGAGTTCGACAAGCCTCGAGCGGTATACCAAATCCGGAGTGCTCTCCTTGGGGAGCGAACTAAGTTCGAGGTGAGTGTGAACCGGGGCCTTATGCCACGGTGGCAATGGGCTTTCGCTCAACCGAAAGGTGGAAGGAAGGGTAAAATCGAGCCGCTGTAGTAGGCGGCGAAACCGAACTCCAGGTGGAAGCAAGGCAATCGCAGACAACTGATATTGGCGATCGAGTGAGTCGTCAAAAAATAATCGGTAAGATGGATGGTTGGGCATCGACCGCAGGCGGCATGCGTACCGAGACAAAAGTATGTCACGCCGAGTGGTCAAGGGTAATACAGCAGCCTCGGCATACAGACTGTCAACAGGGCTAGTATAAAATGCACCGGTCGCCAGACGTAATCCCCGATGGTGGATAGAATTGAGACGGCGGAGAATCGACGGCCGTGCAGAAGAGTATACAAGGCTTCCGTAGTCGAGCTTCGACTGAACAATGGCCTGGTAAAGGTGAAGCAGGACGGTACGATCCGCTCCCCATGACGTGCCACTGAGGACACGAAGAACGTTAAGGGATCGGGCACAACGGGCAGCCAGGTAGGACACGTGCGTGGACCAGCAAAGTTTACGATCCAACATGAGTCCCAAGAATTTCGTAGTCTCCATGAAAGGGAGAGCAACAGGGCCGAGATGTAGAGAGGGTGGAAGAAATTCCTTGTATCTCCAGAAGTTTATACACACAGTTTTCTCAGTGGAGAATCGGAAGCCGTTTGCGATGCTCCAGGAATATAGACGGTCAAGACAGCGTTGAAGAGAACGCTCCAAGAGGCACGTCCGCTGGGCGCTACAATAGATTGCGAAATCGTCAACAAAAAGAGATCCGGAAACGTCGGCTGAAAGGCAATCCACGATCGGATTGATTGCAATGGCAAAGAGCGCCACACTCAAGACGGAGCCCTGTGGTACCCCATTCTCCTGGCAATAGGTATCTGACAAAACAGAACCCACCCGTACCCGGAACTTGCGATCCGCCAAAAACTCTTGAATGAAAAGAGGAAGGCGGCCCCGAAGGCCCCATCTGTGCAATGTGCGGAGAATGCTCGCTCTCCAACAGGTATCGTATGCCTTCTCCAAGTCAAAGAACACTGCTACTGTTTGACGCTTCCTTAGAAAGTTGTTCATAATGAAGGTCGACAACGTAACGAGGTGATCAGCAGCAGAGCGGTGTCGACGAAAACCGCATTGGATATTAGTCAGGAGGCGGCGAGATTCGAGGAGCCAGACCAACCGAGCGTTAACCATGCGTTCCATCACCTTACAAACACAGCTCGTCAGAGAAATAGGACGATAGCTGGAAGGAAGATGTTTGTCCTTCCCTGGTTTGGGGATGGGGACAACAGTGGCTTCACGACAACTTGTGGGAACATGACCGTCAGTCCATATGCGATTATAGGTACTGAGAAGAAAGCACTTGCCCGCAGGAGAGAGGTTCTTCAGCATTTCAATGTGAATGGAATCGGGCCCGGGAGCAGAAGATCGGGACAGGGCGAGAGCACGGTCTAGCTCCTGCATGGTGAAGGCGACGTTATAATTTTCACGATTAAAAGAGTGGAAAGAAGGCGGCCGTGCCTCCTCTACCTGTTTGCGAGGGAGAAAGGCAGGGTGGTAATGGACAGAGCTCGAAACCTCCGCAAAGAAACGGCCCAATGCGTTGGAAACGTCAGAGGTGTCCACGAGGACTGCATTCTCCACGTTCAGGCCAGGAATCGGGGAGTGGGCCTTAATGCCGGATAGACGGCGTAGGCCACGCCAAACAAACGTGGAGGGAGTAAAACGGTTAAAAGAACTAGTAAAAGTCCAAGCTTTCTTGCTGTCGTTCATGATACGACGACATTGCGCTCTCATACGTTTATAATGTATGCAATTCTCCAAACTCGGGTGGCGGCGGAAGGTGCGTAAAGCACGGCGCCGGGCTCTAAGCGCGTCGCGGCAGGCTGCAGTCCACCAAGGGACCTGGACACGACGTGGAGAAGAGGAAGTACGAGGTATGGAACGTTCGGCAGCTGTGAGAATAACCTCTGTGAGGTAGTCGACCTGACTGTCACAGGTGGGAAAATCCCGATCGTGAAAAAACAGCCATGGTAGAATAAAGCCCCCAGTCGGCTTTAGAAATGTTCCAACTGGTGGGACGAGGAGATGGGGAATGATGCATAATGTGGATGATACAGGGGAAATGGTCACTCGAGTACGTGTCAGAAGGTGCATACCACTCAAACTGACCGGCAAGCTGAGGAGTGCATATTGCGAGGTCTATATGGGAATAAGTGTTTGTTGTGTCAGAAAGGAAGGTTGGTGCACCGGTGTTGATGCAGACAAGATCGAGGTGTTGGAGAAGGTCCACCAAAAGGGAGCCTCTCGGACAAGGTGCCGGAGAGCCCCATAAGGGGTGGTGGGCATTAAAGTCGCCTATCAACACGAAGGGTGAAGGGAGCTGACCAACAAGGTGTAGTACATCTGCCCTAGTAAGGGCAGATGACGATGGCGAATAAATATTACAGAGGGAGAAGGTAAATGTGGATAGGGTGATGCGGACGGCAACTGCCTGTAGGTGAGTATGCAATGAAATGGGATGGAAATAGACATCGTCTCTAAGGAGCATCAGAACCCCTCCATGGGCTGGGACACCTTCCACGGGTGGCAGGTCGAACCGCACAGAGGTGTAGTGTGGAAAGTCTGCACGATCACGTGGACGCAACTTAGTTCCCTGGAGGCAGACTAGAAGCGGGCAGTGCAATCGAAGGAGTAGTTTTAACTCCTCCCGATTAGAACGAATGCCGCGAATATTCCATTGAAGGAGCGCCATGATAAAAATGAGAGAAGAAATAAGGATAAAAACCAACTAGCAAGCGGGGTCACCTCGACGGCCGCTGAGGACCCGATTTCGAGGGAGCACTGCTATCGCTATCCAGGGGCAAAGTGTCGTGGTCCATAGGTTCGACCGACGCGCCTGCCACCTCCCTGAGTTGATCAGGTGGGGCAGTTTCCGCCGCCGGTAGAGGACCGGGTGCCCGGCAGACGGAGCGACCCGGTGAAACAGAAGACGGCCGAGGCCGGCAACTATTGGACGGCGTGACGGATGGGTCACGCCTCGGCGGGGAAGGAGAGGAACTCTTTTTCTTGTCAGCTCTTCTGGAAGAGTGACGGCGGGAAGAGGCAGTTGACGGTTGGGAAGCCTGAGAACGCAGAAAATCCTCACGGACGGGTTCCTTTTTCAATGTCAGGGCATCTCTTTTAGGTGCCCACGGTTTACTAGAGTTTGACGAAGACTGTACCCTAGAAGCAGCAGGAGGAAGCGGGGACGTGGAACGGGCAATCTTCGGGCTGGCGGATCGCACAACCGTGTCAGCGAAAGTGAAGTCACATGTCTGGGTACTGGAATCCTTGGTAGGTCGAGTTGAGGTGAGTACCTTACTGTATGTACCCGCTGGGAGGACAGTGGGCTTTCGACTCGCCAACAACTTTCGAGCGGCAGATGTTGATACCTTCTCCGTAACCCGAATTTGCTGGATTACCTTCTCATCCTTGTATACAGGGCAGTCGCGAGAGGAAGCCGCATGGTCACCGTTGCAGTTTAGACAGTGAGGGGACGGAGGTGGGCAATCCCCTCATGGGCGTCCCTACCACAAGTGACACACTTTGCTGCATTTGGGCAATGTTCACGGGTATGGTTGTACCTGTGGCACTGAAAACAGCGCGTTGGGTTAGGTACATAAGGGCGGACGGAGATGACTTCATACCCTGCTTTGACCTTCGACGGGAGGTCAACTCTGTCGAACGTCAAAAACACAGTACGAGTCGGTGTCAATTGGTTATCGACCTTTTTCATCACCCTGTGGACGGCTGTCACACCCTGATCGGACATATAGGACCGGATGTCGTCATCAGACAACCCGTCAAGGGATCTCGTAAAAACTACCCCCCGTGACGAGTTGAGTGTGCGGTGCGCTTCTACCTTAACTGGAAACGTGTGCAACAACGTAGTACGTATCAGTTTTTGGGCTTGGAAGGCACTTTCCACTTCCAGCAACAATGTGCCATTGCGCTGACGTGAACTGGTTTTAACAGCGTCAGCAATTGCATCTACACCTTTCTGTATAACGAAAGGATTGACAGAATTGAAATCCTTTCCGTCGGTGCGAGAGACAACCAGAAATTTAGGTACATTAGGCAGAGTCTTTTTAGGCTGAGGCGAGTCTAACTTACGTTTGTGGGTCAACGTCACGAAAGAAGATAAGGAAGTCATCGCGGAAGTGTCCCCCGTGATTACCGGCGTCTCCGATGGCGCGCTCCTTCCTAGTGGGGGCCCTCTCCGAGGGCTTACCCGCCTTAGGTGATTGTTAGACCTCAGGTCACACCTCCCGAGAACTGACGGAGGGACCAATCGGCACGTTCGGAAGGTACCAGCTCGGGTAATCACCCCTCCCTGGGCCTGGCCTTTACCAGGGGGTACGTACGTGCCCTACTTGTCTACCCGGGGCGGGGAATTACGCGTTACCCCGTCACCTGCTACGCACGATAATGCGTGGGTCGGCCTTCAGACACGCACAGGGAGGAAAAGAAGAAGAGGATAGGAAATGAAGAGAAAGAAGGAAAAAGTGTCTCAAACGCCGAAGCGGAGACTAATGAGGAGAAGAAGGCTAGGAGAGTACAAGGAGAGAAAGACAGAAAACAAAGGGTAAGAAAGGAAGGAACGAAGGAAGAAAAACCACAACAAGAACCACCGTAGCTCACGAAATATGCCCGTCTCCGGGCGAAGGCATAAACCGGGAGGGACAGTGAAGCAGCCTGGGGCAGAAGAAAGACTGCTCCGGCTCGGGGCCCCGTGCGCGCCACACACGTAACCACAAAAGAACTGTGGGCCCCCTGGGGGGGTCAATGTGTAAACGTTACCATGGTCCCTTGGGGCGTGGCCAGTCTGAGAAACGCTGTGGAGGAGCCGCCTGATGCTCCACACAAACAGTACACTGTGACGTCATGTTCTCTATCTGAGCGTCCATACCAACCCAGGTACAATGACGTCTGGTCAATTGCTTTGTCCTAACAATGCCCCAATGTCCATGATGCAGGAGGCGTAACACTTCTCGTTGCAGGGAACGAGGAACAATCACTCTTGCTTGGACGTTGTCGGTATGCAACAACAGTACACCCTGACTTAAAGACAATGCATGACGTTGTGCAAAATAACGTCGAACCAGAGGTCGATCAATGTCTTTGGCTCTGGCAGGCCACCCTGAGCGAACAAAACGTGCTACCACACTTAGGTCTGCATCCGCAGCTGTTTCCTGTGCAACCCGACGAGAGTTCAAAGGGAAATCTGCGACAGCGGAAGCATCTCTGGAGTCTATCTGACAACATGCCATTTCTGAAGAATCAAATGATACATCCTGGCCAACCGGAAGTCGGGAAAGTGTGTCCGCGTTGGCATGTTTAGTGGTAGGTCGGTACAAAATCTCATACTGATAATTTGACAATATCAAGGACCATCTCTGAAGCTTTTGTGCCGTTCGTGGCGGAATTGGCTTTGTGGGTGAGAACAACGACGTGAGAGGCTTGTGGTCTGTCAACAAATAGAATTTTCTGCCATACAGATAATGATGAAACTTTGTGACGCCGTAAATGATTGCTAAGGCCTCCTTTTCTATCTGACTGTAATTCTGTTGCGTTGGCGTCAGTAGCTTGGATGCAAAGGCAATAGGACGATCGTGAGAACCAATACGATGTGACAGAACAGCACCCACACCGTACGACGAGGCGTCAACTGCTAGCACTACAGGCTTCTGTGGGTCAAAGGGAATCAAACATGCATCACTGAGTAGTGCAGACTTTAGTTTGTCAAAGGCAACCTGACAATCTTTGGACCATACAAAAGGAACATTCTTCCTACGTAAGTGATGCAGTGGAGCTGCAATCTGAGAGGCATTGGGAATAAATCTGAAATAATAGTTCAGCTTCCCCATTACTGCTTGCAATTCGTGCACATTCTTAGGAGGAGGCAAGTCTTTGATTGCTCGAAGATGTGACTGTAAGGGATGGATTCCTTGGGCATTAATCACATGGCCTAGTTTCTCTATTTCAGTTTGAAAAAACTGAACACTTTGCTTTATTACAACGTAGACCTGCTGCAGTCAACACTTTGAAAAGGCACTCCAGGTTTGCTAAATGTTCAACTGTACGTCCGGATACCACAATATCATCTAAATAGTTCGAACAACACGGTACCGAAACTGTCAGCTGTTCCAAAAAACGCTGAAAAATAGCGGGGGCGGAAGTACTGCCAAAGGGTAGGCGTTGAAATTGAAAAAGGCCCATGTGAGTATTAATGACGAAAAATTTTTTTGACTCGTCATCAAGTGGAATTTGTAAGTATGCCTCTGCTAAATCAATCTTGGAAAAGAAGCGAGACTGTCCTAATTTGTCCATAAGTTCGTCAGGTCTGGGCAGGGGATAAGTGTCTACAATTGTTTGACTGTTCACTGTTGATTTGAAGTCCGCACAGAGACGAAGTTTTCCTGACGGCGATAGGCACTGGTCTAGCTTTACGAAATTTTGGAACTGCAGATTCTTTTAAAATTACATGTGCCACGAAGTCTTGTGCACAACCTAGTTCCGGCGAAAACAAGTCAATATATTTGTCACACAATGCATTTATTTTATCCTGAGGCACTATTGACGAAATTTGAAGCACATCTCTTTGAATTGATAAACCAAACAAGTCAAAAGCATCTAGTCCAAAAATGTTCTGTGTCGATTTGGCCTGAAGAACTACAAAAGCAACTGTTTTTGTTACACCTTGAAAAGAGGCGGGCAGGCTACACGTTCCTAGCACGGGAATATTTTGACCTGTATAAGCTGTTAACACTTGCTGTGACGGCGACAATTTTGGCGAACCCAGAAGTTCATAAGTATCTTTATTTATTAATGTGACAGCGGAACCAGTATCAAGCTGAAATTGCACCGTCTTATTTTCTATGAAGAGAGTCACAAACAGTTTTTGCTTGCGGCGCTCGACAGGTGCGCGAATGTGGGCAACGTCTGCTACGGTTTGTTTGCTGCGCTTGCGAGGGCCGCGTAGTGAAGTAAGCGGCGCAGACTCGGCACGCAGCGGATTAACAACACTGCCACTAGATGGCACTACCGCCGGATCGGCGTCCTCGCAAGCTTGCGAAGCTACTACAGATTTACTAACTACTGCACTAAACCTTTGAGTAGCTACTTTATGTCTACTGTCACTAGCTACACAGTACTGGACACTATTACAAGGAGCAGTTGCAGAAGGCACTATTTTCACTACAGGAATGCACTGTTCATAGTCATTTTGCTTGTCCCGAACCCTTTTCCGTTGCACTGTTTTACGCGCTCGTCGGCGCTTGCGGCGTGGCTCACTACATAGTTTTTCAATAGGCGCAGAACTCCTTTCTTGCAATTGAGATCCAAGGAAAGCGCTGTTCAATTCCACAGCCCGTACAACATTTACAGAATGAACTGTTCTTGCACTCCGCGAAGCACCGTTCCCAACGGTACCGTTCTTTGAGTTTTTAATTTGCATACACACAGACTGCACATGTCCCGATTTGCCACATTGATAACAGGTTGCGTTGCGACTAGGGCAATGAGCACGCTTGTGGCGACACACACACTGGGGGCAAGACTTACGAACATTTTTCTGAAATGAGCGTTGGCTCCCGTTATGCAAATTACTGTGTCTAACACTACGGGGGCGACCTTTGCGTCGCACGTTTACTCTGGCTACTGTTCACTGTCTGTTCAGCACGGCCGGTAGAAAAATAAGAATCACTAGTGCTATACTGATAACCACGGCTAGGAAAGCGTCCATTGCGGCGCACTGAATTTACGCTGTGGCTTTGCATTTCTACGTCTGCTAAGTCAAAAGTATCATGCGCTTCTATAAGCTGCAGTACACTGTCTAATGAGGGGTCAGACTGTTTCAGAATTGCTGCTGTAATTCTGGGGTCCTGAATATTCTGCGTAATCACATCCCTCAACATCACGTCACTATACGAAAGTCCACAAGAGCAAGTAAATTTACATTGGCGGGTTAAGCCCTTCAATTCCGTAATCCACTCTTGGTGTGACTGCTGTAATTTTTTAAGTCTGAAAAATCGGTACCGCGCAGCGGCTACGAGAACTTTCCTCTCGTAATGAGCATTCAGTGCATCTACAATTTGTTCAAAGTCTACATCACGAGGAGATGCGAGAGGGAAAAGTTTTTGCAATAATACGAAGGTCCGGGGGCCCACAATCGATAAGAAAAGGTTCTTCACTCTCTGACCTGTAATTTGATGAGCCGCGACGAGTTCTTGAAACTGTGCGAAGTAGTCGCTCCATTCTTCCTCACGTTCGCTGTACTGGCGGAACATAGGGAGCGGTACAGCGGCAGGTGTGGGCTGCTGATGTGACGGCTGTTGTTGTTGGTGAGCAGCCTGTGCCGTCAACTGCGACACGGCCTGCAGTAGTTGAGTGATTTGCGCCATCTGTAACTGAATAATTTCCATTAAGTTTGGGTTCGGGGTAGTGGCCATGCTGACCGATTAGGCGCCGCGCATACAGTAAATTATAACAAAACACAAATGCAATATGCAATAAAAAAGTCCACAAAACACGTAACAAAATATCTTTCCCCAAAATTGTTATAATAAGGGTGGGTGGGCGGGAGCAATTTTTGCGTGCTCCGACTGCTGCTGTCTGGCTGCTGTAAGCGGGCTGATCCACGGTTCTATCACTCCTTGTCGCCACTTTTGTATCCCACCCTCGTCGCCACTTTTGTGTCCCAGCCTCGTCGTAGGTGTCGGTGGCCGAGTGGAACGAGACCGACACAGGAACAAAGACAGCACGCTGGTGCAGGTACGGAGGGGAGCAGCCAGAAACTACAAACACTCGAGTAAATTAGAAAGAGATATATATTGCACAGAATGTAACAATACTTAACTTTTACATAGTACTGCAGAATGTTGATACATAGTTGTTAGAGGCCTGCCTAGTGCCTGTACGATAGCAAAGTCTTCAATGGTGCCTATCTGATTACGAAGGTCCTAACTGGTTGCTATCTCCGTCCGAAGTGACCGGTGTCTTTCCGTGGTGGCCACGAGCGGGGTTGCAGCAGAGGGCGCTCGGGGCTGTCGTCGTGAGAACGCCGCGCCGTGCGTGCATGGCAGCGCGCGGCGTAAGTAGGTGGCGCGCACTTTGTACTTGTGCGACACCACAGTGACTATCACAATTCGTGATAATGCTGCTGAAGAACTTAAATGTTGGTCGGATAGAGGTGTGATTTCTCCTGTTTCTGCGAGTCAGTGGGCCTCGCCCTTAGTGATTATAGTAAAGCCGACAGGAAAATTTCGTCTCTGTGCGGACTTCAAATCAACAGTTAACAGTCAAACAATTGTATACACTTATCACCTGCCCAGACCTGAGAAACTGATGGACAAATTAGGACAGTCTCGCTTCTTGATTTGGCAGAAGAATACTTACGGATTCCGCTTGATGACGAGTCAAAAAAGTTTTTCGTCATTAATACTCACATGGGCCTTTTTCAATTTCAACACCTACCCTCTGGCAGTTCTTCCGCCACCGCTATTTTTCAGCGTTTTTTGGAACAGCTGACAGTTTCTGCACCATGTTGCTCGAACTAGTTAGATGATATTGTGGTCTTAGGGCGCACAGTTGAACATTTATCAAACCATGAGTGCCTTTTGAAAGTGTTGACTGCAGCAGGTCTACGTTGCATTAAAGCAAAGTGTTCGTTTTTTCAAACTGAAATAGAGTACCTAGGCCATGTCATTAATGCCCAAGGAATTCATCCCTTACAGTCACATCTTCGAGCAATCAAAGACTTGCCTCCTCCTAAGAATGTGCATGAATTGCAAGCAGTAAAGGGAAAGCTGAACTATTATTTCAGATTTATTCCGAATACTTCTCAGATTGCATCGCTTACGTAGGAAGAATGTTCCTTTTGTATGGTCCAAAGATTGCCAGGTTGCCTTTAACAAATTAAAGACTGCACTAATCAGTGATGCATGTTTGATTCCCTTTGACCCACAGAAGCCTGTAGTGCTAGCAGTTGATGCCTCGTCGTACGGTGTGGGTGCAGTTTTGTCACATCGTATTGGATCTCACGATCGTCCTATTGCCTTTGCATCCAAGCTACTGACGCCAACGCAACAGAATTACAGTCAGAAAAGGAGGCCTTAGCAATCATTTACGGCGTCACAAAGTTTCATCATTATCTCTATGTCGGAAAATTCTATTTGTTGACAGACCACAAGCCTCCAACATCGCATTAAGGCCCCTACCTGTGATACGTGCGACTGTTCGCCTTCGGAGGTTCGAATCCTCCCTCGGATATGGGTGTTTGTGTCGTCTTTAGAGAATGTTAAAGATAGTCAAGTAATAAGTGTGTAAGTCTAGGGACTAAGAACCACGCAGTCTGGTCGCATAAGGTCTCACACACCTTTGGTTTAGTAGTTTTGGAAGTTTAGAGACCGATGTCCGCTGCAGTTAGATCCCATATTAAAAAATTCAAGTGTCAACAACGCCGCTATCTGATTAATTTAAGCTTACTTTTATTTACAGGAAGTGCTCAACATGATTAGCAGCCTGACATATCCTGAACACGTTTGCAGACACACTACGAATTTCGGCTGCCAAAATTTGGGTAATGACTGACCAAATCCTACCTTCAAACTCTTTGAATATGACCCAATTCATTGCATATACCTTGTCTTTTAACAATCACACGGATGTACACTACTGGCCATTAAAATTGGTACACAAAGAAGAAATGCAGATGATAAACGGGTACTCATTCGACAAACATATTATACCAGAACTGACATGTGATTACATTTTCACGTTATTTGGATGCACAGATCCTGAGAAATCAGTACCCAGAACAACCATCTCTGGCCGTAATAAGGAGCTTGATACGACTGGGCATTGCGTCAAACAGATCTTGGATGGCGTGTACAGGTACAGATGTCCATGCAGGTCCAACACGATATCACTGTTCATCAAGAGTAGTGACTGCCGTATTGTGACGAGCCAGTTGCTCGGTCACCATTGGCCAGACGTTTTCAATTGGTGAGAGATATGGAGAATGTGCTGGCGAGGGCAGCAGTCGTACATTTTCCGTATCCAGAAATGCCCGTACAGGACCTGCAACATGCGGTCGTGAGTTATCATGTTGAAATGTAGGGTTTGGTAGGAATCGAATGAAGGGTTGAGCCAAGGGTCTTAACACATCTGAAATGTAACGGCCACTGTTCAATGTGCCGTCATGCGAACAAGAGGTGACCGAGACGTGTAGGCCTAACCAATGGCACCCATTCCATCACGCCTGGTAAGATGCCAGTATGGCGATGACGAATACACGCTTCCAATGTGCGTTCACCGCGATGTCACAGAACACGGACGCGACTATCATGATGCTGTAAACAGAACCTGGATTCATTCGAAAAAAATGACATTTTGCCATTCGTGCACCCAGGTTCGTCGTTGCGTACACCACTGCAGGCGCTCCTGTCTGTGATGCAGCATCAAGGGTAACTGCAGCCATGGTCTCCGAGCTGATAGTCCATGCTGCTGCAAATGTCGTCGTACTGTTCGTGCAGATGGTTGTTGTCTTGCGAACGATGACTCAGGGATCGAGACGTGGCTGCACGGTCCGTTACAGGCATGCGGATAAGATGCCTGTCATGTCGACTGCTAGTGATACGAGGGGCGTTCCGTATTGCCCTCCTGAACCCACCGATTCCATATTCTCCTAACAGTCATTGGATCGCGACCAACGCGAGCAGCAATGTCGCTATACGATAAAACGCAATCGCGATAGGCTACAATCTGATCTTTATCAAAGTCGGAAAAGTGATGGCACACATTTCCCCTTCTTACACGAGACATCACAACAACGTTTCACCAGGCAACGCCGGGTAACTGCTGTTTGTGTATGAGAAATCGGTTGGCAACTTTCCTCATGTCTGCCCGTTGTAGGTGTCGCCACCGACGCCAACCTTGTGTGAATGCTCTGAAAAGCAGATCATTTGCATATCACAGCATCTTCTTCCTGTCGGTTAAATTTCGCACCTGTAACACGTCATCTTCGTGGTGTACCAATTATAATGCCCAGGAGAGTAAATATTGAGAACGAGCAGTTCAGTCAACTATGATACCATGAAAAACACTTCCTATTTCTGCCAATGAAGCATTGGCGGTGTGTGGTCTTGTTTTGTCCTGTATGAAATAACCGTACATCCTTTCGTGTGTGTAAGTTCCCGGAAAAAATTATGCAACGTATTATTCATATACCTGTTTCGTGGAAGAAGATCGGTCCAATGATTCACGTTGCACTAGTTGCACACCACACTCCAGATTTCACATCATACAGAGGTTGTTGATATTATTCATGGGGATTTTGAAAGCGTCATTTTTGATTGTCCTGAGAATTTACGTACCGGGACAAATGCAGCCATGCTTCATAAGAAAAGAAAGGGACATGAGAATCGCCTTCCCCACCGTGCAGCGACTGTAACAGCCAGTTGCAATAACGACGCCGAGCGACAGTACCAGAGTTCGTGAGTTGATGCACTGCCGTTATTTCGTGTGGTTTCCGTTTCTGTGTGTGTACAGCTCTTATGCTCTTGACTCACCGTCCAAAGTGCCAAACGGAGTTGACATTGTTCGCGGGCAATGTAACGATAAATAGTACCATCAGCTGTGTTCAATATATTTATTTAACAACCAGTTTAGACGGTCAATGCCATCATCTGTAGGTCCTTAAAAACCTGCATATTGCTGGTTTATAGTCAATATAACTGGTATCGCACATTCGTCCAGTATTACAGCAACTAAGAACAACAGGGACACTTTTTGTTGCTGTAATACTGGACGTATGTGGGATACCATTTACATTGACTGTAATCCAGCAATATGCAGGTTTCTTATTTTAAGATCCTGAAGATGACGGCACTGACCGTCGAAACTGGTTGCTAAATAAATATTTTGAACACAGCTAATGGTACTATTTTTGTTACACGATATACAGCTGAAGCCCCTGGTCCGTAATTAAGATTGACTTTGTCCAACTTTTCTCTGCCTTTTTCCAAGGCTTCCCTCATTTTATACAATTCAGTTTAGTTTAAAACACTATCTTCTTTATGCCTTCGTTTGACTAACACATATCCAATCTCTTGAAGTTTCTACAATTATCAGCGTAACGTCCATTCATTGGGAACATGACCACCAGGAAGTTCCGTATGAAGTCAAACACTCATTTCACATACGATTCTTTAGTGAGAGACCGTATACACCTAACTCACTGGTGAATACAAAGCCGCACGTCCCACGTCACCGGCGTGTGCACAATCGAGGGAAACACAGCCACTTGTGAGCGAACGGTCTAACGTTGGATCAAGATTGAATGTGCCAGAGGTCGTACAGCACGACAGTCTCATCAAGATCTGCAAAACGCGTGCGGGGAATCGGCATTGCAGTATAGAACAGTGGCCTTCCACTAACGATGGTCTTATGCTATCGGATTACGTTCCTCCACGGCAGACCGTCAGTGCACAGTATTACTGATCGTTTTTGGAGCATCGCCTGCGACCAGCTTTGCGAAAGAAGCGTCAACACTTTCTGCGCAACCCAGCCATCATTTTGCACGACAATGCGCGGACGCATACAGCGCAAGCTGCTCTTGTGTCGCATTTATTTCTACTAGACATAAATTAAAGCCACATTTTTCTATATATCACCTGTTGCAGATATTCAGTGGTAGAATGCTCGTAGATCTCGTTGCTCGCCTGCCAATAATACATCACAGAATAATAGGACGTCGGGTTCTTATACGTCATGTATTGAACCAACAATGTGACACGTTTCATTTTTATACGAATTTATTTATCCATACTTGATGAAACACAAAAATAATGCAAGAGTAAGACTGGTTCAGAACACACTTCCATGCTAACTCAAGACTAAGTTGTTAGTTATTACTACTACATTACTAAGTTCACACTGCTACATACTACTACTCGTCTAAGACTGTCTTCAGACTCCAGACTACTACAGACTGACTGAGTTCGCGCCAATTCGCGCGTATTAATACATAGTGTATATTCTAGAACCTTCTAGAACACGGAAGTACAACATTTAAATATTTAACAATTTGTTGATGAAACATATGCATATTTTGCTTTACGTAAAGATAAGACTGATGGAATAAAAATATTTCCATATCAAAATGAAATAATACAAAGATCATAAGTAAACAACAATCACTGCAGTGGTAATATATGTTTACATTGTTGTTACGACTTTCAGTAATTAATTTAGTTTGTTAGAAGACCTTATTAATGCATATGATAATGTGACTTGACAGAAGCGCTATAAAATGCTTATGTAATATAAATCTGGAATATCAGGTTACCATGCTACGACCAACTATGGTATCGAATACTTCAGTTATTTAAACAAACGGGATCGTCCTGGCTAAATATATTACATTCTGTTCGGTCGATGGGACTGGGAAGTTCTGTACCATCCTCGATACTGCACTGACTGCAGTTCTTGTGAGTTTGATTTGATTCCGCAAATGAGGGAACCACTTCGTGGCATTCGCTTCAGAACTGTTCTAGAGATTCGACAGGCAGTAGACCGCTCCAGTCGCACCACCAACAGAACAGGCTCTGCTAACGGTATACTGCGCCTTCCACATCGCTGGCAACGGGTTCTACACAATTCTAGTGACTACTTTGAAGGACAGTAACAGGTGCAAACATGTAACGCTTTTGCATCGGTTGTTAATAAGTAGTTGATCTATTTAAGTTCCAAAACTCGTATATTACGTGGTAGCAAATGTGTTACGACAGTCGTGCAATGACACAGTTGTCCGCTGTTTTGAAACCTGTCGAGTTGTGCGCCAGTTTTAATGGCTGACTGTGGCGACTGGGGTTGCTCTAAACGCCGCCGACTCATCAGCATGCAGATAGTCCGCCAGGCGGACAGATTGTCGCCAGTTTGCATGCACGTTCATCTGCATCCAAATGGCCGACCACAATTTACTGGCCGCTCGACCCGTCACTGGACTTACCCTCCGTCCCGTATCGCTTCCTGGTGATGGCGTCAGAAACGTCGGTTCACATTTTAACTCTCTGTACTACACGCATTCTCTTTGTGTTGTGCGTACTTCGGCAACCGTGTCTCCACAGCTTTTAGTCTTCTCCTCGTTGTGGTGTCAGTGTGCGATGCCTATATCAGCATTATCTTCTTAAATATGAAACATTTCAGATAAGCGAAGCAGTGCACGAACTGATGAAACTTTTCTGCCTGTACCACCAATGATAAAACTGAAAGTCCGGTGGAACTTTCCTTTTAAATATACGGCGGAACTTTTATCTTAAATATAGTGTTTCGTCGTACTGAAACGTACCATAACGAATTGTGGTGACTTACGGTAACTGTTGTGTGAACTGTTGCCCAACAATATGCATATGGTGCACTGGTATTATGCATAATTATTAGGCCCAATTAAAAAGTTTAATTAACCCTTGAATGCATGACTTTTTAATTAATTTTTTTCCTCTTTTGTAATTTGTACAAACAAAGGGAAAAATAGTACAAAAATTCCTAAGTTGCTAGTTTTCCAAAAAAGCACATATGTAACTTACAGAAACTTGTTATATAATTTTCAAAGTTGGATAGTATAAACAAATCTTTGAGCTTATTATGGTTCTTCATGCGTGTCTTAATTCGTGTGATTCTTTTCCTTCTTTCTAAACTGGCACTTTATATGCAAAACAAAACGGGAAATTCAGCAATATCTGTCGTTGTCTCCAAACACAAATACAGATGTTAGCAGACGTTCACACTGTAGCCAATCTCGACATTAAAACCACCACAGATCCTTTCTACAAATGCTGCTGCATCTGTTAAACACATATTAGTTTACAAAATTCCCACTAGACGCGGATGAAGCAATATTAAAATCGATGTTGCAGATATGCAACACTATGCATTTAAGAGTTAATTCAAAAATTATTACAGTGTCTGAGCTCGTGTTCATTAAACATTTTTATGGATGCAATTACACAATGAAATATCATGTGGATTCATCTGACCAGAGTTTTAACTTCTGTGGCTTTTAGAAAGGTCTAGTTCAGACGTCTACAACAAAAACATAGAAGCAAGAGGTTCAATATGAACAACAGCTGCTACCACACACATTGTACTCTGGTTCTGCTTCATACGTATTGTCACACATCGGTAGTCTTCGTGACTATCGTGTTTTCAACGTTGCACAGTTGCTTTGTAACTGCTGTGCGAACGTCTGTTCAGTATCAATCACCAGGCATTTAGTGCTTAATGACGGTGAAGATACTACTTCTGCAACTGGATCTCCTTTCATACCCTACACAGCAGCAGTAATCCTTTCAATCATATTCTTGTGGAAATGAATTTACATGAATAATACTGTCGCCACTGCTTCGTGGGTCAGTCTCCATATTCAAGCCGTGTTACCACCGTGACTCCAGCTACCTCTGTTAACTGCCACTTGTGCTACTGGAGAACAGAACTTCTCTCACTTATACTCTGCAGTCCTTCAGGGAATGACCTATGGATAATACACAACATATGTTACTAACATTGATATTATAAATGGAGACAAAGAATGCACGGCTTTCACTGCAAGGTCCAACATTTAATAGCGTTTAATTCCGTTCTGCAAAATTTTCTATCAGCTCTGAATCTTAAATGCGTGTCTGAGTAATGATGAAAATGAATTCAGTAATTTCACTTCTCTCAAACACGCAAGGGGTTGAATGAAACACTCATATCGATGCTCTGAAGAAAAGGGATATCTATATATACATATAAATGAATTGCTGTTCGTTAGTCTCGCCAAAACTAGAGAACGACTGAACCGATTTGGCTAATTTTAGTCTTGAAATATTCGTGCAAGTTCAGGGAAGATTTAAACGGTGATAGAATATGACAAAGTTGACCGGAAAAGAGGAAAATCGGGAAAAACTGAAACATCTTTCTCCCAGTAAGCTGTCAGTTCCGTCCGTCCAATTGCGGTAAAATTTTGTACATTTCATGTTGAAAGCAAGAGGACGATCCGCATAAAATAAAAATTAGGAAAGTCGCCAGGAAAGTACGAAAATTTAGGAAAAACCGAAAGCGAGTTCTTTCTATGAATAAAAATCAATTGCTACATGGTTGTAAAAGCATCGCTTGAGTACGGCTGGACGGAACAAAGTTTGTATGACAAATTTTTTGGAAAATGTCACTGAAAATTTGAGAAAAGTTTAAAGTGTTTTTTCAGTGTGATTTTGATTGAATTCAGCACTATAATTGACTACTCGCACGAAGGAGAGGGATAATTTGTCCTATTTTTAAGTTCATTGTGGTCTTGGAAAAGTTTTGAGTTAAAAAAGAGGGACAGTTAAAAAGGAAAGTCGCAAAAATCGACCCAAGTTCCTTTTTCAATATGTTTCTAAATGTACTGAACGCTACGAGTTGAGAACCGTTCATCCGATTTCGATAAAATTTTGATCATTTCATGTTCAAAGAAAGATGGACGCTCTTATGAACTAAAAATTTGGGAAAGATACCCGGAAAACTTTAAATTTTGCGAGAAACCGAAAGAGCATTTTTCAGTTGGATATCAATATGATTCGCCTGATTGCCATAAAATTTTGCATATTTGACGTACAAAGCAAGAGTAACGTTGTTATGAAATAAAAATTTAGAAAAGTTTTCCGAAAAAAATGAAATTCAGAAAAAAATAGAGATTTTATTAAAAATCAAAACCACTTATCTGATTGATAAAATTTTGCACATTCGACGTTCAAAGCGAGAGGAAGGTTTGAATGAAGTAAAATTTGGAATAGTTGGCCAGAAAATATGAAAATTTGTGGAAAACTGAAAGAGCTCTTTTCTTTGGGATATTAATATCATTCGTAAGATTGCGATAAAATTTTGCACATTTGACGTTCAAAGCAAGAGTACACACAAATTAGCAATTGCGAAGCATTGTCGGGACGACTATTACATCACATGAGTCAAACCGTGGAATACTTTCTCCTTTACTCTGGTGGTAGGCTAGGGAATTTCAGAAAAGATTACAGACTGGAGGCAGCAGTACCAGGTTATTTATGCTCGAGTTCTAAACGGTTACGCACATGAAGAGATGGAAAGAATGTGTAAAGAGACAAAGCAAGTAATTGCGGTAGTAAAGGGAGATGCAGAATCAAATGTAATGGTTCTCTGCAATACGGTAAAAGAAAGGGAGAGAGAGTTCGAAGTTTGTGTAGCTAAGAGGCCAAAGTGCAGGGGTCATCGGTCTCTAGAATTACAAACCACTATGCTAACGACAACGCACACACCCATGTCGGAGGGAGGACTAACCGCTGACAGAGCAGCCGTAAACTCCGCAGCAAGACGCCTTAGAACTCACGGCCACTCCTGACCGGACATCTCCGAGCGGCGAGGAGAAAGATAAGCAACGGGACAGTGTCGACTCGTGGAAAGTAACGGAACATTAAGTGGAGAGAATATAATTCAGTCATCGCTAAAACTTGGTTTAAGTTGGAAGGTTACTTATAATCTGTTTTGAGCACATTTTTATAAGAATTTTACCTTCAATTTCTTATGCACCATTTTATTATATTCTGATTTCAATTTATTAATGTGTATAAGTTGGTAGTTTATACCAAAGATATGTAGCGGAACGGCGACAGAATAACTGATGTTTAATATTGTTATTCATGTTCTTCTTTAGTCTCTAATCATGAAATTATTCAGACACTAGAAAAGTTGTATCAGTTGCTAGGACGTTGTTGATTAGTTATTTACAGTTCCCTAGCAACACCAACTGTCATAAGCTAACCGTGTAAATTCTCTAAAATTCGTCCAAAATGTCCCGCACCACAACATAAATTAAAATTTGTAAACGTAATTCCTTTGAATAGTTCATCAAAAATAAATAAATCAGGTTCTTGTACGAGCAGGGCAAGGAAAACAGTCTGCGGCCGTTACTAAAATTTCACCAAAATCAAACACAGTTACTTCTGTTCGCTGTCGTTAACTAGTACTGAAAAAATAATAATCCACTGCCTTCTAAACACTGGTTTTCCACATCAGACTTAATACATATATAATGTCACATTCTAAGCTAATCAGTAGTGATTCAATCAGAATTAAATTGTTTTCTGAAATAAGTCGAGATTCTTCACAAGAATCAAATGTATCTTGCTATAAAATATACTTGATCATAAATAAATCTTCATAAATGCAAGATATCTTTCAACATTAACAAATATTTATTTCTCTTCATGTTAATACAGCGTCAGTTTAGCAAAAAACGTGAACATAGACAACTCGCTTCGACTGAATCTCAAATAAGACTAACAATAATATTCTTTTATTTTCTTCTTTGAGACGTTTGAAGCGCGCCAATAAAGAAGGCGCAGCATCATTCGTAGTCCCGTAGCTGTCGGTTAAATTTTAATAGTGGCCGTCTCCTGTAATGTTGGCTGCGGCGGCGACGACGCTGCCCTTGTTGATTGCGGCGCCTCGATCGTACATGAACCATACAGAAAAAAACATTTTAAGAATCATATTATAAAAATAACAATATTTACGTAAACATCAAATATGTAAGCATTTTAAATAAAATGTTTCATTTTTTATTTATAACTTCAAAACAGGGCTGACATAGGAAAATGTAGTACAACTATCTTGCCCCACTACAAATAGAGGCATAAGCCAGAGAGTATGTATAATCTCTGAAGTGAGTAACATTAGCAGTCAGTCCGTCAGACCTTGTGGTAGGAGTAAGGTGGAGCTTCGGTAGCGAGCAGATCCAGAAGCCCGTCCAATGGTGAGGGCTGTATTAAAATTGCTGAGAAACATTTCTCTATGTACTTCAGCACTGAAGTGGAAAATCTAGGTAATTTTTGTGTGTTCATTATTTCGTAATTGCAGCATTCTATGGAGTTTTGTTGTAGCTCATGTTAAGTTTTCCTTTCGTTATGAAGGTTCAGTTACTAATTACTTGGAACTTATTATTCTCCATAAAGTCATTTTTACAATTTCTTGCTCATTTAATCACTTTCTAGATCTTAACTGAAACGTAATTTTGTGTAATGTGAGTAATAACTGGAGAACCTACGTATTAATTAGAAATCGGAGAAGTAGAATTGAAAGTATAATTTTGAATGCATTAGTCTCCATTACTGTTAGTAAGAATAAAGAATTGAGCACACTTAGGAAAACAATCATTAATTGGAGAACTTTGATATATATAACTGAAAGATTACATTGCTGAATCAAACAATGAAACATATCAGTGTATAAAAGTCATTTATGTCAATGATTTGCATTCTGCTATGTCTCTCTTGGAAAATTGATCATGTTTATGAAATTCCTTTTACTTGATTGAAGACGTAAGTACGTACAAGATAAGTATTCACTGTTGTGCAATTAGAAATTCAAGTAACAGTCTTATTTCATAAACTAGAGTGTTTTGTGTCTTTAAAGTGAAATATTGTTTCTACGTAAACTGGCAATGGATCTCTGTAGCCTGGAACATTATTTTTTGCAGTTCTTGCACATGAATTCGTGGAGTACTGTCTGGCCAAAAGTGTATTGCACGCGTTGTGAATTATGAAACAACTTTGACATTACATACTGAACTTACCAGATCAGCACCAACTAAATTACGAGTTAGATTATCGATTTTGTTATACAGATGATTGTGCTATCACCGCCCAAGTCCCTTGCTTCGAAACTGTTGAAGAGATAATCTGTCCAAAGGATTAAGAAAAATGTCAGTTTACTACAGGGAGAATCAATTGAGACCAAATCCTGCAAAAACCCAGACTTGTACTTTGTACTTCAAAAACAGGCAGGCAGCTAGAACCCTCAAAATTACCTGGGAAAATACCACACTAGAACACTGTACATATCCCAAATACCTAGGACTCACCATGGACCGTGCATTAACATACAAGAGGCACTGCCTGAAAACTAAGCAAAAAGTGGCAGCTAGAAACAATGTCATCAAAAAGCTAACAGGCACAACTTGGGGAGCACACCCCAACACTGTAAGAATCTCTTCCGTAGCACTAATTACTCTTCCGGAGAATATGCAGGCCGGCCGCGGTTACCGAGGGAACTGCGGTGCGCAAATCACGGTCTGCACGGCCACTACGGTCGGAGGTTTGAATCCCCCTCGGGCATGAATATTTGTGTCGTCCTTAGTGTTAGCTAGTTCATAAGTAGTTTGTAAGTTTAAGGACTGATGACCCCGTAGTTAAGTACCATAAGCTATACAAACATTTGGAGAATATGCAATATAATCCAGCCATGCCAAAATAGTAGATGTTGCTCTTAACGATACTTGTCGCATTATCACTGAATGCCTAAAGCCCACTCCTGAATTAACTGTACAGTGGTGTGGGCGTTGCATCCCCATGCCATCCGCCGAAAGATTGCAGCAAAACGTGAGAGGGGAAACTTCTGAAGCCCATCCCCTATATGGGCATGAACCAGCAAACCAACGGCGAAAAACTAGGAAGAGCTTCCTTAAATCTACAGAGGCTCTAGTTGTAGGGTTCCGTCTTCAAAAAAGAGGTCATTTCTAGATTCATAAAAGAACCTCTCTCTCTCTCTCTCTCTCTCTCTCTCTCTCTCTCTCTCTCTCTCTCTCTCTCTCTCTCTCTCTCTCCCTCCCCTATTGACAACTCAAGTACTGTATTATCAGAGTCTTGTTTGTGATACATCTTACGAAATTTGTGCATCTTCTTACAAATTATGAAGCATGAAATGTTGAGACCCGTAGAACGAATTACAGGACTACATAGCAGTGAAGCCCTAACATTTCATCACTTCACCATCTGTAATCATCGTCTTGCGTGCTGAACATTTTTTTCCATACTTATAAGATACCTTGCCTATCACCCCTGTTCTCACCTGAAATTTTTTACGATGCATCATTTACGGAAACCACAGGAGGCCCTAGTGTTGACTGTAAAATCGTCACGAATAAAGTAACTAAAAATTATCTAAGCGTCCCTTGATATAGCTATGCTCCCATTTCGGATCAGACCGACGTGACTATATACATGATTAGCATCTAGATTCTTGTGAGTGAATGGAATATGTAAGGCCTAGGTGAAAAAAGCAATGAATAAAATATGCTTTTAATTTATCGTACAAAGGCTCCCAATTAATTATTATAAACTACTCAGTTTTTAGGACAAAAGCTTTAAATCTATGTCTTCAAAACACTATGTAGTTACGTCTCTTTGGACCGAAACATGCGAATGGTGACTGAGGCATCTCACCTTATTTGTATGAAGTTTTGAACGAGGTTTTAAGTTCTGTATAACGAACATTGCACTAGCTTTTGATCTAGAAGTCGTAAATGTGGTTGACAGAGTACACACAGAACTGCAGAGTCCCAGCACGAAGACTGAACGTCTTAGTTTTGGGTGTCACAACACTCCGACCGGAAAAGAGGGGGGGGGGAGAACAATATTATACGTACTACATGTATTGCATTGTCTTGCATTGTGGCAGACGTATGTTTTTAATTGGCCGCCTCGAAGCTCGTATTCCGCGACCATTGTCACGCCAATTATTCCAATTGTTCCAAAGTAGCCTGACCTCAGAGCAGCAGCGGCACAGAAACGAGAAAATTCGAAACTCACATTGTTTCAAGAAAGGTTAATTTCTCTAGAGTTAGTGACTGTGACAGTTCAGAGTGTTATATTTACTCACCTTCAAGTGGAAGCAATTGCACAACGGAAAAAGAGGACATTTTCCCATTTTGTTAAAAAACAGGCCGGACCATTTTTAGGTTCCAAAAAAGTGGACATGTCCGGGTAAAAGAGGACGTCTGGTAACCCTATGTAGTTGGGACTTCACAGCAATGCCAAACCGAACTATGGTATGCAAAGTATACCGGTACTGCAGGACTGTGTACACCATGTGAAAAACTACCACCGGCTAGACAGAGAAGTGGAGTACATGGAGATCACTCAACGGACTATGTTCAGGTGTTAAAAGATTAAGAGTAATCTGGTTTAATGGGTCTTCCGTGTGGAGCCGCCACTCTGAATGTGGAGAAACGCAGACGACCTCCCACCTGCTCCAGTTGCAGCGATTGCGACTCGGTATTGTTACAAACCTGTTAGCCTACCACAAAACACCAAATCCTAGTCGCAAATCAACCATAGAGTGAAGGAGAAAACAACTGTTCCATAAACCAATAAGCAAGTCATTAGGCCTAATATAAACTGAAAACAACAATTCTACTTCCTCAAATGTGAACCTACCACCACCTTGCATAAGACACTGAAAAGTGTCATGTTTACCAGAAATTGAATGAAGGAAGTACCAAGCACCGGAAAATCAGCCAGGAATAACACTGGCAATGTGATTAACGCTACACAGTATAATGTTTTCATGGATTTTAAGTAATTACATTTCAGTCTACCACTTTTCAACATTACGATGTATGGGGGTTCTGCTCGCTGCAACAATATTCTCCTGGGGCGTCGTGGTAGAAATAAATACTCGTAGGTACAATTTTTCACTTCTTGTTTAATTTGCAATCCAACTGCTTCTCCACCAAAACATTACAACTTTATAACATGCGTAAACAATTTACCACAATAACACAGTGACATATATTCCAAAGCACATAACGATCGCCAAAACTAACTCCTCTACGCAAGGCGGTGAGGCAAATATATAACATTGACAATGGTATTGTGTAACAATTGAATATACTAATCTACAATTAATGGACACAACAGTAAAACATTTCATGTACACAAAAATAATCAAAATAAAAAATGAAAACTATACATACAATAATTTTAGATGACATTTTTTTTTTTTTTGAATTGAAATCTCCGATCTTGCTGTTTGACAACAAAGTGCGATGTTAAATGTCAATCTGTTAATGAGTACATCATACATGTTCGTAACATATTGAACTATCAAATCTCATGGCCATTCACAAAATATACTCAAAATCTCACGTCAGTCAATATATACAATGAATTCAATATTGTAAATCTCGACTGTTACATTAATTAACACAATTATCCGGTCAACACAACTTGTTTATGAGCCTGACATATATACACTGCTATTTATTTTCATTTCTTTATGTTTTACAAAAGTTTTTACCCTTCGTATGTCTATTTATTGAAATAATATACAATGACAATACTATTGTTTATAGAACTGTCTAAACGTCTTATACAAATCACTTAATGAAATCTATCACTTGTTTTAATCACAGTACCACCGAGACACTGTCCTACACTGATTCCTAGTCTGGCTATTTCGTTTGTAACTTCACACGCAAAATATATCACTATTGAACCACACGATCCGGATCCGACGCAGACGGTATCGTACAATAACATTGAGATGAGAGGGCCAGCAGTATCCTCACAACAGGAAATTAAACAATATACTTTAAGATCTCTTTTCATTACCAGGAACCTTAACATTAATGGCGGGGTTCAACAATAATTATACTCAGTCAGTCAGTCTACTTTTATTACAAAAGGGACAATTGAAGTGTTAAACATAGGTTACACTTTGGTTACACTGACAATATGAAAATACTCCCTTTTAAAAATTGGAGCGAGCAGTGTGGCTTATCTGTTCACAGCCGGCCGCGGTGGCCGAGGTGACTGAGGCGCTCCAGTCACGGTCAGCACGGCCACTACGGTCGGGGGTTCGAATCCCCCCTCGGGCATGGATATTTGTGCCGTTTTAGTTCGTAAGTAGTTGATAAGTAGTTTGTAAGTTTAGGGACTAATGACCCCGTAGTTAAGTCCCATAAGCTTAACAAACATTTGAACATTTTTTATCTGTTCACATGCAGATCGGCGCGATGTCGAATTCGGCTCCTTCAGTGCAGGCGATATTCCGGAAAACGTCCTTGTTTGGTTTAATTGTAGTGAAAGGTGCCCGTCTGTCCTCTCGTCCATACAACCTGGTACCAATTCCTCGAAGTCATTGTAGGTGGCATAAATCCATTCAACGTCAAATTGCCTGTAAATATTGTTGTGATTAAGTTCAGATTTGCATACATGCATTCGCAACGTCATTCACACCTATGACGGCGCAATCACTGTTCACCACTTACTATCATTAAAGTTTTAATCACTGGATTCAAAACACTGTCTCCAAACAACAAGCGAAATTCAGAAGCGTAACCACTGTTAGCGGAATTCATTAATTCACAACAACCAGTTCTCTTTATATCTCTACCATATCCTTGCAATTACTTTAAACAGCAGTCCGCCACTTAATTTCTGAATTAAAACAAGAGTCTAAACATGATGCAGTCACTCCTATAAAATAATTTGAGTTCCACCAATACGGCTAAAATCAGCACCCCCTATAGAAGAAAGTCTGCGAACGGCGGTGAAAGGCTTAGTGCCCTCTGAAGGATTGTAAACATTAGCGCTGCACGCTGTTTATAGTGCATTCCTTCGTTCAGGAGTGAATTTATTACGTAAATTGATGTTTTGTACGGCGTGATCGCTACGCTGGACGATTTGTGTGTGAGAGAACAACGTGTGATCTCTTTTTATTGATAAAATGCCGTTTCGCTGTTGTGTGTCGAAATACAGAATAAATTACGACTGTGGGCAAAAGTTACCGTCTTTACACGCCCGGAGAAGAAGAAATGGATATCAAGAATTCCCATGATAACGTGGCTCCTTCAAGTTAATGAGTAAGTTTTCGTTTTTTGTTTAACCTTATAAAAGAATTTTAAGTCATGACTGTTTACCGTTGGATATTGCGAATTCATTTTATTTACGTAACCACCACCATTAGCTTATTCGTCTCCGGACGTTTAAAGACGGCAACTTTTGGGCCACAGTCGTAATTTCCTCTACATTTCGGCACATAACAGCGAAACGGCATTTTGGCAAAGAGATCACACGTAGTTTTCACACACACAAATCGTCCAGTGTAGCGATCACACAGTACACATAAATGTACATAATAAATACATTCCTGAACGAAAGAATGCACTATAAACAGCGTGCACTGCTAATGTTTACAATCTTTCAGACGGCTAAGCCTCTCACCGCCGCCATGTTGTGACGTCGTGCGCAGGCTTTCTTTTATAGGGGGTGCTGCTACAATGCCATCCGTGTATACCTGTATTGTCACTACCACCAGCACAGTTTTAACAACTTCATACATTTCTACTTCCCTGTTTGGAACATGTCCTCCTAGGTCATCATACACGAAAGCAGCAGTAAATCCAATGTCCACAATTTGTTTGAACAGATCCGTGCTCATCACGCCTGAACGTTACGATAACTTGCTCACATACCCACAGCCGGCTTTCAGTTCGCACTCCCGCTGCTCGACTGCCACTATCGATAGTCTGCTCGCTCTTTCTCGATTTACAAAGTCACAATACATTTAACTCATACTGCACTTTCTGTACTACGAACACACAAAACATAAAACAAGGAAGCTCAAATATTGTATATTAGCTGAAAACCCGGCGTTGCCCGTATTTATTTATTTATTCGAGCCTTGAGTTAGTATTCCTATCCACTCTCTCTGTGTCCATCTCCTTTTTTTCTAAAAACATGTTACATTTATCAGAGGATATATAAGAAATGAGCAATCACACGTAAAAATGCACTCGTTTTAAAGAATCAAATCACACGAAATTCAACAATAATGATTGTAATAACATCACAGATCTATCACTTGCTGTAAAGCGCGAAACTTCAAATCTATTTTTTTTTCCAAGAGAGGTATTAAAAGAAATTTCTTTTTTACTGCTTTATTTATTTATTCTTATATTTCCTTATTCGTATGCTTTTCCTTACACAGGAAGAGCTGAAGACATTGAGCACGCATAGACCAAAGATATGATCTGTGGCATCATGTTTCGCTGTATAATTTTCGAAGAGTAATTACTGTTTCCCATTTCGCGCTATAACCTAATTACTAAATATCTATCAGAGCGCTATAAAACTGTGCCTAAAGTCTTCCTCAGGTATAAATTAGTAACTGTAGAAATATTTTCGTCTCTGAGTCTTGTCGTTCGGACGTGATAAGAGTATACTGAACAGACATTCACATTTATAGACATCCGAATAACAACATTTTTATATTACACAAAAGGAAAAAAACAAAAGCAAAAAAAGTAGTATTTCAGTTCATAAAAGCAAATACACATCACAGAGCTTAACCATTACAACATGCTGCTAATACCTACATCGCACATATGAAATACAAGAAAAAGTGACAGGAAGAAAGAAGAAAAAAATTACACCAGAACAAATTCATTTCAACAACCTACACTTTACACAGTGTACCCACTACCCAGCAACATGGACACCAGAAGATCTACCACATGCAACACCAAATGCAACACAGGTCGCTAACTTCTGGGCATCAAAAGTGTAAGTAATTGTCTTGTAAATATCGTGTATTCACATAACATTTAAATATTGTACACTAGTTTATACATTGTAAGTGCTTCTCAAACGAATAAATAGATCGATTTTCTCATTACCAATATAGTTCATACAGTGAGCATTGTCAATTTATTTCTGAAACATTGAGACACAAATACGAAATTAAAATAAAATCAATTGCACTATTTCATTTTATAGGGGACCCGCTAACTTTCACAGTTCAGCAATTTATTGGCCCACTTTAGGTTACGGTAGTAACACTAAAACTGGGCCTTTGCGATCGTCTTTTGACAGCTCGAAATTTAAATGAAAATAACGGCTTAACTATTCATCTGTCACGAAAATTGAATAACCGAATTTGTAGAGAAGAAAATTCTCAACAACTTTGTTCTCTTATGTTTTTTTTTATACCTCGTAGCGTTTCAAAGATATTTGCAAATATAACGGTGATTTTGGGATGTCTGTGTCTGTCTGTCTGTCTGTCTCTGTCCATTGTCTGTCTGTCCGTAACGTGTTCCTGTTTTTAAGACGAACCGTTCAACCGATCAGCACCAAATTTTACAGACATGGGTGTAGGCCGCCAGAGACCAGAACCTCCCTTTTTCAAATTTTTCGGACAAAAAATACGGCAGTGAAACCAAAAAAAGCCGTTTGTAATGTAATTGTAATTGCAAACGAACCGTTCATCTGACACGAAAATTGAATAACCTAATTGGTAGAGGAGAAAATTGTCTACAACTTAGCTCCCTTATGTTTTATTCATATCTCGTATCGTCTGAGATATTAGCAAAAATAACGGACATTTTTTATTTAACGAAAACCAGCCGTTTGGAGATGTCACGTGACATTCCTCGCGGAGAACTCTCTGTGGCATACGCAATCTTAGGTTGCGTATTTGATTATTTTCTTATTGTAACTTACTTGTTGTCATTTCAAAGCAATGGTGCACTGAAGAATTAACAAAAGCACATCGTTCTTCGTTCGATAAATGAAAATCTAATGTCTACAAATGCCATATTAACATCAGTTAACAACGGCCATCAATAGTATGAGATTAAATAACTCGTGTTGAGATTGAGTGGGCAAGGTGCTGGACTGTGACGCGAAAGGTCGGTGGTTCCAAACCCCCCACTACCTATTTTTTCCCTAAAAGGGTTTCAGACACTTATTAATAATTTATTATTATTTTGGTCCAAAATATTTGCAAACACTTATAACTACAAACCTGAAGTGGGTCGTAAAACACGTCAGTGCGACTTCTTGTCGAACAGAGGCTTCGCCTACTTTGGAGTGAAAAAGATTCCGACCTGTAACAGTTACACCATGCAGCTTAAACGTTCTAAGCTTTGACCACGCTTCAGCACCACGTTGCAACATAAAACCTCATCATGCAAGAAGGTTTTATACATGTAAGAAATCTGGAGGCCTTGGTCGGTTTTTGACTGCTTCATCATCCTTCAGCCGAGTGCCACGGCTAGTAACTACAGGAGTTTTGAGAACAGCCAAGCAAATTCACTGCAGAGGCGAGGTGGTGATCACCTCATAAGAATCTGCCTTATGAGTAAGTAGCCTACGTCAGCAGATTACACCCACATACGGCAACGATCGTTGTTGGAATGCTTGCTGTCCCTCTACCTATAATGTTCCAGCGTGGCTATTAATGTTGAAATTAACAAATTTACAGAAGGAAGAGGTTTGAAGTTAGAAGCTATGAAAGATCCAATTCAGAAATTTACGGAAAAACTTGGAAAAAATTATTACATGCATTTAAATGAAATGGCAAGCTAATTAACGGTGGAGTATTGTGCAGGCAGAACATTACAAAAAGAATCAACGAGCTGTTACTTTTAACAAGAGATCCATCGGTGGTTGAAATTTGGCTGTAAATGAAATTTTCGTAATATGATAACCACTCGCCGAACAGTGGATGGCAGTTCGTCAATATCAAACTACGACTCGTGTAGCAAACCGTTAAGTAAGATAAGTGACATGATAAAAATCAGATAGGAATATTACGTAAGTCAAACACATCGGACTTCTAAAAAAATTTACAAGAAAATCGACTGCAGATTCTAAATGTTCAAATGTTTGTAGAACTTATGGGACTTAACTACGAGGTCATTAGTCCCTAAGCTTACAAACTACTTATGAACTAGCTAAGACTAAGGACAGCACAAAAATCCATGCCCGAGGCGGGATTCGAACCCCCGACCGTAGTGGCCTTGAAGACCATGACTGGAGCGCCTTAGTCCCCTCGGCCACCGCGGCCGGCTGCAGATTCTAAATGATAATAGGCTTTATGGAATAAATTTTGAAACAAGAGTGGCAGGCTACACGAAATATCACCATTCAATGTTAACTAAAAACTGTGCCATCCATTGTTGCGGTGATTCAACAAGGCTGAAAAAGACATTATGGACGGAGGGAGGATAAGGCAAAATTAATAATAAAATGTGTAAGTGCGAATTTAAGTGAGAGGTGGGGTTTATTAATAAAAGTAAGATCCGCGCACAACACATATTTACCTGAATGTAGAAAATCAATATAAAATCGGCCACATAAAATGATAACGTACAGCTCTCGTCTGCAAGATGCTATCGTTACGATGTACAGTGCAAGAGTACCTTCTGTCTTTAAAAAAAATTGGAAGTGATGTTCTTAGATTATTACTTTGATATTCATAGGTAATTATTTTTACATGCCGAAATAATATAAAAATACAAAATGTTCTCTGACAATATCGGGGAAAGGAAACGTGTCATTATATACCTCCGCTTACATTCTTACCTTATCGAGTCGGTTACCTACAATACCTCTTTGCAGTACTCATTGTCGAAGTAGGCCCTGCTAATAATGTTCTGACTTACCACTTTGTACCTGTTTCGCTATTGCCCGGACAATTGACATCTTACCTTAACGGAGGTTCGGCACACACAAACTGTGTGACTTACTAGGGACATAATAAAACCTAATATTTTGCCCAGAATATTACGCCTGTTTCTGGCGTTCATGTAGAGCTTCCAATCTGGCTAATCGACGCGATTACAGTAGGGCCTGTATCAACAACCACCTGATTGTTGACTCCGACTAAGTGTACAGCATGGCAGCTTCTAATCACTCTCGTTAATTTTTCTGAAACTGGTGGAGGGCAAATTGGGTGCAGCTCTCAAATAATCAGTGTGATGCAATAAAACAGAAATCACTACTATTCTATGTTCAACGACTTAAATAATGTGTATGAAAGTACCCATGAATGGCATGCTGTTGATCTCTGAAATCATAGTTAGGTGCAGAAACGTATGCAGTTGCACCTAAAAATCCTTAACGCAATAATGGCGATAAACGTGTTTTACTGGCGCTCAGAAAAAAGAAATAATACCATGTCTCTTGTGTGTAGAAACTACGAACACTTGGCTGCCAGATTACAGTCTTCTATTTTAATATGACTTGCTTAGGAAGTAACACTGTTAATAACGGATTCAGTCGCCTCGTTGCAGAACAGTGGCCTGACTGACTTTGTGTATATACAGATGAGTCTAAAATTCCACAAGAAGAGTACTGGATGTGCCCTTTTCTGCCCTCAGATTCAGATTCGGAGAACCTTCAAACTGCCAACGAATACCTCTATATTTACGGCGGAGACAGTGGCAATTCTGGAAGCACTTAGGTTTGTTTCTACCATTTCCTTCACGAACATATTGTGTCTGACTCTCGAAGTGTCCTTCAAACCCTACAATACCGGAGATGGAACAAAAACAACAGCTATATTCTGGATGTGATTTCTGCATATATTCGCTGTACAAATATGGAACGGACAGTTAATTTACTGTGGGTGCCTTCTCACGCTGGTATCTGCTATAATAAGGAAGTTTATGCATTGGCTAAACAAGCGGCATCCTTAGGCACTGTCTTGGACCTACAACTACCATACACGGACTTTTTATCTGCGGTCAAGGAATACGCCAAACGACAGTGCCAACAGATGTGGAACGTTTCCCAAGAAACGAAAGGCGTTTCCTACGCTGTGCTGCATCCTCTGATTTCTACGCAGCCATGGTTTATGAGGACTCATCTGGACCGATCCGCGATTTCTACCATTATTCGTCTTCGCTTCAATCACGCCTCTTATCCAAAACATCTACATCGGATCAACGTCTACGATTCGGCGGCATGTGAGTGTGATACTGAAACGGAAGCTGATGTCAACCACATCCTGTTCAGGTGCCCCAAATTTAACCGAGAACGTTTGAACTTCCTGCTGACATTGGTGAAGATGGGATATCCCCTTCCCCAGTCAGCTTCTTCCCTTTTGTTTACAAAATACATTCGTGTATATAAAGTCATAATTAAGTTTATTAAGATCACTGTACACAATCTATAAGCATCAAGTGGTTTTGCTTGTGAATATGTGAAAATGTTCAAACAGTATTTAAATTGTAATGTAATGCAGTTTCCACTTTCCATTTTGACGAAATGTACTTCTGTCTGTTTATTCAAATATATGTATATTTCCACTGTGTGTTGTAGTTGGCCACATTGAGGTAACACTCCGAAGGCCAAAAAAACTATAATGAGCACCCACGAAATCTGACGGTGACGGTGTATTACAAGTGATTGCCACTGTACTGAACCCAAAACCCCGGCAAATTAAGTGCTTCAGATTGGTAAGCCGTTACATGTTGCATTCGCCGTATGCCGACTTGAACAGGTACCATCCGAGAAACCAAGCGACCACATTACAAAATACTTTCGACTCTTATGGCAAGGGTGTTGATGTTCGGAGGTAGGTTACACTGTTCATGTGGCCAGTACTGCAGGTTAAAAAAAACTGTAAATGTGATCGAATTCACGGTCACGTTCTGCATTGTGTCCAAACTACAATACACACTTTAACGACTTCTAGAGTTATTGTAGGGAAGAAATGTCAGATGTAACCAGTAACCTCCGTCCCTCTTATGGTTCTGGAAACAGCTGTACGCAGACGAATAAAACAGCTTAGAACGGCGGGTTAATTACTGTGTTACATATCGGTTTTGAAAATGTAAATAATTTTAGAATATATTGGCTGAACATGCCGCAATTCTTCTTTAATCGTTTTCAAATTACAACTATGTTGCTTAATATTTCGTTTCTTATATATGAGTATAGGCCTTGAGCAAAATATTCCTATACTTGTTTCGCAACAGTTGCAGCATCTTTACTGCTTTAAACTGAACGAAAATATTGTTTTTACAGGTTATTATAAGTTTCTATTATTAATTAGAAAGTTATACAAATTTTAAACACACACACAATTATATATATATATATATATGTGTGTGTGTGTGTGTGTGTGTGTGTGTGTGTGTGTGTGTGTGTGTGTGTGTGTGTGTGTGTGTGTGTGTGTGTGTGTGTGTACACACCTCATTTTTACACTTAGTATTCTGTAGCGAAATATATAAGCCTATGGGTATGAAAATAGAAACCAGTGTTTTGCTCAAGGCAAATACTCATAAAGAACAAACAATATCTATAATGGAAACACGGGTCAAGATGATTGATTGATGTCTTGAAATTAATATTTGTGCAATAAAGACAAGTACAATTAACTATGAAAATACGTTTAAAACGATGAAAAATCTACAACTGTTAAACTACTTGTCTACGTTGCTTTCGAAATTTTGTAGGCACTTCTCATATCGTGTAACAAGTTTTTGTATGCCTTATTGATAGAAGATTGCCGTCTCTGTATTCAGCCATGTGATAAAAGAGCGTCATCATCGTTGACCACCAAGGACAAATCGAATGTTTGAAATGGTTGTATAGCTTACGGGACTTAACTACGGGGTCATCAGTCCCTAAACTTACAAACTACTTCTGAACTAGCTACAACTAAGAACGGCACAAATATCCATGCCCGAGGGAGGATTCGAACCCCCGACCGTAGTGGCCGTGCAGACCGAGACTGGAGCGTCTCAGTCCCCTCGGCCACCGCGGCCGGCCACCAAGGGCAGATTGTAGGTGTAATATGAGACGAAAGTCGCTAGGAGTGAGGTCCGGGCTGTACTGAGGATGATCAAACACATCCCAGTGAAATTCCCTGTAAGAGTTGTTTGGTCACATTCACCGTGTGAGGTCGGGTATTATCGTGAAGAAAAGAAAAAACATCTTTGACAGTAATCCTCGGCGCTTGTTCTGTATTGTGCAGCGCAATTTGTTAATGGTCTCGTAGAAATCATGTGCATTCAATGTTAAGGAATCAATCAGCAAAAAGCCTTTTCTGTCCCAAAAAAACAGTGCACATGACTTTTCGAGGTGTCAAGATTTGCTTAGGCTTAACCTTCGTTGGGGATGAAGCGTGCCTCCGTTGCAGTGATTGCGGTTTTGTTTCAGGGGTGTCGTACGGCAGCCAAGTTTCATCCCCCGTAACTATTCGAGAAAGAAATCTATAGCCTTCATTGTAGCGTGTCAAAAACTGAGGTGCACTGCCCAGCGTTTTTTTTTTTTTTTTTCATAGCAAAAGCACTAAGTGTAAACTTACGGTTGTGCGTACTATTCTCTTCAATTGTGCAAACCAGTTCATCAGTAACTACAGACGGGTGTCCACTTCGTTCTTCATCGTGCACTTGATCACGTTCTTCATCGAATTGTCTGATCTACATTTTAACCGTTGAATCACTTAGCATTTTGTCCGCAAACCTCTCAGATTTACTGATGAATTTTCTTTGTTTTACCTATCTTTGAATTTAGAAAACGATTCGCAGACCTGAATGAACTTTTGAAAATCAGTGTGGGTGCTCTATATCACAGTTCACTAATGTTCGAAACCAACCCGCCTGCAAATCATGTTTATGCATTTTTGAATAAGCAATACTTGATAAAAGTAAATAGGCAGTTGTCTGGCCTTTTAAAGATAGAAGGAAGATAGATGCGGAAGAAAAGGAAAGCATGGCTGCATTAGGACACTAAAATAAAGCGATCTAATTGGCCGAAGTGGATATTTCGATATAAGTAACACCCCAAAATTTCTACAAGACTAAAGAAATAATTTTTCACTGTACACTGATCTAACACTTTTTGTGCGAAGCTATTCTTTCTGATAAAAGCGTTTGGTAGAAAACCGTCACCAAGGTTTAAAGAAATCTTTGAAATATTTTGAGATTTTGATGTAGGACATCAAATTTTTTTGGTCTGTTCAAAGCAAGAGCTGTATACTTCATCGAAACTCCCATCACTTCGAGATTACTTCATGTCATCTCTTACAGTATTACTATAGTGAAAGGTTTTTAAGGCTGAGAGAAAAGCAGTACAAATTTAGACTGAATCTATGATTTTAATAACAAGGAAGTGACAAAGATAATGCAAAACGATTAACTTTAGTATCAGCATCAGATTCTTCAAGCTAAATTCCTAAAAGAACGCAATTAATTGTTCATAAATGCGTACAACTGAGAAGTCAAAAGGACCGACGTGCTTCAGAATGAATAAAGCTAGCATAGTGGGTAAAATACGGACACACATTACTACTCGCTTGGGGACCCGCGTACAAACTGATCATTTCTTTCACGTATGAAATACCGTCTCTTGCTACGTTCACGTTTTGCATTGCCTCTTGAGTCATAAGGTAGGTTTTGATTTTTCCCGATTTTTTAATTTATACAATTTTATTTTCCACCTCAATTTTATGTGGGTGCTCGGCAACCCCAAACAATTGTTGGGGGTTGCACGAGCCCCGGAGCACCCACGGAGTCGGCGCCCCGTTTAGAAGCGCTACAAAGCAGACGTCAGCAGCAGCTGTCAGCTGTCTGAGAATGGCGCACATGTCTTCTCCTTGAGTCAGGGGAACTGCCGCGCATGTTCGGAATTGCGACAGTAGCGCTGCCGCGGATAGCAATAGAAACGGAACTAGGGGAGCATGAGACAGAATGTAGGTTTGTGTTGTGGAGGGAACCGTACTGTAAGACAATCCACTGTAGGGGAAGGTCGGGTAGCCCCGGACGGCGGGTAACCGCGGACGTTTCAATTTCTAAAGGTACGTTTAGATGGGCAATGAAATTTGCATATTGTCGACAATATATCCCGGAAATGTTGTCGGGCAACATTTCAGCCACATGTATTGCAGCAACACAAGTGACAACACATCGGCATCTATTGCCCAACAATGTTTGCGGCAACTAATTTCGGCAGAGGCTACACAATTTCATACAAAATGGATGAGTGCGACGTTATAGAAGTGAGTGCGGCTCTCCTACTTTTACATGAGACAAGTGTTAATGCTATTCGAAACAAAAAGAAGAGAAATCGGACTCTGTGGATGCGTCTTTTTTTTTTTTTTTTTTTTTTTTTTTTTTTTTTTTTTTTTTTTTGAGTAGGCGGAGTAATTCAGGAAATTTAACTCTTGAGTTAATGCTAGATACGTACCTGTTCCAGAACTTTACTCGTATGTCTAAAAACTATTTCGAATATCTCGGCCAATTAATTGGTTCGAACATATCTAAATCCAATACAAACATGAGAGACTGTATTCCAATAACAACACGACTTGCGATCACACTTCGATTTTTAGCTACTGGAGACTCGTATAGAAGTCTGAACTGCAATGGCAAATTCTTCAGCAACTGCTTGACAACTACCTTTTCTCACATTCCTGTCTTTATATGTATTGCATTCTACGTCCCACAACTCAGGACGTAGATGAATAGAATTAATGAAATTGTTTTCTCGTTCGACTACTTTTCCATATCTGACAGAAAAAAAAACCTCAAGACGACAATAACTGTAAGAATTCTTGCATTCTTCCTTCCTTCAAAACAGTCACGGTAAGCTCTAAAACAATGCACCAATATAGTAACTATAAACATCACTACTACCATAGCGCGTAGGTACTACTTTCAAAACAAACTAGCGCGCGCAATCTTTCGAAGCAACAAAAGCGAAACGATTCTTCATTTTTGTGACTGCTGCGCTGTCGGTGAGAGAAGCACAAACAGCATTGAGAGCGAGAGGAAAGCATTTACAGACAAGGACCGAGATAGGTATTGCCCTGCAATACGAAATGTTCTCCACCGTTCCCGGACAACACGGCAACCCCTCGGCAACTACCTGCAACATCAGCAATATCGACCGTCCATACCGAAATATTGCTGTGTATTGCAGTCATATTGCAGCAGTGTTGACAGGAACACAATTTCAGCTAAATATTTAGGTAAAATGTTGCCCGTCTAAACGAACCTTAAGAAACCAAGCACGTTACGTTGGCAAGGCTGCATTTGAAATGCGCGCCCTGTGGAGTAAAAACACATGCAAGTCGGTTGTGGCATAGGCACCGAGCGAGCTACTCTCAACTGTGAATTTTGATCGCGCAAAACTTTTTCGTCGTTCCTGTTTAACTCCGTTGGTGGTTTTCACCCATAAGAAGAGTTTTTGAAATTAGCATTTGATCTTGCAGAAGCTCT
The DNA here is from genome assembly GCA_026315105.1 of Locusta migratoria. NCBI lineage: Eukaryota > Metazoa > Arthropoda > Insecta > Orthoptera > Acrididae > Locusta > Locusta migratoria. The sequence continues at coordinate 666,404,208 of CM048746.1, read as the reverse complement.
TAAAATCCCTCATAGATTTAATAAGGAGAAGGGTCATCTCCAAATAAAAAAAGGTTTAGAAGGGAGACAGAAAAGGAACTGCAATAAAAAGGACAAGCCGAAAAAACAAAAAAACGCAAATGCACTAAAGAAACGTCCATGCCAAAGACAAATATTCAGTCTCTCCGAAGAGGATCAAGGAAAAGATACAGATTGCATCACATGTGGAGAAATCTTCGAAGAAGACTGTATTCAGTGCTATAACTGAAAGGAGTGGTACCATGAAAACTGATTTTATGTAGATGCTTGAGATATTTATTACAATTGTATGTTTTCTAGGCCAAGAAACAAGTGGAGTACCACTGAATGCTGTGTCCGGGGCTACCCTCCAAATTTTTTAGTGCCATTAAACTGATTCAACAGTTTATTTAAGATAGTTCATTAAAATTATTATCTATGCTTAGTTCTAAGTGATATGACTGATTTCATTTTACGATGAAAGTTAACACAGAAAAATTGTTTATTGTTTTATTAGCAATTCATTTTTGTGTCCGTGGCTACCCGACCTTCCCCTATGTATTACGTCTCGTTCACTTAGTGGTTATAGTGCTTCCCGAGTAATCAGGAGCTCCTGGGTTCTAATTCAGGCCACAGCACATTTTAATAACATGCTTCCTTTCTTATTTAGTATCTTTTATATACGGGGTGTTACAAAAAGGTGCGGCCAAACTTTCAGGAATCATTCCTCGCACACAAAGAAAATATGTTATGTGGACATGTGTCCGGAAACGCTTAATTTCCATGTTAGAGCTCATTTTAGTATTTCTCTTTAAATGTAAATTGAAATAATTCGTGCAGACAATTTTCAAAATACCCAATTGTTTCGTTAGTATGTACTGTACTACCTCGATTCACGTCATGAACACAGATTTTCTGTGAACATTTGGGCAGGAATTGTTGGTGATGTCTTGGTTGGGTCTCATGTTGTTCCACCTACGCTCACTGAAGCACGTTATGATTTCACACGGGATACTCTACCTGTGCTGCTAGAACATGTGTCTTCACAAGTACGACACGACATTTAGTTCATCCACGATGGAGCTCCTGCACATTTCAGTCGACGTGTTCTAACGCTTCTCAACACCAGATTTGGTGACCGTTGGATTGGTAGAGGCGGAACAATTCCATGGCCTCCACGCTCTCCTGACCTCAACCCTCTTGACTTTCCTTTATGGGGGCATTTGAAAGCTCTTGTCTACGCAACCCCGGTACCAAATGTAGAGACTCTTCGTGCTCGTATTGTGGACGGCTGTGATACAATACGCCATTCTCCATGGCTGCATCAACGCATCAGGGATTCCATGCGACCGAGGGTGGATGCATGTATCCTCGCTAACGGAGGACATTTTGAACATTTCCTGTAACAAAGTGTTTGAAGTCACGCAGGTACGTTCCGTTGCTGTGTGTTTCCATTCCATGATTAATGTGATTTGAAGAGAAGTAATAAAATGAGAGAAAGAGAAGTAAGAAAACGAGCTGTAACATGGAAATTAAGCGTTTCCGGACACATGTCCACATAACATATTTCCTTTGTATGTGAGGAATGTTTCCTAAAACTTTGGCCGTACCTTTTTGTAACACCCTGTATATCCAGACAAAATACGAGGGTTGGAACTTAAATAGTGGCAACACTGCTGTGGAGGCATTATGCTGTTGCTGACAGCACACGTTTCTTACATACTTACCTTATCTCTGAGCAAATGGACTCGCCCGTCCCATGTCACCGGCGTGCGCACGTTCGAGGGAAACACAGTCTCTTGCTTGTAAGCGAGCGGTCTGACGTAACGGCGTCGCTTTGTTTTCGGATGAAGAACAACGGAGATGGATCAAGACTAGGGGCCGGTTCGTCCATCTTCTGGTTGGTAAACGAGAAGATGCCTTTAACGACACGTTAAATGTGCTCGTTAAGTGCACTGCGTTTGTCATTGCCACATACACCTCTCGTTTGCTAACCTGGAGAAAACGAGAAGGTACGATATATTTCGACTGTGTTGGTAATAGAAACGAAAGTGCCGTCTGAAGAAACAGCTGTTCCCCATATTTGACTATTAGGGAAGAGGTTAGCAGACAGTTGTTATTTGGTGCTATGGCAAACAAGCGTGAAAGAAGATCAAATTTTACAAGAAATTAGTGCGAGAGTCTTGTGTCCTTAATAGAGAAATATGACACATTGGAATGTAAAAAAACCGACGCTACGACATGGAACGAAAAGGAAGCGACATTGCGGCAAATGAATTCAATGCTGTCCATGGAACATGCAGGACAGCAAAAGTGATAATATACTGCCAAGTGCATAGTACGTTAGTGCAGGTTAAATTCTACGACGCTTCTCGCCGAGCTGCAGTGGTTATGTTGGCACCAATGGTAATGATGGCAACTCAGATGACCAATAAATGTTTTTTCGTGAAAACTGCAATTAAAACGAAAATTATTTTTTTCTGAACGGACAAGGGTACGTACAAGAACCTGTTGACCATAGAGCAGATAACATGTACTCTGTAGCTCGTGAGAAATATTAACGCAATTCTACACTTCATTGATCATCTGTTGCCAACATAAGTACTGGAGCCCGGCGAGAAGCGTCGTAAAATTTTACTTAGTGCAAGCAATAAGTTGCACGTAGGCGAAAGTGCACTGTTCCTGTAGATAGGAGGAAGAAATCACATTTTAGGCCTTACACCAGGTGCAACAAGCATACGTAAATACTGAATTAATAAGTTTGCACACATAAATAATGTATTGTTTTCTATTACAACTGATAACTTACAGAATTCATAACTTTATGTTGGTCTCTTTAGATGGTCCTGTAGTTTTTCATGCAGCATTTCCAAAGTGACTTTTCGAAGACGAAATTGCGTAACAAATTCTGCATCATCCCAGCATTCAAAATTATTTGGATTGGATGAACATAAATACGTCTAGGACGCCTTATAGGGGCAATGTCCTTTAGATCATCCAAGATATTGACATCGTAGTAATTGTGAACGGAATCTTATTCCAGCCATTTTCATCATATCGTTTCTCACTTATCTAGTCGTTACCTGTAAATTTGTATTTTGATAACGCAAAAGTATTTTTAAGGTTATGTTGCCTATCCGCAATGTATCAAACTCATGTAATCGCTACTGAATTGATATGACGAGAAATATGGCGATACAATTTACCAATAAAGCTGCTTTCCACACTAGTTTTTCATACATGTAGTGCTTCTGTTATTTTGTTCGATAAATCGGTCGTTTTCACGTGAAAATATTGATGTATCTGAGCGCTTTGGAATCCTGCCATTTTGATACAGATTCTCACTTAACTGGTCGTTAACCGTGTAACGAGCAGAATTTTACTCGTTAACTTAACGGCCAGTTTGAGGTCCTTTAACCTAAGGTTAACTCATAACGAAACATTGACAAACGCAATTCTCCACTGACGATAAGTTAAAATCTTAACGAGACATTGACAAACCGGCCCTGAATGTGCCAGAGGTCGTACAGCAGGATAGTGTCATCAAGATCTTCAGAAGGCGTGCGGGGAATCGACACTGCCGTACAGAACAATGGCACGTTGGGAAAAAGCCGTATCGTAACACTGGATGAGACATGGTCCACATCGTACGAGCCAAAACTGGAACGCTAATCCAACGAATGGTGTCATTATGGTTCGCCGCGAAACACGAGTCCCCGTATGGTGAAATTATGATGATTCTCGTGAACGACTGTGACGGTGTTATCGTAACGCATTACGTTCCTCACGGCAGACCGTCAACGCACAGTATTACTGTTTATTTCTGGAGCATAACCTGCGACCATCTTTGAGAAAGAAGCGTCAACACTTTCTGCGCAACCCACCCATAATTTTTCACGACAATGCGCGGGCGCATACAGCGCACGCTGTGGCTGCTCTGTTCGATCGTGGGACTGGGAAGTACTGTAACATCCACCATACGCCTCGGACTTGAGTCCTTGTGAATTTGGTTTGATTCCGAAAATGAAGGAACCACTTCGTGGCATTCGCTTGACAGCTGTTCCAGAGATTCGACAGGCAGTAGACCGCTCCATTCACACCGTCAACAGAACAGGTTCTGCTAACGGTGTACTTTGCCTTCCATATCGCTGGCAACGGATTCTACACAACACTGGTGACTACTTTGAAGGAAAGTTACAGGTATAAACATGTAACGATTTTGTGTCGGTTGCCGCGGTGGAGTAGCCGAGCGGTCTAACCCGTCTCGCTGCGGAGCGCGCGGTTGCTCGCCGTCGAGGTCCGAGTCCTCCCTGGGGCATGGGAGTGTGTTGTCCTTAGGTTAGTTTACCTAGGTTTAAGTAGTTTGTAAGCTACGGACTGATGACCACGCAGTTTGGTCCGATAGATTTACAGACATTTGATTTACACAATCAAATGCCTTTTAGATATCACAAAAAAATGCCAACTGGTGATATACGGCTATTCAAAGTATTTAGTATTTCATCAATGAAGCTATACATAGCATTTTCTGTTGAAAAGCTTTTTTGAAAACGAAATTGACATTTTGTTACAACTTTATTTTTACTAATGTGTGAAGCTATTCGAGAATACATAACTTCTTCAAAATTTTTGGATAAAGTTGTCAGAAGTGAGATGGGGCGGTAGTGGTTAACATCGGACGTTTTCCTTTTTTTATGCAATGCATATTTCAATCTATCTGTGAAAATACCCGGATTTTAATAACTATTACATGTATGGCTAAGAATCCTAGTTATCACTTGGGAACAAGCTTTTAATACCCTAATGGAAATGCCATCAATTCCATGTGACCTTTTAATATTTTACTAATTACTGAAGGAGAGATGGGTGGAATTTGAACTGTATCGAATTGTGTAGGTATGGCCTCTTCCATTAGCTGCCTTGCTACTTCAAATGACCATTTAGGTTCTATTTTCCCTAGTAGGTTTAAAAAGTAATCATTAAAATGTTTTCCAACTTCTGACTGTTACTAAACTTATTATTCCTTTTGATGGTAATAACCTCTTCCTGTCGTCTCGGTTGCCCTGTCTCCCTTTTAATAATACTCCACGGGAACTAATCTCAGACATGATTAACATGCTTCTGGATTTTTTGATAACTTTCCGTAATGTAGGACAGTACTTTTTATATTTGATTGTTTCTGGGTCTTGAACAAATACTTAGGAATATGAGTGTATTTCAATCTTATTTCGCTGAAATTAAGTAGACTATAAACATAAGAGGAATAAATTTCTATTATGGTCTTTTCTTACAATGACAGGCAGTTTTTTGACGTGCATAAATTCGGTGCGGAGTCTAATAATTCGCACAGTTTTACACCTCGTACGTCTTCCTTAGACGTGCATATAATGTTCAGTGTAATTACTTTAGCTTAAAAAGGCAAAGTTTTGATGAGTCTTGCCATTTGTGGTTTAGCTGTAGCAACAATTGTGGAATTGACTACGTCTTTGTTGGAAAACAGTTTTATTGCTTTTGCCGTTTTGTTGCCACGTTTTTGGCGTGTTTCCTTCAGCTGCAACTATTGTAGCTGATTTGATACGTAGTTATTGTATTCTATTTACGTTTGCTACGTCCAAACTGACTGATTCGACTGGAATTGTAGTGAAGAAACCTTAACGTTTTTTAATCTGCCAGGAAGTTTCAAACCTTAACGTTTGTTAGTCTTTCTGCCAAAGGAAATGTCTTATGGTATTTCCTAGCCATTTTTTATCCTATGGATATTATAAATTCGAAAGTTTGTATGTTTGTTACCGCATCACGCTAAAACTGCAGCACTGATTTAGATGAAATTTCATATAGAGATTTCTTATGTCTTGGATTAGGACATCGGCTACTTTTCAAAAAGTTTATTACAAGTTATTTATTTGAAATATATCCATAGAAATACGTAACGGTTGTAAGGAGCTTCTAATACAACAGCAGAGGTATTATGTAGTGTATGTCATGTTTAGCTGCCGGGCGCCGTGGCTCAGCGCACCCGGTCAGAGGGCTCAACGCTCTCTGTAATAAAAAAGCTGAGCCAACAACACACCGAACAAAAACGATCAGCGTCCGCAACGAAGAGAACTACCCATAGAACCAAAAAAGCTGCGAGGGTTAACGCGTCATTACATAAACTATAAACTTCCATTATTTTGGGCAATGGTTCGTGTCCTGATATAGTGAATTTTTTTTCTTTGTTATTGTTATCTTTTTTACTTTCGAATATACAAAAAGATTCTTGGAGACTGCCAAAACGGCTTAACAGACATAATTACATACACAAGAAATCTGAATGTTTGTGTTTATGCCACATTCATTTTACTTGGTTGTAACAAATGAAGGAAGTATGTATATAAATTGAAGACTTTAAATAAAATATGCTCTAAGTACCATGGCAAGAAAAAACATTGACGTTTTGTGTAGAATGCGATCTAGATACCAAGCCCTATTTTGTGTACAAAGCGCGAACTGCCACGTATAAATAGCGTACGTAAACTGCAACGAAAGTAGTAGCAAATGCACTCAACAGATCGCAGGCAGTATAACACTCATGAAAATATTTCTCAGGACGTATAATGTGTATTCAATTGTGATACTATACAGGTTCTTAAATATTGTTTTCTCCTTGGTTTTCGATGACGTGTATTGGACTGTCACCTTCAACTATAGATGTTCGAACACTGATGTTATCGTAATTCTTTGGATTTCAAAGAATAATAGTTTCTTTGGTGATTTCGATTATTTATAGCATTCGAACGTTTGCTTTTAGTGCTGGTGACTTTGCTGGTTACATTTCACTGATTCAATCTTTCTCTGGTGATTTCGTTGGTTTCTTTCCCTGTTATATTTATTGTTTCTTTCATTCGTTTAGTTCGTGTTTCTAGGATCAGGATAGTTTCTTTATTCGTTACATTCGTTGTTCCTTTTGTTGGTTCCCTTTGCATTTGTAGGATCTCAACAGTTCGTTTCTCCGTTAGAATTTTTTTTTTATTTCGTTACTTTTCTCCGTTAGAGCTGTCAGGGGTGCCATCCCACAAGTTGGAGCGGAAGGTGGGTGTGCGCCTGTTTTATTGATGCGTAACTTGGATGCACCACTATTATGCAATGGCACCAGGTTACGCATCACGGACCTGAGAAGGCATATCGTACAGGCCACCATCATCACCGGTGGAGCGAAAGAGAGACTGCATTAATACCACGAATTCCCATCATCCCAACAAACTTTCCATTCTAGTTTAAACGGTTACAGTTCCCACTGAAAGTGGCCTTCTCGATTACTATAAACAAGAGTCAAGGACAAACATTAAAAGTGGCTGGTATTCATATGGCCACCGCATGTTTCTCGCACGGACAGCTCTACGTAGGCTGCTCCCGTGTATCGAGAGCTACAAATCTCTACGTATACTCGGAGAGCAAGAAGTCTCGAAACGTCGTTTACAGGGAAGTATTGTAATAGATTTTTGGCTCTCCATCTGTTCCAAGACAATTATATATTCCATGCTAACAATATCGCAAACAGTCATGTAGTTATTTACGCCCTTTCTTGGAACTTTAATGTCTGACTATTGAACCGCGGGTAACACTGCGGGGAGCAGCTAGTTTCTAATAGAAAAATAAATTATTTAGCAGAAGCCTGTAGGTTACATGTTAGCTGTAAATAAAGTATCATGTAATGTACCGTTTCGTACGTTGCCACGGACCTGAGGAAACTTAAGACAAATGTACAGATGTTTTTACGTTATTGCCTATTTTACGGAATTACGTTTCTTCAGTAGCGTAACTAGGACTTGGCTATGGGGGGGGGGGATAGGTCTGCTTCATGAGCAGAATATTAGTCAGTTTCCTGACAGACTACCATCTACCATTCCCGTTGAAGATTAATTCACTCACATCTAATGAAAACTTATGGTAAAACACACCGAGTTTCTAATCTTTACCTTTACTAGATTGCTGTTATACAATTTCTTTATTTCTTGCTCTCTTTTTTTTTTTGTTTGTTTTATTTTTTAGGGGTTCTAGGGTTGGGGGTTCTATCCCCCATAGTTACGGCACTGCGTTTCTTAATATAAAAAGTATGTTAAAATCAATATAAACGATACTATTCGCACTCTTCCAATGTACTATTCAGAAATGTAGCTTTCCGGCCGCTCGGAGCGCTATTGTCGCAGTGTATAACAAAAGATCTGCAGAAGTGTAGTGACTGTGTATGTTAGACTGTGGAATTACTTAATCTGACGCTGCCATCTTTCCGAAACAAAGTCAAGAAGCTTGTATATCATACGAAAAACAAGACGCATGTTTTCATTATTTCGTCAAACTACACAGCTGGCTAAGTTATATCCCCCCCTTTTTTTTTAATGTATAATGGCGATTATATTCGTACACAAGTAGTTATCTGATGAAATCGCCTTTAAATATCCCTCATTTGGCGTCAAGGTAATCAAATGGAAAGGAACAAAGGTGTTCGAACGAGCGCAAAGTCTCCATTGTTTTGTGTGGGGATGCTAACGCGGTCGTCATACGGAGCGAGCGTATGTTGACGTGGATGCGAACCAAAGAGGTATATAAACAACAGAGAGGCTATAGGCAAGCTACAGCGCTCTGGGTGGCAGCTAAGCCACACTGGGCGCCATATTTGAGAACGTCAGTTTGAACCAGGAGAGTGAGCAGACGGTTCTGTTTGTAATCTAAACTGACATGTGAGCGCTATTATTAGTGGTAACACATGCCCAGTGTATGTTCGGCGTACAGCTGCAGCAACTGCAGTCATAAAACAGTAGCAATATCATTCATAAAGAAAGAGATATGTAATTATGTTCAAATGTTTGTAAATCTTACGGGACTTAACTACGGGGTCATCAGTCCCTAAACTTACAAGCTACTTATGAACTACTTACTAACTAGGACGGCACAAATATTCATGCCCGAGGGGGGATTCGAACCCCCGACCGTAGTGGCCGTGCAGACCGTGACTGAAGCGCCTCACTCCCCTCGGCCACCGCGGCCGGCAGATATGTAATTATATAGGTCGTTGTGTATCAGCGTGTATTTGCCTGTAAACATTCATTATACTTAACTTTCGCGTTTACCAAGTTTCAAAATTATGTTTACTTCAGGAGCATCAAAATGCTAGGCAGAGGACGGATGTATTTGGTGTGTTTAATGTAATGACAGTTCGTAAATATAGTGTACAAAAGCGTATTAATCATTGGGCAAGTAGCCTAGGTATATAAACTGTAATTAAACTATTCTTTATACAGACTTATTTTGAAAAACACGGAGTTGCTAACTCAATGGGTAACCAGTATAAGGCCTGATAAGTGGCAGCCTACAAAGTATAGGGAAATATGCTCTTGTCATTTGGAAGAAAAGTTATGGATGCTACCACCGATCGAAAGCGGCTACTGGCAAATGCCAGTCAACAATATTTTCGTTTCCTGAGCACCTACAGAAACCAAAAGCTGTAAGGAGAGTGCCAAGGAAACGTCAAATTGTGGGGAGCTTGATAAAGCATGAAATATCATTTGAACCACAGGCAGAATAAAAGTAATTAAAGATTTTAAAGAAATTCGCCTGTGTTTGTAGGGAAGATATGTCGGCAAATACAAACGATTATTGACATTATATTAACATCAAATAATACAGCAGTTCGACGAGTGTAAATATTACACTTAGGATGCAGTAATAAGCGAGAAATGCTATTCGTAGTGGGAATTACTTTCCGAAATGCGCCGTCCAGAAATTAAGGAAAAATTGACACTGGCAATGATTAATATGAAACCTATGATTCAGTTGTTAGTAGACGCCCAGTACCGCCTTGGGTGACACTGACGTTCTCAAAGATGGCGGCAGCCTTTCCAGTTGGCTTCAACTATGGCGGCGCTGTGGCCAGTCTATGTTTTTTATACAGGTCTTTGATGCGAACGCTAAAGACAACGTCAGGAGCGACAAACAGCGCCTCCTGCACACGGGACGAGCTGGCTAACGTGGTTTGCGCTCTCGCCCCTCTATTTGGACTGCTAGGCACACAGCACGTTTACGACAATGGAGACAGCGACTAATCTGTTAGCTGCGTTTGCACGTTTCCTGCTTTGTCCCTCAACTAGTTGTGTTCTTCTGCTTGTGGCGTGCATAAATCAATATACCTATATAAAAGTGGGACGTGGGACGTTTGTACGTATCCTTCACTTGGTAGCCAAAATTATTCATTGCAGACCAATGGCGGTTATGCCTGAGAGTTGCCTTTAGGTTCGCGATGTGCACCACAGGCTATCACAGACAGTCGCGAAACTCTCTAGGAAAAAAATAAAATTGCAGCTGAAGCGATACTAGCGCTCCAAGCGCCCAGTAGGGAGTAACAGTGGAATGACACAAACTGAGAAGTTGCCGCTTTTAGTGCTGTAACATTCATATTTCATGGCCACTGAACGTTGCTGTGAACTTTAATACAAATACGAAAACATCATTGAAGTAATATCACTGCCTCTGTTAATGGCAGCCTATAATTCAACAAACTGCCACTGCAGTCATATTAATATCGTCAAACCTTTTGAAAGAAATGAATTGCAACCTGATGTGCTGAAGTATATAAAACGAACTGATTTTTATGATTACGTTCGCGTTCTCGATGCGTACTGACGTGTTGCACTAGTTTTGTTTCAGCGAATTTCGGACATTGTAATGTTTTGAAAAGTATACACATTTTTTTCATTCTAACGGACTAGATTCTACATTGTTGTTTAAACCATATTTTCACCACCTCCTTGCTTCTGTGCCTTTCGTGTACCTATCAATTTTTTAGCTACTTGGCGGATATCAAACTGAATATCTTCCAGAATATCACGTGCTAACATTAACAGCTTATATATGAACATATTTATTTATAGCTACGTAGTAACTTTATCGAACTAGTAGGTAACCGACAAAATATGTAAGTATAAAGGGATATCATTTTCGTGAAGCTGAGGTAAGAGCCTAAGCAGTCATTCATACATGACTTTTATTCAACAGTAATATGAAATAGTGGTCAAGTATTTGCGATTCTCATTAACAGCAGAAGTTTGGAGGAAAATAAAGTGTTAAAGATTTACTTCTATGCCTAAAAGTATAACCACAGAAAACGAGCACCTGTTTTTCATAACATTATTCTGTTTTCCTTTGCAAACGATAGATTTCCGAATTATATTTTTGACAGTTGCTACAATTTATAGCGCCACGAAAGCTCGTAAATACGAAGTTATTTTGAAAATGCGGCTTCAGTCCAAATACACATTCATTACTCAATCGCTTCGCGGCGATATTTTACGACCCAGCCGCTTGGCAGCGCTGCTGTCGCGAAGTTGCAGAAAATCATTGGGAGTTTCGCGACTCTATGTTCGACTCTGGTGTGCACTATGGGTTTAGGTCGTGGTGTGTGGCGGTGGGTGAGTGTGGCGAAAAAAAAAAAATCCGTAAAATGTGGAGCAATACGATGATCAACAGAGGCTCAAAGATAAAGACTCGAAGATATACCACTCGGAAACACACACATACATTTACTCAGCATTAACTACGCTGGCAATACACCAATGATCTCGATATAAACACTGGAAAGGCTACTGTAGTGCTCAGGATCAATATACCTACAACTGGATTAGACAGACAAATATACGTCGAGCGTCACGATTTCATAATCCATAGTACCTTCTTCCTATCATCTGAACTCTCTGCAATACACAGACTGTCGGCATACGTTAATGTATGTCTGTGACGGAAAGTTCGTAAATCATAGGTTACTTTGGTTTAGCCGGCAGTATCACGTTACTAACAGATTAATACCATTCAGGTGAGTAATTAACATCTGTGTTTGTATTCTTTATTTTAGCTTTTCTAGAGCAATAAATAAATGGTTGAATTACAAGACGAATTGTCTACCTGTGTTGTTGTTGTACAAAGTATCCCGTTGTACACCAACGCAGTCCCCTGTCGATAGCTATAACAGGGTGGAAGATAGAATGTCTTAAAGTCGTCAGCTTATATAAAATTTGGTACAAGACCAGCGATGACAATATAATAGCAAAGAGATTATATACAGCGAAACATGGTGAATTCTTGAGACGATTCTCTGCAAGAAGCTTACGAATAAAGAAAAATAAGTGCATATTGCAGTTTGAAAAGTAAAACTACCAAAAATGATACCAAAGCGTACGAAAGAAATTTCGCGTTCTCGATCCGTTTCAAAAGACAAAACGGTGCTGAAAAGTGAATATACAGACGATAGAAGCTTGAAATATGTAGACGTTGACTATCTTACAATGTAGTCATAAATTTTTCTATATCCCCATCCCTAAGGGGGTGAAATAGGAGATGAAGGTTTCTTTTTTTGAAAATTTGTTGCTATCAAGGCAATTTTGAAGCAAGAAATACAAAACTTCGGATTTAGAATTTTGTTTGATATTTTAAAAACACGTGTTTCATTATTTTGGGAAATTAAACCATTAAGCGGGTCAAATGAGGGAAAATCTTAAGGATGCTACTAAGACTATTCTGATGATGGAAAGTCGAAAATTTGGATTTTGAACCAAGGATAGAATTTAAAAAATGTGTTTAGGGATGTTTTGAATTCTGTCATGAATGGTGCAATAGGGGGTGGCAAGTTTTATCAAAATACTCTATTAGGAAAGCATTTTTGAAGCTAAATCTATGAAAATTTTTATTTATAAGTAGAAACATCTAGTGCATACCATCCAGTCTACACGTGCTAAGCAGCGGGAATAAAGCTAGTAATAACTTAAATATCCATTAAATGTTACTAAGACATAAAGTAAAGTTCGATATTCACTAGTAACGTTAACTGCTTGTAATTATTTTGCACAATCCAACAAACCCATTCCTGACAGAGGGCAGCTATAGTCGTATTTACGTGATGTGCATTATTACAAAAAATAATCCCACCTACTTTCAGAAAACGCGAAGGGCAAAAATTCTTAGATAAAATAGACTGCAAACTCGATGGAGACGGTGTCATAAGTTGGAGGCCCACACAACTACCTTAACCTCAAGTACCACACTCGGCAACCTAGTATCCCGGGTAACGCTAAATGGCTTACCGTGAAGCTCGGAATTAATCAGGACAAACACTCCCCAGTTCGCATGTCCGGGAGCGGCCTATGTTTAGAATAAAAAGTGTGTACACCTTTAATATATTGCAATGAAATACAAGAGCGATGACCCAGCCAAAGAAGGAATTAATTCCAAATACTTCTACAAGACTAAGATAAATGTTTTTGTAATATTAGAAGCTAATGTCTCAGAGCTGGAGGGCACGAAAGGGATGCACAGGTTGGGAAGGGTGTATGATAGGGTTGTAGCCCTTTCCCAATGTTATTCAATTTCTACATTGAGCAGGCTATTAAGGAAAGCAAGGAGAAATATGGAGAAGGAGTTAAAGTTCAGGGTTAAGAAATGAAATACCTTGCGTTTTGCTGATGACATTGTAATTCTGTCAGAGACAGCAAAGGACTTGGAGGAGCAATTTAACGGAATGGGCAGTGTGTTGAAAGGAGAATATAAGATGAACGTTACTAAGACCAAAACAAGGGTAAGAGTGCAGTCTTAGAAAATCAGGCGATGCTGAAGGACTTAAATTAGGTAGTGAATCAATAAAGGTGGTAAATGAGTTTTGTTACTTTGGCAGTAAAATAACATACGATGGTCGCAGAACAGAGGATATAAAATGCAGAATGGCCATGGGAAGAAAAGTGTTTTTGAAAGAGATAAATTTGTTGACATCGAATATTAATTTAAGCCTAAGGAAATCCTTTCTGAAAGAATTTGTGTGGAGTATTGTCTTGTATGGCAGTGAAACATGAACGATAAACAGTGCGGACAGGAAGAGGATTGAGGCTTTTGAAATGTGGTGCTACAGGAGAATGCTGCAGATTCACTATTCAAGATTAAATCTAACTTTAGCTAAGAGAGGGGTGATATATGCTGCCACGAAAGTCTTTGGTCACTTACCAAGTATTATATGGAATTTTTGAATGCAGGTCCTCCTACAATGTAGATGAATTTGTAGATTAAAAAATGTAATAAAAATCTTTAAAATATTGATTGTCAAGTGTAGACAACATTTACTAAACTGACACGTTTCACATCATTACGAAATGTATTAATCTAATCTAATTAGGTGGGTGGATCGCGTAATTAATGAGGTGGCACTGAACATAATTGGGGAGGAAAGGAATTTCTGGCACACCTTGACTAAAAGAAGGGATCGATTGGTAGGGCACAGTCTTAGATATCGAGGAATTGTGAATTTTACGTTGGAAGAAAGCGTGTGGGGTAAAAATCGCAGAGGGAAACCAAGAAATGAATATAGTAGGCAAATTCAAATGGATGTAGGTTGTCGTTTTTATGATGAGGTGAAGAGGCTTGTTCAGGATAGAGTAGCATGGAGAGCTGCATCAAACCAGTCTCCGGACTGAAGACCACAACAACAATGTCTCTACACAATATATAACGTACTTAAGTTTCATGGGCTAACAGATACGTCTTTTACTTAAATACCATTAAGTTGCGAGTGGCGTACTTGTGAAAATACACAGACATGACAAAGTTTGTGATAATTAAAACTATGAATGATGGAAAAGATCTTGCTGAAATCCTAAAAGTTAATTTATAGGTTCAGAAGCAACATTTTAAAGTTTATGGCATCTACAATCCACCTAATAATAATATGAATAAAGTTGCGCTGAATATAGAAAATAAAATTTAATATTTGGGAACTTTCATGCTCATTTCTGCAGAATTGGTTACAATGATGAAAATGTTGCAGGAATAGCAATACAAGATTTTATTGCATCAAATAATATAGAAGTGATTTATTCAACATTAGATTCCCCATCTTACCTCCACTACAATGGCACATCAACAAACCCAGACCTAAAAATAGTTTCTTCTGATATCAGTACAGGAAAATTATAACTGGAGTTGGAAATCGACAGCGTATGGTTACTAGCGGTATAAAAAATGAAGCTGCAATTTTATAAAGGCTAACTGGCATGCCTTCAAAGAAGAACTTTAAACAGAACTGGAACCAGCTATTTTCAGGTTTCAAGAATTGTCTGCTGATATCTTTAATAAGAGAATTTGTGAAGCAATACTTTAGAGCGCAAGACGACATATCCTAAAGAGTAAACCATATTAAGTATAAGCCTTATTGGAACAAACACCTGGAAAAATTGAAGAACGATGGAGATTTATGACTTACCAAGAACACGGAAAGTCTAGGGCATTAAAACAGCCTTTTATGCTAATTATTTAGTTATGTGAATCTTAATGCCAAAGAGAAGAATTGCCACCTTTCGCCGAAAATGAATGAAGCCGTGACTACGCTAGCAAACTGGTCAAAAGGAAATTTGATGCAGTTAATATCAAAAGACATTCTGCCAAGTTTAGGGTTACCAGACGTCCTCTTTTACGCGGACATGTCTTCTTTTTTGGACCCTAAAAATGGCCCGGCCGGGTTTTTAACAAAATGGGGAAATGTCCTCTTTTTGCGTTGTGCAGCGCTTCAACTTGAAAGTGCGTAAATACAACTCTCTCTGAACTAACTCTAGAGAATTCAACCATTTTTGAAACAATGTTATTTTTTTCTCGTTTCTGTGCCGTGCTGCTCTGAGGTAAAACTACTTCGTAACAATTGAAATAATTGGCGTGGCAACTGTCGCAAAATACGAGCTTCGAGGCGGCCAATTACAAACATACGTCTGCAACAATGCTAGACAGTGCAATACACACAAAGTAGTATAATATGAAACTCTCCCCTCCTTTCTCTGGTCGGAGTGTTGTGTGACACCCAAAAATAAGACGCCTAGTCTGTCGTGCTGGGACTCGGCAGTTCCGTGTGTTGTCTGTCAACCATACTTATGACTTTAACATCAAAATCTAGTGCCATGTTCGTTATACATGAGTTAAAACCTTGTTCAAAACTTCATACAAATGTCAGATGCCACAGTCATCGTTGCCATTTTACCATTCGCCTCTTTAGGACCAAAGAGATGTAACTACATAAACAGTGTTTTGAAAAATCGATTTAAAGCTTTCGCCCTAAAAATTGAGTATTTTTTAATAATTAAATGCGAGCATTTGTACGGTAAGTAAACTTTTTATTTTACTCTCGCTTTTTTACCTAGGCTTTACATATTCCATTCACTCAATAGAACCTAGATGTTAATCATGTATATAGTCACGTCGGTCTGATCCGAAATGGGAACATAACTATGTCAAGGTACACTTAGAACATTTTTACAGTTGCTTTATTCGTGACGATTTTACAGTCAACAGTACTATGGTTTCCGTAAATGATGCATCGCAAAAACTTTCAGGTGAAAACAGGAGTGATCGGCAAAGTATGGAAAAAATGTTCAGCACTTAAGATGATAATTACAATTGGTGAAGTGATGAAATATCAGTATTTCACTGCTATGTAGTCCTGTAATTCGTTCTATGGGTCTCAACATTTCATGCTTCTTAATTTGTAAGAAGATGAACAAATTTCGTATGGTGTGTAAGAAGTATAACAAACAAGACTGTGATATCACAGTAGAGACATCACTAGTACTTGAGCAGTCAATACGAGAGAGAGGTTCTTTTATGAATCTAGGAATGTCCTCTTTTCTGCAAACGGACATCTGGTAACCCTATCCAAGTTTCCTCTGTGCCTCATTCAATGCCCAGTATAAATTTACGCTATCAGAATAAATAGTGAATGTGACGATCCCAAGTATCTTAGTATCTCCTTCGACCCTACAATGACTTGTGTAAACTATATACAAAATACTGCAAATAGGTTAACAAAAAGCTATCCTTGAGAGATTTGCTGAAAAAACTTGGGTAGTTCCATGGAAGTACTAAACTCTACTTACAAAATGTACCTAAAGCCCGGTATATTGTTCGGATGTGAAGTACTGCTGTAAACGAATATATCTACATGAGAGGTACTCCGAAATACAGTCATGAATCAAGAGAGGACCACTGCTCACAAATGATTAAAGTAGATTCGCTCCGCCAGTCTATGCTCTTAAATTATGTTCAGTCAAATTCAGACTTCAGCTTTAGAAAGAGAAGTGAATAAAGAATTGTCTTTAGAAACGATTAACACTAAGTTTAATCACACGGAATGGCTACATATACAGGGTGTTTCACTAAGTGTGTTTGGCTCTGTTACTTATAAAATAATAGGTGACGGAAAATTTTAATGCGGTAGGTCAACACAAGAAATGTTACACTTTCTACAGAGCTATGAACATAGTTTATTGTATCATTTTCCAAAGAGTTAAAGCACAAAGATATAATTTTTCAAATGGAACAATAGTTTTTTTCCTATCGTGTATTGGATTCGATTAAACCAGCTGCGTACAAATCAGTTTAAACTACTTTCTTATCACAGTTAGTTTGGGAGCTACAACCCTTCAAAGTTCCGGGGGCGGAGGCTGCGATAGCGTAGCTGACTGGCCGAGTGGCTATCCCCTGGGGCACGGCCCACTGTCTCATGACCACCAGCCAGTCAGCTACGCTGTCGTAGCCTCCGCCCCCTAAACTTTGACGGGTTGTAGCTCCCAAACTAACAGTGATAGGAATGTAGTTTACATTGATTTTGATGCAGCTGGTTTAAACGAATCCAATACACGATAGAAAAAAAACTATTGTTCCACTTAAAAAATTATATCTTTCTGGTGTAACTCTTACTAAAATGATACAATAAACTATGTTCATAGCTCCGCAGAAAGTGTAACATTTCTTGTGTTGAACTACCGCATTTCAATTTCCCGTCACCTATTATTTTATACGTTACAAAGGTAAACACACCTTGTTCAAAAAAAATGTTCAAATGTTTGTATAGCTTATGGGACTTAACTACGGGGTCATCAGTCCCTAAACTTACAAACTACTTATTAACTACCTTATACTAAGGACGGCACAAATATCCATGCCAAAGGGGGGATTCGAACACCCGACCGTTTTTATTTTTATTTTGTGGTTTTAGGGCGCACAACTTCTATGGTCATTAGCGCCCAGTCAAAAACAGATTCGCTATGATCTCAAAAAAATGGTGACTATCAGAACATCAAGAAGAGGCTAAAAACGAAAGATAAGACAATTAAAAGGGTTAAATATCGTTGGATAAGTTGGCCAAGTTGATAAAATGCAAAACCCTAGCAGCTCCTCGTGTGTCATCAGCTAAAATTTCCTCCAGAGTAGACGGAAAGTGAACGGCTACACGGAGATGATTAAAAAGTACGCAAGACAGTAAAACATGTCGCACGGTCAGCAGTTCACCGAAGGAGCACAGCGGTGCAGGGTCGGCGGACAGCAAGTGACGGTGGCTGAAACGGCAGTGACCGATCCGCAACCGGGCCAGGATGACCTCCTCCCGCCGAGAGGGGCGGAGGTGGTCCTCCAAGCGGTCGGGATCGGTTTTACAGTTCGCAATTTGTTGTTGGATATTGAAAACCACGCACTGTGCCATTGCGACACGGAGGGCCCGTTGAACATCGTCAGATGGGACGCAAAAGGTAGCATCGCGAGGCAAAAGAGCTGCGGCCTTGGCCGCTATGTCGGCCGTCTCATTCCCGGGCACACCTATGTGGCCAGGGACCCACAGGAAAGAAACGTGACAGCTGTCATCTGCTAGCAACTGGAGGGAGCGTTGGATCCGATACACGAGAGGAAGGTGCGACAAAGGGTCCTTAAGACTCTGCAGGGCACTAAGGGAGTCCGAACAGATGGCATAGAAAGGTTGGCGGTGGCGGCAGGTGTACAAAACGGCCTGGTGGAGGGCAAAAAGCTCAGCCGTGAAGTTGGAGCACCGGTCAGGGAGCTTGTACTGGAAACGGTTGTCCTCGACGACGAAGGCAGATCCGACACCGGCAGTGCTCTTGGAACCATCAGTGTAAATAAATATGGCGTTATCGAACCGCGAACGGAGTTCGACAAGCCTCGAGCGGTATACCAAATCCGGAGTGCTCTCCTTGGGGAGCGAACTAAGTTCGAGGTGAGTGTGAACCGGGGCCTTATGCCACGGTGGCAATGGGCTTTCGCTCAACCGAAAGGTGGAAGGAAGGGTAAAATCGAGCCGCTGTAGTAGGCGGCGAAACCGAACTCCAGGTGGAAGCAAGGCAATCGCAGACAACTGATATTGGCGATCGAGTGAGTCGTCAAAAAATAATCGGTAAGATGGATGGTTGGGCATCGACCGCAGGCGGCATGCGTACCGACACAAGAGTATGTCACGCCGAGTGGTCAAGGGTAATACAGCGGCCTCGGCATACAGACTTTCAACAGGGCTGGTATAAAATGCACCGGTCGCCAGACGTAATCCCCGATGGTGGATAGAGTTGAGACGGCGGAGAATCGACGGCCGTGCAGAAGAGTATACAAGGCTTCCGTAGTCGAGCTTCGACTGAACAATGGCCTGGTAAAGGTGAAGCAGTACGGTACGTTCCGCTCCCCATGACGTGCCACTGAGGACACGAAGGACGTTAAGGGATCGGGCACAACGGGCAGCCAGGTAGGACACGTGCGTGGACCAGCAAAGTTTACGATCTAACATGAGTCCCAGGAATTTCGTAGTCTCCACGAAAGGGAGAGCAACAGGGCCGAGATGTAGAGAGGGTGGAAGAAATTCCTTGTATCTCCAGAAGTTTATACACACAGTTTTCTCAGTGGAGAATCGGAAGCCGTTTGCGATGCTCCAGGAATATAGACGGTCAAGACAGCGTTGAAGAGAACGCTCCAAGAGACACGTCCGCTGGGCGCTGTAGTAAATTGCGAAATCGTCTACAAAAAGGGATCCGAAAACGTCGGGTGAAAGGCAATCTACGATCGGATTGATTGCAATGGCAAAGAGCGCCACGCTCAAGACGGAGCCCTGTGGTACCCCATTCTCCTGGCAATAGGTATCTGACAAAACAGAGCCCACCCGTAACTTGCGATCCGCCCGAAACGCTTGAATGAAAAGAGGAAGACGGCCCCGAAGGCCCCATGTGTGCAATGTGCGGAGAATGCCCGCTCTCCAACAGGTATCGTATGCCTTCTCCAAGTCGAAGAACACTGCTACTGTTTGACGCTTCTTTAGAAAGTTGTTCATAATGAAGGTCGACAACGTAACGAGGTGATCAGCAGCAGAGCGGTGTCGACGAAAACCGCATTGGATATTAGTCAGGAGGCGGCGAGATTCGAGGAGCCAGACCAACCGAGCGTTAACCATGCGTTCCATCACCTTACAGACACAGCTCGTCAGAGAAATAGGACGATAGCTGGAAGGAAGATGTTTGTCCTTCCCTGGTTTGGGGATGGGGACAACAGTGGCTTCACGCCAACTTGTGGGAACGTGACCTTCAGTCCATATGCGATTGTAGGTACTGAGAAGAAAGCACTTGCCCGCAGGAGAGAGGTTCTTCAGCATTTCAATGTGAATGGAATCGGGCCCAGGAGCAGAAGATCGGGACAGGGCGAGAGCACGGTCTAGCTCCTGCATGGTGAAGGAGACGTTATAATTTTCACGATTAAAAGAGTGGAAAGAAGGCGGCCGTGCCTCCTCTACCTGTTTGCGAGGGAGAAAGGCAGGGTGGTAATGGACAGAGCTCGAAACCTCCGCAAAGAAACGGCCCAATGCGTTGGAAACGTCAGAGGGTTCCACGAGGACTGCGTTCTCCACGGTCAGGCTAGGAATCAGGGAGTGGACCTTGATGCCGGATAGACGGCGTAGGCCACGCCAAACAACCGTGGAGGGAGTAAAACGGTTAAAAGAACTAGTAAAAGCAGTCCAGCAAGCTTTCTTGCTGTCGTTCATGATACGACGACATTGCGCTCTCATACGTTTATAATGTATGCAATTCTCCAAAGTTGGGTGGCGGAGGAAGGTGCATAAAGCACGGCGCCGGGTTCGAAGCGCGTCGCGGCAGGCTGCAGTCCACCAAGGGACCTGGACACGACGTGGAGAAGAGGATGTACGAGGTATGGAACATTCGGCAGCGGTGAGAATAACCTCTGTGAGGTAGTCGACCTGACTGTCACAGGTGGGAAAATTCTGATTGTGAAAAACAGCCATGATAGAATAAAGCCCCCAGTCGGCTTTAGAAATGTTCCAACTGGTGGGACGAGGAGATGGGGAATGATGCAGAATGCGGATGATACAGGGGAAATGGTCACTCGAGTACGTGTCAGAAAGTGCATACCACTCAAACCGACCGGCAAGCTGAGGAGTGCATATTGCGAGGTCTATATGGGAGTAAGTGTGTTGTGTCAGAAAGGAAGGTTGGTGCACCGGTGTTGAGGCAGACAAGTTCGAGGTGTTGGAGAAGGTCCACCAAAAGGGAGCCTCTCGGACAAGGTGCCGGAGAGCCCCATAGGGGGTGGTGGGCATTAAAGTCGCCTACCAACACGAAAGGTGAAGGGAGCTGGTCAACAAGGTGTAGCACATCTGCCCTAGTAAGGGCAGATGACGATGGCGAATAGATATTACAGAGGGAAAAGGTAAATGTGGATAAAATGATGCGGACGGCAACTGCCTATAGGTGAGAATGTAATGAAATGGGATGGTAATAGACATCGTCTCTAAGGAGCATCAGAACCCCTCCATGGGCTGGGATACCTTCCGTGGGTGGCAAGTCGAACCGCACAGAGGTTTAGTGTGGAAAGTCTGCACGATCACGGGGACGCAACTTAGTTTCCTGGAGGCAGACTAGAAGCGGGCAGTGCAATCGAAGGAGTAGTTTTAACTCCTCCCGATTAGAACGAATGCCGCGAATATTCCATTGAAGGAGCGCCATGATAAAATGAGAGAAGAAATAAGGATAAAAACCAACTAGCAAGCGGGGTCACCTCGACGGCCGCTGAGGACCCGATTTCGAGGGAGCACTGCTATCGCTGTCCAGGGGCAAAGAGTCGTGGACCAACGCGCCTGCGACCTCCCTGAGTTGATCAGGAGGGGCAGTTTCCGCCACCGGTAGAGGGCCGGGTGCCCGGCAGACGGAGCGACCCGGTGAAACAGAAGACGGCCGAGGCCGGCAACTGTTGGACGGCGTGACGGATGGGTCACGCCTCGGCGGGGAAGGAGAGGAACTCTTTCTTGTTAGCTCTTCTGGAAGAGTGACGGCGGGAAGAGGTAGTTGACGGTTGAGAAGCCTGAGAACGCAGAAAATCCTCACGGACGGGTTCCTTTTTCAAGGTCCGGGCATCTTGTTTAGGTGCTCGCGGTTTACTAGAGTTTGACGAAGACTACCCTAGAAGCAGCAGGAGGAAGCAGGGACGTGGAACGGGCAATCTTCGGGCTGGCGGATCGCACAACTGTGTCAGCGAAAGTGAAGTCACATGTCTGGGTACTGGAATCCTTGGTAGGTCGAGTTGAGGTGAGTACCTTACTGTACGTACCCGCTGGGAGGACAGTGGGCTTTCGACTCGCCAAAAGCTTACGAGCGGCAGATGTTGATACCTTCTCCATAACCCGAATTTGCTGGATTACCTTCTCATCCTTGTATACAGGGCAGTCGCAAGAGGAAGCCGCATGGTCACTGTTGCAGTTTAGGCAGTGAGGGGACGGAGGTGGGCAATCCCCCTCATGGGCGTCCCTACCACAAGTGACACACTTTGCTGCATTTGGGCAATGTTCACGGGTATGGTTGTACCTGTGGCATTGAAAACAGCGCGTTGGGTTAGGCACATAAGGGCGCACAGAGATGACTTCATACCCTGCTTTGACCTTCGATGGGAGGTCAACTCTGTCGAACGTCAAAAACACAGTACGAGTCGGTGTCAATTGGTTATCGACGTTTTTCATGACCCTGTGGACGGCTGTCACACCCTGATCGGACATATAGGACCGGATGTCTTCATCAGACAACCCGTCAAGGGATCTCGTAAAAACAACCCCCCGTGACGAGTTGAGTGTGCGGTGCGCTTCTACCTTAACTGGAAACGTGTGCAACAACGTAGTACGTATCAGTTTTTGGGCTTGGAAGGCACTTTCCACTTCCAGCAACAATGTGCCATTGCGCTGACGTGAACAGGTTTTAACAGGGCCAGCAATTGCATCTACACCTTTCTGTATAACGAAAGGATTGACAGAATTGAAATCCTTTCCGTCGGTGCGAGAGACAACCAGAAATTTAGGTACATTAGGCAGAGTCTTCTTAGGTTGAGGCGAGTCTAACTTACGTTTCTGGGTGAACGTCACGAAAGAAGATAAGGAAGTCATCGCGGAAGTGTCCCCCGTGATTACCGGCGTCTCCGATGGCGCGCTCCTTCCTAGTGGGGGCCCTCTCCGAGGGCTTACCCGCCTTGGGTGATTGTTCACACCTCAGGTCACACCTCCCGAGAACTGACGGAGGGACCAATCGGCACGTTCGGAAGGTACCAGCTCGGGTAATCACCCCTCCCTGGGCCTGGCCTTTACCAGGGGGTACGTACGTGCCCTACTTGTCTACCGGGGGCGGGGAATTACGCGTTACCCCCGTCACCTGCTACGCACGATAATGCGTGGGTCGGCCTTCAGACACGCACAGGGAGGAAAGAAGAAGAGGATAGGAAATGAAGAGAAAGAAGGAAGAAGTGTCTCAAACGCCGAAGCGGAGACTAATGAGGAGAAGGCTAGGAGAGTACAAGGAGAGAAAGACAGAAAACAAGAAAGGAAGGAACGAAGGAAGAAAAACCACAACAAGAACCACCGTAGCTCACGAAATATGCCCGTCTCCGGGCGAAGGCATAAACCGGGAGGGAAAGTGAAGCAGCCTGGGGCAGAAGAAAGGCTGCTCCGGCTCGGGGCCCCGTGCGCGCCACACACGTACCCACAAAAGAACTGTGGGCCCCCTGGGGGGGACCCCCGACCGTATTGGCCGTGCAGACCGTGACTGGAGCGCCTTAGTCCCCTCGGCCACCGCGGCCGGCAAACACACTTTGTAAAACACCATATATATATATATATATATATATATATATATATATATATATATATATATATAATCTCCTTCACTGAAATCAACGGTGTCGCTGGTGCTGGAGTGTGTAGTGAAATATCATTCCCATTCTGATGGAGAGGTGGAGGCAATAAACCTGTCGCTAAAGTAAGTGTAATTGAGGTTGGTTGGTTGGTTCGTTGGGTGTTTAAAGGGGACTAAACTACCGGGTCATCAGTCCCCTGTTCCCATATAAAATATCACAGGGTTTCATGTATCTTTAAAATTAAGCACCCTGCAACCAGTATGCAAGACATACTGAAGACAGTGTTGGTCATAAGTACGACATAAAAAGAGAAAGAAACCTCAAGAGAGGTGGAACAAACAATCAGATTTACTTAAAACCACAGCAGATGTTGGTGGCTGGCTGATCACTAGGATAATAATGGATGAGCCAGCCACTCTGCACAGACTACAACTGCCAGTCAGAAATAGGACTGACAAGATAAAATTGACAACAGAGTAAAACTATAAGCAGTGTATGCCTGAAGATCAGGCGTATGAATCCACCATTAAAGCTTATGATAAAATCCAGCTGCGTGAATAAAATCTAAAACACAGTCAGCCATAGAGGCGTCGTCACCTAAAATCGAAGAAAGCGCAGTAGACAGGTTAAAAGATTGTCGCAATGCAGCTAAAAGAGGACAGTCCACCAAGATGTGGACCACAGTCAGCAGAGCGCCACAATGGCAGTTTGGCGGGTCTTCTCGACGTAAGAGATGGCCGTGCGTGAGCCATGTATGGCCTATACGCAGGCGACAGAGGATGACTGAGTCCCTTCGAGATGGCCTAAGAGACGTTTTCCAAGCTGCTGTCGAAGATTTGATCGCACGAAGCTTGTTGGGCGTGCTTAATGTCAACCATTCTGAGTTCCAAGCCATTGATATCTTGTGGCGCAGACCCAAACGGATGTCTCTTTCTGGGGTACCAATATCCAGACGCTGCGAGGCGATGGCCTGCTTGGCCAGCCGATCAGCTCGTTCATTCCCTGGAATGCCTATGTGGCCCGGGGTCCAGACGAAAGCCACCGGACGGCCAGACACGCCGAGACTGAACACAGACTCATGGATGTGTTGCACCAGATGATGTTTGAGGAAACATTGGTCGAGAGCCTGTAGGCCACTCAGGGAATCACTGCAAATGACATATGACTTCCGCGGGCGTGTGCGAAGGTGGTCGAGAGCACGAAGTACAGCGATCAGTTCAGCAGTAAAGACGGTGCAACCAGGAAGAAGGGAGCGTTGTTCAATGTGGTCGCCATGAACATAGGCGTAACCCACTCTGCCTTCGACCTGGGAGCCATCAGTATAGATGACCTCTGCATCGCGGAACGTACCAAGGATCTCCAGAAACTGTTGGTGAAGTACATGTGGTGAAACCGTTGTCTTTGGATCACAGGACAATTGCAGGTTAAGTTGTAGGCGAGGGATGGACCAAGGAGGGATATGAGATTGGCAGGAGAATGCGGGAGGTAGGGGGAAGGACTCTAGTGAGGAAAGGAGAGTATGTACCCGAACCGCGATTGGCAGTCCTGATCGGGGTCGACGGTCTGGAGAGGGAAGGGGGGGTGTGTGGAAACAAAAGCCTGCGATTAGGATGATGAGGTGAAGCATGAACGTGGACGGCATAGGAAGCTAATAACTGTTGCCGGCGAAACCTCAAGGGAGGGATGCCAGCTTCAGCGAGGAGACTTGGCACAGGGCTGGTGCGGAAAGCCCCTGTTGCAAGACGAACACCACTGTGAAGAATGGGATCCAAGGTCCGCAATGCTGAAGGCGCCGCAGAGTCATACACCTGGCTCCCATAATCCAAGCGTGATAATATTAGGGCCTTAAAGAGATGCAGCAGAGTTTGACGGCCAGCTCCCCAGGCAGTGTGGCTGAGACAGCGCAATATATTTAGATGCCGCCAACATTTTCGCTTCAACTGACGGAGGTGTGGTCCCCAAGTCAGTCGGTTGTCGAACAGCATGCCAAGAAACCGATGCGTTTCTGCGACATGAAGCTGTTCGTCAGCAAGGTAGAGTTCCGGGTCAGGATGTACGTCCCGACGACGACAAAAGTGCATCACTTGGGTTTTGGGTGCTGAGAATGTGAAGCCGTGCGCTGAGGCCCATGATTGTGCCTTTTGAATGGCTCCTTGCTGTCGTCTTTCAATGACACCAATGTTAGCAGAACTGTAGTATAGACAGAAGTCATTGGCAAACAACAGACCGATGACGCCACAGCCGCCGTAAGGCCGTTTATGGCAACTAAAAATAAAGGTACACTGAGAACGGAGCCCTGGGGGACCCCGTTCTCTTGGGTATGACG
Source organism: Locusta migratoria (assembly GCA_026315105.1). NCBI lineage: Eukaryota > Metazoa > Arthropoda > Insecta > Orthoptera > Acrididae > Locusta > Locusta migratoria. The sequence continues at coordinate 666,377,882 of CM048746.1, read as the reverse complement.
ATTACTGAGGGAGGTACCGACCGTAACTCGGAAAGTACGGAGTGATAAAAAATTCTGTATGAACGTCGGCAGGGGACCACGTAAGCCCCAGTCATACAGCGTAGCCAGTATATGGTGGCGCCAGGTGGTGTCGTACGCCTTGCGAAGATCGAAGAAGACCGCTACCATGTGCTCACGCCTGGTGAAAGCAGTGCGGATGGCCGACTCCAGAGACACTACATTATCTATTGCAGAGCGGCCATGGCGGAAGCACCCTTGTTGGGGGACGAGGAGTCCCCGGTCTTCAAGAAGCCACATGAGCCGCCGGCTCACCATACGTTCGAAGATCTTGCACAGAACGTTGGTGAGGCTTATTGGGCGATAGCTCTCAGCCACCTGCGGATCAGTACCAGGTTTCATCACCGGAATAATGATGCTATCCCGCCACTGGGATGGGAAAGCACCCTTCACCCACAGAGTGTTGTATAGGGTGAGAAGTCGTCGTTGAAAAGCCGCAGGCAGGTGATGGACAAACTGGACGTGGACGCTGTCTGGTCCTGGGGAGGTGTCAGGACATGCAGCTAGGGCACTCTCAAACTCCCACTCGCTGAATGGCATATTGTATTTTTCCTGGCGGCGCGAGTGAAACGAAAACTGCCGCTGTTCAACACGCTCTTTGTGGGCGCGGAAGTCCGCACTGTAAGATGTAGATGCTGAGGTGCTAGCATAATGTTCTGCCATGTACTGCGCAATAGCAGCTGGGTCTGTGGACAGGGTACCCCGAATGTAGAGACTGGGGATTCCTGTCAGTGGACGATGCCCGAAAAGGCGCCTAACCTGCTTCCACACCTCCGTTGGGGAGGCCCGGGAGCCGATAGTGGCTACATACCTCTCCCAGCAATCTCGCTTGCTTTGCTTTATAAGCCGACGAGCGTGGGCACGGAGCCGTTTAAAAGCAATCAAGTGCTCCAATGAAGGATGGCGGCGGTGGCGTTGGAGCGCTCGACGACGCTCCCTGATAGCCCCAGCAATTTCTGGTGTCCACGAGAGCACCGATTTACGACGGGGAAAACCAGAGGATTTCGGGACTGTGGCTTCAGCAGCGAAAATAATGGCCGTAGTAACTTGATCGACAGCCAAGTCAACATCGTCTGGGACTGGAGAAGTTGCTGTAACAGCCGAGGTGTAGGCCGGCCAGTTTGCCCGACGGAGTAACCATCGAGGCAGGTAGCTTGCACGTGATGACTGGGGGAGCGACAGTATGATAGGGAAGTGGTCGCTTCCACAAAGGTCATCGTGGACCCTCCAAGTTAAATGTGGAAGTAGGCTGGGACTGCAGAGCGACAGATCAATGGCTGAGTAAGTGCCATGGGCCAAGCTGAAGTGAGTGGCAGCTCCGTTGTTAAGCAGGCCAATATTTAGCTGCGCCAGGAGGCACTCCACGTCTCTACCACGGGCCGTAATATTTCCACCCCACAAGGAGTTGTGGGCATTAAAGTCCCCAGCAGCAGGTACGGCGATGGGAGCTGAGCAACCAAGGCGGCGAGTTCCGCATAAGACACTGCCTTGTCTGGAGGCAGGTACAAAGAGCAGATAGTAATCTCCTGTCCTGCCCGAATCCTCACAGCCACTGCCTCGAGTGCAGTGTGTAGTGGTACCGGTGCACTGGGAACATTGGCGAGAACAAAGATGCAAACACCTCCGGAAACTCTGTCATAGACTGCACGATTTTTATAATAGCCCCGATAACCATGAAGGGCGGGGGTCCGCTGAACAGGAAACCAAGTTTCCTGAAGTGCTACACACAGCACAGGGAATTGGCTCAATAAATGGTGCAGTTCAGCGAGACGGTGGAAATAACCACCGCAATTCCACTGGAGGATATTGCTGTTGGCGTACTGGGATGCCATGAACGTCGCGGACATTTCGTTTACACCTTAGTATCACCTGTTGCCGCCGCCTTATTGAGTGTGGCATGTATGTCCATCGATTCTGGAGGGTCGGTGAGTGCTAGGTCCTCAGCAGATGCTAGCATCTCCAACCCATCGTCAGAATCTGAAGTTTGAGAAACCGACGGCGGGAGTGGCGTCGGAAGAGATTTTTTTCTTAGATCTCTTTTTCTTGTGTTTCTCCTACCGCTGTTCTTTCGGTTTAGACCGCTGGGAGGGCTTCTCTGAATTTTCAGGAGCCGATGAGGATCGGGAAGCCCTGCGACCAGTGGTGTCTACATCTCCCAATGGACGGCTTGGATCCTCCGGTCTAGTTCTCAAAACCGAAGAAGGGAGCGTCCCAATGGACTTCTCCCTAGCGAGAGGGGCCGGGGAAGGCTGCTGCTTCTCCGGCAGGGGAATGGGGACTTCTGTCCCCGATGGTGGGGGTGAGGTTGCCCCCACCAATGGTACTGGTGGGGCAATGGATGGAGGCCCCCCAACCTTCGAGGAGGCAGACTGAGGTTGATGGCCCTTAGCGCCCACAGAAAATGGTTGCACCGTTGGTGCCATCGACGCCAGGGTAGCTGACGACGACGTAACTGTCGCATATGAAGCAGTCTGTGGTACGGGGTGGATTCTTTCATACTTTTTCCTCGCCTCGGTGTATGTCAGTCTGTCCAGAGTCTTAATTTCCATTATTTTACGTTCTTTCCGGAAAGTGGTACAGTCTGATGAACAGGGTGGATGATGCTGCCCACAGTTGACACATATTGGCGGGGGAGTACACGGAGCGTCCGGATGGGCTGGACGCCCGCATTCCCTACATGTGGGGCTAGAGGTGCAGCGGGATGACATATGCCCAAATTTCCAACATTTAAAGCATCGCATTGGGGGAGGAATGTAAGGCTTTACATCACACCGGTAAATCATGACCTTGACCTTATCGGGCAACGTATCGCCCTCAAAGGCCAAGATGAAAGCACCGGTGGCAACCTTACATTCCTTCGAACCCCTATACACGCGCCGGACAAAGTGGACGCCCCGTCGTTCTAAGTTTGCGCGTAACTGTAATTGAGGTCTAAACACAACAAAAGGTTGTTTTCCGCGTGTACCGCAATACAATCATTAGATGTGGACCGTCATTTATTCCTTTCTTGCGGAATTATGCATTGGATGATTCGGCCATTGTTTCTTGAACAAAGATGTCGTCGCTCTGGTTAAAACAGTCTTACATAGACACCAAGATGTATAACAGTAGATCCTGATTTTAATGCTTTATGTTTTCCACTTATAAACTCACGTAATAGTAGTACCAGTTATGTACTGTGGATTTATTTATTTACCAGATACAAACGCGTTAACTTTAAAAATAGATCTACTTCATTCCACTTACTTGACTTTATTGCTGAATTTTAGTATGTTTGAGTGCAACAAAAGATGCGGACTAAGCTAAATATTTTGCCACTATTCCAGTCCGCTTACATCAAAACTAAATACACTAAAACATAGTTTATTATAAAACATAGAAAAAACTACATTTGTGATGTTGGCAACACTCAAATAACACACTGTGCAGACTCAGTCAAAACAAAAGCAAACACTTCTGATCTGTGGAAAACATAGACCAAAGATAACAGACTGCGTATGTCGTCATTACACTGAAACCAACGTCTAAGTCACGTGACTCGGGGCAACAAGCCGTTTTCGCTATTATGAGCAGTGTGAAGTGGAGCTGACAGATGTAGGTTTTCTCATTTACAACTGAAATGAGGCGTTGATTTTAACAATGAAACATCTAATCATATCCTTATAACGTTATAGCAGTACAGCTAACGTTATTTCTCCACAGTTCCTAACGCGGTGGTTATAGTTTCCACACGTGCTAGGTGAAAAGTATAAATGACTAAGACGAAAAATCAATTTTACAAACAACATCAGTTTTCTTGCGTTTTCTCAACAAAACCTGTTAATGTTATGCTTTAATACGAACTAAAAGCGGTCTACATCCATAATATCAGATTTTACACACAATACGAGCATCTGTATTTTACGACTTCTGCATGTACAGCGATGCCAGTACGTAAACCAAGGAAAGTACTCGCTATTTAAATTAGAATAATTGAAGTGCAAACACAACTACTAAAACTAGTTTTATAGGCATACTGAATGTTCTGTATTCAATTATAGCTACCTACAATGCCATTAAAAGCAGAAATGACTTACTTGATGAAATATAAATTTAGTCTAGACTTGTCCTGCAGTCGATAATTACACTCAGTAGTTAAAAAATCATACTGCTGCACAAACACTAACAGTAATTCTATTTCTTGCAAAAAGAACTGTCAGTAAGAGTCAACTTGTCTCATACAAAAAGGATCATCGCATTAATATTAGTATAATTGTGCAAAAACTACGTTACTTTAGTACTACATGTGTAATAAGCATATAAAAGTAGTTTCATTGTTAAATCAGTACTTCAGCTGAAAACTAGAAAAACTATTGCTCATAACGACGAAAACTCAAGTCACGTGACCAGGGGCAATGTTAGACGTTGGTTTCAAACCACGACACGGCAGAGATAGGGTCACGCGCAGTAGATGTTATCTTTAGTCTATGGTGGAAGACAACTATGGGCAGTGCAAAAGTGACAGTGGAAGTAGTGGAGAAAACGACACAGCACGAAGAATCGGCGATATTGCATAAAACAGACCGGCATTCCATGATGTGAAGCGAAAAGAAGACAACAAGTAACAAATATTAGGCCTACTTTTCATGGTCCGTTAACGAACTTTTTTCGATCTAAAAACAAACTGTAGATTTCTACTAATGCAGACCACTGAAGATGTTTTACAGTCATTAAAAAGAAACGCGTCTGGTGAGAAAAAATAGCTTTTTTATTGTAGTTCCAAAGACGGACAAACACTGCTGTTCATAATCAAGGTTACCAAAAGTCCGTCTTCAGATAAGAGGACATTTCTAGATTCATAAAAGAACCTTCTTTCGCTCTTCTCTCTTTTATTGACAATTCAGGTACTAGTGGTGTGTATACTTTATTATTAAAGTCTTGTTTGTAATACATCTCACGCAGCTTACGAAATTTGTTCATCTTACAAATTACGAAGCATGAAATGTTGAGACCCTTAGAACGAATTACATGACTACATAGCAGTGAAGCCCTAATATTTCATCACTTCACCACTTGTAATTATCGTCGTAAGTGCTGAACCTTTTTTTCCATGTTTGTAAGGTACCTTGCCAATCACCCTGTTTCCACCTGAAATATTTTTTACGATGCATCATTTACGGAAACCATAGTGCTGTTGACTGTAAAATCGTCATGAATAGAGTAACTGTAAAAATTATCTAAGCGTTTCTTGATATAGCTATGCTCCCATTAGGAGCAGACCGACGTGACTATACATGATTAGCATCTAGATTCTAGTGAGTGAATGGAATATGTAAGGCCTAGGTGAAGAAAGCAACGAATAAAATGAACTTTTAATTTACCGTACAAAGATTCGCAATTATTAAAAAATACTCAGTTTTTGGGACAAAAGCGTTAAATCGATGTTTTCAAAAAACTGTTTATGTTGATACGTCTCTTTGGTCCTAAACGGGCGAATGGTGAAACGGAAATTGTGACTATGGTATCTGACATTTGTATGAAGTTTTGAACAAGGTTTCAACTTATGAATAACGAACATTGCACTAACTATTGATCTTAAAATCATAAGTGTGTCTGACAGACAACACACAGAACTGCCGAGTTGGGTGTCTCACAACACTACGACCAGAGAAATGAGGCGACAGTTTCATATTATACTATGTGTACTGCAGTGTCTTGCATTGTTGCAGACGTATGTATTTAATTGACCGCCTCGAAGCTCTTATTCTGCGACAATTGCCACGCCGATTATTTCAATTGTTCCAGAGCAGCGGCGGCACAGAAACGAGAAAATTCAAAAATCACGTTGTTTCAAGAAAGGTTAAATTCTCTAGAGGTAGTGATTGTGACACTTCGAAGTGTTGTATTTACGCATTTTCAAGTTCAAACAGATGCATAACGCAAAAAAAAGAGGACATTTCCCCATTTTGTTAAAAACCCGGCCGGACCATTTTAGAGAGAGGACGTCTGGTAAGCCTTATTCATAATTATGAAAGTAACTACGGACATTATGGCCACACAAACGAAGAATGAAAGATGTCCATTTCCAAGATCCAATCGTTTTCTAAACAGATCGTAACTATTGTCATTAGAACTTCTGTAACTCTGATGCCTGTGGGTGTACTGATTTATTTGATTACTAGCTTATGTGCTCGCGCTTCGCATCGGTTGTTAAAAAGGGACCTGTGTATATCATGGTTTTTTAGGATTCCGGACCTAGGTCAGCAAAAACAGAATGCTTGTTGGATTTCTCTGTCAATAAACTCAGTTCTTCTAGCCAAGATGTCAAATTTAAGTAGAAGTCGTTGTCGAAAACAATGAATGTTCATAAAGGTTTCCATACAAAAAGTGAAATTAATTTAAGACCGTACTCCGGAATTATGTAAATTAATGTTATGTTGTGTTCATAAAGTTAAGACTGCTGTGTGTAATTGTCTGTTTGGCGTAAACTTCTGAAAACACTTCCATCTTTGAGATGACAAAAAGTAATAATAATAATAATAATAACAGCGCCCTGTATTGGGTATATGGTGTAGTACTAAACTCGTTCTCTCACAGAAAGTGTATAATGAAGTATTAGAATGTTGCAGTGTTGCAATGGGGTCAATACAGTTACTCTGTATGCAGTGCTCCATATTATCGAAAAGTCGACGAATACTGAAAGAGTTCACGTCTTTTTAAATAAGACGTCATGGTGGTGTCAATGTGCGATAAAGTAAGTCTGGGTAATCGTCGAAGGAATGGCATCAGCTGATCGTCTGTATAGAACTTTCCATTAAATATGGTATTTCCAGTGAATTGTCTTGACCACTCTTTCAGCTAATAGATGTCTCTCTACGTCCTGCAGTGATTACTTCGTAAAGCAAGAAGTTGAAGTCGATCTTCTCTATCTTAATGTAGTCCTCACCAAAAGTAAGTAATTACAAATTTTAATCACAGTATTGTACCGAACAATTATGAAAGCAGGGAGGTTTCTGATGAGTTCGCCGCTAGCGTGTGTATGTTATCTCTAGTGGCAGGCACAGAGCAGAAATATCTCTGGAGTGAACATTCAGATGCGCAGAACAGATTTTCTGTACCCACATGATATTTGGAAAAATCTACTAATCGATTACTTTATCTTGGTCCTTTTTTGTTCGGTTAAGACGGATGTCCATGTGCCATTGGCCATTTTAGCGACGCTTCCTCGACTTTCTTGTTGCTTCTGTGACATTTATTTAGATATTATTTCATGTACTGTTTCTTTGCAGCACTACAGAACCAACAGCACCTTTAGTGGTTCGTTGCTGTTGTATGACATAACCATCTAAAAGAAATAAATTTAAAAAATGCACCAGCGCCAACTATTATTTCTTTGGTGCACTACTTAACTAACAGGGCCCCTATTTGTTATATACTGTACTACACTGTTTTCTAGGCATTCCTAAATAGAATGGACTCAAGATGTAATAAGTACGCACCGAAATCAGAAACTAATTCCTGTTTCCTTGTAAAGAATTCTTAGTAAATTAAAACATCAATAGACGCGAAGCAAAGTCGTTATCTTTTTAATTCAAATTAACCCGTGGAAGGAAGCACTTTTTCTTTCCATGGCATTGCTAGGCATGCGGGATACAGACAAATATTTTTATGCCGTACCTGGGTTAAATTTTACTTTCAGTGGCAGCGGTTTAGTATGTTAACGTTCGCAACGAAATATTCGCTTTAGGGGGATCATTAATTTACTGATCGGAACAACATAATTTATTTCATTATCAACACTAAGAATTATTCCCCTCATTGTACATGACTGATTTTTCAAAGAGGATTCAGCGGCCGTTACCAACATCAATACACTACACTGCTGCCGAAGAAAAATCATAGCCCTTGTTTCAGTGTATGAGAATAATGCATTATCGCCATCTATTAGTTATTTGGTATACTATGTCAGTAACAGCGCCTCTATCGGGTCTTTGCTATACTACGCTGCATTTCATTCATAGCATACACCAGAAACTACAAATTACGATATCTTTTCTTCCCCTGATCCGATTTTGATGAAATCAAGCTTATATGTTGCCCCAAGGTACTCTCATTTGACCTTTGAAATACCATGAAAGTTCGTATAGTACTCTTGGACATTTGCTGTTTCACATCCTACTTGTAAGCATAGCACGCACATAAAATTTCACATTAGGATATATTTCCTTCAAAATCAAATGTTTGTAAATCTTATGGGACTTAACTACGGGGTCATCAGTCCCTAAACTTACAAACTACTTATGAACTACTTACGAACTAGGACGGAACAAATATCCATGCCCGAGGGGGGATTCGAACCCCCGACCGTAGTGGCCGTGCAGACCGTGACTGAAGCGCCTCAGTCTCCTCGGCCACCGCGGCCGGCATATTTCCTTCCTTTTATCCGATTTTGATAAAACTAAGCCTGTTACTCTCCAAACTATTCTCAATTTATCTGTGGAAACCCATGAAAGTTCGTGTAGTAGTTTTGGAGATTACCTTCAACAAATAGACATACGCGATGGCTTTTAAGCAAATGATCAAATTACGCTATCTTTATTTTCTCTGATCCGATTTTAATTATTGAAGCCTTTATGTAACCACACGATATGCTGAAGTTACGTGTGAAAACCCCATTCAAATTCGTAAAGTAGTTTTGGAAATAAGAGGTTTTTAATAGTTGAAAAAACAGACATGACGCTTACTGAAAACAATTACGATATCTATTTTTTCCGCGATCCGATTGTAATAAAATGATGCCTATACGTTGACCCAAACTTTTCTCATGTTTCCTGTGAAAAACCACATGGAGATTCGTCCAGTAGGTTTGAAGATTGAAGGCAACAGCGACAGGACTACATTTACAGATTTATTATTAGTATAGATTGCAATTCACTTTGGACTGAATTGCCAGCTTAAACTAATTGTGTAGCCCATGCAGGCAACAAAAAATGAACGAGAAGATAGCAGCAATTCAGAACATTCAGTTCGCGAGACAGGTGTCGTTCAAACGACCTGGGAACGTCGACAGAAATTTGTCCGTGCGCCGAGTCGTGATGTCTGCCTCTGACGATTCTCTCTAATTAGAGGAAATAAAAACGTCAGCGCTGGTACGTGCTAACTGGCGGGCAGAGTTGGCGAATTTTTCGCAACTCGACTGCCAAAGTTCTTTCCGGCATCGTGTTGACACGGAAAGCTTTCCTGGCGCTCTCTCGTCAGACACGACGTCGGCCATTTTGTTTTATTACTCCGTCACGCTAGTCTGGCTTCGGCGACAAGTGAAGGCCGAACGACAAATGAATTTCGCATTCGCGCCCGACAGGCGTGAATGGAAAGATATTATTGCCGCCGCTGCGTTAAAACGTCCCGTCTGAAAACACGTCGAATTTCGAGCTCGCGCGCGCTGGTCCCGGAGCGGCCATGCGTTCAGAACGCACCGATGCGTGCGTTTGTGCGTGGCCGGCTAATTGATTGAGCTGCCCTACACGTGTAGTCAGCGTGACCGATTCCCCCCGCGGGGCTAACGCTCGGCTTTTAAAGCGGCTGTGCCGTTCCCTAGTCGGGCCGCGCGCCTCTCAAATTACGCGGGAGCAGGAGAACCCCCCCCCTCCCCCTTCCCCATGCCGCTGCTTGGCAGTCAAGGCCACGTCGCCCCAGTCTCCCAAATCTCCCCCCACGAGCGCCTCCCGCCCCCCCCCCCCCCCACCACGCGACGCCAACTAAGCAAGCGCGAACAGCGGACGAAGCAAGAAAGGCCGATCGATCGTATGTCAATTGTTTGTAGGGCGGGGCTTCGTCACGCGCCGGCTATCGGCTCAGCTGGCTGGCGCGCGCCGCAGGCGGCGTTCCCTGGCGCGCCAGTACACTGGCGCCAACAGCTGTCCGTACTACCCATTGATCTCTATACACTCTGGATGTTGAACTTCAGCTGTCTTAGCGTGCCACCCATAGATATTCATATTTTTTTTTTATTTTTTTTATTATTATTGGCTTCTAACTAATGAAGAGGTACTGAAGAGAATTGGTGAGAAACGGAATTTTTGGCATACCCTGACTAAAAGAAGGGATCGCTTGGTAGGACACATTCTTAGACATCGAGGAATCTTAAATTTAGCATTGGAGGCTAAGTGTGTGGGGCAATAATCGCAGAGGGAGACCAAGAGACGTGTATAGTAAGCAGATTCAAGTGTATGTGGGTTGCCGTTCTTATGAGGAGATGAAAAGGCTTGCTCAGGATAGGATAGGGTGGAGAGCTGCTTCAAACCAGTCTCCGGACTGAAGACCATAATAACAACAGCATAGGAAAATACTTTTTAGCCATCAAAAATTACAATAATGATGAACATACATTTTAGAGCATATATTTATACATTTGACTTATGAACTATACACTTGTTTGTAATTTATACTAACTGCAGTTGATAAATTTAATGTCCATTTTCCTGTTAAATTTTGATGTCTTCTCGTGAAAAATCTGGCTATGACATCATATGCTCTCCTGGTTGCGTCCCCTAAAACTTAAGCAGTGCAAAGCGGCTGGCAGTGACCAAGTCTCAAGAGATGCTTCAAAAATTTGTCTCTCCCTTCCTCGTACAGTCTGCACTGAAACAAGATATGATTTACATCACCAACCGTTGCTCCATCACATTGACAATACGGTGCCTCCAATAAGCCAATTCTGTGTAAATAGGCAGGGAAAGAGCCATGATTGAGACGCATTCTTATAATGGAAACTATTATTTTTCCTTGAGTATTTTGATTTTGCAAACCATGGTTGTCTAGGTATTAATGTTTGTATACTAGCATAGTTTCTTCCTTTTGTTTTTTGGCTTTCGTTCCATTCTTCCTGCCACAAAAGAATCGCCTGTTGTCTGATTTTTTGGAAGTAGTCTGTATATGGGATTTTAATGTTCAACGGTATTCCACTACTAATTGCTTCTTTTGCTACTTGATCTGCTTTATCATTGTATAGGACATCAGAATGAGACTTAATCTATACAAATTCGATGATTTGACCTGTCTTCTTTGCTTGATGATAATGCTCCACTAAGTCAAGCGTGTATTTATTAGTTTTTTCCAGTTCCTGCAACTAATTGATTTCAGAACACTTTGAGCGTCAGTATAATCACCGCCTTTGGTTTTTCATCTCCATTTTTGGGCCATCGGTATATATTTGGGTATATTCTGCCCACTTTTCTGCCAGGTACGATGAGAGTGAAATCTGACGATATCCTTTTTCTTTCCTGGAAGTATTCATATTTAGTTTCTTGCCAAATTCAAACATGGCTGCTAAGTAGCATTGGAGGAAAATATATTTCGATTCCGCTCCGATATCAGCCTAAATTCCAAACCGAGTAGTAAGCAAGCAATTCTTTGTCACGTAATAACTAATGGAAAGTAATTTGCCAAATTTAAACGTGGCGGACAATGCGGAATCGTGTTGAAAACATGTGCAGGCACGCTGCAATTCTACGCTCAGAAACCAAAGTTATTCATCCAGTTAGTATAGAAATCCCAAGTACTATCCATCTCTCTGTTTCGTGTCCAACCGTCACAATGTATGTTGCCAATTTGGGCCCACTTTAGGTTACGGTAGTTAACACTAAAAGTGGGCCGGCCGCGGTGGCCGAGGAGACTGAGGCGCTCCAGTCACGGTCTGCACGGCCACTACGGTCGGTAGTTCGAATCCCCCCTCGGGCATGGATATTTGTGCTGTCCTTAGTCTTAGTTAGTTCATAAGTAGTTTGCAAGTTTAGTGACTGATGACCCCGTAGTTAAGTCCCATAGACTATACAAACATTTGAACATTTCACTAAAAGTGGGCCTTTGCGATCGTCTTTTGACAGCTCGAAATTTAAATAAAAATAACGGCTTAACCATTCACCTAACACGAAAATTGAATAACCGAATTTGTAGAGAAGAAAACTCTCTACAGCTTTGTTCTGTTGTGTGTTTTCATATCTCGTATCGTTTCAGAGATATTTGCAAAAATAACGGCGATTTTGGGATGTATGTGTCTGTCTGTCCGTAACGTGTTCCCCGTTTTTAAGACGAACCGTCCAACCGATGAACACCAAATTTTACAGACAATTTTAGGTCGACAGAGACCAGAACCTCCCTTTTTCAAATTTTTCGGACAAAAAATACGGTAGTAATACCAGAAAAGCAGTTTGTAATATAATTGTAATTGAAAACTAACCGTTCATCTGACACGAAAACTGAACAACCTAATTGGTAGAGGGGAAAATTCTCTACAACTTCGCTCTAATATGTTTTTTTTTCTTCATATCTTGCATCGTTGCAGAGATATTTGCAAATATAACGGCGTTTTGACGATGTTTGTCTGGCTGTAACGTGTTCCCACTTTTTAGGTCGAACCGTTCAACCGAAAGGCACCAAATTTTACAGACATAATTGTTGGCTGCCAGAGACCAGAACCTCACTTTTTGAAATATTTCTGACAAGAAATACGTTAGTAATACCAAAAAAGGTCGTGGTTCGAATCCTGCAGTAACTTTTTTTTCGTTGTGTTCGAAAACTTACACAATTATTTTTGTTTATTCGTAATTTTCTATATTTTATAAAATAATGGCTTCAATAAGTTACTTTTTTTGCAGTATTGGCTTTACTATTAGTTGACGTCGGTAGTCTGATTGTTCAGCTTGTGAAGAGGTACGACGCTGTTTTCGGAAAGTCATCTGCATAGCTACTAATGGCCTTCCAAGCAGCTAACCTACTCAGCTGTCCTTTAATGTGATGACAATGTGTTCAGATAGTCAACGTACACACAAACAAAAACTGAGAAAACACGTGGAATTAGATATCCCAAAATGTTTTATATAACTGAATTCGAAAACAACGAGTTATTTACATACTAGTCGACCCGGCAATGCTTCTCAATGGCTAGTGTGTATGTACTCTTGCTTTGAACGTCAAATGCACAAAATTTTATCGCAATAGTAAGAATGATATTGACAGCCCAAAGAAAAGAGCTCTTTCAGATTTCCACAAATTTTCCTATTTTCTGGCCAACTATTCCAAATTTTACTTCACTGAAACCTTCCTCTCGCTCTGAGCGTCGAATGTGCAAAATTTTATCGCAATATGATGAATGGTTTTGATATTTCATAGAAAATTTTTTTTATTTTTCCTGTTTTCCGGGAAACTTTTCCAAATTTTTATTTCATAAGAACGTTACTCTTGCTTTGAACGTCAAATATACCAAATTTTATCACAATCAGACCTTGTTCGGGTTTTGCGACTTTCCTTTTTAAATGTCAACTTTTTAAAACCTAAACTTTTCCAAGACCATAATGAACAAAGCAAAAAATGAATTACCCGTCGTGCGAACAGTCAGGTATAGTGCTGAATTCAATCAAAAACACATTAGAAAACGCACTTTCAAGTTTTCTCAAATTTCCAACTTTCCGGTAGATTTTCCAATAACTTCATTTTATACAAACTTTGTCCTGTCAAGTGATGCTCTTACAATCATGTGGTAATTTATTGTTATTCATAGGAAAAAATCGCTTTCAGTTTTTCCTAAATTTTCCCACTTTCCGGGCGACTTTTCCAAATTTTTATTTCATGCACACCTTCCTCTTGCTTTCAACATGAATTTTGTCTCAGTTGAACAAACGGTATTGGTAGCTCACTGTAAAGAGCTGTTTCAGTTTTCCCTTATTTTCCTCTTTTCCGGACGTTTCCATATTTTATCACCGTTTAAACCTTCCCTGACTTACACGAGTATTTCAAGATTTAAATTAGCCAAAACGGTTCAGCCGTCCTCGAGTTTTAGCGAGACTAACTAACAGCAATTCATATATAGTACTTATGTATACTTACTTGCAAATTTTCAAAATCGATTTTTTCGAGATTTTTTTTGCAGCTGCGTCGATTGACTTTGGCTGATTGTTACGGAAGCTTTGAACTTCGCGTGGCATAAATATCAAAAAATTCTAAAATCCGATACCCACGTGGTCTCCTTGTAAATGACGTAACTACGTTGGTCATCAGTCCTTAGGCTCACAAACTACTTTAAGTAACTTATGCTGAAGACAATACAAACACCGATCCCCGAGGAAGGATTCGAACCTCCGACGACGAGTAACCGCGCGCTCCGCAACAATGCACCTTAGAACGCTCGGCCACTCCTCCGCGGCGATTCGTAAGACGATCTACCTTGTTATTCCAACTACCGGTATGTGTGATTGTCGTTTCTTCTCTCTCCGTCTCCACAGTATTGCTTCTATCCGTCCGTACTACACCGGAAGATATTTATGTATTCGATGCAGACCTGCCTTATGTTTTACCCTTTTGAAGTATGCATACAGTTACCAAAAACCAGCTGCATTTCGTCGCAGTAATACTTTGAATTAAGTTAGTTCAAGGAACATTGAATCTCTCATTGTCAAGGCGACTACAGATCAGGACACACTACAGCAGTGGTGCCTATGTTTCACTCTGCAGCCAAAACTACACAGCGCAGACGAATAGTGTTTGTTTGTGGTAGCAGGTATCAGTCTCCCATTGTAGAATATGGTGGTAGAGGGTTCATTACGATAAGGGGGTGTAAGATACGGGTGCTGAAAGTTACCGACTTATATAATGGTTGAAAGTTGTCAGCTTATATAAAATATGACTGAAGACCAGCGATGACTTTTGACACTATAATAGCAAAGAGGTTATATATAACGAAACGTAATGCACATTCTGCAGTTGTTTTTCTGCTACAAGCATACGAATAAAGGAAAATAAGTGCATATCGCAGTTTGAGATTTACAACTACTAAGAAAGATGTCTAAGCCTCAGAAAGAAATTTCGCGTTCTCGATCCGTTTCTAAAAGACAAAACGGTGCTAAAAAGAGAATTTACAGACGACAGAAACTAGAAACTTGTAGATTTTGTTTATCTTACACTGTAGGTCTACATCTACATGGGATACTCTGCAAATCGAATTTAAGTGCCTGGCAGACGATTCATCAAACCACCTTTATACTATTTATCTCCCATTCCATTCTCGAATAGCGCGCGGGAAGAAAGAACACCTGAATCTCTCTGTTCGAGCTCTGATCTCTCTTATTTTATTCTGATGATCATTTCTACCTATGTAAGTGGGAGTCAACAATACATTTTCGCATTCGGAGTAGAATTTTTTTTTTTTTTTTTTTTTTTGTGGTTTTAGGGCGCACAACTGCTGTGGTCATTAGCGCCCAACACTGCCCATAGTAAAAAAGAACCGGGGTTAGAAATTAAATGGCTTTCGCCATATTTGCACGATGTATAAAAAGTAAAACTCTGTTAACCGATTGCGGGTCATCAGCTAAAATGTCAGACATTTCAAGTGGGAAACACAGATCATGACGGAGACGGTTAAAAAACGGACATTGCACTAAAAGATGGTTCACAGTAAAAGGTGCATCACAGTGCTCACATAAGGGAGCAGGACCACCACGTAATAAATGCTGGTGGCTAAAACGGCAGTGGCCAATACGAAGCCGGGCCAGAACAATCTCCTCTCGGCGGGAGGGTCGAGATGACGTTGACCAGAGATCAGGCACAGGTTTAATGGCTCGCAATTTGTTCCCTGACAGGGATGACCAATGTAGATACCAACGGGAGATAATACGCTGGGAGATACCAGCGCGAAGGTCATCAGAGCTGGTGGAAAAGGTAGATAGCCGAGGAAGGAGAACTGCTTCCTTGGCAGCCGTATCCGCAGCCTCATTCCCCAACACTCCCACATGGCCAGGGACCCACAGAAACGTCACCGTAGTTCCGCTCGTTGAAAGAGCAGTAAGGCAATTGTGGATGCTTTGTACCAGGGGATGGGCCGGATATAGCATGCGAAGGCTCAACAAAGCACTCATAGAGTCCGAGCAAATGACAGTCTTACTGAGCGAGTGTCGCCGGACGTATTGTGTGGCTTGGTATAATGCATACAGCTCAGCTGTAAAAATGGAACTCCACTCAGGAAGACGATATTTAAAAGAGACGTTGCCAAGTACAAAAGCACACCCAACACCCTGGTCTGTCTTTGAGCCATCAGTGTAAATGAACAAATTGTCATCAAATTTAAACCGGAGTGCGTCAAATTCTCTCTGGTAGACGAAACGAGGTGTGGAGTCCTTTGGAAGAGAATGAATATCAAAGTTAACACGGACTTCGGGGCTTCGCCACGGTGGAGAGGTGCTCTCTCCAGTCGAGAAGATAGCAGGCATTGTAACGCCAAGCTGGCCGAGTAGCGAACGCAAGCGTACTCCCGGCGGTAGCAGAGCAGACGGGCGCAGAGCGAAGAGACTGTCAAGTGATTCGTTAAAAAAAACTGCGTACGTCGGGTGTCCTCGCATGGACGACAAACGACTAGCGTAACGGCTAAGCAGGAGTTCCCGACGGTAAGAAAGGGGTAGTTCGGCGGCCTCGGCATAGAGGCTCTCAACGGGGCTAGTATAAAACGCTCCTGTCGCCAGACGGAGACCTTGGTGGTGGATTGTATTAAGGCGGCGCAGTATGGATGGGCGAGCCGAAGAATAAACGATGCTACCATAGTCCAGTTTGGACCGAACTATGGTGCGATACAGATGGAGGAGAGTAGACCTGTCAGCTCCCCACGAGGTGCCACTTAACACCCGCAGCACATTGAGAGAGCGGGTACAGCGAGCTGCCAAACGGGATATGTGGGGAGACCAACTTAACTTCCTGTCGAGAACAAGTCCCAAGAACGTCGTGGTATCCACAAATGGAAGTACTATGGCGCCCAGACGAAGGGACGGGGGAAGGAACTCCTTCCGCCGCCAGAAGTTCATGCAGACTGTCTTGTCAGCTGAGAATCGAAAGCCAGTGTCCATACTCCACGCGTGGAGATTGTCTAGGCACCGCTGGAGGCGCCGCTCCAGGAGACCCGTTTGCTCAGAGCTGCTGTAGATCGCGAAGTCGTCAACAAATATGGACGCCGACACTCCCAGTGGAAGGTGATCGGCTATAGAATTGATTGCCACTGCAAATAAAACAACGCTCAGGACCGAGCCCTGGGGGACTCCGTTCTCCTGATTAAAAGTGCTCGATAAAACCGAACCAACACGCACTTTAAAAACATGGTCTGTTAAAAATTCGCGGATAAAAATTGGCAGGCGACCCCGAAAACCCCATGTATGCAGAGTGCGGAGGATGCCCATCCTCCAGAAGGTGTCGTATGCCTTTTCCAGATCAAAGAACACCGCTACTGTCTGGCGCTTCCGTAAAAAGTTATTCATTACTGAGGTAGATAGGGCAACAAGATGATCCACCGCAGAACGGTGCTTGCGAAACCCACATTGGACATTAGACAGGAGATGTCGCTTTTCAAGCCACCATACCAGGCGCCCGTGAATCATGCGTTCCATCACCTTGCATACGCTACTGGTGAGGGAAATGGGGCGGTAGCTGGAAGGGAGACATTTGTCCTTCCCAGGCTTTGGTATGGGAATGACTATGGCTTCACGCCAGCGTCGCGGAAAGGTGCCTTCTATCCATATGCGGTTGTAGGTGGCCAGTAGGAAGTGCAAGCTCGTTGGCGAAAGGTGTTGCAGCATCGCCACGTGAATGCCATCTGGTCCTGGAGCGGAGGACCGCGAAGACGAGAGTGCGTGGTGAAGCTCTCGTACAGTAAACTCGGTATTGTAGCATTCACGGTTCTGAGAGGTAAAGGGCAATGGAGTCGCCTCCACCGTCCGTTTCCTAGCTAGGAAAGCGTCAGTGTAATGTGATGAGCTAGACACCTCTGCAAAATGTCGACCCAGTGCGTTGGCTATTTGTGGAGGATCGACGACGGTGTCAGTTGCGACACACAGACCGGGAATTGGGGAATGAGCCATAGTGCCCGAAATTTTTCGAAGGTTACCCCAAATGATGGAGGAAGGGGTAGACCTATTAAAAGAGCTCGTGAATGAGCGCCAACTGGCGCGTTTACAGTCGCGAAAGAGGCGACGACAATAGGCCCGCAGCCGTTTGTATCGGATGCAGTTGTCGAGCGTGGGCCGTTGTTTGAAGATTCTAAGGGCACGTCGCCGTGCTCGCAGAGCGTCACGGCATTCCGCGGTCCACCACGGGACAAGGGGACGACGTGCGTGGGAAGTCTTGCAGGGGATGGAACATTCCGCGGCTGTCAGAATAACTGTGGTAATGTGTTCCACTTGGTCGTCTATACTAGGATAATGGTAAGTACCAAAATCCGCCAGTGACGTGTAGAGCTCCCAGTCCGCTTTCGTTAACTGCCAGCGGTGTGGATGCTCAAGGGTGTCAGGCATCATTAGGTGAATTACACACGGAAAATGATCGCTCGAATTTGTGTCAGAGAGCAGACCATTCAAGACGCCGTGCCAGCTGAGCAGTGCAGATAGCTAGATCTATATGGCTGAAAGTATTTGTGGTGTCTTAAAGATAAGTTGGTTCACCAGTGTTAAGGCAGACGAGCTGAAGGTGGTTCAGTATATCTGCCAGGAGGGAGCCCCGTGGACATGGTCGTGGGGAGCCCCAAAGGGGGTGGTGGGCATTGAAATCTCCCACCAACAAAAACGGACGCGGAAGCTGGTCAATAAGATCTAGGAGATCTGATCTAGTGACGGGAAAAGAGGAAGGAGCGTAAATATTGCACAGTGTGAAGACAAATCCAGGAAGGTATATCCGGACAGCAACAGCTTGTATTGGAGTACACAAAGGGACCGATGTACTGTGTACGTCATCCCGAATAAGCAACATTACGCCCCCGTGGGCTGGAATTCCTGCCACTGGAGGAAGGTCAAAGCGAACGGCAGTGTAGCGTGGGAAAGTAATTCGAGTACCAGGGAGCGATTTTGTCTCCTGTAGAGAGAAGATGATTGGATGATATGTTCGCGTTAGAAGCTGCAGTTCTGTCCAATTCGACCGGATACCACGAATGTTCCATTGAAGAATATCCATAATGGGATAAAATGAGATGAAGGTGGACATCAGCCCGACGAAGGCGGCGGGCCACAGTGCGAATGTTCGCAACTGGTGGTGTCTGAGACAGGAGGGTCTTGCTACATATTCTCAGAGGTTACCACAGCAGCTGCGTGAGTGTGGTTGGCAGCCCCATCTGTGGCTGATGCACCTGGAGAGACTATAGGCTTCCAGGGGATGCCATCGTCACATTGTGAGGTAGGAGGGGGGAGAGTTTTCCCCCTATTTGATTTCTTGGAGCCCTGGTGAAGCTCCTTGGTTGGCTCAGATGTTTTGGTAGGGGTGCGGAGGAAATCCTCGCGCGAATGCTCTGTCTTAGAGTTTCGCGTCTCTATCTGTGGTTTCACAGCTGAAGATTAAGACTTTGAAGAGGTACTCACACTTTTCGTTGAACGTGACGCCGTTGTCGATGTAGACTGTTTGACAACTACTGTCGTAAACTGTAGGTCACAAGTCTGTGTGGCCATATCCCATGTTGGTGGAGGCGTTGCAACTACAGTACTGTAGTTACCACGCGGCGGGGTCTTGGGCTTACGACTGGCGTACATTTTACGTGCAACTGGTATGGGAACCTTTTCCTTTACACGGATTTCCTGGATGGCTCGTTCATCGGCAAACACGGGACATTCCCGGGAGGAAGCAGCATGATTCCCGTTACAATTGATGCAATGAGGGGACGGTGGTGGACAAATCCCCTCATGGGCCTCTTTACCACAGGTGACACATATGACTGGGTTCTTGCAAGACTGGCTTGTGTGGTTAAATCGATGGCACTGATAACACCGAGTAGGGTTAGGGATGTAAGGTCGTACTGTGATGACCTCATACCCTGCCTTGATCTTCGGCGGCAGAGCCACTCGGTCGAAGGTCAGAAACACTGTGCGAGTGGGCACTACAACATTGTTCTCTTTTTTTGTCACTCTGTGTACTGCGACGACGCCTTGAGCTGCTAGATATTCTTTCAGTTCATCCTCAGTCAGACCGTCCAAACTGGCCGAGAAGACTACCCCTCGGGAATAATTGAGGGTCGGATGGACCTCAACTCGAACCGGGTAGCTGTGGAGCAGAGTAGCCTTAAGCAGCCGCTGTGCCTGGGAGCCACTTTCTGTTTCTAACAGTAGTGTTCCATTACGTAGGCGGTTGCAGGTCTTAACTGGGCCGGCAATGGCATCAACCCCTTTTTGAATAATAAATGGGTTCACCGACGAAAAGGATTGTCCTTCCTCAGTACGGGTCACCACAAGGAACTTTGATGTCTGTAAATTTTTCTGTTCAGACACACTATTGTCTAGTACATCAATTTCTAAAGACTCTTTACATTTTCTTTTTTTTAGAACCATCGCGGTTGTATCCCCCACGATTGCCAGTGTCTCCGATGGCACGCTCCTTCCTGCTGGGGGCCCCCAATGGAAGCACACCCGCCTTGGGTGATTTTTCACACCCCAGGTCACACCTCCCGATCTACAGACGGAGGGACCAATCGGCGAATCGGGAAGGTATCAGCGCAGGCAATCGCCCCTCCCCTGGCCTGGCCTTAACCAGGGGGTACGCACGCACCCTACATGCCAGCCCGGGGCTGGGACTTACGCATTACCCAGTCACCCATATGGGTGGCCTTCAAGTGCATACAGGGAGGAGGAAGAGAGAAATAGTAGGAGGAGAAGCCTCAAACGCAGACGCGGAGGCAAAGAAAGAGGTGAAAGAAGACTGTAAAGCCAAAAGGGTCAGAACTTCGGTTCCCCGAAGGATGCAGAGACTCGGTCCCCAAGAGAGGGGGAAAAGGACAGTAGAAGAAGCGTCATGTAGCACGGAAAGGAAAGAGTGCTACAAGGGCTGGGGCCCCGTGCACGCCACGCACGTACTCACCACAGAGCGGTGAGCCCCCTGAGGGGTCGGAGTAGAATGTTGGCGATTGGAGTTTCGCAAGTAACCCACGCCTCAGCGATAAGCGCCGTTGTTGTAATGATTCCCATCCCAGATCCTGTATCATTTCCGTAACGCTGTCTCCCCTGTATCGTGACAATACGAAACGAGCTGCCCTTCTTTGGACTCTTTCGATGTCCTCCATCAAACCCACCTGATAAGGATCCCACACTGGGCTGCAATACTCCAAAAATGGACGGACAAGCGCAGTGTATGCAGTTTCTTTAGTAGTTCTGTTGCATGTTTTTAGGGTTCTGCCAATAAAACGCAGTCTCTGGTTCGCCTTTCCCACGATATTATCTACGTGTTCTTTCCAGTTTAAGTCTGAAGTAATAGTGATTCCTAGGTATTTTGTGGAGTTTACGGCCTTCACATTTGATTGATTTATGTTGTAAACAAAGTTTAACGGATTTCTTTTCGTACTCATGTGGACGACTACACACTTTTCATTATTTAGAGTCAATTGCCAATTTTTACTCCATACTGATATCTTATTCAGATCGTTCTACAGTTGGTGTTGATCTTCCGATGATTTTACTAGACGGTAAATGACGGCGTCATCTGTAAACAACCTAAGAGAGGAACTTAGATTTCCCCCTAAATCGTTTATGTAAATAAGGAATAGCAGAGGACCAATAACACTACCCTGTGGATCGCCCGATATCACCCCGTTTTAGTCGATGCCTTACCATCGATTACTACGAACTGTGTCTTCTGACAAGAAATCCCCTATCCAATTGCAAATTTGGGGCGATATACCATAACCACGCAATTTGATTAAAAGCCGTTTGTGAGGTACGGTGTCAAAAGCTTTCTGGAAATCAAGAAATACGGAATCGATTTGCGAACCTTTGTCGATAGCACCCATCACTTCGTGTGAATATAGAGCTGTGAGTTGTGTTTCGAATGAACGGTATTTTCTAAATCCGTGTTGACCTTGGGTCAATAGATCGTTCTGTTCGAGATAATTCATAATATTTGAATACAGGATATGTTCCAAAACCCTGCTGCAAATTGACGTCTATGAAATAGGCCTGTAGTTTAGTGGGTTACTCCTACTGCCTTTCTTGAATATAGGTGTGACCTGTGCAACTTTCGAATCTTTTGGTACAGATCCTTCTTTGAAAGAGCGGTTGTATATGGCTGTTAAGTAAGGAGCTATCGCTTCAGCATAATCAGATAGAAATCTAATGGGTATACAATCCGGACCAGAAGACTTGTTCTTGTTAAGTGATTTTAGTTGCTGCACTACTCCGATGATATCTACTTCTACGTTACTCATTACGGCATCTGTTCGTAATTCGAAATCTGGAATATTGGTTTCGTCTTCTTTGGTGAATGAGTTTCTAAAAGCCATGTTTAATAACTCTGCTTTAATAGCGCTGTCATCGGCAGGATCGCCATTACTATCACGTAGTGAGGGTATTCTTTGTGTTTTGCCTCTAGTATATTTAACATATGCCCAAAATCTCTGCGTTTTCAGTCAAATTTCGAGAAAGAGTTTCGTTGAGGTAAGTATTGTAGGCATCTCGCATTAAAATCCTCGCTAAATTTCGAGCTTCTGAGTACGATCGCAAATCCTGGGGATTTCGTGTTCGTTTAAATTTAGTATGCCTTTTCCTTTGCTTTTGCAACATTATCCTAACCTGTTTTGTATACCAAGGGGGATCGCCTCCTTTTATTAATTTATTTGGTATAAATCTGTCAATTGCTGTCGATACCACTTCTTTGAATTTGAGCCACATCTGGTCTACACCTACGTTTAGTGTTAGAAACGAGTGGAAGCTGACTTTCAAGAAGCAATGTATTTTTTTCTATCTGCTTTCCGGAACAAATATACTTTGCGTTTATTTTTGGTAACTTTGGGACTTTCGATAGTCAATTTCGCTACTACAGCTCTGTGTTCACTAATACCTGTATCCGTTTTGATGCTCATTATGAGCTCAGGATTATTTGTTGCTAAGAGATCAAGTGTTTTCACATCCATTTACAATTCTAGTTGGCTCATGAACTAATTGTTCGAAGTAATTCTCAGAGAATGCGTTGAGTACAATTTCGGACGATGCTTTATGCCTACCTGCTGATTTGAAAATATAATTTCGCCAACAGATCGAGGGTAAATTAAAATCACCACCTACTATTATCGTGTGAGTCGGGTACGTTTTTGTAATTAGACTCAGGTTTTCTTTGAACCTTTCTGCTATTGTATCGTCAGAGTCGGGAGGCCGGTAAAAGGAACCGATTATTAACTTCTTACGATTTTCGGGTACAGCTTCTACCCATAATAGCTCGCACGAACTATCAACTTCAACTTCGCTACATGAAATACTACTTTTGACAGCGACAAACACGCCCCCACCTATTTTGTTTAATCTATCCTTTCTGAACACCGATAGGTCTTTTGAAAATACTTCTTCTGAACTTATTTCCGGCTTGAGCCAACTTTCGCTGCCTATAATGGTGTGTGTTTCGGTGCTTTCTATTAACGCTTACAGTTCTGGAACTTTCCCGACACAGCTACGACAATTTACAACTGTTATACCGATAGTTTCCGGATCTACATTTCTCCTGTGATCCACCTGAACCCTTTGAGATTGCCCATTTTCTATTTCCCCGAAGCTCTTTACCCTAAAAAACCGCCCAGTCCACGCCACACAGCCCCCGCTACCCGTGTAGCCGCTTCCTGCGTATAGTTGACTCCTGACCTATTCAGCGGAACCCGGAAACCCACCACCCGATGGCGCAAGTCAAGAAATCTGCAGCCTACACGGTCGCAGAACCGTCTGAGCCTCTGATTCAGACCCTCCACTCGGCTCTGTATCAGAGGTCCACAGTCGGTCCTGTCAACTATGCTGCAGATGGTGAGCTCTGCTTTCATCTTGCAAGCAAGACTGGCAGTCTTTACCACTTCAGTTAGCCGCTCGAAACCTGAGAGGATCTCTTCAGATCCGAAACGACACACATCATTGGTACCGACGTGAGCCACCACCTGCAGTTGGCTGCACCCCGTAGCCTTCATGGCATCCGGGAGGACCCGTTCCACATCTGGAATGACTCCACCCGGTATGCACACGGAGTGCACGTTGGCCTTCTTCCCCTCCTTGGCAGCCATCTCTCTAAGGGGCTCCATCACCCGCCTAACGTTGGAGCTCCCAACTACAAGTAAACCCACCCTCTGTATCAGCAGTTTTACGATATTAACATCCCTAAAGGGGTGAAATAGGGGATGAACGGTTTTTTTTTTTTTTTTTTTTTTTTTTTTTGAAAATACGTTGCTATTAAGGCAATTTTGAAGCAAGAAATACAAAACTTCTGATTTAGATTTTTGATTGCAATTTAAAAAATATGTGTTTCGATATTTTTGGAAATTCAACCACTGAGTGGGTGAAATGAAAAATTTTAAGGGAGCTACTAAGACTATTTTGATGCTAGAAATGCGAAAATTTGGATTTTGAACCATGCCTAGAATAAGAAAAAACACGCAAAAGGTTCCGGATGTTTTGAATTCTATCATTGGTGCAATAGAGGGTGGTAAGTTGTATCAAATTTCATTCATTAGGAAAGCATTTTTAAAGCTAAATGTATGAAAATTTAGATTTACAAGTAGAAACACTCAATGCAGACCATCGAGTCTACGCTTGCGAAGACTTAAGCTGTTTACGTAATAAACTAGAAATCTTAGACCTAATATCTTGTGTTTGGCGGGGGATTGGTCATATATATTTCTGACTACGTCAGAATGGGACCGAACTGCTTTGGTCATAAGTTCCTAGACTTAACCAATTTAAACTAACCTAAAGACAGCACACACATCCATGCTCATGGGGGGATTCGAACCCCCGACGCGTGCGGCTGCGCGATCCGTAACATGGCGCTCCAGACCGCTCGGCCAGTCTGTTTTGTTTATCTCGGAATTACTAATGTTTGTAAATCTAAGGTACTTGACGTTGATCATCAGTCCCTTACAAACTACTTCAACTAACGTCAAGTAACTAATGTTAAGGACAACACAAACACCCATGCCTGAGGGAGGACACGAACCTCAGACGGCGAGCAACCGCGCACTCCACTGCAAGGCGCCTTAGCTCTGGTTCACTCCACTGCGTCACCTTGCAATGAACTTGTGTATTGCTTGCGTAAATATTCGCACCAGCAACATAGTCACCGACAGCTAGTTCTTCGACAGATATTAGCATACTTTTGTAAAATATGGAGCGGTTTAAATTCCACTTTTGTTAAATGCTGTTCGCTTCCCAATAATTTATGAGAATTTTCTTCGGCTACTAGCACCTATGTACTGCCGAGTTCTGTTGCGCACAACCCTTTTGAATTCTTGGTAAACTTGTTTTCTTTTATGAATTTAAGACTTTTCACTAAGTTGCTAAACAGTCACTCTTAGAACCACTTCCCTGTCATACTATTAACCACCTGCATCTACAGCCCCAAATTAAATCAAGAAATAATGTATGCTATATTCGCTTCAGAAACTTCCAAAATTATCCCTTTGTTGTAGACTTTTTGGCGCAAGACTTGTTAAAAATTCAAATCGGGTTTTTAAATTCATCGTTTATTTTCAAGGATTTTAAAATTACAGTCTCATGAAAACGTCGTGTCTTCTTCAAAATAAGAAATCATAACTCTTCATATATGTTAAACACTTCTTGACATTAAAGATAGAGGCGAAGCAATGAATTAAAATTTGTGATGCGACCGGGAATATAAGCCGGACCTCCATGCTTACTAGACGTCTTACCGTTTTGGCCCACTTTAGGTTACGGTAGTAACACTAAAAGTGGGACTTTATGATCGTCTTGACAGCTCTAAATTTCAATGAAAATAACGGCTTAACCATGCATCTGACTAGAAAATTGAATAACCGAATTTGTAGAGGAGAAAATTCTCTACAACTTTTTTTTCATATCTCGTATCGTATCAGAGATATTTACAAAAATAACGGCGATTTTGGAATGTACGTCTGTCTGACTGTCCGTAACATGTTCCCTATTTTTAAGACGAACCGTTCAGCCGATGAGCACCAAATTTTTCACACATAATTTTAGGCCGCCAGAGACCACAACATCTTTTTTTCAATTTTTTCGGACAAAAAGTACGGTATTAATACCAAAAGAAGCCATTTGTAATATAATTGTAATTGCAAACGAACCGTTCATCTGACACGAAAATTGAATAACCTAATTGGTAGAGCGGAAAATTCTCTACAACTTCGCTCTATTATGTTTTTTTCATATCTCGTATCGTTTGAGAGATATTTGCGAAAATAACGGAGTTTTGACACCCTCCATTGAATTGACGAAAACCAGCCGTTCACAGATGTCACGTGACATTGTCTCTGGCATACGCCATCTTGCGTTGCGTATTTGATTATTGTAACTTACACGATGCCATTTCAAAACAATGGCGCACTGAAGAATTAAAAATACATCGTTCTTCATACGGTAAATGATAATCCAGTGTCTACAAATGCCATATTAGCATCAGTTAACAACGCCCATCAATAGTATGAGATTTAAGAATGCTATACCTAACTGTTAGCTGTAGTGTAGTGGGAATGTGTTGTAGTGTGACGCTGAAGGACAGTGGTTCGAAATTTAGGCGAGCAGAGTAGGCCTACTCACTTTTAAAGTAACGTATCTAACATGACTGACATTTCATTCTTAATTTTTAATCTTTATTTACAGTTCATAAATATTTTCCCATGCTATTTTGAATTTTAATGTCTGACAATTTTTACATATTCTTTCTGCGTTACGTTTGTCCGATCACCTTCCTTGTCTGTACTTTTATTTGTTCCAGCTTTTACAGCATCTGCTCCACACATTTTGATAATCCCCAGGAGGCAGCATATTGCAATTTGGCGGTTGGGAGGGGCGTGGGAAAACGCGTTGCATTGCGCATGTGTGGTTGAGGTTCAAATTCTATAATGAACCCCATGGATATACATGTGGCGTCTGTTCGGAAAGAATAGACGTCACATTCTGATCCTGCAGCTGTTATTACTTAATATTCATAGAATATATGACTTCAACTGCGATTGGGCAAAGCTGAAAATGTGTACCCAGCCGGGATTCGAACCCGGGTCTCCTGCTTTCTAGGCAGTTGCGCTGACCCCTACACCACTGGGGACACAGTGATCACCGCACCTGCAAGGACTACCCATGCACGCCTCCCGTCAGATACAAATTCCCAGCTTCGCCCTGCCCATAGTACTCAAACTCGTAGTTTAACTAATTCCCGTAAGAGTAAGCCCTTACTCTTACGGGAATTAGTTAAACTACGAATTTGAGTACTATGGGCAGGGCGAAGCTGGGAATTTGTATCTGACGGGAGGCGTGCATGGGTAGTCCTTGCAGGTGCGGTGATCACTGTGTCCCCAGTGGTGTAGGGGTCAGCGCAACTGCCTAGAAAGCAGGAGACCCGGGTTCGAATCCCGGCTGTGTACACATTTTCAGCTTTGCCCAATCGCAGTTGAAGTCATATATTCTATGAATATTAAGTAATAACAGCTGCAGGATCAGAATGTGACGTCTATTCTTTCCGAACAGACGCCACATGTATATATATAATATGCCGGTGACGGGCAATGATCCTATCGTTAGTGGGGAGGGGTGGGCAAGTTTGAAGCCCTTACTCTTACGGGAATTATTTAAACTACGAGTTTGAGTACTATGGGCAGGGCGAAGCTGGGAATTTGTATCTGACGGGAGGCGTGCATGGGTAGTCCTTGCAGGTGCGGTGATCACTGTGTCCCCAGTGGTGTAGGGTCAGCGCAACTGCCTAGAAAGCAGGAGACCCGGGTTCGAATCCCGGCTGGGTACACATTTTCAGCTTTGTCCAATCGCAGTTGAAGTCATATATTCTATGAATATGAACCCCATGGGGGCTGCATATTGGCACTCCCATGGGAGATAGGGACGAGTTGAATCATGTTGTGCCGGCCGTGGTGGCCGAGGAGACTGAGGCGCTCCAGTCACGGTCTGCTCGTTCACTACGGTCGGGGGTTCGAATACCCCTCGGGCATGGATATTTGTGCCATCCTAGTTCGTAAGTATTTCATAAGTAGTTTGTAAGTTTAGGGACTGATGACCCCGTAGTTAAGTCCCATAGACTATACCAACATTTGAACAAAATATTTGAATCATGTTGCAATGCACATGTGTAGCTGATGATCAAATTCCATCCTAAAGCCCCTGGAGGGATACTGGTGTTTCCGTTTGAGGGAGGGATAAAGGAATACGTTTTGCAATGCGCATGCATCGCTGAGGTTCAAATATACTTCTGAACCCCCAGGATGCAGCATATTGCAATTCGGCAGTTGGGAGGGGCGTGGGAAAACACGTTGCTTTGCGCATGTGTGGTTGAGGTTCATATTCTATGATGAACCTCCTGGAGGCTGCATGTTGGCACTGCCATAGGAGATAGTGACGAGTTGAATCGTGTTGCAATGTGCATGTGTGGCTGATGTTCAAATTCCATCCTGAAGCCCCTGGATGGATATTGGTACTTCCGTTCGAGGGAGGGACAAAGGAATACGTTTTGCAATGCGCATGTGTCGCTGAGTTTCAAATATACTTCTGAACCCCCAGGAGGCAGCATATTGCAATTCGGCGGTTGGGAGGGGCGTTGGGAAACGCTTTGCTTTGCACATGTGTGGTTGAGGTTCAAATTCTGTATTGAACCCTCTGGAGGCTGCATATTGGCTTTCCCATGGGAGATAGGGACGAGTGGAATCGTGCTGCAATGCGCATGGGTGCCTGATGTTCAAATTCCATCCTAAAGCCCCTGGAGGTATATTGGTGCTTCCATTTCAGGGAGGGACAAAGGAATACATCTTGTAATGTGCATGCGACAATGAGGTTCAGATATACCTCTGATTCCGCCCAAAGAATTGAAGACCTCGGGGGTAAATAATGATAACCCTCAACTTTCGTATTTTTAATGTATTTGGTGCAAACCATCATATCCGATAGAATGTCACTTTCTTCTTCATGATTCTGCAGAAAATTGACAATTATAAATAGTGAAACATTAGGACATGTAATAGAAACTATTTTTCACATATTTAAGTCGTCAAGTCTCAGCACTTTATAAATGAGGGTTATCGTTATTTTACCCCGAGGTCTTCAATTATGTTTTGCAATAACCTCGAATTAAATCTGATAAAAACTACTTTTTAAAACCATTTGAACTACTCTATTACAGACGGTCTTTCGATGAAGTTCAGAGTTTAATTGTGTCTTACTACAGGCAATGCTCACTCATTTTTTGTTGTTACATTTTCAGAATTTCACCACATTTTTATTCCTGAAGGTAAGATGAATACAGATATGGTACTTGCATATCGGATTATATATAGACTGTGACAATATTACATCGTGATTGCCACCTAGAGCACCGAAAAATATTCCATTACACTTATTGAATTTGTCATTTTAAAATACTCACATGACGTATTTTTTTCTGTATTTAATGTAATAATAATGTCATTTATTCGTAGATGATGCATTGTGAAGTTCACTGGCAAGCAGTATGACATAGCGTGCCGTACACAAATAGTTTCGGCTTAATCTCTTAGGACCAACAATATTAAAATTACTGGAATGCGTGACGCTTTTGCCATTTTCGGGACATTTTCAGCAATTATCCCGATGCGGGAGGAAGAGTCCAAATGCGGGAATGTCCCGCAGAATCCGGGACGGTTGGCCACCCGGTTATAAAAAGAACGGTAAGACGTCTGCCTAGTAAGAGTGGAGGTCCGCGTTCGATTCCCGGCCGCATCAAAATTTTATTTCATTGCTTCGCCTTTATCTTTAGTATCTTTGACATATTCGACACGAAAAACATTCTCAGGGTTTCTGAATTTATATTTAAACTGATACTCCTTGACATGTACCATTTTCTCAGATATTCTGAACTATTTCATAAATAATAGCATAATTACACGTAAAGATCGGTCTGACGTGAACCTTGGTTTCGCGAGAATTGATTCCATACACTGGAAAGTGTGCAAATGTTCTTTCTTCACATAATGTACATTAACGAACGAGGTCGGGGAAGCGACGCGCGAGCCATACTCTCCGTAACGTGGCTGTATATTAGTTGCCGGTCATCATCATCATCATCATCATCATCATCATCATCATCATGGACTGATTATGCCTTTCAGCGTTCAGTCTGGAGCATAGTACCTCTAATAAAATTCCTCCATGATCCCCTATTCAATGCTAACATGATGCCTCGTCTGATGTTATGCCTGTTACTTCAAAATCATTCTGCACCGAATCTAAGTACTTTCTTCTTGGTCTACCTTGACTCCGCTTACTCTCCGCTGCCGAGCTCATGAGTCTCTTAGGTAACCTTGCTTCTCCCATACGTGTAACATGTCCCCCACCTTCTCAGTCTGATCGCTCTAACTGCTTCATCTATGGTGTTCATTTCCAGTTTTTCTTTGATTTCCTCATTATGGACACCCTCCTGCCATTCTTCCCATCTATTGGTACCTCCAATCATTCTTGCTACTTTCATATCTGTAACCTCTACCTTATGAATAAGGTAACCTGTATCCACCCAACTTTCACTCCCATACAACAAAGTTGGTCGAAAGATCGAGCGGTGCACTGCTAACTTAGTCTTGGTACTTACTTACTTCTTGCAGAAGAGAGTAGATCTTAGCTGAGCACTCACTGCATTAGGTTTGCTGCACCTCGATTCCAGTTCTTTCACTATGTTGCCATCCTGTGAGAAAATACATCCCAGGTACTTGAAACTGTCTACCTGTTCTAACTTTGTTCCTCCTATTTGGCACTCAATCTGTTGAAATCTCTTCCCCACCGACATTACTTTCGTTTTGGAGATGTTGATCTTCATATCATAATCCTTGCACCTCTGATCGAGCTCTGAAATATTAGTTTGGCAACCTCTCAATCGAATCGGCCATTATAACCAAGTCATCCGCATATGCGAGGCTGCTTATTTTGTTTTGAGCTATTTTAATCTCGCCCTGCCAGTCTACTGTTGTCAACATGTGATCCATGAATAGTATGAACAACAGTGGTGACACGTTACAACCTAGTCTTACCCCTGAAACTACCCTGAACGTCGAGCTTAATTTGCCATCTACTTTAACTGCTGCCTGACAGTCTACGTAAAGCCTTTTAATTGCCTGCACAAGTTTGCCTCCTATACCATAATCTTGTTCCTCCTAGGAACACGGTCATAAGCCTTTTCTAGATCTATGAAACAGATACAATTCCTTGTTCCACTCATAGTACTTTTCCATTACCTGCCGTAAGCTAAAGATCTGGTCCTGACAGCCTCTAAGAGGCTTTAACCCACACTGATTTTCATCTAACTTGTCCTCAATTAATACTCGCACTCTCCTTTCAACAATACCTGAGAATATTTTGCCTACAACGCTAAGTTGCCGGTGTCGACAAAAAATTACAGCCTGTACTTACCTAGCACGGTCCGTGTATCTCTTCCGCGGCTTTTAGAAAACACGTATTCCTCTTGCTCCAATACAAAACATGGAGGCGAATAGGGTCACAGGGGATGTTCGGGTTGTGGTGTAATTCAATGCACCTGAGAAGGTTCCGCCGTAATTGGATCGACGCGCTCGGAACAACAGGGGCTTTATATTCTTATCGGGAAATGTAGCCGACAGCGCAAACACCTGCGGGATTGGACGAGTCGGAATTCCCGGCCAAATTGTTTTTCGTTGATAACAATCGAGGCGAAGCTTAGCAATCTGTGCGTCAAATCGGTGAGCTTCGCGCGGACCTCGTAACACAACAGCGCGTGAAATTGTCACTGCATTGGTTCTCAGTGACAGGACGAAAACAGCTGTATCACTTACTGCAACTATGAAATTTTTCGATTACGACTTTATTTCTCACGCTCTACACCAGTTTTACGCCGCCATTCATACTTCGCAGTCGACTGGGAAGAACGTGGCAGAGAGTGCATTTCACAGTCAAAGTCGAAACATTCGCTGCTGTGACAGCTGTAACCGACTTACTGTTGGAACGACACTGGCGCTTTTTCTTTTTAAGAAAATAAATAGTTACTATAATTTTTGCGTTTCAAGCATTAATGAAGTATCGAGACACATGCATAATCGTGAAATATAAAAACATTTGACTTTCACTTATGAATCGATAGAAAAAAGAATTTATTAATGAAGAAATGTGTGTACATTTCACCTTAACTCCACCGAAATAATGAGAAAATAACATACGTTGTAGTGCAACAACTCGGTATGGACTATTAATTCGCACATTTATACGTTTCATTCGTCTTCCTCTTACACGCTTTTATTTTCGGTTATAAAGCTAATTGTTGCCGATAGAGAGTGAAATGTACCAACAACTGTGGAATTGGTTTCTTCTTTGTTGAAAAACTGTTTCATTACATTTGACGCTTTACTGTCACGAAGTGTGATTTTTTCCTATAAGCTCAGCTGTGATGCCTGATTTAGTACGTTTTTGGCCCAATTTGGGTTACGATAGTGACACTAAAAGTGGGCCTTTGCGATCGTCTTTTGACAGCACGAAATTTAAATGAAAATAACGGCTTAACTAGTCATTTGACACAAAAATTGAATAACCGAATTTCTAGAGGAGAAAATTCTCTACAACTGTGCTCTCTTAAGTTTTTTTTTTTCCATATCTCGTAGCTTTTCAAAGATATTTGCAAAAATAACCGCGATTTTGGGAGGTATGTCTGTCTGTCCGTAAGGTCTTCCCTGTTTTTAAGACGTACCGTTCAACCGATCAGCACCAAGTTTTACAGACATGATTGTAGGTCGTCAGAGAAAAGAACCTCCCTTTTTAAATTTTTTCGGACAATAAATACGGTGGTAATACCAAAAAAATCCAGTGTAATAGAATTGTAATAGCAAACGAACCGTTCATCTGAAACGAAAATTGAATAACGTAATTGGTAGAGGAGAACATTCTCTACAACTTAGCACCCTTATGTTTTTTTAATATCTCGTATCGTTTGAGACATATTGGCAAAAATTACGGAGATTTGACACCCTCCATTGAATTAACGAAAACCAGCCGTTCGGAGAGGTCACGTGACATTCCTCGCCCAGAACTCTCTGGCATACGCTATCTTGCGTTGCGTATTTGATGATTTTCTTATTGCAGCTTACACGTTCTCATTTCAAAGCAATGACGCACTGAAGAATTAACAAAAAGATGTCGTTCTAGTGTCTACAAATGTCATATTAGCATCAGTTAAGAACGACCATTAATACTATGTAATTAAAGGACACATTATTGCTTGAGAGCCGTAGCGTAGTGGGTAGGGCGTTGGACTGTGATGCTAAAGGTTGGTGGTTCGGAACTACCTACATTTTTTTCCCTAAAAGGGTTTCAGACACTTAATTTTTTATTGTTTAGATTATTATTTTGGTCCAAAATGTTTGCAAAAACTTATGAAACTACAAATCTAAAGTAGGCCGTAAAACACGTCAGTGCGATTTTTAAATTGGGTATTGCATCCCATATAAGTTCCTATGTTTCGCAATCACTTATTGAACTGGAATTGTACTGAAAACACATTAACGTTTATCAGCACGAAAAAGGTTAGATCCGCTAATGTTATTAGCTAGATTCTATTCGTAAAGAAGAATGAAATTCTGTAGTAAGTTACAAGAGAAGAGTAAGTGAACGGGCTTCTAATGTACCGATTTGTACCATCCCAGGGTCCTTAGAAAACGTAAAAGAGACACCATTTAGGCCTACGTTTCCTGTCGTAAAAACTGTGTTCCTAATCAGAATAAATGATACTATCGGTGTACAGTCAGTGTGTCGTGAATGTAACTTCGGTAACTTGCATCATCATTCAGAGAAGAAAACGCCACAATATATTCAGACAATGAGATATTTTATTTTATTGAAGATGTGTTTTAACTAAAGAAATCATTTATATTGGGGGGTGCTGAGCACACACGTAAAATTGACGTGAAAAATAAAATTGTATAAATTAAAAAAATCGGGAAAAAAATAAAAACTACCTTATGACTCTAGAAGCAATGCAAAACGTGACCATAGCGAGAGACGATATTTCATACGTGAAATAAGTGATCAGTTTTGTACGCGGGTCCCCAAGTGAGTGGTAATGAGTGTCCATGTTTCACCCACTATGCTAGCTTTATTCATCCTGAAGCACATCGGTCCTTTTGACATTTCAGGTGTACCTATTTATGAACATTCAGTTGTGTTCTTTCAGGAATTTAGCTTGAAGAATCTGATGCTGATGCTTATGTTAATCGTTTTTCATTTATCTTTGTCACTTCTCTTGTTATTAAAATTATAGATTGTTGGCATTTGTAATGCTTTTCTCTCGGGCTTAAAAAAACCTTGGACTATATTAATACTGTCAGCGATGTCATGAAGTTATCTCGAAGTGATGAAAGTTTCGATGAAGTATATAGCTCTTGCTTGGAACTGACCAAAAAAAAAAAAAAATGATATCGGACTTCAAAATTTCAAAGATTTCTTTAAACCTTGGTGACGGTGTTCTACCAAACGCTTTTGTCAGAAAGAATAAAAATGTTCAAATGTTTGTAAAGCTTATGGGACTTAACTACGGGGTCATCAGTCCCTAAACTTGCAAACTACTTACAAACTAGCTAATACTAAGGACGGCACAAATATCCATGCCTGATGGGGGATCGAGCCCCCCGACCGTAGTGGCCGTGCAGACCGTGACTGGAGCGCCTCAGCCCCTCGGCCACTGCGGCCGGCCAGAAAGAATAGCTTCGCACAAAATGTATTAGATTAGTGTAGAGTGAAAATTATTTCATTGGTCGTGTAGACGTTTTGGGGTGTTACTTATATCGAAATATCCACTTCGGCCAATTAGATCGCTTTATTGTGGTGTCCTAATGCAGCCATGCTTTTCTTTTCTTCCTCCTGCTTCATCCTACCTTTAAAAGGCCAGGCAACAGCATTTTTACTTTTATCAAGTATTGCTCATTCAGAAATGCATGAACATGATTTTCAGGAGGTTAGTTTGAACATTTGTGAACCGCGATGTAGAGTACCTACACTGATTTTGAAAAGTCGGCGCCTCTGTTCAGTACCCCATCTCTAAAAACGGAACTCTTACAGAACAGACAGCGAAGAAGTAAAACGTAGAATATTCCGAGAGAAACAAAGGAATGTTGAAGCACGCGATTCTGCTGGCTCGCTGGAAACGTTGTCTGAATTTTTTTTATCTCGTCTATCGTTGCAAATCGTCTCCGTTTCACTCGAGTATTCAACTACAAAATTTAAAAAATTATATAAATAAATAAAATAAAAAGATGGCGAGGCGACGGCCTTCCTGATCTTGCCTCATGAGCCGTTGGACGAAATCTGAGACAGCGCAATGCACTCCAAGATGCTGTGTCAGAATTTCATGACATGATCCGCTGAAATCTGCAATCTTTCGTTCAGTCAGTCTTCGACTGGCACTTCCGATTTCGTTGACGTTCGCGACATGAGTGCCGTCGGTAGACGTCGTAGATCGGCCTGGAAGAGGTTACGTTTAACTTCCGTCCGGCCATTTTCAAAGCGCTTGAATAATAGCGACAACGGCTGAAGCACTGATCACAGCAGGCCTTCTGCATCATTTGGTAGAGAGCTGGCTATGGTTTTATGGTTTCGAAACCAGGTTTCGAGACACACAACAGTTTCAGTATTTCAAAACCGGAAAGTTTCACGCTTTCGAAACCCTGTGGTTTTATTCTGTTCTGTTTCGGATCACATCCGCGGTCGATTGTCGATACACTTAAACCGTTTCTTCCTGTCGGTTTCACGGTTTCGTGTCGGTTTCACAACACCGGTGTTTCAAACCACTAATGCAGAAAGGCGGGACAGACT
Source organism: Locusta migratoria (assembly GCA_026315105.1). Classification (NCBI taxonomy): domain Eukaryota; kingdom Metazoa; phylum Arthropoda; class Insecta; order Orthoptera; family Acrididae; genus Locusta; species Locusta migratoria. Next base: position 666,342,033 of record CM048746.1, on the reverse strand, counting down.
AATGGTATCGTATAACCACAACACTACGCTCGATAGACTGGTTGAGATCGCAAGGAAAATCTCACGTGTTTGTCGGGGTCGAAACGAGCGATCAATTGCAGCGATATCTAATCCGACGGATCGCTGCGATTTTTTTTTTTTTTTTTTTTTTTTTTTTTTTTTGTGGTTTTAGGGCGCACAACTTCTACGGTCATTAGCGCCCAGCCAAGAACATAGATTCGCTATGATCTAAAAAATGTAGACTGTCAGAACATCAACAAGAGGCTAAAAAAGAAAGATAAAAGACAATTAAAAGAGTTAAATATCCTTGGATAAGTTGGCCAAGTTGATAAAACGCAAAACTCGAGCAGCTGCTCGTGTGTCATCAGCTAAAATTTCCTCCAGAGTAGACGGAAAGTGAAGGGCTACACGGAGATGATTAAAATTAACACAAGTCAGTAAAACATGTCGCACTGTCAACAGTTCACCGCAGGAGCATAGCGGTGCAGGTTCGGCGGATAGCAAGTGACGGTGGCTGAAACGGCAATGACCGATCCGCAACCGAGCCAGGATGACCTCCTCCCGCCGAGAGGGGCGTGAGGATGTCCTCCAAGCGGTCGGGATCGGTTTGACAGTTCGCAATTTATTGTTGTACAGTGAAAGCCACACACTGTGCCATTGCGACACGATACTCCGGCGAAGAGCCCGTTGAACATCGTCCGATGGGACGCAAAAGGTAGCCATGCGAGGTAAAAGAGCTGCTGCCTTGGCTGCTGTGTCGGCGGCCTCATTCCCGGGCACACCCACATGGCCAGGGACCCACAGGAAAGAAACGTGACAGCTGTCATCCGCCAGCAACTGGAGGGAGCGTTGGATCCGATACACGAGAAGATGGTTCGAGAAAGGGTCCTTAAGACTCTGCAGGGCACTAAGGGAGTCCGAACATATGGCATAGAAAGGTTGGCGGTGGCGGCAGGTATACAAAACGGCCTGGTGGAGGGCGAAAAGCTCAGCCGTGAAGGTCGAGCACCGGTCAGGGAGCTTGTATTGGAACCGGTTGTCCCCGACGACGAAGGCAGATCCGACACCGGCAGTGCTCTTGGAACCATCAGTGTAAATAAATACGGCATTATCGAACCGCGAACGGAGTTCGACAAGCCTCGAGCGGTATACCAAATCCGGAGTGCTCTCCTTGGGGAGCGAATTAAGTTCGAGGTGTGTGTGAACCTGGGCCTGATGCCACGGTGGCAATGGGCTTTCGCTCAACCGAAGGGTGGAAGGAAGGGTAAAATCGAGCCGCTGTAGCAGGCGGCGAAACCGAACTCCCGGTGGAAGCAAGGCAATCGCAGACAACTGATATTGGCGATCGAGTGAGTCGTCAAAAAATAATCTGTAAGAGGGATGGTTGGGCATCGACCGTAGGCGGCATGCATACCGACACAAGAGTATGTCACGTCGAGTGGTCAAGGGTAATACAGCAGCCTCGGCATACAGACTTTCAACAGGGCTGGTATAAAATGCACCGGTCGCCAAACGTAATCCACGATGGTGGATAGAGTTGAGACGGCGGAGAATCGACGGCCGTGCTGAAGAGTACACAAGGCTTCCATAGTCGAGCTTCGACTGAACAATGGCCTGGTAAAGGTGAAGTAGGACGGTACGATCCGCTCCCCATGATGTGCCACTGAGGACACGAAGAACGTTAAGGGATCGGGCACAACGGGCAGCCAGGTAGGACACGTGTGTGGACCAGCAAAGTTTCCGATCCAACATGAGTCCCAAGAATTTCGTAGTCTCCAAGAAAGGGAGAGCAACAGGGCCGAGACGTAGAGAAGGTGGAAGAAATTCCTTGTATCTCCAAAAATTGATACACACAGTTTTCTCAGTGGAGAATCGGAAGCCGTTTGCGATGCTCCAGGAATATAGACGGTCAAGACAGCGTTGGAGAGAACGCTCCAAGAGACACGTCCGCTGGGCGCTACAATAAATTGCGAAATCGTCAACAAAAAGAGATCCGGAGACGTCGGCTGAAAGGCAGTCCACGATCGGATTGATTGCAATGGCAAAGAGCGCCACACTCAAGACGGAGCCCTGTGGTACCCCATTCTCCTGGCAAAAGGTATCTGACAAAACAGAGCCCACCCGTACCCGGAACTTGCGATCCGCCAAAAACGCTTGAATGAAAAGAGGAAGGCGGCCCCGAAGGCCCCATGTGTGTAATGTGCGGAGAATACCCGCTCTCCAACAGGTATCGTATGCCTTCTCCAAGTCGAAGAACACGGCTACTGTTTGACGCTTCTTTAGAAAGTTGTTCATAATGAAGGTCGACAACGTAACGAGGTGGTCAGCAGCAGAGCGGTGTCGACGAAAACCGCATTGTATATTAGTCAGGAGGCGGCGAGATTCGAGGAGCCAGACCAACCGAGCGTTAACCATGCGTTCCATCACCTTACAGACGCAGCTCGTCAGAGAAATGGGACGATAACTGGAAGGAAGGTGTTTGTCCTTCCCTGGTTTGGGGATGGGGACAACAATGGCTTCACGCCAACTTGTGGGAACATGACCTTCAGTCCATATGCGATTGTAGGTACTAAGAAGAAAGCACTTGCCCGCAGGAGAGAGGTTCTTCAGCATCTCAATATGAATGGAATCGGGCCCGGGAGCAGAGGACCGGGACAGGGCGAGAGCACGATCTAGCTCCTGCATGGTGAAGGCGACGTTATAATTTTCACGATTAAAAGAGCGGAAAGAAGGCGGCCGTGCCTCCTCTACCTGTTTGCGAGGGAGAAAGGCAGGGTGGTAATGGGCAGAGCTCGAAACCTCCGCAAAGAAACGACCCAATGCGTTTGAAACATCAGCTGGGTCCACGAGGACCGCGTTCTCCACGGTCAGGCCAGGAATCGGGGAGTGGACCTTGATGCCGGACAAACGGCGTAGGCCACCCCAGACAACCGTGGAGGGAGTAAAACGGTTAAAAGAACTAGTAAAAGCTGTCCAGCAAGCTTTCTTGCTGTCGTGTATGATACGACGGCACTGCGCTCTCATACGTTTGTAATTGATGCAATTCTCCAAAGTTGGGTGGCGGCGGAAGGTGCGTAAGGCACGGCGTCAGGCTCGAAGCGCGTCGCGGCAGGCTGCAGTCCACCAAGGGACCTGCACACGACGTGGAGAAGAGGACGTACGAGGTATGGAACGTTCAGCAGCAGTGAGAATAACCTCTGTGAGGTATTCGACCTGACTGTCACAGTTGGGAAAATGCTGATTGTGAAAAACAGCCATGGAAGAATAAAGCCCCCAGTCGGCTTTAGAAATGTTCCAACTGGTGGGACGTGGAGATGGGGAGTGATGTAGGAAGTGGATGATACAAGGGAAATGGTCACTCGAGTACGTGTCAGAAAGTGCATACCACTCAAACCGACCGGCAAGCTGAGGAGTGCATATTGCGAGGTCTATATGGGAATAAGTGTGTGTTGTGTCAGAAAGGAAGGTCGGTGCACCGGTGTTGAGGCAGAAAAGATCGAGGTGTTGGAGAAGGTCCACCAAAAGGGAGCCTCTCGGACAAGGTGCCGGAGAGCCCCATAGGAGGTGGTGGGCATTAAAGTCGCCTACCAACACGAAAGGTGAAGGGAGGTGGTCAACAAGGTTTAGCACATCTGCCCTAGTAAGGGCAGATGACGATGGCGAATATATATTACAGAGGGAAAAGGTAAATGTGGATAAGGTGATGCGGACGGCAACTGCCTGTAGGTGAGTGTGCAAGGAAATGGGATGGAAGTAGACGTCGTCTCGAAGGAGCATCAGAACCCCTCCATGGGCTGGGACACCTTCCACGGGTGGCAGGTCGAACCGCACAGAGGTGTAGTGTGGAAAGTCTGCACGATCACGTGGACGCAACTTAGTTTCCTGGAGGCAGACTAGAAGCGGGCAGTGCAATCGAAGGAGTAGTTTTAACTCCTCCCGATTAGAACGAATGCCGCGAATGTTCCATTGAAGGAGCGCCATGATAAAAATGAGAGAAGAAATAAGGATAAAAACCAAGTAGCGAGCGGGGTCACCTCGACGGCCGCTGAGGACCGGATTTCGAGGGAGCACTGCTATCGCTGTCCAGGGGCAAAGGGTCGTGGTCCATAGGTTCGACCGACGCGCCTGCCACCTCCCTGAGTTGATCAGGAGGGGCAGTTTCCACCGCCGGTAAAGGGCCGGGCGCCCGGCAAACGGAGCGTCCCGGTGAAACAGAAGACGGCCGAGGCCGGCAACTGTTGGACGGCGTGACAGATGGGTCACGCCTCGGCGGGGAAGGAGAGGAACTCTTTTTCTTGTCAGCTCTTCTGGAAGAGTGACGGCGGGAAGAGGCAGTTGACGGTTGGGAAGCCTGAGAACGCAGAAAATCCTCACGGACGGGTTCCTTTTTCAAGGTCCGGGCATCTTGTTTAGGTGCCCGCGGTTTACTAGAGGTTGTTGAAGACTGTACCTTAGAAGCAGCAGGAGGAAGCGGGGACGTGGAACGGGCAATCTTCGGGCTGGCGGATCGCACAACTGTGTCAGCGAAAGTGAAATCACAAGTCTGGGTACTGGAATCCTTAGTAGGTCGAGTTGAGGTGAGGACCTTACTGTATGTACCCGCTGGGAGGACAGTGGGCTTTCGACTCGCCAACAACTTTCGAGCGGCAGATGTTGATACCTTCTCCGTGACCCGAATTTGCTGAATGATTTTTTCATCCTTATATACAGGGCAGTCGCGAGAGGAAGCCGCATGGTCGCCGTTGCAGTTAAGGCAGTGAGGGGACGGAGGCGGGCAATCCCCCTCATGGGCGTCCCTACCACAAGTGACATTTTGCTGCATGTGGGCAATGTTCACGGGTATGGTTGTACCTGTGGCATTGGTAGCAGCGCGTTGGGTTTGGAATATAAGGGCGGACTGAGATAACTTCGTACCCTGCTTTGACCTTCGACGGGAGGTCAACTCTGTCGAATGTCAAAAACACAGTACGAGTTGATGTCAGCTGGTTATCTACCTTTTTCATCACCCTGTGGACGGCTGTCACACCCTGATCGGACATATAGGACCGGATGTCGTCATCAGACAACCCGTCAAGGGATCTCGTAAAAACTACCCCACGTGACGAGTTGAGTGTGCGGTGCGCTTCTACTTTGACTGGAAACGTGTGCAATAACGTAGTCCGGATAAGTTTCTGGGCTTGGAAAGCACTGTCCACTTCCAGCAACAATGAGCCATTGCGCTGACGCGAACAGGTTTTAACAGGGCCAGCAATTGCATCAACACCTTTCTGTATAACGAAAGGATTGACAGAAGTGAAATCTTTTCCGTCAGTGCGCGACACAACAAGATATTTCGGCAAATTAGGCAGAGTCTTCTTTTGCTGAGGCGAGTCTATCTTACGTTTCTGGGTCAATGTCAGTGAAGAAGAGAAGGAAGTCATTGCGGAAGTGTCCCCCGTGATTACCGGCGTCTCCGATGGCGCGCTCCTTCCTAGTGGGGGCCCTCTCCGAGGGCTTACCCGCCTTAGGTGATTGTTCACACCTCAGGTCACACCTCCCGAGAACTGACGGAGGGACCAATTGGCATGTTCGGAAGGTACCAGCTCGGGTAATCACCCCTCCCTGAGCCTGGCCTTTACCAGGGGGTACGTACGTGCCCTACTTGTCTACCCGGGGCAGGGAATTACGCGTTACCCCGTCACCTGCTACGCATGATAATGCGTGGGTCGGCCTTCAGACACGCACAGGGAGGAAAGAAGAAGAATAGAGGAAGTGAAGAGAAAGAAGGAAAGGTGTCTCAAACGCCGAGGCGGAGACTAATGAGGAGAAGAAGGCGAGGAGAGGACAAGGAGAGAGAGACAGAAACAAAGGGTAAGAAAGGAAGGAACCAAGGAATAAGAGAAACGACAACAAGAAAACACCTGAACTCGTGAAATACGCCCGTCTCCGGGCGAAGGCATAAACCGGGAGGGAAAGTGAAGCAGCCTGGGGCAGAAGAAAGGCTGCTCCGGCTCGGGGCCCCGTGCGCGCCACACACGTACCCACAAAAGAACTGTGGGCCCCCTGGGGGGGTGGTCATTGAAGTCGCCTACCAACACGAAAGGTGAAGGGAGCTGGTCAACAAGGTGTAGCACATCCGCCCTAGTAAGGGCAGATGACGATGGCGAATAGATATTACAGAAGGAAAAGGTAAATGTGGATAAAGTGATGCGGATGGCATCTGCCTGTAGGTGAGTGTGCAAGGAAATGGGATGGAAATAGACATCGTCTCGAAGGAGCATCAGAACCCCTCCATGGGCTGGGATACCTTCCACGGGTGGCAGATCGAACCGCACAGAGGTGTAGTGGGGAACGTCTGCACGATCACGTGGACGTAGGCAGACTAGAAGCGGGCAGTGCAATCGAAGGAGTAGTTTTAATTCCTCCCGATTGGAACGAAAGCCGCGAATATTCCATTGAAGGAGCGCCATGATAAAAAATGAGATAAGAAAAGAAGATAAAAAGGAACAAGCAGGTGGGGTCACCTCGACGGCCGCTGAGGACCGGACTTCGAGGGATCACTGCTATCACCATCTAGTGGCAACGGGTCATGTTCCATTGGTTCGATCGACGCGTCTGCCACCTCCCGGAGTTGATCAGGAGGGGCAGTTTCCACCGCCGGTAAACGGCCGGGTGCCCGGCAGACGGAGCGTCCCGCTGAAACAGAAGACGGCCGAGGCCGGCAACTGTTGGATGGCGTGACCGAAGAGTCACGCGGCGGCGGGGAAGGGGGGGGGGCTTTTCTTTTTGGGAGCCTTCTTAGAAGCATGACGGGTTGAAGAAGCGGTTGACGATTGAGAAGTCGTAGTCTTGAGAAAATCTTCACGGACGGGTTCTTTTTTTGAACTCCGGGCAGCAGATTTGGGTGCCTGGGATGTGTGTGAACTGATCGACGAATTCACTGTAGAACGGGCAGAAGGGATCGGAGAGGTGGAACGAGCAATTTTCGGGCTAGCCGACCTGACGACAGTGTCTCAGAACGTTAAATCTCAAGTCTGAATGCCTACCTCCTTAGTTGGTCGAGGGGAGGCGAGGACCTGGCTGAAAGTACCTGATGGGAGTACAGCGGGGTTCCTACTCGCGAATAACTTCCGAGCGGCATAGGTTGAGACCTTTTCCTTCACGCGAATCTCTTGGATGACCCGCTTTTCTTTATAAACAGGGCAGTCCCGTGAAAAAGCAACATGGTCACCCATGCAATTAATGCAGCGAGGGGATGGAGGTAGACATTCACCCTCATGAGCGTCCCTGCCACAGGTGGCGCACTTGGCTGCATTTGGACAAGATTTACTGGTAGGATTGTACCTTTGGCAATGGAAGCAGGGTGTAGGATTTGGTATGTACGGGCGAACGGAAATGACTTCGTAGCTCGCTTTCACTTTAGATGGTAGGCCAACCCTGTCAAAAGTTAAGAAGACAGTACGTGTTGGCACGAGGTCATTGTTAACCTTTTTTATCACGCGATGAACAGCCGTGACTCCCTGATCGGACATATAGGTCAATATCTCTTCGTCCGATAACCCATCCAGCGATCTAAAGAACACTACCCCCCGCGAAGAGTTGAGTGTGCGGTGAGCCTCCACTTTCACAGGGAAGGTATGTACAAGTGTAGCTCAAAGTAACTTCTGCGCCTGGAATGCATTCTCTATTTCGAATAACAAGGTCCCGTTGCGCTGCCTGGAGCAGGTCTTGAAGGGACCTGCGATCACATCGAAACCCTTTTGAATGAAACGGATTTACTGCGGAAAAATCCTTATCATCAGTACGTGGTACCATCAGGAATGTAGGAATATTAGGCAATACTTTCTGTGGCTGAGAATCATCATGCTTCCGCTTATGGGTCAAGATTATAGATGATTTGGAAGGTTTCATAGCGGAGGTGTCCCCCATGATTACCGGCGTCTCCGATGGCGCGCTCCTTCCTTGTGGGGGCCCTCACTGAGGGCGCACCCGCCTTAGGTGACTGTTCGCACCTCAGGTCACACCTCCCGAGAACGGACGGAGGGACCAATCGGCATGTTCGGAAGGTACCAGCTCGGGTAATCACTCCTCCCTGGGCCTGGCCTTTACCAGAGGGAACGTACGTGCCCTACTTGTCTACCCAGGGCGGGGAATTACGCGTTACCCCGTCACCGGCTACGCAGAGCGTGGGTCGACCTTCAGACACGCACAGGGAGGAAAGAAAGGACGAAGGAGAGAAAGGGATGGAGGAGGGAGAATCTCAAACGCCGAGGCGGAGATTAAAGGGTGAGTCGAGAACAAGGAGAAAGGAAAAAGAGGGGAAGGCTGAAGAACAGGAAAGGAAGACGACCAAGAGGAGAAGACAGAGGAAGCGAAAAAGAAACCTTGGACTGACGAAAAACGCCCGTCTCCGGGCGATGGCACAAACCGGGGGGAAAGAGGGAAGCGGCCTGGGACGGAAGAAAGGTCGCTCCGGCTCGGGGCCCCGTGCGCGCCACACACGTACCCACAAAAGAGCTGTGGGCCCCCTGGGGGGATCGCTGCGATCGATCGCTCGTGTGTGGGGCCCGCCGCGGAGCGGGCGAGCGCATTGATGTGCTATGCTGTGATGCGCGAGTCGTTCCCCGTTCCCATAAGCTTCGCAAACATTTGAACTAATCCAAGAATAAACACACACACCGATGCCCGAGGAAGGACTCGGGCATCTCGCGACGAAAAACCGCGCGCTCCGCAGCATGGTGCCTTAGAACGCTCGGACTTTCCGTTGCTCCTTAACTCCGCCATGTCGAAATGTACTAACTGTTCCGACAGATATTTCTACTCAATATGCTCCTGCTGATTTCAGAATGAGTGTGTTCCAATCAACATTGTCAAAAGCTTTCTCCAAATCTACAAAAGCTAGAAATGAAGGTTTGCATTTACTGAATCTGTCTTCTAAGATAAGCCGTAAAGTGAGTATTGCCTCCGGTGTTTCTACGTTTCTCCTGAATCCAAACTGGTTTTCCGCAAGGTCGACTTTTACCAGCTTTTCCATCATTCTGTAAATAATTCGTGTTAAAATTTTGCAACCATGAGGTATTAAACTGATGTGGCTCTGTAATTTTCACACCTATCTGCACCTTCTTTCTGTAGAATGGGGATTATTACATTATTCTATTTGTATCTATCTTGACTATGATAATGCGATCACTGCGCTGCTCATAGTAATTTACCTTCAGTCCTGTTTTCTTATTATCAGAACTGCTCCTTTAATAACCCCAACTGATTTTGTATTTATAATCCTGTATTCACATGACCAGAAATCCTGTTCCTCTTTCCACTGATCTTCACTAATCTCCACTACATCTAACTTCAAGCTATCTAGTTCCCTTTTTTAAGTTTTCTAACCTCCCTACCCGATTAAGGGATCCAAAATTTCACGCTCTGATCCTTAGAAGTCCAGTGTTGTCTTTCCTGATGATCACATACTCCTGTGTAGTTCCCGCCTGGAGTGCCGAATGGGGGACTATTTTACTTCCTGAATATTTTAATCGAGAGGATGCCATAATCATATATTCGTACAGTATAGCTGCAGGTCCTCGGGTTTCCCCTTGCTTTCAGCCCTTCGCAGTGTGTGGCAAAGCCACAGTAGCTGATGTTACAAGGCCAGCTGAGTCAATCATCCCGACTGTTTCCCCTGTAACACTGAAAAGGCTGCTGCCCCTCTTCAGGAACCACACGTTTGTCTGGCCTCTCCACAGATACCCCTCCGCTGTGGTTGCACCTACGGTACGGCTATCTGTATCGTTGAGGCACGCAAGCTACCCTACCGTGGCAATGTCTGTGCTTCATGAGGTTGGCACTCCCACCTACATAGGTAGAAATGATCATTAGAATAAAATCTATGCTCGAACGGCAAGATTCAGGTGTTCTTTCTTCCCGCGCCCTATTCCAGAATGGAATGGTAGATGAATAGTATGAAGGTGGTTCAATGAACCCTCTGCCAGGCACTTAAATGTGATTTGCAGAGTATCCCATGTAGATATAGATAAATGTAGTGTTTCATTTCACTGAAGCTCCACACAGATACACATATAACCTACTAGTATATAAACCATTTAGAGACTGTCAAACAGTAGTTGACACTCGTTAGTCTGCAGCTTATGATTACCTACCATACGGACGGCCTCGTGTGACTATGTTGGCAACATCAACAACAAGGGAGAAAATCTTTATCTATATGTTTCGTACAGACAAAGAAATATATACTCTATAGTTGACAGGTTCTTGTATGTACCCTTGTCCACATAGTGTAAAATATTGCCCTCCTAAAACGAAGATTTCATGACAAAACATACATTGCTTCACGGTTTCATGGTTTCTAAACCACAGATGGTACGGTTCCATTTGTTTCGAAACCGTCAGATGTTTCAGTTTTCCCATCTCTAATTTGGTGTGTTTCTGTAAAGGTTTCTGTGAGTTCCACGCAAAATATAATACAGACGCCTAGCTCCTCTGACTCTGCCGAAATGTTTGTAAATCTACGCGTCTTCTTTGACTATTATTAATCCCTTGGCTTACAATCTACTTAAGATAACCTAAAGAGCCCCACACACGAGCCATCGATCGCAGCGATCCGTCACATGTGCGATCGATTGCTTCATAAATCGCACGTGTGTGTGGAAATCGCAGCGATCGATCGCACATCGCATGAAAATACCATGCGATCTGTGAGCATTGCACATGCGATTTCAATATGGCTTCCTTTTGTTTATATTCTGCCTCTGCCTATTCTCGTCGGCTCCCACGTGTGTGTGTATGAATTGATCCAAAAGAATGGTCACATGGAGCAAGGACTTGACAATTCAGTTCAATGAACTACTTATGAAGCACGAATGTTTGAGGCAAGTGACGTGTAAGGCTTACCACGATAAAATAAAGCGTGAGAAATCTCTACAGGTTCTGTTAGAGAAAGTAAGATAAGTGTAACCATGAACGTAATTAGACGAAAGATACATAATTTTAGAACAGTTTTTAAGAAAGAACATCGCAAAGTAATCGATTCATTTTCCACTGGAAAGGGGACTTCAGATATGTAAGCCACAGCTGTGGTATTACCACCACTGTCTAACACATACAATCACGACACTCCCACAGATTTTTGTTATACGCTGCGATAGCAGCGCTCCAAGCGGCCGGCAAACTACGTTTCTGAATACGATAGTTGATGAGTGCGAATAGTATCGTTTACATTGCCTTCAGCATACTTTTTACATTATGGAACGTATGTAGTGCCTTATAAATAGGTAATAATTCAAAAATAGCTCCCCATCTATCTTTCTTAGGTTTCATAAGAGCCCTGATAAGGTACGAAGCGGTACATTATAGGACAGTTAATGTATAATCATTATCTAACACAAAAGCTTTAAATGGGTAATTTCATTTTCTATTAAAAATAAGAATGCCTAGGAAACACAAGGAGACACGCCCTTTAGCAGAGAGACGTCAATTTCTACGCAGGAACGTTAAGTATTCTTCATTACAATTCCAGTAAAATAGGGGAGGGTGGAAGATAGGAAACGTATATAGGATGCAATAAATACGCTATTTAACATACCAAATCAGCCATCACAGCTGTAGCTGCAGGAAAAACGTCACAGACATGGCAATATAACGATAAACGCAAGCAAACTTTTCCAACAAAAAGAACCCTATTCCACAATTGTTGGTACATCTGAACCATCTGAAACGGCAAGAATCATCAAAGCATTGGATTTTTTGAAACTAAAGTAATTACACTTAAAAGAATGTGCACATATAAGAAAGACGAGTGACGTGTAAAAATGTGAGAATCATTAGACTCCGTACCGAACTGATACACGTCAAAAACTGGCTGTTATAGTAATAATAAACCATAATAGAAATTTGTTATACCATTATGTTTATATGCAACTTATTTTCAGCTGAATAAGCTGCAAATATACATATATTCGTAAGTATTTGTTCATGATCGATTTGTTCTTTATACCATTGAATCATTTAAATGAGGCTGTTTTTATTTTAATTTCCATGTTATGTTTGTCTCTCGATATTTTAATAATGCTTATAACGCAAAAATTATAGTAAGTATTTCGTTAATTAGGTACAAAAGCAATTATAAAGAAACATCACTACTATGGCGGCTTGACCACCGCTAGGAGCGCTAGTGTCGTTGCAACTGTCATTTGGTAACAACTTTAACAGCAGTGAGTGTCGTGACTGTACATGTTACACTCTGTTACCACCACCTCTTGTCTCTGAAAGATGATGCAGAACCGTATGCATCAACAGCCTCTTCCGTGAGTGAGGTGAGTAAAGGCCAATAGACATTGTCCATCATGTGCTGGGAAGAAAGTTTTGACGGAACGGTTGTCTGTTATAAGACGTTTACGCTTACTCCAGCTACAGCAGAGGATTACACAAAATACACACAGCCGTTATGAATGATATATTAATATAACTGCAAATGTATTGTATATTTTTCTATTTGAACGACTATTTACGTCATGGTTGGTAAATATTGTAACCTCAGTTTCATTTTTCGTTCATGGGCAAAACGAACTGACGTTATGAACAGTGTAAATAGTTCTTGACAAACAGTGTGAAATGGCCTTAAATAAAAACTTAATTGGTATTTGAAAGTTAGATGTTTCAGTGTTTTTATAATGGAGTTGATGTCAGTTGAGCTTCAATTTTACTTACGTCAGCAGTACAGTTTTTGCTAATTCAAAGTGTATATACCCTATAATGGCATAAAAAAATTACTGGTTCAGTCCGTAAGCATTCTTTCATCCAAAGGGATGAAAGAAGGGAAAACTTACCGTGTAGTTCTGTTACTGTGTCGGAAATGTTTGGCGCCTACAGAGTGATGTCGGCTAGATGGGGTGGAATTTAAGTAAAAAGTGTTGATATACTCTAAATGCACTAGAGCTCTAAAGAAGCCGACTTTGGTGGTTGTAAAATAAACTTCGCAATGATCTTTCGTCGAAGCATCGTCTGTTTAATCGTATGCTAGTGTTGTCTAATTTACGGCTGGTGTACATTATTTTACGTAGCGGATATGCCTGCTGCGGTAAATCATAATTCTTTCGTCGAAAATCAACGTGTGCTAGTTGTAGCCAATCGAGTGCGTATGTACTACATGTGTAGTAAATTCCGCAAGTTCGATACTGCAAACGTTGGAGATAAGACGAAGTTACTATTTCTGGAATACATGGGGGAATATGTACGTCCTGTGGGTATATATCTTATAAACTGCAACTAATCGATTTTTTTTTAATGGAGGTGCCCCCATCTATACTACAGCAGCAGCTTCGTGTAGATGGCTTCTATTTCCTGGATTTTTGTACAACACACAAGATTTCGAAGGGATTTTTTAAACCGAGCATTACTTTAGGATGGAGGGAGTCATATCCATGTGGTTGCGGGCGAGGATGAAACAACTGAAACGACTGCTTAACGTGGTTGGCGTCGAATTGTAGAACCAAAATAAATTTGTCGAAAAATTACGAGCAAAGTTATCGATTTTATAAAAAGCATCCAGACAGTTGATTGTTAGGACTTTTATTTTTTCACTGGGTCGAGAAGATGGCATTACCAGGATGGAGGATTGTGCAAGAAGATTGTTTAAGTGTTCTAAAAGAGAAGATGCGGTATTTACAAAGTGCGCCGTTGTACTGTGCAAACGCTTTCAGATTTGATTACTTGGGTATTAAGAGTACCCGAAAATTGACCACTCTCTTTCAAATTATGTTTTTTTTTTTTTACTTTCAACTGTAAATTACTTGTAGAGTCGAGCAAGGAGCTATATTTTTTAGCATTCCAGGACTTTATTCACCACACTCTTAGACATCGCCTACGTTATTCTAGAAGTCCTAAGAAGAAGGGTAAACGAAAACTGGGTTGTATGTCGAAGACAAAGGCTTTTAAAAGGAGGCTGTTGCATATGTGCAAGCCCGGTTTAAACAGATAGTGTGGAGAAAAATATTTGCTTTTACACTAAACAGGCGGGGGGATTGGTGTCGCATCGTTGTATTGACCGAAATTAGCGGAACACACGACAAACGTGTTTGTACTGTGTGTGACTCCCTTCCATTCCTTAGACAGCAGGTTATGATCGAAGTATGCGGGCGTTGCAACATTACGTTGCATGTACTCAGTTGTACTGTAACAGAAAATTGTAAACACTCCATGTCCTATATAGGATCATGTGTTGCGGTGTGTAGGTTAGCATCTTCGTTTGCGGTGGACATATACTTGTAATTAAAATAAAAATCTTAGTTCGGATTAGTGGAATGCACATGAAAGGAACTTTGAGTAGGAATTTTGTGGGTAAAGGGCGGGTCGAGCTGGAAATCCGTGTTGCATTGGGCAGGTAACCTCGGTTCTGTGGTTGCTGTATTGTCGAGTAAGTGTGTTGGTAGGCCAATAATTTAAACAAGTTTTAGTGTAGACGGTCGGAAATCGGTAAATTATTTCACGAATATTTTTTTTTTTTTTTAATTTCGACTCTTCTGGGGCGCTGGAATATCGGTGTCAAATAAATGTAGTTTGCATCGTAACAGGACAGATTCCTTAGATGGGATGTGTACTGCAGTAGCAAGGGAATAAGAGGTAAAATTAAAGTTCCAGAATTCTCGGAATGCGCATCTGTACCTCGACCTAAGAAGGAAACGTAACAGGGAAAGATCGCTAAAGAGAGAGAAAGTGTGTTAAGTTTCGAACTTTCGGCATGACTCAGCTCCATTAAATAAATGCAATGCGAGCTATCCTTGTCAGAGTGGTGCGTCTGCGTAGGTTTTGATCATTTGGAGAAGTAACTTAGGTGCTTTTAAACACTTAGCATATGTTTCTTTTATGTAGCCTGCCGAGAGAGCGCTCTGCGTTCTGGACGATTGTTAACGGTGCTTGCAGATGTTTATTTAGAGACTTTGTGGTAAATGTCATTGCCGATTTTCGTTATTTGGAATTTTTGTATAAACAATATGCCGTCTTCTGCTGCTGTTGTTGCTGTTTTATCGAAAGAGTGGTTGGCATACAAGTTACATTCCGTTCGATGGCTGTTGCTTGCATCGTCTAAACGGAGAGATACATTTATAGACCTAAGGTTGCGGTCGAGTTCCGAAACGGACCATTTCTTTTCTTTTGGTTAGTTGGCACTGGTTAGAATTGTTTTTGTATATCGAAAGTGTATATGTTAAGATGGATAGATAAGTTCGTGGAGTTTGTTACCGTAACCTGCGCTATTATTATCAAACACGTCTGTCGGCTGTAGTCTATGTGAAGAACATGGAAAGAGTTGGGAGTGTTTGCGCATCGAAAAATTCTTACTTGCAAATTTTGCATACGAGTTTTAATGTTTTACTACAAGCTGTAGTATACGAGACCAACTAAGCATTTTTGTTCTAAATTGTTTTTTAGCGTTACACCGAAATTCTTGTTAAAAATACATACGAAGAACACTATGGTAGCTTTATTTTTTTCCGAGAATAATAATAATAGACGGCGGAAATTGTTACATAAATCGAGATCTGGAGTACGGATCGCTGCGGCGCGCTTAATGATAAATATGCAATTTAATTGGCTGCTGACCTGGCGGGGCGCGGTCGCCGTAAAAAGAGAGCAGGGGTCGGCCAGCGGGGGCGGTGTCGATGCGGTCAAGACAATCGTCGCGGTATCGTTTGTTCTCGCGGATAGGGCGGGTGGCGGTGTCCTTTGAGAAGCGGTCGCGAGCGTGGAGGAGTAGAGCCCTGTATTGGGAGAGTAGCGTCAACATTTTATGTGTGGCTTGCCGACAACCGCCGGCTGCTATTGGTCAGTTAAGCGCGGGAGGGGCACGTCCGCCATTTTAGGCCTAAGCAATCCATCAGCGTAAATGGCATATTTCATTTAACTAGCTGTTATTTTAGCATTTAGAGTTGTTGGAAATGAGTAGACTCATGTATTAAATTAAGAGTCTAACATAGCATATTCCACGTTTATATGGTGAAAAATGCCGCATTGTTGGCAGTGAATTGTTAGACAGTCCGAGGTAGCAAGTTTTACGCATTCCACGGGCGAAAGAGATGCGAAAAGACGCGAATTGTGGGTACACCGCATTGGAAGAAAAATGCATTACCATACGAGAATGCAAAATATTGCAAAGTAAGAATTTGTATTGAAATATCGAGTAAACTTCTAGGTTTATCTGTTCAAGTTTCTTGCGAGCAATGTTGGACGGACAACACAAGTAAGAGAAAAGATATTTTTAAAAGACACAAATACATGAAAATCTAACAATGTGCCGATTTGACGAATTTCGTATTTATACTTAGCCTGCATGTTACGAAAGTTTGCATGGTAAATGAAACCGCCCATTAAATAGATCTCCAAAACTCGAATTTTAAGATAAAGTTTATTTTACTGAAGTACCCAGCAGTGCGATAACAATGTGTGAAAACTTAAACCTTCCCAAAATGTTAGCTCAGTTAATGTCATGTGATAATATCACATGTAGGTTAGCACACAACACCTATCTACATTAGGCACTAGATTAATGGAAAGCAACATGTATTAATTACATCTACTTTGGTAAAAACCAATATATTACATATAAAAACGTCAGTCCTTAGCTAATTTGAAAGCAGGGACGTCACTTATTGCGAAAGCAGTGCAGTTGGTGCAGGGTTTAAATTTTAGCACGAAACAATTTTACAATTACGTTTGCTCAAAAATAAAGGTCTTTATCTCAGATTACCAATTTTTCCTTAATATTCGCTGTAGATGTGATGAAACGATTAAAAATTTACGTTCATTGTTTACTTTGTCATATCACGTCCATGTACAGACCGGTTCCCTTCATCATAAATGTTAATTTAACAGCGCCGTGCATAGCGCTGCTATTGCGAGATATAACAGGCCTACAATGGCGGCGCTCGCCCGGTTGGCGGTACTCTCCCAATACACGGCTCTAAGGAGGAGGGGGGTAGCATCTGTCGGCGGTGGCGGCGGCGGCGGCGGCGGTCCAGCAATCGGCCGAGCGACTAGGGGTCGCTGTGCCGGCCAGGTGTGTGGTAGAGGGTGAGAGTACGGAGATGTCAAGGGGTAGACATGTCTGGACCTGTCGGAAGTGCTGTCTGGCGGCAGCGCCGAGGGGTGGAGGGGGGCGTCCTTTTTTTGTGGTTTTAGGGCGCACAACTATTAAGGTCATTAGTTAAGGTCATTATCGAACCGGGGATATACCCAAAAATAATAAGACTATATATAAACAGCTAAAAAACATAGAATAAGAAACAAAGCGAAGAGCTAAATGTCCCTCGACAAATTGGTCAAATTGATAAAATCCAATACTGGAGCAACAGCCCGCGCGTCATTAGCTAAAATTTCTTCCAGTGTGTCCGGCAGATGTAGTGCAAGCCGAACAGGAGTAAACTTGGAACACGACAATAAAACATGCGCACCGACAGCGGGTGGCCACAGGAAGATAACGGTGCGGGGTCACCACTGAGCAAGTGGCGGTGGCTGAACCGGCAATGTCCGATCCGCAACCGGGCCAAGATGGGGGGGGGGGGGGGCGTCGTGTAATCCATGTGTGTGGCCGAAAGAGGAGTTATTTACTTGCAACCTGTCAATCATCCTTAAGTGCGTTATGGCGGCGTCCTTTGATTAGCGGTCGGACAAGTAGCGAATCAAAAGGACCTAAATGTAATCATCCTGTCCTTCCGGAAAGACGTATTAATCATCCTGTGGCGGCATCATTTGATCTGCGGCCGGCAATTGGCCGAGGGAGGAGGGGTGGGGGTAATTCAAATTTCCCGCCAAAAAACAAAAGACGGGCGAATCTCAGTGGCGTACAACCGGTGTCATTGTACTACTGTTGTGTCGTCTTCTGAAGTGAGTACTGCCATACTGAAAACAGCACGGAGTGTAGCACCTAACAAAATCTATCTATATAGGAGAGGTCATTTTGGTTCTAAAACGCGGCTGTAGCATACTGCAAAATGTGTGTTAAGCTTAAGGGACTTGACTACGGGGTCATCAGTCCCTAAACTTACAAACTACTTATGAACTACCTTATACTAAGGACGGCACAAATATCCGTGCCCGAGGGGGGATTCGAACCCCCGACCGTAGTGGCTGTGCAGACCGTGACTGGAGCGCCTCAGTCTCCTCGGCCACTGCGGCCGGCTAGCATACTTCATTCGGATAATGTTTGTGAGTAGAAAGTGTTAGTTGCATAAATCAGTGAATGTGAAATTGCGATGGAGTATGCACATTACAGCGGATGTAGCTATAATCATTCTCGTTGCAATGTATTTGTGATATGACTAACCATTCAACCATCATTGTGGGGAAAAAAGTTGCATTTTTATTTACGAAAGTCTTCTTCCAATTGTATCTGTGTAACATAAGCCTGTAATTACTTTATGACATTTTCGTTCTTTTCTTCTCACGTTTCCATTCGGTGTGGTAAAGAGAAGAATCGAGGAAAGTGTTGAACTATCTGAAAACAGAAACTTATGTAGAAAAAAGAACTTTCATATGAAATTTTCCTGGTGTGTGGATTTCCAATGATTCAACATTTCTTAAGTGGAAAAAATTTCGACATACTGGATCCGTTTCGGACAAAGGTATGGTAGATCCTAGTGTGCCGGCCGCGGTGGCCGCGGGGACTGAGGCGCTCCAGTCACGGTCTGCACGGCCACTACGGTCGGGGGTACGAATCCCCCCCTCGGGCATGGATATTTGTGCCGTCCTAGTTCGTAAGTAGTTCATAAGTTGTTTGTAAGTTTAGGGACTAATGACCCCGTAGTTAAGTCCCATAAGCTTAACAAACATTTGAACATTTGAATTTTTTTGATCCTAGTGTTTTGGCTGAAATTAAGTTGGAAAAGGTAGGAGAGATATTGGAAGAAGTACAAGAAAATCTTTGCGCCAAGTGAGGAATTACGAAACTGAAATTTATTTAAAATCAATGTATTAGTTTCAGTTATAATTACTTTGATTACAGGATGTAGTTAAACCATGTTCATTATTTGTTGAAATATTTACTGAAAAAAGTATTTACAAAAATTCTGCCAATTATCTGCTCAAGTTACATTTATTTTGGGCGATCATCGTTGATAAACATAATTTTTACACCATTCACATATAATGCAAGCATTTTTCGACAAGAGATTTTTTCCTAAAATTGCTTTAGTGCAAAACATATTTCATTGGTCATCAAAAACGCGCTTAATCTTCTCGTATAATGCAGTCGAAAATCTTTCAAGGGAGCTTTTTCTTTTCCTATGGCCCACTCAGTCCAGATATTTTAGGAGTTTAAATTATTCCTCTAGCCGATACTTCTCACAGTTTGAGTCAAATGTGTGAGAATCTGCTTTTCACCTCTCCTGGTAAGACTGATAATATACCGTATATTTCCTCAGATAAGACGATGGCTGAATCATAAAAAAAGGGCCCGAACGGTCATCTTATACGACGGTAAAAAAAATTAGATTGTAATTTAGTATGAAATTGGTAATCTCCGATTGAGAAACAATCGATTATTCCATTCGAATCGTTTCGATACATATTGATTCGATATATATTGTTTGGAAATTGAAGCCTCGCTATAGCCGCGCTATGCAGCATATCTGCGAAATTACCCTAATGAAATTTATATCGTGGACGAAATATTTACGAAAACAGTTTTGCGCAATTTTTTTAAAACTTGCGTTTTTCGAGCTGTATTTGTTTACTGTGTGGACAAGGGTACATACAATAACCAACATGCGATAAAGCAGAAATAGAATTAATTATTTACAATACAACATGACCTTACAATGTCGCTTGTCAAAAATAATTTCTCAATATACCCAGAGTCGCACGGAAACGATTAGAGTATATTTATGTACGGAGCGGTGAAAGGGTTAAAGTATTTCGGAGCTACACGCGACAATTGTGGCTTCCTTCGAAAGCCTTTATCTTCTGTTCTCGGGCAATTTCGTGTGTTTTCACCCGAGTAATATGTGCATCGGTGTGATTAAATGTCGTCTCGTCGAAATAAATTACATTTTTTTTTTTAAAAAACCTCTTGGCATAAAAACACGTGCTTCTTCACGATCGGATATAATATAGCACTACACGCAGGAAAGTTCAAAAGCAGAGAGCAAACATTGCAAGAAATGGTAATATCCAGCTGTACCAATCACGAAAACTACTTTGGCGGCTTCTAACGGCATTTTCAGAACTTCCTGAAACTTTGCCTCTGAATCTAAGTCGCAGGCGTATTTTTAGATGTCGAAAACTTGAAAAAAGTGCAAATTGCGGTCGGCTAAATAAGGTAACTTGAGGGGTCGTCTTGGTATGTCTAAAGCCCTTTCTACACGGAATGTGAGAGCTTAGGAGATTACCCATGATGCACCGGTCACGCCGTCCGCGTACAGTGTAGACGCGTCCACATGCACAAGATGCACGCATACGATCGCTAGCAGACGGAATAGGATGGATCCTATTCTCACGCGTATGGAAGTGCTCCGCGCATTCGCAGATGATCGAATGATGAACCCAGCTGACAAACGATGCCAAGTCGGCAATTTGTTTGAGAATGTGTCCTGCTCAGAGGAACGTAGTTTTTCCACTCAGTCTTAAGTAATTTAGGAGGTGATACTATAGTGGAATTGCATTAAAAATTTAATATCACATGTGTACATTTTTGTTGAATACAGAGATAGCTGTTAATATGAAATCCAAACAAACGTAGAACAAATATAAATAAAGAAATTTTCACTGATTTATCCGTCGGTTCTTGATAGTAAAACATCACACTTACTTAAAAGTAGAATTTTTGTGTATCTTCTACTCGTTCATTTCCACTTAGTTACCTGGTTTTTGGCTTACTAGGACATTCATACATTAAACTACATCGAAAAACGGTTATTTAAATGAAAGTCAATATGGTGATCTACCAAGAACCGACAGAAGAATCAGTCATAATATCCAAATCAGAGTGTTGTACATACCAAGAGCTGTATCTCTGTACCCTATAAAAATTGGACACACATATGAAATTTTAACTGAAAATCGTCTTTATTACCATGTTCTAAAATATTTGCTATTTTTCCTGAAACATGCTGAAACAGATGAAATATTTGTATTTGGTGAGCATTATTTGAAGCTTAATCAAAGTGAAAGGTCTATGTATAGACACCTGAGCTTGTTCATCATATACAGAGGCGCCTCAAATCGCAGGGGCTGGAAGTGTGTAATCGCATTTTATAATCAGGACGTTAACACATGTGAGCGACGTAGTTACGCATGAACTGCACGAAAACATATACATACAGTTTCACAGTGGCAGTCTAAAACACAAATAAATGTTACAATCATAATGTTAACGCGGCGATTCATTTGCTGTAAGTTAGGGTTACCGTATGTTCATCACCAAAAGAGAGGACAGTTCATATAAAAAAAAGAGGACACTATCTTTAAAAAGGTAAAGCAGTCAACAATCCTAAGATTGGTTTGAACACCACAGTGCTTTACTAGGCATGGTCCTGTTTGGAGGTGGTATGCCGTTGCCTTCCTCCGACCTTCGAACTGACTTACCCAGCCAGTTACAGGGGGACCTACAGATTAACGTGGGTTCCGAACCACGGTGCTACTCGGTATTTTTCACATGAGCAATACTGCCAGAGGTGAAAGAAGTGGAAAGTGACATAAAAATCCTAGGGCCTGGCGGGGATCGAACCCGCGAACTTTGGATTTTTAGTCTGGCACTCTACCACTGTGCAACCGAGGCGCACAACTTTATCTTTAACATAATATAATTAACAACTTTATTAATGAACCACGCAAAATTACTACAAACTAAAAGAGGAAACCTATGTGGTTGTTGGGAAACGAAATATTATTAACCTTGACAGTTTATTCATCACTACTCTCAATTGTCTCATTCACTTTTGAACCAACTATATTTGGTAGACAACGAAGTCTCAAGAGACTTTTGTTTTTTTTAACAAGGAATTTCAAGTGTTTGAAATTATATTGTACAGATACAGTATAATTACAGTATATTTTAAATCTATTCCTGTCTTTTGTACACTGTGTGTCCACAAGACTAAAACAGGTTCTATGTTGGCATTATGACTAGTTATAGAAAAAAAAGACTTCAATTTTGAGCAGTTCAGAATAACTAACAACACTAGATCACTGATTTAAATATGCACACCGCGCTTCAGGTGCTGGTATGTTCTGTTTCCTTTGATAATCTTTAAAAAAATTTATGAAATTACAAAGCTGATCGGAGCAGAATGTATCAATTCTTACATTCGTTTGGTCATTCTCTTGAATGATTTGTATTTCTCCAGGAGCACATATTTTACACTGACTTTCTCATCGATATTATGTTATATTTAAGTTCGTAATTTATTTTGAAGCAAAAAGGCTACCTATGATCTCGAACACGTAATACAGCTTTAACCTAAACCACAAAGTATATCAAAAGCAACGCCATAGAACGTAATGCAGAAGACATAATGCACTGGTTTAATACAGGATAGACAACCGGGTTCCTTCGCAGAGAAGATCCGAATCGTTTGCAACTGTCAGACCCATGCGGAATGCGAAATTGTGAAATGGCAATTTCACTCTGTGTATGCTCGTAATAGTTGCGAACAGTTTGGAACTGCAGTGCGAATGAACATGTTGCCAATGACACAAAAATTTTCTGCTCGGAACCCAATAAAAAGAGGACATTTTGTAGAATTTTATAAATTCCGGCCGAACACATTGTCTTGCTTCAAAAAGAGGACATGTCCGGGAAAAAGAGGACGTATGGGAACCATATGTAAGTTGACAACAAACGGAGTAGACGCGTGAAGCAGACGATTCAACAAATGCGTACCGTTTGGACGCTCTATCGCAAGGGGCGCTGCAGCTGACAACGACTTCCTTGTGCGTGTTGCACATCTCGTATAGAAAGGGCTTAAGCAACATATTTACTCTGTTATTAATGTGTGTAAGTGAAGTTACGATAACATAACCTACACATTCGAATCGGCCATGATGAATGCAGTTTTGTAAAGCTCCAAATTTCGGATACTTGGCGGTGCCTATTTTCGGATATCCGAAATAACTATTTTATGACGTATTTAAAGTATTGTGTATCGTAAGTTAAATGAAGCAAAAATTATTACAATACAAGAGATATGATTTAAATATCAGCTAATTTACAATGCTCTGCCCAGAAATTCAAATTCGAGCAAGAGGTAAAACTGCTGTGATTACGAGTTCTCTTTACAAATTGGAACTACAAGACTTATTAGCGAGGTCTGAGGAAAAGAGAATGAAGCTGAACTTCGCCTCTAAAAATTGAAAAGGAAGAACTTTAAAGAAAAGACATCCTATATAAAAGTTGGCATCTCAATCATCCAGAAGGAAGAGTTGTAGAAACAGAAATACCGATCTGATGACTCTTCCTCTAAACCAGTCTTGTTTTGTACGGACGATGGAGATAGTGCAGATAGGCGTGCCTCTACTGTTCTGAGCCCTACGAAAATGATCAGCGTGGTGGGAAGTGGATTAGATGCATTACATGACTCCCATGGGCCCACGAATTGTGTGCGGGTACAAAAAGACATGTGTGGAAGACGTAAGTATGTGAATTATGTTTTACGAATAACGTAATGTGCCAGTTAATGCTTTTGAAATAAAGTTGTTTCTTTTTATCTTTCGAACAGCCATGTATTGTCATTAATGGTAAAAGTGCAGTTTATGCGGCAGCGGCTAGCCGTTGCGCTCGTTATGTTGGTAACGGCAGAGCAGCCAATCAGGAGTCGCGATGCCGCGGCCAATAAGAAACAGCGTTACGATTGTACTGTGTACACAAATCGAAGCGGTGTATGCGAAAGTTTTTGACGATCTACAAGTTACAGTTGCTATCAGTAAGGATGTCACTGTTTCGAATATATCATAAAGTAAATAAAACATGCTATACCTGCTCTATGGTTGACAGGTTCTTGTATGTACCCTTGTCCGGTCAGTAAAAGTAATTGCGATAATTTCCAAGAATGCTTGCAATCGAGGTAACTCTGAAATATGTATATATCGAGCGTACAACTGTAAATTGAGTGTTTTTGAACCGGAGATTCAGGCGCTACACACCCTCACATACTAAAAAAAAAAAACTTGTCGTTTAACCTATACCTAACTTAACTTTCACTTAAAATGATCAATGTTTCGTACTGGTCATAAATAAAACATGTTTGACTGCTGTGGTGTATTAATAATAGGTCACTTATGTCCGTAATACGACAATTATCTAAAAATCTCTTATACATGGAAAATCAATTATAATCACACAAACGCCTCGGCGATATCCTCGAATAAACTTCGTAATTGACGCCAAATTTACTCGTTATGAAACAATCTCATTGGCCGCGGCATCGCGACTTCTGATTGGCTGCTCTGCCGCTCCCAACCTAGCGAGCACGAAGGCTAGCCGCTGCCGCATAAACTGCACTTTAACCGTCATTAATATCAACCATCCGAAATTACGGACAACTACCATCCGAAATTAGGAACCCTTTTTCAGGAGTTGTAAAAGGAGCACTTCTTTACTTCCGTTAAATTAGTTCAAAATATTTTAAGAAGACAAGAATTTTGAACATGGATCCTTGAAGGATACAGAACAGACCTTTCGAAACTGGGTGTCGCGAAACCCTGGGGTGTCGCGTAGTAGTATCAAGGGTGTCGCGAGACTATAGTCGGATTAAAATGACTTGCAAGTTGCCGTTAGTCAGCTGCGGCCAGGGTTGCCAACGTCAGTGGTTTCCCACCGAATCTGGTGGTTTTTTTAAAGCCGACGGTGGGAAAAAATCTGAGTCAGTGGGAGGTGGGAAAGTTGGTGGATTTTAATGAAATCGTTAAAAAGAATTAAAAATAAAATAAAGGTTGCAGAAGTAATATAATCCTAATTTGAAATTATTAACGAATATGGACAGAAATGACCAGGAAATGTATCACACTGTTGGATAAAATGTAAAATTCTTAAGAGTTCAAAGATATTAACAATGGTATGACTCATTGCTGATTGTTGTAGGCTATTAGTTCTGTGTTGGCTTTTCCAATCTGGATGGAGAGGAAGTGTTGTACTTGCATCACACACTAGAACTGTGTTAATGGTATGTATTAGTTGCTACAGCACTTTATCAGAATTTTCTTGTTGTGAAAATGACAACATTGCAGACACTTAATAGGTGACTGTACTTTCATTGTTAACTTTTTTTCTCAGATGTGATTACATTGGAATATAGCTGAAATCTAGATCTTCTGACATAAAATAAAAACAATAGAATGAGTGACGCTGACCTTTCCAGACTGGATTACTTTCTGTTTTCAAGTTCAAATATTTCTCAATTTGCTGTCTGTACCCGACAAGCATTGCCATGGCTCAAAGTAATTATTGTTTGTTTTTATATATGACATGTTTACTGAAGTGCTTTTGAATAAACAATATTTTTTTGTATTTTCGTCAGGTGTGTGTATACAGATAAGTCAGGTACATAAAAACTACTTTAAAATGCATAGTTGCGTCCAAATTTCAAATCAATCTGTCAAGAACAAACGAATAGACAGGTTTTTTTTTTTTTTTTTTTTTTTTTTTTTTTTTTTTTTCATGGGAACGTCGGAAAGTTCGGTGGTTTTTGGTGGGATTTTACAGTCACTTCGGTGGTTTTTATCATGACCTCGTTGGCAACCCTGGCTGTGGCTACAGTGTTGCCACGACTGCTGCCGTACAGCGGCACTGCGCCACACGACTACCGTTAGCGATCTGCACACGTTCAGAACCGGCAGTTGACGATACTAATTAGTCAAGCTTTAAATGTACTGAGGTGACCTTCACAGTTAAATATTGTTAACATTGTCCACATCAATAGTACTGTTAACATTTGCTGCTAGCAATGCGATTTTACAAGGCTATGATTTCAAACACCAAAAAGAAAGCGTCTACCGCAATTATTTTCGATGGAACGAGTACACCGAAAAAGACGGAATACTTGTGAAAATGGATGTAAAAGAGCAGAGTTGTTTATGTTATTTACTGACTAAAATGTTGATGTGATATACGAGAGATAAAATTCGTTAATGGGATGAGCGATAAACAAAAATCTTTAATGGGATGAGAGATTAAGTGTAACGTAACATTATTGACGACAGGTAGTTTAGTGCTGCAATATAGCCAACACAATTATCAGAACTGTTATAAAACCAGCGAAGTAATTAAAGTTGGGCTGCAACGGGTAACAAACGTAAAATATTTATTTTTACATTCTTTTCGTAATCCGATCATACTGATTCATATTTAGCAGTCACTGAATATTTACATATATACTGCATGGACTTCCATGTTTCCAAATCTATATCTATATATAAAAGGCTTGTGTGTGTACGTGCTGACAGACTTTTCACCATGACTTCATACTGCCACCCACTCGTGGTTGTGGTGGTAGATAGCCGTTGATCTAATGATGTTAGTAAGAGTTTGGTCGCGGTGCGTGGCAGTAGGTGAGTGACGAGCAAAAATTCGCAAAATATGCAATAAATACTCTTAGGAAAAGCTATATACTCTGTGACTTACGAACTTTACGGTACAAGTCAAAATCTGTTTATTCTTTCAATCGTCAGACAATGCGGTCCTTTCAGACTTTAATAACGACGAGGAATATAAAATACGCGATTTTTTAAATAGATCACATGTTTCCGTCAACCACATATTACCGACTATGTACAGAGACACAAAACAAAGATAAAAATCCAGATAGACTCAAAGATAAAAATACTCGTGGAACATTGATCACTGTCGTGGAAGCGTGGTGGAAACACAGACATACATAAATGAATGAATGTCTCTTAGGCCATAGATATTGATATGCCAGTAAGCTAACTGGTCTGTCCTAATCAGTGATCTCTGATACATATAGCCGCGGCACACTCTGCTGTGAAAGGTGTTATCGTTTTTACAGCTGGGTCAAGAAAAACTATGCGACGTAGTCCTCATATCCCGGCGGCCTTCTGCGATAATGTTGGCAACAGATATTGAATGACGAGAATCATGTGCCATCGTCATAAGCCAATCGCGTGACTCGCAAATATTATTTCGTGAAATCAAGCATACAGCAGGAACAGCAGTATTTATCTACACTGTATGTGGTTCGGTCATCTTTGCAACGATTTTATATCGTGTTATTGATGTTGCCAACATAGAAACACGAGACCGCCAGGATAGAAAGTAAAATTTTACCGAATCAGATACATCCGTTGTTGTCACATCTCATTATCACCAGCACTTTCACGCTAAACTCTTTGTATAGTCTCGTGATTCACACAGTCTTACAATTCATTCCAAATTCCTATTCAAGAAGATATTTGTGAAAACTGTTACATATCAATATTCGCACTTATCCAATATCATTTTCAGAAATGTAATTTGCCAGCCGCTTTCGGCGCTGCTGTTGCAATGTGTAACAAAATTGAGAATAACGACGCGTAATATCAAATATATAATTTTTTAACTTCTCGGCGCGTTTTCCTCAATCACACTTTACCGACGATCAACAGAGACAAAGATGAAAATGCAGATAGGCTAACAAATGAATATTTAGAATAATACTCAAGCTGTCTCTCATGCCATATATTCTAACCCAAGCAACGCTGGGTTTCTCAGCTAGTTAATAATGAAAGACATGCCATAGTGAATACGCCGTTCACCACCGTAAATTGTTAATACGACCACTGTTTCATAGTTTTATTAGAACTGTCCAGAGTTAAAAGATCCCTTGAAAAACTGAATCTGACAGTCGTTATACTTTAAGATTAAGTGAAATAGTGAACACACTAACGCTGTGTGGTTGGTTCGTGAAGCTTTGTCAGCATCTGAATGTAGAATGCTGTCAACATGCCCATAATCGACGATTAAAACTAACATCTACTAGGAAATTCGAAACAGAAGTCAATGCTAAAAACAAACTACAATTTCCCGCCTTACATGAAACTGTTCTCAATGAGCTGACGCGTTACAGCTTAGAGACCACACAGTCACGACACATACATTGCAAAACGAAGCTCACCATTTGAAATTAAGGGAATTTTCTGTGTGTACATACCTTCACCGACTGCTAACTGCAAGCTGACGCATCATCGGAAAGAGGGTAGATACTACTCATTTCCGAATCACTAGAAGTTTCCGAGGTGGATGAACCGCATAAAGTAATGATAAGTTCCATGACACTGTCTTCCAGAAGACCTTCATTGTTCGATGCTTCATCTATTACTCGCTTTGTAACCCTCTAGTCCAGACATTACGACGACACAAAATAACAGCACAAACGCGAAACGACGGCAATGAAAACGGTTGCTAACCTAAGACGCACGTTTCTACACAGCACTAGCCAAACCATGGACGCGAGCTGTCCACCTTTAGTGGCAGCTTGGCAATAGGGGGCAGTCTGGGCGTGACGTTGAGCGCTCTGATTGGAGGAGCGGAGCTCCAGCCCATCAACTGTCAACTAGCAAGTAATTTTAATCAGAGTATAACAAATTTAGACTCTACACAAAAAAAAAAAAAAAAACTTTTCATAAAATAACACAAAATATCCTTCTCTTCATTCTACTCTGAAGACTCGCCTGCAGCTAATCATCCTTCTCTTCATTCAGTGCACCACAGATCACGTATTAAAGGAATAATTGGAGCACATTAATTGCGTGCTCAGCCGCTAGGCGGCAGCTCTGCTTCAGCAGCAGTAGACACACAGGGTTCGTTCAAGCAGCTGTCAGTTGCCAGATTCCAGCAAACTGCGCATGCGCAGAGCTGCTGCTGATGCGCAGTTTGCTGGAACTGGCAGCTGCTTGAACGAACCTTCACTGTAGTCTGCTGTCCTTCTCAAAAAGCTTCACCTGAGCGTTTTTTAATGGATTTATAAAAGCCGCGACACCTTCGGTAGCGTTTCTTACAATTAAATGTCAATCAATGACACGGTGGCTGTAAAAGCTGTCACAGATTGTAAAAGCAGTCACAATTGTCTACTGACTAAAGCTATTCAGTAGCGATGTTTAGTATGGAGTATGGCCGGGTGATTAACGGAGAGTAGCATTTTAAATGCAGTAATCGTTGGTTTGAACCCTGGTATGCGTTAATTTTTTTTTCTCTCAGTTTCCTGTATGTAACAGATTCTGGGCCCAGAAATGATATTCATATTCATACTTGTCCCAAATATTTATCC
Organism: Locusta migratoria; assembly: GCA_026315105.1. Lineage (NCBI taxonomy): Eukaryota > Metazoa > Arthropoda > Insecta > Orthoptera > Acrididae > Locusta > Locusta migratoria. The sequence goes on along the minus strand of CM048746.1, from coordinate 666,312,796 downwards.
ATTTTTTCCGAATATGTCGGGACTTCCGAGGTCGTGGTGAAGCAAGAACCTAACAATAGAACTTGCATAATAATTCACCACTTGTCATAAATACATCTTTATTTCTGAAAAAAAGTGATTATATTGAACTGAAAGGGAACAGCCACTGTGCTGTCTAAATCAGAAATCCGAGCAGCTAATGTACACACGACAGCGGAAAACGGTTGACGAAATTGAGTTTTGCCGGCCGCGGTGGCCGAGGTGACTGAGGCGCTCCAGTCACGGTCAGCACGGCCACTACGGTCGGGGGTTCGAATCCCCCCTCGGGCATGGATATTTGTGCCGTCCTAGTTTGTAAGTAGTTCATAAGTAGTTTGTAAGTTTAGGGACTGATGACCCCGTAGTTAAGTCCCTTAAGCTTAACAAACATTTGAACATTTGAAATTGAGTTTTCGTGTTTCGGAAATTGGATCACATGTAGAAGAAGCAAGTATTACTGTGTGAGTTAGGCATTGTTGTCAGTCGTGTTACTCTGTTGTACATCTCCGTAGTTCCTAAGTTTACTTTTCTTGCGATGAATGTACGTAATTGCTACAGTCAGGATCAACATCAAACATGTCAATGCGTACGAGGATTTCAGTTTCGTTTACTTTATTTCCGTCGTCGTCGTATTCCCCCCCCCCCCCCCTTCCAGCTAGAACCAACTAACTTCTTCCATGCGTATTTATATTAGTGAAAGGGTGTCACGCAAAACTGTAAGCTATAAAAGGGTGTCGCCGTGAGGGAAAGTTTGGAAAGCACTGATATAGAGTATTGAATTCGAGAACGAATTTTCATTTTCTGTGAAACATTATTGGTGGCAAAGTTTGTGAAAATGTAAATGGTATCCGACATACGGCTGCCTTACCTTATTGACGTATGGGCAAGCCGGCACATTGGTGGCCGTTCTCACACGAATTTCCAGCATTAGTGCGACTCTCCTTGTAGCAGGGCCGGCGCAAGGCACGTGCGAAACGTGGGGCCAACGGGGCGGCACTTTGCGAGGGGCGGCGAAGCTGACGACCCCCCACCTTACAGAAGGATGGAAAAGCTGGTAGAAGCGGACCTCGGGGAAGATCAGTTTGGGTTCAGGAGAAATGTAGGAACATGGGAGGCAATACTCACGTCACGGCTTATCCTAGAAGATAGATTAAGAAAAGGCAAACCTACATTTCTAGCTTTTGTAGATTTGGAGAAGGCTTTTGACAATGTTGATTGGAATAAACTCTTTCAAGTTCTGAAGCAAGCAGGAGTAAAATACAGGGAGCGTAAGATTATTTACAACTTGTACAAAAACCAGACAGCGGTTGTCAGAGTTGAAGGGTATGAAAGGGATGCAGTGGTTGGAAAGGGAGTTAAGACAGGGTTGTAGTCTTTCTCCATTGTTATTCAATTTGTACATTGAGCAAGCAATAAAGGATAGCAAGGAGAAATTTGGAGAAGAAATTAAAGTTCAGTGTGAAGAATTAAAAAACATTGCGTTTTGCCGACGACATTGTAATAATCTCAGAGACAGCAAAAGACCTGGAAGAGCAGATGAAGGGAATGGACAGTGTGCTGAAAGGTGCATATAAGATGAACATTAACAAGAGCAAAACTAGGGTAATGGAGTGCAGTGTAAGGAAATCGGGTGATGCTGAAGGAATTAGATTGGGAAACGAAGCAATAAAGGAGGTAGATGAGTTTTGTTACTTGGGCAGTAAAATAACAAATGATTGTCGCAGTACAGAGGATATAAAATGCAGAATGGCTATGGGTAGAAAGGCGTTCTTGAAAAAGAAAAATTTGTTAACATCGAATATTGATTTAAGCCTAAGGAAGTCTTTTCTGAAGGCATTTGTATGGAGTGTTGCCTTGTATGGGAGTGAGACATGGACGATAAACAGTGCGGACAGGAAGAGGATTGAGGCTTTTGAAATGTGGCGCTATAGAAGAATGCTGAAGTTTAGGTGGGTGGATCGCGTAACTAATGAGGAGGTACTGAACAGAATTGGAGAGAAAAGAAATTTCTGGCATACCTTGACTAAAAGAAGGGATAGATTGGTAGGACGCATTCTTAGACATCAAGGAATTATGACTTTAGCATTGCAGGGAAGTGTGTGGCGTAAAAATCGCAGAGGAACGCCAAGAGATGGATATAGTAAGAAGATTCAGACAGATGTAGGTTGCCGTCCTTTTGTGGAGATGAAGAGGCTTGCTCAGGATAGGGTATTGTGGAGAGCTGCATCAAACCAGCCTCCGGACTGAAGACCACAACAACAACAACAGGACAAACTCAACATTCATGCCCAAGAGGGGTTTCGAAACCAAAACTTCGGGAGGAGCGGCTTTGGAATCTGTGACATATCGCTTCGACTACCTGTCGGCCGCCCCTGTTGAATAAGGGGAGAGAGGAGGGCTAATTTCTTGCTCGCCACTGTGGCAGCGCCGTCGTGTTTACGCCGGAGGAACAGATGGGGAAGCAGTCTGGCGTACACGCCATTATTCTTATGGAGCGTTGCCAGTAGAGATGGGAAAACTGAAACATCTGACGGTTTCAAAACAAATGAAACCGTACCATCTGTGGTTTCGATACACTGTTTCGAAACCATGAAACCGTGAAGCAATGTATGTTTTGTCATGAAATCTTCGTTCTAGGAGGGCAATAGTTTTCACTATGTGGACAAGGGTACATACAAGTACCTGTCAACCATAGAGTATATATTTACTTCTTGGTCTGTACGAAACAAGTTTATAAAGATTTTCTCCCGTGTTGTTGATGTTGCCAACATAAGCACACGAGGCCGCCGGTATGGTAGGTTTTGTGTCCCAACTTCGTCGCCGCTTTTGTGTCCCAGCCTCGTCGTAGGTGTCGGTGGCCGAGTGGAACGAGACCGACACAGGAACAAAGACAGCACGCTGGTGCAGGTACGGAGGGGAGTAGCCAGAAACTATAAACACTCGAGTAAATTAGAAAGAGATATATATTGCACAGTATGTAACAATACTTAACTTTTACATAGTACTGCAGAATGTTGATACATAGTTGTTAGAGGCCTGCCTAGTGCCTGTACGATAGCAAAGTCTTCACTGGTGCCTATCTGATTACGAAGGTCCTAACTCGTTGCTATCTCAGTCCGAAGTGACCAGTCCTTCAGTGGTGGCCACGAGCGGGGTTGCAGCAGAGGGCGCTCGTGGCTGTCGTCGTAAGAACGACGCGCCGTGCGTGCATGGCGGCGCGCGGCGAAAGTAAGTGGCGCGCACTTTGTACTTGTGCGACACCACAGTAGGTAAAAGTTTACCCCGTTAGGAACTCACAAACTGCAATACGGTACGCATATTACAGTGATGGACTATAAATGCTACTTTCTATACATACTAAATAAATTATAGGGAATAAAGGGCACACTAAATAATCACAAATAATGCTACGGAATTACAAAAATAATAAAATAAGAGACAAGTTCACCACTTGTACGTCTTGACCGTTACACCACCGCCGCAATTCCTTTAACATGACTGTCGAAAAATTATAACGACAGTAGGTAACTTCGTTTTCGCACGTAAGAAACTAACTCTTTAACACGAGATTAAATATGCGATCTACCCTTGTTGGTATAAAAAATGTCATTTCAGGCTTCATGTTGTATCTTATTTTAAAAAAATGTTGTTTCACTCGTGTGTTTTTAATATGGTAGATAAACCTAGAATTTAACTGGTTATTTCAATGCAAATAGTGAACGTTGTTTTACTGTTCTTTTACATTTATAAATCAGACATTATGTCGTTTCAGAATACAGCAGTCTCTTGCAAACGAATCTTGATTTCAGTAATCATAAGCTGCAGACTCACGAGTGTCAAATACTATTTGACACTCTCTAAATGGTTTATATAGTAGTAAGTTATATGTGTATCTGGTGTGGAGCTTCAGTAAAATGAAACACCACATTTCGATACCATTAGTCTGTTCCGCCTTTCTGCATTAGTTGAGACACCGGTGCTGTGAAACCGACATGAAGTCTTGAAACCGACACGAAACCGTGAAACCGACGGGAAGAAACGGTTTCAGTGTATCTACAATCGACCGCGAATGTGATCCGAAACAGAACGGAATGAAACCGCATGGTTTCGAAACCGTGAAAGATGCCGGTTTTGAAACACTGAATCTGTTGTGTGTATCGAAACCTGGTTTCGAAACCATGAAACCGTAGCCAACTCTAGTTGCCAGGCTATTACGCGCCTTGCGTTTACTCACAACTAATATTACAGAAGACGAAATCTAATTTGAAATTCAGATGCAATGTTCGATACTGCGATTATGTGTTAAGCCTCAAGCAATTTTGCTAAGCCCTTCAATGGCAGTTTCCGACTGTTTTATTCTTCCCCCATTGTGGATAAAACTGGTTGAACATTACTAGTCAAACATGTCCAACACCTACGATGACTAGAGGTATTCCGAATGGGTAAATACGCAGCGAGTAATTACAAGGGATAAAGACATTGGCAGTAAGCCTGGCATAAGTTGGGTTTCGACTTGGTTTTCAAAATTTTTCGCTGTCCATTTCTGAGTAATAGTCAAACGTTTTGGTTTTTGTGCCATGACACACCTGTTTGCGCCTCCATGAACAACAATTAAACTCTGACCTGCACTTTTGTTTGACAATACTTCTCGCACACTACCACTTTGCCAACATTTATTTACTGTATACGTTTTTCCGTTGAATACATTATCTGTTCACAACAATTGAAAAATGTTTTATTACGTTAATTTTGTAAGTACATGCTGCGCGGAATTACCCGAGCGGTCTAAGACGCTGCAGTCATGAACTGTGCGGCTGGTCCCGGCGGCGGTTCGAGTCCTCCCTCCGGCATGGGTATGTGTGTTTCCGTCCTTAGGATAATTTGAGTAGTGTGTGTGTGAGCTTAGGAACTGACGACCTTGGCAGTTAAGTCCCACAAGATTTCACACACATTTGAAAATTTATGTAAATTCACAAGGCTTGTTAAAATTATCTATGTTTCGTTCATCAGCTTTGAATCTATTTTTGAGCTGGTGCCCAGGACTGTTTTGTACAAATCTGTAGAGAATGTAACCAATCACTCGCATTTTTTTTTATTTATTTATTTATTTTTTTTTTTTTTTTCCAGATCTACATATATTTCGGGTGCAGTGTGGCTATTCTCAATGCTTCATGTTTACATCTATACCGTAATGCTGAACGTAACTGTCAACCTGGTGGCTTAGAGGTACCCACATATTAAAAGCTTTTGAGACTGGCCACTCAGCGGCCGAAACCTGGGTAGATCTGAAAAGTAAAAACAAAAAAATGCGATTGATTGGTGATATTCCTATAGATTTGTTTAACACTAGAACGGCGGAGTTTCTGATATTCCTAAAACGGCGGAAAGTCCATCCCATACTTTGTTGCATTGTAGAATGTTACTGTTTTAGGTTTCTTCTTTCCTTCCTTGCTTATTGCTACTTCAGAATGTAGTGTACTCAGAAGAATGGCGTTTCTATTCTTCTTTCCTTGGTATACAGTCATGGTGCATTCTGGGTTGCTGCTATGGTGCAGGATGCTGATGGAGCGTATTTCAGCATTGGACTTCCTTACTGCATCACGGATTTCACGGCGGATCTTGTTCATTGTACCAACTAATGAAGTTTTCTTCTCTTTGAGTTTCTTAGCAAGTTGAAGAGATGTAAAGGAGCTGTCTGTCGTCACATTTCTTCCTTGATTTACAAATGGCTCCATGAGACGCGGAACGATGTACTCTCCAAGTGGTTGCTTCGCTCTATGCATGTCCTCTTTGCCGAGGTATGGAAAAGTATTACTTATATACTTTGTCATCACATCGACAGCCAACCAGAATTTGAGGCCATATTTGTCTGGTTTGTTGGACATGAACTGAGTGAACCTGCTTCTTGTTCTGCTTGGTAATAGTTGGTCATCTATGGTTATATTTTCTCCAGGACGGTAAGCAGTGGGTCCTCCTTTCTCCTTCAGACCGTTCACAGCCGACCTCTTTCCAGAAGATGAAAAATTGGTCGTCTTCCACACGGTTCCATATCTAGAAACCATCCTTGTAGAGGCTGCCAACTGTGCCTGCTGTGATGAAAGATGTGATGACTGATGTAAATCCGCACGTGAATCCTCTTACACTAATCGCTCCTCATCCACTATGTCTTCATCTCCACTTGTCTCAGGTACATAATCATCACCTTCAACAGCGAAGTCCGTTTCCGATTCAACTTCGGAATTCTCTAAGAGCTGTAACACTTCTTCATCAGAAAGTCCACACTGGCGATACATCTTCAAAAGCGTGTTTAGAGGACAAAAACTATCACCAGAATGACACAATATAAACTGTGGAAGACTGGAACGAACATGTGCCAAGATGCAACAATGACAGGCAATTACTATGCAATACTGCTGACTGTTGCCGCTACATTGTTGGATTACTTACATATATTCAGAAGGAAATTACATTGGGGTCAAATTGACCTCATCCGCCGTTCTAGGTATATCGATAGGAATGTCAAAAAAATATTAGTATTTTTTAAATCCTAATACATCATTATAAAGAGGAGAAAAAATTAGGAAAAGTCATATGATTTCATTAGGAAAGTAAATAAACTGAAATGACAGTGAAGGAGAAAAGTATGGCAGGGGTCGTTTTGACCCCTTCCGCCGTTCTAGTGTTAACACTAATTCCACAAACGTTTTGAGAAACAACACAAAAAAATACCGTGGGGAGTGGGGGGGGGGGGGGGCGGCAATTTAGCAGCTCGCACGGGGCGGCACATAGGCTTGCGCCGGCCCTGCCTTGTAGATTGGGTCGAGCGAATCGACACCGGCTAAAAATTCCTCTAAATTATGATCTGGCAGATGATAAACTTCTTTTCTCATGTGTACTGGTAGCTAGCTTTGTACAACAACTCTAAGCACTTCACGGTGCGATAGAGGAATTACTCAAAATATTACCAGTACTCAGCAAGAAAAGCACTTTCAAATTCGTCAAAGCTGTCACAATATTCCAGCACATCATCCCGCAGAGACCCACTCGCTGTATACAGGGTGTTTCACTAAGTGTGTTTGCCTCTGTAGCTTATAAAATAATAGGCGACGGAAAATTTTAATGCGGTCGGTCAACACAAAAAAAATGTTAGGGGAGACCGGGGCACATTTTCCATAGGGGCAAGTTTTCCAAATTCGTTTATTTTCGAAACAAACCGCTAGATGTTACCACCGGCGATACTGTAGGAAGTAGCAACAAAGCACGCTTCATTTACGAAAGTTTCAGTGTTGTACCAGCAGTCACAACGTCGGCAGGGCTGTTTTCGTCATTTTTGCAAATGTGAGTAAACTTTCACGTTTTTATTGAAACTTAAAATAAACATTCTAGCGTTAAACTTATTATTTTAATATTGCACACACTAAAAGTGGTTCCTTTCTTCACGTAACTGTGTATTTCTTTTGTAAATAGCTTACACTGTTACTCATGGATATAGTGTTATAGTTCCGAATATGGCGACGGGGCACGTTTTCCGAGAGCATACGGGGCACATTTTCCTTATTGCTTTGAGTCTTATGCCAAGTCTAAAGCAAATGAAAAGTGTGTACAGTGCACGAAATGGGCGCATGGAGACTGTACGAAAGGGAATGTTCCATTTTTTGTTTGCTTACATTGTGATTCAGACAATCAGTATAAGTATTGTTAAAAATGTCTGTATTTGTAAAATATTTAAGTCACTTATTTTGTAAAAACATTAAATAGCATTTGTTTTTATTTATTTATCCTCTTTTCTTATTTATTGAAAATTCATGATAAAAATACGTATTCAGTGAAATCAAGATAATTATCTCTGCTTTAACATTGAAAGTATAATTGGAATATTTGCCCCTGTACATTTTAAGTAAGCTGGAAAACTTGCCCCGCATACGGGGCAAATTTTCCAACGCAACATGGTCAGACAAAACCATTTGCTACCAAGAACGATATTTACTATTTTCAAAAACATCTGTACAATACTGTAAATAAAGGTGTAGGAAATATAATGATCCGCTGTTTACCGCAAAATCGATAAAATTAATAAGTACAAAAATAAAAATGTAAAATGGTGGAAAACGTGCCCCGGTCTCCCCTACACTTTCTGCGGAGCTATGAACATCGTTTATTGTATCATTTCCCAGAGTTACACCACAAAGATATAATTTTTTAAATGGAACAATAGTTTTTTTCTATCGTGCATTGGATTCGTTGAAACTAGGTGTGTCCAAATCAATTTAAACTACATTCCCATCACTGTTAGTTTGGGAGCTACAAACCTTCCAAGTTCCGGGGGCGGAGGCTGCGATAGCGTAGCTGACTGGCCGAGTGGCTATCCCCTGGGGCACGGCTCAATGTCTCATGGCCACCAGCCAGTGAGCTACGCTGTCGTAGCCTCCGCCCCCTAAACTTTGAAGGGTTGTACCTCCCAAACTAACAATGATAGGAATGTAGTTTAAATTGATTTGGGCGCAGCTGGTTTCAACGAATCCAATGCACGATAGAAAAAACTATTGTTCCATTTAAAAAAATTATATCTTTGTGCAGTAGCTCTTCGGAAAAAGATACAATAAACTATGTTCATAGCTCCGCAGAAAGTGTAACATTTTTTTTGTGTTGACCTACGGCATTAAAATTTCCCGTCACCTATTATTTTATAGGTTACAGAGGCAAACACACTTAGTGGTACACCCCGTATGTCCTGCTGCAAACTTGATCTTTCTCTTTTCACTCCAAGATCTGGGTAATACCCCATTAAATGATATTATACAAATCCGCCTTTCTCTGAGTGATTACGTATCTCTGTATTTCCATAAGCATTACTGTGCCACATTTTAACGCCATGTGACAGAACACTGGAGACGTAGATACGTTCTATCTTTTTCAGAGATCATCGTGATAGATGGTAAGTATGCGTATGCAATTTTTCATAGACAGAGGCAATAGGAGCTGGACAGAGAGACTAGGTTCAAATGTTCAAATGTTTGTTAAGCTTATGGGACTTAACTACGGGGTTATCAGTCCCTAAACTTACAAACTACTTATCAACTAGCTTAACCTAAGGACGGCACAAATATCCATGCCCGAGGGGGGATTCGAACCCCCGACCGTAGTGACCGTGCAGAACATGACTGAAGCGCCTCAGTCCCCTCGGCCACCGCGGCCGGCCAGAGAGACTAGGATATGGATTGAGAAAGGAGACGGACAAACGGAAGAGATGTGCTGAATAAATACTCGGGTAGCGCCTGGTTTTCAGGTAACTTGGAAGGAGAAATTTGTCTAGGACATTAAAGTGCAGGGAGAAGAAATAAAAACATTGCGGTTTGCCGATGACATGGTAATTCTGTCAGAGACCGCAAAAGATCTGGAAAAGCAATTGAATGGGAAGGACAGTGTCTTGAAAGGATGATATAAGATGAACATTAACAAGAGTAAAACGAAGGTAATTGAGTGCAATGTCAGAAAATCAGGCGATGCTGAAGGAATTAGATTAGGTAATGAAACAATAAAAATAGTAGATGAATTTTCTTATTTGGATAGCAAGATAACTTCTGATGGCCGAAGTAAATAACATATAAACTTCAGAATGGCTATGGGAAGAAAAGCGTTTCTAAAGAAGCGAAACTTGTTAACATCCAGTATTAATTTAAATTGGTAGAGCTGTATTACCGTCTTTAGCAACTAAATGAAAGGGCGTTTTTTGTGTGCCATACGCGTTTCGCTTCTTTATTTATGAAGCATTATCAGTGGCCTGTAATACATGTTATTTTGTATAATATTGTAGTACAGTCATAATATTATACGTATTTTTCACATATGACAGTAAACGGTCTTGTTACAATTACTTAAGTTCCGATCTACTAGGTTAGAAACAACTTCTGTAGCACTAGCTTTTGTAAAGTTAATTTAATTATACAGTTTTTGGCCCTACTTACGGTTTTCTGTTTTATTCCACGTGTGTCTTCATGGAGATGTTTGTAAGGTCTTCAGTTGGATATAGTATTTTCGTTCTTGATGAAAACCCTTGCATCACCGCTTCACTGTGTACTCGTTTTTGAACGTTTGTTTACAATGTTTAGTGTTGCCAACTGTCGCTTTTCGTCTGTCTCTTGTTTGTGTTCCTTGTATCTCTGAGTGCATCAGCTGTTTTTTGTTTGTGTTTGTGTCTGTGTAGACTGTGGTGTGTGTGTGTGTCTGTGTTTGTTATTTGTGTTAGTTTTTTGTGAATATGGGAGTAGGGGGGGGGGCAGCGAGATGGAGAAGGAGGTAGGACATTTCCTGTTTCATTACTGTTTTTCACTGTTTTTGTGGCCAGCTGTATCAGTGAGTTGTTACTTATGTTGATCTGATCATTGATCACTTTCTTATTCATTGCCAAGGCTCTCTGTATGTGAAAGTTTTCTTGTAGTGTCAGGATTTTCCGTCTCGATTATTGGTTCTGTTAATTTTCATATCTTGTTCCATGGTGGATGGTTCATGACCGTGTTCTATCAGGTGTTCTGCAAAGGTGGAGTGGCTATTTTCATACTTCCAGCTTCCTATATGTTCTTTATATCTGGTTTTGAAGTTTCCGCCTGTCATTCCCAGATATACTGATTTGCATTCTTGGCATTCTAGCTGGTATATACCTGCCCCTTCATATTTGTCTGCTTTATCTGTTGTTTGCAACTGTGACAGAAGTGTGTTTCTTGTTGTATAGGCAATTTGTAAACCTTGCTTCTTTAGTGTGTTTGCTATTTTCTGTGTTGATTTGTGTTTGTATGTAAGGGTGTACCATTTATTTTTCCTGATTGTGTCATGAGTGTTGGTGTTTTGGTTGTCTGTGTGTGTTGCCTTGTCTGTGTTTGTGAGATTTTGGGTGTTTGTACTTTGTGCTTCTTGGAATTTTTCATTAGTTGTGTTTTGATTTTTTGGTTGAGTCTTTCTACTGTTTGGGTGTTATAGCCATTGTTTTTAGCTATAAGTTGTATTGTTTTCAATTCTTTCCCATAGTTTTCCTTGCTTAGTGGGATATTGTTCAGCCTATGTAACATGTGTCTTAGAGGTGCTAGTTTTTGATTATGGGGGTGGTTGGGAGTGGCATGTATGATTGTATCTGTTGCTGTTGGTTTTCTGAAGATGTCAAATGTGAGCTTATCATTGTTTCCCTTTATCGTTATGCCCAAGAAGTGCATCTGCCTGTTTGTTTCTTTCTCCATTATGAATTGAATGTTGCTGTGTATACTGTTTATGTCTGTGTGGAGCTGTTGTATTCTCTCTGCTGATTCATCTTCCATACAGAGTATGTCATCTACAGATCTGTACCAGTAGACGATTTTGTATTTTTTCTTTGTAATGATTGTGTTAAATATTGTATTCTGTATGTGGTTGATGAAGATATTTGCCAGTGTTCCTAATATAGGGGATCCCATTGATAGTCCGTCTTTTTGTAGATAAAATTCTTTTTCAAATTCAAAGTAGTTTTGGGATATGACTACCTTAAGAGTTTTGATTATTTCGCTAACATTCTCTGCAGGTAGTTTGTTGTGAGCCGTTAGGTTATCTTCAATTAGTTTTACTGTATCTGTGGTGGGTATTGAGGTATACATGCTTTCTATGTCGAAAGAGATGAGTGTTGCTGTTTGTGGAATGTGTAAGTTTTTTATTTGTGTTATTAGTTCATTTGTGTTTTTCACTGTTTTGTTGTTCTCCACTTGATAGTGTTCCATTAGGATTTTGTTCATTTGTTTTGCCACATAGTATGATGGTGCATTCCTGTAGTTGATTACAGGTCTCACTGGGAGATTTTGTTTAAGTACCTTGGGTTGGCTTCTGAGTGTGGATGCTCTTGGGTTCTTCTGTGAGACGTATTGTTTTTGTTTATCTGTGAATATGTGTTTGGTGGCTTTGAGGTTGTTTTTTTATGTGTGTTTGTAAACGTGCTGTTGGATCGGATTTCAGTTTTGTGATGTTGTTGGCAGATATGAATTCTATGGTTGTCTCTAGATATAGTTCTTTTCTGATCAGAACTGTGCCATTTCCTTTGTCGGCTCTGGTGACTATGATGTTATTGGCCTGCAATTTCTCATTTAATTTCTTGATGGTACTGTTTTCTGTTTGAAGTGTTCTGTTTTCCTCTTTCTTTGTCGTAGTGATTAGTTTGTTTATTTCATTCTTCACTAGATCTCGTGTTAGCCTTACATTTACAGTGCTATTTTCTCGTTTCTCTTCTTCTGTTAGGATGCTTTCTGTTTCTACAATTAGATTTTCTATGTAGTTATTGTCTACCTTTGTGCTGATATTGTATTTGAGCTCCTTCTCTAACAGCTGTGTTTCTCTCTCTGTTGGTTCTGTATCTGTGAGATTTATTAATTTTGGGTGGAATTTGGGTTCTTCTGTGTGTTTATCTTGGTTGTGTTCATCTTCCTGTTTGTGTTTATTAGTAAGTGCCTTAATTTTTCGTGTTTGTTTCAGTTCTGTATATTTAAGTGTTTTTGTTGTAATGTTTTCTATTTTTTGAATTATGCTAATCATCACTGTTGGGTTGTTGATAAATGCAGATAATTCAAGGTGAATGTCATACAACTTTTTGTTGAGCTCGAATTTTTTGGTGTAGTACACAGTGAAGTGGGATGCAAGGGTTTTCAGCAAGACCGAAAATACCATATCCAACTGAATACCTCACAAACATCTCCATGAAGACACACATGGAATAACACAGAAAACCGTAAGCAGCGCCACAAACTGGATAATTAAATTAACTTTGGAAAAGCTAGTGCTACAGAAGCTGTTTCTGACCTAGTAGAACCGAACTTTAAAAGTTGTAACAAGACTGTTAACTGTCATACTGTAAAAAATACCTATAATATTATGACTGTACTACAATCTTATACAAAAATAACATGTATTACAGGTCACTGATGATACTTCACAATAAAGAAGCGAAACGCGTATGGCACACAAAAAAACGCCTTTCATTTAGTTGCTAAAGACGGTAATACACCTCCACCAATTTCATATGCAACTAAAGACGACGGAAATCGAAAAAATATGAAAACAAACATTAATTTTTATGTATTAGATTATGATCATGCCGCAGCATGTACGTGGGTGCTATAAAATATGGACGCATTCGAAGGAGAAAGTTGGAAGAGAAATTTCGCAAAGAGATCTCGCCGCGACGAATAACGCCTTTCTTTCAGAGATTTCGTGCATCCCTTCTGTTACACTCTCTCACCTGTATGCCGATAACCTTTACGTCCTCTGTCAGTCCGAGCTGATGAGGATCCCACAATGCGCAGCAATACTCCAAAACAGGACGCACTAGTGTGGTGTAGGCTGTTTCCTCAGGCGAACTGTTCCATCTAAATGGGATACTCTGCAAATCGAATTTAAGTGCCTGGCAGACGATTCATCGAACCACCTTTATACTATTTATCTCCCATTCCATTCTCGAATAGCGCGGGGGAAGAAAGAACACCTGAATCTCTCCGTTCGAGCTCTGATTTCACGTATTTTATTCTGATGGTCATTTCTACCTATGTAAGTGGGAGTCAACAGTATATTTTCGCATTCGGAGGAGAATGTTGGCGATTGGAGTTTAGTAAGTAGCCCACGCCGCAGCGATAAGCGCCGTTGTTGCAATGATTCCCATCCCAGATCCTGTATCATTTCCGTAACGCTCTCTCCCCTGTATGGTGACAATACGAAACGAGCAGCTCTTCTTTGGACTCTCTCGATGTCCTCTGTCAAACCTACCTGATAAGGAACCCACAATGGGCAGCAATACTCCAAAAAATGGACGGACGAGCGTAGAGTATACAGTTTCTTTAGTAGTTCTGTTGCATGTTTTAAGGGTTCTGCCAATAAAACGCAGTCTCTGGTTCACCTTTCCCACGACATTATTTAAGTGTTCTTTCCAATTTAAGTCTGATTTAATAGTAATTCATAGGTATTTTGTGGAGTTTACGGCCTTCAATTTTGATTGATTTATCTTGTAAACAAATTTTAACGGATTTATTTTCGTAGTCATGTAGACGACTTCACACTTCTCATTATTTAGAGTCAATTGCCAATTTTTGCACCATACTGATATCTTATTCAGATCGTTCTTTCTGCAGTTGGTTTTGATCTTCAGATGATTTTACTACACGGTAAATGTCGGCTTCATCTGCAAACAACCTAAGAGAGCTACTTAGATCTTCCCCTAAATCGTTTATGTAAATAAGGAACAGCAGAGGACCAATAACACTACCCTGTGGAACGCCTGATATCACCTCTGTTTTTGTCGATGCCTTGCCATCGATTACTACGAAATGTGCCCTCTATGACAGGAAATCCCCTATCCAATCGGAAATTTATGGCGATATACCATAACCACGCAATTTGATTAAAAGCCGTTTGTGAGGTACGGTGTCGAAAGCCATCTGGAAATCAAGAAATACGGAATCGATTTGCGAACCCTTGTTGATAGCATCCATCACTTCGTGTGAATAAAGAGCTAGTTGTGTTTCGCATGAACGATATTTTCTAAATCCATGTTGACCTAGGTTCAATAGATCGTTCTGATCAAGGTAATTCATTATATTTGAATCCAGGATATTGTGCAGAGAATTAACTAATTGTTTAGTGCTGATTATGTGGAGAAATAAAAATATTGCTTCTTGATGTATCTACGCACTGTAAAACTTTCAGACATGTTGAACAGAAACTGTATTAAAAAATTGTGTGGATTTCTTTTGGAGTGATCCTCGTATATGAGGGAATGGGAAAGGTGGAGGAGGAGACGGACGGAAAGGATAGGGAGGAGACGGAGAGAAAGAGAGGGGAGTGGACGAGAATGAGAGAGGAGAGATGGTGACGGACAGGCGAAAGGAGGGGCAGGAGGAAATGGCAGGCATTTCAAGCGGTATTTGCACAATTATGTCTTCTGTGGTAGCTACGCGCCCGGTGCCAGCTAGTAATAAAATAAAAGGAATCAGACTGAAATCCGCGAGGGAACGGCCGCGCACTGTACGGCACCTTGATGCGGGTAGCGTGTCAGCTTCCCTTTGGAGGTTCGATTCCGCCCTCGGCCTAGTGAGAGAGAGAGAGAGAGAGCTATGCCTCATGACAACATGTTTTGTTCTTAGCATAAGTTAGTTTAAGTAAATGTAAGTCTGGGGACTGATTACGACTGCAGTTTGGTCCCATATCTTTACAAACATTTGAATATTTTCAGACTGAAAGCGAAATTGAGTTGTGTTTTTTTTTTTTTAAATAATTGGATTCTTCCGTCAACTTTTGGTAGAACGCTTTCATATTTAAGGTTGAAAACAAACAAACTGTTTCTGTTCTACTAATTTTTTGTTTATTTACTAATCAGTTTTCGGCTTATTAGGCCATCATCAGGTAACCTGTTGACATGCGTCGACAAAGACGCTATTGCTTAGGTTCTCAAAGATGGTAAAACAAAGATACAACACACAGAATACTCAGTCTTTGAATATGACATTTGTTGGAATTGCAAACAATGTCTGTTGCCCTGTAGAATTACGTTCACGTAATCAGTGGCCTCCTTAACATTTTTACATTGTAATTTGCGAGTTAACAGGGTGAAACACATTACACATCACATCACATGTTAACATAGTTTTTAATTCATTAATTAAATTACACATCACATCACATGTTAACATAGTTTTTAATTCATTAATATGTGATATGTAATGTGTTTCACCCTGTTCACTTGCAAATTACAAAGTAAAAATGTTAAGGAGACCACTGATTACGTGATCATAATTCTACATGGCAACAGATATTGTTTGCAATTCAGACAAATATCATATTCAAAGAATGAGTATTCTGTGTGTTGTCTCTTTGTTTTACCATCTTTGAGAACCTAAGCAATAGCGTCTTTGTCGACGCATGTCAACAGTTAACCTGTTGATGGCCTTATAAAGCGAAAACTAGTTAGTAAATAAACAAAAAATATATGAGAACAGAACCAGTTTTTTCAACCTTAAATACGAAATTAAGTTGTTCCTTTGCCCTCGCTCTATTAGAGAATGGAACAGTAGTAGAGGTATTATGAAAGTAGTTCGATAAACCCTCTTCCAAACAGTTAAATTCGATTTGCAGAGTAAATATGTAAATGTAAGTATAGAGAGGAGGGAACAGCACATGGCCTGCGGAATACTGGAGTAAATTAACATCAGAGCAACGCCGGTTAATACAGAGAGAGACCTAGGAGCATAAACAGAACAGTAAGATCATACAGTGAAGGCTTTCACGGCCGGATGTCATACTTGCTGGTAGAACTTCCGGCTTATAAGGCCGTGATCCATAAAACTTTTCCGTTTCTCCTAACGTTTCGTCCAGAGGTTGGGTTCCTGGGCACATAGGGATCCAGGGAAATGAGCTGGCCGATGCAGCAGCTAGGGAGGCTTGTTCTCTCCCCCCTGCCGTACGCTGTTCCGTCCCACCGAGAGCCGTCACCTCCTTTGTGACACGCAGAACCATGGCGTTGTGGGAGAATCAGTGGTTGGATGTGGCGGACAATAAACTGCGCGCGGTGAAATCCTCAGTCCGCCCATGGCGTACGTCCTTCCGCCCTAGACGAGCTGATGAAGTCGCCCTCACTCGTCTCCGAATAGGACATTGCCCTCTGACACACGGTTTCCTTTTACGCAGTGAAGAACCGCCAGAGTGTGACCGATGTAGGACAAAATTGTCAATACGACATATTTTAACAGAATGCGTTCTATTTGCTGGTACCAGGACAAATTTGGGTCTCTCACAGGACCTGACATCTATTTTAGCTGACGATGAGGCGTCTGTGGCCCGTGTCCCTGTCTGGACTACTTCCCAAAATATTGGGTGTGCGATTTTAATGTGTTAGAGTGGCTCGGCCACCCTTTATTTTCAAGTAGTCGCCGGGCCACATAATTGTCACTGTTTTATCCTTCGTTTTAGTCCTTTTAAGAGTTGTTTTAAGCTATCCCTACAGCTTTTATATTTCGCAAGTCCACCCGACATGCGTCATTTTTCTTCCATCCGTTCATGTTTGAGCAAGGGCGCTGATGACCTCGATGTTGAGCGCCCTATATCACTAATTAATCAATCAATCAATTCGTCCAGAGCTGCGCCGGACATCTTCAGAGGTCATCTTACTTGCGTTGAGTGTTGCCGGCAACGCAAGTAAGAAGACCTCTGAAGATGTCCGGCGCAGCTCTGGACGAAACGTTAGGGGACCACTGACTTATAACCCGGACGTTCTACCAACAACTACTACGGTAATAAATAGGCATAGAGGTCTACATTGGAGAAATTTCGTAAATATAATATTTTGAATATAGCAGTATACAAGACTATAGGCTGGACAGGGTCTGTAGGGAGAGAAAAGAGGGGAAACAATTTGACGTACACAGGAAGGAGACGAAGAGGGTGTGATGTTTAGACAGTGAGGGGGAGAGGTAGCTGCACTGGACTGGAGGAGGGGGAAGGCAGGTCGGATGATCAAAAAGAAGAAGGAGGAGGCAGGGGTGGTGAAGAAGGAGGACAAGGAGAAGAGGGGGGGGGGAGATGGAGAGAGAAGGAAGGAGGTTATGGAGAAAGGGAGGGGAAATAATAATAGAGTGTAGGAGTGGAGGGAGTACATTCCCATTCGTAAAGTATTGTGAATTTAGACGTGTTAGAGATATGTGCGTCTCTTATTTATTTTCCATTTAATGTATAACAAGCAACAGCCCCGTGAGACTGAGTTACAAATGAGGGCTCTAGTGAGAGAGGGAGCTATGCCACTTAAAATGACAACTTGAGCTTCGGCCACTTTCATTGCTCCTGTCTGCTGTTGCGTCTACCCTGTGAACTACGAGGTGCATTCAACTTCTAACGCCTCCGATTTTTTTTTTTCTAATTAACTACTCACCCGAAATCGATGAAACTGGCGTTACTTCTCGACGTAATCGCCCTGCAGACGTAGACATTTTTCACAACGCTGACGCCATGATTCCATAGCAGCGGCGAAGGCTTCTTTAGGAGTCTGTTTTGACCACTGGAAAATCGCTGAGGCAATAGCAGAACGGCTGGTGAATGTGCGGCCACGGAGAGTGTCTTTCATTGATGGAAAAAGCCAAAAGTCACTAGGAGCCAGGTCAGGTGAGTAGGGAGCACGAGGAATCACTTCAAAGTTGTTATCATGAAGAAACTGTTGCGTAGCGTTAGCTCGATGTGCGGGTGCGTTGTCTTGGTGAAACAGCACACGCGCAGCCCTTCCCGGACGTTTTCGTTGGAGGAAGGAATTTGTTCTTCAAAACATTTTAGTAGGATGCACCTGTTACCGTAGTGCCCTTTGGAACGCAATGGGTAAGTATTACTCCTTCGCTGTCCCAGAACATGGACACCATCATATTTTCAGCACTGGCTGTTAACCGAAAGTTTTTTGTTGGCGGTGAATCTGTGTGCTTCCATTGAGCTGACTGGCGCTTTGTTTCTGGATTGAAAAATGGTATCCACTTCTCATCCATTGCCACAACCGACGAAAAGAAAGTGCCATTCATGCTGCCGTTGCGCGTCAACATTGGTTGGCAACATGCCACACGGGCAGCCTTGTTGTCGTCCGTCAGCATTCGTGGCACCCACCTGGATGACACTTTTCGCATGTTCAGCTTGTCATGCAGGATTGTGTGCACAGAACCCATAGAATTCCCACCTCTGTGCACAGAACCCATAGAATTCCCAACTCTGGAGGCGATCTGTTCAACAGTCATTCGGCGATCCCCCAAAACAATTCTCTCCACTTTCTCGATCATGTCGTCTGACCGGCTTGTGCGAGCCCGAGGTTGTTTCGATTTGTTGTCACACGATGTTATGCTTTCATTAAAATGTCGCACCCATGAACGCACTTTCGACACATCCATAACTCTATCACCACATGTCTCCTTCAACTGTCGATGAAAACGATTCAGAAAACGAATGATTGCACGCTGTTCAAGTAAGGAAAACGTCGCCATTTTAAGTATCTAAAACAGTTCTCACCGTACGCTGCTGCCGTACGGTGCTGCCAACACTGGGACGTATTGACAATGAACGCGGCCTCACTTTAAAACAATGTGCATGTTTCTATCTATTTCCAGTCCGGAGAAAAATTCTGAGGCCTTAGAATTTGAATGCACCTCGTAGAACCACGTGTAATAACTCCCGCTGTTTCTGGAGCAGTTGCTGTAAGTTCTTGACTGCTGCACTGCGATCACTTTGAGTGAGAGGCGGAGCTATGCCCCTTACCGATATTGTCTCCTATTTCAGTTGCAGGCGTACCAATACAGACTTTTTCAAATTGTTTTATCAGTTATAAGGAAAGAACATATTGTTCAAAAATGTAATTGTTGGTTCTATGTCCCTCTTCAAGAAGATGCCAGGTCGTCGCTCCAAAGACAGGAGAGACTCTGTGGTTCATCATCCCTATGTGACTACACTCCTTGGAGAAGTACCACTGCTCTACCAATCAGAGGACATATATCGTCCCCTGAAGTTAACATATCTCATGACAGTAATACCTCCAATTTTTCAGGATGTTTATAAAAAACTGAAATCCACAGAAGCACTGGATAGTGACGATTCTCCAGAAGAGATAAGAAATTATTTATGGTTGTTTGTAGTTGGTGCGTACACCTGATAACATGATTTACACTTTAATAAGAATAGTTAAACCAGGATAAAACTTCTTGATATGTGCAATTTTTATTATTATTATTATTAAAGCCTGCAAGGTTATAATCATTGTTATTTACATTAAAATTCACATTTTTCCTGTTTAATAATTTTCATGAGAATACGTTAGGACGAAAAAATTGATCCCTTTATTATACAACTAATGTCTTAATATAGCGCTTTAGAAAACGCGATTTATCTCCATTTCTCCTCAAACTGGCATAGCTCCCACCCTTGCTAGACCACTCAAAAGTATTTAATCAATACTGTTTCCTTTCGTTAGATAGCATTTTGCTTAGTGTAATTTAGTGGCCACTTACAGTGTTGGTGTGGCATTGTGTAAGTAGTACAAATGTGCACGATTACTTCGTCCTGTTCGGCAAACTGTATGGGTTAAGTACATACACATAGTATTACACTGACATAGATTCTTGTGATTTGTAGCTGCACTAGAGATTGCTCACCTCACATATAGGGTGACATTCTGCTCTCCTGTCAAGACGAGAAGCGTTGTTAAACACAGCAACTGACCTGAAATTGTCGAAGGAGCACACACAATAATGGAATGCGAATTACATAACCAGATAAATATTTATTTCCTATAGCAACATCGATAATACAGCTTGGTCCCACTAAATGCTCTCTATTGACAAACAAAAATAAACTCTATTTGACAAATATTCAGATTACAGCCATTAACCTTTTGTTATTGTTCCAAACAACAGTCCCGTTTCCTGCAGAGGACTTAACCGGAACATCATTTTCAGCGGGGAAAAATACATGCTATGTTAATGCACTAAACTACACATCATTCGTACATCTGTTCAACCGGTACAGTGACACAGGACGTAAATTTTTGCGTTTCTCACACATGTGACCAATTCATTTTGTGGTAATGACTATGCAGAGTTTACCTTTAATATTCATTTACAGTATTCTTTCATGTTATACAAGTCGGTTTTTATAATTTTATTACAGCTAGAAGGTTTTGACGAGCAGTGGAGTACATGTTTGCTACATTGACGGACATTTAAAGGAACTGCATGAGACACAAACATTTTAGAAAAGCATAGTGACACCAAGTGAATAATTATTAAAATGAAACACAAATAAACAACCATTCGTACAAATCTTTCCACAAAATGTTTGAACATTAATCCACAACCATATCGACATTTCACACTGGCCAGAAGAATAACATCACACGGAAAGAGAGTAGTAATTGCATTTCGTACCATAAGCACCATCAGGAACTCCTCACATAACGACGAAAAAGAATTAGTAGCAGATTCATATTAACGTTTTTACCCAACTTCTCAATTTTCTCGGCATTTTTTTAAATTCATAAGACAAACATTATTGTTCCATTCAAAATGGATCGATGCCCACAATTGTTTCCGGTATTCAGTAATTGTCAAACTGATCTGACGGCTTCCTCGGCTGCTCAGTCACGTTTCTCATAAATTATTTTGTGGGAAAAAGTAGAGGAAGTCGCCAAGCCGAATGCAGAGATCAGTGTAATAGTTACCGAAACAAACCACCACCTTCCGCAGCTAAAATGATTCTATGAAGGACGTTATTTCAGATACTGTTGCCATCCTAATTACGTACGTACAGTTGTTTATTCATCTTGATGGTCACTTAGTTGGTGAAAGTCTTGCTATTAAGGTGACTTAACCATGCAGTTATATCTCAAGTCTGGTACGTACGTCATATAAGGCATTGTCAATATAGACTATCATATTTATCGAAGAAGAACAACTCCGACGCGTTCGCCCTTCAGTAAGGTGACTATAACGAAGTTTGTACATTTTAATAGCTCCATAATTGTTACGATTACCAGTGTCCTATTCTCAGGAAGTCTTTGGGTTATTTCGTATAGCTTTTCTAAGAGTTGGTGATCATTACGATATCAACCGCTGAATGTGTTGAACTAAAACTTCAGTACTTTGAGTCCCACAATTAAATCGTTAATTGCGTAGCACTATCAAACAAATGGTGACATGAAATATACGTTTTTAAATTGTAACCGCTCTTGCTTGGTCACGATTTAAGCCATGACAACATTTGAAATGCATCAGAATTAATTCACCTGAAAAACAATGGATTACATCATTTGGTACTTGCAGGGATGTACCCTCTACTAGTTACAGACAAAAGTAAGCTGTTTTTATTGGGTACCATCCATCACGTGAGCAGTTGCGCAAATAAAATTTACTGCAACATACTACTACATTTACTAACAATACCCAGGTTTCAGTCGATATTTGATAAAATGATTGAAATGGGGATAAATCTGACTAACGTATGCAGAAGTGTATGATTGAGTAGTTATTAGGAAAAATCAAGAAACGTAATGAAATGTGAAAAGCTCTGTACGGTGAATCTAAAAACATGTTTGAGAATCTCCTCACATCATCTCGTATTCATCATAAAGGTTGATTCTGATGTTGACATTAAATGGAAGAGATATTTTGAAATTACAGGTGTGTTAAATATTAACGAGTGTAACGATGTCAACATCTACCTGTTTGTATTTAGTGTTCGCTTCTGTAATGAAACTTTCCATTTCGGACCTCTCCTGCGCGTTTAGAGCCACCAAAAAATATTCAATAAATTTTATGATTCACCTAACAGGGACCACGCCTATGGATCCATAATTATTTCTCGCAAGTATTTGTCTATATCTGTCACAATTAAACTTTTTTAAAAGTATTTTCCTTCTTATTTACTTAAATTGAGCTGCGTCTTACTGTTCCCATGGCAGCTGTTAGCTTAAGACTGTTGGGTTCGCAGTGCAACAACAAAGTAGAGACAGCGAGAGAAAGCATGCCCTGGCGAAGACGGGGCCTAGATCAGTGTCACTGGTAGGACGCCATCTTCTATTCCTATTTCGAAATTCTTAGCGAAGTGTTTCCAAGACTGATATTAAGGTGTCACAATATGGAGGTGGCAACAGTGTAAACATAGCGTCGCAAAGATGTAGAGATACAGAGAAGGCAAAAAGTGGACAGATGGTGAATGTGTAAAGGGCTTAATCAGTAAAGGCGTGAGTGTGGAACTGTGGTTAAGGTTGAAAAATATGAAATCGACAAGGTGTTAAATTGTGAAGTCCATAAATATGCTGAAATTTATACATAATTTGTCATAAATTCCAACGAAGTTATAAATTTTATAAAGAATGGATATGCTAAACATGTCATGTAAATGTATACAGGTGTAAAGGTAAAAATGTATCAGGATGGTGATGTTATACAAGTAATAAAGGTGTAAAAGTAACATGGTGCTAAAGATATACATCTGGCGAAGGTACAGTGGTTGCAGAGGTGTAGATTTATAAATGTTGTGAAGATGTAAATGCATCAGAAATAATGTAAAGTCGGAAAAGAGTACAGGTGTAAAGGTATATGGCGACGAATGTGATACAGGCGTAAAAGTTGAAATTGATCAACTTAAGAAGTTGGAATGGGTGATTTAAACAACAGGAACCGAGTGGTTATTAATTTTCCGTGTGTATAAATTTTTCGTTCACGTGTAACGAAAAATCCGACGCCAAGTGTCGGAATCACCTTGCAGGGTATACGATGGACGTGAGTCTACCAAAATGTTATTGTACATAACGATTTATGATAAATTTTGATGGTAAGGTGGATTGTGTAGGGGGCCAATTTTTACATTGCGACATTAGTCACGAATCACTGTTAGTGAAGCTTCGATGACAAGAATATCTTCTTTTAGGAAACCAATTGTTGCGAAATCAACAAACCTGAAATACGGCTGTCGTAGTATTTATTAACGCTTGGTTACTTCATATATGGAGCGGAATACTATGAAGATCTCGGACGTGATCAAGCGACTGATATTCTCCTGTTATGTAGAAGACGATCAAAGTAAAACTGACGTCTCGCGTAGGCAGCGCTAGGCAGCAATGAAATAATTTGGGCGAAGAAGAAGTCTTGACCATTGTCTGCCTCGTGAAGTTGCACAGTTTTCTGTTACCCAATGTGACCGTCAGCCTCCAACAGTCTTCAGAAAATACGCTAACTTGTTAGTGTGCTAGACCTGTGAGTAGCACATGGGGGGGAGTGGGATTCTGCTCCTACTCCAAACCAAAAGCCCACAATACCGAGCCATAGTGTGGCCATATATAAGGCAACATTCGTCCAGTTTCTGATCATGGTATCTCCAGACTCTAAACCGACCAGTGGGGTGATGTAGGCAGAACAGAATCTGGAACGACGACCGATCATTTCTGTTTCTGCCTGGCCCATTCAACTGCCAGTGTCACAGTAAGGCTATTCAACTGTTGCTTTGTGCACTGACCTCTGGTCATGCAACCCGTGCTATGGTTTAGGACGTGGTGAACATAGTCTTGAACGCAGCTGGCCACATGAGGTTGCTGATTACACTGTAGCAATGTGGCCGTTGGTAAGTTCCGAAAGTATGGGAGGACAATGTATCCAACGCTTCAGAGATATAGCCTGACTGCTTCGTTTACTGCCAATGCAGACAAGGCACCCAGTACCACCCTGTACCAGAATACCCAGTGCAGGACTAGCATGGCGATGTATATGGCAACGGTTCAACAGTCTATCACCAGCACGTCAGCCGACTCTGAATCTGATCACTATGGTGGTGCATTTGTCGGTAAAAATAATGTTCCAAACCCAAATCTAAACAAGTCGTGGTGTGAGACTGTTGGACTATTGCCGTATGTATCACTGTCTGCTGTCGCACCTAGTGGTACGGTTTGGGATGGAACTCAATTGCACTCCTGCAGTCTACATCAATCTGCCAGAAGTACATCTTTCGAGTGTTGGAGCCTGTTGTCATCTGATACCTTCAGAGCTCGTCATGTTTTATGGGAAATTTTCAATTGACGTGAATTTGTTACGAACCCTTACTGATGCCCTATACTGTATAATGTAAAATCATGTTCCAAATCCAAGTCTAAACAAGTCGTGGTGTGAGACTGTTGGACTATTACCATGTGCATCACTGTCTGCTGTCGCACCTAGTGGTACGGTTTGGGATGGAACTCAGCTTCACACCTGCAGTCTACATCAATCTGCCAGAACTGTCGAGTGTTGGAGTCTGTTGTCACCTGATACCTTCAGAGCTCGTCATATTTTATGGGCCATTTTCAATTGCCGGGAATTAGTTACGAATCCTTACTGATGCCCTATACTGTATACAGGCGCCGGGAATTAGTTACGAACCCTTACTGATGCCCTATACTGTATACAGTCGCAAGACTTTGACGTTCATCCCGTGTAGCAAAAAGCGTTCGCTCACTTTCTGACACGAGCAGGAAGTGCGTTTGTACGTTTCTGGGCAGCTTTTGCAATTCGAAGAGATATTTTAAGAACGCACTGGAAGTGCTCGTAGCAGATACTCCAGAGAGGACCTCAGCTCCAGTTGGCCAGCGGGCAGTATCGGGTGGAGCCGGCGCTACGAGGAGGCGGCGTCCCCCGAGGAGCGCATGTGGTAGAGGCGGCGGCTGCGCCACAGGTAGGAGTACCAGTAGAACATGTTGATGGCGAGGAAGCACAGCGGGAAGACGATGCGCGACGCGCGGTCGATCTTGGAGACGGAGTTGAAGCGCGGCGTGCGCCGCTTCTTGCGCGGCGCGTGGCGGCCGCCGCGGGGCTGTTGCAGCTGCTGCAGCTGCTGCAGCTGCTGGTGCTGGTGGCCGCGGTGGTCGTCGCCGCCCGACGCTGCAGACACGGCGACGCTATCCGCTACGGACTCGGCGCCGCACTGTGCCGGCTGCGGCGACGAATCCGGAGGACGGCTCAGGCACGACACCGACCTGCGAGGCGACACATACTGGCCGTGAGCCGTGAGCGGTTTGCACCGAGCCGCTGGCCTTAGAATGTTCAAATGTTTGTAGAGCTTATGGGATTTAACTACAGAGTCATCAGTCCCTGAACTTACAATTTACTTATGAACTAGCTACAACTAAGGACGCCACAAATTTCCATGCGCGAGGGGGGATTCGAACCGCCAACCAGAGTGGCCGTGGAGACCGCGACTGAAGCGACTCAGTCCCCTCTGCCACCGCGGCCGGCCCGCTGGCTTTCTGCAGGGCCACGCCGAGAAGGACCGCAGATATCGCAGCCACACTGGGGACGGGAGATATCGCAGCCACACAGAGAAGGACAGGAGATATCGCAACCACACAGAAAACGACGGGAGACATCACAGCCACACCGAGAAGGACAGGAGATATCCCAGCCAAACCGAGAAGGACAGGAGATATTGCAACCACACCGAGAAGGCTGGGAGATATCACAACCAAACTGAGAAGGGCGGAACATATCGCAGCCACACTGAAAAGACTGAAGTATCGCAGCAACACTGAGAATGACAAAAGATATCACAGCCACACTGAGAAGGACGGGAGATATCACAGCTACACCGAGAGGGACAGGAGATATCACAGCCACACCAAGAAGGACGGGAGACATCACAGCCACACCAAGAAGTACGGGAGATATCACAGCCACACCGAGAAGTACGGGAGATATCACAGCCACACTGAGAAGGATGGGAGACATCAAAGCTACACCGAGAAGTACGGGAGATGAAGAACGGGAGATATCACAGCCACACTGAGATGGACGGGAGATATCAGAGCTACACCGAGAAGGACGGGAGATATCACAGACACACTGAGAAGTACGGGAGATGAAGGACGGGAGATATCACAGACACACTGAGAAGTACGGGAGATGAAGGACGGGAGATATCACAGCCACACTGAGAAGGACGGGAGATATCACAGCTACACCGAGAAGGACAGGAGACATCACAGCTACACCGAGAGGGATGGGAGATATCACAGACACACTGAGAAGGACGGGAGATATCACAGCTACACCAAGAAAGACAGGATACATCACAGCCACACTAAGAAGGATGAGAGACATCACAGACACACTGAGAAGGACGGGAGATATCACAGCCACACCGACAAGGCCGGGAGTTATCACAGCCACTCTGAGAAGGACGGGAGACATCACAGCCACACCAAGAAGGACGGGTGATATCACAGCCACACTGAGAAGTACGGGAGATGAAGAATGGGAGATATCACAGACACACTGAGAAGGACGGGAGATATCACAGCTACACCGAGAAAGACAGGAGATATCACAGCCCCCCGAGAAGGATGGGAGATATCACAGACACACTGAGAAGGACGGGAGATATCACAGCTACACCGAGAGGGACAGGACATATTACAACCACACCGAGAAGTACGGAAGATGAAGGAGGGGAGATATCACAGACATACTGAGAAGGACGGGAGACATCACAGCCACACCGACAAGGCCGGAAGTTATCACAGCCACACAGAGAAGGATGGGAGACATCACAGCCACACCAAGAAGGACGGGAGATATCACAGCCACACTGAGAAGTATGGGAGATGAAGGATGGGAGAAATAACAGCCACACTGAGAAGGATGGGAGAAATAACAGCCACACTGAGAAGGATGAGAGATATCACAGACACACTGAAAAGGACGGGAGATATCACAGCTACACCGAGAGGGAAAGGACATATTACAACCACACTGAGAAGTACGGGAGATGAAGGAGGGGAGATATCAATGACACACTGAGAAGGACGGGAGATATCACAGCCCCCCGAGAAGGATGGGAGATATCACAGCCACACTGAGAAGGATGGGAGACATCACAGCCACACCAAGAAGGACGGGTGATATCACAGCCACACTGAGAAGTACGGGAGATGAAGGATGGGAGATATCACAGACACACTGAGAAGGACGGGAGATGAAGGATGGGAGAAATAACAGCCACACTGAGAAGGACGGGAGATATCACAGCTACACCGACAAAGACAGGATACATCACAGCCACACCGAGCAGGATGAGAGACATCACAGACACACTGAGAAAAACAGGAGATATCACAGCCACACCGACACGGCCGGGAGTTATCACAGCCACTCTGAGAAGGACGGGAGACATCACAGCCACACCAAGAAGGATGGGTGATATCACAGCCACACTGAGAAGTATGGGATATGAAGGATGGGAGATATCACAGACACACTGAGAAGGACGGCAGACATCACAGCCACACCAAGAAGGACGGGAGTTATCACAGCCACACTGAGAAGTATGGGAGATGAAGGATGGGAGAAATAACAGCCACACTGAGAAGGACGGGAGATATCACAGCTACACCAAGAAAGACAGGATACATCACAGCCACACCGAGCAGGATGAGAGACATCACAGACACACTGAGAAGGACGGGAGATATCACAGCTACACCAAGAAGGACAGGAGATATCTCCGCCCCACGAGAAGGATGGGAGATATCACAGACACACTGAGAACGACGGGAGATATCACAGCTACACCGAGAGGGACAGGAGATATCACAGCCGCACCGAGAAGTACAGGAGATGAAGGACGGGAGATATCACAGCCACACTGAGAAGGACGGGAGATATCACTGCTACACCCAGAAGGACGAGAGATATGACAGCGACACCGAGAAGGACGGGAGACACCACAGCCACACCAGGAAGGACGGGAGATGAAGTACGGGAGATATCACAGCTACACTAACAAGGCCGGGAGATATGAAAGCCACACCAAGAAGGATGAAAGATATCACAGCCACTCCGAGAAGTACGGGAGATTAAGGACGGGAGATATCACAGCCACACTGAGAAGGACGGGAGACATCACAGCCACAACAAGAAGGACGGGAGATATCACAGCCACATTGAGAAGTACCAGAGATGAAGGACAGGAGATATCACAGCCATATTGGGAAGGACGGGAGATATCATAGCCACACCAAGAAGGATGGGAGATATCACAGACACACTGAGAAGGACGGGAGATATAACAGCCCCCTGAGAAGGATGGGAGATATCACAGCCACACTGAGAAGGATGGGAGATGTCACAGCTACACTGAGAAGGTCAGGAGATATCACAGCCACACCAAGAAGGACGGGAGATGAAGGATGGAAGATATCAAGGCCACACAGAGAATGACGGGAGACAACACAGCCACACCTAAATGGACGGGAGATGAAGTACCGGAGATAGCACAGCCACACTGAGAAGGACGGGAGACATCACAGCCACACCAAGAAGGACGGGAGATGAAGTATGGGAGATAGCACAGCCACACCGAGAAGTACGGGGGATGAAGGACGGGAGATATCACAGCCACACTGATAAGGATGGGAGATATCACAGCTACACCGAGAAGGACAGGAGACATCACAGCCTCACCGAGAAGTACAGGAGATGAAGGACGGGAGATATCACAGCCACACTGAGAAGTACAGGAGACATCACAGCCACACCAAGAAGGATGGGAGATGTCACAGCCACACTGAGAAGGAAAGGAGACATCACAGCCACGCCAAGAAGGACGGGAGATATCACAGCCACACTGAGAAGTACGGGAGACATCACAGCCACACCAAGAAGGACGGGCGATATCACAGCCACACTGAGAAGAATGGGAGATATCACAGCTGCACCGAGAAGGACAGGAGACTTCACAGCCACACGGAGGAGGATGGGAGATATCTCAGACACATTGAGAAGGACGGGAGACATCACAGCCACACCAAGAAGGACGGGAGATATCACAGCCACACCGAGAAGTACGGGGGATGAAGGACGGGAGATATCACAGCCACACAGGAAGTACGGGAGATATCACAGCCACACCGAGAAGTACAGGAGATGAAGGATGGGAGATATCACACCCACACTGAGAAGGAAAGGAGACATCATAGCCACACCAAGAAGGACGGGAGATGAAGGATGGGAGATATCACCGCGACACTGAGAAGGACGGGAGATATCACAGCTACACCGAGAAGGACAGGATATATCACAGCCACACCGAAAAGTACGGGAGATGAATGATGGGTGATATCACAGCCACACTGAGAAGGATGGGAGACATCACAGACACACTGAGAAGGATGGGAGATATCACAGCTACACCGAGAAGGACAGGAGACATCACAGCCACACCAAGAAGTATGGGGATGAAGGACGGGAGATATCACAGACACACTGAGAAGTACGGGAGATATCACAGCTACACCGAGACGGACAGGAGACATCACAGCCACACCGATAAGGCTGGGAGATATCACAGACACACTGAGAAAGACTGGAGATATCACAGCTACACTGAGAAGGACGGGAGACATCACAGCCACACCGAGAAGTACGGGAGATGAAGGATGGGAGGGAGATATCACAGCCGCACTGAGAAGGACGGGAGACATCACAGCCACAGCAAGAAGGACGGGAGATGAAGTATGGGAGATAGCACAGCCACACCGAGAAGTTCGGGGGATGAAGGATGGGAGATATCACAGCCACACTGAGAAGGATGGAAGACATCACAGCCACAACAAGAAGGACGAGAGAAATCACAGCCACAGCAAGAAGGACGGGAGATGAAGAAAGGGAGATAGCACAGTCACACCAGGAAGTACGGGAGGTGAAGAACGGGAGATATCACAGCCACACTGAGAAGGATGGGAGATATCACAGCTACACCGAGAAGGGCAGGAGACTTCACAGCCACACCTATAAGTACAGGAGATGAAGGACGGGAGATATCACAGCCACACTGAGAATTACGGGAGATGAAGGATGGAAGATATCACAGCCACACTGAGAAGGAAAGGAGACATCACAGCCACGCCAAGAAGGACGGGAGACATCACAGCCACACCAAGAAGGACGGGCGATATCACAGCCACACTGAGAAGGATGGGAGATATCACAGCTACACCAAGAACGACTGGAGACATCACAGCCACACGGAGGAGGATGGGAGATATCTCAGACACACTGAGAAGGACGGGAGACATCACAGCCACACCAAGAAGGACGGGAGATATCACAGCCACACTGAGAAGAATGGGAGATATCACAGCGACACTGAGAAGGACGGGAGATATCACAGCTAAACCGAGAAGGACAGGATATATCACAGCCACACCGAGAAGTACCGGATATGAAGGACGGGAGATATCACAGCCACACCAAGAAGGACGGGAGATATCACATCCACACCGAGAAGTACGGGAGATGAAGGATGGGTGATATCACAGCCACACTGAGAAGCTTGGGGGACATCACAGCCACACCAAGAAGGACGGGAGGTGAAGTATGGGATATATCACAGCCACACCGAGAAGTACGGGAGATGAAGGACGGAAGATATCACAGCCACACTGAGTAGGACGGGGGACATCACAGCCACACCAAAAAGGACGGGAGGTATCGCAGCCACACCGAGAAGTATGGGAGATGAAGGACGGGAGATATCACAGCCACACCGAGAAGGACAGGAGATATCACAGCCACACCAAGAAGTACCGGATATGAAGGATGGGAGATATCACAGCCACACCAAGAAGGACGGGAGATATCACAGCCACACCGAGAAGGACAGGAGACATCACAGCCACACCGAGAAGTACGGGAGATGAAGGACGGGAGATATCACAGCCACACTGAGTAGGACGGGGGACATCACAGCCACACCAAAAAGGACGGGAGATATCACAGCCACACCGAGAAGTATGGGAGATGAAGGACGGGAGATATCACAGCCACACCGAGAAGTACGGGAGATATCACAGCCACACCAAGTAGTACGGGAGATGAAGGACGGGAGATACCATAGCCACACTGAGACGGACGGGAGATATCACAGCTACACCGAGAAGGACAGGAGACATCACAGCCACACCGGGAAGTACGGGTGATGTAGGACGGGAGATATCACAGCCACACTGAGAAGGACAGGAGATATCACAGCCACACCAAGAAGTACCGGATATGAAGGATGGGAGATATCACAGCCACACCAAGAAGGACGGGAGATATCACAGCCACACCGAGAAGGACAGGAGACATCACAGCCACACCGAGAAGTACGGGAGATGAAGGACGGGAGATATCACAGCCACACTGAGTAGGACGGGGGACATCACAGCCACACCAAAAAGGACGGGAGATATCACAGCCACACCGAGAAGTATGGGAGATGAAGGACGGGAGATATCACAGCCACACCGAGAAGTACGGGAGATATCACAGCCACACCAAGTAGTACGGGAGATGAAGGACGGGAGATACCATAGCCACACTGAGACGGACGGGAGATATCACAGCTACACCGGGAAGTACTGGTGACGTAGGACGGGAGATATCACAGCCACACTGAGAAGGACAGGAGATATCACAGCCACACCAAGAAGTACCGGATATGAAGGATGGGAGATATCACAGCCACACCAAGAAGGACGGGAGATATCACAGCCACACCGAGAAGGACAGGAGACATCACAGCCACACCGAGAAGTACGGGAGATGAAGGACGGGAGATATCACAGCCACACTGAGTAGGACGGGGGACATCACAGCCACACCAAAAAGGACGGGAGATATCACAGCCACACCGAGAAGTATGGGAGATGAAGGACAGGAGATATCACAGCCACACTGAGTAGGACGGGGGACATCACAGCCACACCAAAAAGGACGGGAGATATCACAGCCACACCGAGAAGTACGGGAGATATCACAGCCACACCAAGTAGTACGGGAGATGAAGGACGGGAGATACCATAGCCACACTGAGACGGACGGGAGATATCACAGCTACACCGAGAAGGACAGGAGACATCACAGCCACACCGGGAAGTACGGGTGATGTAGGACGGGAGATATCACAGCCACACTGAGAAGGACGGGAGATATCACAGCTACACCTAGAAGGACGGGAGATGAAGGATGGGAGATATCACAGCCACACTGAGAAGGATGGGATATATCACAGCCAAACCTAGAAGGACAGTAGATATCACAGCTACACCGAGAAGTATGGGAGATGAAGTACGGGAGATATCACAGCTAAACTGAGAAGTACGGGGGACATCACAGCCACACCAAGAAGAATGGGAGATATCACAGCCACACTGACAAGGAAAGGAGATATCACAGCTACACCGAGAAGGACAGGAGACATCACAGCCACACCGAGAAGTACGGGAGATGAAGGACGGGAGATATCACAGCCACACTGAGTAGGACGGGGGACATCACAGCCACACCAAAAAGGACGGGAGATATCACAGCCACACCGAGAAGTATGGGAGATGAAGGACGGGAGATATCACAGCCACACCGAGAAGTACGGGAGATATCACAGCCACACCAAGTAGTACGGGAGATGAAGGACGGGAGATACCATAGCCACACTGAGACGGACGGGAGATATCACAGCTACACCGGGAAGTACTGGTGACGTAGGACGGGAGATATCACAGCCACACTGAGAAGGACAGGAGATATCACAGCCACACCAAGAAGTACCGGATATGAAGGATGGGAGATATCACAGCCACACCAAGAAGGACGGGAGATATCACAGCCACACCGAGAAGGACAGGAGACATCACAGCCACACCGAGAAGTACGGGAGATGAAGGACGGGAGATATCACAGCCACACTGAGTAGGACGGGGGACATCACAGCCACACCAAAAAGGACGGGAGATATCACAGCCACACCGAGAAGTATGGGAGATGAAGGACAGGAGATATCACAGCCACACTGAGTAGGACGGGGGACATCACAGCCACACCAAAAAGGACGGGAGATATCACAGCCACACCGAGAAGTACGGGAGATATCACAGCCACACCAAGTAGTACGGGAGATGAAGGACGGGAGATACCATAGCCACACTGAGACGGACGGGAGATATCACAGCTACACCGAGAAGGACAGGAGACATCACAGCCACACCGGGAAGTACGGGTGATGTAGGACGGGAGATATCACAGCCACACTGAGAAGGACGGGAGATATCACAGCTACACCTAGAAGGACGGGAGATGAAGGATGGGAGATATCACAGCCACACTGAGAAGGATGGGATATATCACAGCCAAACCTAGAAGGACAGTAGATATCACAGCTACACCGAGAAGTATGGGAGATGAAGTACGGGAGATATCACAGCTAAACTGAGAAGTACGGGGGACATCACAGCCACACCAAGAAGAATGGGAGATATCACAGCCACACTGACAAGGAAAGGAGATATCACAGCTACACCGAGAAGGACAGGAGACATCACAGCCACACCGAGAAGTACGGGAGATGAAGGACGGGAGATATCACAGCCACACTGAGTAGGACGGGGGACATCACAGCCACACCAAAAAGGACGGGAGATATCACAGCCACACCGAGAAGTATGGGAGATGAAGGACGGGAGATATCACAGCCACACCGAGAAGTACGGGAGATATCACAGCCACACCAAGTAGTACGGGAGATGAAGGACGGGAGATACCATAGCCACACTGAGACGGACGGGAGATATCACAGCTACACCGAGAAGGACAGGAGACATCACAGCCACACCGGGAAGTACGGGTGATGTAGGACGGGAGATATCACAGCCACACTGAGAAGGACAGGAGATATCACAGCCACACCAAGAAGTACCGGATATGAAGGATGGGAGATATCACAGCCACACCAAGAAGGACGGGAGATATCACAGCCACACCGAGAAGGACAGGAGACATCACAGCCACACCGAGAAGTACGGGAGATGAAGGACGGGAGATATCACAGCCACACTGAGTAGGACGGGGGACATCACAGCCACACCAAAAAGGACGGGAGATATCACAGCCACACCGAGAAGTATGGGAGATGAAGGACGGGAGATATCACAGCCACACCGAGAAGTACGGGAGATATCACAGCCACACCAAGTAGTACGGGAGATGAAGGACGGGAGATACCATAGCCACACTGAGACGGACGGGAGATATCACAGCTACACCGAGAAGGACAGGAGACATCACAGCCACACCGGGAAGTACGGGTGATGTAGGACGGGAGATATCACAGCCACACTGAGAAGGACGGGAGATATCACAGCTACACCTAGAAGGACGGGAGATGAAGGATGGGAGATATCACAGCCACACTGAGAAGGATGGGATATATCACAGCCAAACCTAGAAGGACAGTAGATATCACAGCTACACCGAGAAGTATGGGAGATGAAGTACGGGAGATATCACAGCTAAACTGAGAAGTACGGGGGACATCACAGCCACACCAAGAAGAATGGGAGATATCACAGCCACACTGACAAGGAAAGGAGATATCACAGCTACACCGAGAAGGACAGGAGACATCACAGCCACACCGAGAAGTACAGGAGATGAAGGATGGGAGGGAGATATTACAGCCACACTGAGAAGGACGGGAGACATCACAGCCACACCAAGAAGGACAGGAGATATCACAGCCACACCGAGAAGTACCGGAGATGAAGGACGGGAGATATCACAGCCACACCGAGAAATACGGGAGATATCACAGCCACACCAAGTAGTATGGGAGATGAAGGACGGGAGATATCACAGTCACACTGAGAAGAACGGGAGACATCACGGCCACACCAAGAAGGACGGGAGATGAAGGACGGGAGATATCACAGCTACACCGAGAAGGACAGGAGACATCACAGCCACACCGAGAAGTACGGGAGATGAAGGACGGGAGATATCACAGCCACACCGAGAAATACGGGAGATATCACAGCCACACCAAGTAGTATGGGAGATGAAGGACGGGAGATATCACAGCCACACTGAGAAGTATGGGAGATGATGGACGGGAGATATCACAGCTACACCGAGAAGGATGGGATATATCGCAGCCACACTGAGGACAGGAGACAACACAGCCACACTGAGAAGGATGGGTGATATCACAGCCGCACTGCTTGCCTGATGTGACCTGGGACAGCAGCTGGTGTTGTGTTCGGGAGCAGCACATAAAATGTAGGTCCATAAGATGCTAATGCGAAACCCTGAGAATGACCAGACATGTCACAACCGGAGCTGCTTCCACATACTGCAGAAGTTGACCTCGTGTAGCATCTGGTGGTGTATTTGGGGCTAGGCATTGTATCATTGAGGATAGTTACACAATCTACGGGGCACTTAGAGTAACAAACTGCTGGCCCTGCAAAACTCCACACTAAGAAAGAACGGACATATGTTGTTTTCCCACTGTTTTTTCAAAGTTGACTAGGTGTGACAATTGTTTGTGCATTCTGGGGCCAGTCCAAACTAATGAAATAAATCGCAACTTGCGATCAGGTATGGCTTCACTGTTCTATGTTCAGATGATATACCGAAGTGTGGCGAATGAATTATTTTGCTTGGTCGGGATTCGAACCCGAGATCTACTGCTTACTAGGCAGACGCGTTGACCACTCCGCCACCGAAGACACAGTGACCAAACCGACTGCAGCGGACTCTTCCCTGCACGTCACCCACCACACCCAAATCTCTATTCGCCACGCTGTCTCTTTCCTATAACTACAGCCTATTTTATTCTGTAATGCTCGCAGCCAAAGAGACCATGAGGTATCGAGACACGTAACTACCGTTTCCCTGATGCGGTCACATTGGAATAGCATCATGTGTGACCACACATAGAGCAGTGTTTAAGGCTTTTTGTCGACTTTTGGATGTCATTATTGTTTTGTCCTTGTTCTTCTCCCGATATGTTCTCTTGTCCCTGTTCTTCTTCCAATATCTCGACTACTGATAAAGTGTGTTTGATGATTGCGAAACGACTGGAGCATGTAACAGTAGCCACTACTACACCAGATCAACTTTGGCATTATGTGGAAACAATATGGACTATTGTACTCCAGACCCTCTTTGATTCAATGGCGAGGCATGTAGCAGTGGAAACAGGCACCATTGGTAGGCACACTCCTTTCTGATTTTACCATCTTCCTTACTTCCCCTGGGGCTGTAGTTTCAAATGTTCAAATGTTTGTAAAGTCTATGGGACTTAACTACGGGGTCATCAGTCCCTAAACTTACAAACTACTTATGAACTACCTAAGACTAAGGACGGCACAAATATCCATGCCCGAGGGGGGATTCGAACCCCCGACCGTAGTGGCCGTACAGACCGTGACTGGAGCGCCTCAGTCTCCTCGGCCACCGCGGCCGGCGGCTGTAGTTTCAATCAAGTAAACTCTGTGCAGTGCGTTATTTCACAAAAAAATCTAGCTGTAATATCTCTAATCCTTCTTGGTACTGAATTCAGAATGGCCAGCCATGCAAATGTATTTCTGCATCTAGAACCCATACTCTTATTTTCACAGCGGCTTTTCAGTCCAAACACGTGTGAGCCACAACCATTCGCCCAGTTATGTCGATCACCACCCCCTCTATCTGACAATTTTACTGTTCCATATTTTTTCTAATTTCATTCTCCCCCACTCTATTGAGACATGCCAGTATATACATAATGATCTTGGATTTCATTTCAATACAACCAGCATAACATTCAAGTCCTGTGGACAAGTCGAGATTTTGAGGCCAAGTCTTTTCACGTCAGTTTCTACCAAAGTGCAACTTACTTTGTTACTACATTCGCGGAAATTTCTTCAGAAAACATGTAATATAGAATGAAACTGTCACGCTACAGCAGAGTGTTGCGTTGATATGTAACTTCCTGGCAGATTATAATTGTGTGCTGGAACCGGGACTCAAACCTGGGACCTTTGCCTTTTGCGGGCAAGCGATCTACCACTGAGCTATCCCGCCACTACTCACAGTACTGCCAGAATCGAAGTTGTGGGGCGGCACCGTGAGTCGTGTCGGGATAGCTCAGTGGTAGATCACTTGCCAGCGAAAGGCAAAGGTCAGAGGTTCGAGTCCCAGTTCCAGCACACAATTTTAATCTGCAAGGAAGTTTCAACGTGTAATATGCGTACAAAGTTTGTTTGGTATCTATCCAGTGGCGTGGGAGGAGATGCGAAACTCACATTCATACGTGTATTTTACAATATTTACCCAACTGTGGCCACATACGTATTTATTTACCTTGTATTAATCGAGCTCTCCCTTTCTCTCATAGCTGTCCATTCCATATGTCTTCCTCCACCCATTTACCATCTGTCCATCACCCTCTGCCTATATACAGGGTGTTACAAAAAGGTATGGTTAAACTTTCAGGAAACATTCCTCACACACAATGAAAGAAAATATGTTATGTGGACATGTGTCCGGAAACGCTTCATTTCCATGTTAGAGCTCATTTCATTACTTCTCTTCAAATTACATCAATCATGGAATGGAAACACACAGCAACAGAACGTACCAGCGTGACTTCAAACACTTTGTTACAGGAAATGTTCAATATGTCCTCCCTTAGTGAGGATACATTGATCCACTCTCTGTCGCTTGGAATCCCTGATGAGCTGATGCAACCCTGGAGAATGGTGTCTACAATACGAGCACGAAGAGTCTCTACATTTGGTACTGGGGTTGCGTAGACAAGAGCTTTCAAATGCCCGCATAAGTGAAAGTCAAGAGTGTTGCGGTCAGGAGAGCGTGGAGACCATGGAATTGGTGCACCTCTACCAATCCATCGGTCACCGAATCTGTTGTTGAGAAGCGTCCGAACAAGTCGACTGAAATGTGGAGGAGCTCCATCGTGCATGAATCACATGTTGTGTCATACTCGTAAAGGCACTTGTTCTAGCAGCACAGGTAGAGTATCCTGTATGAAATCATGATAACGTGCTCCAGTGAGCGTAGGTGGAAGAACATGAGGCCCAATCAAGACATCACCAACAATTCCTGCCCAAACGTTCACAGAAAATCTGTGTTGATGATGTGATTGCACAATAGTGTGCGGATTCTCATCAGCCCACACATGTTCATTGTGAAAATTTACAATTTGATCACGTTGGAATGAAGCCTCATCCGTACTAAAATGAGCTCTAACACGGAAATTAAGCGTATCCGGAAATATGTCCACATAACATTTTTCTTTCTTTGTGTGTGAGGAATGTTTCCTGAAAATTGGCCGTACCTTTTTGTAATACCCTATATATACACTCCCTCTCTCTATCCACGTGCTTCACGCCCTTTTCTGTGTTCGTCTGCTTCTTCCCCCCCCCCTGCCCACTGCAGCACCATCCCTTTGAGCCCATGTCCCCCTGTTTTCCAAATATCCCCATCTCTTGGGCTGCATGCTCTTTCCATCTTTCGATGAGAACCCGCATACATCACCACATGCTTTGATGTCGCAGGAGTATACCTCGCTCCTCAAGCTGTGAAGACCATCACCTCTGTCTATATATACACCCCCTCTCTTTATCCACCTGCTTCGCTCCCTTTTCTGTGTTCATCTGCTTCTTCCCCACCCACCCAGTCCGACACATCTCATCGAGCCCATGTCCTCCTATTTTCCAAATCTCCCAATCTTTCGGGCTGCATGCTGTTTCCATCTATTGATGAGAACCCACGTACATCACCACATGCCTGGATGATGCAGGAGTATACCTGGCTCCTCAAGTTGTGAAGACCATCACCTATGCCTATATATACACCCGCTATTTCTAACCACTTACTTCGCACCCTTTTCTTTGTTTATCGGCCCACTGCAACACCATCTATTTGAGCTCATGTCGTCCTGTTTTCCAAATCACTCCATCTCTTGGGCTGCACGCTCTTTCCATCTTTCGATGACAACCCGCAAACATCACCACATTGCTGGAGTTGTGAAATAGGAAAAGTTGATTAATTAAAAGCCATTACTGCCACAGGAACTGAGCTCGACACACACCACCTAGAGAGACGTCCGTGGCGCTCTCGTGTGACGTCCGGCAGAGTAGGTTGGAAGTGAGCATAGCTGACTGGCTAGCCGCTGGGGCACAGCCCACTATGCCGAAGCAGCGAGCCATTGAGCTACACGCAAGCAACCTACTCTGCTGGACGTCACGCGAGAGCGCCGCGGCCTTCTCTTCAGGTGGTGGTGGCTCGACACAGGTTGGATACTGACCAGGCACATAGCTGACTGGGTAGCCGCTGGGGCACGGCCCACTATGCCGGAGCAGCGAGTCAGTCTGCTGTGCACGACGTCACGTGAGAGTGGCGTGGCCTTCCCACTAGGTGGTGGTGGCTCGACACAGGCCGGATACTGACCAGGCGCATAGCTGACTGGGTAGCCACTGGGGCATGGCCCACTATGCTGAAGCAGCCAGGCAGTCAGCTACGAGCGCGTAACCTACTCTGCCTGACGTCATGCAAGAGCGCCGTGGCCTTCTCTCTAGGTGCTGGTGGCTCAACATAGGCTGGATACTGACCAGGCGCATAGCTGACTGAGTAGCCGCTGGGGCACAGCCCACTATGCTGAAGCAGCGAGCTACGCGCGCATCCTACTGTGCCAGACGTCATGCGAGTGCGCCGCGGCCTAACTCTCTAGCTGGTGGTAGCTCGACACAGGCTGGATACCTACCAGGCGCATAGCTGACTGGGTAGCCACTGGGGTATGGCCCACTATGCTGAAGCAGCGAGCCAGTCAGCAGTGCGCGCGCAACCTACTCTGCTGGACGTCACACGAGTGCGCCGCGGCCTTCTCTCTAGGTGGTGGTGGCTCGATGCAGGTCGGATACTGACCAGGCGCTGGGCCTCCGGCGGCCAGCGGCGGGCAGCACGCGCAGCTCGGACAGCGGGATGACCTCGACGAAGCGCGCCGAGTCCGCCGAAGAGGAGGAGGAGGGCTGGGGGGCGGCGGCCGCCTGCAGCCGCCGCAGGAAGGAGCCGCCGCGGCCGCCCACGCCGCCCCCGCCGCCCCCGCCGCCCACACTGCCGCAGCTCGCCTTGCGGCCCCCGGGCGCCACCGAGCCCGGCTCCCCCTGCGGAACAGGCCTGCGCGGTCACCGCATGACCCACTGTTGCTGCTGGTCGGCAACCGGCTGGTACACGAGGTGAGCCCGGTTGAAAACAGACCTACCATTCATTAGTCAGTGAGGACTGCATACCTATTGGAACAACACAGTTATCAGCTTCACAGTAATTACGTTTCGAGGGTCGTCCACTAATAGCCGAGCTTATACAGGCTGTTTCACTAACTATGTTTGCCTCTGTTACTTTTAAAATAATAGGTGACGGGATATTTTAATGCGGTAGGTCAACACAAGAAATGTTACACTTTCTGCGGAGCTATGAACATAGTTTATTG
Source organism: Locusta migratoria (assembly GCA_026315105.1). Classification (NCBI taxonomy): domain Eukaryota; kingdom Metazoa; phylum Arthropoda; class Insecta; order Orthoptera; family Acrididae; genus Locusta; species Locusta migratoria. The sequence continues at coordinate 666,271,939 of CM048746.1, read as the reverse complement.
TATCTTTTCCAAAGAGTTACACTACAAAGATATAATTTTTTAAATGGAACAATTGTTTTTTCTATCGTGCATTGGATTCGTTGAAACCAGCAGCGTCCAAATCAATTTAAACTACATTCCTATCACTGATAGTTTGGGAGCTACAACCCTTCAAAGTTTCAGGGTGCTGTTGTTGTTATTGTTGGTTGTTGTTTTTAGGGGACTAAACAGCTAGGTCATCAGTCCCTTTCAGGGTGCGCATAATACAATGCGCCTTCTAAATGTGGTGCGGCCGAGTTGTAACGTCGCCGGTGTCACGGAGCGAGAAGCTTCTTCGATGCGCTGTTAGACTGCCGACTGTCGCCGCACAAGGCCGTATACCCGACAGTTGGAGCCGCACAAACAACCGGGACTCAATATATCACAGGTACTGACAGCGAATGACGATGGCATACACGAACAACGAGTACGTTGACATGTTGCTGATGCTCGGCGAGTGCCGACACAATATACCACAGGTACTGACAGCGAATGATATACGACAGGTACTGACAGCGAATGACGATGGCATACACGAACAACGAGTATGTTGACACGTTGCTGATGCTCGGCGAGTGCCGACACGATGCCACCTGAAGCTTCTCGCTCCGTGACACCGGTGACGTTACAACTCGGCCGCACCACATTTGTAATACGCATTGCATTATGCGCAGCGCTTGTGGTATCTGCCCCTGAAACTTTGAAGGGTTGTATCTCCCAAACTAAGAGTGATAGGAATGTAGTTTAAATTGATTTGGATGCAGCTGGTTTCAATGAATGCAATGCACGACAGAAAACTATTGTTCCATTTAAAAATTATATCTTTGCGCTGTAACTCTTTGGAAAATTATACAATAAACTATGGCCATAGCTCTGCACAAAGTGTAACACTTCTTGTGTTGACCTACCACATTAAAATTTCCCATCACCTATTATTTTATAAGTTACAGAGGCAAACACACTTAGTGAAACACCCTGTATATTGACAATGTCGACTGGAATACCCTCTTCCAAATTCTGAGGGTATCAGGGGTAAAATATATGGAGAGAAGAGTTATATTCAACCTATACAAAAACCAGGCAGTGGTCATTAGAGTCGAAGGGCAACAAAGCGATGCAGAGGTTGGGAAGGGAGTAAGACAGGGTTGTAGCCTTTCCCCAATGTTGTTCAGTCTCTACCTTGAGCAGGCAGTGAAGGAATGGAAGGAGAAATTAGGAGAGGGCATTAAAGTGCAGGGAGAAGAAATAAAAACATTGCGGTTTGCTGATGACAGTAATTCTGTCAGAGACCGAAAAAGATCTGTAAGAGCAATTGAATGGGATGGACAGTGTCTTGAAAGGAAAATATAAGATGAACATTAACAAGAGTAAAACGAAGGTAATGGAATGCAATGTCAGAAAATCAGGAGATGCTGAAGGAATTAGATTAAGTAACGACACAAAAGTGGTACAAGAATTTTGTTATTTGGGTAGCAAGATAAGTTCTGATGGCCGCAGTAAAGAAGATATGAAATGCAGAATGGCTATGGGAATAAAAGCGTTTCTAAAGAAGCGAAACTTGTTAACATCAAATATTAATTTAAATGTTAGGAAGTCCTTTCTGAAAACATTTGTCTGGAGTGTAGCATTGTATGGGAGTGAAACGTGGATGATAAGGGGTTCAGATAAAAAGGTGATAGAAACTTTTGAAATGTGGTGCTACAGACGAATGATGAAAATTAGGTGGATAGATCACATAACTAATGAGGAGGTACTTAACCGAATTGGGGAGAAAAGGTGTTTCTGGCATATCCTGACTAAGAGAAGGGATAGATTGGTTGGACACATTCTGGGACATAAGGAATTATCAACTTAGCATTAGAAGGAAGCGTGTGGGGTAAAAATCGTAGACGGAGACCGAGGGACGAATATAGTAAGCAGATTCAAAAGGATGTAGGTTGCCGAACATATTCTCAGATGAAGAGACTCGCACAGGACAGGGTAGCATGGAGAGCTGCATCAAACCAGTCTGCGGACTGAAGACCACAACAACGACAGTCATTACTCCATGGAACGTCGTAATTTTATGCTCATCTACAAGAGTATGATACCTCTGCTTTACAGCATATTGTATTGTTAACCAGATTTGAACCATTTCTTTCACAGTGGGTACTCTGAGTTCACCAACTATGGAGCAAATTACCAGAAGGATTGATTATTGAAAGCACTGATGCACTGATTGTACACGTTACTTTTAGGAAGTACATAAAAGGTAAAAGTAAAGTCGTATGTCTTCAATGGCTTGGGAGACCCCGATTTCAGGTTGAAAGGTGGTGGTAATTTTGGCTTTCAACATTATTAATTATCGCTTCATGTGTCTCTTTTATTATTTTAATTGTTTAATTTTCATTTTCATTGCATCAAATTAACGTATTTTACATGTTTCCTGATTGCTATATTCTGCTATGGGTTGGGATAATTGCATTAGGATTCAGGTGTATTGGTTTATTTAGTTATTTTTCTTGATGTAGTTCTTCTGATTTCAAATTCTTTCCTTACTGTCGAGTCGGCGTTGTAGAGCAGTGTGGGTCAGGGCTCTTGGGCGGTCGGCTAGGTCACAGGAATCCGGTGTGGTGCCAGCTCTTTTCGTGGTTTCGGAGAAGTCTGGCCACCAGAGGGGTCCCTATACTGCATTGGGGTGGTAGGCTGGGTCCACAGGGCGAGGCCACTGACCGCCGGCTACCAGCGGTTTCCGGGGTGAGCCCACACAATGCGTTAGTTGTTTAGAGCGGCTGGCGCCATGGTGTTTCTTTGGCTGCGCGAGCAGGAGAGGAAAAAACGTTTGATGGTTGCGGCACGACCTGCTTTCTTTCCGTCCCTAAACTGTCAGTAGCACGTAGCATAGTTTACTATTTAATAAGTGGCTGGACGCTCCAAGTCCGCGTCTCTCCGAAGTGAAATCTGCTTGGCACAGCAGGACTCTGCCGCCAGCAGTAGTAAAACTAGGCGCCATGATGCCGACTAGTGATAGGTCGCAGAGAATTTCCTAGTATTTCTCGGGCGTACGTGACTTGGCGTGAGAAAGCTTTGTGTGTTGGCGAGGAGGCTGAAACGCCATTGGCGGCAAACTTCACGATTGACAGTTGGTGCTACTTTTTCTCATTTTTGTGGTATGCAATGCATTGTACATCTCTTTGTTTCTAATCATTTGCTGTATCTACTTTCTTCCCTATTTCTCGGAGTGGGATGAGATAATGAGGTCTATTTCTATATTGACTTTCAATGATAGGCTCCTAAATGATATAGCTAGTTATTTGAATTAATTTTCAATTTTATTTGTACGATTGTATATTTCATTTTTAGAGAAATTTGAACAACCGGTTTTATTAAACTTTTGTGATCACAGTGTGACACCTAGTCACATACAATTGTATTTGGTTACATTGTACATTTTTGCCAATACATGTCATTTTTACCAGTTTTGTATAATCTTGTTTCTCTAACCTCAGTCACTATTTTGGAGGGGAAATAGTTTCTGTTGGTAGTATGGGGAATGATCAGATTATCATTTCATAAATTGATTCATGATAGAATATTATTATTATTATTATTATTATTATTATTATTATTTATTGGCCTTGCTCTGGTATGCCACTGCTCATTAATTGAGGACTATATTTTCTATGTTTTGTAAAACATAGTGGTGACCCAAATTTATCAGATGTAACAATATATAGTTTATTCTATCTGATATCATTCGCCTATTTAATTAATTAGATATATCGTGATCAAGCATATTTGGCCATTAAATCCATATATATATATATATATATATGCTAGAAATGGCACAAGTCACGTTGGGTCCATTATACGTCTTAAAAGATTTTCGCTATCCTTCGCGCTCACAGGCACCTTTCCTTCACAAAGTGTGAGAACCATGTGATGAAGCGTCTATGTTAAGTGTAGGTGACTGTAATAGTTGAGTGTGTAATGGTTGTATCGTGTTAGTGTCAGAGATGCTGGAAGAAGTTGTAAGGATTCAAGTCATTCCGACACGTTTTCCTGCATATTTGGACCTTTAACACAGTTTTGGTTGCTTGCAAGTGATATCTGACATGTTAATTACTTTATTCATTGCTCGGAAAGAAGTTATTATTCGAAGTACGGCATTAGATCGCGAGTGCGATAATTGGCTTTTCTTGAGGCTAAAGCAAGTAACAGTTCAGACATAGGGAATATTTTTGGTTCCAACTTATCAATTAAAATACCACTACAGACGGTACTTCGCAACGACTTCAGATGGTTACAAATTATGGTGCAATACTTCGTCATGCTCGAGCGCGAGTCTCTGCATAGTGGCAGGTGACCTTCGAAGTGTGGGCGAGCCGAAACGCGGTGTTAGCGTTTGCATTACTGGCCGGTTCGTGGGCGCGCCTAAGGCCAGACAATAGCGCGTCTCCGGCAGGCGAAATTCCGATGACGTGGCGAGAGTGGGGGAAGGTGTGTTACGGCACAGACAAATATATACAGATGGGGAAACCTCCATAACGGCCCGGTCCTCGGGTCAGGGGTGTGGGGAGGGAGGGTTTCCATCAGTTCCGTAAGATGTCCCATGATGGCGCTGCGGTCAGAAGCAGCTCTTTAAACTGGCCAGAGCAGGCGGCAGGTAGCGGCTGTCCCCACCACCACCTCCTGTCAAACGCCAGCACACCGGACACAGCCGTGGCCCCTCAGCCTCCCCTCTACGCTACCCTCTGACGTGCGAGAGGTACCCTAAGCCAGGGAACGGCCTGACACCTGCTAGCATCTTACGGAACTACGAGGGGAGCGTAGGACAGTGGGTTAGGGGGGACTTCTCCTCTGTATATGTTACTCTGTGGTTACGGTGAGCCGGCCGCGGTGGCCGAGGTGACTGAGGCGCTCCAGTCACGGTCAGCACGGCCACTACGGTCGGGGGTTCGAATCCCCCCTCGGGCATGGATATTTGTGCCGTCCTAGTTCGTAAGTAGTTTGCAAGTTTAGGGACTGATGACCCCGTAGTTAAGTCCCATAAGCTTAACAAACATTTGAACATTTTTTGGTTACGGTGAGCGGCGGCAGCAGTAAAGGAGTCCAGCCCTCGGTCTGGCGGCGACAGGTTGCGTCGAAGGCGAGCGAGGACTGTGGGCGCGATTTGCGCATTTTCGAGTGTGGACCAAGGGAGAGATAGAGAGAGAAGACTCCTTTTCAGTACTTTACTGAAAAGAGCAGCTCTGTTGGAAGCTAATCTGAAATTACCTGTTATTAAGAGTAATCAGATTGTATCATATTCGCTGTGTTGGTCAGCCACTTTTTGTCTGACGCGAATACAGATGGAGTAAGATAGTTAACGCCTGTGGGCGAATTGCAGCAGCATTGCGGTGGGTTGATTTATGCAATCAGTGTACCACGCCAGTAGCGAGACTAGGAAGTGTTAGATGTTCTCAACATCACTGAGACATAGGAATTTTTTCGATCGACAGAAGTTGATGCAGTCAGGCAAGTTAGGTTTGTTTCCAGCGACTGGGCACCAGCTTGCAGCCATTTCAGCAAACGGTACTGTGTGCATTGATCCTGCTTAGATCACGCATTTACTGCAACAGTCTCGAGCGTATCTGCTGTTTTGTTTGTTAATTTAAAGTCGAGTTAGGCGTGGTGTTTCAGCCATTTTTGCCGAGTGCAGTTTTCTTTACCTTAAAGTTCGATTAAAAATTCTATTTCTGCAGTTAACAACTTGCTTCTATCCTAACAATTCTGGATTCTTTTGAAATTTAAATTCATTTAAAACGCATTTTTTTGGTTAAATAAATTAAATACACAGAAATCGTGTTTAGTTTCAGTAGCTAGTGACGCCAAATTTCTAGCCCGTTTGTCCTTACTAGAAATGTTTAGAAATATGTTTTTCATACAGGTGATGTTATCTGCGTTGGGTTAAGTAATGTTGTAGAAACATACCTTAATCCGGCGAAGGACATCTCTCTGACTTCTATGCGACTTGCTATTAGGTTCTACCACGCAGGAGCCACGGGTACACTGTCAGATAGGTAGTGCAACAAAATCAGTTGGAAGTTAGTGAAAAATTTCATCAAAGCAAGCAATTTCGCGTTAGAAAGGGAGAGGGTGAAACCTGGTGCCGGCACATAGCCTACTCTTCTCTAAAAGCACCAAGGGAGCCGCCAAGCTTAACGTCCCCATCTGAGCGAAGTATCACCATCAGCAGAATCTATTGCCCTTACTCCATGAGACACTGCCGAGAGGTTTGAAATTTATCCAGGACATTGGTGCAAAGATTGGTGCACAAGGATCATGCACCACCATACCTCCTGTTCCCTCTGCCATAAAAGGGAAAATTGTCAACAGTGCATGACCTACCTGGATGTTTTCCCAATCAAGTACTGGCCACGCCCAAAGGTGCTTCACTTTGAGGAGCTGCAAGGAATCGGTGTATCCACCATGGAACAGACGCTGACTACATTTATGGTGGTTTTTAATGATAACAGCCTACTCGACCCTACAACAGGCTGCCTACATTTGCAGCACCTTAATCTATTCTCTGATACTTGGAATTTTTTAGCAACATATTGTATGCTTCTGTGCTGACTGTCCTGCGAGGAATTTGTCTCGATATTCATCACTGATATTTTAAATACTGCTTGGTATGCTTAAATATTGATGTGACACTGGTGACAGGTTTGCTGTGGAATTGAAACATAATAAAAGGATAAAAAATTATAAAAACCATCTCACTAATGATATTCTGAAACGAACGATTTTTGGAAATACTTAATGCAAACATAGTTCCTGAAATGTGGTTGTATAAACAAATGTCGTTGAATGTTTATAAACAATAATTGTGACCAGCATGGGGCTGCTGAAGACGGCTTCACTTGGAAGCGTATTGCCATGGAGTGATGAGTTTTCTCAACAGATTGAGTATCGTGGTGAGAGGAGTGTGGGGGGAGGGGATAGGAGGAAACGGCAGCGACGTCTTTTTGTGGACTTGTTAACCAACAGCAAACAAGGAAAACTTGAAATTTGAAGTTTCTGCCAGAAATTTCATTTTTCCCACTGGAAGCCATCTTATACAAGATCCGAATGTGATCTTGAAGAGGAGATAAGGAGGAGGGGTGTGGTCCTGAGTTTTGCATGGCAGCCATCTCGGATGACACAACTGCAACATTGCCTCATCAGTGCTCACTGGCTGAAGAGGAGACAGAAATCTGGCAACAACGAAGTGGGGCGATACTCACTTCATCTGTCTACTCATAGTGGAGGAAACAGCACTCTTATTACACATGTCTACGACGTAAAAATTGTTTCAAATTTAATAAGCGTGTTTATAGTGTTTCCAAAGCTGATTTCGGGGAAAAAATTGAATCATGTACAGGTATTTCACAAATTTATTGTCTAGTTTTAGCTTTTTTCGATACTTTTATACATATTTCAGCACTCTAGTGAGTTTGAAGTTTGCTTTATAGGTTCTCCATAAACTGTTACTTACCCGTTTTTACACTAAACATAATTCAAATAAAGAGCTTGTATCTTTCTTCTATCAAGAATGCGACCTAGTGTTTTGCAGTGATGTTTTTGGACTTATGGCATATTTGAAAAAAGGATATGCTTCTGATGAGTGGAGACTTTTATTGATTCTTCAAAATGAAGCCTTAAAGCAGTATTTCTACACAATGGCAATGAGTATACTTCCATAACAGTTAGACACTCAGTTCACTTAAAAGAATGTTACAAAAAGCTTGAAATAGCTTTAAGCAAACCTTGCTATTCAGACCACAAATGGACACTATGTTTTGATTTAAAAGTGATTTCAATGGTGCTTGGGCAACGAAGTGGCTATACAAAGTTCCTTTGCTTTCTCTGTGAATGGGGCAGTAGAGGCAGAAAGCAACACTAGAAAAAAAAACGCTTGGCCCTTGAGAAAAACCTTACAGTTAGGGGTTAAAACAGTTGAGAGGAAAAGCCGTGTGGATCCCAAAAACGTGATATTTCCACCACTTCATATTAAGTTTCTTAAGGCATTGGCAAAACAAGAGGAGTGTTTCAGATATCTTTGTGGACAGTTTTCTGGTTTGTCCGAGGCAGCCGCGGTGGAGTACCCGCGCGGTCAAAAGCACCTCGCTGCAGAGCACGCGGCTGCTCGCCATGGAGGTTCGAGTCCTCCCTGGGGCATGTGTGTGTGTGTGTGTGTGTTGTCCATAGGTTAGTTTACCTAGGTTTAAGTAGTTTGACTGATGACCACGCAGTTTGGTGGGGTAGATTTACAGACATTTGAACATTTGAACATCCGAGGCACAGCTAAAGGAAGGAATCTATGTCGGACCAGACATAAGAAAAGTAATGACGTGTCCCAACTATGTGAACAATTTTTTTTTTAAATTAGTTCTTACCAGTTTCCTAGGAAACAAAAGAGATCCAAAATACAAGACAATCGTCGCAGACATGCTCGACAACTTTAAGAAGCTGAGCTGTAAAATGAGCATTAAAGTTCATTTTCTCCACTCACACCTTGACTGCTTCCCTTCAAACCTTGGTGATGTAAGTGAAGAGCAGAGCGAAAGATTCCACCAAGACATTAAAGAAATGGCAAGAAGATATCAAGATGGAACGTGAACATGATAGCGGATTACTGCTGGATGATGAAAAGAGATGATCCTCAATGAGTCCACGGCCGGAAAAGCAATGAAAGAAGCTTCGATAGGAAACGAAAGCTTTATTATAAGGAGTTATGAGCTTAAAGAGAAATGGAAGTGTACTGGAAATATAATTTAGAAGACGCTTTATAAATGAAATAAAATTCAATACATTGGAGAATATGTGAAAATTGCTTACATTTTGTTATTATACCCAAAAATACTCCCTTTTTGTGAGAAAACATGACGTGATAGAAAATAATGGATTTCGGTTTTTAAATCAGCGCTGAAAAGCACATAAAACCCAATTATCACATTTCAAACAACTTTCAAAAAATATTTTTTTTTTTTTTTGCATACGTTGTAGCATTTCTGGCTTAAAGACACCATATTAAGATCAGAGTATTGCTCCAGTGCAGCCGTTTAGGACCAGTATGCTACAGATGGTAAAAGATGGTGAGAACCACGACAGTTGGTACAATAGGTCGGGTTCTCTTGGGAAAAGAGCACTCGGAAATCTCCCTGAATTCTAGGGAGTCCCCGAGTGGCAGGCACTGGACGCCGATTGGCTGTAGTACTGACGGTCACTCGCCAAAACGCAACCATATTTTTATTTATAATCAATAAACTAATTATTTATTCAATGTCAAATTCAATTTAGAAAAACCTCTCAAAGCCAAGCTAGGCCCTGAGTAGGTAAAACAAATTAACAATCGATAAATTCATAAACAAAATAATTAATATAAGACGGACGATGCACGGCGACCATGTTTACGCCCCAAACTGTGGAACGAAGGCAGCCTTGCATCGAGCCGCCACTCTTCAATTCAGTACACGCTCTCGAAGAAGTAACATGTGAGTGTGGAACACGCGCTTGGTGGAGTAATATGCATACGTAGGCGGTCATAAAACATTGTTTAATTATCTTAGATCAAGGCGAAATGACTTTATATTCAATTTTCAGTTAAGACAATGTATGTCAAATGGATGTTATTAAGCAGTTTGCTGGTTTTCTGCAGTCTTTAAATAAATCAGATGGCATCAGAACTACCACAGTTTTATTCCGTAATTAATGCAGTTCCTGCCAATAGGTTAGCAATTTCAGCCTAATTCAAGAACTCCGACCTGCGTGCTATCATCTGCGTGGGAACATCTATGCAAGATGTCAGACTGGTGAACATGTAGACTTTCTACTCTGCACACAGTGCAGTGGGGAGGCCGGCCGCGGTGGCCGAGGGGACAGAGGCGCTTCAGTCACGGTCTGCACGGCCACTACGGTCGGGGGTTCGAATCCCCCCTCGGGCATGGATATTTGTGCCGTCCTAGTTCGTAAGTAGTTCATAAGTAGTTTGTAAGTTTAGGGACTGATGACCCCGTAGTTGAGTCCCATAGACTATACAAACATTTGAACAGTTGATTTGAGCAGTGGGGAGTTACTACAACCCTCGCGTACACTGTCATTGCGCTACAAACGCAAACTGTTGTGCTTCATCCATAGTAACATGGAGGAGGAAAGAAAATGATATAGGACAGATTTAAGCACAACCCCCTGTAGTCGGTTTCCTGTTGTAACCTGTGTTATCAATAATAAAATAAAAACATTCGATATTGTACCATCTAAATTTATTGATGGTCTGTTTCGATCCTATTGTGGATCACTCTCAGATCTACTCAAGTGCAGACGAGCAGGTGTTGTGGAGCATTCTAAGTGACAGCGACAGCTTCTAGAGGACTCGAGCTGCTGCTCTAATGTCAGTACTGGAGCAGATCTGAGGGTGATCCAGAACAGGATCTAAACAGACCATCAATAACTTTAAGTGGTATGTTCCACAATGTTACTGTTTTATTATATATGTTGTTGTTGTGATCTTCAGTTCGCAGACTGGTTTGATGCAGCTCTCCACGCTACCCTGTCCTGTGCAAGACTTTTCATCTGAGAATACGTTTGGCAACCTACATCCTTTTGAATCTGCTTACTATATTCGTCCCTTGGTCTCACTCTCCGATTTGTATCCCACACACTTCTTTATAATGCTAAGTTCACAATTGCTTGATGTTTCAGAATGTGTCCAACCAATCTATCCCTTCTCTTAGTCAGGATATGCCAGAAACTCCTTTTCTCCCCGGTTCGGTTAAGCGCCTCCTCATTAGTTACGTGATCTACCCATCTAATTTTCAGCATTCGTCTGTAGCACCACATTTCAAAAGCTTCTATCACATTTTTATCTAAACTCCTTATCGTTCACGTTTCGCTCCCATACAGTGCTACACTCCAGACAAATGCTTTCAGAAAGGACTTCCTAACATTTAAATAATATTGCATGTTAACAAGTTTCGCTTCTTTAGAAACGCTTTTCTTCCCATAGCCATTCAGCATTTTATATCTTCTTTACTTCGGTCATCAGAAGTTATCTTGGTACCCAAATAACAAAATTCATCTACCACTTTTATTGTCTCATTACCTAATCTAATTCCTTTAGCATAGCCTGATTTTCTGATATTACATTCCATGACCTTCGTTTTACTCTTGTTAATATTCATCTTATATCTTCCTTTCAAGACACTGTCCATTCCATTCATTTGATCTTCCAGATCGTATGCGGTCTCTGACAGAATTACTATGTCATCAGCAAACTGCAATGTTTTTATTTCTTCTCCCTGCACTTTAATGCCCTCTCCAAATTTCTCCTTCCATTCATTCACTGCCTGCTCAATGTACAGATTGAACAACATTGGGGAAAGGCTACAACCCTGTCTTGCTCCCTTCCCAACTTCTGCGTCCCTTTCTTGCCCTTAGACTCTAATAACCGCTGTCTGGTTTTTCTATAGGTTGAATATAACTCTTCGCTCCCTATATTTTACCCCTGGTACCTTCAGAATTCCAAAGAGTGTATTCCAGTCGACACTGTGAAAAGCTTTCTCCAAATCGACAAAAGCTAAAAACGTAGGTTTCCCTTTCCTTAGCCTATCTTCTAAGATAAGTCGTAATGTGATTCAAATTCAAATGTTCAAATGTTTGTCAAGCTTAAGGGACTTAACTACGGGCTCATCAGTCCCTAAACTTACAAACTACTTGTGAACTACCTACAACTAAGGACGGCACAAATATCCATGCCCGAGGGGGGATTCGAACCCCCGACCGTAGTGACCGTGCAGACCGTGAGTGAAGCGCCTCAGTCTCCTCGGCCACCGCGGCCGGCTCGTAATGTGAGTATTGCCTCCCGTGTTCCTACATTTCTCCTAAATCCAAACTGATCTTCCCGGAGATCGGATTCCACAAGTGTTTCCATTCGTCTGTAAATAATGTGTGTAAGTATTTTGCAACCATGGCTTATTATTATAAATAAATATCTGATTTCATTTCAAAAGTGGAAGGCCGGCCGCGGAGGCCGAGGGGACTGAGGCGCTCCAGTCACTGTCTGCACGGCCACTACGGTCGGGGGTTCGAATCCCCCCTCGGGCATGGATATTTGTGCCGTCCTCAGTATTAGCTAGTTCGGAAGTAGTTTGTAAGTTTAGGGACTGATGACCCCGTAGTTAAGTCTCATAAGCTATACAAACATTTGAACATTTTTTTGAAAGTGGAGGAAAGGAATAAGTAAGGGGGGAACGAAACACATGGTCTTGGCCAGTGAAAATCAGAACTGAGCGAGACTGGTCTTGGAGCGTGTCATAGAGGCGCACGCAGCAGTGGCTGAGTGTCGTCAGTCCTACTTGCGGAATCCCGCAGTCGCTGGCAGAAGTACGGCCGCTGCTAGACACGGGCTGCTGGCGCAGGCAGCGCGCAAAAACGTGGGCCCCGGCAGCCATTAGGGTCGGCGGCGCGGGAAAAAGCCCTGGACCCAGCGTTGCGCCCTGTGGGCCTGCCGGGGCTCAGGGAGCCTCTGGCGGAGCTCCGAGTGGCCGTCCGCGGCGGACCGTGGCCGTGAATAACCAGCAGGGCCATCTTCACTACCGAGAGGTCCCTGTCGGAATGGCCGTGTCCTTACAGGAGGCGGAGGGGTATTTTGTGGTGGCACACTGCAGGGGTGGCACACTGTAACCGGCAGCAGAGCGCCGCAGCGCGCTGGGATTGACCAGTCACGACTCGCCTGCAGCAGGGGAATCTAGTGACCAGTATCAGACCGCACACATCTACATCTACAACCATACTCCGCAAGCCCCCTGACGGTGTGTGGCGGAGGGTACCTTGAGTACCACTATCGATTTTCCCTACTATTCCAGTCACGTATTGGTCGCGGAAAGGAGGATTGTCGGTATGCCTCTCTGTGGGCTCTAATCTCTCTGATTTTATCCTCACGATCTCTTCGCGAGATATACGTAGGAGGGAGCAATATACTGCTAGACTCCTCAGTAAAGGTAAGTTCTCGAAACTTCGACAAAAGCCCGTACCGAGCGACAGAGCGTCTCTCCTGCAGAGTCTTCCACTGGAGTTTATCGATCATCTCCGTAACGCTTTCACGATTACCAAATGATCCTGTAACGAAGCGCGCTGCTCTCCGTTGGATCTTCTCTACCTCCTCTATCAATCCTACCTGGTACGGATCCCACACCGGTGAGCAATATTCAAGCTATGGGCGAACAAGTATACTGTAACCTACTTCCTTTGTTTACGGACAGCATTTCCTTAGTATTCTTCCAATGAATCTAAGTCTGGCATCTGCTTTACTGACGATTCTTTTTATATGGTCGTTCCATTTTAAATCCCTCCTAATGCCTACTCCCAGATACTCGGTCGACCACTCTTTCTATTCCTGCTGCCCAGACGCATATCGAAGCACGACCAGCCACGCTGACGTCTGTTATGGCCTCGTCTCGTCTCTTCGCTCAGCACAAAATCCGACATCTCGCTCTGCCTGTCACTCTTCGTCCCTCCAACCCTCCATTCATGTTTTTATTTTTGACATCAATGAAATATTTCCAAGAATGTTTTCGTGACACTACGCCTATAGAGCATACAGAAACAAAAAAATTGATATTCTTGATACCAATTCAAGATACATCCCAAGACTCATTTGCAAACAGATAATTTATTAAAGATACTAGCTGAACCCCCGCTGCTCCGCTGCTGCACCAGTTATAATCCTGATGAAGAATCCATATCTTAAGCTTCGTAGTTATAGCTTGAAATTTGAGTTAACAGCACCATATTTTTTTGAAAATCAATTTTTGCATCTCGTATTTCACACCCTTATTAGTCTAATTTCAAACAAATAGCAAAAGACGTGTCTTTTAAATTCGAACCCCGAATCCAAATCCGAAAATTTGTAATTTTAACTTCAAAATTGCCTAAATAGCAACGTTGTTGTTGTTGTGGTCTTCAGTCCAGAGACTGGTTTGATGCAGCTCTCCACCCTACTCTATCCTGAGCAAGCCTTTTCATCTCCTCATAAGAACGACAACCCACATCCACTTGAATCTGCTTACTATACGCGTCTCTTGGTCTCCCTCTGCGATTTTTACCCCACACACTTCCCTCCAACGCTAAATTCGCAATTCCTTGATGTCTAAGAATGTGTCCTACCAATCTATCCCTTCTTTTAGTCAAGGTATGCCAGAAATTTCTTTTCTCCTCAATTCGGTTCAGTACCTCCTCATTAGTTACGCGATCCACCCACCTAATCTTCAGCATTCTTCTGTAGCACCACATTTCAAAAGCCTCAATCCTCTTTCTGTCCACACTGCTAATCGTCCATGTTTCACTCCCATACAAGGCAACACTCCATACAAATGCCTTCAGAAAGGACTTCCTTAGGCTTAAATCAATATTCGATGTTAACAAATTTCTCTTTTTCAAAAACGCCTTTCTACCCATTGCCATTCTGCATTTTATATCATCTGTACTGCGACCATCATTTGTTATTTTACTGCCCAAGTAACAAAACTCATCTACCTCCTTTATTGTTTCGTTACCTAATCTAATTCCTTCAGCATCACCTGATTTTCTTACACTGCACTCCATTACCCTAGTTTTACTCTTGTTAATGTTCATCTTATATGCACCTTTAAGCACACTATCCATTCCGTTCAATTGCTCTTCCAGGTCCTTTGCTGTATCTGACAGAATTACTATGTCGTCGGCAAAACGCAATGTTTTTAATTCTTCACCCTGAACTTTAATTCCTTCTCCAAATTTCTCCTTGCTTTCCTTTATAGCTTGCTCAATGTACAAATTGAACAACATTGGGGAAAGGCTACAACCCTGTCTTACTCCCTTCCCAACCACTGCATCCCTTTCATGCCCTTCAACTCTGACAACCGCTGTCTGGTTTTTGTACAAGTTGTAAATAACCTTACGCTCCCTATATTTTACTCCTGCTTGCTTCAGAACTTGAAAGAGTTTATTCCAATCAACATTGTCAAAAGCCTTCTCCAAATCTACAAAAGCTAGAAATGTTGGTTTGCCTTTTCTTAATCTATCTTCTAGGATAAGGCGTAAAGTGAGTATTGCCTCCCGTGTTCCTACATTTCTCCTGAACCCAAACTGATCTTCCCCGAGGTCGGCTTCTACCAGCTTTTCCATCCTTCTGTATATAATTCGTGTTAATATTTTGCAACCATGACTTATTAAACTGATAGTTCTGTAGTTTTCACACCTGTCTGCACCCGCTTTCTTTGGAATGGGGATTATAACATTTTTCTTAAAGTCTGAGGGTAGTTCACCTGTCTCATACATCTTACACACAATGTGAAACAATTTTGTCATGGCTGGTTCTCCCAGAGACTTCAGTAGCTCTGACGGGATATCATCTATTCCAGGGGCCTTGTTTCGACTTAGATCTTTCAGTGCTCTGTCAAATTCATCTCTCAGTATAATATCTCCTATTTCATCATCATCTACATCCTCTTCCCTTCCTACAATAGTGTCTCGAAGTTCGTTTCCTTTGTAGAGCCCCTCTATATACTCTTTCCACCTTTCAGCTTTTCCTTCTTTGCTGAGAACTGGTTTTCCATCAGTGTCCTTGATATTCATAGAGCTGTTTTTCTTATCGCCAAATGTTTCTTTTATTTTCCGGTAGGCTGTATCTATTTTTCCCCTATTTATACATTCTTCTACATCCTTGCATTTGCCTTCTAGCCAGTCCTGCTTAGCCATTTTGCACCTCCTGTCAATCTCATTTCTTAGTCGTCTGTACTCCATTTTGCCTGTTTCATTTACTGCATTTTTATATTTTCTCCTTTCATCGATTAAATTTAGTATCTCCTGTGATATCCAAGGATTCTTTGTAGGTCTTGCCTTCCTACCTATTTTGTCCTCTGCTGCCTTCACTATTTCATCTCTCAATTTTACCCATTCCTCCTCAACTGTTTTATTTTCCCCTGTTTCTGTCAATTGTTGCCTGAAGCTCCCTCTGAAATTCTTAAGAACTTCAGGTTCCTTCAATTTATCTAGGTCCCATCTCCTTATTTTCCTACCTTTCTGTAGTTTCTTCAGTTTCAGCCTACAGTTCATAACCAACAAGTTATGGTCAGAGTCTATGTCTGCCCCTGGGTATGTCCTACACTTCAAAACCTGGTTCCGAAATCTATGTCTTACCATTATAAAATCTATCTGGTATCTCCCGGTGTCTCCTGGTCTCTTCCACGTATACAACCTTCTTTTGTGATTCTTAAACCAGGTGTTTGTTATAACTAAATTATGTTCCGTGCAAAATTCTACCAGGCGGCTTCCTCTTTCATTCCTTTTGCCCAGACCATATTCACCCACTATCTTCCCTTCCCTTCCTTGTCCTACTACCGAATTCCAGTCTCCCATAGCAACAAATTTTCGAAAAACACCCCGTGTCCAATGTAACACCCTTGGTGGTTGAATTTCCAAAAATACCGAAACACGTATTTTTTAAATCATAACGTACAATACAAATACTATTTTTGTAGCTATAGCTTCAAAATTGTCTTGACAACAATGTGTTTTCGAAAAGAATTTTTGATCCCCCCATATACCCCCTTAGTTTTTGATTTTCCAAAAATACCAAAACTCTTGTCTTTTTAATCCTCATCAACAGTCCATATCCTAAATTTCGTAGTTATAGCTTGAAATTGGAGTTAACAGCAACATATTTTTGAAAATCTATTTTTTGCGTCCTCTATTTTACCCCCTTATTGGTTGAATTTAAAAAAAATGCCGAAACACGTGTCTTTTAAATTCGAACTTCGAATTCGAATCCGAAATTTTGTAGTTCTAGGTTCAAAATTGCCTAAATAGCTATGTATATTCAAAAAACGTGTCATCCCCTATTTCACCCCCTAAAGGACGGAAGATCCAAAAATCGCTTCTTAAATGACGCCTATAGAGTAAGATCAACACCCTACACAAATTTCAAGTTTCTATCTTCAGTGGTTTGGGCTGGGCGATGATGAGTCACTGAGTCAGTCAGTCAGTCAATCAGTCTATCGGGACACTTCCTTTTATATATAGAGATTAAACTAAATGAGAGGTATTGAATTAAAATTAATGGAACGGCCAGGATTCGAACTTGGGGCCACCTGGTTATTGGGCAACCACAATAACCACCAAGCCACCGCGACCTAATGGATACGTTGATTGTACAGACTGTCTGAAAGCACTTTTCCCTCCACAACACAAACTTCAGTTCTGCCTCACGTTTGTGTTGTGGTGAGAGACGTGCTTTCAGACGATCCATTCAGTCAACATAACCATTAAGTCGTGGAGGTATAGTGGCTATTCTGCTTGCCTAGCAAGCAGAAGGTCCCAGGTTCGATTCCCACCTAAGACACACACTTTAATTCAATGCATCTCCTTCAGTTTTATATCTTTGATAGAAAAATAGAGACTAAATTTGTGTCTGGACATAGACATATTACTTTTTATATAAACAATTTATTTCTTTTAAAATTAATGGGACTATAGGATATGAAATCGTCATAACTTCTGAACCGTTTGCTTTAGGACGTTCAAACTACACAGGTGGCCGTGGGGCATCGGAGAAAATTAGCATTATTTTTATTTAAATTATGTCTGTATACTTGTTGTTGAAGTGTGTAGTCCGCAGACTGGTTTGATGCAGCTCTCCATGCTACCCTGTCCTGTGCGAGTCTCTTCATCTGAGAAAAAGTTCGGCAACCTACATCCTTTTGAATCTGCTTACTATATTCGACCCTCTGTCTCCCTCTACGATTTTTACCCCACACGCTTCCTTCTAATACTAAGTTGACAATTTCTTGATGGTATGTATACCTATTGGACCAAACTGCTGTGGTCAACAGTCCCTAGAGTCGCCAACAACTTAAACTAACTTACACTAAGGACAACACACACATGGCCGAGGATCGGCCGACGATTCCGTACCATGACGCCTTAGACCACGAGGCCATTTCGCACCGTGGGTATTAGCATATGCATACGTATCTCAATATGGTTTGCTTTCCCGGCGAAGCCAACCTTGATTTGGCTGGGTTCTTCAGGAGACAAAATTCGCGCATCTGGAAGATGTAGAATCCGCATTTCGCTATCGAGAAGTCTCCTCACCCTCAGTAGCTGGCTGTGTGCTGTGCAGTGTCCAGTCTGGGAAAGATCAGTGTGATGTTCTTTGATGGTACCGTGACTACCGAAGGGTACATGAAGGTGTTGGTTCGTGATTTCATCCCCTTTATCCAAAGTGATCTTGATATGTACACTATGTGGTTCATGCAAGACGGAGCTCAACCTCATCGAAGCAGGAGAGTGTCTGATGTCCTGTAGCGGGCTTTGTGGACCGCTTTCTGGCTCTAGGGCACCAGAGGCCACTGCCAAGGGCCTCGAATGGCCACCATGTTTCCAACATTTGAACAAATGCGACTCCTTTTTGTCGGGCTATATTAAAGACAAGGTGCATAGCAATAAATCGTAGTCCATTACTGAGCTGAAAACAGCTAATCAGGAGGTCGTCGACAACATGATGTTCCAACACTTCAGCGGGTCACGCAGAAATTCGCTATTCGTCTGCGCCACATCATTGCTGCGGAAGGCAGGAATGTCGAACTTGTCGTAACCTATCTCAACGTCTGTAGTCAAGTTTATATATTTAATAAAACGTACGCATATAGGTTGTAACTAATTTGTGTTTGGTTTTATGTTTTAACGACTAAAAATGCTATATTTTCGTTTCTCTGTGAGGCACTTTATGGGTTAAATAAGAGGCTACGAACATTAGGCGTCTTCTTTGATTTAACAAAAGCGTTTGATTGTGTTGATCACAAAATATTGTTGCTGAAGTTGTAACATTATGGAATACGGGGAGTAGCTCACAACTGGTTCACCTCTTACTTTAATAATAGACAACATAAGGTAATTCTCTGCAGTGTAGAAAATGGCAATGACATACTATTCCAATTGGGCACAATTAAGTGTGGGGTGCCCCAGGGGTCTGTTTTAAGACCATTGGTGATTCTTATTTATATAAACGATATGCCTTCGAGTATAACAGGTGACTAAATTATTTTTGTTTGCTGATAACATCAGCTTGGTAGTGAAGGATGTTGCTCATAACATTGACACAGTATCAAATAATGCAGATCAAGAGATAAGTTCATGGCGTGTAGAAAACAAGTTGATATTAAATCACAGTAAAACTCAGTTTCTACAATTTCTAACACACAATTTGACCAAAGCTGACATTTTGATTACACATAATGGGTATGTTATAAGTGGGACTGAACAGTTCAAATTTTTTAGGTATTCATATAGACAGTAAGCTGTAGTGGAAAGCCCATGACCAGGATCTTGTTCCAAAACTAAATTCTGCTATATTTACCATTAGAACAATATCTGTAATAAGTGATTATGCTTACTTTCACTCACTTGTGACGTGCGCCTTTGATTTTTGGGGTAACTCGCCTGATGCAAAAAGGATATTTCTGGCTCAAAAAGGGCGGTTCGAGTAATATGTGGTGTAAGTTCACTAACGTCATGTGGACTCCTTTTCAGTAGTCTGGGAATTTTGACTCTGGCGTCACAATCCGTTTTTTCTTTAATGTCGTTTGTTGTTAATAATATCAGCTTATTCCCACGAGTTAGTAGCTTTCACTCGGTGAATACTAGACAGAAGTCTAATCTACATTTGCATCAAACCACTTTGACACTTGTGCAAAAAGGTGTGCAGTATTCTGCGGCATCCATTTTCAATTCGCTCTCACAAGAACCAAAGAATCTTAGCACTAATCGACAAGCTTTCAAACCTAAATTGAAGAGTTAAATCATGGTTCACTCCTTTTATTCTGCCGAGGAACTCCCAGAAAAGTTAAACAATTAAGCTAATTCATTTTTCTTCATCGATTCCTTTCCACTTTGTCTTAAGATTGTCGTGTGCAAAGGACTACTTAAAAATTTTCTATTACCATTCTTGTGTAACAATTAATGTATTCACTTGTTCCATGACCATGGAGTCTCACTCCTCAATTGTGTCCTATGGAACAGAAAAAAACAATAAATAAATAAATAAATAGTTTAGTAATTGTCACTCGTTATATAAAGTGTGACCCACGAATATATGCAAATATTTTAATATGTTGATCTACAAGTAAAACAATTAACATACTAATATGTTAATCTACAAGTAAAATTCCACTCCCATGAACCACAGGCATTGCCGAGGTGGGGTGGCTTGCGTGCCTCAACGATACAGATAGCCGTACCGTAGGTGCAACCACTGCGGAGGGGTATCTGTGGACAGATCAGACAAACGTGTGGTTCCTGAAGAGGGGCAGCAGCCTTTTCAGTAGTTACAGTCTGGATGATTGACTGAGCTGGCCTTGTAACATCAGCTAATTTGGCTTTGCCACACAGTTACTGCGAACAGCTGAAAGCATGGGGAAACTACAGCCGTTATTTTTCCCGAGGACATTCAGCTCTACTGTATGAACATATGATGATGGCATCCTCTCGGGTAAAATATTCCGGAGTAAAATAGTCCTCCATTCGGATCTCCGGGCGGGGACTACTCAGGAGGAAGTGATCATCAGGAAAGACAATACTGGCATTCTACGGGTCGGAGCGTGGAATGTTAGATCCCTTAATCGAGTAGGAAAAATAGAAAATTTAAAAAGGGAAATGGATATGTTGAAGTTAGATGTAGTGGGGATTAGTGAAGTTCGGTGGCAGGATGAACAGGATTTCTGGTCAGGTGAGTACAGGATTATAAATACAAAATCAATTGGGGGTATCACAGGAGTAGGACTGATAATGAATAAGAAAATAGGAATGCGGGTAGGCTACTATGAGCAGCACATTGATCGCATTATCATTATCAAGATAGATACGAAGCCAACACCGACAACAGTAGTACAGGTTTATATGCCAACTAGCTCTGCCGATGATGAGGAAATCGAAGAAATATATGAGGAGCTAAAGGAAATTATTCAGACAATTAAGGGAGAGGAAAATTTAATTGTTATGGGAGACTGGAATTCGGTAGTAGGACAAGGAAGGGAAGGGAAAATAGTAGGTGAATATGGTCTGGGGAAAAGGAATGACAGAGGAAGCCGCCTGGTAGAATTTTGCACAGAACATAATTTAGTTATAACAAAAACCTGGTTCAAGAATCACAAAAGAAGGTTGTATACGTGGAAGAGACCAGGAGACACCGGGAGATACCAGATAGATTTTATAATGGTAGGACATAGAATTCGGAACCAGGTTTTACAGTGTAAGACATACCCACGGGCAGATATAGACTCTGACCATAACGTGTTGGTTATGAACTGTAGGCTGAAACTGAAGAAACTACAAAAAGGTAGGAAAATAAGGAGATGGAACCTGGAAAAATTGAGGGAACCTGAAGTTCTTAAGAATTTCAGAGGAAGCTTTAGGCAACAACTTACAGAAACAGGGGAAAATAAAACAGTAGAGGAGGAATGGGTAAAATTGAGAAATGAAATAGTGAAGGTAGCAGAGGACAAAATAGGTAGGAAGGCAAGACCTACAAAAAATCCTTGGACATCACAGTAGATACTAAATTTAATCGATGAAAGGAGAAAATAAAAAAAAAAAAGTTAATGAAACAGGCAAATTGGAGTACAGACGACTAAGAAATGAGATTGACAGGAAGTGCAAAATGGCTAAGCAGGAGTGGCTAGAAGGCAAGTGCAAGGACGTAGAAGAATGTATTAGTAGGGGGAAAATAAATACAGCCTACAGGAAAATAAAAGAAACATTTGGAGATAAGAAAAACAGCTCTATGAATATCAAGGACACTGATGGAAAACCAGTTCTCAGCAAAGAAGGGAAAGCTGAAAGGTGGAAAGAGTATATAGAGGGGCTCTACAAAGGAAATGAACTTCGAGACAATATTGTAGGGAGGGAAGAGGATGTAGATGAAGATGAAACAGGAGATACTGTAGAGAGAGAAGAATTTGACAGAGCCCTGAAAGACCTAAGTCGAAACAAGACCCCTGGAGTAGATGATATTCCCTCAGAGCTACTGAAGTCTCTGGGAGAACCAGTAAGATGTATGAGACAGGCGACGTACCCTCAGACTTTAAGAAAATGTTATAATCCCCATTCTGAAGAACGCAGGTGCAGACAGGTGTGAAAACTACAGAACCATCAGTTTAATAAGTCATGGTTGCAAACTATTAACACGAATTACATACAGAAGAATGGAAAAGCTGGTAGAAGCCGACCTCGGGGAAGATCAGAGTTTTGTTACTTGGGCAGTAAAATAACAAATGATGGTCGCAGTACAGAGGATATAAAATGCAGAATGGCAATGGGTAGAAAAGCGTTTTTGAAAAAGAGGAATTTGTTAACACCGAATATTGATTTAAGCCTAAGGAAGTCCTTTCTGAAGGCATTTGTATGGACTGCTGCCTTGTATGGGAGTGAGACATGGACGATAAACAGTGTGGACAGGAAGAGGATAGAGGCTTTTGAAATATGGTGCTACAGAAGTATGCTGAAGATTAGGTGGGTGGATCGCGTAACTAATGAGGAGGTACTTAACAGAATTGGGGAGAAAAGGAATTTCTGGCATACCTTGACTAAAAGAAGGGATAGATTGGTAGGACACATTCTTAGACATCAAGGAATTGTGAATTTAGTGTTGGAGGGAAGTGTATGGGGTAAAAATCGCAGAGGAAGACCAAGAGATGGATACAGTAAGCAGATTCAGACAGATGTAGGTTGCCGTTCTTATTAGGAGATGAAGAGGCTTGCCCAGGATAGGGTATTGTGGAGAGCTGCATCAAACCAGTCTCACGACTGAAGACCACAACAACAACACACAAGTAAAACTAAAGAAAAAAGTTCAGATAAACATTGGTCCGAAAATGTTTAGTTACGAAGGCACTGCTAATAAAAGATTTTGCCTGAAATTTAGAATCCTCGCTAATATCAAGCTATCGCGAAACTGTGTATGGTTTCAGTGAAGTACGATTTCGATTTATTTTGTTCATTTTGATCTGGTGATTCTAATAAAACGTGAAGTAGTTTTTCAGAAATTACATTGAAGCAAGGAAATAATTTGGGAAAATTTGTAATCTATAAACTACTTCGCCCATTTTTAAACTTCCAAGCAAATGCGCAAAGTTTTCAACAGAAGTCGTAGAGAATTTAATTTTGGAAAATGATAGTAATAAAGTTAACTAAAACAGTATGAATGTGTCAGACAATTGCCTTTTATTAATACCATACCACATGTGAATTCGTGTGAACGTGGAAAGAAACCAGTGTTACTGTAGTTTTACGACTGCCGATATTCTTAATGGAAAGTAAACAACCTTACTTGCATAATCTCTGGAATTTACTGGTATTATGTCTGAAATTTCTGTATAATCTCTGGGATTTACATGTATAATCTCTGAAATTTTTGGAAATTCCTGCTGATACAAGTCTAGGACATGTTTTATTAGATTTACCAGGTCAATAAGAACAAAATAAATGAAAATTTTCTTTACTTCAATATCGTACAGTTTTGCGATGGCTTAATACGAGGCGCGTCCAGAAAGTAAGTTCCGTTTCAATTTATCTCCGCTGCAGAGCTGCGATTGCAGTTCCGCACATGCCCTGTAGACGATGTGAATCAAGGAGAAGAACGTGCGCCATTTGGAGGTCGCTGTCAGTTACGTACGCTTTGTTGTGCTTGTTTGAAATGTCGGCGTTGATTGAAAATCCCGCCGCCTGTGAAATCAGGTCGGTGATTCGGTTTCCGAATGCGATGAAAGTGAAACCGAGTGAAATTTATTGGCAAATTTGCGATGTTTACGGACCAAATGCGAGGAGTGATTCGATTGTGAGAAGATCGACAGTTCAATGGCGGGCGTAGTGATGTGCACGATGAAGAACGAAGTGGGCGTTCACCTTTGGTTACAGAAGAACTGGTTCACGCGATTGATGACAAGGTTCAGGAAAAACATAGGTTTACAATTAGTGCTCTTGCTATGGACTTCCCCCAAATTTCACTTCACAAATGACTGGTTGAAGTCACAGGCAGCAGATTTCTATGAAGAAGGTATACAAAACCTGGTGCCACGCTGTGACAAATGCCTGAAAAATTTCGGCAGTTATGTGGAAAGGTAGTTTAAGAGTTGTAGAATTTTTCTCAATAAAAATTTCTTCTGTATCTGTGTACAATTTCATTTTATTACCAAACGGAACTCACTTTCTGGACGCGCCTCGTATTAGCGAGATTGCTGAATTTCAGGCAAAATCTTTTATTAGCCGTAGCTCCGTAACTAAGCATTTTAGACTCATGGTTGGATTGCTGTCACGCCATGGGAATTTCAAAAAACACCTACGTACAATGGGAATATCAGGAGAGGACCTTAAATGTAGGATCTGTGATAACGGCGATGAAACTGCATCACATCTAATCTTCGAATGCATTGCATTGGAGAATAAAAGGCACAGAATATTTGGGACAACCAGGCCCGAAGAAATTATGTCTAATAAAGAACTGATAAAGGGACTCCTTGCACTGTTCAAGGGCATTGGTTGGCTTTACTAGATATACAGGGAGCGATACCGCACAATAAACTTAGTTTCGGTGCGGGCAGTGGCGGGTTGGACCAAGACTGTTTTGGCTTCCCTGGAAAAAATCAATCAATCAACTAAACATTTTCGGAACTATACTGATAATATTTTTTTCTTTAGTTTTATTCGTGAAATAACATATTAAAATGTTTGCATATCTTCGTGAATCATTTAGTAGTCAGCGAATTCCCTACTGATCAATTTGAGGTATGTGTCGGAGAAGCCGAATGAAGGATATACGGAAGCAGGTATCTCTACCAGTATTTCTAGAAATTACTGTTTTCGAGGTTATTTACAATTAGCGTGGGTACACGTTTACATGTAAATAAAATCTTGGGTGTAAACTGTAGACGTACGGAACACTTCTGCAACCAAGCGTCGCGCACCCCTACCTACAAACTCGTTTTTATCTAACAAAAGGTGTGTTCCCGGAGGCATATTTGTTGGAATTATTTTTGTTATATCAAGTTCAAGTGTTTGTATAGCTTATGGGACTTAACTACGGGGTCATCAGTCCCTAAACTTACAAACTACTTATGAACTAGCGAATCCTAAGGACGGCACAAATATCCATGCCCGAGGGGGGATTCGAACCCCCGACCGTAGTGGCCGTGCAGATCGTGACTGGAGCGCCGCAGTTTCCTCGGCCACCGCGGCCGGCTTTGTTATATCTATGAGTCCTAACCATCTCTCAGAGTATTCGACACTCTTTCTTGAACTCACTGTATGTAAGATCAAGTGGAAGGCGAAACAGAGCGAGCAGCCTAGAAATTTTCCCACCGCGTATACTCAGAGTATTCGACACTCTTTCTTGAACTCACTGTATGTAATATCAAGTGGAAGGCGAAACAGAGCGAGCAGGCTAGAAATTTTCCCACCGCGTATGGTCTGTAGCGACACATTACGAATCCTTGGGTCGCTCGCGTCGGAGGTTCGAGTCCTCCCACGGGTATGGGTGTGTTTGTCGTTAACTTAGCTTAGTTTAATTTAGGTTAAGTCCCATATAAATCAAACATTTGGCATTTGTGGCAATGATAGAGTATTTTCCTCTGTGCAACGTAGGTGTAAATTAAAAGCGCATGGTCGAGATTTCAATGCTATACAATTGATCTGTGTGCGGTTTACTTCCTACACACGTAATACATTCGACATAATAACTCAGGTAAACCCGCTTGCGAAATGTAATCCTTTACATATTATAAATGGGAAAGTTTGTATGTTTGTTACCGCATCACGCCGCGGTGGAGTAGCCGAGCGGTCTAAGGCGCCTTGCTGCGGAGCACGCAGTTGCTCGCCGTCGGGGGTTCGCGTCCTCCCATGGGCATGGGTGTGTGTGTGTGTGTGTGTGTGTGTGTGTTTGTTGTCCTTAGGTTAGTTTACCTAGGTGTACGTAGTTTGTAAGCTACGGACTGATGACCACGCAGTTTGGTCCGATAGAATTACAAACATTTGAACATTTTTTACCGCATCACGCTAAAACTACAGCACTGATTTAGATGAAATTTCATATAGAGATATAAATGTCTTGGATTAGGACATAGGCTACTTTTCAAAATGTTTATTACAAGTTATTTATTTGAAATATATCAATAGAAATACGTAACGGTTGTAAGAAGCTTCTAATACAACAGCAGAAGAGCATTGTAGGGTATGTCATCTTTAGCCGCGAGGATTAATACGTCACGCAATACACTTCCGTTATTTTGGGCAATGGTGAATTTTTTTTTCTTTGTTATTGTTATCTTTTTTACTTTCGAATATACAAAAAGATTCTGGGATACTGCCAAAACGGCTTTACTGATATATAATTACATACACAATAAATCTGAATGTTGGCGTTTATGCCGCATTCATTTTCATTTGTTGTAACAAATGAAGGAAGTATCTATATAAATTGAAGATTATAAATAAAATATGCTCTAAGTACCATGGTAAGAAAAAACATTGACGTTTTGTGTAGAGTGGGATCTAGATACCAAGTCCTATTTTGTGTAGAAAGCGCGAACTGCCACGTATAAATAGCGTACGTAAACTGCAGCGAAACATCCACCGGCCTAGAGTCGAAAGATTCTAGGTGATCGACTAAAGGCGATCACTGTATCGTGCTTTTCTCGATTATAGGGCCAATCGTAGAGACGCCGCCGCCGCCGCCGCCTCGAGCCTGCCCCTACCTCCTCCGCCGCCGCCACCACCACTCCGAGCCTGCCGCCGCCACCGCCGCCGCCGCCTCTTCATCTTCAGTGTCTTCATCATCATCATCATCCTCGTCGCCGCGCAGTCTTCATTCCGGTAATATGTCCCACCCACCTTCAACTACTACGTCCATCCACTACACCTCCCCGTCACAGGCCTCCACCACCACTACCTGGAGTGTCACTTCCCTCCCCCAACCGGCAGTTCCCTTGTCCGTCCTAATGTCTTTCACCTCCGCATCCCAAGTCCCTCCTCCACCTATCTACACGCCACTGACGTCGCCCCATGAATTTCCAGCTTTAACCCCTGCTCGCATTGAACATCGCCGTGCCACGGTGGCTGACACGCCACAATAGCCCCCGCCGTCCTTTCTGCTCCCACACCAACCTACTGTCATCCCGCTCAACCCTGTCTCCATTTCTCCTGCCCCTTCCTCCGCCGCCTCTGCCTCCTCCTCCACGGGCGCCAAGCCTAAGAAGTCGTCGAAACGTGGAAGCGCGGACCCTACTCCGACATTACCCAAGAAGGCTCCTCCCCCTCCTCCCCCTCCTCCTCCACCTCCGTCCGACTACATGGACACTGCCCCCATACCTGCCACCGTGCAGCCCGACCTCTACTCCTACGTCCTCTCCCGATGCACGTTTCCTAGATTACTAGATTACAAGACCCTCTCCCTTGAGATCCGTAAGTACTACCCCGACGTCCCTCTTGCTCAGATCATCCTCCGCCGAGACTCCGTCCTTCTCAAGTCCCCCAGCCCCAACCTACACACTGACATCCTACAACGCCTCCCCCACATCCACTTTGGTCCTCATGACACCCTCACTCCTTATTACACCGCCACTACAGCTCGTCAACCGCCTCCTTCCCGTCGACCACCCACCCTCACCGCCGTGATCATGAAGCTCAGCCCTCTGATCATGGAGGAAGAGGTGGTGGGACAGCTCAACGCCATGCCCGATGTCACCAACTGCTCCGCCAAGCGTATCTTCAATGCCACTGGCCCAACCTACCTGATGCGGATCTTCACAGAGTCCGCATTATCCCTTGACCACCATTTCCTTCAGGGGGCCCTAATTTACGACCGCCGCCACAAGGTGGAGCCCTCCCGTTCCCCACCTCAATCATACCGCTGTGCCAGGTGCCTCGTTTACAACGACCACCCAACACAGAACTGCCACAACCCCCCCACGTGTCCTCACTGCAAGTCCCCTCACCTGCACAAACACTGTCCTAACCTTGCCTCCCCTC
The DNA here is from genome assembly GCA_026315105.1 of Locusta migratoria. Classification (NCBI taxonomy): domain Eukaryota; kingdom Metazoa; phylum Arthropoda; class Insecta; order Orthoptera; family Acrididae; genus Locusta; species Locusta migratoria. The sequence continues at coordinate 666,243,868 of CM048746.1, read as the reverse complement.
CCACCTGCAACACCTGTGGCGGACCCCATCCCACCTATTCCTACAAATGTAAATCCGTCCTGGCCCCACCGTCCCCAAACTCACCGTCCCCATTCGCCCAGTCGACCCGCCTATGCACCCCAACAACTCCTTGCTCCCTCCCCCCACTGCTGAAGACTTCATCCGATTTGTAACCACGATCCTTGCAAACATCCATCCTTTTCAACGCCCGCACACCCTCCAGCAGATTGCACTGGCCGCACGGTCAGTGTTTCACCTCGAAACCTTTGCCACCTTCTCCCGCGCCCACTCCCACTTCGCTTTTTCCCGCTTCGAAACCCAAGTTTAAGCACACCCGCTCCCCCTTTTCCCGTCACACCTCCCGTACCCCCCTCCACTACTATGGCAGGCTCATCATACACCTTCCTTTACCATAATGTCTGGTCTCTCCCAGCCAACAAGCACCTCTTCATGCATACCCTTTTCCATCACTGCGTGGACGCCTTCCTCTTAAATGAAACCTTCCTCCAACCCCGCCGTCCCATCAGCACCACTCCTTACCTCCTTCATCGCACTGATGGCCCCCTCCCTTGGCCAGAGGAGGAGTGGCGATCGGCCATCTCCGCAACCACCCCGTCTGGCTACACCCGCTCCTCAATGATCCAACAGAACATTTGATCCTCAGTCTCTTCCTCCCCTCCCTCACCGTCACCCTCGCCACCATCTACATCCACAGCACCTCTCCTCTCCCGTATGACTTCCTATCTCACGTCGACCGAACCTACACGACCTATGTGGTCGCCGCTGACCTAAACCTCTCTTCCCGTCCGCCTGCTGAACTCCGGCAGTGGCATCAGTTTGTCACCACCTCGCTCCGGGGCGGTATCCTACCCCTCCCTCGCCCAACCACCCCCGACGTCGTCTTGGCGTCTCCTAACCTCCTTGGGCGCATCATGGCAGTCGTCCTCGACCTTATAGGCAGTGATCACGCCCCTGTCCTGCTCACCCTTGACAACCGCCCCTGCCCTGCCCGAGCTCCTCCCAAACTCATTCACGACTACTCCCGTGCTGACTGGAATGCCTACGGTCAATCCATAGATACCTCGGTCGAAAGCCACCCCCTTCCCCTCCGCACACCCGAAGATTCGAACACGCCTCCACCTTTCTCCAGCAAACCCTTGCTGACGTGGTTGAAGCCCACATCCCTACCAAAGCAATATACCCACACAGTCCTACCCTGCCTCCACAGGCCGTCCTCCTCCTCAGAGAATTCTGACGCCTCTACCAATCATACCTCCGGAACGGGATCGGGACACACTCACACGCCACCGGCAAATCCAACGTCACATTAGAAACCTTTTGTCCGCGAAAAAACGCCGGGACTGGCGACAGACATGCACCTGCCTTAACTCCACTCTCCCCATCAACTCCTCAAAGTACTGGAAGGCCTTCAATCGCCTTACTGGCCGTCACTCCTCCCCCTACTACCCGCTCATCCATGATCACCATCCCTTTCCCGACAACACCAGTAAGGCAGAACACTTTGCCTCCTACCTTTCCGACGTTTTCTCTTCTTCCTGATAATCCTCATTTTGATTACTTCCTCTTTCCCGACGTCCATGAGCGTACCGACACCTCCTCTCCCCCGCTCGCCCCCAGCTTCCAGTACTTGGGGCACATTCCTCCCTCCGACTTAAACACACCTATCACCTATCACAGCACAATACATCATAGCTACACTTCGCACGAAACGCAATACAGCTCCCGGTCACGACCGGCTCACCTACAGGCACCTCCGTGCCTGTTCCCTCTCCTTCCACACTGTCCTTGCCACCCTCTACAATACTATCCTATGTACCGGTTTCTATCCTCGCCTGTGGAAAATCTCCCGCATCCTCATGTTTCCCAAACCCAACAAACCCATGTCCCAAGCCTCTTCCTACCGTCCCATCAGTCTCACCTCCGTTTTTAGCAAGGTCCTCGAATCCATCATCTCCCGTCATATCCACAAACACCTCCGACAGCATCAGCTCCTTCCTTCTTCCCAATGTGGCTTCCGACCATCCTTCTCTGCCGATGACCAGCTCCTTCGCCTCATCCACCTCCTATCCGTCCAGCTAAATTCCCGTCGCTCCGCCATATTTGTATCCCTTGATATTGAAAAAGCCTACAACCGTGTCTGGCATTCCGGCCTCCTTTTCAAACTCCAACTCTATGCCCTTCCTGTTAACTATGCCCACCTCATCTCATGCTTTCTCACCAACCGCCCGTCCTATGTCACTGTCTGCAATTCCAACTCCCACTTGTTTTACCCCTCTGCCGGGGTGCCCCAAGGATCTGTCCTCTCCCCTCTCCTCTATCTCATATACTCTGCCGACATGCCCCAACCTCAGCCTCCCGTCCATCTCCTCCAGTATGCTGATGACACCGCCTTCCTCGCCCTTGCCCCCTCCCTTGCCCGATCCCAAGTTTTGCTCCAATCTCACCTCACCGCGTTCGCTGCATGGTGCAACCGGTAGCTCCTCTCCGTCAACCCTGAGAAATCCCAGGCGATCATTATAGGTCGTACCACCCGCTCCTTCCGCATCCCCGATCTCTACATCACCCTCCACGGCCGTCCCATTCGCCACACTCCCACCCTCAAGTATCTGGGCCTCACCCTCGACAGACACCTTTCCTGGACCCCCCACCTGAAATCCATTCGCGAAAAAGCCATGTCCCGCCTCAACCTCCTCAAACTGCTCACTGGCCGGACGTGGGGATTGCACCCTTCCACCGTCCTCCACACATACAAATCCGACATGCGCCCATCCTCTGTTCCTTCCACCCTGACTGGGTATCCGCTCCTCCCACCTTTTATCAAACCCTCCAAGTCCTTGAACGCCACACCCTCCGCCTAGCCTACCGTATCCGACTTCCTTCCCCCACGCGGATCCTCTACGACCTCATCCCCTTCCCTCACCTCCTTCAACACCTTGAACACCTCCGAATCCTGTATGTCACCCGCAAACTCGATTCCCGCAACCCGCTTGTTTACCCCATCCTCACCGCCCCTGGGCCTCTGCCACGCCTCCACCACTGCATTCCTCCCTCTCTCCACCTGCACACTTTACATATCCTCTCCCAAGGCAACTTCCGCACCCTTCCCCTACCGGATGATGCCCTTCGTCCCGAAATATACCCCTCATATCAACTTTGACCCCTTCCCCGTAGAATTAGCAGCCCCCTCTCCCCGTCCCCTCCTTCTCCCCCTCCCCTCTTGGCTTCCCTCCCCCCCTCCCCTCACCACCTGGAGTCTCAATCGCATCTATCTTTCCTCCTCCCTACCTTCTCTCCCCCCCTCTCTCTCTTTTCAACCTTCCCCCGCGCTTCCTCGCATCCCTCTCTCCTTGGCCTGCGGGGGCTGCAGTGACGCATTTTAACACCGGTGTCATCTAGTGTCAAGTGCATCATCGTCTCAGTGTGTATATCTCCAGTGCGTCGCAACACGTCTCCTCTTCACCTGTATCGTCGTGTAACTTCTTCGTGTGTCCAGTGTTGTTCCTCAATGTGATTTTATCGCCACCGTGGCACAGACTGTTTTTAACTGTTTATGTGTCAGTCTCTCATGTTCATGTGTTTTAAGTCTGCATTATTGTCTCCAATGTCCAGTTTATAAGTCTTCCATGTTTTCCTTCGTACCATGTTTTTATACTCCTTGTTTTTAACTTCGTGACGTTGTTTATTTTACCTCTCATTCTCATATACGTGTACACTCGGCTGAAGAGCAGCGCTGATGCTGCTGCCAGCCTGCCGACTCAATGTCGGCGTGAAATAACAATAAAGGGGAAAAATGCAGCGAAAGTAGTAGCAAATGCACTCAACAGATGGCAGGCGGTACGCTGCAGTTAACATATGAAACGTTATAGATGTGCGAACATTGTGATGTTATCGTAATTCTTTAAAACTGTATTCTCTTTGGATTTCAATGAATAATAGTTTCTTTGGTGATTTCGATTATTTATAGCATTCGAACGTTTGCATTTAGTTCTTTTATTGGTTCGCTTTGCATTTGTAGGATCTCAACAGTTCGTTTCTCCGTTAGATGTCTTTTTTATCTCTTTACTTTTCTCAGTTACGTTTGTTGTTTATTTCGTTACTTTTCTCCGTTAGGTTTGCTGCTTAGTTTGCTCCTTTACTTAGCATTTGTTTTCGATTACTGCATTGTTGTTATTGTAGTTACTTACTGTCAGGGGTGACATCCCACGAGTTGGAGCTGAAGGTGGGTGTGCCTGTTTCATTGATGCGTAACTTGGATGCAACACGATTATGCAATAGCACCAGGTTACGCATCACGGAGCTGAGAAGGCATATCGTGCAGGCCACCATCATCACCGGTGGAGCCAAGGGAGAGACTGTATTAATACCACGAATTCCCATCATCCCAACAAACCTGCCATTCCAAAAATGTTCAAATGTTTGTATAGTCTATGGGACTTAACTACGGGGTCATCCGTCCCTAAACTTATGAACTACTTACGAACTAGGACGGCACAAATATCCATGCCCGAGGGGGGATTCGAACCCCCGACCGTAGTGGCCGTGCAGACCGTGACTGCAGCGCCTTAGTCACCTCGGCCACCGCGGCCGGGTTGCCATTCCAGGTTAACCGGTTACAGTTCCCATTGAAAGTGGCCTTCTCGATTACTATAAACAAGAGTCAAGGACAAACGTTAAAAGTGGCAGGTATTCATGTGGCCACCCCATGTTTCTCGCACGGACAGCTCTACGTAGGCTGCTCCCGTGTATCGAGAGCTAGAAATCTCTACGTATACTCGGAGAACAAGAAGTCTCGAAACGTCGTTTACAGGGACGTATTGCAATAGATTTTTGGCTCTCCATCCGTTCCAAGACAATTATATATTCCGTGCTAACAATGTCGGAAATAGTAATTTAGTTATTTATGCCCTTTCTTGGCACTTTAATGTCTGACTATTGTACCGCATTCTTTTGCAAATGCAACGGAAAGAGATTAAGCAGACACTGCTTCTAGTTAAATTCTAACTGTTCTCTGCACCTTTTATCCACTACGGATGACGAAGAGAACACGAGCAGTGTACAAACAAAATCAAATGTTTGTAAATCTATCAGACTAATCTGCGCGGTCATCAGTAGTCCGTAGCTTACAAACTACTTAAACCTAGGTAAACTAACCTAAGGATAACACACACACCCATGCCCCAGGGAGGACTCGAACCTCCACGGCGAGCGTACAAACGTGTGCATCAGCCAGCAGGACGGGAAATCGATTGTCCAAGATTCCCAAAAAGAAATACATGAGTCAAGCTTTTAACATGGGGAGTGCAAAAAAAAAAAAAAAAAAAAAAAAAAACAACAACAAAAAAAAACGTTTCATTGCATTAGCGTAACTCAGTGTCATTACCGCTACAGAAACAACTAACCGATATGGAACTACAGGATGTTTCCCATTGCGTCACGTCTTGGTGTGTTATGTGAACAGAATCCTGAGCACCAATCACTGAGTGTTATCATGAGGACGTACGTTTCCATTAGGCTTGTACTTGGGATGTAAGCAGAGTTGTCAGCGCCTCGGTCTCTACAGTAGGTTTAGACACAGGATGTAGGGAATGTAGTTAGCAGTTGTATCCTTACAGTAGATTCAGACTGAGGATGTAGGGAGTGTAGTTAGGGGCTGTCTCTTTACAGAAGATTCAGAGTTAGTATATAGGAAATGCTGTTAGTGGGTGTGCCTTTACAGTAGATTCAGGCTTAGCCCTTAGATGCACGGTGTTACATGTCTGCAACATCGATTGTAATACTGTTTTCTCCACGTCTAGTGGGCATTTTGTGAACTAACACATGTTTAACAGATGCAGCAAAGTTTGTAGAAAGTGTGTGTGGTGTTATTTGTTTCGAGGTTGGCTGCAGTGTGAACTTCTGTTGACATTTTTGATTGTGTTAAAGAAAACAGCATATATTGCAGATTTTGACGTTTTGTGTTCCATATAAAGAGCCAGTTGTGGAAGGAGGAAAATATCACACCAGTTAAGACAGGTATGGAGACCCATAATAATAAAAAAAAAAATTGCAGTGTGGCACCGCGTCGAAAGCCTTTTAGTAGTCGAGAAAAACACAAGCCGCATGTTGCCCTTCATCCATAACGGGGGAAATAAACGCCGCTCCACACACACTATACATACTCCAGCACTCGAGTTTATAGTCAGTCGGTCAGATAAATCGATGGCTCACACTTCGTAGCACTCGATTCCCTGACATGTCGGTACAGGTATGAACTCCAGCACTCTTCTACACCAGCTGACAAATGGCGGAGATGTCAACTCCTACATAGCTCCGAGTTCGACTCCTGTGCTACAACCAACTACGGACGCAGGGGAAGTATCTAGGAGGACTTGCACGTCCTGAACACCGGAGCTCCAGCGTTCCTAGGGAAGACGCCTACCTGCCGGTAGGCCAGGAGACAGCGCACATCACGACCACACGACAACCGTCAACGCGGTCCAGTATGGAGGTGATGCGAGACAGGTATTAGCGTGGGGACCGAAAACCACCAGTCCAGACGTGTGAGTCTCTCGTTAACATGTTCCACCACCGTACTTTCGTACGGTTCCACAACAAACGGCGCAGCAGAGGGGTCGAATATAGTCTTCTGTAGTTCGCGAATAACTAGTTCGGAAGAGCGCTCCCACAGGCGAACTACGCGAACTAGTTCGCAGATCCCTTGCCTCTTAGTTTGTCCGCCCCTTTTCCAAAGACTAACGGGTGACAGCGAGAGGACGCGAGAGCGCGCAGAATCACGTGATTCCCTTCTGCCAGTTGCCGTCATTTCGAGCTGAGATGCAGCTCAGCTGTAGTTTTAGTAGCGCTAGCAAAAGCCAAAACGAGCGGACGAATTGAAAAGAGCGATCTACTTCACGGCCGAGCTGCGAACTAAAAGGAGAGCTACCGGTCGCGAACTAAAATATACGTGATAGGTCGCGAACTAAAAGATGCGCGATAGGTCACGAACTAAAAGATGCGCGATAGGTCGCGAACTAAAAGATGCGCGATAGGTCACGAACAGAATTAAAAATCACGTGTTTGCCTTCTGCTGATGAGAGCCATATCACGGTTAGCGTCTGCCTGTTAGATTACATAGTTCAGTGCTACAAAATTTCTGCTTTGAAGTATTCTGCACTCTGCAATATCTGACTAATAAATTCCATAATGCTAAGATATAGAGATAACTCTAAACGTAAACGCGAGAAATTATCCACAAACTGTTTCTTTTCGTTTGCGTGATATCGTAAGCGGCTCAAGCAGCAAGCGTATGAAGCAGCTAGGTGGGGGAACTTCTCCCTCCACCTGCATGCGAAGACCACGCCGCTCAGCCGTCACTGGGAGCGCACGAACTAAAGTGAGCGCTCCCAATCGCGAACTATTATGCGCTAGTCTAGTCGCCTACCTCCGCACGCCGAGATAGTGCGGACGCAGCCGCAGTATCAGCGCACAGTACGGCAGGAGGCTGCTGACGCCATCGACCCGGTTAGAGCTCCTAAAAACACAGGCTGGCGCATCCGCCATTTTCATTCCATGCGTGTGCTCAACACTACACGCAGCTTATACGAACATAGTCCAGTCAAATTAGGGTTTCACCTCGGAATGAGAGGTAACAAGCTGAATTTTTGCATGAGCCTTTGTTTTGGCATTCTAAATGATGTGTCAAAAGTCTCATAAAATCTCGTGTCCGCGTCTTAAGATATTAAAGGTCAAAGGTCACGAAAATCAGTTTTTCGCAAATATCTCGTTTCCTATGCGTTAAATGGTATTTGCATCTCAGACAAAAGTTGTAGAGCATGAAATTCTCTACAATTTTTGTTTTAAACTTTTTTTTGTGCAGTTCATCGCTTTTTAGATAGAGCGCGGAAAGCGCACAGGTCACAGCGCTCAGACATATAAGACGTAATACGAGGTCAGCTGCGAATCACAGTCAATGGTACGTTGAATAAAACAATTATAATTGTAAATAAAATTTCATTATTTACGAATTAATACACAATTTTAATAATACTTACTTATTTCAAGTAATTACAATGTCATGAATTCCATACTTTAAGTATATTTTAATTCTGTTCTAATGTATCGTAACTATATTTATGTAGAAAATATTTTAGTATTTTCTCTCTTAAATGTGTAAACTGTAGAATATTTCTATAATATTAAATTTATACCTGGAAATATGGACCCTTACAACGCCACCTTTTCTATTTATAAGTTGAAACACAACTTCAATTGTTGAAGGCCGGTTTCTATGTCGAGGGCTCACTTGTCAGTAACCAAGCTTGCTAGTTTGAAATTGTTTCGTGGAAAGGACGGACGTACAGAGTTACGGCTAATTTGTGTTTCATATGTGATAAGTCGCTTTCAGAAGGTGGTGTTGTGCATGTTGTGCGCGGCTTACACACTTTAAAAACTGCAAGCATTGCAAGAAATGACGGGCATATAGATTATTTAAATACTTTAGCTTCTGTGAATGTGCATACCGTGTGTCGAAAAGTGTATATCAGTGAAAATTCTGTAGCAGCATCAGCCAAGAGAAATTTTTATCATGTCGATCTAATAAAAAAAAGCTAATTGCTACAAAACAAGCCAGAGATGATGCTGATGTTTGTATAATCGAAGCAGGTATTGAAGAATCAGAGCACCAAAGGACTGTCGTCATCGTAGGAGAAGATATTGATTTGCTTGTCATTTTAATTGGACGTACTCTATCGCATCAATAAGAAATTTTCTTTAAAAAAGTTGGTAAAAGCAATGTTAAAACACAAATATACTCCTCCAAAAGTTTTGAACATTATCCCCGTTGTAAAAAACACATTTTACTTTTGCACGCATTGAGTGGCTGTGACACGACATCTGCGTTGTTTAAAAAAGGCAAAAGAACTTTTGTTAAAATGTTGGAGAAACTTCCAGATTTGGATCAGCTAGCTCAAGTACTTCAACAAGAAAATTGTCCTGCGCAAACGTTACTTGAATATGGAGTACGTATCTTGTTGGCAATATATAACGTTCCAAAATCTGAAGACAATGTAGATCATCTTCCATACACGCAATTTTTCTTAAATCGACAAAATTTAATAAACCTCTGCAACTATCAAATTTGCCACCAGCTACTGCAGCAGCTCATCAGCATATAAATCGTGCTTACTACCAAGTACAAACGTGGCTAGGAAGCTATAAAGATCCCCAGGAATGGGGTTGGGTGCTGCAGAGTGAACATTTGGAGCCGATACTAACAATATTACCAATTGCACCAGACGAGCTCCTGAATACAATATTTTGCAACTGCAAAAATGGTTGTGGTTCGCGCTGCGGGTGCAGGAAATCGGGGATGCAATGTTCTTCAGCTTGTGGCCAGTGTAATGGGCAAGCTTGCCTCAATGCGTCATCACACCAGAACGATCTCGATGAAGAAAGTGTATATGACCCCGAAATCTTGGAAGGTTTAGAGACGACGATCGTCGATTACGAGGATGATGATAATGAAATGGACGTTTTCGAGCGACCAGATGAAGACGACGATGATGATCAAGAAGATGAAAATTGAGACCTATGTATGATTAATAATTAAAGTGAATAAAAATCATCCTCATGTTTGAACTTCTAATTGTAATAAATGAATCATACATGATTACTAAATAAAGATTTACATAAAACGTATTTCCTCGTTTTTTTATTTAATATATTTTTGCTTCAAATATAATTAAGTCTTAATTATAGTTAATTTTATTCTTTTTTACATGAAACATAATTAAGATATATTAGAATATAATTAAAATATACTTGAAGTATTTGGCTTCAAAACTTTGTAATTCCATTAAATAAGTAAATATTATTAAACAAATCTTTTTGATTCATGAATAATATTATGAAGTATTGAACATAATTCTTAAAGAATGAAGGTTTGTTATTGTAATTGTTGCAATGATTTCTTAACTTTAAACAACCTACCATTGACTGGGATTCGCGGTTGACTTGCATTACGTCTTATATGTCTGAGCGCTGTGACCTGTGCGCTCTATTTAAAAAACGATGAATTGCACAAAAATGTTTAAAACAAAAATTGTAGAGACTTTCATGCTCTACAACTTTTGTCTGAGATGCAAATACCATTTAACGCATAGGAAGCGAGATATTTGCGAAAAATCGGTTTTTGGTGACTTTTGACCTTTAATATCTTAAGACGCGGACACGAGATTTTATGAGACTTTTGACACACCATTTAGAATTCCAAAACAAAGGCTCATGCAAATATTCAGCTTGTTACCTTTCATTCCGAGCTTGACGCCTTTTTTTGGCTTATTTGACTGGACTAACAGTGTTGTTTTGTTCAAGTTTAGTGAAATATTTTACAAGTGCCCTCCATAGCGCCTTAGATCGTGCTACTGTGAGCTTCCATTCCGCTCTTGTTTACGTCGATATGTGGATTAGACACAAAAATGTCGCGTTTTCTTCACTTATCGCTGCTTTTCTTTTCTGTCCAAATACAGATAAAAACATAAGAAACGTATATATTTCTGTAATAAAAATGACGTACTACGTTTAATTCTGCCAAAACTGGTCATCTAGATAAATGTTTTAAGCGATCTTGGCTTGTATTTGAATAATGACTGTCAATATGCGAGGTTTGTTTGCCGTCTTGCAGTAAGTGTTTGTCGTCCGCTGTGACAAATATACCACATCTGATTGTCGTACTCACATTACCGAATGTACTTCTATTACGTTATTGAAAAAGTTTCAGAACGTATTACAAACACTGAAACGAAAAAGAATATTAGTGTACAGTATCTAAAGTTTACGGTCGTAGAGGCACACGGTACCGATGTTGGCAACAACCGTTGAATGTTATTGGAAATCCTAATCGTATAGAATGAGGGGAATAATCCTTTGTGTTGACACTGAAAGAAATAAATAATTCTGTTCCTTCTCTTGGTTGACAGGCTTTTATATGTGACAGTACTCTTCTCTTGTCAGTAATTCAATAATCCTTAAAAAGCAAACATTTCGTTGCCAACATTGGCACACTACCCCGCCGCAGTCGTAAGTAGAATTTACCCAGTATTCTTTGTCAGTTATGTTATAGTCTCTTTTAGATAAGCGTCAATATTGGCATTTAAAGACACACATGCTGTGCTCTAAAAACAGTATTTTCTGGGATGTTTTGCTGTGTTATGATATTTAGCGACTGCTAACTCCCTACAGGCAGATTCTCTGTTAAGAGGTAGTACTTTCAAGAGAGCTAAACAAAAAGTTACGTTAGAATATCACAGACGATTTTTACTATTAACTATTGCCTCATACGTAACTGTAGACTCGGTAAGGATTCCCAGTTTTTGCGCCCACAGTTAAGGATTCACTTTTTCTTCTCTCAGAACCTCTCGGGAAACTAAACGTACTGTAGCCACCTCTGGAATGTGTTGAGCAGTTTAGGGCAACACAACCACACGTAATGTCGTGTTAAAGTGCCGTGGCGCAAATCCTATAGCACCGCAGTGTGTTTAAGTTAAGAGCTATTGGAATGAAAATGGCGGATGCGTGAGCTCGTATTTATAGGAGCCTTAGACCCGGCCTCCTGGAATACAAAGCAATGTGTAAACTCTTCAGAGTAAATGTTTTACCGGACAGTATTCTTTCATTACGCCAACAGCGGCACCAGAACCGCCCCTACCTCTTCCTGCAGGGCATACCGAGGCGGTTTGGAGTCTGACCTCCTGACAAATAACCCGCTATACACCACCACCTGAGTGCGCGACCACCATTGGGCGCGCCAGCAACCGCTCGACCTCCCTGCAAGACTATGGGGAGTGTAGTTAGTGTAGTTTCAGACGTAGGATGTAGGCAGTGCAGTTGGTGGCTGTCTCTTTACTATACATTCAAACTAAGGATGTTGGGAGTGCAGTTAGTTGCTGTCTGCTTACAGAAGGGTCAGACTAAGGTTAATGTTAATTTGCTTAGGTGCTACAAAGAGCGTAGCATCTATATCTATTCAGACACCCAGGCAGCCCTGAGATCACTGGCAGCTCCTGCAACAAGGTCTAAAATTGTTGCAGAATGTCACAGGGTTCTGGTGGAGCTAGGGGAAAGCAACAGAGTAAACCTATTGTGGGTCCCTGGCCACTCGGGGATCAATGGCAACGAACATGTCGACAGATTAGCCAGGATGGGGGCAGAGACTCCATTTATTGGACCGGAACCTGTCCTGACAATCACCAAGGCAATGATCAAATTGGAGCTACGTAACTGGCTCAGAAGACAGCATGTAGAATATTGGACCAAAGTCTACCAACAAAAAAATGGCAAGGTAATGATGCCAAAGCCATGTTTTAAAAGAAGCTCTGCAATCCTGGGCCTGACTAGGAGAGAGATTAGACTCATGGTTGGATTGCTGACAGGCCATGGGAATTTCAAAAAAAAACACCTACATACAATGCGAATAACAGAAGAGGCCCCTAATTGTAGGATCTGTGATGACGGTGATGAAACTGCATCACATCTAATCTTCGAATGCATGCATTGGAGAGTAAAAGGCACAGAACATTTGGGACAACCAGACCCGAAGAAATTGTGTCTAATAAAGAACTGGTAAAAGGGACTCCTTGCACTGTTCAAGGGCATTGGTTGGCTTTACTAGATATACAGGGAGCGATAACGCACAATAAACTTAGTTTCGGTGCGGGCAGTGGCGGGTTGGACCAAGACTGTTTTGGCTTCTCTGGAAAAATCAAATCAAATCAAGGTTAAAGTTAAATATGGTAGGGATTAGTGAAGTTCGTTGGCAGGATGAACAGGATTTCTAGTCAGGTGAGTACAGGGTTATCAATACAAAATCAGTTGGTGGTAACGCAGGAGTAGGTCTGATAATGAATAAGAAAATAGGAATGCGGGTAAGTTACTATGAACAGCATAGTGCACGCATTATCGTAGTAAATCTAGACACGAAGCCAACACCGAGCACAGTAGTGCAAGTTTATATACCAACTAGCACAGCCCATGACGAGGATATCGAAAACATGTATGACGAGATAAAAGAAATCATTCAGAAAGTTAAGGGAGACGAAAACTTGATTGTGATGGGAGGCTGGAACTCGGTAGTAGCAAAGGGAAGAGAATGAAATGTAGTAGTTGAATATGGGCTGGGAAAAAGGAATGAAACAGAAGATCGCTTGGTAGAATTTTGCGCATAGTACAATTTAATGATCACCAACACTTGGTTTAGTCACATGAAAGTAGGCTGTATACGTGGAAGAGACCAGGAGACACTGGAAGGTACCAGATTGACTTTATAATGGCAAGGAATAGATTTAGAAACCAGGTTCTAAAATGTAAGAGATATCCAGGGGCAGATATAGACTCTGACCATAAGTTATTGGTTATGAACTGTAGATTAAAACTTAAGAGACTGCAGAAAGGTAGAATGGTTAGGAGATGGAACGTGGACAAACTGAAGGAACCAGAGGTGGTTGAGAGTTTCAGAGGGAGCATTAGGCAAGGATTGGCTGGAATAGGGCAAAAGTTATACAGTGGAATAAGAATGGGTAGCTCTGAGAGATAGGGTAGTGAAGGCTGCAGAGGGTCATATAGGCAGAAGGACAAGGCGTAATAGAAATCAATGGATAACACAGGATATATTGCTTAATTGATGTGAGGAGAAAATATAAAAATTCAGCAAGTGAAACAGGAAAAAGGGGGTACAAACGTCTGAAGAATGAGATTGACAGGAAGTGCAGACAGGCTAAGCAGGAGGGGCTAGAGGACAAATGCAGAACCGTAGAAGAATGTATAACTAGGGGAAAGATAGATACCGCATACAGAAAAATAAAAGAGATATTTGGAGACAAGAAAAGCAGCTGCATGAATATTAAGAACTCAGACGGAAAACCAGTACTAAGCAAAGAGGGGAAAGCTGAACTTTGGAAGTAATATATAGAGAGCGTAGACAAAGGAACGTGAAACGTGGACGATAAGGAGTTCAGATGAAATATGATAGAAGCTTTCGAAATGTGGTGCTACAGACGAATGATGAAAAAAGATGGGTAGATCACGTAACTAATGAGGAGCTGCTTAATCGAATCGCGGAGGAAACAAGTTTCTGGCATATCCTGACTAAGAGAAGGGATAGATCGGTTGGACACATTCTGAGACATCAAGGAATTGTCAACTTATCATTAGAAGGAAGCGTGTGGGGTAAAAATCGTAGAGGGAGACCGAGGGACGAATATAGTAAGCAGATTCTCAGAGGAAGAGACTTGCACTGGACAGGGTAGCGGGGAGAGCTGCATCAAACCAGTCTGCGGACAGAAGACCACAACATCAACAAACAACAACAACAGACTAAGGATGTAGGAAGTGCAGTTTGCGACTGTTTGTCTACAATGGGTTCAGACCTGGATGGAAGGAGTGTGGAGTTGGTCGCTGTGTCCTTAGGGCAGGTTGAGACGTGAGTAGTTACCGGCAGCTCGATGGTGCGCCTGCGGTGTCCCGACCACGAGTCCTCGTCCTCCTCGTCGGAGCTGGACATGGAGCTGAGGTCGGAGCTGAAGTAGCACTCGCCCGACCCGTACTTGGTGAAGTAGTGCACCACGGCGAACTGCGAACACACGACACCGCGGCAGCGGTGGCTCAGTGCTGGCACCAGTTCTCAGGGGGGAAAAGGGCACATTCCAAATAAGAAAACTTACACAACAGCTAATTCAAATATAATAAAGTCCGATTTAGTGAGCTAAAAAAAGGCTACGATTTTTACTTTACCTCTGCCCTACCTAAATCTACATAAAAAAACGTAAATCTTCATTTTGTTCGAAATCAAATAAATCGCAATTTGCGATGTTATGGCTTCGCTGTACTAGGTTTAGATGGAATACCAAACTGCGGGGAATAAAAATGTGTGCCCAACAGGGATTCGAACCCGGGATCTCCCGCTTACTAGGCAGACGCGTTGACCACTCCGCCACCGAGGACACAGTGACCAACCCGACTGCAGAAGACTCTTCGCTGCACGTCTCCCGCCACACACAAATCTCCATTCACCACGCTGTCTCCTTCCATGTAAACCTAGTACAGTGAAGACATAACTGATCTCAAATTGCGATTTATTTCTTTGATTGAATGCTATAACATCATCAAAAATATATAACTGTGTACAAGCCGTGTCTGGGCTCCTGACGAAAATTACTTGTGTCACGATACCTCATGGTCAGTTCTCCCTGATGCGGGAATACAGTATTGTGGCTGCGAGCATTGCAGAACAAATAGGCTGTGGTATAGGAAAGAGACAGTGTGTCGAATGGAGATTAGGGTGTGGCGGTAGACGTGCATGGAAGAGTCCTCTGCAGTGGGGTTGGTCACTGTGTCGTCGGTGGCGGAGTGCTCAACGCGTCTGTCTAGTAAGCAGGAGATCCCGGGTTCGAATCCTGGCTGGGCACAAATTTTTATTCGCCGCACTTTGGTATTCCATCTAAACCTAGTACAGCGAAGCCATAACATCGCAAATTACGATTTATTTCATTCGCTGAATGCTGTAAATTCGTCAAATATATATATGATACTTCGAAATCGTTCATTTCACAAGGAGAGGGTCTGACGTGTCCATTGAAGATTTAATATAGAGAGACACGTGCATCGGCTTCTTTTCTAGAAAGACCGCCTCTGTAGTCCAGTGGACAATGCGGTGTGTTGTCACGCTGGGGACCTGGGTTCGATTCCAGGTCGGATAGGTGGTTTTTCTCCGCTCGGGGACTGGGTGTTGTGTCGTCGTCATTATCATTGACACGCAAAACGCCGAAGTGTCGTCAGCTAAAGGCAGGTCGAACACGAAGCCAGTTGGGGTCTAACGGCCAGAAATTCCTCACTTAATCATCATAAGGTAAAGGTAATATTCGATTGATGACGAAAATTCTCCTCAGAGTTGATACATATTGTTCAAACGAGATAGAATGGCTGGCCAGTACTTACCTTTGTGCTGTACCGCCGATAGTAACACAAATGAAGAAATAGAAAAAAAGGGGACATACAGGACAAGCTTTCGGAACACAGTTCCTTCGTCAGGTGGGAGAGAAGGGAAGAAGAAAGGATCGGAACTGAAGGGAAAGGTAATTCACGACCTAGGTCATGAAGGTGGTGTTTATAACATAGGTCGTGAACTACCTTTCCCTTCTGTTCCCATCCATTCTTCTTCCCTTCTCTCCCACCTGACGAAGGAACTGTGTTCCGAAAGCTTGTCCTTTATGTCCCCTTTTTTTTCTATTTCTTCATTTGTGTTACTATCGGCGGTACAGCAGAAAGTTAAGTACTGGCCAGCCATTCTATCTCGTTTGAACAATAAGGTAAAGGTAAAGCAGTCAACAACCCGAAGATTGGTTTGAACACCACAGTGCTTTACTAGGCATGGTCCTGTTTGCAGGTGGTATGCCGTTGCCTTCCTCCGACCTTCGAACTGACTTATCCAACCAGTTATAGGGGGACCTACAGTTTAAAGTGGGTTCCGAACCACGGTGCTACTCGGTAATTTTCACATGAGCAATACTGCCAGAGGTGAAAGAAGTGGAAAGTGACAGATAAAAATCCTAGGACCTGGCGGGGATCGAAACCGCGACCTTTGGATTTGTAGTCTGGCACACTACCACTGTGCAACCGAGGCGCACTGTAATGATGAATTCACCATACTCCGTAGTTTTTGAAAAACTCAAAGTCAAAATTAATGATGCAAAATTGTGTTTTCAGTGCTATATAATTATATCGAAAGATCGTTTGGAGAGGAGCATTTCTTATTAATATATAGGGAGTCGAAAGTTAATGAGGTTCGAGTAATTAAGGTTTATTTAGTGTTTCCAGGCTGCGGCTTGGGAGTGGTGGGGGCGGTGGCGCAGCGCGTTCAGTAGGAGAACGACGTAAAAAACCTGAGCCAAAATCAAAACGATCAAAAGTGAACGAATACGTTACGACGACCGCAAGGAACGATGAACCAAAAAAGAAAAAGTCCACGGTTTGGACTGCAAACTAAAAAGATCCAGGTTTGAACCTCCATGGCAGATTTTTTGTTCGATTTTTTCAGGTATTTAAAAATATTCACCTATTTCTAATACCTGTTATTGCCTTATTGTCAAGCAGAGTATTAGGGAGAGCGATTAATGTTCAATTAAGTGTATTATCTGTTTACAGCTGTTTTATTCGTCATACACAATTGAAAAAAAGTGTCTATAGCTGACCTCCGAACTGTATTTGGATCATGTTCTGAAATAAAATTTGCTTTGTACCTGATGCATGGGGTGGCCAAACCAACAGGACGCACTACGACAGGACCTTTGTCGATGATGGTGCTCAAACCAACCTGCACTGTTAAAATGATAACACCGACGTGCACCTTTGTCAAACTTGTGACGTTTACTTGTTTCGACACGTCAAGAATTTTATCGCATGACTTCAGAATCGTGCCACATTATACTAGAGTCGAGAAATTCATGACAGATTTGCTTGGTTAGCCGTGCGGTGCAACACAAGGATGGGGCCCCTCCACGCCCACACCAACGTGGTGACCATCACAAAAGTTCTGCTGTTACATCCGTAATTTGGTTAGTTTGCTAAGGGGGATCACGGGATGTGGGAACCGCGATGTTATCCGTACGTGTGGGCACGATCACCCATTAATACGGTTCATCTGGAGATAGTATTGGTCTAAAGGTATATGAAGGGTAAATTTATGTAAGGGCAGAGAGAAAAAGTACCAAGGCAAGAACCAAGGGGAAAAAACACCTCTGTGACAGTGGGGTAGGTTTGAAGGGCAGTAGCGGTATGCTATCTGCGACAGATCATGCAAAGTTTGGTAATGTTAGTAAAGGGTATATCTCGGTACCATTAACTTTGCTAGGTTTGTCATAAAGAATCAGTCCGGTTGATGCGAGGTTCTGCTGCAGCTGAGCTCCTGTGAAGTCTTCTGAGTCGGCTGCGGCAGAATACCTGTGAACATAGCCAAGTTTGTCATGATAGTTAGACAGTTCGGTCATAGAACTGGCTAAATGTGTGGGACTGTATAAGTTTGTTTGTGTTCAGTGCGTTGAATATGGTTTCCCTGCCTTGCCTGTTGGTCGGCTGTGAGCTCAGCTGGCATTGCCAGTCAGTTTGCTGTTCTTCAGGGGTTCGCCATATTCATCGTGTTTGTGAGTTGGTGGTCCCTGTGACCGTAGGTGGTTAGTCTCTGAGGAGAAGTGTTTTGGGGCGTTTGTTTCCACCTATGGTTGTGATCGTAGTTCCCCAAGCGTAGTATGAAGGGTTGGCAAAGGTTAATTCCGATCCGGCCGCAGTGGCCGATGGTCCAACGCACCGCTTTCCTAAACGGGAAGGCGTACCGGCCGCGGTTCGAACCCTCCCGGAGGATTAACGAAGGGGGTCGGAGTGCCGGCCAGCCTGGATGTGGTTTTTAGGCGGTTTTACACATCCACCTAGGTGAATACCGGACTGGTCCCCAAGTCCCACCTCGGATACACGGTTCGCAAATATTTCGTACCACTGAAAATTTCTTGCTTGTCCTTCTCTCTTACAAAATTTATGAATGCTGCGAAAGTTCTGCATTTCATCATATGATCTAAGAAATGTAACTGACTGACGCTACTTGAATGAAATGTAACTGAATGTGTTTGAACTTGTTCTACCTAAATGCCTTTGCACAACGTTTTGTTAATCTGACTGCGTATTTTTAACTGTATTCTATGTGAATGTAAAGGTATTGCAAAGCCGTGGAGGTTCGAGTCCTCCCTGGGGCATGGGTGTGTGTGTTTGTCCTTAGGTTAGTTTACCTAGGTTTAAGTAGTTTGTAAGCTACGGACTGATGACCACGCAGTTTGGTCTGGTAGAATTACAAACATTTGAATTTGATTTGGTAATGTTTATTATAATGAGACACAAACTGCTAATTGTTTCTGTATGAAAATGTCGTAACAAAGTTACCTATCTGAAAATTACTGATACTAAAAATAACCCTGTTATTAATTCTGGGCCTACAAACTTGTTTCTGACTGAACCAACAATCTTTAACGGAATGTAACAAACACAATATTTATCAATGCAATCTGACTCAGTGCAAACACTTGTTAACCTGAACACTGTATGAATTGTCCTACCCTGAAGTCTGTAAATAATACTGAACTGTAAGCTTGACAAAAACTGATTCTTTCTCACTTTCACTTTCCGATTACTTTCACTTACTAACGTGGATTTTTTTTTTTTTTTTTTTTTTTTTTTTTTTTTTTTTTTTTTTTTTTTAGCCACACTGCATAAATTTGCGCAACACCAAACTGCTTCCTGCTGTACTAACTACTGTAAAACTAACTACAGAAAACATCTATGGCACTTTTAATAAAAATGTGAAGAGGGATAAACTGGTAATCTGGTTAAGAAACTCGAACTAATTATTAAAAATGAAATATCTGGTTTATTTTCTAACTGATGTAACTTCATGAAAATTAGTAACAATGTCACTTTTTGGATTTGAAAATCTTTCAGAGAAAAATATAACTCAGATATTTAATCTGCCTACAAAATTATTTTTAAACAAAGATAAACATTAACAGTAAAGAAATAAATTTAACTCGATTTACACAAACAATGTTACAACAATACCATATTTCAAGAACACTACCCATGAAATTCCTATTTCATAAAAAAACGCAATCTCAAAACTAAACTATTACAATAAATACTTTTCCTAACACATAAAGTGGTCCCAAGCATTAATCGTGAGACCACAAGCTAACAGCAAGATCTTTCCCGACCGTTACTGTTACCACCTGTTCAGCCTAACAATGCGAAGTTGTGTCATAGAAACATGCCAAGTACTTCATGAAAAACTTTACCTTTTAAAAACTTCAAAATATCGTTTCTCCAACGTCATCTATAACTTTCGTCTCGATATCTTAAAGAAACAGCATTCAAGTCTCAAAGTCTCATATCGTCGGCTATATGACCGGAACGACAACTGCACACAACCACGGTCCCCACGCTTCTGCAATCTCATCCGCGCGCCTATCGAAGTCTGCACTCTCAATAATCACAACCCTACTTCCCGGCAACAATACTATCACCGCCTCCAATATCGATAGTACTGCCATCGAAAAATAAGCCTGCAACCAAAGATAAATAACCCACGCCTGACTAGCTTGACACTGGTTTCAAGTTCGCGGTACATTTGAAAATGAAATGTATGCCTTCCCATAGCGGGTATGTTACACCACTGTACACTTTCACACACTTAACACTATACGCAGACATTTGGGTACACATTTCCTACCAGGGAACATGGGGTGGCGACAGGAGGGACATCCGTCCACCCAGCAGATATTAACACGCCAACTCGGAATTAACAACATATTCAAATGTGAGTGAGGTCTTATACGACCAAAGTTAGTGGCCATCAGTCGCTAGACTTACACACTAAGTACTTAACTAACTTACGCTAAGGAAAACACAAACACCCATGCCCGAGGGAGGATTCGAACCCCCCGACTACAGCGGCCGAGCAGACCGTGACTGGCGCGCCGCAGACCGCTCGGCTACTGCGGCCGGCTCGGAATTAACAAAGCCGACCCTACACGTGCGGGAATATGGCCAGAGAGAGAGAAATAAGAAAGCGAAATTCATGAGATAGCAGGTGTTGTTCAAATTCATGTATTGCTCCATAATCAGCTGTCCGCGTCTGGCTATGAAGATGTGTTTATATAATCTTGCTACGCATCGAAATTACTATCTGATAGACCTGTCTTCTGCAATATAAATCAGGTATGTTTTTTACCAACGATAATTATGGCAACTTGTGAAAGTGGCAACATGTCGTTCCTGTGTTGTGCGTGCTGTGAGAAAAAGCTGCGTTTTGGATGTGTTCATGATACGTTTCACCCTACTGGCTGTGAGTACGCTACGAATAGGCGGCCAGTAATTGAAATTACGTAATAACACACTTTGGAATTGTTTTATTTTTATTTAAGTTTGTTTATGTTCTAGGAGGCGATCTAATTATGATATTGTAGAAAGATATAAAAAAGCCAAGATCGCTGATCATCAATTTTTATTTAAGACGAACGGCTTCGTTGAACTATGTCAGCATCATCTGGTCCAATAAAATCATTTTACAAGGCCATAATCTTGTAATGTCAATCAGTTGCTATATAACATAATTTGTAAACTGATTGACATTACAAGATTATTGTGGTGTCGCACAAGTCTAAAGTGCGGGCCACCTACTTTCGCCACGCGCCGCCATGCACGCACGGCGCGGCGTTCTTACGACGTCAGCCACGAGCGCCCTCTGTTGGAACTCCGTTCGTGGCCACCACTGAACGACATCGTTCACTTGGGACTGAGATAGGAACCAGCCAACACTTAGGAATCAGATAGGCACCAGTGAAGACTTGGCTATCGGACAGGCACTAGGCAGGCCTCTAGTTCAACTATGTATCAGCATTCTGCAGTACTGAGCTATGTAAAAGTTAAGTATTACTAAGTCTCTGTGAAGTATGTATGTCGTTCTGATTTACTCTAGTGTTTCTAGTTTCTGCTGTCCCACTGGCTGCTCACCTTCGTATCTGCACAAGCGTGCTACCTTCATTCCTGTGTCGGTCTTTCTACTCGGCCACCGACACCTACGACGGAAACGAGACACAAAAGCGGTGACGAGGCTGGGACACGAAAGTGGCGACGAGGATGGGATACAAAAATTATGGCCTTGTAAAATGATTTTATTGGACCAGATGATGCTGACATAGTTCAACGAAACCGTTCGTCTTAAATAAAAATTGATGATCAGCGATCTTGGCTTTTTTATATCTTTCTACAATATTATTTTTATTTATTTATTTGCACTGTGTATCACAAACGAAACAGCTGTGTAGAGATAATCCACTTATTTGAATATCCATCGCACATTCCCATGCTCTACTTCAAAGTAATGTGACAGTAATGTACAGTATTATTAAATACATTAAAAAAATCCAACAAACAATTACCATGATGGAGGTTCGAAAAAAACGTTCAAATGTTTGTACAGCTTATGGGACGTAACTGCGGGGTTATCAGTCCCTAAACCACTGCTTTCCAAACTTTCTCTCATGGCGACACCCTTTTATAGCTTACACTTTTGCGCGACACCCTTTCACTAATATAAATACATATGGTAGAATTTAGATGGTTCTAGCGGGGGGGGGGGGGGCGGAAATAAACTATCGCTTAAATGTAGTTTGTGAACGAAACTGAAATCCTCTTACGTATTGAAGACATGTTTAATATTGATCCTGACTGCAGCAATTACGTACACTCATCGCAAGTAAAGGAAACATTAGGAACTACGGAGATGTACAACAGAGTAACACCGCAGACAACAATGCCTAGCTCACACAATAATACTTGCTTCTTCTACATGCGACCCAACTTCCGAAACACGAAAGCTGAATTTCGGAAACCGTTTTTCGCTGTCGTGTGTACATATGAGAACCAGATACGGTTTCGCTGGATCGATTGAAAACGGTATCTGGAAATTAGCTGCTCGGATTTCTGATTTAGACAGCACAGTGGCTGTTCCCTTTCAGTTCAATATTATCACATTATTTTCAGAAATAAAGAGGATTTAGTGATCATAGGCGCAACTAGCTATGGGCCCACCGGGCCCTGGCCCCTCCCGAAATGTCATATGTGTGTGCCTCAGCACTCAATGTCAAATATATCATTATATATGAGTGGGCCCCCTCCGTAAAAAAAATCCTGGTTGCGCCACTGGTATTGATGATAGGTGATGAATTATTATTTAAGTTCTATTGTTGGGTTCTTGCTTCACCACGACCTCGGAAGTCCAGACATATTCGGAAAACATGGATAAATATTTGTGACAAGTAAGAATATGAATGTCATTTCTGATCCCAGAATATGTTACATACAGGAAAATGAGAGAAAAAATATTAACGCATACCAGGGTTCGAACCAACGATCACTGCATTTAAAATACTACTCTCCGTTAATCACCCAGCCATACTCCGTACTAAACATCGCTACCGAATAGCTTTAGTCAGTGGACAATTGTGACTGCTTTTACAATCTGTGACAGCTTTCACAGCCACCGTGTCATTGATTGACATTTAGGAAACGCTACCGAGGGTGACGTGGCTTTCATAAATCCATTACAAAAACGCTCAGGTGCAGCTTTTTGGAAAGGAAAACAGACTACAGTGAAGGTTCGTTCAAGCATCTGACAGTTCCAGAAAACTGGGGAGCCGAGTGGCTATCGCCTGGGGCACTGCCCACTGTCTCATGACCACCAGCCAGTCAGCTACGCTGTCATAGCCTCCGCTCCCAAAACTTTGAAGGGTTGTAGCTCCCAAACTAACAGTGATAGGAATGTAGTTTAAACTGATTTGGACGCAGCTGGTTTCAACGAATCAAATGCACGATAGAAAAAACTATTGTTCCATTTAAAAAATTATTTCGTTGTGTTGTAACTCTTTGGAAAATGATACCATAAACTATGTTCATAAGTCCGCAGGAAGTGTAACATTTCTTGTGTTGACCTACCGCATTAAAATTTCCCGTCACCTATTATTTTATAAGTTACAGAGGCAAACACACTTAGTGAAATACCATGTATGTAATCCTAATTCAGTTTACGATGATAAATATTTAGATTGTATGAACTATTTCATTTCAGCCACCCTTTCATCATTCTCATTTAATACAAGAGTATTTTTTGTCATCAACAAGATAGGCGGGTAGCTAATCAATGCTCAGTGATCTCCCTTCATATTCAGTGCTTAATAAATTGTACTGTACCAAACGCAGTCATATGGCAGATACGGGCTCGTCACTTCAGACGATGAATAGCCCAATTTCCAATTAATTCAACATCAAAGAGAGAGAGTCGTTCATTTACCGACCTCTGTAGCAGTGACTTCCCCATTCATTCACAAACTTTAAACACGAACCTTCTAACGTATATTGCGCAAATGTATTAATTTATGGTTTATTTCTCTATAACAATGTTCTGTTTCAAAAAAGTTCGCTCTATATTAACTAAATGTCTTAATGAACTATTTACGGTACAGAATTCAAGCCTACACGGGTCAGTTTCGTATTTAAATTAATGTGGCGGACTGTGCGATATCGTTGGCATTCCTGTGTCTGAGGAAACCTCCAGTTACGTCTACCTGATGTTATTGTAACAGCTAAATGCAGTGTTTTTGCATAATAAACAGCCGTGGAATTCTATCGTCTTATTCAATAACACACTTATAAATCTACTGTTGCATTACGAGCATAACAAATACATAAATTCGTAAATATCGTAAACGTGATGTCAAGTCAGGTGCCATAACATTAAAATAATTATTAGGTTTTACAAAGTGTTCAAATGGTTGTATAGTCTATGGGACTTAACTACGGGGTCATAAGTCCTTAAACTTACAAACTACTTATGAACTACTTACGAACTAGGACGGCACAAATATCCATGCCCGAGGGGGATTCGAACCCCCGACCGTAGTGGCCGTGCAGACCGTGACGGGAGCGCCTTAGTCTCCTCGGCCACCGCGGCCGGCATTTGGTTTTACAGGTCATTCTTTTAATCAATTTATCAGTAATATATAATGCAGACGTTCACATAATTAAAATCTGCACCTTTCATTCCATTCATTCTGTGGCGTATTTTTCATAAACGTAGTACTAGTAAGGGTTATCCTAATGCACGGCTGGCCGCGGTGGCCGAGGGTCGGAGGCGCTCCAGTCACGGTCTGCACGGCCACTACGGTCGGCGCTTCGAATCCCCCCTCTGGCATGGAAATTTGTGCCGTCCTTAGTCTTAGCAAGTTCATAAGTAGTTTGTAAGCTTAGGGACTGATAACCCCGTAGTTAAGTCCCATAAGGACTACAAACATTTGAACATTTGAACCTAATGCAGGTTAATTCAAGGTAGCAACAGATTCTCCTCAAAAAATGTTCGACGGTACTTAAGGAAGGTATTGAATATTCATTTGAACATAAATTTATTACGGTGTCATTCTACACCTACATCTATATAAATACTCTGCAAATCACATTCAAGTGCCTGGCAGAGGGTTTATTAACCACTTTCATAACTTTTCTCTGCCGTTCCATTCTCTAATAGCGCGCGGGAAGAAAGAATACCTAAATCGTACCGTTTTCTATCTGATTTCTCTTATTTTATTGGGATGGTCATGTCTCCCTAATTAGGTGGGTGCTAGCAAAATATTTTCACATTCAGACTAAAAGTCGGTGATTGAAACTTAGCAAACAGATCACGCCGCAATGAATAACGTCTTTCTTTTAATGATTTCCACCCCAATCCGTGCAACATTTCCGTGACGCTCCCCCCCCCCCCCCCCGTAACGCGATAGAACAAAACGAGCTGACCTTCTCTGAACCTTCTCAATGTCTTCCGTCAATCCCACCTGGTGAGGGTCCCACAAGCTGCTAGCAAGAAAATGAAAGCGGATGAGGTGGCGGATGAGGAAGCAGCGAAGAAGAAGGAGGAGGAGGAGGAGGAGGAGGAGGAGGAGGAGAGAGAGAGAGAGAAGAGTACGTGGATTAGCAGATTATTGGAATAAACAAACGCCCGAGCAACGCCGCATTTACAGTCAGCTAACACTGCCGGAGCTCAAGGAGACAGAGAATAACGCAAGAAATAAGAGTAGCGATGAGACAAGTCATGGCCAGGGGTGCAGTATGTAGGATGCATACACAACTGCCCATAGATATTTAGCAGTTGCAAACCACTTCCAGGTTCTCTTCTATGCAATAAAAGGGGAAAAATACAAAAGTGTCGTATCTTAAAAGGAATTAATCTTCAGAAAGTCCAGAACACGCACTCGGAGGAGTAACATGTCGCATACGTAGGCGGTCACTTGATATAGATTAATGAGTTTAGAACAATGCGAAATGACCTTATATTAGATTTTCAGTTAAGACAATGTGTGACAAGTAGATGTTATTATGCACTTTGCTAGTTTTCTGCATTCTTTAAATAAACTAGATGACATCCCAAAAGAACCTGAGCATTCTTTCGTAATTAGATCGTTCCTGCCAATATTTTAATAATTTCAGCATCTGCAACAACTCCGACCTGGGTGCTATCACCTGCGTGAGGACGAATCTATAGAAGACGTCAGTTTCGTGAACTTTAAGAGTTTCTACTCTTCACTCAGTGCAGTGGGGAGTAACTACAACCCTTGCGTACACTGTCATTGCGGTACTAACGCGAACTGTTGTGCGTCATCCATGACAACATGGAGGAGGCAAGAAAATGATATAGCACCGGTTAAAATAACCCCTATAGACGTTTTCCAGTTGTAACGGCAGAGTGCAGACTTGTCGATACCAGACCATAAGGTTTTCCGTGGAGGCAGTTGTACAGCAGCGATGCCTCGCAGTCAATCTCGTCAACTGGTCATTTCATGGTTGGACACTACATTGATATGTTCAAAAAAAATCGCACTGACGTGTTTTACGGCCCACTTTAGATTTGTAGTTATATGTTTTTGCAAACATTTTGGACCAATATAATAATCTAAATAATAATAAATAAATTAATAACAGTGTCTGAAACCCTTTTAATAAAAAAAAAAAAATTAGGTAGTGGCGGGTTGTAAACCACCGACCTTTCGCGTCACAGTCCAGGACCTTCCCCATTAGGCTACGGCTATAAATCAAAACAGTTGTTCTATAATCTCATACTATTGATGGCCGTTGTTAACTGATGTTAATATGGCATTCGTATACATTAGATTATCACTTATAGTACGAAGAACGATGTGTTTCTGTTAATTCCTCAGTGTGCCGTTGCTTTGAAATGACAACGTGTAAGCTACAATAAGAAAATCATCAAATACGCGAGGAATGTCACGCGACATCTCCGAACGGCTGGTTTTCGTTAATTCAATAGAGGGTGTGAAATCTCCGTTATTTTTGCAAATATGTCACAAACGATACGAGATAAAAAAAAAAAAAATAAAAAAGGCATAAGGGAGATAATTTGTAGAGAATTTTCTCCTCTACCAATTAGGTTATTCAATTTTCGTGTCAGATGAACGGTTAGTTTGCAATTACAATTATATTACAAACGGCTTTTTTGGTTTTACTACCGTATTTTTTATCCGAAAAATTTGAGAAAGGGAGGTTTCGGTCTCTGGTAGCCTAAAATCATGTCTGTAAAATTTGGTGCTGATCGCTTGAACGGTTCGTCTTAAAAACAGGGAACACGTTACGGACAGACAGACAGACAGACGGACAGACAGACAGACATACATCCAAAAATCGCCGTTATTTTTGCAAACATCTTTGAAACGCTACGAGATATGAAAAAAATATAAGAGAGCAAAGTTGTAGAGAATTTTCTCCTCTACAAGTTCGGTTATTTAATTTTCGTGTCAGATGAATAGTTGAGGCGTTATTTTCATTTAAATTTCGAGCTGTCAAAAGACGATCGCAAAGACCCACTTTTAGTGTTACTACCGTAACCTAAATTGGGCCAAAATCTGTTACATTCAGCTAATATGGCATATGATTATGCATAGCTGATATTACGATGACTGGTGCATTGAGGATGATCATTATGTGATCGAAATCGATCTGCAAAAAACATTAATAAAAAACGACCAATGCGGCATACTATAGTTATTGTTGTTGTGGTTTTCAGTCCGGAGACTGGTTTGATGCAGCTCTCCACTCTAGTCTATTCTGAGCAAGCCTTTTCATCTCCTCATAAGAACGGCAACCCACATCCACTTGAATCTGCTTACTATACGCGTCTCTTGGTCTTCCTCTGCGATTTTTACCCCACACACTTCCCTCCAATGCTAAATTTACGATTCCTCGATGTCTAAGAATGTGTCCTATCAAGCGAGGTATGCCAAAAATTTCTTTTCTCACCAATTCTGTTCAGTACCTCTTCATTAGTTATGCGATCTACCCACCTAATCTTCAGAATTCTTTTGTAGCACCACATTTCAAAAGCCTCTATTCTCTTCCTGTCCGCACTGATTATCGTCCATGTTTCACTCCCGTACAAGGCAACACTCCACACAAATGCCTTCAGAAAAGGCTTCCTTACACTTAAATTAATATTCGATGTTAGCAAATTTCTCTTTTTCAAAAATGCATTTCTTCCCATTGTCATTCTGCATTTTATATCCTCTGTACTGCGACCATCGCATGTTATTTTACTACCCAAGTAACAAAACTCATCTACCACCTTCATTGTTTCGTAACCTAATCTAATTCCTTCAGCATCGCCTGATTTTCTAAGACCGCATTCAATTATATTTGTTTTGCTCTTGTTAATGTTCATTTTATACGATCTCTTCAACACACTGTCCATTCCATTCAATTGCTCTTCCAGGTCCTCTGCTGTCTCTGACAGAAGTACAGTGTCATCAGCAAAACGCAAAGTTTTTATTTCTTCAGCCTGAACTTTAATCCCTATTCCAAATTTTTCCTTGCTTTCCTTCACTGCCTGCTCGATGTACAAATTGAATAAAATCTATATTAATCACGTGAACGATACACGCAGATGTCAGCCTTTAGAGATAGCACGTATAGTTGAGCAGAAATAAGGCGGTGGCGCATTTGAATCTCTCGACATTGGAATAGGAGGGGTGCTATTATTCGACGAGTTTCACAGGACTGGACTAATCGTGGCCAAACGGCGTCAAGAGGATCGAGAGGACGAAGCATTCACGAGGGAGGCATAAAAAAAATGTTTGTATAGTCTATGGGACTTAACTACGGGGTCATCAGTCCCTAAACTTACAAACTATTTATGAACTAGCTAACACTAAGGACGGCACAAATATCCATGCCCGAGGGGGGATTCGAACCCCCGACCGTAGTGGCCGTGCAGACCGTGACTGGAGCGCCTCAGTCCCCTCGGCCACCGCGAACGGCAAGGGAGGCAGATTCACCAGTGATACCGATCCGAGGTCCAACTGACACTTTACTCATCACGAGGTGGGATGTGCCATCGAAACCCCTTATCTCTTAATCCAACAAGCCCGTTTGCAGTTGTGTGGGACACATTTGACTTAGAATCAAGAGGAGTTGATAAGAGGTTATAACCTTCCCACAAATGCATCCGTTTCCTCTTAAGGCCGTTATTACACTATGAAATTATTGGACAAAGAATTGGACGAAAAAATTTGATGAAATATTGGTCATATTTTTTTGACAAAGAAATTGGATGAAACGCTAAAGAGGGTATTATACTATCATCCAATATTTTGTCAAATTTATGCTTCAAAATGGCGGTGTAATGCTCAGCTGTTGTTTATACTACAGTTGCGTTGTGTCTGCATTTAGAAGAGAAGGAGGGGAAAAAAGAAAAGGAAACGCACTTGGATGTAACCGTGGGTGTCAGAGCGAGATAAATAAAATTTGTTACGGGACCGGGAGGATTTTCTTTTTTTATGCCTTCGGCAGAACAGCCAGGCCGTTCAATGCTGATTATTTTGTCGCTCTTCAGTTTGGAATAGAGTAACAAAAAGGTTGACTCAGTGTATATGAATAAGATTGTTAAGTTGATAAAGTAAGTTTCATTAAATAACGTTTTAAATGGAAAATGTGAGCACTGACAAAAAGCATAATCTAATTTGTATATGACGTTATTAACAATGTAAGGGGGGAAACATTGCTGATAAAGTAAATAGGCTCTATTAATTTCCTCACAAAAATTGGCTGACGTATTTATATGTACATAAGATTCGCTTGCAAACAGATGTCGATGTTTTGAAAGTTGTTTCACTTCCAAGAACTTAGCACACCAAGTTACCAAAATCATACATTCTGAAATCTGATTCGGCCGTAAATAAGATTTAGGGGTATTACTTCTTCAATTCCGATAGTATATAATGACTTTTTTACATCACGGATTGTAACTCAACCTCACTTTCGCCGCAGGGTTTTGGGCTACGCGAATTGACGTGACGGACAGTGTGAATTGGCCTTGTCACCTGTTATACAACGTCTCATCTGATTTTTTAAAATTTTGTTGTTGCTGGAAAACACTACTCACACATTCCGCTACTAGCCATGTTTACGAATACCAACGTTATGTCCAAGTAATGTCAGATACTTAACCTCCAAATAAAACAGCTGTAGTGGCAAGGAAGCTGTATACTACTAGCGCTCCAAGCGGTCACATTTCTCACTGCAGGAAACAGAAGACGAGCGATTTCTTTGATCAAATCTAGGCCGAGGCCTTAGATTTGATGAAATATTGGACGACGTTCCCATTACACAACGTCCAATTTTTCTTTGTCCAATTCTTTGACAAATAATTTGATAGTGTAACACCGGCCTAATAAAGAGAGAGTTATTATTATATTATAAATTATACAATTCATCTCCTATTCCATTCTCGGAATCTGAATCTCTACGTTCGAGCTCTAATTTTTCGTATTTTATTCGGATGACCATTTCCACCTATGTAAGTGGGAGTCAACAATATAGTTTCGCATTAGGAGGAGAATTTTGGTGACTGGAGTTTCGTAAGTAGCCCACGCCGCAGCGATAAGCGCCTTTCTTATAATGATTCCCATCCCATATCCTGTATCAATTCCGTAACGCTGTCTCCCCTGTATCGTGACAATACGAAACGAACTGCCCTTCTTTGGACTCTTTCATGTCCTCCGTCAAACCCACCTGATAAATATCCCACACTGTGCAGCAATACTCCAAAAATGGACAGCCAAGCGTAGTGTATGCAGTTTTTTTTGTAGTTCTGTTGCATCTTTTAAGGGTTCTGCCAATAAAACGCAGTCTGTGGTTCGGCTTTCCCACGGCATTACCTACTTGTTCTTTCCAATTTAAGTCTGACGTAAAAGTAATTACTAGGTATTTGGTGGAGTTTACAGCCATCACTTCTCATTATTTAGAGTCAATTGACAATTTTTACACCATACTGATATCTTATTCTGCAGTTGGTTTTGATCTTCAGATGATTTTACTAGACGGTAAATGACGGCGTCATCTGCAAACAACCTAAGAGAGCTACTTAGATTTCCCCTAAATCGTTTATGTAAATAAAGAACAGCAGAGGGCGAATAACACTACCCTGTGGAAGGCCCGATATCACTTCTGTTTCAGTCGATGCATTACCATCGATTACTACGAACTGTGTCCTCTCTGACAGGAATTCCCCTAACCAATCGCACATTTGGAGCGATATACCATAACCACGCAATTTGATTAAAAGCCGTTTGTGTGGTACGGTGTCAAAAGCCTTCTGGAAATCAAGAAATACGGAATCGATTTGCGAACCCTTGTCGGCAGCACCCATCACTTCGTGTGAATAAACAGCTGCCGCGGTGGTGTAGCCGAGCGGTCTAAAGCGTCTCGCTGCGGAGCGCGCGGTTGCTAGCCGTGGAGGTTCGAGTCCTCCCTGGGGCATGGGTGTGTGTGTTTGTCCGTAGGTTAGTTTACCTAGGTTTAAATAGTTTGTAAGCTAAGGACTGATGACCACGCAGTTTGGTACGATAGATTTACAGAAATTTGAACATTCTGTTCTCCCTGATGCGGGAATACAGTATTCTGGTTGCGAGAATTACAGAACAGATAGGCTGTGGTAACAAGAAAGAGACAGTGCAGCGAATGGAGATTTGGGTGCGGCGGGAGACGTGCAGAAAAGAGTCCTCTGCAGTCGGGCTGGTCACTGTGTCCCCGGTGGCGGAGTGGTCATCGCGGCTGCCTAGTAAGCAGGAGATCCCGGGCTCGAGTCCCGGCCGGGCACAAATTTTCATTTGCCGCACTTCGGTATTCCATCTAAACCTAGTACAGTAAAGCCAAAGCCGTAACTATCGCAAATTTCGATTTATTTCATTAAATGAACTCTGTAAATTAGTCACAAATATATAATTGTATTAATTTTCTAGTCAAGGGTGACTTGATTCATTGCCAGAAATGCAATGTCGGTACCACGAAGTATGCGTTGGTGCCTCACGGAAAACGTGTTGTTTATGAGGAATATGCCCGTAATCGAAATTGTAACAGGAAGTGATCACGACTGAACCTAGTGTAGTACATTTTCGATCGATTTTTCTCAACTCTGTAGCCTTTTTTGTGTTTATACCAACATTTGTAATTGTTTAATACTTGTGTTACATATGAATTAAACACTCAAGAAGAAGTGCCATAGTTAAAATAATTTATGTTCACAATATATTTCTTCTTACAACAACATTTGTCCGAAATGATCGAAATTGTACCACCTTAAACTATAACGAAGACTTTCCGACACTTAAATTGTCTTAAGGAAGGTAGATTAATTATCTTTATCATGTTGACGCTCTTCTTTCCTCTGTTCTTGCTTAAATAATGATGAGGAATTCCACCGTATGCAAGACAATTCTATTTTTGTTACTTTTCCCACACATGATTTAGCACTTTTTGTGCTATCATCAGCGAAATTTCTTCATTTTTATTATTACATTACCCTACATTAAAAGAACATTAATATCAGTGAATATATTAATTATTACTTGCTATTATAGTTTTCTACAATTGTCGAGATTCTTTTCCTTTTTATGGCTCCTCGTTTTCCGTGTTTATTACCAGATTGGTGGGACACATTCTGAGACATCAAGGAATCGTCAACTTAGCATTAGAAGGAAGTGTGTGGGGTAAAAATCGTAGAGGGAGACCGAGAGACATTACAGTAGGCAGATTCAAAACAATGTAGGCTTCCGAACGTATTCTCATGTGAAGAGACTTGCACAGGACAGGGTAGCGTGGAGAGCTGCATCAAACCAGTCTGTAGACAACTAGTTTTGCACGTATTACTCGTAGTACACATTACGTTACGCGAAACATTAACATTAGCGAAATGTATGCTACTAATACTTTGTGGAAAAGAAATAATAAACACAACAAAAATCCACAAAAACCGGGAGTTAAAAGAAAGGAAAGAACAATGACAAGTTGTAGAAAACTACTAAAACTAATATGTACTACACTCAGTGATCTTAGCGTCCTTTTAACGTAGCCTAATGTAAGAACAACAATAAAGAAATCCGCCTGATGACAGCACAAAATGAGCTGAAGCATTTATGGGTAAAGTAACAAAAACTGAAGTATCTGTCATACGGCGGAATACCCTCGCCATGAAGGTCGAAAATTATCAAATGATAATAACTGGAAGTGGCTTAATGGCCAGGTAAAGGTGTTAGAATTAGACACTACATTAGCGTCGTCCTATATTTCACTCATTTACACCTGTTACCCAATATTGGGAGAGAGTTACGACAGCTCAACTACATATAGTTTCTGCAGATCATGTTATTCACAGTTGAAGGGTAGATTATATACTCAATGAGAATTTCTGTGTCCTGTCTTGGATCCTATCACTATCGATTTCCATGCACAAGCTTAGCTCAGGACCACAAGGCTCGATGAGGTACATGGAAATGTGTGTAACACAGATGTATGGGCCTTCGTTTTTTCCTTACGTAGGAAAGCCACTGTCGGGCATAAATGAGCGGTTAGTGAGTGTGATTGAAATTCATTGCAAATGATTTGCAGCTGTTCAAATATTTGTAAATCTAAGGGACTTAACTACGTTGGTGATCAGTCCCTAGGCTTACAAACTACTTCAAGTAACTTATGTTAAGGACATAAGGACATGCCCAAGGGAGGACTCAGACCTTGGCTGCGAGCAACCGTGGGTTCCGCAGCAAGCCGCCTTAGAACGCTCGGCCACTCTACCGCAGCGAATGATATTTCTTGCTGATATGTCCTCATTGGTGTGGTGGCGAGGAAGAGGTATTTAGTGTAGCGAACGGTATAATCAGAAGGCGCTATAGTATAACAGAAACCTAATAATTACGAAAGTAATCAGGCGCAGATTATGTAGGGGAATGTATGTTACACTATGAATACTTACGGTGAAATATAATATTGTCACGTTTCAATGGAAGTAGGCTTGACGTCTAAGGCAACTAAACACAGCACTTATACTGAAAGCACGTTTATTACGAACTCAACATACACGCAGCACTGACTGCCTCTCAGGCAGAGTGCTCTGCTATTTATACACAGACCGAATTTACCAGAAATTAGAAGAACAGTTAACATAATAAGCAAGTAGAATTTACAAGTGAACATAAGAAAGATGTAGAACCTTCTGGAAGTGTAAATTACAAAGAAATAAATTTTCGCCGTGGGCGGGATTGAACCGGCGACATTCTGCTCCGCAGTCCGTGACGCTATCCCCTGCGCCACGCCGGCAGTTGGTGTTAGTGGTCTCTCGCGGCATTGCTCCCTCTCCTGGAGAAACAGCGACCCGCTGTTATGATCCCTGTGGAGCCAGCTGCAATGTCCTGAATCTTGAGCGTGTCATGGGTCCTCTGTATGATAGTCCAGACGTTCCTGTCGTGGCTTCATCAGTAACATTACTGTCCTTAAAGTCCATGAACAAGAAGCCATTGTCGTCTACCTGCTCTTCAGGATCGTAGTAAGGCTTCATGCGCAGGACGTGAACAATGTCTCTTCGTTTTTGACGTTTCGACGACGGCTCATAATCCT
The DNA here is from genome assembly GCA_026315105.1 of Locusta migratoria. Lineage (NCBI taxonomy): Eukaryota > Metazoa > Arthropoda > Insecta > Orthoptera > Acrididae > Locusta > Locusta migratoria. Next base: position 666,209,281 of record CM048746.1, on the reverse strand, counting down.
CAACTTCGTATGTGACGTCTGACAGGCGGCGTATGACACGATACGGACCAAAGTATCGCTTCAATAACTTTTCTGACAGTGCAACCTGCCGTACAGGGGTAAAAATCCATACCAGATCTCCTGGGCTGTACACAACAGGTCGGTGCTTGTCGTTATACCGCTGACGGTCCTTCTCCTGGGCGTCCAGTGTCCGTATGCGAGCCAGCTGTCTTGCTTCTTCGACCCTGGTGATGAGCTGTTTAACGTAGTCATCCTGAGTGTCGTCCGGTTGGAACGGGAACAGTGTATCCATTGTCGTCTCAGCTTCACGGCCATGGAACAGGAAAAACGGAGTGAAGCCTGTGGTGTCTTGTCTTGCGGTATTGTAAACAAATGTCACGACTGGTAGAATTGTATCCCAATCCTTCTGCTCAACATCAACGTACATCGACAGCATGTCGGCTAACGTTTTGTTAAAACTTTCCGTAAGACCATTTGTCTGAGAACGGTATGCAGTTGTCATTCTGTGGGCAATGTTGCATCGTGACATTACCTCTGATACTAGTTTTGACTGGAATACTTTTCCACGAACAGATATCATGACACGTGGTGCTCCATGCTTCAAAATAATGTCTTCTACAAGGAATTTTGCGATCTCTGGAGCTTCTGCAGTCGGCACAGGTTTGGTGACAGCGTAGCATGTGAGGTAGTCAGTGCAGACTATTATCCAACGGTTACCGGTTGTCGACTTCGGGAACCTCCCTAAAAGATAGATCCCAACTCGGTGGAATGGAGCTGCTGCCGGCGGAATCGGTACGAGATGTCCTGGAGGTAATTGCGGCACATGCTTCCGTCACTGGCACTCTTTACAGTGACTCACATAGTGCTTGACAGATCTGTAGAGACCTTTCCAGTAATACCTGCGTCTGATTCTGTCTAGGGTCTTCACGAATCCCAGATGACCGGATATTGGAGCATCGTGGAAATATTTGAGAATAGCTGGCTGGAGATGAGCTGGAACAACAAGTAGCCATTTGGGGCCCAGTGGATCGTAGTTGCTCTTGTACAATGTTCCATTGGTCGGTTCTCCTTTCTCCAAGGCCTCTATAATTTTTAATAATGTTGGATCTTCCCTCTGTTCAGCTGCAACGTCATCTAATTCAGTGAGAGCTGAAATTTCATTAATGCTGTTGTGTTCCACTAATGGATTCCTCGAAAGGCAGTCGGCATCCTTGTGTTTGCGCCCATTCTTGAATACCACTGTGACATCGAACTCTTGGAGTCTTAGTGCCCATCTTGCTAGTCGACCTGATGAATCCTTCAAGCTAGTCAGCAAACACAAAGAATGGTGGTCTGTCACGACGGGAATGGTTTGCTGAATAAATACGGCCGGAACTTGTTGATAGCCCAGATAACCGCGAGACATTCTTTTTCAGTTGTAGAGTAGTTTATCTCGGACTTTGAGAGTACTCTTGACGCATAGGCTATCACTTTTTCGGCACCTTCCTGAACTTGTACAAGCACTGCACCAATCCCATAACCACTGGCGTCTGTGTGAAGTTCCGTTTCTGCATTCTCGTCGTACAAGGCTAGTACTGGTGCGGAAGTTAGAGCCTCCTTAAGTGCTCAGAAAGCTCTCTCTTATGTCTCATTCCAGTAAAATTTGGCGTCTCCCTGCAGAAGTTCTTGTAATGGACGTGCCGTGTTACAAAATCCTTTTATGAAACGTCGGTAGTATGAGCACAGCCCGAGAAAACTTCTCACATCACGAATGTGGTGAGGAGTTGGAAATTTTGTGACTGCCCTTAATTTATCTGGATCAAGACGGACACCATCTACGTTGACTAGGTGCCCCTGGATTTTTATCTCTTTGGCGACGAAGAGGCACTTCTTTGGATTGAGGCGGAGACCTGCAGTCTGAACACACTGCAACACAGTTGACAGGCGACTCAGATGTTCTTCAAATGTTTTCGAGAAAACGACAATGTCTTCTAAATAGCAGACACACGTCGTCCACTTAAGGTGTCGAAGCAAGTTGTCCATCATGCGTTCGAATGTGGCTGGAGCATTACATAATCCAAATGGCATTACTTTAAATTCATAGAGACCGTCAGGTGTAATAAAAGCCGTCTTCTCCCTGTCAGCTTCGTCAACCTCGATTTGCCAGTAACCTGTCTGCATGTCCATAGTTGAGAAGTATGTAGCTCCTTTCAAGCAGTCTAAGGTGTCATCAATACGCGGCAATGGGTAGACATCTTTCTTTGTGATACTGTTCAGCCGCCGATAGTCGACACAGAATCGCCACGTGCCATCCTTCTTTTTTACGAGGACCACCGGAGACGACCAAGGACTCTCCGAAGGTTGAATAATGTCATCTCGCAACATCTTCTCCACTTCCTCCCGAATTATTCGTCTTTCACCTGGCGACACTCTATACTAACGCTGGCTAATTGGCGGATGATCCCCAGCGTTGATACGGTGCTTTATCGTGGGCTGTTGCGTCTGTCTTTTCCCCTGTTGAGGTGTGAATGCACCCGAAAATTGGCGTAGTATACCTAACACCCGCTGGCGTTGTTCCTTGGTCAGTCCAGGCCCTATTGGCAGTTCCACGTTTGTTTCCTCCAGCGTCTTGTCTGTACTTATAGCAGGGCATGGGTCTTCATTGATGACGTTGAGCTCACCGCCCTGGATTGGTTCAGCTGTCCCGATACACATTCCCTTGGCGATAAGTTGTGACTGCTCGTGACAATTTGTGATCCAGATCTCTCCTTGACCACCGGTAATGCTTATGATAGCCGCTGGTATGTAAATTTCTTTTTTGAGCCTCATAAACGTTTTACTATCAACAAGAACTTCACAGTTTAACCAGTCATCTGTGTTTGTGACTGCAACTCTTCTCATTGTCAACGGCGGTATCGTCACATTGTCAACGACGAATAACTTCCCAGAAAATTCTGTATTACGTGTACCTGGCGGAACAACTTCTTCAATTTGCAGCTCAGATCTTCCACAGTCAATGATAGCTTGGGGTGCCTAAAGGAAGTCCCATCCGAGGATGACATTATGATTAAATTCTGTTAAAATGACAAATTTAAACGGTTGGGTCCTGTTGTTGATAGTTATTCTTGCGACACAAGTTTCTGCTGGATGGACGTACTTTCCATTCGCGACCTTCAGCACAGTTGCTCCCGTATCACAGAAAATTGTCTTCTTTAGTGTGCGGCGGTAATTATCCGATAATACAGAAAAAGAGGCTCCTGAATCAACAAGTGCCCGGACAGGTTGGCCGTCGATTATGACGTCGATGAGATTTCCAGACATCTTGGCGACTGTCGTCCATGGAGGATTTTCATCTGCGGCGGCCTCACCTCCGTAGATGGCCGCCTCGCTTAGTTTTCCTGGACGCGGCGGCTAGGGGAGCGGCTGGTACCTCTGTACAGCGACGGTGAACGGCTGCGGCGCGTCGGGGAGCGACCTCGTCTAGGGTACGGCGATGGGCTTCTTCTCATAGGTCGACTGAACTCATCAGCAGGTGACTGCCTTGGATAGAACTGCTCCGACGGCTGACGTCTTGCGGCAAAATAATCATCGAATTCTCGCCTCCTCTCTCTGCAGTAGCGTACGACATGTCCAGGGCGTCCACAGTGGAAACACAGTGGTGTGTTGTCTTCTGTCCTCCAGACGTCTGTTCTGCGGGGCGTCATAGTTACCGGGGGAGTTGGCTGTGGTCGCGTCGGTCGGTTCATGGGCTGCCGTTTGGTGGCTGCAGCGTAAGTCATAGCAGGGCGACGCCATTCTTCACGTCGGGTGCGATTGACGAGGCAGACAGGAGCTAATGTTTGAAATACCTCGTCCTCAGCGGCGTCGGCTACCTCGTGACTTACAGGGCTCACATCCATGGCCATAATCTGATGCTCGCTTGGGCTAATAGTCCCGGCTGCCATGCACTGTTGTAATTCTTCTCTCACGATTTGTCGTATGAGAGAAGCCAAGTCCTGCTGGTCTTCCACAACGGCCATAGGGACTACATTTGGGAGTCTGTCATACTTCTTTCGTCCAACCCTCCTTTGTTGCATCTCTTCAATACGTTGGCACCAATTGATGAACTCTTCTGTCGTAGCGACGTCTTTTATCAGAAGAGCTTGGTACATATCTTCTGCAATTCCCTTCATCAGGTGCGTGATTTTGTCCGCCTCAGTCATGTTCGGATTGACTACGTTACACAGGGCCAAAACACTCTGTATGTACGATTGTGTCGGCTCACCATGTCGTTGGGCCCGGTTCTTCAGTTGTTCTTCCGCCGAGCGGATTTGTCGCTGGCGGTCTCCAAACGTCTTCTTAAGTTACTCCTGGAACGTCTCCCAGTCATTCAACTTGTCTTCATTGTTTTCGAACCATTGCTGGGCTGTTCCATCAAGGTAGAAATAAACGTTGGCCAAGCACATCGTATGATCCCACCTGTTGTACTTGGCGACTCGGTCGAACCCTTTTAGCCATTTGTTGGGGTCCTGTCCAGCATCTCCAGAGAACACCGACGGGTGTCTGATGTGCAGCTGGCTTATTGATGGTTTCGTCTCCATCGTTCTTCTGATAATACGGACTTTTGGAAGGATGTACTCGGTGTATCCCTTGTACTCCGGTTCCAGTCCGTGTAAACGACGGCTTTTACGTTGCCTAATCGGAGCCACGGTGATGCAGCTGTTGCACAGGGTACCCGGCGCCTTCACCAAACAATGTCACGTTGCAATGGAAGTAGGCTTGACTTCGAAGGCAACTAAACACAGTACTTATACTGAAAGCACGTTTATTACGAACTCAACATACACGCAGCACTGACTGTCTCTCAGGCAGAGTGCTCTGCTATTTATACACAGACAGAACTTACCAGAAATTAGAAGAACAGTTAACATAATAAACAAGTAGAATTTACAAGTGAACATAAGAAAGATGTAGAACCTTCTGGAAGTGTAAATTACAAAGAAATAAATTTTCGCCGTGGGCGGGATTGAACCGACGACCTTCTGCTCCGCAGTCCGTGACGCCATCTCTGCGCCACGCCGGCAGTCGGTGTTCGTGGTGTCTCGCGGAAATATTTCTAGATTTCCGGAAGGCTTTGACCCGGTTCCCCACAAACGGCCTCTAATCGAACTGTTCGCTTACGGAATAACGTCTCAGTTGTAGCGCCAGTAGAATTTTGCCAGAAAACGATGAGATTAGCTGACTTCCTAAATGTTGTCATGGCGGACGATGTCGACTTATGTAAGGCAGCAGCAGCCCTGCTAACTTGCGGGGCTATATTACAGCTCTAATGAGCTAAATATTAGTCGCTGATTAAAACAGTATTTGCGCGACCTGTCACAAGCATTTGGTAATTGCCAGTTTACATAGTGGTTAATGGTATTCGAATGCAAACCTCAGCGGTGTGACATCAAGTGATTTCATACGCTGTAAATTAACTACACTGTTCTAGTAATTTTCGCGAGTGCTTACGTCATTAGTTCGCTGTATCGTTAACTAGAAACAGAGGGCACTTACAGGAATCAAAAGCGCAGATAATGGTGAACGGATTCTAGTTACTTTGAAGTCCTTCGCAGTGCCTCCTAACAGAGGCATTGTATAATTTCTGTTCACGTGAAATCAGACAATAACATTAGCGCCAGCATTTCAACGTTTGTGCTTGTATATATCTCCGTATTTCAGTTAATTAATACGCGAACTTCCATGGCCTCACGGAAACTACATTGATAGCAATAGTGTTACCTTGTTCTTAAAATGGGACATTTGCTGCAATGTACGTAAGACAATTATCTGCGTTATCTGATCCAAAGTTTTGTTTGTATTACTTGTCACGTAATTGTGCTGAACGTGATAGGTTGAAACGACTGCACTTGTACAAGCTTCCGTAAAAATATTCGTTACTGAATGCTTCATCTCCAGTGGATAAACTGTTTTCCGTGGCTGTGACAGGTTGTTGCGAGGAGGGAGTAGGGGAAGGGGATTAGAGGATAGGTAATGGGTAGAGGTACGACGGAAGGATTGTGTCCATACATTTCCCTCTTTCGCAGGTCTGCAAACATTTTAACATGCAGTGACCACAGGGCTTTTCACAAAGCTATACCGACCTTCAAGAGCTGTATCTGAGCTCACTTTCCTAATCAATATCTATAAATGTGAATGTTCGGTGTATGTTTAAAACGTCTGAACCACAAGACATAAAGAGCTAAAAATTTGTACAGTTACCAATGTCTACCCGGGAAAGGCTTTAGGCACAGTTTTATGGCGTTCGGATAGCTATTTATCTATATGTTAATGTGAATGCCTGTTCGGTGTACGCTTATCAGTCCGAACGACAAGACGCATAGATTTAAATGTTTGTACAGTTACTAATTTATACCTGAGGAAGGTTTTAGGCACGGTTTTATAGCGACCTGATAGATATTTACTAGTTTGAAGAATATAACGCGAAATACGGAACAATAATTACTCTTTGAAATTATATTTACTCTTTAAAAATGGTTTTATTGATTGCATTGTTGCTTAAGGGTTGATAATGATAAAAGGGTGGTAGATTGGGATGAAAAGCTATCGGTGTATATAAAATTCTATGTGTATGTATGTTAATATTTCGCTCTGTAGCGAAAGCTACAGAACGCAAACGAATGGTCAGTGTGTAATTGTTGTCCGAAGTCTCCCGTTGTACACCATAGCAGTTCCATGCCGATAGCTATAAGGGGGTGAAAGATATGGTTGTCGAAAGTCGTCAAATTATTAAAAAAAATTCTGACTGAAGGCGAGCGATGACGTTTGCGACTCTATAGCAAGGAGGTTACATATAGCGAAACGTGATGAAACAGACCATATCTTTGGTCTATGCGTGCTACCAAGGAGATTCTAACCTCCTTGCGTGCTACAATGTCTTCAGCTCTTTCTCTGTAAGGATAAGCAAACGAATATTTTTTTATTTTATTTGAATGTTGATTAAGAATGTTTGTCTCCAAAGAAGGTATTGTACTGCATTTCATCCTTTAAAACCAGTCTCATAGCACACTACTGAAAGATTGCTTATCTATCATAATCAACCCACACGCGAGCGGAGCCGCGGGTTTAAGCTAGTTCTTTATAACAGCCGAGTGCAGTGTGCAGACCCCTACGTAGGCTCTGTCCATATGTGCTACTTTCCTAGTTTTTACTAACACACAGTTGTGTAATTTGGTACCGGGAAACATGAACGCTACTAGCAGCTGTTTTGGATCTATTCAAGAAAAACCTTACACGCTCACTGTACCTCAGGGCAAAAGATTTCCTGGATAGACAGAGTATGAATCGAATAGGGGTTCCACATATTGTAGTTATTGTTTTAGTCTTCAGCCCGGCCTGATGTAACTTTCCATCATCCTTTCCATCTATCCTGTGCAAACCTCTGCATCGTATCATAAGAACGGCAACCCACATCCGTTTGAATCTGCTTACTGTATTCGTCTCTTGGTCTTCCTCGACAATTTTTATTCCACACACATCCCTTCACGATTACCTGATGTCTCAGAATCCGCCACACCAATCGATCCCTTGTTCAAAAAAAAATGTTCCAATGTCTGTAAAGCTTATGGGACTTAACTGCATGGTCATCAGTCCTTATATTTACAAACTACTTATGAACTAACTTGTTCTAAAGACAGCACAAACATCCATGCCCGAGGGGGGATTCGAACCCCCGACGGGGTACGACCTCGCGCATCGTAGCATAGCGCCTCAACGCGCTCGGCCGCTCCGTCACGGCCAATGGCTTCCTTCTCATAGTTAAGATATGCCAGAAACTTCTTTTCTTCCTAATTCTGTTGGACACCTCCTCATTAGTTATGCGATGTAACTTGATAATCTTGATCATTCGCCTGTAACACCACATTTCAAAAGCTTCTGTAATTTTTTTGTCTGAACTCCTTATAGTGCTCACGTCACTCACGTACTCGTACAATGTTACACTGCAGACAAATGAATGCAGAAAAGACTTGTTAACAGTTAAATTAATATCGCATACCGAATACAGTAAATGGAATTCAAATGTATGTGGTCCGCCATCCTTATAAGGAGATGAAGAGGCTTGCTCGGATTAGTACAGGGCGGTGAGCTGCGTTAAAACCAGTCTCCAGACTGAAGACCACAACAACATCTCGTGTGAACAAATTTCTGTTCTTCATAAATACTTTGCTTTCCATAGCCATTCTGCATTTTATATTTTCTTTACTTCGGCATCAGAAGTTATTTTGCTACCAAAACAAGAATAATCGTCTACTACTTTTATTATCTCGTTATCTGATTCAATTTTTTCACTCCAGAAAAGATAATAAGAGAGACATTGGCGGAATACACACAAGGAAAAGTGTAGGGAATTTTTTTTGGAGGATCAGTCAAAGGGCTTACGATACATGCACTAGTTTTTTCAGACGATATTGCGCTATTGTTCACGAATATACCAGATGCAATTAAACAAATTGACATTTTAGCAAAGCATGCAGCTAAATTTGGTTTACAGATATCACAAGAAAAAGCTAAATTCATGTCTAACAAATTTAAGGAAGTCAACAAATTGCACACAATTATTGGAGACATCGAAAGGGTCAAACACTTTAAATATTGTGGAGAAACAATAACGGATACTTGCCAAAAAAAAAAAAACAATTGCTATACTCCGAGTAGCTAAACTCAGGAGAGCACAAATTTTAACAATGAAGCTGTACAACAAAAAATGCTTACCTCGAAATGCGAAGTTATTACACCACAAGACAATGACAAGAACAGAAGTACAATATGCAGCAGAAACACTCTCCCTCAAGAACAAAGGACTAGTACATGAGCTCGAGAGGAAGGAAAGGGTAATTCTGAGGAAACTTCGTCGTGGATACACAAAAAATTGTCGAAACATGGGTTAAGATGAGCAATGAGAAGGTCTATCAATTTATTAAACAAGTTACAACGGAAATGAGAAAGAGAAGGCTTATGTTCTTCGGTCATGTGGTGAGAATGGATGACAGCAGATTAACGAAGAAAATCTTCAATTTAATTCAACAGAGGAAAACACCCAACTGTTGGTTGCAAGGAATAAAGAAAGACCTCGTGGAACGTGGACTCACAGAAATGGACGCGATGAATAGGGGCAGTTACAGAAAGGCAGTAACGGAATTCGAGGTTTTTCAGGAGGCCCCAAGAACGAAGACCAACAGGAAACTGACAGCTGAACATCTGGCGAAAGTGGCAGTAGGCAGAAGAGCAGCCCTAGAGAAGAGAAAGAAGAAAAGGAATATGAAATAAAATTTGCGGTCCTTAGTTGGCCAATTCGAGTAATTAAAGAAATAAATAAATAAATTACATTACTCTTGTTTTGCTGTTGTTAATGGTCATTTTTTACCGTTGTTAATGGTCATTTCATAACTTCCTTTTAAGGCACCGTCCATTCCGTTGAATTGCTCTTACAAGTCCTTTGCTGTTCCTGAGAGAATCACAATGTCACCGGCAAACCGCAAATTTATTATTTCTTCGCCTTGAGTTTCAATTCCGTCTCAAACTTTTCCTTGCATTCCTTCGCAGCTTGCTCAATATGTAGACTGAATAACATTGTCGAAAGGATATAGCCCTTGCTCCCGCCCCAATAACTGCGTCCCTTTCATGCTCTTCGACTCACATAATTGGTGCCTGGTATTTGTGGAAGTTGTGCATAATTTTCGCTTCCTATTGTATTTTACCCTGATACCTTCAGATTTTGAAGCAGTTTATTACAGTCGACACTGTCAAAAGCTTTCTACAGATCAATAAATGTAGATTTGCCTTTTCTTAAACAATCTTATAAGTCGTGAGTATTGCCTTCCGTGTTCCTACATTTCATCTAAATCCAAAATCATCTTCCCCGAGGTCGGATTATATCAGTCTATGAATAATTAGAGTTAGTATTTTGGAATTAGGACTTATTAAACTGACAGTTCCGTATTTTTCACACAGAGATTAGAGGAATAGGAACCATGCAACTTGAAGCTTATAGGACGGAGAAAAAACACACTTAGGTTTAGCCATCTGCTGAGATGTGATTGTATAATTATACATACCACTGAAGGTACAGTAGAGCGGAAGGCTACAAGAATTCTGCCAGTGAAAGTTTGGCCTTTTGTTTGTGGGAGGGGGGGGGGGGGGAACACGTTCATCGGAAGACCTCATTAATCCTCATTAGCCTGATAAGGCGTGAGACCCTGTGGTTTCTCTTAAATCTTTAAAAAGGAAAGTTCATCGACAATTGATTTAACTGAGTTTATTTATTTTATTATATTTTCATTTCAATCGTAACATACGAGTCCACTCAGACAACAGAGGGGGTGCATTTACGTCGCCATTACACGTGGGCCCGTTTGCCATAGATGGAGTGTATTTGTAAAGAGCGCTAAACAAGACACGACGCTCATGTAGCGGCTGCGGCTGGCAGGAGCCTCCACGACGACCCTGCTAACAGTTTACCGACCTATAGAGCAATCTGCAGTGAAAAGGGTTCACTTAAAGATGTCTGAATGAATGTCAGGCGAAACATTGCATTCTCTTGTGTCCATTAATGAAATCTCATCATCTACACTGCCAGATGTAGAGTTCGTTTTGTTTGATATCTACATCTACATACATACTCCGCAATGCACCGTAAGGTGCGTGGTTGAGGGTACACTGTACCACTACTAGGCAATTCCTTTCCTATTCCACTCCCAAATTGAACGAGGAAAAAAAGAATGCCTATATGCCTCCGTACGAGCCCTAATTTCTCTTATCTTGTCTTTGTGATCTTTACGCGAAATGTAAGTAGGCGTCAGCAAGATCGTACTACACTCAGCTTCAAATTCCGTCCCTCTAAATTTACTTAACAGAAATTCACGAAAAGAACGTCGTCTTTTCTCCAGCGATTCCAAATTGAGTTGCCGGAGCATTTCCGCGACACTCCCGCATTGGTCGAACAAATCTAGCTCCTCGTCTTTGAACCGCCTCTATGTCTTCCTTTAAACTGATCTGCTGCGGGTCCCAAACACTTGAGGAATACTCAAAACGTGGTCGTACCAGCTTTTTATACGCGGTCTCCTTTACAGGTGAAGTACATCTTCCCAAAATTCTCCCAATAAACCGAAGTCGGCTGTCCACCTTACTCACAACTGTCCTTACATGTTCGTTCCATTTCATGTCTCTCTGCAATGCTACCCCTAGATATTTGAACGACGCGACCGCATCAAGAAGCTCACTACTAATGCTGTTTCGAACATTATAGGATTGTTTTTTCTACTCATGCGCATCACCTTACATTTTTCTACATTGAGAGATAGCTGTCATTCTTCGCACCAACTAGAAATTTTCTCTAAGTCATCCTGTATGCTATTACAGTCAGTTACAGACGACACCCTCCCATACACCACAGCATCATCAGCAAACAGACGCATATTACAACTTACTCTGTCCATCAGATCATTTATATAGATAGAAAATAATAGCGGTCCTATCACACTCCCCTGGGGCACGCCTGACGATACACTCGTCTCTAATGAACACTCGCCGTCGAGAACAACGTACTGCGTCCTAATACTTAGGAAGTCTTCCAGCCAGTCACAAATCTGTGAACCTATTCCATAAGCTCGTATCTTCGTTAGCAGTCTGCAGTGTGGCACCGCGTCTAACGTCTTTTTAAAGTCGAGAAAAACACAATCCGCCTGTTGCCCTTCATCCATGGCTCGCAAGATGTCATGTGAGAAAAGGGCAAGCTGAGTTTCACATGAACGATGTTTCCCGAATCCGTGCTGATTCATGGAAAGAAGCTTTTCCGTTTCAAAGAAATTTACTTTATTCGAACTGAGAATATGCTCTAAAATTCTACATGAAACTGATGTCAACGATATAGGCCTGTAATTGTGTGGGTCAGTTCTCTTTCCTTTCTTATAAACAGGAGACACCTACGCTTTTTTCCAATCACTAGGAACTTTGCGCTGAATTAAAGATTCGCGATAAATGCAAGCTGAGTAGGAGGCCAATGCCGCAGAATAGTCTTTGTAAAACCGAACTGGTACTCCATCCGGACCAGCAGACTTTTTCGTATTTAGCTCTCTCAGCTGCTTCTCTACACCGGAAATAGCTATTACTATGTCCCCCATTTCGGAATTACTACGTTGATCAAAGGTACAATTGTGATTTCTTAAAGGTTAAATTTAGAACTTCAGCTTTCCGTTTGCTTTCTTCTATTACTGCCCCGGAATGATCAACGAGTGACTGGACTGTGAGCTTTGACCCACTTATCGATTTTACATCGGACCGGAATTTTTTCGGGTTCTCGGAAAGATCTTTTGCTACTGTATGGCTCTGATAATTTGTAATAAATAGCATGTCGAGCGTAGTCCTAGAAAAGTCTTCTGATGATATTTTCATGGACAGTAATACATGATTTAAAACCAACTTATTGACCTTATACTTTGAAAATACTCACCGCGTACAGTTCAGAACATGTAAGAGGTTTCCATCGAGCATATGCATAAAGTATCGAGAAGAGCAGACAGAAGAGATTGACAGTATTAAATCCTGGAATTACAACCAGATAATAAATTCTGCTGGAAGGAGTACACCATATTACTGTAGTTAAGAAATGTATTTGTAATTTGAGTATTAGCAGACGTAGGAGACCTTAAAATATTGTATATTTGCATACTTTCATTCCATAAAGTCATATGGTAGCCTATAATATAAACAAAAGTTTTCAGAGTCCAAAAGTGTATAATGCGTAGTATTTGTGAAGTAAATTCAAGGACATCCTATAGAAACCTCTTCAAATCCCTTGGTACACTAACTACTGCCTCTCAGTATATTTATTCTTTAATTAAATTTGTCGTTTTGCAACCAACAGCGCAATTCAATACTAGGAACAAAAATGATCTTAACAACGACTTCAAAGCACTTTACTTCAAAAAGGGGTCCTCTACTCAGGAACACACATTTTCAATAATTTCCAGCAACCATAAAAAAATTAGCTACAAATAAAGAACAGTTTAAGAGGATCCTGAAAGACTTAGTGGCCAAATCCTTCTACTCCACTGACGAATTTCTGAATATAACCAAGTTATGCATGTATTCATATTATTAGTATTATTTCACTGTGTAAAGAATTAATATAAAAAACACTGACATGTTCATCATCCACTAGGATCTACAAGTACATGGATACCCTGCAAGTCACATTAAAGTGCATGAAAAAGAACACCTATATCTTTCTGTTTTCTATCAGATTTCTCTTATTTTATCATGATGAATATGTCTCCCTATGTAGGTGGGTCCTAACAATATATGTTCGCATTCGGAAGATAAAGTTGGTGAAAGAAATTTCTCAAACAGATCTCACTGCAACAAATAACGCTTTTCTCATAATGATTTCCACCCTAACTCGTGCATTTCCGTGGCTCTCTATTTCCCCTGTATCGAGATAATATAAAACGAGCTGCCCTTCTCTGAACATTCTCAATCGTCATTCAGTCCCACCTGGTGTGTATCCCACAATGCGCAGCAATACTTCAAAATAGGACGCACAAGTATAGTGTAGGTAATTCCTTTAGTAGAACTGTTACATCTTCCAAGTACTCTGCCTATGAAACGTAGTCTTTAGTTCGCCTTCTAAACGGATTTGTGGAACGAAAGATAATCTAATCTAAAGAAATCCAATTTAAACATAATGGCAAGAAACTGCAGAGAATAAGTATTTTATTTTATTTATGTATTAATGTATGTATTTATGCCTTACTTTTGCTATATGTCAAATGACGCTTTAAATGGAAAAGACTTCTGTAATGCCCTTCGTTTGCATTAGCGTACTTTTACATTCTACAAAATAATTTTAAGAGATTAATACTGAAAAATAGTTTTGAAAGTAATAAAGTTTTATTTTAAACTTCGTCTCGTGTTTGTTTTCCCAAATCTGCTGGAGTTCAGCTGCACGTTCTGTGTTGTTTTGCCTTCTTTTTTCAGCGATGCTTCAAATTCGGCTTTGGTTCTTCTTCTCTAATTCTCTGTAAGGTTTCTAAAATATTTCACCCCTTTTGCAGCCTACATAGTACTTCTGCGTATTAAAACTACCTAGTTCCAGGCTTTGCAGGGTGTGCACATAGTCCGTACTTTGTTGTTGTGTTGTTATGGTCTTCAGTCCGGAGACTGGTTTGATGCAGCTCTCCACCCTACTCTATCCTGAGCAAGCCTTTTCATCTCCTCATAAGAACGGCAACCCACATCCACTTGAATCTGCTTACTATATGCGTCTCTTGGTCTCCCTCTGCGATTTTTATCCCACACACTTCCCTCCAATGCTAAATTTACGATTCCTCGCTGTCTAAGAATGTGTCCTACCAAGCGATCCATTCTTTTAGTCAGGGTATGCCAAAAATTCCTTTTCTCAGCAATTCTGTTCAGTACCTCTTCATCAGTTATTCGATCTACCCACCTAATCTCCAGCATTCTTCTGTAGCACCACATTTCAAAAGCCTCTATTCTCTTCCTGTCCGCACTGCTTATCGTCCATGTTTCACTCCCGTACAAGGCAACATTCCACACAAATGCCTTCAGTAAAGAATTCCTTACACTTAAATTAATATTCGATGTTAGCAGATTTCTCTTTTTCAAAAATGCTTTTCTTCCCATTGCCATTCTGAATTTTATGTCCTCTGTACTGCGACCATCGCATGTTATTTTACTACCCAAGTAACGAAACTCATCTACCACCTTCACTGTTTTATTGCCTAATCTAATTCCTTCAGCATCGCCTGATTTTCTAAGACTGCATTCCATTATCTTTGTTTTGCTCTTGTTAATGCTCATTTTATACGGTCTCTTCAACACACTGTCCATTCCATTCAACTGCTCTTCCAGGTCCTTTGCTGTCTCTGACAGAATTATAATGTCATCAGCAAAACGCACTGTTTTTATTTCTTCACCCTGAACTTTAATCCCTATTCCAAATTTTTCTTTGCTTTCCTTCACCGCATGCTAAATGTACAAATTGAATAACATCGGAGAAAGTCTACAACCCTGTCTTACTCCCTTCCCAACTAATGCTTCCCTTTCATGCCCTTCCAGTCTAATAACTTAGGTTACTCCACCTCCTCGTACCCTTCTCCATCGCCTTCTGCCTCTGCCCCCCATACACTTTGTACTTCACCCTCTGACGTCATGTCTCCTGAACAATGTATCCTACAATAATATAATTTTTCATATTCATGAAGTGAAATACCAGGAAATCGTCTGCTAAATGTTTTACGAATGGAGTTGATAATAAAGACGTAATGAATTGCAATCTCATGCAAGTAGTGTAGAAGTAATTGATTGTAACATTGTGCCGAAGTGTAGTTTCAGTACATGAGCAGTAGAAACGTAGTAACTGAGAAACTCCCGTTTCATAATTTCTTTAGGATATCTGCAAGATAAAGCTTTTTAAAGGTTTGAAATAATGTGTAAAATTCATTGAATGTTCTCATTTTCAAATATTTGATGAATGAAGTCGTGTTATTCAAGCGTTTCTTGAACTACCTGTTATAGGACCACGTCAGCCCCTTCACCACCCTCGCATCACACATATGCATACGTACAATCGCAATGGGGCGCAATTAAGTGTGGGGTGCCCCAGGGGTCTGTCTTGGGACCGTTGCTTTTTCTTATTTATATAAATGATATGCCTTCGAGTATAATAGGTGACTGTAAAATATTTTTGTTTGCTGATGATACCAGCTTGGTAGTGAATGATGTTGCTCGTAATATTGACACAGTATCAAACAATAATGCAGTTCAAGAGATACTTTCATGGCTTGTAGAAAACAAGTTGATGTTAAATCACAGTAAAACTCAGTTTTTACAATTTCTAACACATAATTTGACGAAAGCTGACATATTGATTACACATAACGGTCATATGATAAGTGAAGACTGAATAGTTCAAATTTCTAGGTTTTCGTATAGACCGTAGGCTGTCGTGGAAAGCCCATGTTCATGATCATGTTCCAAAACTAAATTCTGCTATATTTACCATTAGAACAATATCTGAAATAAGTGATTTTTCAACACGAAAATTAGTTTATTACGCTTACTTTCACTCAGGACATACGGCATTATTTTTTGAGGTAACTCGCCTGATGCAAAAAGGATATTTCTGGCTCAAAAACGGGCGGTTCGAGCAATATGTGATGTAAGTTCACGAACGTCGTGGGAATTTTTCAGTAGTCTGGGAATTTTGACACCAGTGTCACAATACGTTTTTTCTTTAATGTCGTTTGTTGTTAATAATATCAGCTTATTCCCACGAGTTAGTAGCTTTCACTCGCTTAATACATTTGCATCACACCACCTTGACACTTGTGCAGAAAGGTTTACGGTATTCTGCAGCATCCATTTTCAATAAGCTGCCACAAGAAATAAAGAATGTTAGCACTAACCCAAACGCTTTGAAATCTAAATTGAAGTGTTACCTCATGGCTCACTCCTTTTATTCTGTCGAAGAACTCCTAGAAAAGTTAAACAATTAAGCTAATTCATATTTTTTCTTTATAGATTCTTTTCACTTTGTCTTAAGAGTGTCATGTGCATAGGACTACCTTAAAAATTTTCTACTAGCATTCTTGTGTAATAATTCATGTATTTACTTGTCCCATGACCAGGGATTATCACTCCTAAATTGGGTCCTATGGAACAGAAAACTATAATAAAAAATAAATAAAATAATACATTTTTATAATATGTATGAACGATCCTACTGTTTCGTACAAGGTGCCCTCCACTACACACCGTATGGTGACTTGCTGAGTATGTACCTATGCGTATTTTTACAAACTACTATGAAGTATCATACGTAGACCGTAGAAACATTACCACTTAGTTACACTAATGTCAGAAATGAAATAAAATTGAATGAAATAATGAAATGTTTTTCACCTGTATGATGGTTGCGAAAATAAAAGCGAACGAGAGGAACACGAAGAAGTCGAGGGCGGTGGGGTAGGGCACTTTCGGGAGGTCAGTCCTGGCTTCGAGGCCCAGGAAGGTCATCGTCAGCACGGTCGTTATTCCTGAAAACAGAACGAGGCATATCATGCAGTTATGTGCATCCGACCACACTTGACAAATTAAAAACATACACAAAAGTCATACTTATATCATTCTGCCAAGGGTGGGATTGGTGAATTTAGGCTACCGAAAATCCTAGAACTGTCGTGGAAACTCCATTGCACGACGAGAAAGTCACGGTATGGGTAGATTTACCACATATACCGTTATCGGGCTTTTTTTCTTCGAGGGACTGCGTGATTCCGTTTTTGTAACTGCTACTGTGACGGATGAGAGGTACGCCGATATGTTACAGAATCGCATCATCCCCAGCCTGGCTGATAAACACCTGCTGGAACGTACGATTTACGTGCAGGATGGTGCTCCACCCTACATTGCTAGACTCGTGAAAGATCTCTTGCCCGCGTCGCGTGCTCAGCCGCCACTTTCGTCATGCTTGTACTCCCATGTCCCCAGACCTCAGTCCGTGCGATTATTGGCTTTGAGATTAGGTGAAGTCGCAAGTGCATTGTGATCCACCGACATCTCTAGGGATGCTGAAAGACACCGTCCGACGCAAATGCCTCACCATAACTCCGGACATGCTTTACAGTGCTGTTCACAACACTATTCCTCGACTACAGCTATTAACATCATCTTTGCTTTGCCTTAATTTGTTGTGCTAATTATTGCTTTTCAGGTCAGATAAAGATCTATCTGTCGGGTATTTTTAAACTTTTTTTTCTTTTCTTTTTTTTTCCAATGAAACCCCATGTTATTCCAAGCATGTGTGTCAATTTTTACCTCTCTATCTACATTATTCCGTGATTTATTAAGTTTCCAATTTATACTGACTTTTTGATCATCAGGTACTTAACGCGAGCGCGCGCGAAAAGTGGGAAATCTGGGTTAGAGTCCGGTACAAATTTATACACGTCACCATTAAATAAGAGAGCTGACACTGATTAATATTCGCAATTACGAATATATTTCTTTCATTTAAAGGTGATTATTTAACCAGTGCTGAATTCTATTATAACGTACTCTCCGCCATCCACAGTGCAGTGACTTTCGAAAGGTGTATTCCAGCTTATAGAATATCTCCATTACAAATTTCATCCAAATCCGACCACCTGTTTCAGCGCAACGGGGTAACAAATAAATATAGAGACTTCGGCATTTATAACGTAAGGATAAGCTAGATATGGGATTGGGAAGCTAAAGTAGTCAAGACAGGAGATGCAACCTACACATGACAAGCATATTCGTGTCTTCAACGAAACACATTTACCGGTGAAATGTTTATAGACGAAAATGGT
This sequence comes from Locusta migratoria, assembly GCA_026315105.1. Taxonomy (NCBI): domain Eukaryota; kingdom Metazoa; phylum Arthropoda; class Insecta; order Orthoptera; family Acrididae; genus Locusta; species Locusta migratoria. The sequence goes on along the minus strand of CM048746.1, from coordinate 666,190,913 downwards.
GAAATGATATAGAAAATGGGGTAATTTACAATGTCCATGATATACTTGAATCCCTTCAATGGAGCCATGGCTCATTTCTACAATGTTTGGCAATACAAGCCTATATTGTGTGGTATCCTTTCACTTCTGAAAGGAAAACTATGTACTTATCTCGTTTCTTTTACACCCTTGAAATACTGACATTCAGTTCACAGAAAATTCTCAATTATGACTTCTCAAGAGTATCTTAAATGATGGAACATATAAACCACCTTGTCACATGAAAATTCATTAAATTAAGGAAACAGAAAAAGTACTAAATATAATTATGCCAGAACAACCAATATATTGAAAATATGAGTTCATCAACACCCCAAATGTAAAAATGCAGAAGTATTCCTCAACTTCTGAGCTGTGGCGCATTTAATTACAATTCCGTATCTGAACTAATTTTCGAACTGAGTAAAAGAATATTGAATGTACAATTTGCGTCGACGTTACACAAACAGGATCTGGTATTTGAATGAAAATAAACAAGTTGATAGTTAATGAGAGTTGGGCAACTAACCTTAAGTTTGAACGACCTCGAGAATTGTCGGTACAATATGGAGTCCTGCTCTCAAAATCACATGACATTTGATTCAAGCGACGCGAGAGCAAGTAATATAGCAAATTAAAATAAATGCTACAAGAAGACTATAAAACTACTTGAAATTTCATTCCTTCAAATGCAGCTGAGGAACGTTAATAAATCCTTTCACCGCTCAAACTCCAGCTGTAATTGAATTTATTTAAGAAAGAAGTTTCCATCCAGTATTAATGGACATCTTACAGAAAGATGTATGGTGATTTTTTTTAATGTTAAGCTAATAGCTCTCCTATGAACCCAGCAATTGTTTTATTTTCTGTTAAGCAAAGTAATAATTTACCAAGTGAGATACAAATTATCACTTCGAACACAGTTCATACTTTAGAAAAACGTGTAATAAGGTTATCAATTTCTGGTCAACTTTGAAAGAAGATGATAATGATGTAACAAGGAGGAAAAGTAATTGGAAATTTAATGTCTGACAAAGAAATAAAACCTTACCAAATTATAAATGCGGTCGCGAGAATAAATAAGAACGGGAAGACCACTTGCACAAATGGTACCACTAGATCAAAGGACGGAGTAGATCTGTGAAATTAAATTGCAGATGGAAAACTTCTGGTTCGGGTAGCTCAGTCTCCAGAGCACATACCCGCGTCACCTTGTTTTAATCAAGATGGAGGTTTAGAAGATTGGATTGATTTGTGATTGTGATCAGTTATAAATTAAATGGCAGTGAAATACTTCAGTTACTTTCATGACTAAAGCGAATATGTATTAATAAGCTTATGAAATCTTGTGAAGGTAGTACCAATAGTGGCTAGATCACGAGGCAATCTAAAGATCGAGAAGGACACAAAATTTACGGAATAGTATCGTAATCTGTCCGTCGTGTTCAAATACGCATTACAGATAACTCATCGTATGTTCACTGTGACGTTGTGCATATAGGAAAGACGAGCTCCTTACCAATACCTCGTGAGAACGAGCTGTGTTTACCAGGTGGCGCTGTTGTTTCTCCAATATGGAACCTCGGACTACAAAACAAATGCCACCCGCTGATAGTACCGACAGCCGCAGTAGCTGTGTGTCTGAAGGCGCGCGGCTTTAGTCCAGCAGAGAGATGCTTCACTTACCTAGGGAGACGCGGTCGGCGGTGGCCTCCCTGTTGAGCCAGAAGGAGACCCAGGAGAGCACGACGAGCAGCACGCACGGGCCGTACACCTGGATCAGGAAGTTGCCCATGTGGCGCTGCAGGTGGAAGCTCACCAGCAGCATCGAGTACTCGCCTGCACACACACGCCGGCATCAGAGGCGCAGCTCACTGGCCAGTAGCAGGCGAGTAGCAGCCGAGTGGGAGCCGAGTAGCAGGCGAGTGGCAGGCCAGTAGCAGCCGAGTAGCAGGCGAGTAGCAGCCAAGTGGCAGGCGAGTAGCAGCCGAGTAGCAGGCGAGTGGCAGGCGAGTGGCAGGCGAGTGGCAGCCGAGTAGCAGGCGAGTGGCAGGCCAGTAGCAGCCGAGTGGCAGGCGACTAGCAGCCGAGTAGCAGGCGAGTGGCAGGCGAGTGGCAGGCGAGTGGCAGGCGAGTGGCAGCCGAGTAGCAGCCGAGTAGCAGGCGAGTAGCAGGAGAGTGGCAGGCGAGTGGCAGGCGAGTGGCAGGCGAGTAGCAGGCGAGTGGCAGGCGAGTGGCAGGCGAGTGGCAGGCGAGTAGCAGGCGAGTGGCAGGCGAGTGGCAGCCGAGTGGCAGCCGAGAAGCAGCCGAGTAGCAGGCGAGTGGCAGGCGAGTGGCAGGCGAGTGGCAGGCGAGACGCAGGCGAGTAGCAGGCGAGTGGCAGGCGAGTAGCAGCCGAGTAGCAGCCGAGTAGCAGGCGAGTGGCAGGCGAGTGGCAGGCGAGTGGCAGGCGAGTGGCAGGCGAGAGGCAGGCGAGTGGCAGGCGAGTAGCAGGCGAGTGGCAGGCGAGTAGCAGGCGAGTAGCAGGCGAGTGGCAGGCGAGTAGCAGCCGAGTAGCAGCCGAGTAGCAGCCGAGTAGCAGGCGAGTGGCAGGCGAGTGGCAGGCGAGTGGCAGCCGAGTGGCAGCCGAGTGGCAGGCGAGTGGCAGGCGAGTGGCAGGCGAGTAGCAGGCGAGTGGCAGGCGAGTGGCAGGCAAGTAGCAGGCGAGTGGCAGGCGAGTGGCAGGCGAGTGGCAGGCGAGTGGCAGGTGAGAGGCAGCCGAGTAGCAGGCGAGTGGCAGGCGAGTGGCAGGCGAGTGGCAGGCGAGAGGCAGGCGAGTAGCAGGCGAGTGGCAGGCGAGTAGCAGCCGAGTAGCAGCGGAGTAGCAGGCGAGTGGCAGGCGAGTGGCAGGCGAGTGGCAGGCGAGTGGCAGGCGAGAGGCAGGCGAGTGGCAGGCGAGTAGCAGGTGAGTGGCAGGCGAGTAGCAGGCGAGTAGCAGGCGAGTGGCAGGCGAGTAGCAGCCGAGTAGCAGCCGAGTAGCAGCCGAGTAGCAGGCGAGTGGCAGGCGAGTGGCAGGCGAGTGGCAGCCGAGTGGCAGCCGAGTGGCAGGCGAGTGGCAGGCGAGTGGCAGGCGAGTGGCAGGCGAGTGGCAGGCGAGTGGCAGGCGAGTGGCAGGCAAGTAGCAGGCGAGTGGCAGGCGAGTGGCAGGCGAGTGGCAGGCGAGTGGCAGGCGAGTGGCAGGCGAGTGGCAGGCGAGTGGCAGGCGAGTGGCAGGCGAGTAGCAGGAGAGTGGCAGGCGAGTGGCAGGCGAGTGGCAGCCGAGTGGCAGGAGAGTGGCAGGCGAGTAGCAGGAGAGTGGCAGGCGAGTAGCAGGAGAGTGGCAGGCGCGTGGCAGCCGAGTTGCAGGCGAGTGGCAGGCGAGTGGCAGGTGAGTGGCAGGCGAGTGGCAGGCGAGTGGCAGGCAAGAGGCAGGCGAGAGGCAGGCGAGTAGCAGCCAAGTAGCAGCCGAGTAGCAGGCGAGTAGCAGGCCAGTAGCAGCCGAGTAGCAGGCCAGTAGCAGCCGAGTAGCAGGCGAGTAGCAGGCGAGTAGCAGGCGAGTAGCAGGCGAGTAGCAGGCGAGTAGCAGGCGAGTGGCAGGCGAGTGGCAGGCGAGTGGCAGCCGAGTAGCAGGCGATTAGCAGGCGAGTAGCAGGCGAGTGGAAGGCGAATGGCAGGCGAGAGGCTGGCGAGAGGCAGGCGAGAGGCAGGTGAGTGGCAGGTGAGTGGCAGGCGAGAGGCAGGCGGGAGGCAGGCGAGAGGCAGGCGAGAGGTAGGCGAGAGGCAGACGAGTGGCAGGCGAGCGGCAGGCGAGTAGCAGGCGAGTAGCAGGCGAGTAGCAGGTGAGTGGCAGGCGAGTGGTAGGCGAGTGGCAGGCGAGAGGCAGGCGAGTGGCAGGTGAGTGGCAGGCAAGTGGCAGGCGAGTGGCAGGCGATTGGCAGGCGAGTAGCAGGCGAATAGCAGGCGAGTAGCAGCCGAGTAGCAGCCGAGTAGCAGGCGAGTGGCAGGCGAGTGGCAGGTGAGTAGCAGGAGAGTGGCAGGCGAGTGGCAGCCGAGTGGCAGGAGAGTGGCAGGCGAGTAGCAGGAGAGTGGCAGGCGAGTGGCAGGCGAGTAGCTGGAGAGTGGCAGGCGCGTGGCAGCTGAGTAGCAGGCGAGTGGCTGGCGAGTGGCAGGCGAGTGGCAGGCAAGTGTCGGGCGAGTGGCAGGTGAGTAGCAGGAGAGTGGCAGGCGAGTGGCAGCCGAGTGGCAGGAGAGTGGCAGGCGAGTAGCAGGCGATTAGCAGGCGAGTAGCAGGCGAGAGGCAGGCGAGAGGCAGGCGAGTAGCAGGCGAGTAGCAGGCGAGTAGCAGGCCAGTAGCAGCCGAGTAGCAGGCGGGTAGCAGCCGAGTAGCAGCCGAGTAGCAGGCGAGTGGCAGCCGAGTGGCAGGCGAGAGGCAGGTGAGAGGCAGGCGAGAGGCAGGTGAGAGGCAGGCGAGAGGCAGGCGTGTAGCAGCCGAGTGGCAGGAGAGTGGCAGGCGAGTAGCAGGAGAGTGGCAGGCGAGTGGCAGGCAAGTAGCTGGAGAGTGGCAGGCACGTGGCAGGCGAGTAGTAGGCGAGTGGCAGGTGAGTGGCAGGCGAGTGGCAGGCGAGTGGCAGGTGAGTGGCAGGCGAGTGGCAGGCGAGTGGCAGGCGAGTGGCAGGCGAGTAGCAGGTGAGTAGCAGGTGAGTAGTTGGCGACTAGCAGCTGAGTAGCAGGCGAGTGGCAGGCGAGTGGCAGGCGAGTGGCAGGCGAGTGGCAGGAGAGTGGCAGCCGAGTGGCAGGCGAGTGGCAGCCGAGTGGCAGGAGAGTGGCAGGCGAGTAGCAGGAGAGTGGCAGGCGAGTGGCAGGCAAGTAGCTGGAGAGTGGCAGGCACGTGGCAGGCGAGTAGTAGGCGAGTGGCAGGTTAGTGGCAGGCGAGTGGCAGGCGAGTGGCAGGTGAGTGGCAGGCGAGTGGCAGGCGAGTGGCAGGCGAGTGGCAGGCGAGTAGCAGGTGAGTAGCAGATGAGTAGCAGCCGAGTAGCAGCCGAGTAGCAGCCGAGTAGCAGGCGAGAAGCAGGCGAGTAGCAGCCGAGTAGCAGGCGAGTAGCTGCCGAGTAGCAGCCGAGTAGCAGGCGGGTAGCAGCCGAGTAGCAGCCAAGTAGCAGGCGAGTGGCAGCCAAGTGGCAGCCGAGTGGCAGGCGAGTGGCAGGCGAGTGGTAGGCGAGTGGCAGGCGAGAGGCAGGCGAGAGGCAGGCGAGAGGCAGGCGAGTGGCAGGTGAGAGGCAGGTGAGAGGCAGGCTTGTAGCAGCCGAGTAGCAGGCGAGTAGCAGGCCAGTAGCAGCCGAGTAGCAGGCGAGTAGCAGGCGAGTAGCAGCTGAGTAGCAGGTGAGTGGCAGGCGAGTGGCAGGCGAGTGGCAGGCGAGTGGCAGGAGAGTGGCAGGCGAGTAGCAGGAGAGTGGCAGGCGAGTGGCAGGCGAGTAGCTGGAGAGTGGCAGGCGCGTGGCAGGCGAGTAGCAGGCGAGTGGCATGTGAGTGGCAGGCGAGTGGCAGGCGAGTGGCAGGCGAGTGGCAGGCGCGTGGCAGGCGAGTAGCAGGTGAGTAGCAGGTGAGTAGCAGGCGAGTAGCAGCCGAGTAGCAGGCCAGTAGCAGCCGAGTAGCAGGCGAGTAGCTGCCGAGTAGCAGCCGAGTAGCAGGCGAGTAGCAGGCGAGTGGCAGCTGAGTGCGCGCGCAGGAGGGTACAGCGCCAGACACTGCAGGTATGGTCCAAAGCTGATGCTGTAAGGTCCCCATATTAACTGCCTAGTGGTCAGTAAGGTGGCTGGGGTGGATGAATTTAACCTGGAACTTGTCAAATATAATGGAACATCAGGTGTCAAAATAATAATAATAATAATAATAAATTCTCCCTTTCCCAGAATCCCTGTCTCTGACTGTCTCTATCTCCATCTCCCTTTCCATCTCTCTGTCTCTAACTCTGTTCTATAACTCTTCACAATCAGGATTCACACAAAAAAATCAATAATTAATTTATCAGTATCTGGTGCTGTCCTCTATGCAATTGTAAGTTAAGCACCGTCCGCTTCCTACCAGTTGCCTCCTTGCTCAGTGATTATTTACGGTGTTAAAAGCAGATAAAATTGTATTGCAACGGATAACGACTTTTTACACACAAAAGACTGCAGAAACTGATAGCATGCCGGTGGCAGTTCCCTCACTAGATGAAATTCTCCCATTTATATTCTCGCAATTCTCAATTAAATATTCTCATTCTCCTTTTAATCATCAAGCATAAATGGGACTCAGAATTTCATAAAAACAACTAGAGACGAAATGTTTAACTATTTACACAAGTTTATTAAATTCAATGTATATCTCTCTATCATCATTTTGAAGCCAAAATACAAAATATTCATTCACTAAATGTATCACAAATGGATTGAGACAAGGATCGTAACCTTACATTCATACTATACATTCTTTACACTCTCATACTGCACCCACGTACCTATGCACAACATTCCCATTATACAAAATCATTTCCCCGCTGAAATAGAGACAGAATTAACACAACCACCACAGTTCCTGATACTTTATCACGGAGGCCACCATATTCACATCCTTCCTCTTCGACAGCCGGGAACGTTCTCCCTCTCGTGGCCGCTCCCCGTCCTAACCGATCCCCCTGTTCCAGTTCACGAGTAGCCGCGCCCTCCCCGTCCTAACCGATCCCCCTGTTCCAGTTCACGAGTAGCCGCGCCCTCATTGGCTTGTGATCTAACGGGATCTTCTGCCAACTTCCGAATTCTGAAGAAACTCGCAAGTCGCAGCCACTTTACCATCTCATCCCCAAGGGAACCTCTCTTCTACACCCCAAAACTAAAGTTGGCAAACCTACCGAGTGTTCTGCATGTCTGCCTTCTCAGCCGCGGCTTCATGCACACTTACAGACCCTCACACACACAATCACATAGGGTATAAGAAGAGTTGGGTACTGTGGAGCAAAGCTCCTTATGTCCTGCAATAACAATTTCAATAAATAATAAAGCATTCTTGGCTCCACCTAGTACATCCCCCATTACAGTGGCAATAAAGGCCAAGCACACTTTTACGAAATGATAATCAGATGAAAGTAACGTACACTGTAGTATACAAGGATTTAATGGAATGATACTACAGTATCGTTTCACAATCACATAACACACACACACACTCACCCAAAGCAAAGATAGGACAAACACATACTCAACAGTTGGCAACACCAGCAAAAACAAAAACACAACACAAACAAAAATGGCATGTGCCTAGTGGTGCTAACTGTGAAGTGCTGGAACAACAAACACAGCAAAATGCACAGAATTGAAGCAGAACAGCTGGAAGCAACCAATGAGCACCAGATGTAAAGCTATATCCATGAAATATCGTAAGTGCAACATCCAGATATCAATACTATACCAAAATAACGCAACAGAACTGTTCATAACCTAAAATTACTGAGAAATGTAAATATAAAATATTGTAAAAACATAATCATGTATACATTACAGGCCACTGATGATGCCTTCCAAATAAAGGCGAAATGCATATGGCAATAAAATATTTTATTAAATCAGTTGCATAGACAGATAACGGAAATACCTCCACTATAATATTATAATATAGCAACTGTGGGAAAAACAGGACAAAAGGAACTAAAAATGTTACACAGGATAATTGAAAAGGCATGGGAATCGGGACAGGTTCCGCCTGACTGGACGAAAGCGGTAATCACGCCAATTTTCAAACATGGAAACAGAAAAGATTGCAACTACTACCGAGGTATCTCCTTAATTAGCGTTGTAGGCAAAATATTCTGAGGTATTGTTGAAAGGAGAGTGCGAGTATTAATTGACGACAAGTTAGATGAAAATCAGTCTGGGTTTAGGCCTCTTAGAGTCTTTCAGGACCAGATCTTTAGCCTACGGCAGGTAATGGAAAAGTGCTATGAGTGGAACAGGGAATTGGATCTATGTTGCATAGATGTGGAAAAGGCTTATGACCGTGTTCCTAGGAGGAAGCTACTGTCAGTTCTTCAAGATTATGGTATAGGAGGCAAACTTTTTCAGGCAATTAAAGGGCTTTACGAACACTGTCGGGCAGCAGTTAGAGTAGATGGCAAATTAAGCTCATGGTTCAGGGTAGTTTCAGGGGTAAGACAAGGCTGTAACCTGTCACCACTGTTGGTCATACTATTCATGGATCATATCTTGAAAACAGTAGACTGCCAGGGCGGGATTAAAGTAGGTCAAAACAAAATAAGCAGTCACGCATATGCGGATGACTTAGTTGTAATGACAGATTCGATTGAAAGGTTACAAACTAATATTTCAGATCGTGATCAGAGATGCATTATTATGATATGAAGATCAGCATCTCCAAAACGAAAGTATTGTCTGTGGGAAAGAGATTCAAACTGACTGAGTGCCAGATAGGAGGAACAAAGTTAGAACAGGTAAATCGTTTCAAGTACCTGGGATGTATTTTCTCACAGGATGGCAACATAGCGAAAGAAGTGGAATCGAGGTGCAGCAAAGCTAATGCAGTGAGTGCTCAGCTAAGGTCTACTCTCTTCTGCAAGAAGGAAGTAAGTACCAAGACTAAGTTAGCAGTACACCGCTCTATCTTTCGACCAACTTTGTTGTATGGGATTGAAAGTTGGGTGGATACAGGTTACCTTATTCATAAGGTAGAGGTTACAGATATGAAAGTAACAAGAATGATTGCTGGTACTAATAGATGGGAACAATGGCAGGAGTGTGTCCATAATGAGGAAATCAAAGAAAAGCTGGGAATGAACACCATAGATGAAGCGGTTAGAGCGAACAGACTGAAATGATGGGGTCACGTAACACGCATGGGAGAAGTAAGGTTACCTAAGAGACTCATGAGCTCGGCAGCGGAGGGTAAGAGGAGTCGAGGTAGACCAAGAAGAAAGTACTTAGATTCGGTGCAGAATGATTTTGAAGTAAAAGGCATAACATCAGACGAGGCATCGATGTTAGCATTGAATAGGGGATCATGGAGGAATTTTATTAGAGGTACTATGCACCAGACTGAACCTGAAAGGAATAATCAGTCTCTAATGATGATGATGATGATGATGATGTGGTCTTCATTACGGAGACTGGTTTGATGCAGCTCCCCACACTACTCTATCCTGAGCAAGTCTTTTCATCTCCTCATAAGAACGGCAACCCACATCTGTTTGAATCTGCTGGTTTCCCTCTGGGATTTTTAAATGTTCAAATGTTTGCTAAGCTTAACCCTCTGGCGGCAGCGCCAGTTATCATAACTTCAGCAGCAGCGCGGTGCAGATTTGCTACCACTGTGTATCCCGAGTTACAAACTTAATATGTAGCTACTAAGTGATCGAAATGATAGTGTAATGCACAGGCAGAAATATCATATTTGATTATATCTGAATTAGTAAATCAATTGCTTTATTCCGAAGTGGACAATAATCATGTACAGTGGAACCCCCGATATCCGACCTTCACGGGACCGGGCCGGGTCGGATATACCGAGGAGCAATAAAACACGTTTTTTCAGGTCAAAACAGCCGTATACTGCACTAAATTATAAGTATTGTACAAAATACACACTCAATACACACAGTGCTGCTTAATCGTAATTAATGTAATCAATAAAAAATTATTATACAGTACATATTCTAATAAAAAGTAACAGTTATTTATAAAAAGGAAAAGTTTAATTTTTATATTAATTAACGAAAACATTAAAAATAATGTACTGTACTGTTTAATGAAAAATGCAAACAATTACATACAGTGTGTACAGTACCTCATTTGAAGAAGTCCTTAATAATCTTTTGCTTCAATTTACCCAATCTTGATTTCGCTTAAAGATCACGCCATTTCTTTGCCCACAACACGTCCATAGGGGTGGCTCTCGGGTTCTGCTTCAAATATTTTAACACAATGTCAAATGCATCTTTAGCCTCTGAATGCGTCACACCAATATCACGATCTACTTCTTCTTCTTCTTCTTCTTCTTCAGCGTCACTGTCTTCATTTGCTGCGCTTTGAACTACAGCAACTACAAGATTACTATCCGACACCAACTTTGGAAACTTTTCTACAAAATCTTTTGCAGCAGCGTCATCAGCAGACAACTTTTCTCCTGAAATAACAACATGTCTAATACCGTGGCGAAGCTTCCAGCGGTGAAATCAACCTTCGCTTGCCTGGAAAGTCTCAAACCCGAAGAGCCTCTTACACAAGTTCTAGCTTAGGTTTTTTTAAACATTTTCCGTCTCAGCTGTCATAGAATAACTTTCAACATCTTTACGGTTTTTTCTCCAGTCTTTTACAGTTGTCACGCCGACTCCTAGCTCTGCCACTAATTTGACTAGTGACTCACGACGGTCCAAACGTTGAAGCACTTCAAGTTTTTGTTGAAGGGAAACGCATACACGCTTACGTTTTTGAGAAGCCATAGCGAACTTTCACCAATAGCACAACACAGTTTATCACCAAAGATACAGTAATCACGAAAACAAAAACAATAAAGTAGAGCAACGTTCTCGTCGACAATCAGAACGCAACTGGTAGTTTAACAGAGAAACAATGCACAACACTGTTGAGTCAGTTTGACTCGTCGCCGGCAGAAGACAGTCGGGCACATGGTGGGATATCCCGAGGAGTCGGATATCCCGAGGTCGGATATCAGGGGCTCTACTGCATAACCCTCTCCTGCACGAATTATCAATCCGACAATGAACAAAACATCTGGTACATTATTTGGTAACTTAGTACCTATCTTGTGCAGAATTCGTCAAAATGTATCTAAAAAATAGTTTCATAGACCAATAGGGAGGTGGCCTCTAAGGATGGCAGTGAGTGCGAAAACTGCTACATTTTACATGGAATAACTATTAATAATTTCAAAGAATACATGAAGAGAATACATAGTTTTGTATATTTGGTACAATGAAATTGTTTCAGGCAGTCAGAGCACACAGCAAGTTTGCAGTTTTCTCAAATGTAACGTGTTTTTCGTCGGCAGTCCTATCATGACACCTGTTGGTATTGGGATCCCCTGACTTTCCTGGACAGTGTTATACCCCATCGAAGCGTAATTCGGTGGGTACCGAATGAATGGCTTTCTTTTATATGTACATATAGATAACAATGTACTTTCATCTGAAGGCCTGCCTCTACTCTTTCTTGTAATTTCTATTTTCCATTTCTTTGTTAGCCAACGACTAACACTACGGTCTAAGAGACATCCTATTATTCATTATTAGCCCTCATATGAAGTACCTGTGCTTTTACGATCACCTCAGATGTAAAAAATGACAGAAATGAGATAAATTTTAAGTGTCCTCATATGATGACGCGACGCATGAGAAGGATAACAGACCCGGCAGTACTATCATTTCCTCTTTCGTTACTTCCCTGTAGTTTCCGTCTCTTGAGTAATTAGTGTCCGCTTACTCCTGTGTTATGTGGAACTTAGTACACGTAATTACTTTATCAATCATATTATCAACTATCATGAATGAGAGAACTTACGTCTCTGACATCACGCCCCTTGCGTTTCCTTTTGAACCAGGGAAGATGTTTCTGATATTCTTTTTCAGTGTTTTGGAATGCTGCTTTTATTGTGTTTTACTCCACAGAGTGGTACCGTCTTCAATATCAGATTCATGGCCTCTGATATCTTGTTCGGGATCGGAACTAGGATTTGCATTTGAATAATAGTATACTGTTCACGATCTGATGAGGAATCCAGACAAAAATCACTAAGATCTTCATTACTTGTCGAAAGAATTTTATTTCTTCATCTGTTAGACCCATACCACATCTACAATACCTGGAGATTAAATTATGTAGTAGAATAACACTCATTGTATAAGGCTAAAAAGCGTTAAAAATGAGATTGACGGAAACTGCAGCATGGCTAATCTGGAGAAACTAGAGGGCAATAATTTATCGAGACTTAAACTTCTATTTACGAAATAAATTTAAACTTTTGAGTATTCTAATATTTAGGGTATAATTTATACAATAAATATTTACTTGAAACGGCCACAAATCCATTTGCAAGGAAAACTAGACGTAACACAAAAGAAGTGAAGTCTACTTACATGACAAGCAGCACGGTGCAGATCTGCTACCAGTGATGAGCTCCCTGACAAAACGTTTTTTGGGTGGACACAGCCGTGCACTGGAAACTCAGAACCTTCACTGACATCGTTTTTAAGGCTTAATTGAGGAATAGCTAAAGCGGAAGCACAGAATCACCATTATTGTGACAATAGTGAGCATTTAAAGAAAAGTGGTAGCATATTTGCACCAGCGCTGCCGCTCGATGGTTAAGGGATTTAACTGCGGGGTCATCAGTTCCTATTGATTTGATTTGATTCTTTCAGGGAAGCCAAAACAGTCTTGGTCTAACCCGCCACTGCCCGCACCGAAACTAAGTTCATTGTGCGGTATCGCTCCCTGTATGTCTAGTAAAGCCAACCAATGCCCTTGAACAGTGCAAGGAGTCCCTTTACCAGTTCTTTATTAGACAAACTTTCTTTGGGTCTGGTTGTCCTAAATCTTCTGTGCCTTTTACTCTCCAATGCAATGCATTCGAAGATCAGATGTGATGCAGTTTTATCACCGTCATCACAGATCCTACATTTAGGGTCCACCTCTGTTATTCCCATTGTATGTAGGTGTTTTTGGAAATTCCCATGGCCTGTCAGCAATCCAACCATGAGTCTAATCTCTCTCCTGTTCAGACCCAGGATTGCAGAGCTTCTTTTAAAACAAGGCTTTGGCATCATTACCTCACCATGTTTTTGTTGGTAGACTGGTCCAATATTCTACGTGCTGCCTTCTGAGCCAGTTACGTAGCTCCAATTTGATCATTGCCTTGGTGATTGTCAGGAAAGGTTCCAGTCCAATAAATGGAGCCTCTGCCCCCATCCTGGCTAATCTGTTGGCATGTTCGTTGCCACTGATCCCCGAGTGGCCAGGGAACCACAATAGGTTTACTCTTTTGCTTTCCCCTAGCTCCACCAGAACCCTGTGACATTCTGCAACAATTTTAGACCTTGTTGTAGGAGCTGCCAGTGATCTCAGGGCTGCCTGGCTGTCTGAATAGATATAGATGCTCCGATCTTTGTAGCACCTACGCAAATTCTCCTCCACACATGCCCTGATGGCAGTGATTTCGGCCTGGAATACTGAGGCCAGTTTCCCTAGAGAGATGACGCTCTCCAGTCTTGGCTGCACCCCGTATATCCCGGCCCCAACGCCTTGGTCTGATTTCGACCCGTCAGTGAACCAGACAATATCCCCCGTACGGTGTCGAACTATTTTCTCCCACTGCTCCCTACTTCCAATTGTTATACTGAAAGGCTTGTTGAAGCAGTATGGGGTTATAATGTAGTCGGTTGGCATTTCCCCAACCTTTCCTATATTTACCTCACTCACTATTTTAGTGTGTGATTCTGGATATCCCAAAGAGTTCCAGTTGTAGACAGATTTGAGTCTGTAGGCACCAGCTGCCACCTCCATCTTGACCCAAAGGTGTAATGGGGGCATATCCAGCATGGTTTCCATCCCAGCAGTTTGTATGCTGCTAATTCCGCCTGTTATGGCTAAGCAGGCTAGTCTCTGCACCTTACCAAGCTCCTTAGCAGCAACCTGCTGTTCTACCTTCTTCCATCACACGACCGTTCCATAGGTGATCCTGGGTCTAATCACTGTGGTGTATATCCAGTGCATACCCTTGGGGCTCAGGCCCCAATTTTTGCCACAAGCTCTCCTGGTTCTTACTAATGTACCTTTTGCCTTGGAGCAAATATTCCTAATGTGAGGGGTCCATGTCAGTTTCTCATCTAGGGTAACCCCTAGATATTTCACTGTCCCCTTCACAGGTAGTGCTTCATTGAAAAGCTTTAGATTCCAACTTGAGTGTTGGATATGTTTCCTTGTGGATGGTACAACAACAGTCTTCTTAGAACTAACCCCCAGATCCTGTTTTCTGCACCAGTCTTGCACAATGTCCAAGGCACCTTGTGCCATATTCTTCACTGTGTCAGCAAATTTGCCAAGTATTACTATGACAAGATCGTCTGCCTATACTTGGCGAAAGTACTGCCTAGAGTTTAATTCTCCAATGAGATCATTCACCACTAGATTCCACAATAAAGGGGAAAGAACTCCTCCTGCGGGCAACCCCTAGTGGTGTTGATTACCATTTTTTTCATTCATCATGGTAGCCTCTACCTTTCTTCCACTGAGCATGGCCCTATTCCACCTACATATAGTGGGCCCTAGTCCACCTACATATACTGGTCCCTAGGTCATGCACCTCTGCTGCCCTAACCATGGAATCGAAGGTCGTGTTGCTAAAAGCCCCCTCAATGTCCATGAAGATACAGAGGGCTATCTCCTGAAAGTGTAGTGCTTTCGCCACCTTCCCAAGAAGTTGGTGGAGAGCTGTCTCACATGATTTACCTGGTTGATATGCATGTTGGTTTGAATGTAGAGGAGCCCTACTTAATCTCCTTTCTCCAACATGCACATTAACCAGCTTTTCCAATGTCTTAAGAATGAATGAGGACAGGCTGATTGGTCTCATATCCTTGGCCTTGATATGATCAATTCTACTGGCTTTGGAATGAAGACAACCTTCACTGCCCTCCAGGCATTGGGAATGATTCCTGCTAACTTACAAACTACTTACGAACTACCTTATACTAAAGACGGCACAAACATCCATGCCCAAGCGGGGATTCGAACCCCCGACCGTAGCGGCCGTGCAGACTGTGACTGGCGCGCCGCAGACCGCTCGGCCACTGCGGCTGGCTGGGGTTTTTCGCCACACTCTTCCCTCCAAAGCTAAATTCCGGATTCCTTGATGTCTAACAACGTGTCCTAGCAATCAAGCCCTTCTTTTTGTCAAGATATGCTAGAAATTCCTTTTCGCCCGTATTCTGTTGAGTACCTCCTCAATTGTCACGCGATCTACCCACCCAATCGTCAGCATTCTTCTGTAGCACCACAGTTTAAAAGCTTCAGTGCATTCGTTCAATTTCGTCACATTCAAGCATGATGTCCACCACTGCAGCTCTGCCGCGAATTAGTTCGTTCTTTTAGTTCGTCCGCACCAGTGACGGCTGAGCGGCGCATGCAGGTGGAGGGAGAAGTTCCCCCACCTAGCTGCTTCATGCGCTTGCTGCTTGACCAGCTAACGATATCACGCAAAAAAAAAAAAAAAAAAAAAAAAAAAAAAAAAAAAAAAAAAAAAAAAAAAAAGTTTGTGGATGATTTGTCGCGTTTAAGTTTAGAGTTATCTCTATATCTTGGCATTATGGAATTTATTAATCAGATATTGCAGAGTGCAGAATACTTCAAAGTAGAAATTTTGAACCGCTGAACTATGTAATCTAGCAGGCAGAACTTCGAAATGGCTCTCAGCAGCAGAAGGCAAACACGTGATTTTTAATGTTGTTCGCGACCTATCGCGCATACTTTTGTTCTCGACCTATCACGCATATTTTAGTTCGCGACCTATCGCGCATATTCTAGTTCGCGACCGGTAGCTTTCCTTGTAGTTCGCAGCTCGGCCACGAAGTAGGTCGCTCTTTTTAGTTCGTCAGCTCGTATTGGCTTTTGCTACTAAATCTACAGCTGAGCTGCATCTCAGCTCTAAATGACGACAACTGGCAAGAGTGAATCACGCGATTCTGCGCGCTCTCGCGTCCTCTCGCTGTTACCTGTCAGTCTTCGGAAAAAGAGCGGACTAACTAAGAGACGAGGGATCTGCGAACTAGTTCGCCTGTGGGAACGCTCTTCCGAACTTGTTCGTTCGCGACCTACACAAGACTAGAAAGAACCCAACTCCTATGGCACCGGTGTAGTGCACAACAAAAGGTATACTTCTGAGCAATCAAAGCGCCTTTGTGAACGATATAGAGGCCCATACATCCGCCAATACTAAATTCTGTCCACACTATTCTTCCACCACCATAATTTGGTAATGCTTCCTGCATATAAGAAGGATTCAAAATGTTCAAATGTTTGTATAGTCTATGGGACTTAACAACGGGGTCATCAGTCCATAAACTTATAAACTACTTATGAACTAGCTATCACTAAGGATGGCACTAATATCCATGCCCGAGGGAGGATTCGAACCCCCGACCATAGTGCCCCTGCAGACCGTGACTGGAGCGCCTCAGTCTCCTCGTCCACCGCGGCCGGCTAAGTAGGATTCCCGAGCACCACGTTCTCCCCAGATGAGGGACGACCAATATCCGGCTGAACACAAAATCTTAACTCATCCGTGAACCGAACTCGGTGCCAGTCGTTACGACTTCATTCGTTACGTTCCTCCGCCCAGTTTCTGCGCGCAAAAGGGTGCCCTGGTACTACTGGGCCACACCTCATTGGTCGCCGTGCGTAGAGGTCAGTTTCCCGAAGGTCATTTCGAACTGTTTGTGTCGATACTGCGTGTCCTGTTGCTGCCGACAGGGTGTGTTGTAGGTGAGTTGCATTCAGCATCCTGTCTCGATGGCTGTTAACCGGAGATGGCCCTTGGCCTTGCTTTTCTTTTTACGGTTCCTGTTGTTTGAAAACGCGCTTGTAAATTACACTTTGGAGCACTACAGTAGCTACAGCCACCTCCCTCTCAATGTGTCCCGCTTCCGACCTTCTTATGGCTCTCCATGGTACAATTTCGGGTATGTCGCGTTGTTGGTGAGTTGTACTACCTGTCCACTACTATCTTGCTCGCTTAATTCGTTTGGAGGGGTAAACATAAGTCAGTACCGACCCCCTCTGCAGAAACTTCCTGTTATTACCACTACATCGGTAGCCGTGATGTTGTCGCCACTCTGTCGAGCCGACAAATAGACGTAGTTCATTCTTTCGACGACAATACTTCAGAAACTAGATATCTCAACTGATCCCCTAATTGTGATTCCTTAATTTCTCCTGGCGAATAACAACTTCGAAAAACTTACGGGTATGCTGCCAGGTACCAAAATCGAAGACGGCCGATATTTCGGCAGGAGACCACCCTGCCATTTTCAAGGCGAAACTGCAGTAACAAAGCAATGTGCAACGATCTTTAAAACCTCGGATTTCAATGGGTAAACAGGAAAGACAACACACACCGAGCAAGCAAGCACACAGCGCCGACACGACCAAAGATGAAACAAGCAGGATTATTATAAAAAAATGTAGTGTGTACTTTCTGATCCAGCATATCGCAGGATTTCTGCTGATCCTACAAAAAGTGTTGAGAGGAAGACCAATAACCTCCTTAAGAAAAGTTCTTTGTCACAGGAAACTATCAAGAGTCTTAATTCGTATTGTGCTGTACCTTCCAGATTATATGGACTCCCTGAGGTGCATAAAGATGGGTGCCCTCTTAGGCCTAGCGTGTCAAACATTTGTGCTCCCACATATAGTGTTGCAAAACATCTTGATGGTTTGTTGAGCCCACTGGTAGGCCGTTGTGAACACCACATTAAGAACTCTGTGGATTTCCTACGTCGATTGGAGGGTTTGCACTTGGGTGACTCGGATATTTTAGTTAGTTCTGATGTGGTTTCTCTTTTCACTCACGTTCCTCTGTCTGATTCGTTGCGATTAGCCGGCCGCGGTGGCCGAGGGGACTGAGGCGCTCCAGTCACAGTCCGCACGGCCACTACGGTCGGGGATTCGAATCCCCCCCTCGGGCATGGATATTTGTGCCGTCCTTAGAATTAGCTAGTTTGTAAGTAGTTTGTAAGTTTAGGGACTGATGACCCCGTAGTTAAGTCCCATAGACTTTACAAACATTTTTTTCGTTGCGATTAATTGAGACGAAGTTTGGTACTGATTTAACGAATTTATTTCGACTCGTTTTGACTTCCACCTACTTTTTATTCAATGACGAGTACTACGAGCAGATAGATGGAGTTGCGATGGGAAGCCCTTTGTCGCCCATAATTGCTAATTTATTCATGGCGGACTTAGAAAATCGTGCGCTGGAGTCAGCGGCATTGAAACCTGCTTGATTTTTCAGATATGTAGACGACACGTTTGTTTGGCCTCATGGTAGTAAGGACTTGAACATTTTTTGGAACATTTAAATTCAATTCATCCCAACATACGTTTTACAATGCAAGTGGAAAAGAATGGTTGCCTTCCCTTCCTTGATGTGTTGGTGAGGAGAAAGACAGATGGTACGTTGGGACATTCGATTTATAGGAAGCCAACGCATACTGATTTGTATTTGCAAGCTGATACTTGTCACCACCCAGCTCAACGTGAAGGGGTTCTTCGAACTTTAGTACATAGGGCTCATGTCATTTCTGGCCCAGAAAGTTTGCCCGCTGAGCTGTCTCATCTGGAGGTAACATTTCGACAGAATGGCTATGGTGAAGAGCAGGTTAAAAGAGCGTTGCGCTATCGACCACATGTGCTACGGGCTAGTGATGATAACACTGAGTCGACACCCACGTCAGTTTCCTTTTTGCCATACGTTGGCAGTGCTTCTAAGAAGATTGGTCGCATTTTGCGTAAAAGTAATGTAAAATGTGTGTTTCGTCTACCTTCAAAAATTAAGGCACTGTTGGGATCCGTTAAGGATAAACTCGGTTTGCGTAAGGCGGGTGTCTACCGTATCCCATGTAGCTGTGGCATGTCATATGTTGGTCAAACTATTAGGACTGTTGAGAACCGTTGTATTGAGCAGAAACGTCACACACGTTTACAACAGCCAAACAAATCTGCTGTGGCTGAACATTGTCTTGACAGAGGTTACCGTATGGAATATGACAAAACGGAAATTCTGGCATGCACTTCCAACTACTGGGACTGTGTTATCAAGGAAGCGATAGAAATGAAACTAGGTGACAACCTTATGAATAGGGATGGAGGCTTCTGCTTAAATTCCGCTTCGGATCGTGCTCTCTCTCTTGTCAAAAAACAGAGGGAGAAAACTAATCCGACCTCATCTGTCGAGAACTGATGTTTATTATCGATATTCTGACCGGTTTTTGTGGTGTCGCACAAGTATAAAGTGCGCGCCACCTACTTTCGCCGCGCGCCGCCATGCACGCACGGCGCGGCGTTCTTACGACGTCAGCCACGAGCGCCCTCTGCTGAGACTCCGCTCGTGGCCACCACTGAACGACATCGTTCACTTGGGACTGAGATAGGAACCAGCTAACACTTCGGAATCAGATAGGCACCAGTGAAGACTTGGCTATCGGATAGGCACTAGGCAGACCTCAACTATGTATCAGCATTCTGCTGTACTGAACTACGTAAAAGTTAAGTATTGTATAAATTCTGTGCAATATATATCTCGTTCTAATTTACTCTAGTGTTTCTAGTTTCTGCTGTCCCACTGGCTGGTCACTTCCTACCTGCACAAGCGTGCATCCTTATTTCTGTGTCGGTCTCTTTCCACTCGGACACCGACACCTACGACGGAAACGAGACACAAAAGAAGCGACGAGGATGGGATACAAAAGTTTCATCTGTGGTCGTGGCCGCTCTGCTCTGTGTGCTTGCTTGCTCGGTGTGTGTTGTCTTTCCTGTTTACTCATTGAAAACCGAGGTTTTAAAGATCGTTGCACATTGCTTTCTTACTGCAGTTTCACCTTGAAAATGGCAGGTTGGTCTCCTGCCGAAATATCGGCCGTCGTCGATTTTGCTACCTGGCAGCATACCCGTAACTTTTTCGAAGATCCCCTAATTGTTTTGACCAGTGTATTATTAATATAAGAATTTTGAAGGAAACCTTTCATTGTCAGTGCTAAAGGCCACAGATCTCAGACCTGCAGTGATTCCACAGTCGGACAGGTGGCGCTACTCAAACCTCGCACAGGTGACCACCAGTTCCTGACTCTGGGACGACGCCTGTAGACGGTGAACGCCACGTGAAGAACCAGGGCGACGTTCGTGGTTGAGGGGACGTCCGCTCATGGCATGCTAACCGCAGGCTGGTCGACAAGCCGTGTGCTTCGCCAGGTCGCTCCGCAGCAAGGCGCCTTAGAACGCTCGGCCAAAATCAGCTGTGTTCTGCCGTTAACATCAATACCTCGTCGACTCTCTCTACAGTGATGCCAAACCAGAGCTGCCTGCACTGTCGTTGATCGACAAAACTTTAGTCGTGGACCTTGGTTCGTTCTGGGTGTTGATGATTGAGACCTACGAGAAATTCGCATATGGCAAATAAATAAATCCTATAAACGCTACATTAGTGCTACAAATGCTAAATAAGTAAATGAGGCTAACATATACTGAAATTTCTTATTTATGCGAAATTTATTGTTCAAATGTTAAGATATCTTAATGTACGATCAGCAGACTTTTACTGATTATAATATGCCCACAATTGTAAGCCAATCGACCTTAACATTCTTATCTGATCAACATAACAGAACTACTCGTTCCTGTCAGAGCAAAACCCTTTCTGTCCCTATCCACCACTCAGCCGGTTTCTCAAAATCCTTTTCAGTAGCAGGAACCAGGCTCTGGAAGAATCTACCTCAGTATATCAGAGAACTGAATAACACTGCCAGCTCCAAACGACAGTTAATGGATTATCTACTAAAGCAATAATTACGCCAGTTTTTAGTACCCTACGGTCCAGGTACGTCACATCCATTCCTCCTCCCAGATATTCTCCTACTGCCATTGCTCTCGCCAGGTACAGCATTCTTAACTTCCTTCTGTCTGAATTCGCCATGCCTTAACCAGCCTCGATACATTCAACAATACATCTTGTATCTGCTAATATCAATGTTTTTACTTCTATTATTACACCAACAGCAGCAGAAGATGTCTCAGTGGTACTACTAGTATTAATCCTATTAGAATTAAGTCAATACCTTTTATTTACATCATTTTACATGTAACCAACTTGTATAAATTATGTTATTAATTGTTTATCTGTAAAAATCATTGTTATGTTATAGGTAACTCACATGTAAAGAAATACTGTACGTTTAAAACCCTGGTCCGATGTAAGAGAGGGCCTGATGGCCCTAATCTGATCAGGCTAAATAAACGAATAAATAAATAAAATAAATATAGGAAACATCACCATACCACGGTAGTTGACAAATGGTGTGGGCAGTAGTCAGTATTGGCAGACGTACTGACCTCTATTTCGTTAATAAATTAAACGGGGCAAAACAAGACAAACTATGTTTACGACAAAAGTGTTCGACTTTCTTGATTTCGCGGTTTACTTGTGCTGTTGCCTTAACTTTGAGTTTGTCCTTTGGGTTCGTTTCCGGCGGCCACAGTTGACTTTGATTACTTCTTGTAGAGTTGGCTACTGAGTTGATGTTTCGACTCAGTGAATCGAGTCAGCGAACTGTTCGACTGAGTCGAAACTTGAATCGGCACTGTTTCGAAAGAACGAATCTTGTGATTCATGTAGCGGACGCTAGGTACCGTTTTGATGTCCGTCTGCCTGGGCGAGTTCGACACAGCGCCCAGGCGTGCAACGGGTTTGAAGTTGTTCCCCTAACGCGCCACGCGAGATTTTGAATTATGCTACCGGTACCATTCAACTGAGGTTTGAAAACTGGAATACCACCGAGAAAAGTTGTGAAGTCCTTCGGTGTTTTGAGGTAGTTTCGCGTCAACTAAGAGTTGTTATGCATTGTTGCTACATCTGACTACGTGCCAGGTGAACGCTTATTTTCGAAGCAAGGGCAAATAATTTCAGTGAGACGAAACCTCTTTCTCAGTAAGATGTCAAAAGTTACGTTTTTTAATTTCAATTTCAAGAAACTGTAACTGATTCTCTTTTCTTTGAGTTACTGAAGATGAACCTGATTATTAGAATATCTATATGGACATTGAAAAATTTTAGTTCACTTTTGTGGTTGGCCGGCCGCGGTGGCCAAGGAGACTGAGGCGCTCCAGTCACGGTCTGCACGGCCACTACGGTCGGGGGTTCGAATCCCCCTCTCGGGCATGGATATTTGTGCCGTGCTTAGTATAAGGTAGTTGATAAGTAGTTTGTAAGTTTAGGGACTGATGACCCCGTAGTTAAGTCCCATAAGCTTAACAAACATTTGAACATTTTGTGGTTTCGTCACGTAAATTGTGAAATGTGTTTCTTAAATACTTTGTTTATATTGATTGGTTAGGAAAGTTATTCATTTTTGGATGCCCATAGACATTTGAACAATGATCTTTCTTGTTTTATTTAAACTTTATTATGGAATTTTGAAGTTTGTAATAAGTTTCATGACTATGGTATTTGAATGTTATTATTTTGTGCGTCCTTTGTCACAATATTTGTTTGTATGAAAATACGAGTAACTTAGGAAACGTTTACGCTTTAACACGATTGTAAAAGCGTTGTGGCAAACAAATACTGTGCCGTTCAGTTAAGTCTAATGAATAACGCATTAAAACCATGTTGATATTCCACAGGTGGTAGGTGCTGTGGCCTGCCATCTTAGGCCACCACCAATCCCATTTTTTACCTTTTCCGCCCTTAGGGGTTCTTCGTGTATGCAGTATGGCTGGCTCATCCTGTTTTTTCTTTGTGATAAGACAGCCAAGGTACTCTGCTAACCAGTTTTATTCCTGACTTTCTTTTACCATTTCTGTGTGTCTTCGTTTTCAGTTATCAGAGGTTTGTCCATTGTCAACCTGTCCCTTATGTGCGTGCTCATTTTTAGAGCTTTGTTTAATTTTTGTCGTTCTTGGCAGTGGACTCTGAGCTAGTAACAGGGGACTGATGACCTAGATGTTTAGTCCCCTCAATACCCAACAACAACAACAATTCCACAGATGTTTCTTGTTTGCTGTATCGCCATACTGCAGCTTTCTCGGCTCACGTGAATCAGCGGAGGTAGCAGGACGCAGGGCTGCGGCTCGTCGAGTGTTTTGAGTGCCGAAGCAATGAGTCGACTCACTAGACTCAGATGATCCATATGTTTCGAAACAGTCAAATGATCCGAACTGCCCATCACTAACTTCTTGAAGTCTCACTTTGAGCATTCGAACTTTGCGGATCGTGCAGATTTTAAGATTTTGTATCGCAAGTTAGACTTGATGATTTGCACCTGTGAACACTGTTTCACTGGGATCGATTTGTCTGCTCACGATATAAAATTTTGCCGCCATCGTCTGACTACCAGCACCAACGCTTGAGAGGGTGTCAGTTAAATGTCGATGTGAGCAAACGGTCGCGTTTTATTTCAGCTCTGGTCTGCAGTCATCGTCTACCGCTGCCGACTCTTGTGCATGACCATCTTCTGCTCCAAACATTTGATAATGTGTCGCCAGCATCATTTCTAGGGCCAGTATATCGGTGTTTGCACGGATTTTTTCTTTATGTGGGACGATGCTACTTATCTTGTTGATTAAAATATGCATTATTTCCCTAACAATTTGTGACGCACCCATATTTTATATTTATTCAATGTTTGTCAAATCTTTGCGTCTCCCTTTTTTCTTCTTGTCCCTGGGGCACCTACACAAGCGCTGGGCTATTTCCAGCTGTCTCCCACTGATTGACAATAACACATATTGTGGGATAGGCTTGCAAATTTTGTACGCTTTATCTTACAAGTGCATATATAGTGGTTCCGAAATAAGTGAAAGAAGTTGAAAATAGATTGAGCAAGACAAGGACAATTAATTAATAACGGCTGGCAACGGATAACGCATCTTAAAGTTAAACCAGTGTATGCTATGCAAGAAGGGGTATGTCCAATTATATACCCAGGGCAAGTTATATGAATTATATT
Source organism: Locusta migratoria (assembly GCA_026315105.1). Taxonomy (NCBI): domain Eukaryota; kingdom Metazoa; phylum Arthropoda; class Insecta; order Orthoptera; family Acrididae; genus Locusta; species Locusta migratoria. The sequence goes on along the minus strand of CM048746.1, from coordinate 666,167,101 downwards.
ACACATTATAATCCCATCCAAAAAAGGTGGACCAGAGGAGACAAATTAGTATTATGATACAAATACATATGTAGCTTTAAATATTGAGGTTGTTTCCTTTCCACGAATAAATTCAGTTAACACAGACATAATTATTAAGCATGGCATTTATCAATGGTGGTTTGAATAACCTTTTGGTTTTTAAACAAAACAGTGAAGAAATCGGATCCTTTACAAAAGTATGCCAACTTTGGTTGTTCAACATTACCTGGTCTAACACGCACAAGATGATTACAAGTTAATTTTATTTCATGTGACACGAGGGAAACGGGATGGGAGAAAATGCACTCAACAACACTGTTAAACACTCTCATGCGCGCATGCAGTTGCCTGGTGGCGTTCTCTTAGCAACCTAAATACATACTGAGCACCAGCTGGTGCTCAATGGTCGTATATTTGCACAGGGCGGTCCTATTAACTAACGACGTTTAAGGAATTACAATTACACTTGCAATAGGCAGCAATCTGATGAATGGAAAGAAACACGTTACGTGCGCTGCTTCATAATGTGCAAAGTTAATAGTAAACGGGCGTTGGACAAGAATCAACTCTGATTTAATGCGAGTGCACAGAGATCCCTCAGCGGGGGTATTTATTCAAACTGAGAAACTTCATCTGCCCTTTGAGTTTGTGTATCTATGGAAGTAGTTTGAATAATTATTCTTCCTGAAATTGTCCTTCTTCGTTGACTCGGTCAATCATTTGTTGTAAATGTATAGCTACGGTAGCTTCAAATTGTTATTTATCACTCATTTTGGCCCACTTTAGGTTACGGCAGTAACACTAAAAGTGGGCCTTTGCGATCGTCTTTTGACAGCTCGAAATTTAAATGAAAATAACGGCTTAACCATTCACCTGACATGAAAATTGAATAACCGAATTTGCAGAGGAGAAAAGTCTCTGCAACCTTGATCTCTTATGTTTTTTCGTATCTCGTATCATTTCAGAGATATTTGCAAACATAACGGCGATTTTGGAATGTCTGTCTGTCCGTCTGTCTGTCTGTTCGTAACGTGTTCCCTCTTTTTAAGACGAACCAATCAGCACCAAATTTTACAGACATAATTGTAGGTCGCCAGACACCAGAACCTCCCTTTTTCAAATTTTTCGGACATAAAATACGGTAGTAATACAAAACAAAGCCATTTGTAATATAATTGTAATTGCAAACTAACCGTTCATCTGACACGAACCTAATTGGTATAGGGGAAAATTCTCTACAACTTCGCTCTATTATGTTTCTTTTTCACATATTGCATCGTTGCAGAGATACTTGCAAAACTAACGGCGATTTGACGATGTATGTCTGGCTGTAACGTGTTCCCACTTTTCAGGACGAACCGTTAAACCGATTGGCAGCAAATTTTACAGACATAATTGTTGGCTACCAGAGACCAGAACCTCGCTTTCTGAAATATGTCGGACAAGAAATACGTTAGTAATACAAAAAAAGGCGTTTGTAATGTAATTTTAACTGCAAATAAACCTTTCATCTGACGCGAATATTGAATAAACGAATTGGTAGAAGATAAAAGTCTCTACAACTTTGGTCCCTTATGTTTTTTTCATACCTCGTATCGTTTGAGAGATATTTGCAAAAATAACGGAGTTTTGACACCCTACATTGAATTAACGAAAACCAGCCTTTCGCAGATGTCACGTGACATTCCTCGCCCAGAACTCGCCATCTTGCGTTGCGTATTTGATGATTTCCTTATTCTAACTTACACGTTGTCATTTCAAAGCAAAGGCGCACTGAAGAATTAGCAAAAACACATCGTTCTTCGTACCATAAATGATAATCTGGTGTCTACAAATGCCATATTAGCATCAATGAACAAAAGTCATTAATAGTTTGAGATTAGTTGTTAGCCATAACGTAGTGGGCATTGCGTTATACTGTGATGCTGAAGATCAGAGATTCGGAACCCGCCATGACTTATATTTTTTTCCTAAAAGGGTTTCAGACACTCTTATTAATTAATTTTTTATTATTTAGATTACAATTTGGTCCAAAATATTTGCAAAAACTTATAAAACTACAAATCTAGATTGGGCCGTAAAACACGTCAGTGCGATTTTTTAAATTGTTGCGTACAGGTTTTCATTTTATTTCAAAGTTTCAGTAATATCCCGTTTGTTTTGTCATGTGGCAGGATGAATTGTGTATGGTAAACAAATTGCACCTGAGATAAACATTCTTTCAATTCAAAGTTACCCAATGATTCATATTGTTGGAGAAGCTCAAATGTTCAAATGTTTGTATAGCTTATGAGACTTAATTACGGCCGGCCGCGGTGGCCGAGGGGACTGAGGCGCTTCAGTCACGGTCTGCACGGCCACTACGGTCGGGGGTTCGAATCCCCCCTCGGGCATGGATATTTGTGCCGTCCTAGTTCGTAAGTAGTTCATAAGTAGTTTGTAACTTTAGGGACTGATGACCCCGTAGTTAAGTCCCATAAGCTTGACAAACATTTTTTGAACTTAATTACGGGATCATCAGTCCTTAAACATACAAACTACTTATGAACTAGCTAATCCTAAGGACGGCACAAATATCCATGCCCGAGGGGGGATTCGAACCCCCGACCGTAGTGGCCGTGCAGACCGTGACTGGAGCGCCTCACTCCCCTCGGCCACCGCTGCCGGCATTGGAGAAGCATACAGTTGGCAGTTAAGAGAGAGAGAGTATTCATTGATGGTACTTATCATTATGATATTGGTTAGGGATTCATAAAATAAATGTGCTTGACCATATCATACGCCACCGAGCGAGTGAAGTCTATAAAATTAAAAAATAATTTTCCCTGTTTTTATAAACCTGGTGGCGGCCAAAAATAAACAAAAAATATATCACTTTGATATATTCAATTAAGGAATTAATTCAAAATATTGTACCAAGTGAGGAATTTGCATACTGAGTACTGTCGTAGTCCACAACACTCGCACACACAGTAGAGAAATGTACCCAGACTTAAAACACTAAGCTTACACTTGTATGGAGTAAAACATAGTTTGTTTGGGTTTTTATACAAGTAAGACGCCATTTTGAAAACGGTCCGGTCTTCTGGTGTTTACTAGGCAATTTCTGTTCTTACAGGTAAGTGACATTCTTCAGTGAATATCTGTACGCTATACGAAATTCGAAAATAAATAGGAAAATGAAGTAACACAAACGTGAAACAATTTTTTAAGTTCTTGACGACTTTTGTGGCATATGCTCTGTATTTTAAAAAGTATGTGCCTAATCAACACAGAAATATTATTTGCTCTCATGCGACATCATATTTCAGAAGCTTTGTTCCAAGACCGCTTTGACCGCTGCTATCCGTTGAGGAGAACAAAATCGACGCGGCGCGTTTCGACTGTTAATTTAGACTTCGATATTTCTTTGAACTAGTATTGCCTGTAGTCGAAAATCGACCAATTGTGTTTACAATGGTCACTGGGGGTAAAATTTTACATATCATGTCGGCGGCCTCGTGTGATTATGTTGGCAACATCAACAACACGATAGAAAATCTTTGGCCATTTGTTCGAACCACATAGAATGACTCGATTAGTGTATCGTACAGACCATGAAGTAAACAAATAATGCTGTTCCTGCTTTATGGTTGACAGGTTCTTGTATGTACCCTCGTACGCTCAGAAAAAAATGATTGCCCTCGTAAAGCGAAGATTCCTTGAGAAAACATCAGCGTTGTCAAGCGATTGGCTGAAATGAAGACTCACAAGATTCTCACTATTCAGCATCTGTTGCCAACATTATCATAGGAGGCCGCTGGGATATTTGGTAAAATTTAACCGGCTCTGGGAGGTATGAAACGGTATCTTTTAGGTGGTAAGGAAAATGCTTGACATAATTAAAAAAAAAAAAAAAAAAAAAAAAAAGGAAGTATATATTTCTCATGCCATTTCCGAATTATATAACTTTCATTAGCCTAATATTTTAAATCGAACTACAATTTCGGTGTTCGTATATATCTACAACGCCAATAAATAATGTTTTTTTGATACTGCGATTTTCGGAATTCCAGAGCTGACAACATGTCGACTTCGTAGTTCCACCCGTGCACCGCTACATGCCTCTCCCGGAGCATCATCCTTTATATTGGCATTCATATGAAAACATCTAAAATACCAAAGCATCACATAAAAATACTCGTAGGGGATTTCAATGCACAGGTCGGCAGGGAAGACAAATACAAGGCAATAGTAGGAAATTTTCCTGCACACAAACGAACCAATAAGAACGGAGAAAGGCTCATCAACTTCTGAAGACAATTCGACCTGAAACTAATGTCAACTTTCTTCAGAAAATTGCCAAGGAGAAAGAAGACCTGGTGTTCCCCTAATACACATTTAGGCTCATATCAGCTGGATCATGTGGCAATAACCAAACATAACCATAGAGAAATTATGAATGTACGGGTCCGAAGAGGACTAGGAATAGATTCTGACCACTTTTTAACGGAAATTAAAACCAAATTTCAACCAAAGAAACCAAATCCCAAAATAAAAAAAGTCCCTAGAATTGACACAAAATTTCTGTCAGACAATAGGGACAAATTCGTTGAAAAGCTTGAGACAAAGACGATGGGAAACTGGAGCGAGATCAGAGAAGCAATGATAGAAACGGTAAAAGAACTAGAACAACCACCAAGAAGCAGGAAACATAGATGGTGGAATAAGACATGTGATGAAGCAATAGAGAATAGAATAACAGCCTGGAAAAAATGGAACGATTGCAAAAAGGAAAGCGACTGGAACACATTCACTGAGATCAGAAAACAAACATCAAAAATTATTCGAGCAGAGAAACGAAATTATGACAAAAAACGATTAGAGGACATAGATAAAAATTTCAGACAGAACAACACTAGGGATTTCTACAAAGTTTTTAAAGAAGAAATAACAGGGTACAAACCGATGAGCCTCCACTTCAGAGACTGGACAGGCAAACTGATCACCAACAACAAAGACAACTGTGAGTTACTTGCTGCATACTTCAAGAACCTTCTAAACTGCGATGAACCAACACAACGACTAACTTTCTGTAAACCTCAAAAAGAAAATCCTCCTTCAGAACCACCGTCACTGCATCAAACTGAGAAATACATTAGCCAGTTGAAGAACAACAGAGCACCAGGTGAAGACGGGATAGTGGCCGAGATGTGGAAACTGGGAGGGAAGCGGGCTGCTGAAAGCATTTATGACGTTATTAAAGATTGCTGGGAAAAGAAAGAATACCGGATGACTGGAAACAAGCCATAATTCACCCATTACACAAGAAGGGAGACAGGACAGATACGAACAACTACAGAGGCATATCTCTACTTCCAGTCACATATAAAATTATATCCAAAGCTCTGCTGAATAACATAGAAGCACAAGCAGAACACACAATTGGTGAGTACCAAGCAGGTTTCAGAAAAAGTAGATCGTGCCCAGAGCAAATATTTAACTTGAAAACAATTCTCAGGATCAGAACAATGCGGAACCTTAACACAGTCATTACATTCGTTGATTTCAAAAAAGCCTATGATTCCGTAGACAGACAAACAGTATTCCTAACATTGCAAGAAGCAGGTATCGATAGAACCACCAGAAAGTTAGTTGAACAGACACTCACAGACACAACTTCTAAAGTTAAATTTCTTGGAGAAGTTTCTCAACCCTTCAGAATTAACACAGGAGTTCGCCAGGGCGATGGACTCTCACCAATTCTCTTCAATCTGGTCTTAGACATAGTAGTGAGAGAATGGGAAAAAGAACTAAAACGGAAAAACATTGAAGGAATTTATCTAGGACAAGGGAGAGGAAGATTCGAAGTGAAATGTCTCGCTTTTGCTGACGATATTGCAATTATTTCTAAAGACAAAACAGATGCAAAAATAATGATAGAAACACTTCACAGAACTGCAGCCAAAACCGGTTTACAAATATCGTATGAGAAAACGGAATACATTGAACATAAACACAACAGAGAGAAATATCTACAAACACAACAAGGGAAAATTAAAAGAGTGGGGAGGTTTAAGTATTTGGGAGAATGGATACAATCAAATGGATTGGATAACATCACAAGTAAGGAAAGATCAAGGAAAATGGAATTAGCATACAAACTCACCCAAAACCTATATAACAAAAGATCAGTATCGTTTAAGGCAAAAATTAAACACTACGCAACAGTAATGAAACCGGAAGCACTATATGGATCTGAATGCCTAACTCTGAATAAAAAAGGGGAACAAGAAGAACTAGAAAAGAAAGAAAGGAAAATACTCAGAAAAATTTTAGGACCACAAAAAAACAAGGATAACAATTGGACGAAGAGAAGAAATGAAGATTTATACAGAAACATAGAAACCATCACAGACTCAATAAGGAAGAGGAGATTATAGTTTTATGGACACATTTACAGAATGAAAGACAGTAGGCTGACAAAGAAAATTTTTAATTTCATTTCCAAATTGAAGAACACTACAGGATGGCTGGAAGAGACAAAAAGGGATTTGAGAAAACTTAACATCACAGAAGACTTAATACAAGACAGGGGAAATTTCAGGCTACAGATCGATTCTGCAAAATTTCCCATCCAACAACAAAAACAACAACCTAGGAGGGTGATGTCCATTGAGCAGAGGCAGGCCATCAGCCAAACATGAAGAAGTTCTGGGAAGATAAGAAGAAAAATATTGTACCATAGTCTTAAGTTCTAAGCGGTCTATAATTGTCCAAATTCTGTAATAAAAAAATGAAAACATCCATTTCCTTTAACCACTCTTAATAACTGCGAAAATAAAGCATTTGAACGGTACAAGAAAGTGAGTTGCGAGCACTCCATGTTTGGATATTCACTTATATTAAAAAGTTATTTTAATACTGCAGATGCGCTGCATTACAACGTCTTTGGTCGAGGCCAATAGCCAATCAGTGAGCTGATTGTTGGAGAATGTGGAACTTGATCCAAGCTGTAGACAGGAAAATTTCTACTTCCTTGTACCACTTTCAATGGCTAAATGCACACATAATATTTATATTCGTGAAATGTACGACAAACAATCTTTCGAATTATGTAACTTTCATTGGCCTTCTTGTGCGTATAACTTAGTAAACTGTACCACAATTTTCGTGTTAGTGTATTTATATAATGATTAGATAACAACGTTTCAAACTGACGAGTAAATCAAATGGAAAGTAGGTAGCATTGGTTCAGAAACATAGATTTCTCTCGGTGAGCGTACGTTTACACAAACGGATTATCTTTGCGCACTCTCTACTCTCGGCATTAGTGAAATTAATCGTTTGATGTACGAGTTCCAGGAACTTCTAGTGGTAAACGGAAGGCACAGTTAGTTTCCCTCTGTCGGTAATTTGCTACTGCGCCAGCCAGTTCTTCGTTGTTCAGGAAGCTGTGTTAATTTCCTGGCCATCGATCTTTCTGTGTGAACCCCGTAAGTTTCGCAGTGCATCCTTTACTGGTCTACAGGAGGCGCCTTGTGATTCTGATGCAAGGTGTACTTTGCAGAGTGCGGAATATCAGCAAGTTCCGTAGGGCGAATACTGTTCGGTGTTGCTAAGTACATGCGGAAACGTATTGCAAATAATTTAGCATACTACCTTCAAGAAACTTAATGACCAGATAATGCAATAGTTGACCTCCGACGTGAACGCCTAGAGTCCACGTAATAGATCTTTAGTTTAACGTAGATATGTCACACACACACACACACACACACACACACACACACACACACACACACACACACACACACACACACATATATATATATATATATATATATATATATATATATATATATATGTTGATAAGATAATTGTACTGTGAGAAACGTTGTACTGGTGTTCCGCGTTATTCAGTAATATAACTGAGTTGGTTTCTCTCTATAATCTATATGTATATTGCGAATGCGGAAGTTAGAATGTATGTTTCTTATATTTTTGAGGCTGAAATTACTGGACGGAGCTGAGTGAAATTTGGATTAGAGGTAGCTTATACTATGGATGAACATTTAGGCTGCCTTTCGTGATTCTCGGTATGGTCCATGACGGAGGATACCTTACCATACAGGATGTTTAAGGAAGCCCACCAAATATTTTTTTGTGTCCCATCTACGTCGCCGCTTTTGTGTCCCAGCCTCGTCGTAGGTGTCGGTGGCCGAGTGGAATAAGACCGACACAGGAATAAAGATAGCCCGCTGGTGCAGGTATGGAGGGGAGCAGCCAGAAACTATAAACACTAGAGTAAATTAGAACGAGATATATATTGCACAGAATTTATACAATACTTAACTTTTACATATTACTGCAGAATGTTGATACATAGTTGTTAGAGGCCTGCCTAGTGCCTGTACGATAGCAAAGTCTTCACTGGTGCCTATCTGATTGCGAAGGTCCTAATTGGTTGCTATCTCAGTCCGAAGTGACGATGTCCTTCAGTGGTGGCCACGAGCGGAGTTCTCGCAGAGGGCGCTCGTGGCTGTCGTCGTGAGAACGCCGCGCCGTGCGTGCATGGCGGCGCGCGGCGAAAGTAGGTGGCGCGCACTTTGTACTTGTGCGACACCACATATTTTATATGTGGTAGTAGCGTAGACGAATTGTAAAGAGAATGCCATATAGCTAGTATGTAACTTTAAAGTCTGATAATGGGCTTGTAACCCAAAAACCGGTTAACTAAATAACCTGTAGAACATTGACAAAATATTGCTTATCATTCTGCATGATGAAGTTCAAACAAGAATCGGAGGGAAGTCTCAGAAAAAATGTTCTCATCTGCCTCTGCTTTACGTTTGTTTGGGTTACACACTGACTCCTGCGTCTCTGTACTCAATAAAATTGGACACATGTTATAAGGCATGTTGTTGTTGTTGTGGTTTTCAGTCCGGAGACTGATTTCATACAGCTCTATACACTACCCTATACTGAGCAAGCCCCTTCAACTCCACATAAGAACGGCAACATACATCTGTCTGAATCTGCTTACTGTATCCATCTCTTGGTCTTCCTCTGCGGTTTTTACCCCACACACTTACCTCCAATGCTAAATTCACAATTCCTCGATGTCCTACCAATAGATTCCTTCTGTTAGTCAAGGCATCCCAGAAATTCCTTTTCTCCACAATTCTGTTCAGTACCTCCTCATTATTTAAGCGATCCACCCACCTAATCTGCAGCATTATTCTGTAGCACCACATTTCAAAAGCCTCTATCCTCTTCCTGTCCGCATTGTATATCGTCCATGTTTCACTCCCATACAAGGCAACACTCCACACAAATGCCCTCAGGAAGGACTTCCTTAGGCTTAAATCAATATTCGATGTTAACTAATTTCTATTTTTCAAGAACGTTTTTCTACCCATGCCATTCTGCATTTTATATCCTCTGTACTGCGACCATCATTTGTCATTTTACTGACCAAGTAACAAAACTCATGTACCTCCTTTATTGTTTCGTTACCTAATCTAATTCCTTCAGCGTCACTTGATTTTCATAGACTGCACTCCATTACCCTAGTTTTGCTCTTGTTATGTTCATCTTATATGCACCTTTCAGCACACTGACCATTCCGTTCAACTGTTCTTCCAGGTCCTTTGCTGTCTTTGACAGAATTACTATGTCGTCGGCAAAACGCAATGTTTTTAATTCTTCACCCTGAACTTTAATTCCTTCTCCAAATTTCTCCTTGGTTTCCTTTATAGATTGCTCAATGTACAAATTGAATAACATTGGAGAAAGTCTACAATCCCGTCTTACTCCCTTCCCAACCACTGCATCCCTTTCATGCCCTTCAACTCGGACAACCGCTGTCTGGTTTTTGTACAAGTTGTAAATAAACTTCGCTTCTTATATTTTACTCCTGCTTGCTTCAGAACTTGAAAGAGTTTATTCCAATCAACATTGTCAAAAGCCTTCTCCAAGTCTCCAAAAGCTAGATATGTAGGTTTGCCTTTCCTTAATCTATCTTCTAGGATAAGGCGTAAAGTGAGTATTGCCTCCCGTGTCCCTACATTTCTCCTGCACCCCAACTGATCTTCCCCGAAGTCGGCTTCTACCAGCTTTTCCATCCTTCTGTAAATAATTCGTGTTAATATTTTGCAACGATGATTTATTAAACTGATGGTTCTGTAGTTTTCACATCTGTCGGCGCTTGCTTTCTTTGGAATGGGGATTGTAACATTTTTCTTAAAGTCTGAGAGTACTTCGCCTGTCTCATACGTCTTCCACACCAGGTGAAACAGTTTTGTCATCGCTGGTTCTCTCAGAGACTTCAGTGGCTCTGAGGTAGTATCATCTACTCTAGGGGGCTTTGTTTCGACTTAGATCTTTCAGTGCTCTGTCAAATTCAGTCTCAGTATACTATGTCCTAATTCATTCTCATCTACTTCTTCTCCCCTTCCTACAAAATTGCCTCTAAGTTCATTTCCTTCGTAGAGCCTCTCTATATACTCTTTCCTCCTTTCCGCTTCCCCTTGTTTACTGAGAACTGGTTTTCCATCTAGGTTCTTAATATTCGTAGTGCTGTTTTTCTTATCTCCAAATATCTCTTTTATTTTCCTGTAGGCTGTATCTATTTTTCCCCTATTTACACATTCTTCTACATCCTTGCACTTGCCTTCTAGCTACTCCTGCTTAGCCATTTTGCACTTCCCGTCAATCTTATTTCTTAGTCGTCCATACTCCATTTTGCCTGTTTCATTTACTGCATTTTTATATTTTATTCTTTCATTGATTAAATTTAGTATGTTCTGTGATAGCCAAGGATTTTTTGTAGGTCTTGGCTTCCTACCTATTTTGTCCTCTGCTGTCTTCACTATTTCATCTCTCAATGCTACCCATTCCTCCTCTACTGTTTTATTTTCCCCCGTTCCTGTCAGTTGTTGCCTAAAGCTCCTTCTGAGATTCTCAAGAACATCAGGTTCCTTCAGTTTATCCGGGTACCATCTCCTAATTTTCGTACATTTCTGCAGTTTGTTTCAGTTTCAGCCTACAATTCATGACCATTAAGTTATGATCAGAGTTTATATCTGCGTCTGGGTATGTCTTGTAGTTTAAAACCTGGTTCCGAAAAATATGTCTTACCATTATAAAATCTATCTGGTATCTCCCGGTGTCTCCTGGTCTCTTCCACGTATACAACCTTCTTTCGTGATTCTTAAACCAGGTGTTTGCTATAACTAAATTATGTTAAGTGCAAAATTCTACCAGGCGGCTTCCTCTTTCATTCCTTTTGCCCGGACTACCTTCATCTACAATATTCCCTTCCCTTCCTTTTCCTACTACCGAATTCCAGTCTCTCATAACAATTAAGTTTTACTCTCCCTCAATTGTTTGAATAATTTCCTTTACCTCCTGATATATTTTCTCGATCTCATCATCGGCAGAACTAGTTGTCATATAAACCTGTACTATGTGGTCGGTGTTGGCTTCATATCTATCTTGACTACGATAATGCGATCACTGTGTTGCTCATAGTAGTTTACGCGCATTCCTATTTTCTTGTTCATTATCGGATCTACTGCTGTAATGCCCAAAACTGATTTTGTATTTATAATCCTGTATTCACCTGACCAGAAATCCTGTTCCTCTTTCCACCGAACATCACTAAACCCCACTATACCTAACTTCAACCTATCCATTTCTCTTTTTAAATGTTCTAGCTTCCCTACCCGATTAAGGGGTCTAACATTCCTCGCTCCAATCCGCAGTGTTGTCTTTCCTGATGATCACATTCTCCTGAGTAGTTCCCACCCGGAAATCCGAATGTTCAAATGTTTGTAAATCTTATGGGACTTAACTTCGGGGTCATCAGTCCCTAAACTTACAAACTACATAGGAACTACTTACGAACTAGGACGGCATAAATATCCATGCCCGAAGGGGGATTCGAACCCCCGACCGTAGTGGCCGTGCAGACCGTGACTGAAGCGCCTCAGTCCCCTCGGCCACCGCGGCCGGCCCGGAAATCCTAATGGAGGACTATTTTACCCGCGGAATATTTAACGCAAGAGGATGTCATCATCATATGTTCATACAGTGGAGCTGTATGTCCTGGGGAAAAGTAATGGCTGTAGTTTCCCCCTTGCTTTCAGCCGTTCGCAGTAACTGTGTGGCAAAGCCACATTAGCTGATGTTACAAGGCCAGATCAGTCAATCATCCAGACTGTGTAACTACTGAAAAGGCTGCTGCTCCTTTTCAGGAACCACACGTTTGTCTTCCCTTTCCACAGATGCCCCTCCGCTCTGGTTGCACCTACGGTACAGCTATCTGCATCGTTGAGGCTCGCAAGCCAGCCCACTTCGGCATTGTATTATATAAGGCATATATTACTGAAATTCGTCTTTACTACCACCTCCTAAAATACTGTTCCTCCTGATGAACCTGTAAACTTTGACATCGTTTTAGTATTTCCAGAAAAAACTTTCCCGTCACCATTTTATAGCCTCTTTACTTCGATCGTCGTCACTTGTTATCAGGGATAAGATTTTCAAATAGCGTATTTCTGTTACGAATATCTTTTCTGATTACGTGGTACGCTCAAAGCTACGTAGCTTCAAAATGGAGCTACATACGAGTTTATTAACTTTTTTGCCAATGCATCCATGAAAAAAAAATGTAAGCTAAAAACCTTACATTTTATTTGTATGTGTGAGAGAAATAATAAGTTCTCTTCAAATGTATACTGAAGGTACCCCTGCTAACGTAGCAAGGCACGAAGATTAGAGTTTAGGCCTATAATGTCTCGTCAACACCATGGTCATTTAGAGACGGATCTCAAGCTCGGATTGTTTGGGTAAGGATGTGGAAGGAAATCGACCGTGCTCTTTCTAGGGAACGTACTTCGAGTTTGTCTGGAGTGATTTTGCGAAATCACAGAAAACATCATCTGGATAGCCGGAGGTGGATTTGAACCTTGTCCTCCCGAATGCGAGTCCCAGCGCCTTAGTATTACGCCTCCTCGCTCGCTGCTTATATAGGCCTACTCAATTTACGCTGCAGAGATAGTCTTTATAGCATTTTATTTCATGTAGCAATGACAAATTGGAAGCTTCAGGCGTCACATAGTTATGTCACCACGTATACATTTAAGTGTGTAGCTTTTGTACTGTGAATTTCGTTTTCGTTTCTATTCATATGTGGTCTAAATAAATTCTGATATATGCATAGTCTGTAACTACGACGATGTCAATGTGTCGTTAAAATCTTATCTTCCTCCTTTTATCTTCCGATAAATGAAAATAAATGTAAATTCCTTCATTTTATTTAGAGCTGTGAGACCATGGTGAAGTATACTACAGCGTGGTTTTTAGAACGTACGATGAAGTAATCACTAAAGCGCACGATATAACAATAAACTTGATTTATTGTGTCTTGCTATACACGCCTAAATACATAGGCACTGAGCCGTAGAGCTGTCCTCTGTTTCATTGTTTAGAATCAATGTTTCGATACGCGGAGCTGTTTCAAAACCGCCTAGTTTCACGGTTTTGAAACCGCCGTGTTTCATTCTGCTGTATTGAGCTGTCGCCGTTAAAACTGTTTCGTCCTGTCGGTTTCACTGTTTCAAAACAGCTGTGTTTCAGACCACTGTTTCGAGTGGAGTTTCATTTTACAGAAACTTGGCATATATACACATTTAAAATACTAGTATAAAAAGTTTGAAAAGTGTCAAAAACTAATCGACAGACGTGAGTATGCAGCTTAAGATTCGTTTCTAAAGTGCCTGCTGTATTTCGAAATGTCATAATGTCAGCTTTATAAACGTAAATGAACAATAAAACATTGCTCACTATTTGCAATGAAGTATAGAGTAAAATTCTAGGTTTATCTGTTGATGTATTACAAACACACGACTGCACCTACAACTTCCGTTTTTTAAAATAAGAAACCACATAAAGTCTAAATGACAGACTTTATACTAACAAGGGAGATTGCATAATTTAATCTCGCTTTAAAGAGTTAGAACTTTTTCCCCGTACCGTTAGGTTCATGCGAGCAATGTTGTCCAGACACTCGTGTAAAAGAAAAGATATTTTTAAAAGATATAAATACATGAAAATCTAACAAAATTGCCGTACATGACGAATTTCGTATTTATACTTCCATATTACGAAAGTTTGGACTGTAAGTGAATCCGCGCATTAACCCTTTCATTCCCAGTGTTGTTCCTCGACAACAACGTATGAAAAGCTGATTTATTGTATAAATCGTTAAAGTGGCATTGTTTCTGATGAACAACATGTTTCTAGCACGATATTTTGCCGTTTGGTACGGCGTGTAGCTACTTCTGAGCCATTAATCTGTCCATCGTGGAGGTAGTGTTACGTCGTCGTCTGTACGTAGCTGTTAGTGTGAGCGTGAGTGTGGTTCGTGGTATTTTATTTCAGCAGTGAATTGTCTTGTCTTTCATGCTGTGGCGAAGATTATGCTAGCAGTATTCAACCGACAGTGTTAACTATCGACAAAATAACGTCCCACGTAATAAACTACCTCGATACAAACGTCTGTGTTGGGCATGAAATACATGACGTAAAAAAATAATAGTTCGATCAAAAATTTTAAAATAAATATTTTGATGTTTGGTGCACTGTATGAATTCAGAAAACACTGAATTTTAATTTATCCAAAGCTGTATTCATAATGTGGGACTGAAAGGATTAAAGGTATCTCCAAAACTTTGAATTTTAAGATAAAGTTTATTTTACTAAAGTACCCAGCAGTGCGATAATGATGTATAAAAACTTAAAAGTTCCCATAATGTTAGCTCAATAAATGTTAAGTAATAATATGCCTTTTCAATATCTCATCTAGTCCAGCACACAACGCCTATCACTATTATGTTCTATAGCAGAAGAAAGAAATATGTATTAATTATATCTACTTTGATAAAAACTAATATGTTAGACATAAAAACATAATTACCCGGCTAGTGGGAAAGGAGAAACATCACGTATTGCGAAAGCAGTACATTTGGTACAGGCTTTAAATTTTACTTATCGTCCTGGCGGCCTCACAAGATAATTTTGGCAGTCATGTGACGTTGGCATTACAATGCAAATGTTTTGTCAAGAAATCTTCGTTGTATGAAGACAGCTACTTTCACTGAGCGGACGGGATACGTACAAGAATCTGTAAACCACAGAGCAGGAACAGAATTTATTTATTTAGGTCAAGGACTGTACGAAACACCAATCAAGTCATTCTTTGCGGATTTCTAAGAAAAATAAACATATGGCAAAGATTTTCTACCGTGTACTTGATGTTGCCAACATAACAACGTGATACCGCTGGGGTGGTACGGAAAATTTTGCCGGTCTAGGAAATATATAACTGCCAAGGCATCTAAATAAAACGATAATTTTTTCTTCTACTGTTGCTGGCCTCGAACTACATGGTTCTATAGCAGTACTTATACTGTAAAATTGACGACGTTACGATAAAAAGGCCTACAAAATACACACTGTTTCATGGTTTCGAAACACTGTTCCGAAACCTCATAGTGTACGGTTTCATTTGTTCCGAAACCCTCAGATATGTAAATTTTCCCTTCTCTACTGAGCGGATAGAACAACATGGAGCGCGAGTCAACTGATGAGAAAAAATCAAAGAACACAAACACATGATAGTAGCCCATTCGACGCTGTTGGTAACTGAAACAAGGGTATGATTCGAATTACTGCAATATTGTGAATTAAACGTTGTTTCATGAATCTTAAGTTTCTATCTTTCTTTATAAACGATTAACAATAAATTGTGCAACTTTTTGTAGTATTCGCAATATCATTGTCAAGGATATAGTTTAGTATAAAGTCAGTTATAACTCTTTGCAATACACGCGGAGAGCAACGGGTCAACAAAGCACAAACAAAGGCGACCTCATACTGGAAAATAGTGCTCAATTATCTGAAATTTCCCAGTCATTGCTTGGTTGTTTCGATTTTACCAGCCACAGGAGTCACTAAACACATGAAGTTTTTTTCTCAAAGTACGTACACACTATAGTGAGACCTCGATTACTTTATCCTTCTTGGTAACAAATGTCCAATGTTATAGATTCCAAATACAAAAGCCCCAGTTTTAGTAAGTAGAAAATTTCCTGTACCGGAAAACGGGAAAGAGGAACATTTTGCAAACATTAGGCCGACAACACCAATACCTTCACTGCAGCGTTTCATTATCTCTTGTTGCTTTATAAGTAAAACTTCGATGCTCGTCATTTGTGTACCATCAAATTTGCGATAGCCCCTCTTTTTTCAATTTCATTCAGAAACGGAGATTTATTTGGCATGAAGTTCCTCACGTAGTGTACGTTTGGGGGACAAAATGTATGATGAAAATGTTCATTGAAGTATTTCAGACAATATGCATACTTTACGGTCAGTTCAGAGTTTTTCTCACACAACAAATAACGCACCTTTTTGACATTTAAGTTTGAGTCAAAATATGCAATACTTTTGCCATTGTACTGTGACTGGTGGTTTGTAAAATCATTGACAATAGGTTCAATTATACAGTAACGTGCGTTCCCCTACAGTCTTGTGGAAGAGCAACATTGAAATAATGTGTTTAAATGATATTTAGTAATATTGTTCTAACGTACCATGCCTGACATCTGGCTGTGCAGGTAATACTAGTGACTTGAAAACGGAAGTATGTCCGGACATTCTTTCCTATTCCACTAATTAAAAACGTTAACTATATAAAATTGAACTTTCTTCCTTTTTCCGATTAGTGATTTAGTTATATTCTTTTTCCTTGCCGAGTGACGTTTTGATTGCTCCCGAATATACATCATCTCCCGCGCGAGAAGTGATCGTTGTCATCCATATACGTATTATACGTTACATAGACGTAAAAACAACCAAAACAATAAATGTCCATGTTACATCTGACGGCCTTCTTATTATATTACCTCATTAAAAATGCATTAATTTCCAGTATTTTTCATTAATCAAAATTTCATAATTAATTTTTGTATTTCGATGTGTTTATTTGCAAAGTCGTTATTCGAGAAGCATGTCAGCTTTCATGTTCTGAATGTTTGTAAATCTATAGGACCAAACTAGTGTTCAGCGGTCCCTAGGTTTACAAACTACTTAAACCTAAAGGCAACACACACACACACCAATGGCCGATGGAGGATCCGAAACTCCTGCGGGAGCAACATCATGGTCCCTGGCAATGCGCCTAGAACCGCTCGCCTATTCCCGCGCGACGCTTGTCATGTTAATGACTAGTAGTAAACAGCGTCATTTTGCCTTGATACGTTAATTATTTTCAGTTTTTTCCTTATGCAATTTGTCAATTGCATCTTCACTTATTAAAAGCATTTAAATCATTGCAATGAATCTTCTAGTTCACGGCTTCCCAATCTTTTTAGCTGGCGGATCCCTTATCAGTTTACCAGATAGTAACTGATGAAATTCAACGCTAATGTTCAAATGTTTGTTAAGCTTAAGGGACTTAACTGCGGGGTCATCAGTTCCTAAACGTACAAACTACTTATGAACTTTTTCTTTTATGAATTTATCAATTGTTTAAAAAAATTGATTGTATGACTTTATATAATAAAAGAATCTATTTTGGAAATTGAAATAGAAATGTCCTCTTATGAAACAATCAATAAATTCTGGAGCCGCTTCAACTGTTTTTATTGAGATCCTTTTATGTACTGGTCCACAACCGGTTTCGCGTCAGTAGACACGCATCTTCAGGTGTTACTGTGTTAAATAACAAAACAATAATTACAATTACAGGACCAATAACTTAATAAACGCGATACATGAATTGAACAAGGTATTACTTACAACTTTTATTCTTTCGTCATAATTCGTTACTGAGTCCCAACATTCTAGTTGGTTTCATCCGTCAATTGGTTAAAAATTCAATAGGGCCAAATACATGGGTCCAAGTCCAAAATCAAATGGTTGTCTTTCAGGATAAAAAACATGGACGTTAAAATGTGGGACATGTGGTCGCGTGATTTTGACCACCGTATTTTCGATAAAATCTGAAGGTAAAAAGAAAATGTATTTACTCAGCTGCGGATGCCCCAATTATAAAATAACTTGTACTTATGAACTACCTTATAAGAAAGACAACACAAACATCCATGCCCGAGGGGGGATTCGAACCCCCGACCGTAGCGGCCGTGCCGACTTTGCCTAACGGGCCGCAGACCGCTCGGCCAAATTCAGCGCGAAGTCCGTGGGAATTGAACACTTATAATACAAGTGCAATTATTCAACAAAGAATCAAAAGTATATGGCAGAGCTTGGACCAGAAATGATATTCATATTCTTACTTGTCACAAATATTTATCCAATTTTTTTTCCGAATATGTCGGGACTTCCGAGGTCGTGGTGAAGCAAGAACCTAACAATAGAACTTAAATAATAATTCAACACTTGTCATAAATACATCCTCTTTTTTTCTGAAAATAATGTGATGATATTGAACTGAAAGCTATTGTGCTGTCTAAATCAGAAATTTCCAGATGCCGTTTTCAATCGATCCAACAAATCCGTATGTACACGGCAGCAAAAAACGGTTTCCGAAATTCAGTTTTCCAGTTTCGGAAGTTAGGTCGCATTTAGAAGAAGCAAGTGTTACTGTGTGAGTTATACATTGTTGTCTGCGGTGTTACTCTGTTGTACATCGCCATCCCCCCCTCCCCCCCCCCCCCGCTAGAACCATCCAAATTCTACCATATGTATTTATAAAATGTTTGTATAGCTTATGGGACTTAACTACGGGGTCATCAGTCCCTAAACTTACAAACTACTTATGAACTAGCTAATACTAAGGACGGCACAAATATCCATGCCCGAGGGGGGATTCGAACCCCCGACCGTAGTGTATGTATTTATATCAGTGAAACGGTGTCGCGCAAAACTGTAAGCTATAAAAGGGTGTCGACAAGAGGGAAAGTTTGGAAAACAATGGTCTATGATGTAGAAATTAATGTAAACAACGATGTTCCCATTTGTGTGAATTCTCAGTATATTGAGATACTTTTTGTTGTATTTATTCCTGTCGTTCAAAACACTATAGCCTCAGAAAATGTTCTTATTAGTGGGCGGTTCACGCGTTGGAGCTGCCTTCCTCCAATCAGAGTGCTGTCCGCTGCTGCCAATGTGTCGCAACAGGTGGCCAGAAGCCTTTCATTGTTTGGCTACTGCTGTGTAAGAAGCATGCGTCTATTTCGTTACTGTTATGCGTGTGTCATGTGTTTATTTTCGTTATCATGTTTGATAAAATGCGAAGAAAAGGTGCAGAGCTGCGATTTGGGATGTAAACACATTAGGAAACAAAGCGGGCAAGGAAATACGTTTAAATGTCAATCCCCACATCGTGAGGAGTGTGTAGTAATACTTTGAGTGGGAGGCGGAAAACGGAGGACCTCACCTTTTTCCAAAGTAGTCGTGCAGACAACTAACGTGATTAAGCTAGCTGAAGCGACTGTAACGCACATTGGCCAAGAAACGTACGACAGGAAACTAATTGCAGAAGGGCCCTGGTACCTTGATATGCCGAGTAAGAAGAAAAATATTCTAAAACTAACATGATTAGATTCTTTCCCACAAGAAGCGATTAGCGCCACGTCAAGTGTCACGGTACCGCGGCGAGACGAACTGCAAGCTTTGCCCTTTTGCACAAACGCCCTTGGGCCCTCCTGAAGGTTCCGGACGAAGCTCTAAAGCTAAATGAGCATAAGGCGACCAACGGTCCAGGATTCTGCGGGACAGTCCCACATTTGCACTCGTTGTCCCGCATTAGGATGATTTCTGAATATGTCCCGCAAAATGGCAAAAGCGTCCCGTATTCCCGCATTCTAGTACTTTTAACCCTTAAACAGAAACACCGGTCTGAGAGACCGTTAGGTTTTTTTTAATGTGGCCTATGGCATCACTGTTCTGCTTGCGACCATCCCATCCACAGTACTTTCACATTGTTAAATAATATACGTGGCAGAAGCATTTTAGTCCAGTTTGTGGCTTCTGGCTGTCAGGTAAGCATTAATTTTATAAAACCTGTAGGTCTGTCGGACCGGATGTTTCTGATTACGTTTGCAATGGCTCGGTTTGTTAGACCGGATGTTTCGTATTACGTTCATTTTATTTTTTCTATTACGTCTTTTCTTGTGTGATATGCTTTTTCTTATATGTTTAGATGATGTTATGAGGGATAATGCTTCAGAAGGCAATAGTAAATCTGCGAGAGGCTCATGAAATGAGATCATGCGGTGTAGCGATCCCAATTTTGAGAAAAAAAACTTTCAGAGTGATTACAGGAGAGTGGTGATGAATCTGAGATGGAAAACGATTACTCAGATGCTGTTTCTGACTTTACAATTACCGACGCAAGATAAGATGATGAGAGAAGAAAAAACGATGGTAACAGGCTGATAGTAAGTGACAGTAGTGATGAAGATGATGATGACGACGATTATTACAATCTATTGGAAGATGAACAGGAAATAATTAGTGAAAATACGCGTGGAGAACAAGACGGCATGCCAGATATTTATGTTGGGAAAAAGAACAAAAGAGATTTAGTATGGAAATCAGTGGAAACAATAATAACAATTACCTCGTTAATTTTGAACACATAAAACTTATTTAATACTCAGTTTTATGTTCATTTGAAATTCACAAATTATTATCCTAAATACATTAATAAATTATAAAAAATAATAAATATATGAAAAAATATTGAGGAGGAAAAATCCGGTCTGTCAGACCGGATGTTTCTAATAATGTACTATCGACCTATGTTTCCGTTTAAGGGTTAAAACTGTTGTTGGTCTAAGAGCACAAAAAGAAACTATTTGTGTACTCTATGCTATGTCATACTGCTTGCAAGTTAACTTCACTATGCATCATCTACCAATACATGACAGCTTCCTTACATTAAATATGAGTGATAAAAAAGGATTACACATCATCTATTTCAAAATGATAAATTTGCTAGCAGTAGAAGTTGTTCGTGTTTTAAGTTGGTACTGCATCTGGTGATGGATGACTTATTAAACAATTCTGCTTTTGTCGTATTTTCTTCGCTTTCTGAAGTACGTTTCAATAAGTATAACGGAATATTTTCGGTGCTCAAAGTGGCAAACATGATGTAATACTATCACGTCTGTATAAACGTATTTAAAATCCGACATGCAAATACGGTATCAGCATTCATTTTATTTCCTTCAGGAATAAAACGGTGGTGAAATTCGGAAAATGCAACAATGAAAGTGTGTGAGCATTGTATGTAGTAAGGCGCAATTAAATTCTTCGCTTCATCGAAAGAACTTCTGGTACAGAGTAGTTCAAATGGGTTTTAAAAAGTAGTTTATATTAAATTTAATTCGAGTTTATTGCAAAACACAGTTCTTTTGACGGAGCAATTACTTATAAAAATGCGCGGAGCACGATTGACTAAGTGCTGGAACAAATAAAAGTACAGAAGTACAGACAACGAAAAACGGAAAAACGCAACGGAGAAAGAATATGTAAAAATTGTTACTCTACAATTCAAAACAGAAGCTTAAAAATATTTATGAACTGTAAATGAAAAATGACATAAAAGTTTTCTGGGTACGGTACCGCGTCATGATGTAAGGCTATTACTTAAATATCCAACGTTTCGGCCAACGTTAACAGTGGCCTTCATCTGGGTAACGTTGGCCGAAACGTTGGATATTTAAGTAATAGCCTTACATCATGACGCGGTACCGTACCCAGAAAACTTTTATGTCATCTGACTCTGGCCGCGGAAGCCTACGTAATTATATGTAAATGAAAAAGTTTGCAAATTAAGAATAAAATGTCACTCATGTTAGAAACGTTTCTATAAAAGGAAATGAATAGGTTTACTATGGTCGCCTAAATTTCTTCCCTCCTTCACATCCTCGAAATGTCCCCCATTGAGTATTTAAAAAGTTGGCCGCCTTATATAAGCCGGACACCATGCCAGCACCGGCAGTCAGTGGTTTTACTCCTTTGTCAATGAAAGCTCGGGAATTTTATTCGGTGTGAATCTGCCTATACACCGGGATTTTACAGAAGAATGCTACCGCGAGAGACTTCGATGACACATATATAGTTACAACAAAAATCGACTAAATTAGTCTTCGTTCGATAGTATTTTGTGCGGTTGGATTCACGATTTCCTATCAGAAAGAACACAGTTCGTTGTAATTGGCGGTAAGTCATCGAGTAAAATAGAAGTTCCACAGAGAAGCGTTATAGGTCCCCTACTCTTCCTCGTAAACGATTTAGGAGACAATCTGAATAGCAACCTAAGACTGTTCGCGCATGATGCTGTCTTTTATCGGTTAGTGAAGTGAACAGAGGATCAAAAGCAACTGCAAAGCGATTTAGACAAAATTTCTGCATGCTGCGAAAATTGGCAATAGACACTAAATAAAGAAAAGTGTGAAGTAATACACGTGACCACTAAAAGAAATCCGCTGAACTTCAATTACGCGATAAATCAGTCAAACCTTAAGGTCGTAGATTCTACCAAATACCTAGGAGTTACAATTACGAACAACTTCGACTGGAGAGAACACACAGAAAATATTGTGGGGAAGGCGAACCAAAGGTTACGTTTCATCGGCAGAACGCTTCGAAGATGCAGCAGCTCCACCAAAGAGACTGGCTACATCACACTTGTGCGTCCTCTCCTGGAGTACTGTTGCCCCTTGTGGGACCCTTACCAGGTGGGACTGACGGAAGACATTGAGAAGGTTCAGAGGAAGACATCTCGTTTTGTTCTATCACGTTACGGGTGGGGGGGGGGGGGGGGAAGCGTCACGGAAATGTTGCACGAATCGGGGTGTAAATCATTGAAAGAAATACGTTATTCATTGCGGCGTGATCTGTTTGCGAAGTTTCAATCACCGACTTTTAGTTCTGAATGTGAAAATATTTTGCTAGCACCCACCTACTTAGGGAGACATGACCATCCCAATAAAATAAGAGAAATCAGATCGAAAACGGAACGATTTAGGCGTTCTTTCTTCCCGCGCGCTATTAGATAATGGAACGGTAGAGAAAAGTAATGAAAGTGGTTAATGAACCCTCTGCCAGGCACTTGAATGTGATTTGCAGAGTATCTATGTAGATGTAGATGTGAGGCCTAAATGTTTGAAGGCAACAAATCTTCGTTACGATTAATTCTGCAGAATCTCGATATTAAACATGGAAGTGTTTCAGGCTGGAAATTATCCTTTGAACAATAAGACAGCCGCATGGCGATTCAGTGAAGTGAAAGGCATTAATTTCAATGAGATTGTCTGGATTTATAAAACATTGACGAATGCGTATCATACTGTTACACAAATTGGCAAAGACGACAAAAGAGAAGGCAATTGCATTAAACTTAATGTCTCATGGAGCTTGGTTCTCTCTCCCACTGCCTACTTTTGTTTATCTCTTTAATATCGTGTCAACATTAATAATTTATCGTAAGATTTTGGACTGATACAAAAACAGTTAATTAAATCTTTCGGGGCCGTGTTAGTTATTTTTTTCAGTAAATTAACACACAATACACTGGTTCTTATACATCTATTCTGACGTTTTCCGCCTTTTTCATTGTTTTATGTTGTTTGCCAATAACAGAGAAAATAATTGCGGTCCAAGCTTTCTTTTGGGTGTTTGACATCGTGTTGTTGTTGTGGTCTTCAGTCCTTAGACTGGTTCGATGCTTCTCTCCACAATACCGTATCCTGAGCAACCCTCTTCATCTCCACATAAGAACGGCAACCTACATCTGTCTGAATCTGCTTACTGTATCCATCTCCTGGTCTTCCTCTGCGGTTTTTACCCCACACACTTCCCTCCAACGCTAAAGTCACAATCCCTTGATGTCTAAGAATGTGTCCTACCAATCTATCCCTTCTTTTAGTCAAGGTATGCCAGAAATTTCTTTTCTCCCCAATTCTGTCAAGTACCTCCTCATTGTTACGCGATCCACCCACCTAATCTTCAGCATTCTTCTGTAACACCACATTTCAAAAGCCTCAATACTCTTCCTGTCCGCACTGTTTATCGTCCATGTTTCACTCCCATACAAGGCAACACTCCATACAAATGTCTTCAGAAAGGACATCCTTAGGCTTAAATCAATATTCGATGTTAACAAATTTCTCTTTTTCGAGAACGCTTTTCTACTCATTGCCATTCTGCATTTTATATCCTCTGTACTGCGACCATCATTTGTTATTTTACTGCCCAAGTAACAAAACTCATCTACCTCCTTTATTGCTTCGTTACCTAATCTAATTCCTTCAGCATCACCTGATTTTCTTTGACTGCACTCCATTACCCTAGTTTTGCTCTTATTAATGTTCATCTTATATGCACCTTTTAGCACACTGTCCATTCCGTTCAATTGCTCTTCCAGGTCCTTTGCTGTCTCTGACAGAATTACTATGTCATCGGCAAAACGCAGCCTTGTAAAATCGCTTTCTCAATGACTATAATCAAAGCCCTACAATCCCGTTAGTGCTCTACTGCGATTAGCGAATCATCTACAGGTGGACAGTGTGGTGGCAAACTAGGCGACATTCGTTGAATAATATCTCAAACAGAAGTATGTACGTACAATACAGTAATTTAACAGCAATCAATCCATCTTCAGCCGAGGCGGAGCGGCCGAGCGCATTGAGGCGCTAGGCAGTTCCCCGTCGGGGGTTCGGTTCCCCCATCCCCACCCCACTTGGGCATGGGTTTTTGTGCTGTTTTTAGTATCAGGTAGTTCATAAGTAGTTTGTAAGTTTAGGGACTGATGACTCCGCAGTTAAACCCCATAAGCTTTACTAACTTTTTAACATTTTGAACAATCCAACTTCAACAATCTTTTCACACACCACAATAAATTTCCCAAAATTGCTAATTAAGAGAAGGGAATATATTAAAAAGAAAAACAATATTTTTTGGATATAATATTCATTTCTTGAATATAAGTATCAATAAATCAGAATTTAATAAATTATTATTAAGTAAGAGCGTTAACTGCTCAATGGCGAAACAAGTTGCGTTCTTATTTTCTGGAGATGCGTCATGTAGTATTAACTAGGGAATCATAACGAGGCGAATGAGGCTGCTTCTACTGATATAATGTTGAAAAGTTGGATTCAGTACTTGACATCTGGAGACGGATGTCTGGTTCAGCATCCAGCTAGTTTTTTGTTCGCGGCATGGATCGAGAATCGTGAGTTGCACTTGTACATTGTGCCAGCTGGAAGTATAACACGTTTTGTTTTTCAACAAGAGGGTAGAATTCTTTGTGTTCCAGATAGATCCAAGCGTGTGAGTAACCGTCAGTTGAAGTCTGCGGCAACTCATTCTCATTCGATGAAAGAATATTCGGCTCTTTGGATACAGTGAATGGGTTGACCATCCATTCGTATTCCTGCTGCTTCTTATCTTATGATGTTGGGAAGTAATGGTCCAACATTTACGACAAGTTTCGGAGATGTTAAGAGGATTTGATGGAACAAATTGTTCCCAAAGTATAATGTCTTGACTTTCAAAATTCCTTGAGGAAAGGAAACATTCCACCTTCGCCTCCCCGACACTCTCAATCCAAAACTGATTTTCCTACTGAACGCTTAATGTTGTCATTGGCAGAGATCGTTACTGTACTTTTACCTTGCAGCTAAATATTAATTTCGTCCATTTTGGAGAAAGTATCTTTCAAACAAGCAATTATGCACTGCCATTTTCGTCATTAATAAGGTCTGCTAATTTAGTATTGTAGTCTAAACGGAAAGCTAGGACTTCTGAACGCAATTCAGATAATCGAGAGAGTGCATTCCCACGTAAGAGCCACCACACTTCCGTATGAAAGAGTAGGAGACGGTGGAGGCTTCCCATATATTCGTAGAGTATTCAGTAAAGTCTTGATTTCAACGGCCATGATCTTATGTGATTAATAATTTTGACGGACTCGTCCTAAAGAAAACCGGCATTTGTTGCGTATCTGCGGAGAGCACTTCTACGCGTTTTCTTTTATTTTCATAGTCGCTCCAACCGCTGGACCCGTCATAGCTTTTGCTCAATCTGTACACACATCGCTGTAATTAGATCGTGAAATTTTGTTGGCCTCTAAAAGATCGTCCAATAAACGGAATATTTCAGCACTTGTTGTGTTGGCAGGTAATGCTTTACACATAATGAGTATTCAAAATCGACAATTCCAAAAAATCGCTAATCTCACAACGTCAGTAGATTCATCTATTTGGAAACGAAATGAATTGTTTTGGATGCGAGAAACGAGATTCTTTCACGTCATTTGACATGCCGACAGTGAGTTTCATAGTGACACAGAATATACAAGTTTTACTGTGTTTTCGTCTAGAATACAGGAAACAGTATCGAAAACATACGGTTTTATGAGCATTTCTGCAATGGTATGAGCTTTATCACTAGCTAGCTTACCAAGAAGGAAGCTTCTAAGTAGTTTCCATTAATTGTTTTGAGTTTTCATGCAGTTTTAAGAAGCACCTAATTAAGTGTCCTTCTTCTTGAAAACGTCCATGTCTTTAGTCTGGAAGTCCAGATGTTGTTGTTGTGGTCTTCAGTCCGCAGACTTGTTTGATGCAGCTCTCCACGCTAGCCTGTCCTGTGCAAGTCTCTTCATCTGCGAATACGAACGGTAACATACATCCTTTTTAATCTGCTCACCATATTCATCCCTCGGTCGCCCTCTACGATTTTTACCCCACACACTTCCTTCTAATGCTACGTTGACGACTCCTTGGTGTCTCAGAATGTCTCTCACCAACCTATGCCTTCTCTTAGTCAAGATATGCCACAAACTCCAAATGTTCAAATGTTTGTTAAGCTCAATTGCGGGATCATCAGTCCCTAAACTTAAAAACTACTTATGAACTATCTTATACTAAAGACGACACAAACATCCATGCCCGAGGGGGGTCGATCCCCAGACCGTAGCGGCCGACCAGACTGTGACTGGCGCGCCGCAGACCTCTCGGCCACTGCGACCGGCCCACAAACTCCTTTCCTCCCCAATTCTATTGAGAACCACCTCATTAGTTACGTACTCTACGTATCTCATCATCATTCGTCTGTTACACCACATTTCGAAAGCTTCAATTACCTTTTCGTCTGAACTCAAAAATTTCCAAATGTTTGTATAGCTTGACTTAACTACGCGGTCATCAGTCCCTAAACTTACAAACTACTTATGAACTGCCTAAGACTAAGGACGGCACAAATATCCATGCCCGAGGTGGGATTCGAACCCCCGACCGTAGTGGCCGTGCAGACCGTGACTGGAGTGCCTCAGTCCCCTCGGCCACCGCGGCCGGCTGTCTGAACTCCTTATTGTCCACCTTTCACTCCCATACTATGCTACACTCCAGACAAATGCTTTCAGAAGGACTTCCTAAAAGTTAAATTAATATTGGATGTCAACAAATTTCGCTTCTTCAGAAGTGCTTTTCTTTCCATAGCCATTCTGCATTTCGGATGAGTAACCTTAAAAAGGAAGGCGCAATTTAACCGGAACCATCGAAATGTTCGGAAAGACTCGCACGCAAATTACACAGTGGGCTTTACCCACCTCTGTCTCAACCAAGCACACTTCTGAATATCTTTCGCTTTTCTTGTTTTTCCACTTGGTGTATTGCGACTAAATGAGCACTTTCAGAGTCTTTACATAGTAGAAGCGGCTGTGGCGCTCCATGTGACCGATCTTCATCTGGCCGTCCTCCTTCCTCATTAATTTCCGCCGGGAGCGTCCCTTCCTGTGAAGGCGATGGAGAAACTGCTTGCTTCTTCAGTGATGCCCAGTGCAGCCATCGAGCCATGTTGAAAGTAATTTACTGGTGAAAAAGTGAATGATGAAAGAGGTAGTGCACTGACGAAGCACGTCTAACATTGAATGATGTCTCGGGCCGCATGAGCGGCAGCGAGCGCTCTGACTGGTCGACAGTTTCCACCGTTTCGGAATTTCATGCGCAGAAGGCACTGCGCATTGAGCGCCATGAGGCGATGCGAAGGACGCGCGAACCCCGGATTGTTGCACAACAGTAAATCAGGGAGGCCGCACTGAATAAACAGCTTTCAGGTCCTCACCGGGAAACCACAAGCAGTTCTTCGGGACACGACCTGATGTAAACGTTAACGTACTTTTCAAATTAAGAAAATGAAAATTAATTTTATATTAAAGTTCTTTTAATTAATAGTGTTACCCATTCTTTTACTGAATACCCTTGAGCCGCGGTGGAGTAGCCGAGCGGTCTAAAGCAGCTCACTGCGGAGCGCGCGGTTGTCGCCGTGGAGGTTCGAGTCCTCCCTGGGGCATGGGTGTGTGTGTTGTCCGTAGGTTAGTTTACCTAGGTTTAAGTAGTTTGTAAGCTACGGACTGATGACCACGCAGTTTGGTCCGATAGATTTACAAGCATTTGAACATTTTTGAACCCCCTTGAAGGATTGGGCGTACCCCTAAGAGATCCGCGGACCACACTTTGGGAAGTCCTGTTCTAGTCCAAAGGAAAGACATTGTAGATGGTTCGCAGCTACATATATATTATTAAATAATCAATTATAATAATGGAGAGTCCAGGTTTGAATTTATAATATAGTGAGGACATTTTACAACTCACCGCAAAGACGTGGCGACAAGGTGCGGCAGGCACATACAAAAGACACACAGATACAACACTTTCAGCTATCGGCCATGGCCTTCTTCAGAAAATAGAACACTCACGCAATCACACGGGTACACAACACAGTCATACAACCATCACCTCCGACTGCCGCACTTCGAATCACGCTCTGCAGCGAATCGAGGACGGGAGGGGGGGGAGGGGAGGGGGGATAGGTAGGTTACGTCACGGTGGTGGGGATGGGTTAGATGGGAATAACGAGATGCAGCTTAGGAATGGAGTGGGGAGGCGAGTGAGGGGAGAAAATAAATAAAATAAAGTAAAATAAATATATATAGAAAATGCGTGCAGACTGCAAGTACACAAGACCCCCCCCCCCCAAATACACACGATCGCACATTCACACACCACCCAAAATAGGCGAGGTTTGGGATAGAGAGGTAGCAACTGTAAGGTATGGAGAAAAAATATATAGGGAATTTATCGTAGGTTGAGGCCTGGTTGATTTCGGGATCGGATAATGTATTGTAGGGATAACTGCCATCTGTGCAGTTCAGAAAAGCTGGTGGTGGATGGGAGGATCCAGATGGCCCGGGTTGTGAAGCAGCTATTGAAATCAAGCATGTGCTCCGCTGCATGCTGTGCCACAGGGTGATCCACCTTATTTTTGGCCACAGTTTGGCGGTGGCCGTTTATCCTAATGGATAGCTGTTGGTGATCATGCCAATATAGAAAGCTGAACAGTGTTAGCAGCACAGTTGGTAAATTACGTGGCTGCTTTCACAAGTGGCAGAACTGGAATAGGAAGTGCTGGGTGGGTGGATTGGACAGGTCTTGCAGCGGGGTCTTCCACAAGGATATGATCCCTGTGGCAGTGAGCTGGGTTTTGGGGTGGCATAAGGATGAACTAGGATCTTGTGAAGGTTGGGAGGGCGACGGAACACTACTTTAGGAGGGGTGGAAAGGTTCTTGGGCAGGATGTCTCTAAAGTTCTGGGCATGTGGCCTATTATTAATTCGAATTTGTGCGAAATTTACGTGCATAAGCTGCAATTCTTAAAGTGGTCTATTAATTTGTGACACATTAACACTTGTGTCCGACCGGGACGCGAACCCAGCTCTCCCGGTATTCTCCATCGATCGCCTTAACCTCTCGGTTACCCGAATACGCACCCCGGCCAGACCCAAACATTCATTTATCAGACTTTGCCTACATCCCCCACAGTGCTCGTACACATTTAATGTAATTCCGTCTACAGGGGGCGATATTACGATAGATCACTTTCAGAAGTGCAGCGTAAGTCGGCAAATTTTGCACTAACGGTGCGAAGTATTCGCACGGATCCTCTGGTATGTTCTTAAGATGATATTCTCAACCTTCTTGCAAAATATTGGACCATTTATAAAAGCAATATCCATGAAATATTGCAAGTACAACATCCAGATATCAATACTATACCTAAGTAACGCATCAGAACTGTTCATAACCTACAAATACTGAGAAATGTAAATATCAAATATTGTAAAACATAAACATGTATATATTACAGGCCACTGATGATGCCTTTCCAATAAAGGCGAAATGCATGTGGCAATAAAACATTTTATTAAATCAGTTGCATAGACAGATAACCGAAATACCTACACTATAATATTACATTTATAAAACTTTTCAGGCGAACCTTGCATCTCCGAGTCAGTTGTTGGCATCGTTGTCTACAATCCCTCTATGGCGATATGTTTCTTTGTTAGACTATTAATTCTCATCTCTTAAAAAATACAGCTCATCGGTTTCAAAACTAGAGGTTGATTCCTTTACCAAGGTTTCGGCTTCAAGTGTGGAAGCCTTCATCAGAAGCTGAAGCCGAAACGTTGGTAAAGCAATCTACCTCTAGCTTTGTAACCGCTGGGCTGTATTTTCTAATTGTTAACCTGTCACGAACGGTTGCTGTCCCAACAGCCATGTTTAAAATTGTTAGTTAATGCTTAATTAATTTTCGTTCTTATGTCGTCTGAGTTTCACCATCTTGTTTACGAATTTATTAATTTTTGGTAACTGTTTTGCAACGCACTTGGTAACTCATCAGTTATTACATTCCTTGAAAAACAAATATAACATTGCATTCGGTAGAGTCGAGTAACATTTTTGGAGGATATTAGTTATTATTTTGCTTGTTTTATTTAATTAAAAAGACAGAGGAATTTTTTGTTGTTACTCCATACACACTGCGTGAAGTCTTTTACTGTAAATTTTCTCAAAGACAATAGAAGGTACTGCAATGGCACGATTAATGCTACTTCCCCAAATGCCTCACGAAAATGTAAGCCAATCAATCACCAAAACTTTTTGCTGTGTTTCCTTATGATTCCATGCCCGAGTCTAACGACACATGTTTTTTCGAACTAGTTTGTCACTATTTGAAGGCTGCGGCGTGTGGAGAAGTCCCGAGCGTGTTGGAACACATGTATACGTTCATACGTTGCTCGGCATTAGTTTGAAAATACCTGTATACCTCTGTCACTTCCCCATTGTCGTCTTCCCCCCCCCTATGTTTTATGGGGTAAATGAAACGGTAATCCTCCGTATCTGTCTTAATTTATCCTCGTGGCCTTTCAGGAAAAAGACGAAGGAGTGAGCAATAATTTGGTTGACTCTTGGTGAAACTATGCTCTTAGAACTTTGACGCGAGACCTTACCATGAAGGAGAATGCCTCTGTTGCAACGTCAGCCAGTGGAGTCGGCCGATCACCGTATTGACGCTTTCTCGTTCGCTAAGTAGACCTGTGACGAAAGATGCTGCTCTTCTTTGGATCTTTTCTATGTCCAGTTCCACCTGTTACGGATCACCGTCTTTCCCTGCTCTTGTTACGGATCCCACACTGACGAGGTACATTCAACTATGGTTGAATGAGTGTTTCGTATGCTACGTATTTTGTTAATGGGCTACACTTCCAGGGGATTCACGCAGTTAATCTCGTCTGGCATCTTCTTTACACAGAATTTTTTCTTACCATCTCAGATGGCTGCTTATGAAAACTCCCTTATCATTTAAGGAGCTCTACGCAGTGACTGTTCTGTAATGCAGTAATCATTCAGTAGGGGATCCTTCTTTATATGTACTTGCGGTACGTAGTACCTGTTTATGGTGAGCGTCAATGGCACTCCCTGCACTAAGCATCGATACGCTGCAGACGCTCCTGTATTTCGCTCAGTTTTCCACCTTTACGACTTCTCTATAAACTACAGCATCTTCCGCGAAAAGGCTCACGCAATATCTGACCCTATCCACAGTACAAGGTCATTTATATAATTTATGAAACGCAGTGGTCGTATAACACTCCCTGGGGATACCAGAATTACTTTTATGTGGCAAGACTTCTTTCCGTTGAGAATGACACACTGTGTTCTTTTTGCTAGAAATTCTTCAGCCCAACCACTCTTAGGTCTGATGCTCCGTGCAATCGTATTTCGTGTGTGAGTCGGCAGTGTGGAACCGTATCGATTGCCTACCGAAGGTGAAGGACCACGGCAACCGCTTTGGAGTCTTCATCTACAAGCCTCGATAACAAATAAAATGCTAAAAAATGGCTTGAACGATTTGAATGATTTTAAAGTATTTTTTAATTACATATGGGTGATTTAGAACAAAAGTGAAAAAAGTAAATAAAGAAAAAATCGTAGGGAAAACCAAACGATACAGCTGAAAAACTGAAATTGATTATTTTGTATGGGCATCTCCATATAGGATTAGATTAATATTTTATGCGCTGCTATACCGTTCATCGCATTCCTATAAAATTATGCACACTTGATCTTCAAAGCAAGAGGAATAACAATGTCTACATAAATTTTCGTAGGATGCATGGCAGAAGGTACTTTACAACAATTGCATTCCGATATTGAAGAAATTTTGCAACACCTGAGGAAGGTGTCTGTATACACTATGTGATAAAAAGTATCCGGACATCTTGCGCCATCCATCGGTAATGTTGGAATTCAGTATGGTGTTGGCCACCCTTGGCCAGAGGGGAGTTATCGATGTAGATCCCAAAGGCGTGCTGTCGGATTCAAGTCAAGACTCTGTGCAGATCAGTCCATTACAGGGATGTTATTGTCGTGTAACCACCCCGCCACAGGCCGTGCATTATGAACAGGTGCTCGATTGTGTTGAAAGATGCATCGCCGTCACCGAATTTCTCTGCGACAGTAACAACAAATTCAACTATGATATCGGCCATAGTTCGTTCAACAGCCCTAGCCACATGCTTTTCGGTCGCTGAATATGGATGCCCAGTTTGGGAAAAATCTCACCACACTAAAAAACTAGATGTCGTCCTAAACAACACCTGCAGGAAGGTAACTGGCTGCCTGAAACCTACTAGAGTGGACTACTTATATTCCTTATCGGGTATCGCTCCACCAAATATTAGGTCTTTCCTGAGCTCGATAGAAAGGAATAAACAAACGAACGACCATCGTCACCTGCTGTACGAAAACCAACCTGAGCCCAAAAGGCTACAATCTAGACGAAGCTTCATGTACTCAGTGGAACCGACCGTAGCTTCCATAACATCACTGTGGCAAGAACAATATCCTGAAGCCCTTATCACAGAGGAAGCCTTACCCCAGGGCTCCCACGTAGACTGGTAACACTGGAAAACGCTGAACAGACTTCGTGTGGGCGTGGGGCGGTCAAAACAACTGATGAAAAGGTGCGGCTACACAGACAGTGACGAGTGTGAGTGTGGTGCAATACAGACGATGGAACACCTTCCAAAATGCCTTTTAGTGGACGCATCTAGAGAGTGCACTCAAGAGGACCTCCTGAAATACACTGGGACAGCCGCAGCTCACACTGATTTCTGGACGAGCATAATATGATTCAATTGCACTATATGTTGTATTTCCCTATCTCTGTTTTTATAGTTTTAAATCTGTACTTTATATTTTATCTCTGTATTTGACTACTGTTTTTTTTTTGTTTTTTTTTTTTTTTTTTTAAAGATCTTAATTCTGTACTTTTCATCTCTGTACTTGACTACTGCTTTCTGTTATAGCACTTACAATGTAGTTTAAATTATGTGCTGGCTTCTTTCAGTTACATTTGTGATGTAGTTCGTACACGAATAAATAAATAAGTAACAACAAACATCGTGCTTAAAACTTCAATGTAGGCCTCTGCTGTGATGGAGCCACGCAAAACAACAACAAGGGGTGCGAGACCCCTCTGTGGAAAATATAGCTACACCATAACACAACCGCCTCCGAATTTTACTTTTGGCACTACACACGCTGGCAGGTGATATTCACCGGCCATTTGCCATACCCACAACCTGCCGTCGGGGGCTACATTTTGTACTCCATAGAACGTTCCTCCACAGCTCAATCGCGCCTTTACACCAAGCGAGGCGTCGTTTGACATTTACCTGCGTGATGTGTGGCTTAAGGACGGGCGCTCTACCGTGAGATCCAAGTTTTCTCACCTCCCGCCTAGCTGTAATAGTACTTGGAGTGGATCCCGATGCAGTTTAGAATTGCTTTGTGATGGACTGGATAGATGCCTGCCTATTACACTGTACGACCCTCTTCCACTGTTGTCGGTCTCCGTCAGTTAACAGACGCGGTCGACCTGTACTCTTACGTGCTGTACGTGTCCCTTCGCGTTTCCACTTCACTATCACATCACAAACAGTGGACCTAGGATTGTTGAGCAATGTCGCAATATCGGGTGAAGAGTTCTGACACAAGTGACACCCAATAACCTCACCACGTTCTATAATAATTTCGTGTGGCTCATTGGCCTGGTGCAAGTCTTTCAATTGGACCACGTTCTAAGGCCGTGAGTTCAGCAGAGAGACCCACACTGCTCTCTCACGATGTCCAATGACTACTGAGGTTGCTGATATGGAGTAGACATGCGGATAATAGTTCGCGATCGGGACCGCTCAATTTAGTTCGCGGCTTTGCCGCGAACTAGTTCGTTCTTTTACTTCGTCCGCTTCCAGTGACGGGTGAGCGGCGTGGTCTGTTCATGCAGGTGGAGGGAGAAGTTCCCCCATCTAGCTGCTTCATGCGCATGCTGCTTGAGCCGCTAACGATATCACGAAAACCAAAAGAAACAGTTTGTGGATAATTTCTCGCGTTTAAGTTTAGATTTATCTCTATATCTTGGCATTGTGGTATTTATTAGATATTGCAGAGTGCAGAATACTTCAAACCAGAAATTTGGAGCACTGAACTACGTAATCTAGCAGGCAGACGTTAACATCGAAATGGCTCTCATCAGCAGAAGGCAAACACGTGATTTTTAATTCTGTTCGCGACCTATCGCGCATATTTTAGTTTGCGACCTATCACGCATATTTTAGTTCGCGACCTATCGCGCAACTTTTAGTTAGCGACGTATCGCCCATATATTAGTTCGCTACCTATCGCTCATCTTTTATTTCGCGTCCTATCGCGCATATTTTACTTCGCGACCTATCGCGCATATTTTAGTTCGCGACCGGTAGCTCTCCTTTTAGTTCGCAGCTCGGCCGCGAAGTAGGTCGCTCTTTTCAATTCTTCCGCTCGTCTTGGCTTTTGCTAGCGCTACTGAAACTATAGCTGAGCTGTATCTCAGCTCGAAATGACGGCAACTGGCAGAAAGGAATCACGCGATTCTGCGCGCTCTCGCGTCCTCTCGCTGTTACCCGTCAGTCTTCCGAAAAGGAGCGGACGAACTAAGAGGAGAGGGAACTAGTTCGTTCGCGAACTGCACAAGACTAATATGGAGTATCTGGCAGTAGGTGGCAGCACTATGCAGCTAGTATGAACAACGTGTGTTTGGGTGGTGTCCGGATACTTTTGATTAGATAGGCTAAGACTTCACACAGTTCATGGTGGAGGGTACTTCACAAGAGACTTCAAAAGCAACGCACAGTTTTATTCGCATGTTTATGGAAACTGATCTTCAAAAAAGAGGAAGGTCACTGTGTACATAACATTTCATTCGATGCATGGCAGAGGGTACCTTAGTCCAGACGTCGGCAGCGTTTGACCGATCAGCATGGAATTTGTATGCAGGGGCATAAAGAAAAGAACAGAAAGAGAATGCAGGAGGTGACGCAGAGAACGGGGGAGGTAAAGACAGAGGCAGGAGGATGGATGGGTGGAGAGAGGAAGGGAAAGGAAGAGGAGGAGGAAGAGGCGGCAAAGTTGGGTGGACACAGAAAGGAGAAGTAGAGGACTGACTGAATATAGAAACAAAGAAATGCCGGAGCAACACCGGGTTTTCAGCTGGTGAGTAATACAGCGAAGAGACAAAGAAACAGACACACTTGCCTAGTATCGTGGAGTGGTACAGCGAGCACACGTAAGTGCCGCAAGACGACGTGGCGTGGACTCGAGTTATGTCTGAGGGAACTGACACCATGCACCCTGCAGGGCGGTCCGTGAAATCGTAAGAGTACAATGAGCTGGAGATCTGTTCTGAGCGCAGACATCCCAGATATGTTCAATAATATTCCTGTCTCGGCAGCGTGGTGGACAGCGGAGCTCTTTAAATTGAAAGGGGCGTTGCTGGAGCCACCAATAATGGAGTGTGGCGTTTTGTATAGGTGGGGACACACATATCCGGGCCGTGTCCGGGTCGGGACACGCCCGAGTATCGGCCGTCACACGGAGAGCGAAATATACCACTGAAATGAATGTAGGTGGCCACACGTGACCCGGGCCGAGCACGGAACGTCAACGGACCGGGAGCGGGCCGGGCGGAATTCCCAGAGTTTTAATTTTTGACGTGACGGGCACGGACGCCGGACGACGCAACGGTATTGTTTCTCAACAGTGGAGGACTGTTTGTTGTAACAAATGGACGCGGAACGATTAATAGAAGAAGTTCGCTAAGTTTCCGGTAATTTACGAAGAGACAGACGTGAAGTACCGGAATATCGATTACAAGGAGAAGGTATGAAAGACAATTGCAGTAGATTTGCAAGCCAAAGGTAAGAAAAATATATATTTACTAGTGTAAAAATTCTACAAGTTTTAATACTAGACAAATATTAATTTACTTTTTATTTCGCAAACAAGTATTTTTTGCTTTATGACACTGGTATATCGTGCAGGCGACATGTTCTATCCAACCCAATCCAAACTCGCTTGTGGAGAATTGAAGAATTTATTTTAGTTGGTCTCGTACATAGACTGCAGCATCTAATGATCTCCCACGAACCCGTGGTAGCTTTCTAAGATTTGATGCTCTTTCTGACCCTCCAGCAGTTTCCTTTTGATCCATTCTCTGTTCGGGCACTGTGTAACCTTCCTTTTTTCGAATATAGTTGTACAGTACACACACGGACCGCCTCCGTAGTCCAGTGGACAGCGTGGTTGGTTGCCACGCAGGGGGCCCGGGTTCGATTCCCAGTCGGGTGGGAGATTTTATCCATTCGGGGACTAGGTGTTGTGTCGTCCTCATCATCATTCCATCATCATTGACATGCAAGTCGCCGAAGTGGCGTCAGATAAAGAGACTTGCACCAGGCAGGCTGAACACGACCCCAGTTGGGGTCTAACGGTCATACATGTCACACGATCATCATCATCAGTACACACACGGCTGTCACAATCATTGTAAGGTTTTCAGCATCTCCCTCAAGGATTCTTTTAAACATTCGAAATTTCTGTTGCAAAATACCGAATGCGTTTTCGGCTGTCCTTCTTGACCGACTAAAATGAAAATTCTAATTCACTATTACTAAAATTAGCGAACATATTTCCAACTTTCACAAACAGGAACACAGATAAGAGTGTCCGGGTCACTACAATGACCTGAGACACGGATGAGGATCGGTGCAGAGCACGGACGTAGCCCGGTTATGTTTGGCCGCTAGAGAAACAAGCCAGAGCACAAATGTGGCCCGGTTATGTGTGGCCGCTAGAGGATCAGTCCGGAGCACGGACGTTGCCTGGTTATGTCTGGCCGCTAGTGGAACGGGCCGGAGCACGGACGTGGGCGGGTTATGTGTGGCCACTAGTGGAACGGGCCGGAGCACGGACGTGTCCTGATTCTGTGTGGCCGCTAGAGGAATGGGCTGGAGCACGGACGTGGCCAGGTTATGTCTGCCCACTAGTGGAACCGGCCGGAGCAAGGACATGGCCCGGTTATGTGTGGCCGCTAGTGGACTGAGCCAGAGCACAAACGTGTCCTGATTAGGTGTGGCCACTTGAGGAATGGGCTGGAGCACTGATGTGGCCCAGTTATCTGTTGCCATTAGAGGAATGGGCCGGAGCATGGACGTGGCCCGGTTATGTGTGGCCGCTAGTGGAATGGGCCAGAGCACAAACGTGTCCTGATTAGGTGTGGCCACTTGAGGAATGGGCCAGAGCACTGATGTGGCCCAGTTATCTGTTGCCATTAGTGGAATGGGCCGGAGCACGGACGTGGCCCGGTTATGTGTGGCCGCTAGTGGAATGGGCCAGAGCACAAACGTGTCCTGATTAGGTGTGGCCACTTGAGGAAAGGGCCAGAGCACTGATGTGGCCCAGTTATCTGTTGCCATTAGTGGAATGGGCCGGAGCACAGACGTGGCCCAGTTATGTGTGGCCGCTAGTGGAATGGGCCGGAGCACGGATATGTCCTGATTATGTGTGGCTGCTAGAGGAACGGTCTGGAGCACAAATGTGGCCCGGTTATGTCTGGCAACTAGTGGAACGAGCCGGAGCAAGGACGTGGCCCGGTTATGTGTGGCCGCTAGTGGAATGGGCCGGAGGACGGACATGTACTGATTATGTGTGACCGCTAGAGGAACGGGCTGGAGCACTGATGTGGCCTAGTTATCTGTTGCCGTTAGAGGAACGGGCCAGAGCACGGACGTGGCCCAGTTATCTGTTGCCATTAGTGGAATGGGCCGGAGCAAGGACGTGGCCCGGTTATGTGTGGCCGCTAGTGGAATGGGCCAGAGCACAAACGTGTCCTGATTAGGTGTGGCCACTTGAGGAATGGGCCAGAGCACTGATGTGGCCCAGTTATCTGTTGCCATTAGTGGAATGGGCCGGAGCACGGACGTGGCCCGGTTATGTGTGGCCGCTAGTGGAATGGGCCAGAGCACAAACGTGTCCTGATTAGGTGTGGCCACTTGAGGAATGGGCCAGAGCACTGATGTGGCCCAGTTATCTGTTGCCATTAGTGGAATGGGCCGGAGCACGGACGTGGCCCGGTTATGTGTGGCCGCTAGTGGAATGGGCCGGAGCACGGACATGTCCTGATTATGTGTGGCTGCTAGAGGAACGGTCTGGAGCACAAATGTGGCCCGGTTATGTCTGGCAACTAGTGGAACGAGCCGGAGCAAGGACGTGGCCCGGTTATGTGTGGCCGCTAGTGGAATGGGCCGGAGGACGGACATGTACTGATTATGTGTGACCGCTAGAGGAACGGGCTGGAGCACTGATGTGGCCTAGTTATCTGTTGCCGTTAGAGGAACGGGCCAGAGCACGGACGTGGCCCGGTTATGTGTGGCCGCTAGAGGATAAGTCCGGAGCACGGACGTGGCCCAGTTATGTCTGGCGGCTAGTGGAATGGGCCGGAGCACGGATGTGGCCCGGTTATGTGTGGCTGCTAGTGGAACGGGCCGGAGCACAGATGTGTCCTGATTATGTTTGGCCACTAGAGGAATGGGCTGGGGCACTGATGTGGCCCGGTTATCTGTTGCTGATAGAGGAACGGGTCGGATCACAAACGTGGCCCGGTTATGTGTGGCTGCTAGTAAAATGGGCCGGAGCCCGGACGTGTCCCGATTATGTGTGGCCCCTAGAGGACTGGGCTGGAGCACGGATATGACCCGGTTATGTGTTGCCGCTAGAGGAACTGGCCCGAGCACAGACGTGGCCCGGTTATGTGTGGCCGCTAAAGGAACGGGCTCTAGCACGGACGTGGCCCGGTTATGTGTGGCTGCTAGGTGAACAGGCTGGAGCATGGACGTGGCCCAGTTATGTGTGGCCTCTAGAGGAACGGGCCGGAGCATGGACGTGGCCCGGTTATGTGTGGCCGCTAGAGGAACGGGCTGGAGCACGGACGTGGCCCGGTTTGTGTGGCCACTAGAGGAACGAGCCGGAGCACGAATGTGGACCAGTTATGTGTGGCCGCTAGATGAACGGGCGGGAGCACGGACATGGCCCGCTTATGTGTGGACGCTAGAGGAACGGGCCACAGCACGGACGTGGCCCGGTTATGTGTGGCCGCTAGAGGAACGGAACGGAGGACGGAAGTGGACTGGTTATGTGTGGCCGCTAGAGGAACGGGTCAGAGCACGGATGTGGTCCTGTTATGTGTGGCTGCTAGAGGAACAGGCGGGAACATGGACGTGGCCCGGTTATGTGTGGCCGCTACAGGAATGGGCCGGAGCACGGATGTGGACCTGTTATGTGTGGCTGCTAGAGGAACAGGCGGGAGCATGGATGTGGCCCGGTTATGTGTGGCTGCTACAGGAATGGGCCAGAGCACGGACGTCACCCGTTCGACACTCCGTCTGGACACGGCCCGGATATGTGTGTCCGCACCTTATTGCAATGCTGGAAAGTACGTAGGAATATACAGTGGACATGAACGGATGCATGCGATCAGCCAAGATGCCTACATATGTGTCACCTGCCAGAGTTGCATGTTGACGTATCAGGCCTCCCACATCCCTCGAACTACAGATGCTCCACACCGTTACAGTGGCTTCGTAGCTTGAACAGTCCCCAGCTGACTTGCAGGGTCCATATATTCACAAGGCTGCCTTCATATCCATACACGTCCATCCCCTCGATACAGTTGGAAACGCGACTAGCCAGATAAGGCAAAATGCTTTCAGTCATCGACAGACCGATTGCGGAGTTGAACGGCCCAGGTCAACCCTAACGCTTTCCGTCGTCCAGTCAGCAAGGGATACACGAGTGGGCCATGGCTCTGAATGCACGCATCGATGGTGTTTCATATACAATCGATCATTCAGCGAAATATCCGTACCCACAGACTGGAAAGTTGCCCAAGTCACTCCAATATTCAAGTAAGGCAATAGGAGTCAGCCCCAAATCACAGGCCCATTTCATTGACGTCGATTTGCTGTAGGATTTTGGAACATATACTTTGTTCGTACATTATGAACTACCTCGAAGAGAACGACCTATAAAACAATAATCAACACGGATTCAGAAAGTATCGCTCTTGCGAAACACAGCTTGCCCTTTATTCACATGAAGTGAAGCCATCACATGTCGAAGCCATCGACAAGGAATCTCAAATCGATTCCATATTTCTGGTTTTTCGGAAGGCTTTCGACACTACCTCACAAGCGGCTTCTAATAAAATTACGTGCTTATGGAATAGCGCCCCAATTGTATGATTGGATTCACGAAAGGACACGGTTCATAGTAATTGTCGCTAAGTCATCGGTTAAAACAGAAGTGATATCTGGCATTTCCCAGGGAAGCGTTATAGGTCCCCTACTCTTCCTTGTGTTTATAAACGATTTAGGAGACAATCTGAAAAGCTCCCTCAGACTGTTCGCGGATGACGCTGTCGTTTATCGGTTAGTCAAGTCAACAGAGAATCAAAAGCAACTGCAAAGCCATTTAGACAAAATTCCTACATGGTGCGAAAATTGGCAATTAACACTAAATAAAGAAAAGTGTGAAGTAATACACATGACCACTAAAAGAAATCCGCTGAACTTCAATTACGCGATAAATCAGTCAAATTTTAAGGTCGTAAATTCTAGCAAATACCTAGGAGTTACAATTACGAACAACTTAGACTGGAGAGAACACATAGAAAATATTGTGGGGAAGGCAGAACGCTCCGAAGATGCACCAGATCCACCAAAGAGGCTGCCTACATCACACTTGTGCGTCCTCTCCTGGAGTACTGTTGCCCCTTGTGGGACCAACACCAGGTGAGCCTGACGGAAGACATTTAGAAGGTCCAGAGAAAGGCAGCTCGTTTTGTTTTATCACGTTACGGGGGGGAAAGCGTCACGGAAATGTTGCACGATTTGAGGTGGAAATCATTAAAAGAACGACGTTATTTATTGCGGCGAGATCTATTTACGAAATTTCAATCACCTACTTTTACTTCTGAATCTGAAAATATTTTGCTGGCACCCACCTACATAGGGAAGCATGACCATCCCAATACAATTAGAGAAATCAGATAGAAAACGGAACGATTTAGGTGTTCTTTCTTCCCGCACGCAATTAGAAAATGGAATGGTAGAGAAAGATTATGAAAGTGGTTAATGTACCCTCTGCCCGGTACTTAAATGTGATTCGCAGAGTATCTATGTAGGTTTAGATATAGATGAAACATTCCCGCATCCGACATCCATTGATGGCCCATCATTGGAACCCGCCGTAATCTTCCGAAGGGTTGGATTTCTATTGCGTTGAGTGATTCTCTTCAGTCGTCGCTGGACCCGTTGTTGCGGGATTCGCAAAGATGTCGATCTGATGTGTTACAGGATTTCACGGTGGTCGTACAGGAAAATCGCCACCTCGTCGCTAGGTGGGAGATGGCGTGCCTTTCGGGCGCCGACTAAAATGGATAACGTCCAGACTCACTTAAACCGTGACAACCCGCCATTGTAGCAGCAGTAACCGATGTAACGCTAGATTTGTCTAGCGTTATATAGACGTTAGTCTTGTGTAGTTCGCAAATGAACTAGTTCGGAAGAACGCTCCCACAGGCGAACTACGCGAACTACTTCGCAGATCCCTCGCCTCTTAGTTCGTCCGCTCCTTTTCCGAAGACTGACGGGGAACAGCGAGAGGACGCGAGAGCGCGCAGAATCGCGTGATTCCCTTCTGCAGTTACCTTCATTTCGAGCTGAGATGCAGCTCGGCTGTAGTTTCATAGTTCACTGCCACAAAAAATCTATTTTAAAAATAAAGTACTACGAGTACTCTGTATGCAAAGTAGTTGAATACCATTGTATTACCCATTCGTGTAATTAACTGGTTTATTTGCGTAAGTAATTGATGTCAAATTGCTCAAAAATACGGGTAATAGCACACGCTTTGGCAACACTGATTCATTATATAAAAATGCTGCCATAAAAAAGAGCTCTTTTAGTAGAGGTAGCAAAAGCCAAAAAGAGCGGACGAACTAGGAGCAGCGGACGAACTAGGAGCAGCGGACGAACTAGGAGCAGCGGACGAACTAGGAGCAGCGGACGATTATGCCAAATGTGTCCCGCTTCATAGTTCGTTTGATTCTTTTGCGAAGACCGACGGGCAATAGCGAAAGGGCGCATAGCAGAATTAAAAATCACGTGTTTGTCATTTGCTGATGAGTCATTTCGAGGTGAGCGTCTGCCTGCTAGATTACATAGTTCAGTGTTACAAAATTTCTGTTTTAATATGTTCTGCACTCTGCAATATCTGACTAATAGATTCTATAATGCCAAGATATAGAGATAACTCTAAACTTAAACGCGAGAAATTATCCATAAGCTGTTTCTTTAGGCTTGCGTGATATCGTTAGTGGCTCAAGCAGCAAGCGCATGAAGCAGCTAGGTGGGGGAACTTCTCCCTCCACCTGCATGCGCAGACCACGCCGCTCTGCCGTCACTGAGAGCGGACGAACTAAAAGAGCGAACTAGTTCGCGACAGAGCCGCGAACTAAAGTGAGCGCTCCCGATCGCGAACTATTATGCGCCAGTCTAATAGACGTTGCCAACCGCAGCGCCGTCGTATGAGTTTTACGTATCTCTGTGTTTGAATACGCGGGCCTATACCCGGGCCGCTGAAACTTTGCACGTGACGTTTACAAATAACAAATGAAGAGCAAGACACGCGAAAAGACGTTTGTCTGGTGACGTTTTCTGAGTAAGTTCTCAATTTCGTATGAATAAATGCTTCGAAGCTTATGCTCTGAACAGAAAATTCATTCTCGCTTCAAACGTTTGGAAAGAAGTTATGGTGCAGTGGTTACAAGGAAGAACTATTGCTACAGATGTGTCACTGTCAAAACTTCTTTTATATTCCCTCGTGAAACAGAATAAGCCTATTACGCCCACATATGCAGTAGACGAAATCGCAAAGGATCAGCGTCACAATGTAATAAGGCTGCTCCCGTATCACTGCCGTTTTAACCCTATAGAATTAGTATGGAGTGACGTGAAGACTTACATAAGGAACAATAATAAGTCTTTCACAATAACAGAGGTGGAAAGGCTGTTGCATGAAGCTGTTGCCAATGTGGCTCCTGCATCTTGGAAAAAAAGGGTCGAGCAGGTTAAAAAAACTGATTCGGGAGTAATCATTAACAGTTAATGATTTGTCTTGGTAATGACGACTATTTTGGCAGTGACGGCAACAGTTAAGATGGGGAGCTGGATGTAACTGCACCATTGTCGCCGTAAATTGGTGAGTGAAAAGCATTCTGATTATAAGAGAGAGAGAAGTAACTATCTTGATTATTGTTTATTTCGTATCTGCCATGATCCAATGGTTATTTTCGATATTGCTTTGCTCCGTTATTGAAAGCGTGTGCGTTATAGTGCTCTTGTCCACATTAGTATGCAGTCAGTTTTATGGTAGCAGCTCAAGGACGAATTATTATATGCACTTTTTTTTAGCTCAATAGCTTACATTTACGAGATGCAACTGAAAACCGTTTCGTCTGCTGTGTGTATAGAGGCTAGTGTTGCAACTTCGCTAAAGCAGTGTAGTCAACTTAACTCGCCGTAACGTGAAACGTCAAGTGCAATGTTTTAGCGGCCCGGGCCTATATTATTTTCTTCGTATAATTTAGTGTAATTTTCCGACTTGCTACCTAGAGCCGAGCTGAGAGTGGACCGGGGCGAATTTCCCGTGTGTTTGTCGCTTGAGAAGGAGCGACTGGGCGTGGTACAGGGCTGTACAGAGCGGGCGTCCATGTCGGTGAGTGATGGAGCAGGCTAATAGAGAGCCCGGCAGCGTGCATCGCATCCCTAACTGAGTCTGCCGCCACTCAGGGCTGCCACTGCACCCGCCAAACTGCATTTTCAAGCCCTGACACACGGGCGCGCTGGCTAATGTAGGGGGCGTTCACAGAGTAGCTGGGGGAGGGGCTCCTCTCTTACGTTTACACAAATACTCTG
Organism: Locusta migratoria; assembly: GCA_026315105.1. Taxonomy (NCBI): domain Eukaryota; kingdom Metazoa; phylum Arthropoda; class Insecta; order Orthoptera; family Acrididae; genus Locusta; species Locusta migratoria. Next base: position 666,122,301 of record CM048746.1, on the reverse strand, counting down.
CAAATCACATTTAAAGGATAGCCCTGAATAGGTATGGCGTGCACTAAAAGCTGGAAGCGACTACCGGGATAACGTATAGAGTGCACATGTGCGTTTTTTAGGTTAGAAACATCCCTCCACAGGCCCGTTACGACGCTTACTGATTCCAGTTAAGGCAGCACTCAGCACTATAGAACAGAGAAACGGAATATCAATTTAATACAAATAAACAATCCCTGGGACGGATTTTCGTCTCGAATATGTCAAAGACAATAATGATAAATCTGAAGCATAGAATTAAAATTTCTGATCCGGACGGGAATCGAACCCGGACCTTTATACTTGCTAGGCAGACGTCTTACCGTTAGACCACCACACCACAAACGATTAAGGCGCCTCGGAATAGTCTTAGTACGATTTCGCTCCACGTTACAAACTTTAATTTAGCTTCTGTGTTCCAAAAATAATTGCCACTACTGCCAAGGCTCTCCATTCAGCGGAATAGCACCTCGGCAATAGACATATTGGAACAATCCTATTAAGGTGATATAAATATCAATTTAATACAAATAAATAATCCAATATGTGCATTGCTGAGGGGCTATTCCACTGCATGGAGAGCCTTGGCAGTAGTGGCAATTATCTTTGGAACACAGAAGCTAAATTAAAGTTTTTGATGTGGAGGGAAATCGTACGTAGACTATTCCGGTAAGACGTCTACCTAGTCAGCATGGAGGTCCGGGTTCGATTACCGGTCGCATCAGAAATTTAGAAATTTTAATTCTATGCTTCAGATTGATCATTATAGAGAAAGGAAAGATTAAGATAGTGATAGGGCAGACGGGGCACGTTGGCCTTAGGGGGGGGGGGATGGCCCAGTCGAATTACTTCATACAGTAGGCGCTAGATCATCATAGGAATCAATCACAAAGTAGGTAGCACTGTCCCTCTCCTTATGCAGGGCCAAAATCGCTGGTGGGGAAGGTTTGGACAAGCTGTAGTCCTTAATTGTTTTGTGCGTGCTTCAGCAAAATTCTTCTCGTCGCTTAATGTGTGTTATTTAACTTTTGCAACGGGGTGAGTAGTATAATAAAAGGTGATACTTTGAGGATAACTAGTGTTGCCTGTAGTCGAAAATCGACCAATTGTGTTTACAATGACTCGATTAGTGTATCGTACAGACCATGAAGTAAACAAATAATGCTCTTCCTGCTTTATGGTTGACAGGTTCTTGTATGTACCTTCGTCCGCTCAGTAAAAATAATTGCCCTGGTAAAGCGAAGATTCCACGAGAAAACATCAGCGTTGTCAAGCGATTGGCTAAAATGAAGACTCACAGGATTCTCACTATTAAGCATCTGTTGCCAACATTATCATAGGAGGCCGCTGGGGCATTTGGTAAAATAAAACCGGCACTGGGAGATATGAAAAGGTATGTTTTACGTGTTAAGGAAAATGCCTGACACAATAACAACAAATAAAAGCGGAAGTAACAATTTCGGTGTTCGTATATTTATACAACGCCAAGAAATAATGTTATTTCTTTACTGCAATATTCACAATTCCAGAGCTGACAACATGTCGACTTCGTAGTTCCACCCGTGCACCGCTACATGTCTCTCCCGGTGCATCATCATTTATATCGGCCTTCTCGACTTCGTAGTTCCACCCGAGCACCGCTACATGCCTCTCCCGGCGCATCATCCTTTATATCGGCATTCATATGAAAACATCCATTCCCTTTAACCACTCGTAATCACTTCGAAAATGAAGCATTTGAACGGCACTCCATGTTTCGATATTCAATTATTTTAATACTGCAGAAGCGCTGCATTACAGCGTCTTTGAACGAGGCGAATAGCCAATCAGTGAGCTGATTGTTGGAGAATGAAGAACTTGATCCAAGCTGTAGAAGGAAAATTTCTACTTACTTTTACCACTTTTAATGGCTAAATGCACACAAAATATTTATATTCGTGAAATCTACGACAAATAATCTTTCGAATTATGTAACTTTCATTGGCCTTCTTGTACGAATAAATTGGTAATCTGTACCACAACTTTCGTGTTAGCGTATTTATATAATGAATCCTATATGGCATACAAAGTTAATTGCTTTAGTGAGTTTTCTAAAGAAAAGAACTTATTGTAAAGATGGCGATGGGGCAGGTTGACACAGAGAGGACGGGGCACGATGGCCAGCCGTGACAACCTATAGGAGCAATACTGCTTTTAACTCGATGAAAGGTTTTTTAATTTAATGATAGCAACGTTTATAAATTTTCCAGTTTATTAAAATATCAACATAATTGTCAAAGCTAGACATATTTTGATACGTTTCAGAGATCAAAAGATCGTCGTATTCACGAGATAAAGAAGTTGAATAAACGGGAAGCAGTAAATTTTATTTTAATCTTAAGCAGTTATCTGAGAAGTCAGAATCTCGTTCATTTCTTTGTTTTCAAAACAGGAGTTACGGCTCTGGTTTAAACCTTTGTTTTATTTGTAGTATCATAAAATGATCCGTAATTATAAAAAAATGAAAGGGGAATGATTTCTGAAGGTACGATGCAAAGAACAATTTTAAAAGTAAAAGAAATGGAAAGATCTGTAAGGACTGTTAGCGAAGACTTCAGGATTTCAAGAAAATCGTACTGGTGGTAATGTGCTAAGTATAAACAGACCTCATGTCAGTTTGCACAGGTAATAATTGAAACTCAAGAAACAGTTATTGAATTTCAACCCTTCCCATTGGGCCAAAGCGCTGGAAATAAATACTGAAGACAAACTAGATCAAAAGCTAGAAAAGCCCTTTTTCAAAAAGGAAAGATGGAGATAATGATGACGATGAGGAAGAGTCACAGTGACTTTTTGAAATTCAACTGGGAACAAGGAATTCAGTTTACGAAAAATGTACAAATGTTTGTAGAGCTTATGGGACTTAACGACGGAGTCATCAGTCACTAAACTTACAAACTACTTACGAACTAGCTAAGACTAAGGACGGCACAAATATCCATGCCCGAGGGGGGATTTGAACCCCCGACCGTAGTGGCCGTGCAGACCGTGACTGGTGCGCCGCAGTCCCCTCGGCCAACGCGGCCGGCAGTTCACTTTACCAACAGTAAGCGTTGGGCTCATCAGAGATGCGTGAAAAATGAAATCCGTGGACTATTTTATGAGTGTTAAAACTGTACTCATCCTTTGGAGCTGGACATTGATTAAAATTTTTTGGTTTGTATTAAAACCTTATAAATCGTAATAAATTTAACCTGTCCTGTTGTCATAGTCATCAATTTTAAGCATTTATTTCAATATTCAACTAGATATTCTGTACATTAAAGTATATTTCATGATAACTGTTTTATTTTGATTTCCTAGTTATACTTACCAGAAGACTACATGGGTCAACGTGCCCCAGCCTCTGGGCCAACCTAGGCGCAGATTGGCCCACTTGACATATGGCCAGTAATTAATCTTTTTCTAATACTTCAACTGATCTTTTTAAGCTTAATAACTGCCATCCAAATTCTGTAAAGACCTATCTAATATTTAACAATAATTTCATAAATTTAAATATGTCAAATTAATATTAACAAAAATTAATAAATATGGCCAACGTGCCCTAGTTTCCACTACGAGGTCGGGACAAACATCATGGCAACTATTTATTTTCTTGCACATACCAGTCCGGTTGGGAAATGTGACATATACAGACGAAAGTACAAGGCGTTAACTACGTGTGTGGACAATGAACAAAACTGAAATATCGTACGTAACACACTATTATATTACAGTAGTATACAGGGCAAAATGAACTTCACGGTGCAAAAGAATGACAACACAGATGGTAACAACTATCGATGTATCTCTTTAATTAGCGTTGTAGGTAAAATATTCTCAGGTATTGTTGAAAGGAGAGTGCGAGTATTAATTGAGGACAAGTTAGATGAAAATCAGTGTGCTATGGGTGGAACAGGCAATTGTATCTATGCTTCATAGATCTAGAAAATGCTTATGACCTTGTTCCTAGGAGGAAGCTACTGTCGGTTCTACAAGATTATGATATAGAAGGCAAACTTCTGCTGGGAATTAAAGAGCTTCACGTAGACAGTCAGGCAGCAATTAGAGTAGATGGCAAATTAAGCTCATGGTTCAGGGTAGTTTCAGGGGTAAGACAAGGCTGTAACCTGTCACCACTGTTGTTCATACTACTCATGGATCATATGTTGAAAACAGCAGACTGGCAGGGCAGGAATAAAATAGGTCAAAACAAAATAAGCAGTCTCGTATATGCGGATGACTTAGTTGTAATGGCAGATTCGATTGAAAGGTTGCAAACTAATATTTCAGAGCTCGGTCAGAGATGCATGGATTATGATATGAAGATCAGCATCTCCAAAACGAAAGTAATGTCTGTGGGAAAGAGATTCAAGCAGATTGAGTGCCAAGTAGGAGGAACAAAGTTAGAACAGGTAGACAGTTTCAAGTACCTGGGGTGTATTTTCTCACAGGATGGCAACATGGTGAAAGAACTGGAATCGAGGTGCAGCAAAGCTAATGCAGTGAGTGCTCAGCTACGATCTATCTCTTCTGCAAGAAGGAAGTAAGTACCGAGACTTTCGACCAACTTTGTTGTATGGGAGTGAAAGTTGGGTGGATACAGGTTACCTTATTCGTAAGATGAGGTTACAGATATGAAAGTAGCAAGAATGTTACAGGTACTAATAGATGGGAACAATGGCAGGAGGGTGTCCATAATGAGGAAATCAAAGAAAAACTGGGAACGAACAACATAGATGAAGCAGTTAGAGCGAACAGACTGAGATGGTGGGGTCATGTTACACGCATGGGAGAAGCAATGTTATCCAAGAGACTCATGAGCTCGGCAGCGGAGGGTAAGAGGAGTCGAGGTAGACCAAGAAGAAAGTACTTAGATTCGGTGCAGAATGATTTTGAAGTAAAAGGCATAACATCAGACGAGACATCAATTTTAGCCTTGAATAGGAGATTATGGAGGAATTTTACTAGAGGTACTATGCTCCATTTCTTTTACTTCTAAAATTGCTCTTTGCATCGTACCTTCAGAAATCATTCCCCTTTCATTCTTTTATAATTACGGATCATTTTACGTTTCTTGACTTCCGCGAGACATTCAGTCCCGTTACGCAAACAAATAAAACAAAGGTTTAAACCAGAGCCGTAACTCATGTTTTGAAAGCAAAGAAATGAACGAGATTCTGTATAAGATTAAAATAAAATTTACTGCTTCCCGTTTATTCAACTTCTTTATCACATTATATTATGTAAATGACCTAGTAGGTTACATCAGAAATTCAATGGTACTTTTTGGGATGATACTGTAGTTTATCGACGTGCTGCATCCTGGTAGCTAGAAACGCCTCACTCCAGTCGCAAAGTTGGTCTGGTATTCCACATGCTCGCACTCTGTTCACCAGGCGACGGTGCGATAACTGAATCTACTGCTCTTTCCACAAATGAAATCATCATCATCATCATTATTAGAGACTGATTAAGCCTTTCAGTTGCTCTATTCCTGAAGTCTTCCTTCGTAGGAATCAACATGGTTTCCGAAAGCAGCAGTAATGTAAAACACAAAACGCGTTTCGGATTTTCACCCACCTTCATTTGGCGTAATTACAGTTTTCTTCCAATATCTAGACATCGACGACAGTTTGGAAGCTGAAGACGACTCCCACATGCTATATCCATTCACAGGTGGCAAGTGTTCCAATTATTTTAGTGACTATGTCATGAAATAGTTCAATATACTGTACCTGTTGCCAATAAGGGTTTTCATGTTATTTTGTTTAAAAACGAAATACGGTAACTTACTCTCTGGATGCACCTCGTAGAAATGTGATGTATTAAAAACATTTCCTGCATTGAAACTATACAGTACCTATTAATAGATGAAAGACATTCACGAACGTATTTCGGAAAGAGCAGCGGGTCACGGAATTTGGAGACAGATAAGATACCAGAGATGACAAGAAACAGTGCAACGCTCCAGTTTGAATGGGATGTAAAGACAGGTACGCCAATTAATACATGGTTTTAAAGAGGTCACTAAATCCCAGAGGAAGTAGTATTGGTCATTTCCTGCAACCAATGCCTGTTGAGATGTGGCCATTTTACTACCGACCGGTAATGTGTGGTATCCTGCGGCATAGAAGGCTCTGAGCCATCGATTTCTGCCCTCTGAATATGCAGCGCTGTTGGAGTACGTTACCCTTGCAAACAACGACTATGATTTATGCACGACGCGGCGCCAGCACATTTTTCACGGTTCACGCGGCAGTACGTCACCGCGATGATCCTTTGGCGGCGGATTCGTCAACGATATTCGTTAACATGGCCTCTCTGTTTATCAGATCTAAGCCCTCTGGACTCCTTCCTATGTCTCTTCTACGCCCATCCCATTACAGATGGGCAAAAGTAACAAAGGTATGAAGAGAGCCACGAGTATTGAAAAGACTACTTGATTCCTTGAGAAGAGGGGGGAAGGGCAGTGGCGTAACTATGGGGGGATGAGGGGGATAGAACCCCCCAGAACCCGAAGAGAGAGAGAGAGAGAGAGAGAGAGAGAGAGAGAGAGAGAGAGAGAGAGAGAGAGAGAGAGAGAGAGATAAGAAAAGAAAAGAAAAAGAAATCGTATAACAGCAATCTGGCTGGTAAAGGTAAAGATTGGAAACTTGGGTTGTTTTACCATAAGGTTTCATTGGAAGGGAGTGAATTACTTTCTTCAACGGGAGTGGTAGATGGTAGTCTGTCTGGAAACTGACTAAAATTTTGCTCGTCAAGCCGATCTATCCCCCCCTCCCCCCAAAGCCAAGTCCTAGTTACGCCACTGGGGAACGGTGTTCCTGGATGGTGGTAACCGAATGCAGCAGTGCCTTTAGTGTCTACTTGTACTCAACATAGAAATTGAAGTGAAAAGGCAAATTGCTACCTGTCTCAACGTGTATTGATTTCTTCCAGTTTTGTGGTATACTAAGTTTTTATAAAGGTGTGACTAGTTATCTAAATAATCTGCGTACATTGTTCTGTTGGTCCCTGCGACTGTCACTGAGTATGGTATTAAGGACGGAATGAAAAATGCTCCGCCCAGAGAGTGACAAAAAGCTAAGAGTCAAAGATGTAGAACAGGGATACTGACTGCTTGACTAATCTTAGAAACAGCTTCAGAAACAATGATATCAAAATATTTTGACATATTTGTGCACACTACGTCGTGTTAGGTCTTATAACATGCCACGTGGCATAATGTTATCCGACGTCGCATATCGCACGCCAAGCAACATGACCCTACATGACCCCAAACCACATCACCACCCTTCAGAGCTCACTGCGGTGGAGAATTACACTCGTAAGAAGGTGCAAATATGTCAACATTTATTAATTTAAACCTCCCTGATAAACTGCTAGATAAGTCGAGAAGCCAGTTCTCGATTGTGGCCGGGGCATATTCGCCTTTTGTTGTAGTGCGAAAGAAACACTTTTCACTTTGGTTCTTTATTCTTCCACAGTTGATTTGCTGTTGTATTCCACAGACAGTTGTAAATCAGAAGGTCTTGAAAATGTTTTTACGAAACATTAAATAAATGGTGTCTTTTGGACAGTCTCGCCAACTCTATGACGTGAATTTTAGCTCACTAACATTAGAAATCTGCTTAAAATCCGCCAGGAAAAAATACATGTTTGAAGAAGATATTTTTTGTACAGTGTTAAATACAGTAGATGGTAACAAGTCAAGAAATACCGAGAGAAATTTGGTATCCTACATATGATATTTGTGATGGCAATTCTAGTAATTTCTGCATTTGCGAAATTCATCGCATATATTAGCCCTGCAGTAGTCTTGTGTAGTTCGCGAACGAACTAGTTCGGAAGAGTGCTCGCACAAGCGAACTACGAAAACTAGTTCGCAGATCCCTCGCCTCTTAGGTCGTCCGCTCCTTTCCGAAGACTGAAGGGTAACAGCGAGAGGACGCGAGAGCGCGCAGAATCGCGTGATTCCCTTCTGCCAGTTACCGTCATTTCGAGCTGAGATGCAGCTCATTTGTAGTTTCATAGTTCACTGCCACAAATTTTCTAAGGTATTCAAGAGTGTCTAAATATAACCCTCATACCATAGTGTAAAAATATAGAGAACTCAAAACTTAACATTGTTTGCTTTTATATGAGAGAAATTATGAATCGACCATTTTCTCTCGCCTGCATGATACTGTTGCCGGTTCGCGGGGTAGAATGTTGAGGATAACGTCGTATAAGCGACATTAACACTGTAAAGTAACGAACCCGTATAGAATTAATTAGCTACAAAACTGTAGTTTACTGGCTGTCGTCAGAATGTAAAGGTCGAAACCCATGGTCATCAAAGTCGCTAGCGTGAAGATCAAAAATTTCTTCTATTTCATTTGTTAATACAAAATCAATTTCTGTAATAAGTTTGAGGTTGACCGGACTGGCTTAACTGTCGATGCAACTGAGGCGGCCGCCCCTCCGAAACACAGGATTGGACTCGTCCAGCACCGAAGACAACAATGCGTTTCTGCGCTCGAGAACTTGGTTGTTGGTTGGAAGGGGGGGTTTGACTAACGACTTCCCTCAGCACCTGTTTGCACAAAGTCCCCATCCCCAACCATACCACTCATCTGCCATTGGCTCACTATAGTGGAGTGTAAGCAACAAATTAGAAAAAATTCTTTTGTTAATGTAATAGGTATATTCTTTGTGCCATATAATACTTGACCTGTACCATAGTAGTAATATTTTTTGTTGATCACTTCCAAAACTTAATAAAAATTAAAAAGTCATTTATAAAAATGCATTTTTATTCACGAAAACAGACGCATTTAGCAAATTTTATAGGTAATGTTCCTTCATTGACCTATTAAATAAATAAAGAAATCAATTTTAAAAATAAAATACTACGAGTACTCTGTATGAAAAGTAGATGAATACCATTGTATCGCCCATTCGTGTAAATAACTGGTTTATTTGCTTAAGTATTTGATGTCTAATTGCCCAAAAATGCGGATAATAGCACACGCTTGGGCAACACTGATCATTTTATAAGAAATCTGTCATAACAAAAGAAAGAGCTCTTTTAGTAGCGGTAGCAAAAGCCAAAAAGATCGGACGAACTAAAAAGAGCGACCTACTTCGCGGCCTAGCTGCGAACTAAATGGAGAGCTACCGGTCGCGAACTAAAATATGCGCGATTGGTCGCGAACTAAAATATGCGTGATCGGTCGCGAACTAAGACATGCGTTACCGGTCGCGAACTATTATGCCAAACGTATCTCGCTTCTTAGTTCGTTCGATTATTTTACGAAGACCAACGGGAAATAGCGAGAGGGCGCGCAGCGGAATTAAAAATCAAGTGTTATCCTTCTGCTGATGAGAGCCATTTCGAGGTGAGCGTCTGCCTGCTAGATTAGTTAGTTCAGTGCTACAAAATTTCTGTTTTGAAGTATTCTGCACTCTGCAATATCTGACTAATAAATTCCATAATGCCAAGATATAGAGATAACTCTAAACGCGATAAATTATCCACAAACTGTTTCTTTTGGTTTGCATGATATCGTTAGCGGCTCAAGCAGCAAGCGCATGAAGCAGCTAGGTGGGGGAACTTCTCCCTCCACCTGCATGCGCAGACCACGCCGCTCAGCCGTCACTGGGGCGGACGAACTAAAAGAACGAACTAGTTCATGGCAGAGCCGCGAACTAAAGTCAGCGCTTCCGATCGCGAACTATTATGCGCAAGTGTACCCTGCAGCAGTCGCGCGACCTTTCACATCGCCATTAGTCGTGCCTTACGGCAATAAATAATTTCAGTAACAAAAGTCGACACAGTAATTGAGAATATGCAATTTACTGCGTTTCACTAGTAGCTGTTTACGTCAATACCTTGGCAGAGCTGTTAGTTCTGTCCAATTCCACTTACATATCGAGTTTGATAAGATAATACACCTATTGTATTTCGTGAAACAAATGTTGCATATTTGTATCGTAAGCAGGATGAAATGTACACACTGATTACCACACTTCTAGAGTTGTACAATACAGTCTCACTCTTTTCTTATTGAACTGGTAGTACAGACGACAGTTTCATGCTCCAAATAGAAATAATAATTTGCCTCATTGGCAACGACTGTCGTAGTATGAATAATGCCCTCTCTGTATGTCAGGCCGCAGTAAGCCTCCTATCTGGTTCTTTCTGGCATTTGGCGGAATTCTTCTGCAGACTTATTCATATAGATCCATTTGCCAGAAAGAAATAGAAAGAGAATACATGTATTGAATATATAAGATGAACCTAAAAGGATTACGTAACTAATAGAAAACAGTAGACACCTTGAGAATAAACTATTATATGGGAATAATGTGTTACCAAGAGTGGTAATTATAGGTAAAGCTGATGGTCACACAGGACTGTCAGTCTGCAACTGTTGACCATTCCATCACTGCTGCTCCAATCCACGTGAAACAATGGGCTAACATACTACTTCTGATTGCAGGAAAGTGCTCTATTCATGTAATTATAGGGTGCAAAGAAATGAAAAGGAAAGCAAAAATAGATTTGAAACTTCCTGGCAGATTAAAATTGTGTGCCGGAACCGGGACTCGAACCAGGGACCTTTGCCTTTCGCAGGCAAGCGCACTACCGACTGTGCTATCCCGACAAGACTCACGATGCTGCCCCACAACTTGACTTCCGGCAGTACCTCGCCTCCTACTTTCCAGTAGGAGAGCTTCTGTGAAGTTTCGAAAGTAGGAGGCGAGGTACTGGCGGAAGTCAAGTTGTGGGGCGGCATCGTGAGTCGTGTCGGGATAGCACAGTCGGTAGTGCGCTTGCCCGCGAAAGGCAAAGGTCCCTGGTTCGAGTCCCGGTTCCGGCACACAATTTTCATCTGTCAGGAAGTTTCACATCAGCGCACACTGCGCTGCAGAATGAGAGTTTCATTATAAAAACAGATTTGTTCGGACTCTCAGTCTGTACACGGCTACTGCAACGTTAAGAGGCTGGCATGAGGCAGATATTTTAAACTGTGTGGTGTGGTATAGTGTGGAAGACTTGTTCTGAGAATTTCTCATTGCCTGGAAGCAATGTCGCAGGGCCAGAGATACATTGGAACGGCGCCTGTCATTGGCTGTCAAGAGCAGAGCATATCTGTGAAAATATCAAAAGGTATATACGGCTGGCCAAGTCTGTTGCCTCCTTTACGACGAAAATCTGCCTGTCTGCCTCTGGGATGACAAGGTGACTCCATGTCAAGGTCGGCATTGCGATCTAGAGATGGTGTGCATCTTTGAGAATAATTAGTGACTCTCAGTGGGTTTGCCTAGTGGCAGAAACAGTGGCGCTCAGTGTTGATTTGCAAGCTGCACAGAGTGAGTAGTGGAAATTTTTTTCCCATCGACAATAATCACTTCACGTCTGCAGATGTTAAAGAGAAGGCACTGTGATGGGCTTGTTCGCTGAATCAGCATACGTTGCCAACTTAGTTTTGACTATGGAAGTTTTGGTTGAATTACTTGAGCTACAGATTATAGGGTTTCAGAGTCGAGGTCGCAGCTGCTCCAAACGTAGCAAATGGCATTTGTGTGCTCACGGAAAGTAAGGTTTTTTTTTTTTTTTTTTTTTTTTTTTTTTTTTTTTTTTTTTTTTTTTTTTTTTTTTTTTTGCAAGGTCGCTTCCATGAAACACCAATGATACCAGTACAGTTTTATTCATTTAACATGTCAGCCCCTCTATTTCCATTCAGTTGTAGAATTTACAGCAGGCACAATTTCTCATCCACCATCTGATAGATATATCTTTTCTTATGATAAATATTTTGTTCATATTTGCAACTTGTGATATTGAAAAGATATCTTTAATGGTACAATCATGTTTCCCATTGCTGTTGTTGTTGTTGTGGTCTTCAGTCCGCAGACTGGTATGATGCAGCTCTCCCCGCTAACATGTCCTGTGCAAGTCTCTTCATCTGAGAATACGTTCGGCAACCTACATCCTTTTGAATCTGCTTACTATATTTGTCTCTCGGTCTCCCTCTACGATGTTTACCCCACACACTTCCTTGTAATGCTAAGTTGACAATTCCTTGATGTCTCAGAATGTGTCCAACCAATCTATCCCTTCTCTTAGTCAGGTCGTGCCAGAAACTACTTTTCTCCCCGATTCGGTTAAGCACCTCCTCAGTTACGTGATCTACCCATCCTATTTTCATCATTCGTCTGTAGCACCACATTTCAAAAGCTCCTATCATCTTTTTATCTGAACTCCTTATCGTTCACGTTTTTCTCCCATACAATGCTACACTCCAGACAAATGCTACAGAAATGACTTCCTAACATTTAAATTAATATTGGATGTTAACAAGCTTTGCTTCTTTAGAAACGCTTTTCTTCCCATTGCCATTTTACATTTTGTATCTTCTTTACTTAGGCCATCAGAAGTTATCTTGCTACCCAAATAACAAAATTCATCTACTACTTTTATTGTCTCATTACCTAATCTAATTCCTTCAGCATCGCCTTATTTTCTGACATTGCATTCCATTACCTTCGTTTTACTCTTGTTAACGCTCATCTTATATCTGACTTTCAAGACATTGTCCATCGCAATCAATTGCTCTTCCAGATCTTTTGCGGTCTCTGACAGAATCACTATGTCATCGGCAAACTGCAATGTTTTTGTTTCTTCTTCCTGTACTTTAATGCCCTCTCCAAATTTCTCCTTCCATCCCTTCCCCATTATTAACTTCAATTGTTTAATTTTTTTAATTTCATTTACAATTGTTTTCTGATTTTTAAAGGTAATAAATTAAAGTATTACCTCTCAGTAGAACAACATTTTTCAGTTACTGAGACACAGTTTAATACCACATTCCCATGTACGGTGCGATTATTTAGCAGTATCTCATTAAGTTTTTAATTAAAACAGTGGTCATTTAGTTAATTTTCCGCACAGTAGAGAACCTCATCTGTCTTGGATTGAAACGTGCGTTGCTTACTGATGAGTGGCCTGTGTGCCATGGTAGATTCGTTCCACCTGCAGAGCCAACCGTTGTGGAGTACAAACAATTGCAGATCAGTCCTTCTGTGCAATAGGAAGTGAACGAAATCGTCTGTGCTGTTGAAGAGACAGTCCAGTAAAATTAAACGAGCTAGGAGTTGTAAGACGCACTGCCATTTTATTTACGTATTATTTCTTTTTCATTGACTGCTGAACATAATATTTAATATTGTCACGTTGACAACTGCAGGTGCCGCGGTGGAGTAGCCGAGCGGCTAAAGCACTTAGCTACGGAGCGCGCGGTTGCTCGCCGTGGAGGTTCGAGTCCTCCGTGTGGCATGGGTGTGTGTGTTTTTCCTTAGGTTAGTTTACCTAGATTTAAGTAGTTTGTAAGCTACGGACTGATGACCACGCAGTTTGGTCCGATAGATTTACAGACATTTGAACATTTTTTGAAACTGCAGGTGGTGCGGAATTCGAAGGCTGGTTAGTAATAAAGCACAACACCTTACACCTTACACTTTACACTTACAACACGTTTATTGTGAACACAAGCGTACACTCAGTACAGACTGACTCCTGCTTGTTGTGCTCCACTATTTATACGTAGGAAGATTTTTCTGGAATTTACATCAAACATAGGAAACATGTAGAACATTGTACAACTAGTAAATAAATAAAATTAAATTTTGTTCTGCCCGTGGCGGGATTTGAACTGGGGACCGCAAGCACAGCGATCTGCGATGCTAACTAGTGCACCACTTGTGCTGTTGGAAAGCTCGCGTCATTGCTCCCCTTTCCAGCCGGCCGCGGTGGCCGAGGGGACTGCGGCGCTCCAGTCACGGTCTGCACGGCCACTACGGTCGGGGGTTCGAATCCCCCCTCGGGCATGGATATTTGTGTCGTCCTTAGTCTTAGCTAGTTCGTAAGTAGTTTGTAAGCTTAGGGACTGATGATCCCCTTTCTAAAAGAACATCGACCTGCTCTGAAGTTCCCTATGCGGCCAGCTGCAGTGTCCTGGGCCTTGTCATGGGTCCTCTGTATGGCAGTTCCGGAGAATCTTTCCCTTCTGCCTGCACGCCTTCCTTGCAGTGACGATAAACGGCGCCAGACCCTCCTGTCGTGGTTTCATCATTACCATAACGGTCTTGAGAGTCACTGAATGTGTGTCCGTTTCTGTCTATTTGTTCTCTGGGATCGTTGTAAGGCTTTATACGGAGGACGTGCACAATGTCTCTTCTTTTATGTCTTGCTGGTCTTCTACAACGCGATAGAGACTGTATTCAGGAGTCTGCCGTACTTCTTTCGCCCAACCCTCCTCTGTGCAATTTTCTGGCACCATTGGATAAACTCTTGTGTCGTCGAAACGTCTTCACAGAAGAGCTTGATAGTGTCTTCCGCAATTCCCTTCATCAGGTGTGAAACTTTATCGGCCTCCGTCATATCCGGGTTAAACTACGTGACATAAGGCCAAAACACTCTGTATGTACGACTGTGTTGACTCACCATGTCGCTGGGCCCTGTTCTTCAGTTGCTCTTCTGATAAACAGATTTGCCGCTGGTGGTCTCCAAACGCCTTCTTAAGTTCTGACTGGAATTTTTCCCAGCTATCGAGCTTGTTCTCGTTATTTTCAAACCACTGCTTGACCGTCTCGTCCAGGTAGAAATACTCGTTTGCCAAGCACATAATGTGATCTCACCTATTATAATTGGCGTCTCGTTCGAATACTTTCAGCTTTTTGTTTGGGTCCTGTCCAGCGTCTCCCGAGAACACCGATATGTGTCTGATGTGCAGCTGGCTTATCGGTGTTTTGGCATCCATGGTTCTTTTGATGCCACGGACCTTCGGACGGAGATAATCAGTATACGCTTTGTATTACAGTTCTTGTCAGTGTAAGCGACGACTCTTACACTGCTTAATCGGAGCCACGATGATGCAGATGTATTGCAGAATACCCGGCGCCTCCACAGAAAGTGTCACGTTGCAAACTGCAGGTGCTGCGGAATTCGAAGGCTCGTTGGTAACAGAGCACGACACTTTACACTTCGAACGCGTTTATTGCTAACACAAGCGTACACTCGGTACAGACTAACTCCTGCTTGGAGTGCTCCACTATTTATACACAGAAAGAATTTTCTGGAACTTACAAGTAAATCAAACATAAGAAACATATAGAACAGTCTAGAAATAGTAAATACTCCTACAAAGAAATAAAAATTAAAGTCGTACTGGCATGTTTTACGGTCCACTTTCGAGTCGCCTGTAGTTTTGATATTTTGCAAACATTTCGGACACAAATAATAAAAATATAAATAATAAAAATTGATGGACGATACGATTACGACTCTACTATTGTGTTAATATCTATGCACCTACCACGTAATAGAGTCTCGATTATCCGACCTAAACCTGCCGCGGCAAAGTCGGATAAGAGGAAAGGTAAACACAGAAAATAACACAAAAATGTTTGAAAAATGTATTTTAACATAGAAAACTTATTAAATACGTGAACGAGAACGGAATATAACGTTCAAACACATTAAACGGCACTCAAAGAAAGTGATAAGATATTACGTTACACAAAAATTAAACTAAAGTAGGCCAAATGAGTTAAAAATTTAATACAATACAAATTGAATTAGTCTTCATAGATATTTACTTACGTCAAGCAGTCCACTGTTCTGTTGATGAAAGACTTAACTGAACTACAAAAACATATTTGAATCTGTGTAAAGAAGTTAGCAATTAATTGTCTTTTGTTTGCCTGCTGTTTGCCATTTTAATTTCTATTTTTTAAAATATTTTTTATTCATTTTTTGCCGCTGAATAACAATGCCACCCCCATGAACCACAGACATTGCCGAGGTGGGGTGGCTTGCGTGCCTCAACGATACAGATAGCCGTACCGTACGTGCAACCACAGCGGTGGGGTATCTGTGGAGAGGCCAGACAAACGTGTGGTTCCTGAAGAGGGGCAGCAGCCTTTCAGTAGTTACAGGGGCAACAGTCTGGATGATTGAATGAGCTGGCCTTGTAACATTAGCTAATTTGGCTTTGCCACACAGTTACTGCGAACAGCTGAAAACATGGGGAAACTACAGCCGTTATTTTTCCCGAGGACATTCAGCTCTACTGTATGAACATATGATGATGGTATCCTCTCGGGTAAAATATTCCGGAGTAAAATAGTCCTCCATTCGGATCTCCGGGCGGGGACTACTCAGGAGGATGCTCTCATAAAAAAAAGGCATTCTACGGATCGGAGCGTGGAATGTTCTAACCCTTAATCGCGTAGGTAAATTAGTAAATTTGAAAAGAGAAATGGATAGGTTAAAGTTAGATATAATGAAAGCAGGGTAGTATTTTCGGGTTCGGTCTGCTGTCATATATTTTCATTATCTGGATAAGTTTCTTGATGATTCTGTAGAAAACTTTGCAATTGTATTTGCTCCAAACACACTCCCAATATTGAGCCACGTCTTAAGCTACGTCTTTCAAATGTATGCGGGTGCAACTTCTCTACCATGTCTTCTCCCCAGTCCATAGCATTAATTAAAGAGGAAAGCAAGTTTCTGCGATACTTTCTCTTCAGTGACTCTTGGGTCCCTTGGTGCATAGCCTGACATAAGGATGTGACATTTGGAGGTAATAATTCTTTAAAAATGTCTGAGCTCATTCAAGCTTTTTTTTTCGCACAGTTCCGATGAAAGGGTTGAATAACATGGAAGGTCGGAAAACCTAACACGGAAGGTCGGATGACTAAAGATCGGATAATCGAGAATGTCTACTGTATTCTTCCTGACCGTATTTTAACAAACAGCCAAAATTATTTGATATTCGAGTTTAGATTTGACAAATATACTCTTTCTTGAAGTTTTACTTCTTTAAACTATTAATTAAATATGTCCCCTATATTTTTATCATCACTTAATTTACTCACCTTAGGGAACGAACTTATTGTATAAATAGGATGGATGCCAAATAAGCAATATTTATTTTATTTACTCAAGACGACCGGTTTCGTCACTCTATGGTTTCATCATCTGGCCTCATTGACGTTAAAATGCTTATTATAGTGCTCCACATAAAATCTGGTAGGTGTACTGGCGCCATGTGTTGGTTCTATGGTGTAGTACTAAACTGATTATCTCTCATAGTAAGTGAATGCTCTAGTATTAGTATGTTGCAGTGTTGCACTCGAGACAATGTAGTTATTCTGTATGCAGTGCTCCCTATATCGAAAATTCGACGAATGCTGAAAGTCTGGTAGACTAATTCAATCAACAGAGCAGTTCAAGTCTTTTTAAATAAGACATCATGGTGTCAATGTGCGATAAAGTACGTCTGGGTAATAGCAGAAGGAATGGCGTCAGCTGATCGTATAGAACTTTCCTTTAATATAGTATTTCCAGTGAATTGTCTTGACTGTGTTAGCAGCATCGGCCACTCTTTCAGCTAATAAGTGTCCCCACGTCCTTCAGTGACTACTTCGTAAAGCACGTGGTTAAAATCGATCTTGTTTAATGGCTCTATATATTCAGAAGTCGGATTATAACTCTAAGTACAATTGTCTCTGCAAAAGAAGACGTCTTTATCTATCTTAATGTAGTCCGCCCCATAAATAAGTAATTACAAATTTTAATCACAATATTTTACCGAACAATTATGAAAGCAAGGAGGTTTCTGATGAGTTTGTCGCTCGCGTGTGTATATTATCTCTAGTGGCAGGCACAGAGCAGAAATATCTCTGAAGTGAGCATTCAGATGCGCAGAACAGATTTTCTGTCCTCAACATTAAGATGGAAATATTTCCTGATAATGGGAAAAATCTACTAATCGCTGACTTCATCTTGGTCCTTTTTTGTTCGGTATGTGTAAATGGCCTATTTAGCAACGCTTCCTCAACTTTCTTGTTGCTTCTGTGACACATTTATTTAAATATTATTTCATCTTATGTGGTTGCTCTGCGAAAAGGAGGTGGGGCTTCCTTACAGCCAATGCGGTACAAACCAATCATAAGAGCAAATAAATGTGTGGAAACAGTGCATTTATCGCAATATCACGTGTTAATTCCATCTCAATTTTGAGAAGATGCACAGTACGCAATGCTCACTTCATAGGAATTTCTACTCTATGTACAATTTAGTGGCTATACCTGTCGAAAGATGCACTTTTCTTTCCATGACATTGCAAAGCATATGGGAGACAGCTAGGCAGAAAAAAAATTGTGTCCTATCTGGGTTAAACTTTACTTGCAGTGGCAGCGGTTTAGTTTCCTATCGTTAGAAACGAACTATTTGCTTTAGGAGGAGGATTAATTTACTGAACAGAACAGCATAAATTATTTATTTCATCGTGAACATAAAGAAATATTTCCCTCACTCTATGTGACTGATTTTTGAAAAAGCACTCAGTGGCCGTTGCCAACATTAGTACACAACGCCACCATCGTAAATAAAATTGTACCACATCTTGTAGTGTATTACACCAATTTATGAGAATGAAAAATACGCAGCAACGCCATAATTAGTTATTTGGTGTAGTAAGTAAGTAACGTCGCCTCACTTTGTCGATTCTTGTACTATGGCGTTTTCGATGCATTCCTAAACATAACGCTCTCAAAATGTAATGAGGATACTGTTATAATCGGTGACGACTTTAATTTACCCTCGATATGTTGGCATAATTACGTATTCAAAACCGGCGGCAAATATAAAACATCGTCCGAACTAGTTCTGAATGCTTTTTCTGAAAACTACTTCGAACAGTTAGTTCATGAACCCACTAGAATAGTAAGTGGTTGAGAAAATACCCTTGATCTCCTAGCAACAAATTATCCGGAGATAGTAAAGAGCATCAAACCAGATACAGGGATTAGCGAACATCGAGTTGTAGTAGCGAGACTGAATGTCGAAATTCCCAAATGCACCAAAAATAAACGAAAAATATATCTATTCAATGAAGCAGATAAGAATTCGCTTCACGCTTTCCTGAGTGGTAGTCTCCAGTCTTTCAAAACTAAAAATGCAAGTGTAGATCATTTGGGGCTGACCCCCCGTGGTATACGAAACAGGTCAGATCACTGTTGCAGAAACAAAGAAAAACACATGCAAAATTTAAAAAGACACAGAATCCCCAAGACTGGCAATCTTTTACTGAAACTCGCAACCTTGCGCTGACTTTAATGCGAGAAGCCTATAGTAGTTACCACAACGAAATCCTGTCCCGTAATCTTGCAGAAAATCCAAAGAAATTCTGGTCATATGTGAAGTACACTAGCGGCAAAACACAAACAATACCTTCACTACGCGATAGCAATGGTAATACTACCGATGACAGCACTGCTAAGGCAGAATTACTAAACACAGCTTTCCGAAATTCGTTCACCAAAGAAGACGAAGTGAACACTTCAGTATTCAATCCAAGAACAGCTGCCAGCATGCGAAACTTAGAAGTAGATGTTCCTGGAGTAGTAAAACAACTTAAGTCACTAAACAAAAACAAATCTTCCGGGCCAGATTGTATACCAACTAGATTCCTCTCAGAGTATGCTGATGCAATATCTCCGTACTGAGCTATAATTTACAACCGATCACTCAGCGAATGATCCGTACCCAAAGACTGGAAAGTTGCCCAAGTTACTCCAATATTCAAGAAAGTCAATAGGAGTGATCCCCAGAATTACAGGCCAATCTCATTGACGTCGATTTGCAGTAGGATTATGGAACATATACTTTGTTCGAATATTATGAACTACCTCGAAGAGAACGACCTATTAACCAATAGTCAACACGGAATCAGAAAGTATCGCTCTTGCGAAACACAGCTTACCCTTTATTCACATGAAGTGTTAAGTGCCATCGACAAGGGATCTCAAATCGATTCCATATTTCTGGATTTCCGGAAAGCTTTTGACACTATACCCCACAAGCGGCTACTAATGAGATTACGTGCTTATGGAATATCTCCCCAATTTTGCGATTGGATTCACGATTTCCTATCAAAAAGGACACAGTTCGTTGTAATTGACGGTAACAGACGTAAATTGTTATTGTAATTGTAAATAAATAAATAAAATAAAATTGTAATTGACGGTAAGTCATCGAGTAAAACTGAAGTGATATCTGGCGTTCCACAGGGAAGCGTTATAGGTCGCCTACTCTTCTTAGGAGACAATCTGAATAGCTCCCTTAGACTGTTCGCGGATGATGCTCTCGTTTATCGGTTAGTAAAGTCAACAGAGGATCAAAAGCAACTGCAAAGCGATTTAGACCTAATTTCTACATGGTGCGAAAATTGGCAATTGACACTAAATAAAGAAAAATGTGAATTAATACACATGACCACTAAAAGAAATCCGCTGAACTTCAATTACGCGATAAATCAGTCAAACCTTAAGGTCGTAAATTCTACCAAATACCTAGAAGTTACAATTACAAACAACTTAGACTGTAGATAACACACCGATAATATTGTGGGGAAGGCGAACCAAAGGTTACGTTTCATTGGCAGAACGCTTTCAAGATGCACCAGCTCCACCAAAGAGACTGCCTACATTACACTTGTGCGTCCTCTTCTGGAGTACTGTTGCTCCTTGTGGGACCCTCACCAGGTGGGACTGACGGAAGACATTGAGAAAGTTCAGAGAAGGGCAGCTCGTTTTGTTTTAACACGTTACGGAGGAAAATCGTCACGAAACTGTTGCACGAATTGAGGTGGAAATCATTAAAAGAAAGACGTTATTCATTGCGGCGTGATCTGTTTGCGGTTTCAATCACCGACTTTTACTGCTGAATGTGAAAATATTCTGCTGGCACCCACCTAATTAGGGAGACATGACCATCCCAATAAAATAAGAGAAATCAGATTGGTAAAACGGAAAGATTTAGGTGTTCTTTCTTCCTGCGCGCTATTAGAGAATGGAACGGTAGAGAAAAGTAATGAAAGTGGTTAATGAACCCTCTGCCAGGCACTTCAATATGATTTGCAGAGTATCTATGTAGGTGTAGATTGTAACGTACTTATGCAACGGTTACATGACGCACCAGCACCGCGTCTCATTCTTTTAATACTTTCGTAATATTTTGTGTGTTGTGTTCTCCCTAACTAATATGGACCCCGGAATGTCTCTAGTCTTGCGCACCGCCGTATCGATGTTGACTGTTACCCCGCACTCTGCAGACACGCTAGTCACATCTCAGTAAAATTTTATTCGAAGTATCGTCTGGTACGCCCCACGTTTCTGCAGCTATATTTGACCCACAATAACTCTTGAGTAGCGACCTGCAAAGATGCTTTTGTGTACCAGAGCTAACCGTCTCCTTCCGGCCGTTTGGAGAAGGTTCACACGCGCTTGATAACACCCCCCCCCCCCCTCTCGACGACTATACACTCTCTCGCCAGTGGTAGCCCGGAGCACCCCATCGGTTAGGCATTCTGCCGAGGTCGACGCTTCAAGTGAGGTGGTAAGCAGGACTGATGCTCAGTGGACCGAGGTTAAGATTTAATTAATGTGGTGTTAGATACTGCGTCGAAATGCTCGCAACAGTCTTAAACTGTTCCTGTATTTCGTGCGGGATACGCGATGAATATTTCAGTTACAGCTACCGTCTGTAGTGCTCAAAATTTATTATCTAACGTGAGATTAACATAGTAGAAGCGCTTATTATGCCTTTGTTCTTTTGGTCCTTGTTAGAATTTCATTCTTTAATAATGATTAGTATGGTTCGTAACTATGATTAAGCAGTGCAAATCCACTACCCTGCTTTGGCAGTAATTTTCGTTGTAAATTGTTTAAATTGTAACGAACGTCCTTTGTCAGATATGTCACGTGGACTGGCTGTTGTAAATCCGATACCGGTTATCAAGTTGCTTCAGTGCCCCTCAGGCGAATCATGTTAGCAATTCGGTTATACACTACTGACAATTAAAATTGCTACAACAAGTAAAAATGCAGATGATAAACAGCTATTCCTTGCACAAATATACTAGTACTGATATGTGATTAAATTTTCACGCAATTTGGGTGCATAGATCCTGAGAAATCAGTACCCAGAACAACCACCTCTGGCCGTAATAACGACCTTCATACGCCTGGGCATTAAATCAAACAGAGCTTGGATGGCGTGTAATGGTACATATGACCATGCAGCTTCAAAACGATTACACAGTTCATCAAGTGTAGTGACTGGTAAATATCTGAAATAAGTCATTTTTCAACACGAAAAGTAGTCTATTACGCTTACTTTCACTCACTTCTGGCGTACGGAATTGTTTTTTTGGGGTAACTTGCCTGATGCAAAAAGGATATTTCTGGCTCAAAAACGGGCGTCATGTCGACCCCTTTTCAGTAGTCTGGGAATTTTGACTCTGGCGTCACAATACGTTTTTTCTTTAATGTCGTTTTTTGTTAATAATATCAGCTTATTCCCACGATTTAGTAGCTTTCACTAGGTGAATACTAGACAGAAGTCGAATGTACATTTGTATCACACCACATTAACACTTGTGCAGAATGGGGTTCAGTATTCTGCAGCATCCATTTTCAATAAGCTGCCACAAGAACTAAAGAATCTTAGCACTAATACACATGCTTTCAAATCTAAATTGAAGAGTTACCTCATGGCTCACTCCTTTTATTCTGTCGAGGAACTCCTAGAAAAGTTAAACAATTAAGCTAATTCATTTTTTCTTTATTGATTCTTTTAACTTTGTCTTAAGATTGTCGTGTGCAAAGGACTACTTAAACATTTTCTATTACCATTCTTGTGTAACAATTAATCTATTGACTTGTTCCATGACCATGCAGTCTCACTCCTCAATTGGGTCCTATGGAACAGAAAAAACCAATAAATAATAATAATAGAAAATGTTACTTTGCGCTATGGTCTCCCAGAGCACTGTTTGTACGCAATGACGGTAAATTTGAAGATATATAGTGTATACTGGAGACGCAACAACGGCTTTACACTGTTGATGACACAATAAATGTCATAAAAGGTAAAGTGGAAAAACAATGGTTTGGTTGTCCTCAGAGTCGGACTGATGGAATTCATTACAACTGAAATGCTAGAAAAACAAATAGCAAACTGCAAAGTTGAGGCACAAAAAGACAGTATAAACTGGTTGGAAAATAGAGAAATTGGACTGAAATAGGCCTAACATCTGATATTTTTTGTGAAAAGAGAACTTGGCCAAAACTGCAGCTGAAATAAGCGTTCAGAAAAAAGTAAGAAGAGGAAGATCTTCTTCTAATCCACTTAGGTAGGGTGAACAATTAACACTCAGGATAAAAACCGATTCAGCAAGAAGATCTCGAAGACCTGAAGTTCTTTCCATCGTTAATCGAGAGAGATGCAAAATAAATGTACCAGACGTCTCAGAGTGTTGTTAACGTGGAAGAAAATATAAATAGTTTCAGTGACAAGTTGACTTCGAAATATAATAGGAATAATGATAAGTAATTATAATTTCTTGCCTCTGTAAGTTTCGGTAACGTTAATTCTTCTGAGTTTATACAGTAGGCCCAGTTGTGGTATACGGTTAGTAACAGTTACTTCCAAGTCGCATGGAAGGAGTGGTATCTTCAAATTTTTAGGAAGTATATTTGTCACTTTATTTGCATTGTTGCAATTTTTTATGTTTCAGCCTATGTCCATTCTGCTGTTACAGTAGTCTCTGCGAAATATAATCCGCTCTTTATTCAAGTGTTGTTTCCAGTTACGTGAAGGCAATTGTTACACTAACCCTAATACATTGTTCAGTTATGCATAATTATACCGTAGAATTTCGAAGTCGTTTAGTCTACTGATGCAAAATAAAAGCTCACAACAATCAATTACGCATAAGCAAACAAACGATCATTTCCTTATTTTTTTACTGTTGTTTACAGTGTAATTACGTTGATGATCCACTACTAAGCGAAACGGTAATAACCCTTTCTCTATACAAAAAATTGTGAATTTTTAATAATGACTCTCCATTCTGTATCAATATGT
The DNA here is from genome assembly GCA_026315105.1 of Locusta migratoria. NCBI lineage: Eukaryota > Metazoa > Arthropoda > Insecta > Orthoptera > Acrididae > Locusta > Locusta migratoria. The sequence continues at coordinate 666,098,276 of CM048746.1, read as the reverse complement.
TCACGTTATGATGTGAGACTAGTATGTTATTCAAATATCACTTACATGGATGCTTATATACATTGTTAATATTTTCCATAATGACGACTTGGGAATCAATGTTTACCAACTGGTTTGATGGAATATGCACTTGAAAATGGCTTTGCAGCCCAAATTGCGATAGTGTGTCAAAACCAATAAAGACATTTATACAGTCAAATTGTCATAAAAGTATTAAAAAAGTAGATACTATCGTTGTTAGAGTTCCCTGCACACCTTATTATTTTCATACTGAAGACGTCCTTTCAGTAAATCTTTATAAATTGTTGCTAATCTGGAATGCAATATATATTTGTCCAAACTGTGGTATAATTTATTACAATCTGAGCAAGCCACCTGACGGTACCGCATTCCGTGACCGCCACGTTTATTTATTTGTTTACTTAGCCTGATCAGATTAGGGCCATCAGGCCCTCTCTTACATCGGACCAGGGTTTTATACATACTGTATTTCTTTACATGTGAGTTATCTATAAAATAATAATGATTTTTAGAGATAAACAATTAATAACATAATTTATACAAGTTGATTACATGTAAAAGGATGTAAATAACATGTATTATCTTTGTCTACTATCTACTATCAGTACCACTGAGACACCTTCTGCTGCTGCTGGTGTAATAATAGAAGTAACAACATTGATATTAGCAGATACAAGATGTACTTTTGAATATATCGAGACTGGTTAAGGCATGGCGAATTCTGACAGAAATAAGTTAAGAAAGCTGTACCTGGCGAGAGCAATGGCAGTCGGAGAATATCTGGGAGGAGGAATGGATGTGACGTACCAGGACCGTAGGGTGATAAAGACTGGCGTAATTATTGCTTTAATAGATAATCCATTAACTGTCGTTTGAAGCTGGCAGTGTTATTCAGTTCTCTGATATACTGAGGTAGACTGTTCCAGAGCCTGGTTCCTGCTACAGAAAAGGATTTTGAGAAACCGGCTGAGTGATGGATAGAGACAGAAAGGTTTTTGCTCTGACGGGAACGAGTAGTTCTGTTATGTTGATCAGATAAGAGTGTTAAGGTCGAGGAAAGATATGAGCCGGCCGCGGTGGCCGCAGGGACTGAGGCGCTCCAGTCACGGTCTGCACGGCCACTACGGTCGGGGGTTGCCCCCTTGGGCATGGATATTTGTTCCGTCCTTAGTATAAGGTAGTTCGTAAGTAGTTTGTAAGTTTAGGGACTGATGACCCCGTAGTTAAGTCCCATAAACTTAACAAACGTTTGAACATTTGTAAGATATGAGGGACAGTGTACGTTGATAAGAGAGTAGAGGAAACAGAGTGTATGAAAATCTCTGCGCTTGTCAGCACGGAGCCAGGATAGTTGCTTTTAAGATGGTGAAATGTGATCAAAGAGACGGATGTTACATATATATCGAACGCAGGCATTCATGATTAGTTCCAGGCGTCGTGAGCTTTCCCAAGAAAGACCTTGCAAGATAACATCCCTGTAATCAATAATTGGAATTACAAGTGTTTGTATAAATTTCTTTTTAAGATCGAGAGGAAAGAAGTTCTTATATATCTGTAGGGAATGAAGAGATGCTGATGCCTTCAGACACACGGCGGCTGTGTGCTCAGCCCAATTTAGTTTGTCGTCTATTACCACTCCCAGACTTTTTTCCGAGGGCGAAAAATCGATAGGTGTGTCATTTAATATTAATGATGGTTGAGATTCGCGGTATTTGTGGTTAATGAGCCTAGGATGACCTACCAGAATCGCTTGTGTTTTACTTGGATTGGTCTTTAATCCTATATTCTGTGCCCACTTTGATAGTGCACAAAGGTCAGAATTAAAATTTTCGATTGCTGTCTTCAGGCGTTTTGGTTTTGCACTTAAATACAACTGGAGGTCATCGGCATACGTGTGGTATTTGCAAAAGGACAAGACCGATGATACGTCATTTACGTACAGTGAAAAGAGAAGTGGACCTAATACCGAGCCCTGTGGTACGCCTGATAGTACTTTTCTCCACTGTGACTTTTCGGTGCCGGACGTGACGCACTGAAGACGCGATGTCAAGTATGAGTGAAACCATTACACCACGCCTTGAGAGAGATTTAGGCTGCTAAGTTTAGCAAGTAAAATATCAAAGTCCACAATGTCGAAAGCTTTGTTAAAGTCTAAGAAGCACATAATAGTCGCCTCTTGTCTAGATGCCTAAGGCGAGCAGCAGGTGGAGAACACGGCGTGGCGCAGGCGCAGGAGCGAGAGAAAAGTACTTGCAGATGGCGGGGGGCAGGCCGCCGGCCGCCGTACCGGACTTGAGGACGTCCGTCTGGTTGGCGGACGGCGTGGCGATCAGGTCGAACTGCGACAGCTTCATGTCCTCGGCGATGGCGACGGTGCGCTGCCGGTTCCAGCGGTACACCACGTCCGTCGTCGTGTAGCCGACTGCAACAAATGTTCAAATGTTTGTAAAGTCTATGGGACTTAACTACGGACTCATCAGTCCCTAAACTTACAAAATATCCATGCCCGAGGGGGGATTCGAACCCCCGACCATAGTGGCCGTGCAGACCGTGACTGGAGCGCCTCAGTCCCATCGGCCACCGCGGCTGGCGATTGCAACACCACACACCAGCGCCATGGGCACAGGAACAGCGTAACATATACAGAGAAGAAGCCCCCCCCCCCATAAACCTCTGTCCTACACTTCCATCGTAGTTCCGGAACATGCCAGCAGATGTCAGACACTGCTCTGGCTTAGTACCAGTAGAAGACACTAGAGGCACTTCTGAGGGTGCCTCTCGCCACAGAGTAACATATACAGAGAAGCAGCTCCCCTAAACCACTGTGTCGCGGTGGAGTAGCGGAGCGGTCTAAAGCACCTCGCTGCGGAGCGCGCGGTTGCTCGCCGTGGAGGTTCGAGTCCTCCCTGGGGCATGGGTGTGTGTGTTGTCCTTAGGTTAGTTTACCTAGGTTTAAATAGTTTGTAAGCTATGGACTGATGACCACGCAGTTTGGTCTGATAGATTTACAGACATTTGAATTTGAAACCACTGTCCTACGCTCCCCTCGTACTTCCGTAAGATGCTAGCAGGTGTCAGGCGGTTACCTGGCTGAGTACCGGTAGACTAAACTAGAGGCACTTCTGAGGGTGCCTCTCGCACGTCAGAGAGTAGCGTGGAGGGGAGGCTGCCACGAGGCCACGGCTGTGTCCGACATGCTGGCGTTTCGGGGGAGGTGGTGGTGGGGACTGCCGCTACCTGCCGCCTGCTCTGGCCAGTGTAAGGCCCGGCGCACACTTGACGCAGCAGAGGCAGAGGAGAGGCAGAGGCGAGGCCTCCGTCCGTCTGTAACGCATTCTTTCTAATGGGGCAGCGCACACTTAACGCAGCCGAGGCGGAGGGCAGGCGTTTCCTCGGTCACGCCTCTGTCCGGTTATCCGAGGCGCACAGTTTTCCAGCGCCTCTGTTCCACCTCTGTCGCAAAGTGAAATTTCAAGTCATCCGATATGCTTCGAAAAAAATGTTTTATGAAGAAGAATATACGCTTTATCCTTCTATGTATTTAGTTTCTTTGTAACACTTTTACTTTCTGCATAAAAAAATTAAAAACACCATTTTCCGATTTGTGCGTGTTTTGCGCTAACGCAGCTTCCACAATCGATTTTGCAGAAACTACTCACTAGAAAAAAATTATTTTTCTGTATCATATAGGCAAAAGCCACCGCATGACGTTGGGGAGGTTTTCTTTTCGTTATTGTTCATGGTTATTGTTATAATAAAAAATTAAGTACAACGCCTCGCATATTTTGAAGAGTTTGCAGTGAGAAAAGTAGTCGCTGGCTAGTTTGCGTTTGGTGCGTTTTACACCATACATTACTGCAAACGAAATGTAGCTAAAATATCGAAATGGTTTTTAACAGTGGAAGGAGAGCTATATCTCTTTCGATTCTCGAGAAAATACGTGAGATACACGTTTGACGCGACGCGGTCGGCAGCTACGCGGCACACGCGCGGCTGTTGCCGCCTGCTGTGCCGAGTGCGGAGCTGCCTCGTGTCTCCCTTCTTCGTATGCTGCCGACACAGACGCAAGCTGGAAGTGAACAACTTACTGAAACAGAAAGACAACGAGAGTTATAAACTGAAGATGATGATTGTGTATTTTTACGGTCTATAGTCTCTGGTTTCAGTAAACTTTGTGGCAAGCATGAAAGCACAATATAAGCTAAAATTCCCGTTACTACTGAATAATAAGTTCGGCGAAACCAGAAGGGACGTGCAACGAAATTTTTTTTACTGTCAGGGACTTTCTTCAATTTCTTGAAACACAATGTCCACCCCTTAGTGGAGCTTCAGCTCACTGCTAAACCATAGATGATGCTAGAAACGTCTCTCGTTAGTATTTCTCAACCTGAATTCTATACTACGTTTAGAAATTCAACATTTGCAAAAGTATTAGCATTAGCTTCACTAATTACTAACAAATATAATGGCTGCTGATGGTAATTATCATTAGAAATGATGACAGTGGCAAAATAGGAATGCAATGTAATAAAATACTGCATGTCATGCACAGCTGCCGTCGTAGAAGAAAGAAAAAAGCAAACGTCAGTATCTTAGTACTCAGAAGCATGGAAGAGCTACGAATAAAGACCTAAGTAATGAAACACTTTGCGTGCAAATTCATTTAAACAAGGAAACTATGATTTGAAAAATTTTTCATATCGTGTCACCGAGAAGAAAAGTGTTTCTGATCGTATTTACTGCGCCACAATCATGATTAAATATGTCAGTTGTATAAAGGTTCTTCCAATTATTTGCTGTGACATTTGTTTCACTGAATTATAAAAGAAATGATAGAAAAATAAATCTGACTTTAATAACATTCCTAAAACATATCCCTAATTTTTCTTTTGCGGGTATGACATGTCACACACTATTTTTCTTCTTTTCCTTCTTACTCAGCATGTGACCTTCTTTGAACTGTCGTCTGTTTAGTCGGAATAGCTCAAGAGCTTAAAATGAGCTTCCATGGACCAGAGAAGTTCAGCATGTATTCGTCACTTTTGCCTCTTGCTCAACACACCTTGCAGTGCTCTTTTACTCTATCAGAATACACACACACACACACACACACACACACACACACAAATTAAATTAAGTGAGTTTTGAAGGAGATCCAGGAATTAAATCTGATTGCACCCAAAGGTTTGCAGTGGACATGCAGCACTTGCTGTTGCAAGCTGCGCTGCCCTCCTCTGCCTGCGCTGTGTCAAGTGTGCGCTGACCAGCAGAGGCCTGCGTCTCGCCTCTGCCTCTGCTCTGCCTCTGCTGCGTCAAGTGTGCGCCGGGCCTAAGGCCCGGCGCACACTTGACGCAGCAGAGGCAGAGGCGAGGCCTCCGTCCGTCTGTAACGCATGCTTTCTAATGGGGCAGCGCACACTTAACGCAGCCGAGGCGGAGGGCAGGCGTTTCCTCGGTCACGCCTCTGTCCGGTTGTCCGAGGCGCACAGTTTTCCTGCGCCTCTGTTCCACCTCTGTCGCAAAGTGAAATTTCAAGTCATCCGATATGCTTCGAAAAAAATTGTTTTATGTAGACGAATATAAGCTTCATCCTTCTCTGTATTTAGTTTCTTTATAACACTTTTAATTTCTGCGTAAAAAAATTAAAAATACTATTTTCCGATTTGTGCGTGTTTTGCGCTAACGCAGCTTCCACAATCGATTTTGCAGAAACTACTCACTAGAAAAAAATTATTTTTCTGTATCATATAGTCAAAAGCCACCGCATGACGTTGGAGAGGTTTTCTTTTCGTTATTGTACATAGTGATTGTTATAATAAAAAATAAATTACAAAGCCGCGCATATTTTGAAGAGTTTGCAGTGAAAAAAGTACTCGCTGGCTAGTTCGCGTTTGATGCGTTTTACACCTTACATTACTGCGAACGAAATGTAGCTAACATATCGAAATTGTTTTTAACGGTGGAATGAGAGCTATATCTCTTTCGATTCTCGAGAAAATACGTGAGATACACGTTTGACGCGACGCGGTCGGCAGCTACGCGGCACACGCTCGGCTGTTGCCGCCTGCTGTGCCGAGTGCGGAGCTGCCTCTTGTCCCCCTTCTTCGTTTGCTGCCGATACAGACCCAAGCTGGAAACGAACAACTTACTGAAATAGAAAGACACCGAGATTCATAAACCGAAGATGCTTATTGTGTATTTTTACGGTCTATAGTCCCTGGTTTCAGTAAACTTTGTGGCAAGTATGAAAGCACTATATAAGCTAAAATTCCCTTTACTACTGAATAATAAGTTCGGCGAAACCAGAAGGGACGTGCAACGGTTTTTTTTACTATCAGGGACCTTCTTTAATTTCTTGAAACACAATGTCCACCCCTTCGTGGAGCTTCAGCTCACTGCTAAACCATAGATGATGCTAGGAACGTCTCTCGTCAGTATTTCTCAACCTGAATTCTATATTACTTTCAGAAATTCAACATTTGCAAAAGTATTAGCATTAGCTTCACTAATTACTAACAAATATAATGGCTACTGAAGGTAATTATCATAAGAAATGATGACAGAGACAAAATAGGAATGCAATGTAATAAAATGCTGCATGTACATGCACAGCTGCCGTCAGTATCTTGAGTACTCAGGAGCACGGAAGAGCTACGAATAAAGACCTAAGTAAGGAATCACTTTGCGTGCAAATGAAGTTAAACAAGGAAACTATGATTTGCAAAATTTTTCATATCGACATATCTTTCAATTTAAGACATATGAAAAGTATACCAAGTGTCACCGAGAAGAAAAGTGTTTCTGATCGTATATACTGCGCCACAACAATGATTAAATATGTCAGTTGTATAAAGGTTCTTTCAATTATTGAATTTGCTGTGACACTTGTTTCACTGAATAATAAAAGAAATTAAAGAAAAATAAATCTGACTTTAATTAAATTCCTAAAACATATCCATAATTTTTCTTTAGCGGGTATAATGTGTCACACTATTTTTCTTCTCTGTTAAGTCCTTCTTACTCAGCATGTGACTCTCTTTGAACTGTCGTCTGTTTAGTCGGAATAGCTCAAGAGCTTAAAATGAGCTTCCATGGACCAGAGAAGTTCAGCATGTATTCGTCACTTTTGCCTTTGCTCAACAGACCTTTAACTGCTCTTATACTCTATCAGAACACACACACACACACACACACACACACACACACACACACACACAAATTAAATTAAGTGAGTTTTGAAGGAGATTCAGGAATTAAATCTGATTGCGTGGAGAGGTTTGCAGTGGACATGCAGCACGTGCTATTGCAAGTTGCGCTGCCCTCCTCTGCCTGCGCTGCGTCAAGTGTGCGCTGACCAGCAGAGGTCCTGCGCCTCGCCTCTGCCTCTGCTCTGCCTCTGCTGCGTCAAGTGTGTGCCGGGCCTAAAGGGCTGTTTCTGACCGCAGCGCCACCATGGGACATCTTACGGAACTGCTGGAAACCCTCCCTCCCCGCACCCCGGAGCGTAGGACCGGGCCCTTACGGAGGTTTCCCGTCTGTATATATTTGTCTGTGGCACAGGGCAGCGGCACAGCGGCAGACACGACACACTACAGCGCACAGGCAGTCGTGCGGGGCATACGGTGAGTGACTGCTCGGTACCAAGCAAAGGTTATTGGAATATCCCTAACACTACAACGAGAACACAGAAAACACTTCTCCACCCAACAATAGATGGGGAAACACTGTCATTTTTGACTAGTTACCTGATGATAGTTCTGTTTTGGGAATGGTTCTTTTCTACTAGTCAACCGTCATATTTACGTAATTACCATCAGGTCACTGACAATCAAAATAATTCAACTTCAAATGTTTCGAAATATTTGTTGACGTATGATAAACTACTGAGGTCATCAGTCCCTAGGTTTACAAACCACTAACTTAAACTAACCTAAGGGCAACACACACACACACACCAATGCCCGAAGGAGGAGTCGAAACTCGGACGAGTGCAGCTTCCAAGTCCGTGGCATGGCTCACAGGACCGCGCGGCCGAAATAGCTAGAACCGAACAGTTTGTTTACTAGCAAAATATTTTTGATGTAAAAAGTAAATACGATTTCATTGCAATCTAAATATATAGTAATACCTTTCCCTATTTAGCCGACATCACGCACAACGATTTCTCTCTTTCTCTCTCTCTCTCTTTGTCTTCTTTTATTCCTACCTCAACAAACATGAGAAGCAGATGGCACAAAGAAACAAGCAAACTTGAGAAATTGCAACATCTTAAGCGTCAATGATTTGTCTAGGGAGGAAAAGGAAAAATGTGAAGCTTCGTATGAGCCCTCTTACACTATAGTTTAAGTAAATGAAAGCAAATTATGTTACGGTCTACATGTTAACTGCAGAAGCTAAAATCTAAAATTTTACGAATAATAATGGAGGACCTTAACTTTCAAGAATGTTATCTTCTGGCATTGATAAAAAATTCGAAGAAATATGCAGATTTGCCTTTACGTTGCGCGTAAAAACTACGTATTGCATAGCAGTTACGAATTTGTAAGTTGTTAATTATCGGTGGCCGTTGCTCGCCGTGGAGGTTCGAGTCCTCCATGGGGCATGGGTGTGTGTGTTATCCTTAGGTTAGTTTACCTAAGTTTAAGTAGTTTGTAAGCTACGGACTGATGACCACGCAGTTTGGTCCGATAGATTTACAGACATTTGAACATTTAATTATCGGTGATCAATGCTAAACGGAATACCATTTGTCTAAGTTCCTAAAGACTCTGAAATAAACTACAATGGGCGACGGACGACAGCTCGATACTACGAGTGAGATGGAACTGGAACAGAGTGACCGGAACGGAATCGACCGCGCGGTCTGCCTGGAAGGGGAACGAGAAGGTCCACATGTTAGTTCCAGTAGCTGGAAGTCTGTCATATATTGATTTTACTATTGGAATTGTAGAGAGGCTGTGTGAGCCACAGAGATGCACTCCAGGCTGAGAAAGAGAGACTATTGCAGATAACAGGCTAAAACAGACACGTATATCTTACGGGATGTAGGCACTAAAGAAATCTCCTAGCGAACTGCTGATGCCCTCAGCCACTGTCCCAGCGTGGAGGTTACCTTTCGGAGAAGATGGGCGTCTAGACGCTGTTGTAAGACGTTACATTAGCACTTGGTGGCCAACAGGCACGTTTTAATCTACATAGGAAAGTTGATACCAGTCACTTGGGAACAGCAATGTCAGTGGTTTCACGAGGCTAGAGTGAGAGGGTAAAGAAGAAAAACTGCAAGTTAGCAGCTCCCCTGAGGCGTGGCCTAAGGCGGAGCCTAAGGCGTGGCCAACTGACGTAAAACATTGTTGTTGTTGCCCACATTGGGTAGCGTCGTGACGTTTTACTTTCAGCTGAACAATGTTGCTACCAAGTATGGATTTTCTTAGTGCACAAACAAGCCATCTCCCCACCCGGGGACTAGCAGAAGGGACAGAGCTGAAACGTGGTTCGCTAGAGGACTCAGAGAGAGGGCAAGCCACAATTTAGATTGGTTGAACCAAGCAGCGGCCAATAGGAAATTGATAACTGTCGGGAAGTGGGGAAAAGAGGTGCGCCCACACCGGCCGTTAAAACCCCCGGTTTTTTGATAAAGAGGGGAGTTCTCAGTCAGACGAGTCGGGCGCCAGCCCGTGACTATCGCCGTCGGCCTCGGGGTGCTCCACGACAGTCTGTTTCTCGCGGGGAGTGCGTCTGTCTAGGGAATGCTGCTAGGGAACGTAACTACTGACTTCTGTTGTGGCAAACGATTTATACTTATTGTTTTTTTTTTTTTTTTTTTTTTTTTTTTTTTTTTTTTTTTAATAACTAACCCCAATGTAGTAGACTTAGAATAGGATGCAATAAATTCAATGCGAGGTGCCTAGGAGTTCCATAAAGATTCCTAAACAAGTATCCTCTCGAGTCCCGAAATCCGCATATCTAGTAGATGCCTGTACTGTCTCTCTGCAATCACTCCTCTCCGCTCGGGATATGCAGACTGACCTTGCTACCTCTTCCCTCTATCCTATGAAGGACACGACAAGTCGCCGCAACAGTTCCCAACCGGCACCGCCTGTGGGATTGACTAAGAGGCCCGAGGTGCACGGCAAACAGCAATTACTTGTAAGAATATCCTCGATCCTTCCGTTCCCTCCTGTGAACCGTTCCTTACGCCCTCTTCGTTCGCTAACGACCCATCTCCACCAAGCTACCCTCTGACGTCACAGGCGCATCCGCACAAGGCCCTCTACTGCAGTGTGCCGTAACTAAACAGACGAACCACGTGCGTCGTCTACTGGAATTTCTAACAAAATGGCATCTCACACTAACAAGGAAAGCAGTTCAGAAAAAATGCGCAGATATACATACTAATGTCATAAATGCGAAAGAAGCGATGAAACTGGGTATAGAGATAGCTTGAAGGCTGAAGAAGAACTTAGGCTACTTTATAATGAGTGTAATTCAAGATATTAATTGATTTTAAGTACAGTAGAGAGTGGGAGCGGACGTAGTTCGATTTATCGATTGTTCAGATTTTCGAACTTATCCCTTAAATCCTGTTTAGGCGTCTAGTCGTGCATATGGTCTATTGGAAAGCTTAAATTAAAAGAAACAAACAAATTTTCCTTACTTACATATACAGTACATATATTTTATTACTTTTCATCAAGAAATGAGCGAAATGTGAACACTTATATTATGATAATCACACATCACATAGTACACTAAAATCTAACCACTGATACCTTATTTAAAAAACTGGCTAATTTTCGGCTGCGTCAGCTTCGATACTCGCTTTCTGCCAGCCAAATCCTTTATCCGCTTAAGTAGCAAGAGCTGTACTTGAGTACTTTCTGACTGTGTTTCTTACCAAGACATTACACTTTGTAAAGCTGTAAAAGATTCAGTATGTGAAGGTGCGGTGTCGTCTGCAGCTTCTTCTTCACTGTCACCGCTGTCTTGATTTTGTGGCTCTTGAAAAGAGGCTGCAGTGTCGTTATCAAATTCAAATGTTTGTAGAGCTTATGGAACTTAACAACGGGGTCATCAGTGCCTAAACTTACAAACTACTTATAAACTAGCTATTACTAAGAACGGCACAAATATCGATGCCCGAGGGGAGATTCGAACCGCCGACCGTAGTGTCGTTATCATCCAGGATTTAGTAGCCCATGTCATTTTTATCGATTTCCAGCCACTCTACAGCTTCAGGCTCATCACATTCTTCAAAACCAGGAATCGACTGGCATAACATTAAGATGTCTTCGATATTTTCAGTCTGACTTTCATTTGCCTCTTCTTCTGATTGTTTTTCTTGTGGCCACAATTTATTCCATACTTTCTGTAAATTTTCATTGGTTCAAAGGCCCCAGGAATCGGATAGCATGTAGCAGGAGTTTTTGAGGTTCAAAGTTTTGGAAACTGAATAATACTTTCTTTATTATCTTCTGCCAAATGAAGCCTGCACAACATTTGTTTCCCTGTACAATCTTTTGCGTTTTTCAATTACACCCTGGTCCATTGGCTGGATCAATGGCGTAACATTGCGTCGAAGAATCATCACCTAAAATACCCTATCAATCGGATTTGAAAGTTCAATAGATGGGTGTGTCCGCGCATTATCCATTGTCAGCAGCGCCTTTCCTTCAAGAGTCTTTTGTTTGCGATACTTGTTAACGTTTGCTGTGAAAATAATTTTGAACCAGTCAGTAAATATTGTGCTATCGGACCATGTAATTTTTTCTGCTCTGTACTTGACTGGAAGCTGAGAAATATTTTTGAAACAGCGAGGATTTTGGCTGCTACCGATAATCTACAGGGGCAGCGCATGATCGCCACTGGCATTTGCACAGACCATCTCTGTTACACGTTCCTTTCTAACCTTAAATTCTGGGGCAGCTGACTAGCGACGGAAAGCTAAGGATTTTTGGGATAGGGCCTTCCAATGTATACCAGTTTCATCACAGTTGTAAACGTCGTGCCTGGCAAAGCCTTTACTGGTTACATAATCCAAAACAGTTGTTTTGAAAGCTTTAGCGGCAGAACTGTCAGAAGACAATTTCTCTGCTTGAATATTAAGTTCGCTTATCCCGTGTCGAGCCAACCTGTGATGGCTTTGAAATCAGTTGGACCTCCCAAATTTTCGTTAAAATAAAGGGCCTTCACAAATTTATAGCCCAGACACAGGTTCACCCAAACTGCGTCTCTGAGAAAACCACAAAAACACGGCATCGTCCAACGATCTATCTTTTGCTGTTCTCGTTGTCTTTTTGTGTTTTCCTTTCTCTCTTTCTCTCTCTCTTCCTTCACTCTTCTTAAGTTTTGACCATCATCTGAGTCTACCTTGGACACAAATTTCGGAGTGGTTTCTTTCTTCTTTTTTAAGTCTGAAATGATAGCCTTGCCCACGCCATACTCTTTCGCAAGAGACGACCAACTTTCAACATTTTGAAGTCTATTCAATTAACAAGTTTATTCCGATCGTGAGAAATCTGTGTTTGCACTTGAGTGTCCCTGGTGAAGACGACATAATGAGCGAAACGAAACTATAATGCACTCAACGATTAATTTACACGAACTAAGAAGTAACTGACCACTATACTACACAACTGATCTAAATCTCTAGCGTTGGCGTACTGAGCCGATGGTGGCAAACTGAGAAACGAGAGAATGGAACAGCTGGCTGTGGTGGGGAGAGGGAACGAACGCCAAGCACAGGTGGCCGCCGAGGCCTGGGGAAAGCCAGAGGCTGCGGAATCCCTCATCATGGGAAATGGGAAATGGGAACTATACTCTGATTAAAATTACTTGCTAGTTGACAGTGTAAGGTAACCCTTAAGGTAAGCCTTACATTATAACGAGGAATGAGCTTCATTTTGAAACATATTATTCGTTTGAACCTGTTTATAGTGAATATATAGTAATTAACTTCTTATGTGACTTAATTATCGTGATGCATAATGTATGTACGTAACTTAACTGTGGACGTTTTCTGTCATTTATTAATTATTTGTATTGTAATTGATTATGTATATATTATTTTTTTGTACTTTGTATGTTTTCTATATGACTGTCATTACTTGTTATGTTTAATTTGTCACTGTAAAATATTTCTCTGTGAACAGTCATCGATATGGCTCCTCAGGTCAGAGACTTTATCGTATAGCAGCGCTCACCTGGCAAGCAGCAGTATCTGCCGCCCCGTGACGTAGATCAGACGTTCGTACGCGGTCCGCGGAGTGCTCAAACAATATAAGTAATAAAGTTAAAACAAAGTGAAAGTTATAATTTGTCAGAAGTCCAACGATATGAAAGTTTATGTGAAACCTGTGAACATAAGTGAAGTAAGAATTGATGTTAATGAAACATTTATTCGTTCGTTCTGCTGAGGCAGAAATTCGTTTTTTGTTCGGTAACCGTCCCAGACGTCCGAAACGCGGTAGCGTCATCGCGGACGCTAACGGTCGCGATTAATTACGCGATTTGCGAAGCATCACGGCGAACTCCTAGCAAGCTGCCAAAGGAGGAGCCAACATCAAAATGATATCTGTATGAATTTATGTACCATTTATATGACTGCAGAGTACCACGTCGCTGGACTGATAAATAAGATAAGTTAAATGCTATTGGTTGAAATTTGCTGTGAATACATGTTTAAGTTTTGTTTAAATACAGGAACATTAGGCAGTACTTTTGCTATCTTATTTGAACCACTATTTAACCACTCATAATTAATATAACAATTCTCAATAATGCATGAACAATATTTCTACACAATTTTACAATAAAGTGAGTGTCATTAATTGTTAGTGACTGTAAAAATCATTCAATTGAGATAATTTTGCTAAAATTGATGGTAGAATATAACAGACAGTTGAATTAATGAATAATTGTTTTATTTCGTGTTGCACTAAGTTCAACAATAATAGCCACTGCCACATCTATCCTATAAAGAACCAAACTCGTACAATTGCCGTATGCATAGCATCAATTAAGAGTGATTTACTTAAATTTCCTATTTGCTTGAGTGAATTAATTTTTATTAGATACTGACTATAGTGGTAGGGTTGCACCCATTTGCCAATCACTTGATGTTAAAATTCTACTATTCATAATTTTCTGAATTGTCAGTACCGTTAGCGTACTAATTGAGTCATACGTATTGCAGAGACGGAGTAAGTTAATTTCTGCTATCTGTGTGTGCACAGTCTCTGTAAAGGAAAGGTGAGTGATCTTTTGAAATGTTTGTCAGATAGGGCCATAGTATTTGTTAATTACACTAATTGTCTTGCCAAATATTTTCAAAATTTAACTACACCACTTGCATTAATCACGAGTTTAACGTAACCAACCACGAAATTAAGGTCAGGTTTGTTATGTTGCTCAAACATCACAACAGCCACCACAGTTAATAACATGTAAAACATTTTTTTTTACATCCACTCACATTCTTCTTCAATAAAATAAACATCTTTTTATCCAATATTACCAACAAATATTTCTTTCCTTACAAATGGCGAACCTTGCCTAGGATAGATTGTGGGCGGAAAATTGCCGTTGGTCTCAGTACTTAACTAACAATACTAATTAATTGTATAACTTAGTATTGCAAAAGTCTGTATATTGTACTGTATATTACTATCTAATTAGCACTGCGCACTGCGCACTGCATTGAAATTTGTATTTTTGGAATTTGAAAATTGTTAGCCATAATTGTGACGTAACAGTCAGGTAGTAGTATGATCACGCGACAAACAGTAGCCCGCGCAGCCAAACAATCGATCTCAAGGACAACTGAAACAATGAGTGACGCAAATTGCATTTCAAAACAAGCAACTGCTTCAGACTTTGTAATTTTATTACTGGTAACGACATGTCACTAACAGGAGTAGATAGTAGTAGATCGCGAGATTCAATTGATCAGAGACTAGCAATGAATGTAGGTCATCATCAGAATCTTATTGCAATACAGCAGGAGATTAGCAATGAGTTGACAGATTCGCAAACTTACGTTAATGAACCGACAATGAACGAAGGAAACGAAAACAAATTGGAATCGCAGAAAGGAAATAGAGCTGAGAAAGATATGTTAGATTTACTTTTAAAAGCAATGCAGGGATTGGAAGAAAGACAGAAACAGAGTACGGCAAAATTAATGCAGGAATCGGAAGAAAGACAGGAGCGAAGAATGCAGGAATCGGAACAAAAAATAAAGGAATTATTTCAAGAACAGGAATAGGAAACGTCTAAGATACGACCATCAGTCGAAGAACAAAAGCAGGAAACATCTAAATTAATACAAAAATTGAATGAGACAGCAAATGTAATGCGAGTAGTAGGTGATAAACGTATTGAGGAAAGGATAGAACGCGAACTCCGAGAACATAGGCAAAAATGTAACGAAGCTATTCTTGAAAGTCATTAGAAGAATCTTTTAATGAAAAAATGCAAAAACTGAATTCTGAAATTGATGAAAGGGTAAAAGGAATTGAAAACTAAACCGACTTAATTAAAACGGCCTTTGCCAATGAAAAGACGAGATTCGCCAAGGACACAAAAGCAATACAGAGCCAACTGAAAACTAGGAATAAGAAATTAACTCAGCATGATGACGAAATAAAAGCGTTGCATCAGAAGTTAAAGGAACAACATGAGCGAATAGAAGAGATAGTACAAAGCCAGAGTACATCATCGCGCACATTAAGTATTGGAAA
Organism: Locusta migratoria; assembly: GCA_026315105.1. Taxonomy (NCBI): domain Eukaryota; kingdom Metazoa; phylum Arthropoda; class Insecta; order Orthoptera; family Acrididae; genus Locusta; species Locusta migratoria. Next base: position 666,082,518 of record CM048746.1, on the reverse strand, counting down.
ACAATCACCACTGGCGCGAAGTGATGAAGTGATAGCGTCAGGCTCCGATATGCAGGTAGAAGATAATCGTCAACCATTAATCAGACAGAATGAATGTCGAAGCTTTGATCTAGGCTCAGAAAGGACGGTCCGACAGCTTCGACACGTAAATGTATGTGCCGAATCGGACTCAGCCTATGTGAAAACGGTGGCATACAATAGCGACCGAAATACGTATGAACGTAACTAAGAAACAAGAACAAAAAATATGAGCAGTAAATATTTGGTAAATTATGTGCAGGGACGAAAACTACCGACGTTCAATCCAAAAGGCAGACTACATATAATAGACTTCTTACAGGCAATTGAGGTATGTTTCCTCCAGAGTGGAATGACGACATGCGCTGTGATTACGTCATAAGTAAAGTTCATGCGGACGTACAACCAGAGTTTATTGAAATGTATAATGAAAGCAGAAATTATAGTCAGTTCAGATATCTAGTACTGAAGAAATATTGGTCCGATGCGAAGCAAGAAGAAGTAATTAGAGAAATTTATGAAGCCCCAATGTACAAATTTAGCAAATTTAAAACAATGGCGGAATACTTCAAACATTACTGGTACGAGAACAAACATCTAGACAGCCCCATTAACGAAGCCAGCTATCTTAAGATAATGAGAGCAAGGCTGCCTATATGGATGAAGCAACATTTAGTTTGCACACGAGTGACAACAGTCGACCAAATGATTGAGTTATTAGAAGAATTTGATAAGCTGCAAGAGATAAACGTGGATCACAGACGATGGGACCAGGAGAGGGAAACTAATAATGAAGAAAGGAACGGATCAAGAAGCAGTTATCGAACAGAAAACAGCAATGACAATAATGAGAAACCACGTGATACGCCAAATGAAGACCGAAGAAGTGAAAGAAGAGACAATCGTCAGCAAAGCAATTATCATAGCAGACAATTACATGATGATAGAAAAAGCTTTAATCCTAGAGAAAGCAATGAATATCTGAACAGAAAACTAGAAGAAAATGAGTGGGAGAAGACCGGCGCCAAGCCGAAGAACAATTACGACCTGCGTGGAGACCATCCAAACAATAGCGGAGGGTTTCAAAGAAGATACGACAACCGTGAAGGAAGTCCACGTTATGAAAAATCAGCGACACGAGACAGACAAGTCTGTGCAATAGATACGCGCGCAATGACTAAAGGCGCTATCGCAAATCAAAGTTGGCGAAATTCCGGCGTAACTTCAGAAAATGACAGGTCAAAACAGTTAAACTAAATGAGCTGCTCACTGCACCACGATGTGTGGCTGCGATAATGCATATAGGGGTAAACAATAATCACCCCGTTTATATGGGCTCCCAAAACCGGATTTCGTAAACCGATTTCCCAATTCCGCTTTTGGTTGGTCATGTAAACACTCCAAAATCGATTATGGAAATCCACTTCTCTAAAGCGGTTTTCCAGTACCACAATCGATTTTTGTGCCCATGTAAATGCAACCGTTTTTGAAGCGTTCTTGGCTTGTCAGATACTGTTTTTTTGGTAAGAATTTTCGGCACATATCTACAGAGTGATATTTTCCAATACGGAATGAAAGTATTAATATTAGAGTGAGCATGAACCTGTGTGTTTAAGTAAAGAAAAATAGCAATTATGCTGGCTAACTAGGGGACTGAATCAGCTGTTTTTCAGCCGCCATCTTAAGTGGATTAGGAAATCCGATTCAGGCTGTGCCATGTAAACACAACAGCGAAAAACGGTTTACGAAAATCGGTTTTCGTCTTCTTGAAGATGTGTTACATGTAAACGTAGTGAATGAAGCTGTCCCGCAAATAACTGAGACAGAAGTAAGAGGAGACGAATATGAAGTGAACAATGAACGATTTTGGCTACAGGAAGAATACAAGGATTTAATTAATAATGTAGGAAACTTAAACAGCGACGTGAATCAGGCCGGCCGCGGTGGCCAAGGTGACAGGCGCTCCAGTCATGGTTAGCACGGCCACTGCGGTCGGGGGTTCGAATCCCCCCTCGGGCATGGATATTTGTGCCGTCCTAGTTCATAAGTAGTTTGTAAGTTTAGGGACTGATAACCCCGTAGTTAAATCCCATAAGCTTAACAAACATTTCAACATTTTGACGTGAATCAAGTTAATTATTCCAGAAACAAGCAAATGAATAATCTCAAGAAGACCAGAAAGGAAGATGTTGAATGTTGTCCAAAATTAAGCATTCTAGTAGGGCAGAAAAGGTATGAAGCGCTACTAGACACAGGATCGATGACTTCCGTCGTGACGAAAAAATTGTATTTAGATTTCAAGAAACAAGTACATCAAATTAAAGAGATAAAATCCGGAGGATTAAAAGTATTCGGAGCATTTTCTGACCGACATGTGGAAGCACACTCGAGAATAATCTTGCCATTCAAAATGAATGAACTTGACCACATATTACACCATAAATTTAAAGTCGTGGAGGGCGTCAACATACTCTTTGTAATTGGATCTGATTGGCTGCGGCAGCAGAAAGGTGTTGTTGATATCAGGAATAATCAACTAATATTTGATGATGAAGGAACAGAGTATATGACTGAGCTACTCACACAAGAGGAACCTAAATTTGGCACTTTCAACATTAAATGCGTTGATATGCCAGAACGAAGAAGTTTAATGAGAACGTCCTGGGAACAGAAAGGTACAAGTAAACGGTTTGAGTGGAAGAAGACGAAACCCGTGGAGGATTGCGAAGAGCTACAACTGATTAATAAGAAATGTATTTTAGAAGTGGCGAGAGAAGACTCGCGAAAACAAGACTGGGTTGGGACCGTGCAGAAGCAAGAAGATAACCCGATACAGACAACAGTCAACAAAAATGTACAAAATAGTCACGAAAATACTCATGAACCGTTATGGTCATACCAAAAATGTCACATCGTGAAAGACGGCACTGCAGAATTAAACGAACGCATCAGCCAGGCGAATGTCGCACTAACTAGAGAGAATGAATTTGTTGACACGTCAGAAGATGAAGACGAAGAAGAAAATGATAGTGAAGAATCACTTCATACTGACTCTGCAGACTCAGATGAAAATTATAACACAATGTCAGAAGAGGATGCAATACCATATAATAAGATGATGATAAGCATTGCAAAGCATCGTAGTGAGACTGAAAATAAAAGAAAATCGGCAATAACAGTCACACTGAAAAATAGAGCGAGACTAAAGAAAAATGATGTATGCAGGAAGATAGCATATAATCGAAGGCACAAAGTAAAAATGAAGACTCTCACTGACAGTGGTGAAGATGAACTTCACCACAACGCGAATTAAGGGCGCGAATAAACTTGTTAGGTTGTAGATATTAGGATTCCTCAAAGGCATGTAGGAAATAGAATACCACCTAAGTTTACATTTGAATTGAAATGAAGAGTAATATTTGTATATTATTTTGTTAAATTTGTAACAATGTGTATTGTAATTAATGTAATTAATCATTGTAAGTAATGTAAAGGGTCATAGACTAAGTGTTCAATCAGTGACATAGCCTCTACACAAAGAGCGTCATTCAGGAATGCGACATATGTGCGCTGTGATAATTATTTTGCTACTGTATAAAATGAATGTAGTGCCAAAAAGGCTTAGACGGTTGGACGTTTTCAGAAACGCCGACTGTAAATAACAGAGTGGAAGGAGGAGGTTTGCGCCTGCTACCGGACTACAGTCGCCTGCGGCAAACACCAATACGCCGACAGCAGAGTTCCCGAGCCAGCGACAACAATGCCTTCGCTCGACCTGCAAGCAGCGGCACCGCGCCTCGCCCACCCCACCACCTCTCGGCGGTACAACAAAGTGTGAGTGCTGTGTTTATGCGAGTGGAATGCGTGTGTCACGTTGCTGTGCTTACAAACAGTGTACCCTGTGCCCGTTAGCTGTCAATCTAGACGTCAAATTCAACAGGTGCACCTGCACCAATATAACATAATCAGAATGTTTAAATATTTGTATATGTGTAATAATGAAACAAATTAATTTGTTTAATGATAAAAAAATTCTCATCGACAAGTTTGTCTCTTAATTTTTTTTTCTTTTTTTTTCTTTTTTTTTTTTTTTTTTGTTAACGGAGGCAGTGTGTAAGGTAACCCTTAAGGTAAGCCATACATTATAACAAGGAATGAGCTTCATTTTGAAACATATTATTCGTTTGAACCTGTTTATAGTGAATATGTAGTAATTAACTTCTTATGTGACTTAATTAATTATCGTGATGCATAATGTATGTATGTATGTTCAAATGTTTGTTAAGCATATGGGACTTAACTACGAGGTCATCTGTCCCTAAACTTACAAACTACTTATGAAATACCTTGTACTAAAGACGGCACAAATATCCATGCCCGAGGGGGGATTCGAACCCCCGACCGTAGTGGCCGTGCAGACCGTGACTGAAGCGCCTCAGTCTCCTCGGCCACCGCGGCCGGCTATGTATGTATGTAACGTAACTATGAATGTTTTCTGTCATTTATTTATTATCTGTATTATGATTGATTATGTATATATTATTTTATTTTATTTGTGCTTTGTATGTTTTCTATATGACTGTGATTACTTGTTATGTTTAATTTGTCACTGTAAAATATTTCTCTGCGAACAGTTATCGCTATGGCTCATCACGTCAGAGACTCTATCGTATAGCAGCGCTCGCCTGTGGGAGAGCAGGCAAGCAGCAGTATCTGCCGCCCCGTGACGTAGACCAGACGTTCATACGCGGTCCGTGGAGTGCTCAAACAATATAAGTAATAGAGTTAAAACAAAGGGAAAGTTATAATTTGTCAGAAGTGCAACGATACGAAAGTTTATGTGAAACCTGTGAACATAAGTGAAGTAAGAATTAATCTTAATGAAACATTTATTCGTTCGTTCTGCTGAGGCAGAAATTCGTTACGTGTTCGGTAACCGTCCTAGACGTCCGAAACGCGGTAGCGTCCTCGCGGACGCTAACGGTCGCGATGAATTACGCGATTCGCGAAGCATCACGGCAAACTGCTAGAAAGCTGCCACAGGAGCAGCCACTATCAAAACAATTTCTATGTGAACTTACGTAAGAATTGTGCAGAGTACCACATCGCTGGACTGATAAATAAGATAAGTTAAATGCTATTGGTTGTAATTTACTGTGAACGCATGTTTAAGTTTTGTTTAAATACAGGAACATTAGGCAGTACTTTTGCTATGTTATTTGAAACACTATTTAACCACTCATAATTAATATAACAATTCTCAATAATGCATGAACAATATTTCCACACAATTTTACCATCAAGTGAGTGTCATTAATTGTTAGAGACTGTAAAAATCATTCAATTGAGACAATTTTGCTAAAATTGATGGTAGAAGATAACAGACAGTTGAATTACTGAATAATTTTTTTTATTTCGTGTTGCACTAAGTTCAACAATAATAATAAATATTCAAAATTTAACTGCACCACTTGCATTAATCATGCGTTTAACGCCTTTTCACACAATATTACCAAAAAATATTTTCTTTCCTTACAACAGTTCACGGGCTGGAACTCCCTTCCTCCAATCAGAGCGCTCAACGTCACGCCCAGACTGCCCCCTGTTGCCAAGCTGCCGCAACAGGTAGACAGCTCGCGTCCATTGTTTGGCTAATGCTGTGTAGAAGCGTGCGTCTTAGCTTAGCGTTTTCAAATGTCTGTAAATCTATCTACTACTTAAACGGAGGTAAACTAACCTAAGGACAAACGCACACATCCATGCCCCAGGGAGGACTCGAACCTCCACGGCGAGCAACCGCGCGCTCCGCAGCGAGACGCTTTAGAGCGCTCGGCTACTCCACCGCGGCGAACCGTTTTCATTGCCGTGGTCGCGCGTGTGGGTTGTTATTTGGTGTCGTCGTAATGTGTGGACTGGAGGGTTATTATGATGCATACAAAGCGAGTAATACATGAAGCATGGAAAAATGAAGGTCTTCTGGAAGACAGTGTGATGGAACTTATCATTACTTTCAGCGGTTCATCCACCTGGAAACTTCTAGTGATTCGGAAATGAGTAGTATCTACCCTCTTTCCGATGATGCAACCGCTTGCAGTTAGCAGTCGGTGGAGGTAGGAACACAAAAAATTTCCTTAATTTTAATGGGCGAGCTTCGTTTTGCAATGTATGTGTTGTCTATAAGGTGTAACATGTCAGCTAATTGAGGACAGTTTCATATTTCTAATTAAGGCGAGAAATTATTGTTTGTTTTTAGCATTGACTTCTGTTTTGAATTTGCTCGTAGTTTTAATCGTCGAGTATTGACATGTTGACAGCATTCTACATTCAAATGTTGACAAAGCTTCATGAACCAGCCACATAGGGTTAGTGTGTTCACTATTTCACTTAATTTCCAAGTATAACGACTGTCAGATTTAGGTTTTCAAGGGTTCTTTTAACTCTTGACAGTTTTAATAAAACTGTGGAACAGTGGTTGTATTAACAATTTCCTGTGGAGAACGGCGTATTTACTGTGGCAGGTCTTTCTTTATTAATTTGGAAACATGGAAGTCCCTGCAGTATATATGTAAATATTCAGTGACTGCTAAATATGAATCAGCGTTACCAGATTACGAAGAAATGTAAAAATATTGATTTTACGTTTGTTACCTGACTGTATTGTTGCAGCCCAACTACAATTATTTCACTGGTTTTAATAACAGTTTTGGTAATTGTGTTGGCTGATATTGCAGTACTAAACTGCCTGTCGCCAATAATCTCAGTTACGCTACACTTAATCTCTGATCCCATTAAAGATTTTTGTTTATCGCTCATGCCATTAACGAATTTTGTTTATCTCTCGCACATCACATCAACATTTTAGTCTGTAAATAACACAAAACAACTGTTCTTTTACATCCATTCACATACGTATTTTTCATCTATTCTCAGAAGTATTCCGTCTTTTTCGTTGTACTCGTTACAGCGAAAATAATTGCGGTACACGCTTTCCTTTTGGTGTTCGACATCATAGCTTTGTAAAATCGCATTATCAACAGTAAATGTTAACAGTATTATTGATGTGGAAAATGTTAACAATATTCAACTCAGTACATTTAAAGCTTGACTAATTAGTATCGTCAGCAACTAGCGGTGCTGGGCGTGTGCAGATCGCTATTAGAACAGCACTCGTGTGGCGCACCGCCGCCTGTACGGAGCGCCAGCTCTCAGCTGTCGTGGCAACACTGTAGCCGCAGCTGACTAACGGCAACTTGCAAGTCATTTCAATCGAACTGTAGTAAGTCTTGTAGTCTTCTCTTAAACCGATGTTTATTTGAAGCTAAATTTGTTATGGTTGTTGGTAAATTATTGAAAATATTTGGCGCGGCGGATTAGCTGTGTATACTGGAGCGCCGTGTTGCGCGGATTCGATTCCTCCCTCGGGCATGGGGGTTTGTGTTGTCCTGAGTTTAGTTTACCTTAGATTAAGTAGTTTGTAACCTATGGACTAATAACCAAGCTGTTGAGTCCCATAGATTTACAAATATTTGAAAATATTTGTTCCTGAGTAGTAGACCCCTTCTTGATCTACAACAATTGCTTTTACATCCTTGCATAGATAGTTTTTGTTCCTACTATAGTATGTATGAAGTGAGATGTTCGTTGGAAAAAGGGATATATTATTTACGACAAATTTCATTAAGGAATACTGAGAGGGAGTAGTTAGTATACCCAGTTCTTCGAAAAAGGCTTCTACAGGATTTCTGTGAATTTACTCTACAAGTAGTACGTATTACACTCATATGGTCTCTCAAAACGTTTGCTTGACGTGAAGAGTTACTCTAGAACATTATAAAATATGGCATTATGACGTGGTGGAGTGGCTGAACGCTCTAAGACGCCTTGCTCCGGAGTGCGCGGTTGTTCGGCGTCAGAGGTTCGAGTTCTTCCGTGAGCATGTGTGTGTGTGTGTGTGTGTGTGTGTGTGTGTGTGTGTCTTTGTCCTTAGGTTCCTTCAAGTAGTTTGTAAGACTAGGTAGTGATAACCAGAGTAGTTATGTTACAAACATTTGATTTTGACATTGTGAAACGAAAGTAAGTAAAGTATGCAAGTTGTTTTTCAATTTTTATGTCGCGTACGTCTGGCAACACTTAAATTCCAAATACAGATTTGTTGATTTTTATCTGCAGTTCTGTGATGTGCTCCTCCTCACTGAATTGATTATCAAGTTGTAATGCCAAGAATTTAATATTGTCAACTCTTCTATCTGCTCTTCTGCATATTTTATACAGAAGCTGGATGGAAACCTTTTATTTGTTATGAAGTGCATATAGTAAATCTTTAGAAAGTTTAATGTCAAAGAGGTGGCAGTTGGCTTTAAAACATTTATTAAGGGCTATGAAAATATCAGTAGCAGACTTTTCTAGAACTACGCTCTACGTGCTATTTATCATCTGCAAACAAAACTAAATCTGCGTCTGGTAGTGTAACTGATGAGAGATTATTGATATACATAAGAGAAAGCAATTGCACTAAGATGGATTATTGTGGGACACCACAAGTAATTTCTTCCCAAAATGTTTATGACTGATAACTTAATTCACTAGTCTCTTGAATTGACATCCTTTGTTTCTTGTTAGCGAGGTATGCCTTGAAACATTTTGCTGCAATGCCAATGATAGCATACAATTTACAAAATGTTCAAATGTTTGTTAAGCTTATGGGACTTAACTACGGGGTCATCAGTCCCTAAATTTACAAACTACTTATGAACTACTTACGAACTAGGACGGCACAAATATCCATGCCCGAGGGGGGATTCAAACCCCAGACCGTAGTGGCCGTGCTGACCGTGACTGGAGAGCCTCAGTCACCTCGGCCACCGCGGCCGGCTACAATTTACACAAAAGGATGTTTTAGTTCATATAAACAAATACTTTTCATAAATCACAGAAAATAGCCGCTGCGTGTAATTTATTATCTAATGAATTAAGAACATTCTCTATGAAGGTGTACATAGCCTTTTCGATATCAGAGCCTTCCAGAAATACAAACTGTGTTATGGGCAGTACGTTATTTGTGGTCAGGTGGCAGAAAAGCTGCTTGTACATTACCTTTCCTAGAATTTCTGCAATGCTGGAAAAAGTGAAATCGGTCTGTAGTTTGATGGTATCTCTTTATCCCCTTTCTTAATTAAAGGTTTAAATATCGTCTGACCGAGAGTTGCTCAATTTTTTTTTAAATTTTTTTTCCTGCTACATAGTGTTACCGCGATTTTGAGGCTGACGTATCTTCTGTGATACGAAAACCAAGGAATTATATATATATATATATATATATATATATATATATATATATTACTCCTGTAAAATGGAAAAAGAACATCATGAGTCCGTCGACCCAGCAAAGAAATTTTTTTTGACACATTCTTGAGGATGTTTACAACATACTATCACAGAGCTATACGCACGTGACCATAGTGTGAGCATTCTCGACGCCAGTGCTGTGTATACCTCCTTTTGCATTAAGAGAAGCTGTAATTCTCCCATGGAGACGATCGCAGAGGTGCCGAATGTAGTCCCGCGGAATAGCTGCAATGCAATTTCCTCCTGGTGCCTCACCTTGGGCCAGAATTCGTGCCGCTTATGCAGACCGCGCAACATGACGTTTTATGCTGTGCGAAACATGTTCAGTGCGGGACAGATCTGGGAATAATTAAATGCAGGGTAGTTGACGTACACCTAGAAGAGCATGTTGGGTTGTACGGGATACGTGTGGAAGTGCATTGTCCTGTTGGAAAAGCATATCGCCTTGTTGATGCATGAATGGTAGCAAAACGGGTTGAATTATGGTTTCAGTGTGGTGCACTATTCAATTTCCCTCTACGACCCCCAGAGGAGAAGGGCTAGTGTAGGGCATAGCTCCCCACACTTTGACACCCCGTTTGCTTCTGTAGTATAAGTTCCAGATTTTCGCGTTCCCCTGCACGACACCACACATGCGTACGACCGTCATTGGCACTGGTGCACCAGTGACTCTCATCAATGTAGACGAAACGTATCCAAGCGCCTACCGTGACACCACTGGAGGCGGGCTGAACGATGTTGGGGCGTAAGCGGAGGTCAACATAACGGCACGCATGCTCGTGAATCATCGTGTGAGGGCAGCGATGTTCTACACTCGCCATTCTCCTCTACTGATTGCCTAGAGAACATTGAACAGTTCGCGGTACACTGAAACCATCATTCAACCCGTCTTGCTATCACTCATGCACCAATAAGGCTATATCCTTTTCGAATAGGACAATCCATTCTACATGTACCCCGTACCACCCAAAGTACTCTTTTAGGTTTATGTCAATTACCCTGGCTATCATGATGCCCAGATCTGTACCCCAGTGAGCATTTTTGGGACCTCACGAAACATCATCTTGCGCGGTGTACACGACCGTTAAGGAATCTGGTCCAACTGAGGCACCAGGTCGAAACTGAATGGCGAGCCATTCTGCAAGACTACATTCACCAACCCGACGATCGTCTCCGTGGGAGAATTGCATCTTTCATTGATGAAAAACTGGGGTATACACGGTATTAGCGTCGATAATGCGCACGCTCTGGTGACTATTCTCATGTGTATATGGCTCTGCCTGTGTTATCGTGTGTTGCACACATTCTCAAGAATGTGCCAATATTTCCCTTTTATGGGTCGACGAATTCATGTTTTTTTTTTCTTTCTTTTACATTTTCCATTTTAACTATGCAGGTGAAGTTCAAAAGAAAAAACCAGAGTAAATAAAAAATTGCATCGAAATGGTTAGAGCTGTTTTCGAGACACCTATATATATATATAGGTGTCTCGAAAACAGCTCTAACCATTTCGATATATATATATATATATATATATATATATATATATATATATATATATATATATATATATATATATAGGTGTCTCGAAAACAGCTCTAACCATTTCGATGCAATTTTTTATTTACTCTGGTTTTTTCTTTTGAACTTCACCTGCATAGTTGTATTTTTCGTTTAAAATGGAAAATGTAAAAGAAAGAAAAAAAAAACACGAATTCGTCGACCCATCAAAGGGAAATATTGGCACATTCTTGAGAATGTGTGCAACACACGATAACACAGGCAGAGCCATATACACATGAGAATAGTCACCAGAGCGTGCGCATTATCGACGCTAATACCGTGTATACCCCAGTTTTTCATCAATGAAAGATGCAATTCTCCCACGGAGACGATCGTCGGGTTGGTGAATGTAGTCTTGCAGAATGGCTCGCCATTCAGTTTCGACCTGGTGCCTCAGTTGGACCAGATTCCTTAACGGTCGTGTACACCGCGCAAGATGATGTTTCGTGAGGTCCCAAAAATGCTCACTGGGGTATATATATATATATATATATATATATATATATATATATATATATATATATATATATACAAGAAATGGTCGTTTAAAGATATAAGATACCGCACAGGAAGACCGCACTCCTGACTGGGACTGAGATCTAGTTGTGAGTCGCGGAGAGCAGTGGTTCAAGTAGAGCGGGTGACGTGTTTGGAGAGCCCGCAAACGTGTGTCCAGACCGTATGCATATGTGGAGCAGGGCTGTAGCACATCTACCTACTTAACATCAGGTCCCGGGTTGTCTTATGGCCCCAGGAAAAATTTCAATACGTCCACTTTGTATGATTACAAGACATAGCACTGGCTTATAATAAGAACAAGCAGTTGAAATATATATTAACACCACTTGCACCATCACATGGCCAAGTCTGCTCTTTCAGACGCTACAGTTCTTAATTACTCGAGGATGAGACAAAGCGTCCAGTAGCAGTTATTTGCTCTCGCCTTGTAACAGCCGCTCCCAGCGCGCAGTTTATGAGCCCGCTGGCTGGGACGGTCGTTACTCCGGCCAGAGTGGGCCATTCGTCAATCAGTTCTCGCCGCCGCGGCAGATGGATGGCCGCGACCTGCCGATATATTATCGTGGCGAGACAGCGAGCGAGCACTGCCGCACACCCAGTCTCACATCAAATCGTCATTTACGATAACGCCGAACAGGATTATGCGCACAAAGAGCTCCAGTTGGACTTTGAAATTCAGCCTAGGAATACGCTTAAACTACTGGCGTCAAATGGTTCCTGAAGTTGATTGTACTAAGTTTAAGAAAAAATAATCAGTACTTCATAATACTGTTGAAACATTGATATCGTTACGTGTAGTTTGATGAACTGTACAAAGTATCGTGTCATTCAGGCGTAGTTTCTTAGATGTCCATATGGACAAACTGACATTCAATTTAAGATATCTGTTTCCGAAAGAAGAATAAATGTTTCACAAATTCACTTATGTTTAGCTTATGTGACATGTACGTTTCAGACCACTTGTCTTTTCCTGTTAGTGCCATAATAATAAATGAAACGAATATGTACTCAGATAGGTGTACCTAGGGATCATTGCTTATTCTGTGGATTAGTTAATTAGTTTTTAGACAGTTCCACCAAATATTTTGTGTTGTGAATGTGGTGTCGCACAAGTCTAAAGTGCGCGCCACCTACTTTCGCCGCGCGCCGCCATGCACGCACGGCGCGGCGTTCTTACGACGTCAGCCTCCGCTCGTGGCCACCACTGAACGACATCGTTCACTTGGAACTGAGATAGGAACCAGTTAACACTTTGGAATCAGATAGGCACCAGTGATAGGCACTATAAATCATCAGTAGGCAGGCCTCTATCTAATCTATGTATCAGCATTCTGCCGTCAAGAACTATGTAAAAGTTAAGTATTACCAAGACTCTATGAAATATATATCTCGTTCTAATTGACTCTAGTGTTTCTAGTTTCTGCTGTCCTACTGGCTGCTCACCTCCGTACCTGCACAAGCGTGCATCCTTTATTCCCGTGTCGGTCGCCTTTTACACGGCCACCGACACCTACGACAGAAACGAGACACAAAAGCGGCGACGAGGCTGGGACACAAGTGGCGACGAGGATGGGATACAAAAGTGAAGAGACAGATATTTAGTTTATTCAGTTGATTCGTGATCTGAGATTTTACCATATTTTGTATTCAAGCTTTTAATTTCTGTTTATGAACAATTACTGAATAACTGTTGTTGTTATTTTGCAGAAATGGGTAGGATATGAAGTCGAAATTTGTGTCGGATACGTAGGTCTACGGTCCCTTATCGGTATCTGACAATAAGCTTCTAAGGTCATCTAATGAAGAGATACGGACATTTATAACCGCAAACTAACTCAAAAAACGTACTGGGTACTTCTAATACATCTAAGATCATCAAGTGTATCAAAAGCAAGGTTTTTTGCCGAACATTTATAATTATTCACACGCGTCAGAGAGTTTATCCGTGAAGTGCCTGGATTTTTCAGACTGCAGTGTGGGGCTTTGTGAAGCGGCGTAGTCGCGTAGTCTAGTTGGCAGCCCCGTGGTGTCACAGCGGCCCACGTGGTGTCGCGAGGGCTCCCATCACCTCGGCATCCGCCATCCGCGAGCATGTAATGCAGACCCTGCAACATCCTCTAAGTTTGCACACAATCCTGATGATTTGCATCTGCCTCTTGGTGTCGTAACGTCCCAAGCACCGGTTGCCCTTGACACCAGAACACCAACGTGGTAGTCCCGAGCCCCGAACGCATGGGCACATCACGGATGGCATCACATCAGGTTCGGTCGTGAGTATCGATCCTCCATAACGTCTGATCGCCATCTTTCCTGGTTTTAAGACGTCAGGGGCAGATGGAAATTTTTGCAAATATTGAGGTGGGATGGAGTAGATGAGCGCGTTGCTGCGGATCGCTCGCTGTCGGAGGTTCGAGTTCTCCCTCAGGCATGTGTGTGCGTGTGCGTGTGTGTGTGTGTGTGTGTGTGTGTGTGTGTGTGTGTGTGTGTGTGTGTGTGTTTTGTCCATAGCATAAGTTAGTTCAAGTAGTTTGTAACCCTAGTGACAAGCATTTACAAGCATTAGTACATTTATATATTTTTGACGACTTTACAGCGTTCAATGAATGGAATAAATCGCAATTTGTGATCAGTTATGGCTTCGCTGTACTAGTTTCGATGGAATATCAAAGTGTGGCGAATGAAAATTTGTGCCCGGCCGGGATTCGAACCCGGGATCTCCTGCTTACTAGGCAGACTCTTCCCTGCACGTCTCCCGCCACACACAAATCTGATGCGGGAGAACACGTTTCAGGCTGCGAGCATTACAGAACAAATAGGCTGTGGTATCGGAAACAGACAGCGTGGGGAATGAAGATTTATTATTGAGTTTATATTTTTTCTAGTTTTTCATCCTATTATTCTTTTATCGATTGGAATTTGCGTGTGTCGTCTGTAATGTGTAACTGTAAGAGCCCGGAAGATTGATCAGCAACAGAGCAACTGACTACCAAGCTCCACTACACATTGCTTCCTGACACAGCAGTTCGCCCAGCCGCGAGCCAGTGTGACGATATTTTCAGGTAAACAATAACAGCGAGAATATACAGTTTGCTTTTAGCGCTGAACCTGATGATTATCTGTCTATCCTCATCTCGTATACACAGCACATCGTGAGGTTGTGGTTAGGTAAAGAGATGATTTTAAAATCAGGACTGCAAAACGCGGCCTCTGTTCCTTGAACATACTGCACGCAAAATAGAATCCATCACCCTCTGGTTTCTCCCCTCTTTTTGAACCCAGGGCCTGTGCCAGCATATCTATCCGTTCCTACACCTTAAAACTCTCCGCATCCCCTCTCAGGGTAACTTCTGCCAGCGCCCTCTGCGGCATGACGCCCTCCGTGCCGATATTCACCCATCCAATCAGCCCTAATCCCTTGCCTCCCCATATATTATGTCTCCCCCCCCCCAGTTTTCCTTCCCCCGTTGGATCCACCCTTCACTCCCCCAAGTTCTTACGCTTTGTTTTCCCACGCCTGCCCCCTCCCATACCCAACCTCTCGCCGCCCTGCAGGGTCTGCATAGTGCTTCAATTTCAATATGGTGCGTCGTCAGTGTATATAGTGTCTATGCATCCTACAGTGTTGTTGAACCAGTCTTTTCATCAATGTGACTGTCCTAAACTTTTAAAATGTTTGTTATATATATGGGAATTAACTGCTTCCTATCTATCTTAACTACGGTAATGCGATCACTGTGTGGCTCATAGTAGTTTACCCGCATTCCTATTTTCTTATTCATTATCAGACCTGCTCCTGTGTTACCACCAACTGATTTTGTATTGATAACCCCGTACTCACCTGACCAGATATCGTGTTCATCCTGCCACCGAACTTCACTAATCCCTATCATATCTATCCAAGTCTCTTTTCAAATTTTCTAACTTACCTATGCGATTAAGGGCTAGAAAATTCCACGCCCCGACCCATACAAAGCCTGATTTGTTTTTCTTGGTGACGACATCCTCCTGAGACGTCCCCGCCCGGAGATCCGAATGGGGGACTATTTTACCTCTGGAATATTTTACCCGAGACGATGCCATCGTCATATGTTCATACATTAGAGCTGCATGTCCTCGGGAAAAATAACGGCTGTAGTTTCCCCTTGCTTTCAGCCGCTCGTAGTAACATTAGTTGATGTTACAAGGCCAGGCAAGGTCAATCATCCAGACTGTTGCCCCTGTAACTACTGAGAAGACTGCTGCCCCTCTTCAGGAACAACACCTTCGTCGCCGGCCGCGGTGGCCGAGGAGACTAAGGCGCTCCAGTCACGGTCTGCACGGCCGCTGCGATCGGGGGTTCGAATCCCCCCTCGGGCATGGATATTTGTGCCGTCCTAGTTCGTAAGTAGTTCATAAGTAGTTTGTAAGTTTAGGGATTGGTGACCCCGTAGTTAAGTCCCATAGACTATACAAACATTTGAACATTTGAACACCTTTGTCTGGCCTCTCCAAATACACCCCTCCGCTGTGGTTGCACCTACGATACGGCTGTCTACATCGTTGAGGCACGCAAGCCACCCCACCTCGGCAATGTCTGTGGTTCATGTACGGCTCAGTACGGCACTAGAGATATGTTTTTATGCGGATTTCCATGTTGGCTCTCTGAATGAAATATTTGGCTGCTTCCTCCAGAGGAGTGGCTCCTGATGCTGCACCACGAGTGTCGGTTGCAGCCTCCCTCGCTTGCAGACGGCCGCTGGCTCCGCGGAGTGCGTGATTTAAGCGTGCTGGCAGCGCAGCGCTGTTTGTGCAGCACAAATGTGGGGCCGGCACTGTGCAGCCGCAAACACTGCGCAATGGCGCGCCCTGCTGATGACAAATCGCCGCTCAGCGGAAAACCGGTGGCCGGTGGTCCGCCACAATAAGCAGCCGTCTGAAGCGACCCATAACCTCCATACAAATACCTCCATACAAGACTTCCAAAGGCTTGAATTTATGTTTGACTAGCTTTTACCCACAGCTTCGCTCGCGTAGCATACCTGTCAAACACCATGGAAAGTGCAATAATATCGCTCTTCGTTCTTAATTTACGATCAAGATCATCATTATAAAATAAAGTTTTTGTTTGTGAAGCTATGTTACGAGACTGCAGTAGTCGCAAGTCCCTAGATTTACATAATACTGAAACTACAGGAGTGTTCAAATGAGAAGGTACGAAACGATACTATAAGTATAATTGAAGTCATTATCCAAACGTAATCACAAGAGGCCTGACCAGAACTACCTCACTCGTTACCGAGCCGAAGGATTCGCAGTTACCAGAACACCTGAGGCTGCGATGAGAGCCGGTCCTCCATTGTGTTCTTCAGTTCATCGTCCGACTTAAGCCGTTTCCCTTTGAGGTGTCTCTTACTGCGACAAAAAGAGGGAAGTCACAGGGCGACGTGTCCGGACTCTAGGGCGGATGCTCCAGCTGGTCCCACTTGAACTTGTCCAGTACACTTTGTGAGACCCCGGAGACGTGTGGACGCGCCTTATCACGGAACAGAATCACTTCCTTTGTGAACAGCCCAGACGTTGTCTCTTGATGGACTTTTGTAGGCTACCGAGTGTCTCACAGTACACGTCTCTGTTAATGGTTTTTCCTTGCTGAAGGAATTCGATGAGTATCGGACTTCGGGCGTCGAAGAAACGGTGAGCATCACAAATGTTCAAATGTTTTTTTACGCTTATGGGACTTTACTGCGGGGGTTATCAGTCCCTAAACTTACAAATTACTTTTGAACTAACTTATAAGGAAACATGAAGGAAGCTTAGGGTTTAACGTCCCGTCGACAGCGTGCTCATTAGAGACAGAGCTTACGCTCGGATTTTCGGCGAAGGATGGGGGAGGAAATCGGCCGTGCCCTTTGAAAGGAACCATCCCGGCATTTGGCTGGAGCGATTTATGGAAATCACGGAAAACCTAAATCTGGATGGCCGGAGTGGATTTGAACCACCATCCTCCTGAATGCGAGTCCAGTGTCTCACCACTGCGCCACCTAGCTTGGTAACTAACTTATACTAAACACAAGACAGACATCCATACCCGAGGGAGGATTCGAACCTCCGACGGCGAGGAGCGGCGCTTCACAGCTAGGCGTCTTGGAAAGCTCGGCCACTCCACCGCGGCCACTTGAACATCCCTCATAAAGTATGCTGAGGACAACACATACACTAATGGGCGAGGGAGGACTCGAACGTCAGCAGAAGCAACCGTGCACTCCGCGGCAAAGCGCTTAAGAGCGCTTGGCCATTCTCGGGAGGAGGGTGGGGGCGATAAAAGAAAAGTTTCCAATTTTCCGTTTTACACTAAGTGCGAAGTGTACACAGAATGACAGTAAATACTCTCCTTTTTGAAAATAAAGATAATATTAAAGACCAAAAGGAACTGTTTGGTACATCGTGACTAAACCAATGTCTGAAAAAGCTGCACCTTATAATACGTGTCAATTATGCATGATTGAAATGTTATCGAAATCAATTCGGCGGTTTGAAGACGCTGACGTCTTTCGTAAGCGCTGTATTCATTATCTTGAGCCGGCCGCGGTGGCCGAGGAGACTAAGGCGCTCCAGTCACGGTCTGCACGGCCACTACGGTCTGGGGTTCGAATCCCCCCTCAGGCATGGATATTTGTGCCGTCCTAGTTCGTAAGTAGTTCATAAGTAGTTTGTAAGTTTAGGGACTGATGACCCCATAGTTAAGTCCCATAGACTATACAAACATTTGAACATTATCTTGAACCGTATTACGTACAAACATCAACCAAAAGAAATATTTTAATGCGATTCGTTTCAAAAGTCAATGAATAAATAGCTTTTCCAAGCAGTCTTCAAACGTCTCAGAAGCTATAAGAAAAACGTTAATGCACCGCTCTTCCGTATTAGGAGTTGTATACAGTAGAGAGTCAAAAATACGTAACGTCAAAAATCCGAACGCCCGTTGTCAGCTTCGGTAATTTGTACTGCGAATGTATAACTGCACAGCAAAAGTATGACTGTGACTGAAATGCAGCTGGAAATGAGTTATCTGCTGGAAACTATCAGAAAGTTACTGTTTCAAAAAATTAAATAAACATCGTATTGTTCAAAATTCTTTTCTATGGTGTTTTGATTTCCACTGCTAATATGATGATCTTACTTAAAAATAAGCATTAAACATGAACGTATCTAAAAAGCGTTTCCACGAAAAGTTGTTACTTTAGTGCCGCATTTTTACCATAGCACATGACCGGTACGCAAAGCAGAAGTTCGTACCACTTTAATTTTCGACACTGTCTTATTCGGCAGCTGGAAAATTTGAAGCGTTATCAGAGCTACAGATACGAAAACATCTGTTTCCTTTTGCTCTCTTAATGGCTACGTATACACATGATTTTTGTTTTGCACACATCTATGTCAAAACGCCTTTTCAATTGTGGAAGTTTAATTGGCGTCCTTGTATAATTATAATTGAAAACCGATGTCATTTTTCATGTTGATGTATTTGTATAATGCTTACGGTAAAATTTCACTTGCGGCAGCGGCTAATGTTGCCAAAATCTTTGACTGCTCTTTGAAAATTGAGTGACATACAATGAGGTTAATAAGTTTCCATATCTACCATCAAATATTACATTTGCACCGAATGCCGCAGCTGCCGTAAGTAGAGTAAATATTCTTTTCCAAGTAACTCTACGATAGTAAGCATCCATTTTTTGTCGGCAGCGAATTGGAAGCGCACACTCAATATATAGACTATCGTTAGAGGTCCGACTACTGCCGGCCGCGGTGGCCGAGGTGACTGAGGCGCTCCAGTCACGGTCAGCACGGCCACTACGGTCGGGGGTTCGAATCCCCCCTCGGGCATGGATATTTGTGCCGTCCTAGTTCGTAAGTAGTTCATAGGTAGTTTGTAAGTTTAGGGACTGATGACCCCGTAGTTAAGTCCCATAAGCTTAACAAACATTTGAACATTTGTCCTACTGCTTCCATTGCAAGCATTATTCGGGGCCGGCCGAGGAACTGAGGCGCGCCAGTCACGGTCTGCACGGCCACTACGTTCGGGGGTTCGAATCCCCCCTCGGGCATGGATATTTGTGCCGTCCTTAGTGTTAGCTAGTTCATAAGTAGTTTGTGGGTTTAGGGACTGATGACCCCGCAGTCAAGTCCCTTAAGCTTTACAAACATTTGAACATTATTCGGGAGCATCTGGTTCACGAGCGTTCCTCGGGATTGTTGTTTATGTAGCGCGGTGGTGATTCGAAGGGGATTCTTCGTTAGTGACGGCTGTTGTGTGGCATCCGGGGGGCCGGTATGTTCTTCCCTCTGTGCTCCGCTTGGTAATACTCGGTATATAACACGGGACACTGCACAGACCACCTTCGAGAGAGATGACAACAGCTTGCAACGCGTAATATCTATATATAAAAGGCAATGTTCCGAGTGACTAACTGATAAAATGAATGACTCATCATCGCCCAGCCCAAACCACTGATGATAAAATCTTGAAATTTGTAGAGGGCGTTAGTCTTACACCGTTGGCATCGTTTAACATGCGATTTTTCAATATTCCGTCCCTAAGGGGGTGAAAAGTTTTTAAAATACGATGTTATCCAGTCAATTTTCAAGCTAGACCTACATAAATTCATATATGGATTCTTGGTTAGAATTAAAAAAGGCTTCTTTCAGTTTTTTCTTAAAATCATCCATTAAGGGGTTGAAATAGGGGATGAAAAGATTTTTGAAAAATGTTGCTATTAAGTCAGATTTTAAAGCATGAACTATAAAAGTTGGTATTTGGAGTCTTGGTTACAGTTAAAAAAGTACGTGTTTATATCCCCTCCCCCTCTTCGTCATTGCCCTACCCTTCCTGTATCTCTACATCTACATCCATACTCCGCAACTCACCGTAAGGCGCGTGGCGGAGGGTACACTGTACCACTACTAGGCATTTCCTTTCCTATTCCACTCCCAAATGGAACAAGGAAAAAAAGAATGCCTATATGCCTCCGTACGAGCCCTAATTTCTCTTATCTTGTCTTTTTTTTTTTTTATTTTTACGCGAAATGTAAGTAGGCGGATGCAAGATCGTACTACACACACCTTCAAATTCCGGCCCTCTAAATTTACTTAACAGAAATTCACGAAAAGAACGTCGTCTTTCTTCCAGCGATCCCCAATTGAGTTGCCGGAGTATTTCCGTGACACTCGCGCATTGGCCGAACCTAACGGTAACAAATCTAGCTGCTCGCCTCTGAACCGACTCTAAGTCTTCCTTTAAATTGATCTGCTGCGGGTCCCAAACACTTGACCAATACTCAAGACGCGGTCGTACAAGCGTTTTATACGCTGTCTCCTTTACAGTTGAAGTACATCTTCCCAAAATTCTCCCAATAAACCGAAGTCGGCTGTCCGCCTTACTCACAAATGTCCTTACATGTTCGTTCCATTTCATATCGCTCTGCAATGTTACGCCTAGATATTTGAACGACGCGACAGCATCAAGAAGCTCACTACTAATGAGTATTCGAACATTATAGGATTGTTTTTTCTACTCATGCGCATCACCTTACATTTTTCTACATTGAGAGCTAGCTGCAATTCTTCGCACCAACTGGAAATTTTGTCTAAGTCGTGGTGTGTGCTATTACAGCCAGTTAAAGACGACACCCTCCCATACACCACAGCATCATCAGCAAACAGCCGCAAATTACAACTTACTCTGTCCATCAGATCATTTATATAGATAATAAATAATAGCGGTCTTTTCACACTGTGAGATTACCGCCCAATAGAAATACTGGTAATTAATAGCATTTGATAATTAAACAGTGTGAAGTTCACTGCAAACATTGACCATGCCAATGCACTAAATGTTACACAATTTTAATCTTATTAATTATGGTAGCAATGTATGTATGCAGTTGGGTGACAACATTTATAGTTAGGCCAAAGGTAGAAATTCTCCACGTTGAGATTTGCTGTGTGCTTGTAGCTGACGGGAGGCCAGCGAGCAGGCCGACGTTGGTGGCTTGTTCCAGCTTAGGATTTTCCAGTTCGTTTCCGGTGAGGGGAGAGAGGGACAATGGCGAGTGCCAGGTGCAGTGCAGTGCACAGCGTGAAATAAAATATTCTAATACTACTGGCATTTGAAGTAATACGATGCAGTTAGGAACCTATAAGGCCCTCATTGCAAAATAGCCTGTTGACAAATAAACAATACATTAGCTGATATAGTCACATCTGACGTAATATGTTTAATTGACAATGAAAAGTAATAAATTACCAATGAATACAAGACAGTTACACTATTTCTAATTTTATTTTTAATTAATCTTGTGTATTTTATCTTGAAATATTCAGTTAAATCACTTATCTGTGATATAAGAAATTGCACGATTGTAATAAATAGTGCAAAGGATGTGTATACCAATATAAAAACATAAGAAATTTGTTTTATGTGTAGTGTAATTATTTTGATTTTAAGTAAAGTTTTAGAAATGTATTGGCTGAGCGCTGTACGTTGGCAAGTCGATTAGAGCAGCTCACATGGGGAAGTTGATGACGTAGGGAAAAAACCCGGCAGTTGGGCTTTTGGCGCGCGCACGTGCAAGGGCAGGAAGTGACGAGTCGGGAGCACGTGGGGTAGCTGGCCGGGGGGGCGTCGCTCTGCATCAGTCGGCATGTGGATCTCGAGGTGGAGACTATAGATTTTTGTGTGGCAATCGCCACGTGTGGTTGCTCGTCGTAGACTGCACCAAGTTGTATCCAGTGCTACTGTGTGTTGTGAATATTTAGCCGGTGGAACAAGGTGTGCATCACACTAAATTAAAGTGACTGTGTTTTGTTAATGTAACACGTGTCGTCGCATAGGCATGAACATAAACGGTGTTTGAGACAGGCACATGGTGTGAAAACGATTTGCGACAAATATTCATTTTGTCTGGGGTCTCACGAGCTATAATTCTTTTGATAAATGTGTCGACGTACAGACGTATCAGCCACAGGGTTCTAAGATTGTGAAATAAACAACATAAAATAAACTTTTACGTGTTTTCAAAAATAGTGGTTAGTACACCCTTTTCTCTCATGAACTTGACTTTATTATGAATTTTTTTGTTAATCATATGCAGGGAAGGAAAGCTGCGAACTTGTGATATCATCCCCTAGAAAACGAGTCAAACAGTCGCAATCAGAGTTCCAGTGTTTTTGCATGTTTAGGAATATGGTTCGCAGTTGGTGGTTGTGAGTTTTAAAAATTAAACTTTCCCTATTTTAAACTCTCACCCCGACTTTCACTTTCGCAACACTCCCCTGGGGCACGCCTGACGTCTTAGAAATGGAACTTACAACCATGTTTAGTTTTATACTCAAAATCTAATATCTCTGAAAATTCGTGACGGAATGCTTTCAAATATTGATACAACGTACTACTGGATCATGCGAATGTTTTACATACATAGTTTCCAAATTTTTATCATATACGAATTTATATAAATTTTTCAATGTGGAAAACTTGTTGCCAAAAATCGCAAAAGTGCCATATATATATATATATATATATATATATATATATATATATATATATATATATATATATAATTTGTTAAATAAATAGGTATCTAAAAACCTTCCTGTGTTACAGTGCAACGTTGTGAGAAATCTGGAGCTTAATCGGTGAAGAACTTTTTGAGATTTTGTAACACACACAAACCAACACAACATTTTTATATAGAGATATATCCTACCAGGATTGGCGATGTCACATAACACAATTTTCCGTACGTCGGGAGTTCTCCGTTGTGGCTCTACGTCTTTCAAAGGAGCAGTTTATTTAACTTTTTTTTTAATTTTTACAAAAATAAGGAGAAGAAATACGACCTCTGACAATGAAGTTCAGTTAATAGTCCTGTAACATCTATCAGTGTCGACGAACTATGAAACACAGCTGCGTTACTGTCCTTCGAAGTAGACGCCTCCCATACCTGCGCACCTCTGAGTCCTGCGATATACAAGTCCTGGAATCCTTGAAGGAAGCGATCCTTTGGGTTGGTGTTCACAAGCCTTGTCACGTTTCGTTGGATACCAGGAAGATCGTCAGATCTCTTCCCTTTCAGTGGGAGTTTGAGTCCAGGGAATGGGAAGATGTCTGGTAGATTGAGATCCGGCGAGTGTGATTGATTTCAACGCCGTCCCACGCACTGCCATTAACGCCAAATAGTTCATGGCAAAAAGCAGGGTGGTGTAACGTGAACATCCTCGACGATAGCCAGGTCTCAGTCCTGCAGATATCTTCCCAGTCCCTCGACTCAAATTGGCATTCAAAGGAAACAGATTCACGATTTCTTGACATCCATCGAAGCTGACGAGGCTTTTGAACACCATCCCAAACGAAGACTTCTTGCACATTTTTCAGAACACGTTCCGCAGAGCTCAGCGGCGTATAGTTATGGGAGTGTTATGATACACTAAATTTTTTAAATTTTTTGATTATCTTTGATCAGCGATGCTTATCGCCTCCGGTTCCCTCTGACTCGCAATGCAACTAATTTAATTTCGTTCGTCATTTTTTACTTAAAAACAAGCGAGAAGACGGAACCGTGATAGTAGTTTTTACTCACTCTCTGGTCTGTATATAATCGGTGTAGATGTCTTTCATACCTGTATCCACTAATGTAAGTAAGAAGAAAGCAAGCCGTTGCTGATAATATATTATTTAAATTTAAAAGCATTTCCTCTCCTTGGTTTTCATTTAAATCAAACTCCTCCATGCCAAAAATATAATTTCTTAATGTTTTCAGCTCCTTCGCCTCCGTAATAGTTTAATGTTCAGAAGCCATTACAATCGCTTCGCATTGTATGCAAAATTTCAATCAATCAATCATCCTTATACGATACTTTGCTTGATTTTAGAACCTGCAGTCATTTCTTTTGCAATTTCACGAAGTCCGATCATTTTTTTTTTTAAATTATTTCATCATTACCAGTAACTTCATATTCCACCCACGGTCACACAACAATGAAAATCGAAGTGAACACTCTGAACATTCATCTCCTACGGAAAGTATCTCGAACATTCACTTATTAAATAAGGCGAAAAAGTTATCATTTCCAGTTTCTACAACACGAAGCGCAGGATCCAGCTAGATGCTTTCCGTAAATCTTATAACGTGCTGTTGCTTGTATGGTGCCCGACTTTAATATGCAACCCGCGGTTTATTTGCTTTAATGTTCATTTTGTGCTGTACTTTAACTAACTTATTTCAAATTCAAACATTCGGTGCTATCAATTCCTTGTCCAAAATATAATCGCGGAATCTACTTTTAACAATTATGGCATCATACGAAGCAAGGGCAACGTTATAGGAGGCTACTAATTCGAAAGAGATTAAGGTAGCTATTTGATAGTTGATGTTACAGGACTATTCAAATGTTGAAATGTTTGTAATAAATCTGCTTGGTTATTAGTCCCTAGCTAACAAACTACATAAACTAACCTAAGGACAACGCGTACATCCATGACCGAGGGAGGAATTGAACTCGCGACGGCGAACGGCCGAGCGCACCGCAGCATGGGGCCTCAGTGCGTACAGCTATTCCGCCGCGGCACTGGACTAATCACCGAACTTTATTGTCGGTGGTCGTATTTGGTATCCTCAATAATTTCTGAGAATTTTCATCTTTTAATGAAAATTATGTGATGTGGGACAGTGTGCTGAAAGGTGCATATAAGATGAAGACTAACAAAAGCAAAACTAGGGTAATGGAGTGCAGTCTAAGAAAATAAGATGATGCTGAAGGCATTAGATTAGGTAACGAATCAATAAAGGTGGTAGATGGGTTTTGTTACTTGGGCAGTAGAATAACAAATGATGGTCGAAGTACAGAGGATATAAAATGCAGAATGGCAATGGGTAAAAAAGCATTCTTGAAAACGAGAAATTTATTTACATCGAATATTGGTTTAAGCCTAATGAAGTCCTTTCTGAAGGCATTTGTGTGGAGTGTTGCCTTGTATGGGAGTGAAACATGGACGATAAACAGTCCACACAGGAATAGGATAGAGGCATTTGAAATATGGTGCTACAGAAGAATGCTGAAGATTAGGTGGGTGGATTGCGTAACTAATGAGGAGGTACTAATCAGAATTGGGGAGAGCAGGAATTTTTGGCATACTTTGACTAAAAGAAGGGATCGATTGGTAGGACACATTCTTAGACATCAAGGAATTGTGAATTTAGCGTTTGAGGGAAGTGTGTGGGATAAAAACCGCAGAGGAAGACCAAGAGTAAGCAGATTCAAAGAGATGTAGGGTACCGTTCTTATGTGGAGTTGAAGTTGCTTGCTCAGGATGGGGTATTGTGGAGAGCTGCATCAAACCAGTCTCTGGACTGAAGACCACAACAACAAACAACATGTGATGTGAAGTATCCGGTTAGCTAATAGTGACTTTATTATGGTCGTTTCCACGCTTGGACGGGAGTTCTGTCCTGATGTTGTAGAACGCAAATGGTACTGTGGCAGTGACAATGCAGGTAAGTTTTACAGTAGAAGTCAGTTATTTATGGATTAAGAACTTGATCAATTTATCTTTGCTTCGTTTCCATTCTTGGGATCAGGCGTGTATCAGAAAAAATGGGAAAATCGAGGCACAGCGGTGTTTCCCTTAGTTCATGCAGTATTTCAACAAGAAACTACAGTTGGTTCACCTGAGCTGTGTAATCTACAAAAATGTTCAAATGTTTGTTAAGCTTAATGGGTGTAACTTCGGGGTCATCAGTCCCTAAACTTACAAACTACTTATGAACTACCTTACACTAAAGACGACACAAACATGCATGCCCGAGGGGGGATTCGAACCCGCGACCGTAGCGGCCGTGCAGACTGTGACTGGCGCGCCGCAGACCGCTCGGCCACTGCGGAAAAATACTTTTTTTAAAGAGCTATATGGACATGTACTCTTTGTGCTGTTTCTTTCAGAATTTCTATTTAATGTATGAATGTTTCGATAGAGAATCGTGAGATTGTTTGCAAAAGTTGAGCTGTCTGTCCTAATGTTTGTTCTTCCTAATTTTATGAGTAAGATTTAAGCTTCGGTCACACTTGCATGCCTTTATATATGTATATAAAGAGAGAATTGAAAACAGGAGGAAGTTCATCACCTGCCCATTTGAAACTGTAACGAATTTTCACTTATATTTTGTATCATTACAGTTTCACTAATAACTGTAATATAATCTTGTCCTTATTGAATTTTGAAGAGTGTTTAATGATACGCATAGTTTTAAAAAAATCTACATAGGAAAATGACTTTGTTATTGTATGTTAATGTCTGAGAAATAGTTTCATTACTCAAATAAGCCCTGGGTAAGACCTGTTTGGCAAGAGCAGGTGTTGCCTAGAACGGAAAAATCTTAGAAATAGGTCTTTGAAAACAGCCACAATTTAATCTTTGCCGTCAATGTCATTCTGTAACTGCTCCACTTTAAATGGTCCGTTTTAGAGCCTGTTCAATATTTAGGACTGTGAGCGAACTGATGCTCTTGTTCTTTTTAAGAGCGGCATTGGTAAATTAAACCTAGAAAGTGTTTAAATGCAAACGTAGGCTTCCGCGGCAGTTGTCACTATCAATAAAATTCTTCTGGGTATCACACCGCGTTGTCATTTCATAAACTCCACCGATGTTTCGGCCACTGTTGCAGGCGGCCTTCATCAGGGTCTGTGTCTGACTGACCCTGATGAAGGCCGCCTGCAAGAGTGGCCGAAACGTCGGTGGAGTTTATAAAATGACGACGCGGTGTGATACGCAGAAGAATTTTATTGCTAGTAAGTGTTTGTTTGCAGAGACTTTAGATCAATGTGTTCTGAACCTAGTACTTTATGGTCGATCTTGAACAAAAGCTATTTTCGTTCTTTGATTTGTATCTTTATGGATCCTTAAACTCGTGTGTGTGATGGATGGGAAGCAGACTGCCAAATTCTGTGGTCCTGACCATAGCAACGTTCCGATGTGAATAATGTTTTTGTGTTGCATGTCAAATACGCACAGCGGTGGCTGCAAAGCTTGCCGAGTGAGGTCAGTGGAGACGGAAGTGAGCAGAGTGCGCGGGTACTCACAGCTTCCGAACTTGAGCGGGCAGCGCTGGGTGTCCATGGGGAAGTCCTCCAGGTTCATGGGGCAGCCCGCCTTGATGGTCAACCTGCCACACAACAACACCACCGTCAGCCTCCACGTCCAGCGCCTGCGTCCAACTCAGCAAGTGGCCATCTGAATTAATTATCATGTACTGCCTATAAATACTTGAGAAATACAAAAGCATCATAATCAGCAATTTTTGCAAATATACATAACAAAGTTAGAGCAAGTAGACAGTTTCAAGTACCTAGGATGTACTTTCTCACAGGATGGTAACATAGTGAAAGAACTGGAATCGAGGTGCAGCAAAGTTAATGCAGTGAGTGCTCAGCTAAGATCTACTCTCTTCTGCAAGAAGGAAGGAAGTACCAAGACTAAGTTAGCAGTGCACCGCTCTATCTTTCGACCAACTTTGCTGTATGGCAGTGAATGTTGGGTGGATACAGATTACCTTATTCATAAGGTAGAGGTTACAGATATGAAAGTAGCAAGAATGATTGCAGGTGCTAATACATGGGAAGAAAGACAGGAGGGTGTCCATAAAGAGGAAACAAAGAAAAGCTGGGAATGAACACCATAGATGAAGCAGTTAGAGCGAACAGACTGAGATGGTGGGGTCATGATACACGCATGGGGGAAGCAAGGTTACCTAAGAGACTCATGAGCTCGGCAGCGGAGGGTAAGAGGAGTCGACGTAGACCAAGAAGAAAGTACTTAGATTCGGTGCAGAATGATTTTGAAGTAGAGGGCATAACATGTTAGCATTGAATAGGGGATCACGGAGGAATTTTATTAGAGGTACTATGCTCCAGACTGAACGCTGAAAGGCATAATCAGTATCTAATGATGATGATGATGATGATGATACATTAAATTTTCTTCTCTTAATCTATGCGATCTCTATTTACAATTAAAATGCGTTGTAAGGACACAAATAGCAGTGGGCGATTCTTGAGTGCCAGAAGTCATGTGGTACCGCTATGCACAGCTGCAGACGTCGCTAACATCGCTTACTCAAGTTACAAGACAGCGCTGCGTTGGCGCAACTGTGATGTCTACATCTACATCTACATAGATACTCTGCAAATAACATTTAGGTGTCTGGCAGAGGGTTCATTAACCACTTTCATAACTTTTCTCTACCGTTCCATTCTCTAACAGCGCGCGGGAAGAAAAGAACACCTACATCGTTCCGTTTTCGATCTGATTTCTCTCATTTTATTGAAATGGTCATGTCTCCTTAAGTAGAGGGGGGCTAGCAAAATATTTTCACATTCAGAAGTAAATGTCAATGATTGAAACTTCGCAAACAGATTACACCGCAATGAATAATGTCTTTCTTTTAATGATTTCCACCCCAATTCGTGCAACATTTACGTGACGCCCCCCCCCCCCCGTAACGTGATAAAACAAAACGAGCTGCTCTTCTCTGAACCTACTCAATATCCTCCGTCAGTCCCACCTGGTCAGGGTCCCACAAGGGGCAACAGTACTCCAGGAGAGGACGCACAAGTGTGATGTAGGCAGTCTCTTTGGTGGAGCTGGTGCATCTTCGAAGCGTTCTGCCAAAGAAAAGTAATCTTTGGTTCGCCTTCCCCACAATATTTTCTGTGTGTTCTTTCCAGTCAAGTTGCTCGTAATTGTAACTGCTAGGTATTTGGTAGAATTTACGACCTTAAGGTTTGGCTGATTTATCGCGTAATTGAAGTTCAACGGATTTCTGTTAGTGGTCATGTGTATCACTTCACACTTTTCTTTATTTAGTGTCATTGTCAATTTTCGCACCATGTACAAATTGTGTCTAAATCGCTTTGCAGTTGCTTCTGATCCTCTGTTGACTTCACTAACCGATAAACGACAGCATCATCCGCGAACAGTTTGTGAGCTGTTCAGATTGTCTCCTAAATCGTTTATAAACACAAGAAAGAGTAGGGGACCTATAACGCTTCCCTGGGGAACGCCAGATATCACTTCTGTTTTATTCGATGACTTGCCGTCAATTACAACGAACTGTGTCCTTTCTGATAGGAAATCGTGAATCCAATCGCACAATTGGGGAGATATTCCATTTTATTTCCGTTGATTTATGTTGAAAGGTTTCCAAGTGATTATGCCTCACGACGGGAATTAACAGACTTTGAACGCTAATTAGTAATTGATACTAAACGAATGGAACGTTAAATATCGGGAACTGATAATTAGTAATTGTTGCTGGATGCACGTAACGTTAAATTTGGAAAGGGTAGTGAAATTCAATGTTTTGAAACACAGAGTGTGAAAAATGTGCCGAGAATACCAACGCTTGCCACAGTCTACGGACTGCGGGTGGTCCCCACTTAATGACCTGCTTTCTTGTACGGCAGTGACTGGTGACAGGCAAGCTACACTGTGTGAGATAACCTGCCTGTCGGAAGGGTGCGCTACAGCACAGAGTAACATATACCGAGGAGAAGCCCCCCCTAAACCACTGTCCTGCGCTCCCCTCGTAGTTCCGTAAGATGCTAGAAGGTGTCAGGCGGTTCCCTGGCTTAGGGTGCCTCTCGCATGTCAGAGGGTAGTGTGGAGGGGAGGCTGAGGGGAGAGCTCGTGCCGCCTGCCTTGAGGCCATGGCTGTGTTCGACTTGCTGGCGTTTGAGGAGAGGTGGTGGGGACAGCCGCTACCTGCCGCCTGCTCTGGCCAGTTTAAAGGGCTGCTTCTGACCGCAGCGTCATCATGGGACATCTTACGGAACTGCTGGAAACCCTCCATCCCTGCACCCCAGAGCGTAGCACCAGGCCCTTACAGAGGTTTCCCGTCTGTATATATTTGTTTGTGGCTACAGACGAGCGCCCTATGAGCTCTGTGGCTTAACGGTGTTGTGAGGTGTTTTTACATGAATGTACTGCTTCCATAGTTTGTTTATTCAAATCGTCCAATATGAATTCCACCTAAAACTTACGCGAGAGGTCACTTCCTGCACAAAATCCAAATGTTTGTATAGCTTATGGGACTTAACTACGGGGTCATCAGTCCCTAACTTAATAATTACTTATGAACTAGCTAATGCTAAGAATGGCACAAATATCCATGCCGGAGGGGGGATTCGAACCCCCAACCGTAGTGGCCGTGCAGACTGTGACTGGCGCGCCGCAGACAGCTCGACCACCGCGGCCAGCGCACAAAATTCTCCACTGGCAACACCTTTGCCATTACTGAATTAACTCTCAGTATACTTCAAAAACCGAAAGGGAGAGATTCCAGAATTGTAATTTTGATTGGTGCTACAATCTATCGCACCACAGTAAGGTCCTAAAATGCGACCGCATGCTTTTTTGCATCAGTGTATACCTACCTATACACGAATATTCTGGCATTACAGGTTTGACGCATGGTGGCGCTACAGTAGCTAATTTACTAAAAGCGTCAATTAGCTCAATGAGCTAATCCAGTTGAAACTTCCTGGATAATCAGTCAGGTACAAATGAGTAGACACAGTAATGGACATTGAATAAGTCGTCTGTGACCCAAATGAATTTTTGAGCTCAATGAAACGAAATGGTATGCCATCGCACGTATTAACAATAAAGGTAAGATCACCGATGATGCTCATTCTCAACTTGGTCGCCCAGGAATTGTGCAACTAAAACAGATTGACCATCAATAAATGTAGATCAAATTTAACCCAGGCAACAATCACTGATTCCAAGTATTCCGCTGATTTACGACGACTTACAAATCGAATTCAAGTGGCTCCAGTTCCTTAATTGCTATTACCATCAAATATGTAAAATGCCAATCGTTGACTATTGCTGGCTTAAATTTGGATCGTTCATGCTTTTCAAACAACCAGTTGTATGTGGCATGCTTCCGTGTTGTCAAACGAAAATTGATACAGTTTTACTCTAAATAGAAAAACTTAATTTTTCCCAGAAACAACTTACTATTTACGAAACAACCATAACGAAATGATAAGTGGAAGTGACCTTCAATATGAACTACGAGCTGTGGATGTCAGAGCAGTCACTTCAAACTGTAAAGTGCTCTTGTTGCCCATGCAAAAGATGTATTGAAAAAGCCTAATCTCAAGATGACTCATTACACCTACATAAGCCCAAACACAGCATACGGATAGCAGAAGTTGCATGTTTCACAAAATATCCACGCAGACAGTAGAACGTGATGCCACTCAGCATGGCTTACCATCACTTAGTTCTGTGACCAATTCCGAATAGTAAGAGCTTGTACAAATTAAACTCTGGCATCCTTGATAATAGAATGTGTTGCAGAATACTTTACCACTGAATAACTGGAAACGAAAGAAACGGAACACAGTGAATGCTTGGAGAAGATAGCCAAACTAGGTATTCAGTTCCAGAATGAAACTTTCACTCTGCAGCGGAGTGTGCGCTGATATGAAAGTTGTGAGGCGGCATCGTGAGTCGTGTCGGGATAGCTCAGTGGGTACAGCGCTTGCCCGCAATAGTCAAAGGTCCCAGGTTCGAGTCCCGGTTCCGTCACATAATTTTAGTCTGCCAGGAAGTTTCATATCAGCGCACACTCCGCTGCAGAGTGAACGTTTCATTCTGGAAACATCCCTTAGGCTGTGGCTAAGCCATGTCTACACCATATCCTTTCTTCCAGGAGTGGTAGTCCTGCAAGGTTCGCAGGAGAGCTTCTGTGAAGTTTGGAAAGTGGAAGGCGAGATACTGGCGGAAGTAAATTTGTGAGGCGGCATCGTGAGTCTTGTCTGGATAGCTCAGTCGGTAGAGCACCTGTCTGCGAAAGGCAAAGTTACCAGGTTTGAGTTCCGGTTGCGGCACACAATTTTAATCTGCCAAGAAGTTTCAGGTATTCAATTATTTATTTATTCTTTTATTCTCCGATTTTTTTCGTAGTATGGAAGGAACTTACCCATGGTCGACGAGCAGATGCGCTAAACTATAGACCTATAATTCTGACGTTGGTAAAGGGCAGATTTTTCGAAAATGTTCAAATGTTTGTAATTCTTATGCGGCCGGCCGCGGTGGCCGAGGGGACTGCGGCGCGTCAGTTACGGCCTGCACAGCCACTACGGTCGGGGGGTTTGAATCTCCCCCCCCCCCTCGGGCATGGATACTTTCACCGTCCTTAGTGTTCGCTGGTTCATAAGTAGTTTGTAAGTTTAGGGACTGATGACCCGTCGTTAAGTTCCGTAAGCTATACAAACATTTGAACATTTAAATTCTTATGCGACCTAAATACGTTGCTCATCAGTCCCTAGACTTACAAACTACTTAAACTAAGGTAAACTAACCTAAGGACAACAAATACATCCATGCCCTAGGGGGGATTCGAACCACGACGCGGGAGGCCGCGCGATCCGAAACGTGGCGCTCCAGACCGCTCGACTACTCCCATGCGATAGATGTTTCGAATACGTCTTATGTTCGATGTTTATGAAATTTGTGGAGACCGGACATCTCCTCTGCAGGAATCAACATGGTTTCCGAAAGCAGCGATCACGAGGGCGCCAGCTCTTGCTACTCACCAGAAGGCAGTAGACACAGGAGCACGGCTGCGATGTCGTGGTACTTGACTCCCGCAAGGGCTGAGATACCGCCCGATGAACGACGTGCGAGTATATGGAGTATCAGACCTAATGTGTGACTGGACTGAAGATTTTGTAGCTAACAGATCGTAGCACGTGACTCACAATGGAGAGAAGTCTTCAGAAGTGAAAGTGATTTCGGCATACTCCAGGAGAGTGTTATAAGACCGCTGCTTTTCACAATATATATTAATGACCTGACTCTGACCATATCTTATTGATTATGAACAGTAGACTGAAACTAAAGGAATTGCAGAATGGCAGGAAAATAAGGAGATGGGACCTGTATAAACTGAATAAACCTGAGGTTCTTTTTGAGTTTCAGAGGGAGCTTCAGGCAGAAATTGATACAAACGGGGGAAAACACGAATTGATAGCTTTCAGGGATGAAATATTGAAGGCAGTAGAGGTCCAAATAGGTAGAACGACAACAGCTACAAACACGTCTTGGATATCCCAGAAAATACTGAATTCAATTCATTAAAGTAGAAGATATGAAAACGCAGTAAATGAAACAGGTAAATTGCAGTACTGTCGAATAAGAAATTACATTGACAGGAACGGCTAATCGGCAGTGGTTATAGAGCAAATGCAAATCTGTTGAAGGTATAACTAGGGGAAAAATATAAACCGCCTATAAAAAATAAAAGAGACGTTTGGAGACATGAAAAGCAGGTGTATCAATATCAAGAACTCAGATGTAAAACCAGTTCTGAGCAAAGTAGGGAAAGTTGAAAGGTGGAATGAATATGTACAGGGGCTTTACAAAAGAAATGAACTGCGAGGCAATAGTGTAGCAAGAGAAGCGGAAGTAGATGAAGGTGAAATAGGAGATACTATACTGAGAGAAAAATTGAAAACAGCACTGAAACACTTTAGTCGGAACAAGGTTGCTGAAGTAGACGACATTCCTCAGAACTGTTGAAGTCTTTGGGAGATCCTGCCATAACAAAACAATTTCACCTCGTCTTCATAGTTTCTTCGGGTTTGCTGCCGGATTTTGAAGTCAAACTGACCCAATATTGGGTCAGTTTGACTTCAAAACCCGAAGAAACTATGAAGAACTATTACGCCGGGAAAGCCTACGAAACTACAATTTCACCTCGTGTGTAAGTTGTATGAGACAACTGAAATACCCACATTCTTCAATAAACCTAACTTTCGTAGATTTGAGGAAAGCTCTTGATAATGTTGATTGGAATACACTCTTCAAAATTCTGAATTCAGCAGAGGTAAAATGCAGTGAACATAAGGTTATTTACAAATTGTAGAAAAACCAAACAGCAGTTTTTAGAGTCGAAGGGCTAGGTAAGCATTAGTTGAGAAGGGAGTAAGATAGAGTTGTAGCCTTTCCTCAATGTTACTCAATGTGTGCATTGATCAGTCTGGATAGGAAAGAAAGGAGTAATAGGGAGAAGGAAATGCAGTTCAGGATGATGAAATAAAAACGTTGCGTTTTTCTGATGCCATGGTATTCGTCAAAGACAAAAAAGGACCTGGAAGAACAATTGAACGGAATCAACAGAGTGCTGAAAGTAGCGTGTAAAATGAACATTAATAAGAGTCAAACTAGCTTAATGGAATGCAATCGAAGAAAATCAGTGATACTGTAGGAATTAGATTAGGCAAGGAAACAATAATGGTGGCAGTAAAGAGGATACAAAGAAGCATAATGGCAGTGGGAAGAAAAGCGTTTCAGAAAAAGAGGAATTTGTTAATATCGAATATTAATTCGAATGTAAGGAATTATATTCTGCAGCAATTTGTGTGGAGTGTTGCATTGTGCAGGAGTGAAACATCAACGACAAATACTTCAGACAGAAAAAGGATTGAGGCTTTTGAAAAGTGCTGCTCCCTAAGAATGTTGAAGATTAGGAGGGTAGGTCGCGTAACTAATGAGGCGGTACTGAAACTAATTGGGGAGAAAAGGAATTTTTGGCATACCTTGACTAAGAGATCGGATCGATTAGTGGTAGGAAGACCGAGAGACGTATAGAGTAAGCAGATTCGATTTTATGTGGGTTGTCGTTCTTATGAGAGGCAGAGGTTTGCTCAGGAAAGACTAAGGCGGAAAGCGACTGAAGACCACAACAACAACGTAAATGACCTCGTAGGTAACATCGGGAATATATACAGAAGTCTCAATACTGTAAATAGTAGCTATATGCAAGAGTATTTGCAATATATTGAAGCACTAGCTTAAACCCGCGGCTCCGCTCGCTTGTTTTTTGATTATGATAGATAATGCGCGAAACGTCAAATCGATTTTTTTAAAGAGATGTATTAATAGAAATTTCTTCTTTACTGCTTTATTTATTTATTCATTCTTATTTCCTTATTCGTATACTTATCCTTACAGAGAAAGAGCTGAAGACATTGTAGCACGCATAG
This sequence comes from Locusta migratoria, assembly GCA_026315105.1. Classification (NCBI taxonomy): domain Eukaryota; kingdom Metazoa; phylum Arthropoda; class Insecta; order Orthoptera; family Acrididae; genus Locusta; species Locusta migratoria. Next base: position 666,046,980 of record CM048746.1, on the reverse strand, counting down.
ACTAACGATATGGTCTGTGGCTTCACGTTTCGCTGTATGTAACCTCGTTGCTATAGAGTCGCAAACGTCATCGCTGGCCTACAGTCCAATTTTTTTTAATAATTTGACGACTTTCAAGCACATCTTCCACTCCCTTACAGCTATCGGCATGGAACTGCTATGGTGTACAACGACAGACTTCGGACACCAATTACACACAGACAATTCGTTTGCGTTCTGTAGTTTTCGCTGCAGAGCGATATATTAACACACACACACACACACACACACACACACACACACACACACACACATGTAGAATTTTATATACACCAATAACTTTCAATCCTAATATACTCCACATTTTTGTCATTATCAACCCTCAAGCAACAATGCAACCAATAAAACCATTTTCAAAGAGTAAATGTAATTTTCAAAGAGTAATAACTGTTCCGCATTTCGCGTTATATTTTTCAAATTACAAAATATCTATCAGATCGCCATAAAACCGTGCCTAAAACCTTCCTGAGGTATAAATTAGTAACTGTACAAATTTTTAAGTCTCTGCGTCTTCTTGTTCGGACGGGATAAGCGTACACCGAACAGACATTCACATTAACATATATACAGATAAACAGCTATCCGATCGCCATAAAAGCGTGCCTAAAGCCTTCCACGGGTAGACATTAGTAACTGTACAAATTTTTAGCTCTTTATGTCTTTTGGTTCAGAAGTGATAAACGTACACCGAACAGACATTCACATTTATATAGATGTTGCAGGAAATAGCAATTGACCCTTCACATAAACAAATGCAGAGTGCTACGTTTGCATAGAAAGAAAGATCCTCGGTTGTATTGTTTTGCTTTTGCTATTTATTTATGTAAATTATATGGAAATAATCATAAGGAACAAAGAAATTAGGTTAAAACAATCGTTCTGCTAGTGCTTGAGTATTGCTCCTCAGTGGCATCTGCAGCAAGTGGCGTCGACAGGAGGCACAGTAAAGGTACAACGGAGCACGTTTCGTTAGTGGCTCATTTAGTAAGCGCGAAGGCGTCCCACAGATCATTAGGAAACTTCAGTGACCGACGTTGTAAGAGAGACGTTGTGTATCGCGGTATTGGCTTCTGTCAAACTTTCGAGAAAGTACACTATGTGATCAAAATATATGGACATCCCAAAAAACCTACGTTTTTCATATTAAGTGCGTTGTGCTGCTAACTACTGCCACGTACCACATATCAGCGACCTCACTAGTCATCAGACATGTTGAGATACCATAATGGGTCGATCCGCGGATTTCATGATTTCATGGGCTTCTAACCTCGACTGTACGCGAGATTTCCACACTCCTAAACATCCCTAGGTCCACTGTTTCTGACGTGATACTGAAGTGGGAACGAGAAGGGTCACGTACAGCATGAAAGTTCTAACAAAATGTCAGTTTGGTTTTCAAAAAAGCTTTTCAACTGAAAATGCTATATATACCGTCACTGATGCAATATTAAATACTTTGAATAACCGGACATAACCAGTTGGAATTTTTTGTGATCTCTCAAAGGCTTCTGATTGTGTAAATCATGGGATTCTTCTAGATAAGCTTAAGTATTGTGGTATGAGTAGGACAGTGCACAAATGGTTTAAATCATACTTAACTGGAAAAGTGCAGAAAGTTGAAATAAGCAGTTCACATGATGTAGACGAAACAATTAATTCTTCTAACTGGGGAGTTATCAAAAATGGGGTTCCACAAGGTTCGGTCTTGGGTCCTTTGTTGTTCTAAATATATATTAATGACTTGCCATTCTACATTCACGAAGATGCTAAGCTAGTACGTTTTGCTGATGATACAAGTATAGCTATCACACCTGACAAACAGGAATTAACTGATGAAATTGTAAATGATATCTTTCAGAAAGTTATTAAGTGGTTCTCTACAAATAGACTCTCATTAAACTTTGATAAAACCCGGTATATACAGTTTCATACAGTAAATGGCATGACACTATTAATAAATTTAGACTTTGAACAGAAATCTGTAGCTAAAGTAGATTATTCAAAATTTTTAGGTGTTTGCATTGACGAGTAACTGAATTGGAAGAAACATATTTAAGATCTCCTGAAACGTCTGAGTTCAGATAGTTATGCTATCAGAGTCTTTGCAAAATTTGGTGATATACATCTCAGTAAATTACCTTACTACGCCTATTTTCATTCACTGCTTTCATTTGGGATCATATTCTGGGGCAATTCAACAATGAGTAAAAAAGTATTCATTGCACAAAAGCGTGTAATCAGAATACTTGCTGGAGCCCCCCCAAGAGCATCCTGCAGACATTTATTTAGGGATCTAGGGATACTCACTGTAGCTTCACAATATATATATATATATATATATATATATATATATATATATATATATATATATATATATATATATATATCACCTCTGGCAGTATTGCTCATGTGAAAAATACCGTGTAGCACCGTGGTTCGGAACCCACGTTAAACTGTAGGTCCCCCTTTCATGAGTATATATATATATATATATATTCACTCATGAAATTTGTTATTAACAATCCGACCCAATTCAAAAGTAATAGCAGAGTGCGTAGCTATAACACTAGGAGAAAGGATGATATTCACTATTGAAGGTTAAATCTAACTTTGGCTCGGAAAGGGGTGAATTATGCTGCCACAAAAGTCTTTGGTCACTTACCAAGTAGCATCAAAAGTCTGACAGATAGCCACCTAGTATTTAAAAAGAAATTAAAGAAATTTCTGAATGGCAACTCTTTCTACAATGTAGATGAATTTTTAGATAAAACTTAAAAAAACAAAAATAAAAACAAACAAAATCCTTAAAATATTGATTGTCAAGTATAGACAACATTTACTAAACTGACATGTTCCACATCATTACGAAATGTCGTATATATGATCTATGGAAGAAGTATTAATCTAATGTAATCTAATCTAAACAGGCCGACCTCGTCTGTTCTGACAGAGACCGCCGGCAGGTGAAGAGGGCCTTATAGCGCAGTAGGCAGGCATCTGTCCAGACCATCACACAGGAATTCCAAACGGCAGCAGGAATCACTCCAAGCACTATGACAGTTAGGCGGGAGGTGAGGAATCATGGTCGAGCGGCTGCTCATAGGCCACACATCACGCAGGCCAATGCTAAACGACGAGTCGCTTGGTGTAAGGAGCGTAAAACGTTGCATGATTAAACAGTGTAAAAAATGGTGGAGTAACGAATCACGGTACACAACTTGGCGATCCCATGGCAGGGTGTGGGTATGGCGAATGGCCGGTGAACGTCACCTGCCAGTGTTTGGAGTGCCAACAGTAGAATTCGGAGTCGGTGCCGCTATGGTGTGGATCCATTGGAGTAATTAAGAACTGTGACGTCTGAAAGAGCATACTTGCCCATGTGATAGTGCAAGTGGTGTTAATATATATTTCATCTGCTTGTTCTTGGCCCACTTTAGGTCACGGTAGTAACACTAAAAGTGGGCCTTTGCGATCATCTTTTGACAGCTCGAAATTTATATGAAAATATCGGCTTAACCGTTCACCTGACACGAAAATTGAATAACGGAGTTTGTAGAGGAGAAAATTCTCTACAACTTTGCTCTCTTAGGGTTTTTTTCATATCTCGTATCGTTTCAGAGATATTTGCAAAAATAACGGCGATTTTGGGATGTCAGTTTGTCTGTCTGTCCGTCTGTCTGTCTGTCTGCCCGTAACATGCTCCCCGTTTTTAAGACGAACTGTTCAACCGATCAACACCAAATTTTACAGACATAATTGTAGACCGACAGAAACCAGAACCTCCCTTTTTCAAATTTTTCGGACAAAAAATACGGTGGTAATACCAAACAAAGCCGTTTGTAATATATTTGTAACTGCAAACGAACTGTTCATCTCACACGAAAATTGAATAACCTAATCGGTAGAGGGGAAACTTATCTACAACTTCGCTCTATTATGTTATTTTCATATCTTGCATCGTTTCAGAGATATTTGCAAAAACAACGGCGATTTGACGATGTATGTCTGGCTGTAACGTATTCCCACTTTTTACGTCGAACCGTTCAACTGTTCAGCACCAAATTTTACAGACATAATTGTTGGCTAACAGAGACCAGAACCTCGCTATTTCAAATATTTCGGACAAGAAATACGTTAGTAATACCAAAAAAGCCGTTTTTAATATAATTTTAATTGTATATAAACCGTTCATCTGACGCTAAAATTGAATAACCGAATTTGTAGAGCAGAAGATTCTCTACAGCTTTGTTCCCTTATGTTTTTTTCATATCTTGTATCGTTTGAGAGATATTTGAAAAATAACGGAGTTTTGACACCCTTCCCTGAATAAACGAAAACCAGCCGTTCGGAGATGTCACGTGACATTCCTCGCCCAGAACTCTTCCGTTGCGTATTTGATGATTTTCTTATTTTAACTTACACGTTGTCATTTCAAAGCAATGGCGCACTGAAGAATTGAAAAAAAAAAGGGTCGTTCTTCGTACGATAAATGATAATCTAATGTCTACAAATTCCATATTAGCATCAGTTAACCACGGCCAACAATAGTATGAAATTAAAGAACGCAACTTCTAAGTGTTGGCCGTAGCGTTGTTGGCAATGCGTTGGACTATGACGCTGAAGGTCGGTGATTCAAAACCCGCCACTACCTATTTTTTCCCTAAAAAGGTTTCAGACACTCTTATTAATTAATTTTTTATTGTTTATATTATTATTTTTCTTCAAAATGTTTGCAAAAACTTATAAAACTACAAATTGAAAGTGGGCCGTAAAACACGTCAGTGCGATTTTTTTTCATTGGAGGGAGCTTGCACCCCTTGTCTTGGGTGGCGCTGTCACAGCACAGGCCTACAACTGATGTTTTAAGCACCTTATTGCTTTACACTGTTGAACAGCAGTTCGGGGATGGCGATAGCATTTTTAAACACGATCGAGCACCTGTTCATAGTGCACGGCTTGTGGCGGACTGGTAACAGGAAAAAAAAAAAAAAAAAAAAAAAAAAAAAAAAAAAAAAAAAAAAAAAAAAAAGTCGCACTGACGTATTTTACGGCCCACTTTAGATTTTGTTTTATAAGTTTTTGCAAACATTTTGAAGAAAAATAATAATCTAAGTAATACAAATTTAATTAACAAGAGTGTCTTAAACTTTTAGGAAAAAAAATTTAGGTAGTGGTCAGTCTCGAACCACTGACATTCAGCGTGACAGTCCGACGCATTTCCTACTACGCTGCGAATAACACTTAGCAGAGGCGTTCTTTAATTTCATACTATTGATGGCCGTTGTTAACTGATACTAATATGGCATTTGCAGACACTAGATTATCATTTATCGTACGAAGAACGACGTGTTTTTTTTTTTTTTTTTTTTTTTTTTTTTTTTTTTTTTTTTTTTTTATTCTTCAGTGTGCCATTGCTTTGAAATGACAACGTGTAAGATGGCGTATGACAGGGTTCTGGGCGAGGAATGTCACGTGACATCTGCGAACGGCTGGTTTTGGTTAATTCAATGGAGGGTGTCAAAACTCCGTTATTCTCTCAAAAGATACGAGGTATGAAAAAAACATAAGGGGACAAGGTTGTACAGAATTTTCTCCTCTACAAATTCGTTCATTCAATTTTCGCGTCAGATGAACGGTTTATTTGCAATTAAAATTACATTATAGACGAATTTTTTTGGCATTACTAACGTATTTCTTGTCATAAATATTTGAAAAACCGAGGTTCTGGTCTCTGGTAGCCAGCAATTATGTCTGTAAAATTTGGTGCCGATTGCTTAAACAGTTCGACCTACAAAGTGGGAGCACGTTACAGCCAGACAGACATCGTCAAATCGCCGTTATTTTTGCAAATATCTCTACAACGATGGAAGATATGAAGAAAACATTAGGGAGCGAAGTTGTAGAGAATGTTCCCCTCTACGAATTAGGTTATTCAATTTTCGTGTCAGATAAACAGCGTTTGCTATAACAATTATATTACAAACGGCTTTTATTGGAATTACTACCGTATTTTTTGCCCGAAAAATTTGAAAAAGGAGGATCTGGTCACTGACGGCCTAAAATTATTTCTGTAAAATTTGGTGCTGATCGGTTGAACGGTTCGTCTTAAAAATAGGGAACACCTTACGGACAGACAGACATACATCCCAAAATCGCCGATATTTTAGCAAATATCTCTGAAACGATACCAGATATGAAAAGAACATAACAGAGCAAAGTTTTAGAGAATTTTCTCCTCTACAAATTCGGTTATTCAGTTTTCGTGTCAGATGAATGGTTAAGCCGTTATTTTCATTTAAATTTCGAGCTGTCAAAAGTCGATCGCAAAGGCCCACTTTTAGTGTTACTACCGTAACCTAAAGTGGGCCAATACTCTCTGTAGTGGACTGGCCTGCACAGAGTCCCGACGTGAATCCTATAGAACAGGTGTGGGATGTTATGGAACGCCGAATTCGTGACATGCCTCACAGACCAGTTAGATACCTGTCCTCAGTGCGGCACTCCGTGAAGAACCCAAGAAACTTTCCAGCATGTGATTGAACGCATGCCTGCGAGAGTCGAAGCGTCATCAAGGCTGATGAGGGGCCAACACTATACTGAATTCCAGCATTACCTCTGCAGGGCGCCGCCAACTTGTAAGTAATTTTCAGCCAGGTTAATGGATACGCTTGATCACATAGCGTACGTTTCTCGAATAACCAAGCAATATAGTGGCTCCTCCTGCGTATACAGGGTGTTACAAAAAGGTACGGTCAAACTTTCAGGAAACATTCCTCACACACAAAGAAAGAAAATATGTTGTGTGGACATGTGTCCGGAAACGCATAATTTCCATGTTAGAGCTCTATTTCGCTTTAAATGTAAATTGAAATAATTCGTGCAGACAATTGTCAAAATACCCAATTGTTTCGTTAGTATGTACTGTACTTCCTCGATTCACCGCCAGTTGGCCCAATTGAAGGAAGGTAATATTGACTTCAGTACTTGTGCTGACATGCGACTCATTGCTCTACAGTACTAGCATCAAGCACATCAGTATGTAGCATCAACTGGTTAGTGTTCATCACGAACGTGGTTTTGCAGCCAGTGTAATGTTTACAAAATCGGAGTTGGCAGATGCCCATTCGATGTATGGATTAGTACGGGGCAAGAGCCGTGGCGCGGAACGTTTGTATCGAGACAGATTTACAGAACGAAGATGTCCCGACGTAAAGACGTTCGAAGCAATTTATTGGCGTCTTAGGGAGCACGGAACATTCCATCCTATGACTCGCGACTAGGGAATACCTAGAACGTTTGGGCAGGAATTGTTGATGACGTCTTCATTGGGCCTCAAGTTCTTCCACCTACGCTCACTGGAGCACGTTATCGTGATTTCATACGGGATACTCTACCTGTGCTGCCGGAACATGTGCCTTTACAAGTACGACACAACATTTGGTTCATGCTCGATGGAGCTCCTGCACATTTCAGTCGACGTGTTCGTACGCTTCTCAACAACAGATTCGATGTCCGATGTATTGATAGGGGCGGACCAATTCCATGGCCTCCACGCTCCCCTGACCCCAAACCTCTTGACATTCATTTATGGGGACATTTGAAAGCTCTTGTCTACGCAACCCCGGTACCAAATGTAGAGACTCTTCGTGCTCGTTGATACAGTACGCCATTCTCCAGGGCTGCATCAGCGCATCAGGGATTTCATGTGACGGAGGGTGGATGCATGTATCCTCGCTAACGGAGGACATTTTGAACATTTCCTGTAACAAAGTGTTTGAAGTCACGCTGGTACGTTCTGTTGCTGTGTGTTTCCATTCCATGATTAATGTGATTCGAAGAGAAGTAATAAAATGAGCTCTAACATGGAAATTAAGAGTTCCGGACACATGTCCACATAACATATTTTCTTTCTTTGTGTGTGAGGAATGTTTCCTGAAAGTTTGGCCGTACCTTTTTGTAACACCCAGTATTTCCGGAAGAGAGATTAAACACCACACAGAGGCACACTGACAACCGTTTCTCCCACGAACCATACGAGACAAATGTTCAAATGTTTGTTAAGCTTATGGGACTTATCTACGGGGTCATCAGTCCCTAAACTTACAAACTACTTATGAACTACTTACGAACTAGGACGGCACAAATATCCATGCCCGAGGGGGGATTCGAACCCCCGACCGTAGAGGCCGTGCAGACCGTGACTGGAGCGCCTCAGTCTCCTCGGCCACCGCGGCCGGCATACGAGACTGGAATAGAAGGAGGGATGAAAACGGTACGCATGATAGCCTACGCCACATTCCGTGACGTTACTTGTGGTGTATGGATGTAGAGGGAGGATATCACAGAATTTAATTACAGCGACTTGTCGGAAATGCAAAAGCAAATACACTGCTCAAAACAATTAGGGGATCATGTATCATATACAATACACATATGGTAACGTATTTTATTCAGATATTTATTACAATAGTAATTTGTTTGTGATACAGTACGGCAGTTTCTTTACTTGAGATTTACATGGCGTTTACTTATAGCGAGCCACCATAGGACAGCCATAATAACGAAAAGTCAGTCTCGTGGCCCTCTAATATGTTGTGCGATTAGCTCGATCGGCCAGCCCAGTTACACACCTACGTGGCATGGACAGTGCAAGCTGCAAGGTTATCCATCAGCTCTTGAAGGATACCCATTCTTCCATGAGCGCAATATCCAGCTCTACAATTGTTGTGGGAGATGTTGGCCTGGCTGCAATGCGTCTACCAAGAGCATCCAAGACATGCTCAATCGGAAAATGTTCAAAATGTCCTCCGTTACCGAGGATACATGCATCCACCCTCCGTCGCATGGAACCCCTGATGCGCTGATGCAGCCCTGGAGAATGGCGTAGTGTATCACAGCCGTCCACAATACGAGCACGAAGAGTCTCTACATTTGGTACCGGGGTTGCGTAGACAAGAGCTTTCAAATGCCCCTATAAATGAAAGTCAAGAGGGTTGAGGTCAGGAGACCGTGGAGGCCACGGAACTGGTCCGCCTCTACCAATCCATCGGTCACCGAATCTGTTGTTGAGAAGCGTACGAACACGTCGACTGAAATGTGCAGGAGCTCCATCGTGCATGAACCACATGTTGTGTTGTACTTGTAAAGGCACATGTTTTAGCAGCACAGGTAGAGTATCCCGTATGAAATCATGATAACGTGCTCCAGTGAGCGTAGGTGGAAGAACGTAGGCCCAATCAGGACATCACCAACAATTCCTGCACAAACGTTCACAGAAAATCTGTGTGGATGACGTGATTGCACAATTGCGTGCGGATTCTCATCAGCCCACACATGTTGATTGTGAAAATTTACAATTTACATTTAAAGAGAAATACTAAAATGAGCTCTAACATGGAAATTAAGCGTTTTCGGACACATGTCCACATAACATATTTTCTTTCTTTGTGTGTGAGGAATGTTTCCTGAACGTTTGGCCGTACATTTTTGTTTGAGACGAACGTTAAGCCACCGACAGACACAAATAAAAGACACACAAACACACACATTATTCTAAATTTTCGGCCGCGGCCTTCCTCAGACAGAGAACACTCATCCACACACGTCAGCCATCTCTGGCCGCGTCTGGCCGCGTCATCTCTCTAGGGAAACTGGCCTCAGTATTCCAGGCCGAAATCACTGCCATCAGGGCGTGTCTGGAGGAGAATTTGCGTAGGTGCTACAAAGACCGTAGCATCTATATCTATTTAGACAGCCAGGCAGCCCTGAGATCACTGGCAGCTCCTGCAACGAGGTCTAAAATTGTTGCAGAATGTCACAGGGTTCTGGTGGAGCTAGGGGACAGCAATAGAGGAAACCTATTGTGGGTCCATGGCCACTTGGGGATCAGTGGCAACGAACATGCCAACAGATTAGCCAGGATGGGGACAGAGACTCCATTTATTGGACCGGAACCTGTCCTGACAATCACCAAGGCAGTGATCAAATTGGGGCTACGTAACTGGCTCAGAAGACAGCATGTAGAATATTGGACCAAAGTCCATCAACAAAAACATGGCAAGGTAATGATGCCAAAGCCATGTTTTAAAAGCAGCTCTGCAATCCTGGGCCTGAACAACAGTCAGATTAGACTCGTGGTTGGATTGCTGAGAGGCCATGGGAATTTCCAAAAACACCTACATACAATGGGAATAACAGAAGAGGACCCTAAATGTAGGATCTGTGATAACGGTGATGAAACTGCATCACTTCTAATCTTCGAATGCATTGCGTTGGAGAGTAAAAGGCACAGAACATTTGGGACAACCAGACCCGAACAAATTGTGTCTAATAAAGAACTGCACTCCTTGCACTCTTCAAGGGCATTGGTTGGCTTTACTACATATACAGCGAGCGATACCGCACAATAAACTTAGTTTCGGTGCGGCCAGTGACGGGTTGGACCAAGACTGTTTTGGCTTCCCTGAGAAAATCAAGTCAGTCAGAGGGCCATTCTGAGCGACGTCCACTAGTACTGACTCTTGCCCGCACAATTTCTCCATCGTGGTGATGTTTCCTGCACTAAAGCAAGAGTGCAACGAGTTCCGAGTTCTCTCCAGATGGTGAACGATGATTGTGCAGCTGAACACAAAATCTCGACACGTCTGTTAACAGAACCCGGCGTCATTCTTCCAATTCTGATGTTCCTCCGACTAGTACCAGCGGGCTAAACGGTGGCGTGTGTTATTGGGACACTCGCCATAGGCTGGCGAGTAGACTACATTCCCGAAGACCATCTCTTGCTGATGTTACTCATGGAGGACCTCGGCCTTGCCTTATTTAATCGGTTCCTGTTTCCTGTAATTGCGTCCAAGGCTTCGAAGTTATTCTTTGACACCGCCCAGTGGCTGCAGCCACCTCTCTCTGTGTCTGTCCGCTTCCAACCTTCCTCTGGCTCTCCATGCCATTGCCTCGGTAAGTCACGTTGTTGCTGCATTGGACTACCTGCTCACTATGCAGTCTGAGTGCAGCTGCTTGCGTAATTCATTTGGTAAACACAACACCAACCTACTCCGCAGCAACTTTCTGTTATTACCACTATCTTGGTTCTGTAATGTTGTTGTCTCTTTTGTATCCCATCCTCGTCGCCACTTTGGTGTCCCATCGTCGTCGCCAGTTTTGTGTCTCGTTTCCGCCGGTTGTCCTGGGTGTCGGTGGCCGAGTAGAGAGAGACCGACACGGGGAAATAGGATGCACGCGTGTGCGGGTACGCAGGTGACCAGCCAGTGGGACAGCAGAAACTAGAAACACTAAGCTAGATTACAACAAGTTGTATATTTCGAAGAAATAGGATATACTTAACTTTTACAAAGTTCATGACTGCCAACTAAGTGTACTGCTGAGACATAGTTGAACTAGGTAATCGCTTGCCTACTGATGAGACCTAGTGCCTGTCCTAATCCCAAACCTTAACTGGTGCCTATCTGATTCCCAAGTGGCCGATCGAGTTCAGTGGTGGCAACGAGCGGAGTTGTAGCAGAGGGCGCTCGTGGCTGACGTCGTAAGAACGCCGCGCCGTGCGTGCATGGCGGCGCGCGGCGAAAGTACGTGGCGCGCACTTTGGACTTGTGCGACACGACAGTCTCCACTTAGTATATCCGACAGAAAGACGTCAAACTGTTTTAGTTCCTTCCGCCGACGACAACACTTCAGAAACTAGACATCTCAAAGATCCCCTAATGGTACGACCAGTGTAGATAATTGTGATGATTAGCAGGGGAACTCAAAAACAAAATAACCAACGTACACGTGGCAGACTGAAAGAGAATATTGTTAGGAACGAAGACCAAACTAGTCACATTCATGAAAAGTGGTGTCTACTATTTGAGACAGAGAACAAAGAAAGAAAAAGTATTGGGCGAAGAACAGACCCGCAAGTCGCCAGATCTTAAGACAGAAAGACAATGAAGAGGCCCTAGAGTCAGCACCACTACGACACAATACAAATGTTTGTAAATCTATCGGACCACACTGCGTGTTCATCAGTCCGTAGCTTACAAACTACTTAAACCTAGGTAAACTAACCCAAGGACAACACACACACCCATGGCCCAGGGAGGACTCGAAGCTCCACGGCGAGCAACCGCGCGCTCCGCAGCGAGACGCTTTAGACTGCTCGGCTACTCCACCGCGGCCGACACAATACGCTGCACAAGACAAACTATGCTGAACGGTAGCCACAAACAGTCGAAGTGCTGAATGTGACCAGTCCTTATATGGGGATTGTCCAGATTCCAGTTATAGTCCGGCACCGATATTGCTGGATCACTAATAGAAATTATCGTCTTCATGTTGAAGCCTCTTGATCCACGTTTCCTTTTTAAATATTTGGTTTCTTGTCTATGAGTATCTGCCTTGACCGAAACACTGGTTTCTCTTTTCATACCTACATACGTTTAGCTGCAGTTGTATCATCTTCACTTCGTCTTTTTATTGCTTTAAATTGAAGAACAAAAATATTTTAAATATACCGATATTAATTCGCAATTTGCGAGAATTTCCTACTTCAGCTGCTCTTCTTTTGTTGGTCTACGATTTTGTAACATGAAAATTTGTACCAGACCGGGACTCGAACCCGGGTCTCCCGCTTTTCGCGAGCGGTCGCCTTAACCACGCGGCCATCACCGAACGCTGTGAACCGTGCTGGTAGGAGAGGGTGGTGAGGAGGGAGGGGGTGGATTCTCGCAGGGCCTGACGTTTGCTGGGGATTTGTCCGCGGCGGCGCGGGTGTCCCGCTGCTGGGGATTTGTGGGCGAGTGCGGACCATCACAGGGAGGCCGGACACAATTATGGGATAACGAGCGGCGGCGGCAGCTGCGGCAGGAGGCGGCGATGGCGGCGGGGGCCGAGGCCCAGCCACACCTGCTGGGGGCGGCGCCGGGGAGGTCCACGTCCAACAAGGAAACAGCGTGTAAACTACTGTTTGTCTCCAGATAACACGCTCTCCAGTCACAAAACACACTCTCTAGCAAAAACCTCAACTTTCTAAAAGGGGAGTTGGAAACGAAATTAACTCTGTTGTATGAGATGGTAAGTGACCTTATGTCAGGAATTACACGTCGAGTGACAAAAGCACTCTATGAGCCACCATATGCTGCATGGCCGTAAACTCCACAAAATACCCAGGAATTACTATTACTTCAGACTTAAACTGGAAAGAACACGTGCCGGCCGCGGTGGCCGAGGGGACTAAGGCGCTCCAGTCACGGTCTGCACGGCCACTACGGTCGGGGGTTCGAATCCCCCCTCGGGCATGGATATTTGTGCCGTCCTAGTTCGTAAGTAGTTCATAAGTAGTTTGTAAGTTTAGGGACTGATTACCCTGTAGTTAAGTCCCAAAGACTATACAAAGATTTGAACATTTGAAAGAACACGTAGATAATGTCGTGGGAAAGGCGAACCAGAGACTGCGTTTTATTGGCAGAACCCTTAAAAGATGCAACAGAACTACTAAAGAAACTGCATACACTACGCTTGCCCGTCCATTTTTGGAGTATTGCAGCCCATTGTGGGATCCTTATCAGTTGGGTTTGACGGAGGACATCGAAAGAGTCTAGAGAAGGGCAGCTCGTTTCGTATTGTCACGATACAGGGGAGACAGCGTTACGGAAATGATACAGGATCTGAGATGGGAATCATTACAACAACTGCGCTTATCGCTGTGGCGTGGTCTACTTACGAAACTCCAATCGCCAACGTTCTCCTCCGAATGCGAAAATATATTGTTGACTCCCACTTACATAGGTAGAAATGATCATCAGAATAATTTACGGGAAATCAGAGCTCGAACGAAGAGATTCAGGTGTTATTTCTTCCCGCGCGCTCTTCGAGAATGGAATGGGAGATAAATAGTATCATGGTGGTTCGATGAATCCTCTGCCAGGCACTTAAATGTGATTTGCAGAGTATCCCATGTAGATGTAGATGTGGTGGGTACCTCGTTCTACTTACTACTACTATAGTCCTATTAAAATAACTCGCTTGCTGACGTCTGTCTCGCGGCGGTGCCGTGTCGCCACGTAGGCAGCCGGATACCGCTCGGCAATAGGCGACACAGAAACACGGTGGGTCACTTCACAAATTCTGCTAAGTCTGCCGCGGAGGAGTTGCCGAGCGCACTGAGGCGCTATGCGCGAGGCCGCTCCCCATCGGGAGTTCGAATCCCCCCTCGGGCATGGATGTTTGTGTCGTATTTAGTGTATGGTAGTTCATAAGTACAATTATATATTTTTGACGTCTTTAGTTGTTCCATTATGTGTCATTGGGTAATCTGGTTAATTTTCCATATTGGAAAATTTCTGATTTTAGAGGTGGAATACCAGTCGCTGCTTCAAGAGCCGAAATTGTTGTTGACACACCACACCACACATCACGAAAGGTAGGGTTGAATATTTCGGGCGGGGCGGGGGAGGGGGGGGGGGACAATTCATTCCGGAGCCAACTAGGCTCCTTAAGTCATACCTAAAGCAGTGTTATATTACGCATTATCCGATTTCCATAACTGACCGGGACCTGAAACACGTGCCGCGGTTGCTGGAAGACTGTTCCAATGTCTTGTAAGTGTCGATTTGTTGTTTGTAGGTTTTGGTGTGAAGTTTCCTGCACCTCACTCGTAGTAACGCACCAAATATCGCACGTGGTAGCATCTGGTACAAATCTACTACGCGTGTATACTGGGAGGCTCAATGGATGCAATTATATGTTTTAACGACGTTACAGAGTTCATTTAATGAAATAAATCGCAATTTGTGATGACTTATGGCATCACTGTACTAGGTTTAGATGGAATACCAAAGGGCGGAGGAATGAAAATTAGTGCCCGTCCGGGATTCGAACCCGGGATCTCCTGCTTACTACGCAGACGCGTTGACCACTCCGACTGGCGAGAGACGTCTACGGATGAGTCCTCTGCAGTCGGTGTGGTTACTGTATCCTCGGTGGCGCAGTGGTCAACGCGTCTGCATAGTAAGCAGGTTCGAATTCCGACCGGGCTCAAATTTTCATTCACCCTCCTTTGGTATTCCATCTAAACCTAGTACAGTGATTTATTTCAGCTCATAAGTAGTTTGTAAGTTTAGGGACTGATGACCCCTGCAGTTAACTCTCTTAAGCTTAACAAACATTTGAACATTTTTGTTAATAGTGAATACGAGAGAGGTGATGACTTAAAATTTGTGCTGTTGGCAGGATTCGAACGGAGGACCTCCTGCTTACTAGGCACGGTGCCAAGTGTTGGATTGCACGCATAATGTAAAATACGGCACTTCAAAGAATGAGCAGTGGACATTTTTGCCCGTCGATGATATTTAGTTATGTTTGAGGAAGATAATGAATGGTATGCTGGTTGTCTGATTTGTATAATCACTGTATCTTGCCAACTAGACTTTGGGTTGGGAAAGATAGAAGGTCTTCACTTCATCAAGGTCGGTTGTAAGTTCCACATGATACACCTCAGTCTCAGTTTAGAAAGATGGTTTGATAGTATTTCAAAGTCGCAGATGCAGGCAGCAGCCTTCGAAATGAATGGTATAAGTGCACTTATCCAAAGCTTCTTTAAGACTCGTTTCCCTACATCGGCAGCAACAAAATCATTTCATTTAACACACACAGACAAACACACACACACACACACACACACACACACACACACACACATATCCATCCAAACATAACCCTTCTCAGCCAAAAACGTCTATATATATATATATATATATATATATATATATATATATATATATATATATATATATATATATATATATGTGTGTGTGTGTGTGTGTGTGTGTGTGTGTGTGTGTGTGTGTGTTTTAAACAATTGTATGTATAGCATTTTAATGTGTACTGTATAATGTGCATTATATATTTGTCATCAGATCATAATCCAATCATCTGTCTACACATTATTATATGTTTTAAAGGTCTTACTGAGTGAATGAAAATCTCTATATAAAATGTTAGATTTTATATTAACCTTCAAATTGTATTTATGTATGTATATTAAATTATAATGTGCATTGTGTACTCGTCTTCAGTTTCATCGCCTTTAAAGCATAATGTTAAGAGTCCATCTTTGGTGCATTATGTCTTTAGTGCAAAATCTTTGCGTCTGTTAGAAGTAAACGACGATTTGCTCCACATGTGAGGTTAAGAAAATGCAAGGGATCTTTGACCACTGGAGGTATGATATTTTAATTGTTTACATTTAACTTCATTTGAACACTTGTACAAATTTACATTGTGATGTAGTGTTTTGTATTCTCTTGTAGACGGTGCAACAAGGCAACCTAACCTACATGTACACATCTGAATGTTATTCCACCTGATGATAGAGGTTTAAATTCTAGAAACCCGTTGTGGATACATTAAAACAAAGTGACTAGTGACATTATTACCTTTTGTTTCAATCAGTGTTGTCTTTGCTCATTTGACCCATTCCTATTTTAATTGAGAGATAAATAATTATTATACACGTAATATTACGTGTTAATATTGAAATTATTTTTGTTCTGCATGGAATGAGAGCTAGAAACGTAATTTCTAAGCTACATAAAATATGAATTAATCAATAATTTTACAATTGTGTGTAATACATGTAAAATTAATGTAAATATTTGTTAGACAACATTTATGTTAGTTTAGTTTTGTCTACTTATAAATGACATTTATGATCACATGATATGATGTGTTACCAGTTGTAGAATTTAAGCATGGAAACCTGCCATCCTCGGAGAGTTGGAGAAGTGGTAAGCGGCAGTATAAGCCAGCCTTTATGCTGTCAAGAGCATCTTTACACAACTTTGTAACATGTTGAACTTGACTATTGTGAAAAATTTGTGTTTTTACTCACTGTGATAAGACTTAAATGCGAAACTTGTTGACAATTGTCGCTCCAGTTACGTTGAAAGAGAGGTATCTAGTAAAATAGGAATGTATCACGAGAGGAGATGCTCATATTATCAACAAAAGTGTAAATATGCAATTAATACGAAGATATTGACCGTAAATGTGTTTATTTGATATAAGGAGAGACAGTGAATGAAAACTTGTTCTGTGGCTGGGATTCGAACCCGTGATCTTCTGCATGGTAGGCAGTCGCTTGAGAGCGCTCATCTTACACAGCGTTACGGGCAAACCGACTCCACTGATTGTCATTAATCACGTCTCCCTCCACACCACATACTTTAATTCTGCCTCATTGTTCCCTGTGAAATGCGTATCAAATTGCTATGGCTCTCCTATATTGCAATAGCACCCAAGCAAAGAACGTGAATGGGGACAATCCCACCTTGTTCCTCAGGGAGAGGTGATATAAATATCAACAATAATTAAGCTCCTAGAGACAAACATTGTCTCATTATACCAAAGGTATTTAATATAAGGAGAAACATTGAATTAAGGGGGAATGTAATGGAAAAAGTAAACATTAAAAAAATCATGATAGCCATATTTATTAATGTACAAATCTAAACTTTTGCATGTGTTAAGCAAAAGAGCTGTATTTTAATGGAAAATATATAATAAAAATGCAGGGAAAATATTTTGCAAGAAAATTTTAATTTTTATGGCCTTTTTTAATAAAGGCCATAACACATATTATAATTATTAAATTAATTTGAAAAATTTTGTGTCCTGAGAAGTTCATAAGACTACTGAACTACAGTTATTAATTTATGCTACAAACTGTATCATTAGCAAAGTTTTTAATTCTGCACCTCAAAAATTAACGTTTTATCCACATAAAATCATCTAAAACTCAGAATGTTAAAAGACGACTGTCTGCCATCTTCCCTAGATTTTTTACTTTGTGATGTATCTAAGTTCACTAAACGGGCTTTTTTGCTAAACGAGAACCCTTTTCGTTTGGGGACATGAGAAATAGCATTTCATTTCATGTTTTTAAATGTTATTTTCTATAATACTGTGTTAATCTCGCTGGGATTTTATTATGCTAATAATTTATCATTCTGTCTATGAATGTGGGAATATGAACGGTTTCTCTGTGACGCCACTGTCCCTGTAAGAATGTGTACTTGGTTTATTCAGTATGTGCGTGTGTGAGTACCTTCTAGCATGACAGTCTGAGTGTATATATGAGAATTTTCGTCGTCGGCTGCTAGCTGTGCGCTTTGCATCTCTGGTTTCATGTCGATAGGTAGTTGTTACCAACCTCTGTTTTTGATGCTACCAAAGAGGTTCCTCCACACTTTGGTTACAATTTGGGTTGGCAAAACCCGGTAGCGAGCCTTTGTAGGATGTGCGAGTCTAAGCTCTCCCCACCACCTCGTTTTTCTTGGTGGGTGGCGGGGGTCTTGCGGGGCGATTCTACACTCTGTGGCTGCACTTCGACCTGGTAAGACGTTCTGATTTTCTTTCCTCCCTTGAGATGGTAGCGATTCTTTGTCTGGTGTTCAAGTTAGACCTCTGAACTTCATTTTTCGGAATAAGTTTCTCCGATCAGGTACGGAAGTGTATTCAATTTCATTTTGGTGATTTTTGCGTAGGTAAATGCAGTGAATATGTAACTAATTCGGTTTGATAACGGCTGAGAATCGTAACCTTTGTAAGACTAGCTGACGGTGTACGAACTCGGTTTAATTTCTTTCGAGCTTTGTGGAGTGCAATTAATGTGTGGGAATATTTTTATTCTGTGTAGTGCATGTGAAATATTATTTTACATTTTGTCCTTCCGCGACTGATATGTACTCCATGTGGTGTGTTCTTAGAACAAAGCCTTCAGCTACCCCTGTGTCTGTTTCTATGCCCTTCAGGCAAGAAATGCATATATCTTTCTGATTTCCCCTAGTACATCGTGATCTCCTCTCCGTCTATTTTAAATTGCTGTTTCATTTCCAAACTTGTACTTTGCATTTGGACTCCATCACTAAATTCTCTTCTAGCCTTGTACGACCCCCTTTATTAGCTTGCTTATGAAATACTACGTATTTCTAAGGGCTGCATGCCGTGTTTCTCAGTTGATTTACTCCGACTTTGAATTTATTCAATGGACTTCGTTCATCCGTGTAAACGCTTCCAATCGCGTCTGCCTGTATTTCTTTAGCTTCCTTATGATATCCTACGCATTTCTAAGCGTTGCATGCCGTGGCTGTTTTTCTTTATTTTTCGGAAATTGAATTTTTGTATTTTTTACTGGTTTTCGGATCCACGTGGCTCCGAACTCCGACTTCAAGGGTTTATAACTAGTCAGTTGAGTTGTCGCCACTGCTCACATACCAGTGCCTTACTATTGTGCATTCTTGCTTCGTAATCTATGATTCCGTTGATTTTTGTTGAAATGTATACGACCTTTAAGCACTTCGCCTTCAGTGGGGTGCGAATATAAAAAGTAGCAGACACTTGCCGTGTGTCTCAGTAAGTCTGCATGCTCACGGTTTGATTTAAATGGAAATTAATCTCATTATTATCGCGTACCATCTCAAGTAAAGAAAGAGCGACCTACGAAGTATATTATTTCCTGTATTGCGTGGTACATTCTGGTTCGCTGAATTTCGCCTACGATAGCGGCGCCTGCTTCTGCTTCGTATCATCACGCTGAGTTGGGTGAGTTTTGCTTTGCTTCCCGTGTGTGAGTGGATGAATGCTTGTTGACTGTAAATCCCTCCCTCGAAGATGTTCACTTCAGATTAACTTAACTTTCAATGGGATGCATTTTTATTTTTTAACAACATTGGTCCCCCATTTGCTCAAGTTTGAGATGAATAAATAATTTATTGTCAGTGAATTTGATCCTTGTTATGGAAATTAGTTTATCAATACCCTTCCTTTTTTATTTAATGTTGTTTTTCACCAGTGCTGAGAACAAACTCAGACGCGAATTATCATGTTTTAATTCCGTTGCGCCACATATGTTCTCACAGCCACCTTCATGAAATGGTTTGGTTCGGTGTGACTTGTATATTAATGATTGTGTGTATGTCTCGTGATCAGCGACATATGTTGGCCACCGTCTCTTTGTCTTCCTGCTGCTAAAGTAAAGTTTGACTCAGTTTTAAATTCTGGGCCAGGGAACAACATTCTGTTGCATGAAGTAGTCAGTAGTTCACGCGAATCCTTTAGCTGGTTTTACGGCCAGAGTTATATGTTTGAAATAAGCTTTTTAACTGGCTCCTTTCAGCTATAAGTAATTTTACAATTAACGGTGGTCTTACAATGTAATTGCATGATCTCGCATTTTTTAGTTCCAGGAAGACACCAACACGTTGTGGACAGACCCTTAAAATTTCATAGCATTAGTGAATATACGTTTTGAGAAAATGCTGATAGTAACGTAAGAAATGTAAAACCGAGAAAATGAGGCCCAAACATTTTTCTCATATTTTCACATTTAATAAGTTTACCTCAGTTTTAAAATCATTCATAGCGATACTCCTCATCCTCCAGGTTTCTCTCTCCTGCTCTTCGAATCTTCCTGCACTGATCTGTCAGCTTTCTTGACCCTGCTGTCGTCGATGGTGTAAAATACTTTTGTTGTGAACACACCATGATCTGTACCAACTCTCTTCAGCACTGCCATTATTTCCGTTATTGAAACATAAAATTGCATGATGTACATCTATTTGGAGTACTTCCAGTCCACAGAATGTCCTTTTTGAACATCTAATCCAAATAAAATTACTGAGGCTTTGATTTGCATTTTGAGTCTTTTCGTGAAGACAATTAATAAATCAGGGTTTGCATGAAACCTGAATGTGAAGACTTTATAGCCTAACAGAGAAATTCTGCATCAACAAGCCTGTATCCAGTGAAGTCCATATCATCATCAGTCACGCACCTGTGCAATTCTCCTATCGCAACTTTCGATGCTGAAGCTGAGAGCTCATGTTCTTCATTGGGTTCTGTTCCCACGTTTTTGCTGGTAAAACGATTCTCATGAAACTTCCGTTTGCTAAACATAGGTTTTCCACCATTCATTGTGCATAAATAGTACCGCGGGACCCCACGTTAACTAACTGCCGGAGTGGCGCAAGGGATAGCGTCACCGATTACGGTGTCGAAGGTCGACGGTTCACCGGCACAACATTTATTTCTTTGTAATTAACATTTCCATAATGTTCTATATGTTTCTTATGTTCACTTATAATTTATAGTTGTTTCTTAAGTTAACTATTCTTCTAATTTCTGGTACTTTCTGTCTGTGTATAAATAGCAGAACACTCTGCCCGAGAGGCAGTCAGTGTTGCGTGTATGTTTCAGTTCGCAATAAACCTGCTTTCAGTATAAGTGCTGTGTACACTCGACAACCTTGCCTTCGAAGTCAAGCCTGCTTTCATTTCAACGCGACATTGTTTGGTGGAAGCGCCCGGTATCCTGTGCAACAGCTACATCACTGTGGCTCCGATTAGGCAACGTAAAAGCCGTCGCTTACACGAACTAGAGCTGGAATACAAGGGATATACGGAGTACATCCTTCCGAAATTCCGTACCTTCAGAAGAACCATGGACACGAAACCAGCGGTAAGCCAGATACACATCAGACTTCCGTCGGTGTTCTCTGGAGACGCTGGACAGGACTCCAACAAATAGCTAAAACAGTTCCACCGAGTCGCCAAGTACAACAGGTGGGATCATACGATGTGCTTGGCCAATGTTTATTTCTACCTGGACGGAACAGCCCAGCAATGGTTTGAAAACAACGAAGAGCAGCTGAATGACTGGGAAACGTACCAGACGGAACTCAAGAAGACATTTGGAGACCGCCAGCGACAAATCCGCTCGCGGAAGAATAACTGAAGAACCGGGCCCAACGACATGGTGAGCCGACACAGTCATACATACAGAATGTCTTGGCCCTGTGTAACGTAGTCAATCCGAATATGACTGAGACCGACAAAATCACGCACCTGATGAACGATATTGCAGAAGATATGTACCAAGCTCTTCTGATAAAAGACGTCGCTACGACAGAAGAATTCATCAAGGGGTGCCAGCGTATTGAAGAGATGCAACAAAGGAGGGTTGGACGCAAGAAGTATGACAGACTCCCAAATGTATCCCTATGGCCGTTGTGGAAGACCAGCATGCCTTTGCTTCTCTCATACGCCAAATTGTGAAAGATGAATTACAACAGTGCATGGCAGCCGGGACTATTAGACCGAGTCAGCCTCAGATTATGGCCATGGATGTGAGCCCTGTAAGTCACGAAAGAGCCGACGCTGCTGAGGAAGAGGTATTTCAGGCAATAGCTCCTGTCTGCCCCGTCAGTCGCACCCGACGTGAAGAATGGCGTCGCCCTGCTATGACATACGCTGCAGCCGCCAAACGGCGGCCTATCAACCGGCCGACGCGACCACAGCCAACTCCCCCGGTAACCATGACACCCCGCAGAAGAACAGACGTCTGGAGGACAGAAGACAACATACCACTGTGTTTCCACTGTGGACGCTCTGGACATGTCGTACGTTACTGCAGAGAGAGAAGGCGAATATTCGACGATTATTTTGCGGCAAGACGTCAGCCATCAGAGTAGTTCTATCCCAGGCAGTCACCTGCTGATGAGTTCAGTCGACCTATGGGAAGAAGCCCATCGCCGTACTTTAGACGAGGTCGCTCCGACGCGCCGCAGCCGTTCACCGTCGCCGTACAGAGGTACCAGCCGCTCCCCTAGCCGCCGCGCCCAGGAAAACTAAGTGAGGCGACCATCTACGGAGGTGAGGCCGCCGCAGATGAAAATCCTCCATGGACGACAGTCGCCAAGATGTCGAGAAATTTCATTGACGTCATATTCGACGGCCAACCTGTCCGGGCACTGGTTGATTCAGGAGCTTCTTTCTCTGTATTGTTGGATAATTACAGCCGCACACTAAAGAACACAATGTTCTGTGATACGGGGGCAACTGTACTGTAGGTCGCGAATGGAAAGTACTTCCAGCCAGCAGGAACTTGTGTCGCAAGAATTACCATCAACAACAGGACCCATCAGTTTGAATTTGTCGTTTTGAAAGAATGTAGTCACAATGTAATCCTCGGATATGACTTCCTTTAGGCATCCCAAGCTATCATTGACTGTGGAAGATCTGAGCTGCAAATTGAAGAAGTTGTTCCGCCAGATACACGTAATACAGAATGTTCTGGGAAGTTATTCGTCGTTGACAATGTGACGATACCGCCGTTGACAATGAGAAGAGTTGCAGTCACAAACACAGATGACTGGTGTAACTGTGAAGTTCTTGTTGATAGTAAAAAGTTTATCAGGCTCACAAAAGAAATTTACATACCAGCAGCTATCATAAGCATTACCGGTGGTCAAGGAGAGATTTGGATCACAAATTGTCACGATCAGACACAACTTATCCCCAAGGGAATGTGTATCGGGACAGCTGAACCAATCCAGGACGGTGAGCTCAGCGTCATCAATGAAGACCCATGCCTAGCTATTAGTACAGACAACACGCTGGAGGAAACAAACGTGGAACTGCCATTAGGGCCTGGACTGACCAAGGAACAACGCCAGCGGGTGTTAGGTATACTACGCCAATTTTCTGGTACATTCACACCTCAGCAGGGGAAAAGTCAGACGAAACGACGCACCGTATCTATACCGGGGATCATCCACCAATTAGCCAGCGTTCGTATAGAATGTCGCCAGCTGAAAAACGGATAATATGGGAGGAAGTGGAGAAGATGTTGCACGATGACATTATTCAATCTTCTGAGAGTCCTTGTCGTCTCAAGGGGTCCTTATAAAGAAGAAGAATGGCACGTCGCGATTCTGTGTAGACTATCGGCGGCTGAACAAAATCACAAAGAAAGATGTCTACCCATTGCCGCGCACTGACGACACCTTAGACTGCTTGAAAGGAACAACATACTTCTCAACTATGGACGTGCAGACAGGTTACTGGCAAATCGAGGTTGATGAAGCTGATAGGGAGAAGACGGCTTTTATTACACCTGACGGCCTCTATGAATTCAAAGTAATGCCATTTGGATTATGTAATGCTCCGGCCGTATTCGATCGCATGATGGACAAGTTGCTTCCACACCTTAAGTGTGTTTGCTATTTAGATGACATTGTCGTTTTCTCGAAAACATTTGAAGAACATTTGAGTCGCCTGTCAACTGTGTTGAAGTGTGTTCAGGATGCAGGTCTCCGCCTCAATCCAAAGAAGTGCCTCTTCGTCGCCAAAGAGATAAAATCCTTGGGCACCTAGTCAACGGAGATTGTGTCCGTCGTGATCCAGATAAAGTAAGGGCAGTTACAGAATTTCCTCAGCATATTCGTGATGTGAGACTTTTTCTCGGGCTGTGCTCGTACTACCTACGTTTCATTAAAGGATTTTGTAACAAGGCAAGTCCATTACAAGAACTTCTTCAGGGAGACGCCAGGTTTTCCTGGGATGAGACAAAAGAAAGAGCTTTCCGGGCACTTAAGGAGGCTCTAACTTCCGCACCAGTGCTAGCCTTGTACGACGAGAATGCGGAAACTGAACGTCACACAGACGCTAGTGGGTATTGTATTGGTGCAGTGCTTTACAAGATCCGGAAGGTGCTGAAAAAGTGATAGCCTATGCTTCAAGAGTACTCTCAAAGTCAGAGATAAACTACTCCACAACTGAGAAAGAATGTCTCGGAGTTGTCTGGGCTATCAATAAGTTCCGGCCGTATTTATTCGGCAAACCATTCACCGTCGTGACAGACCACCATTCTTTGTGTTGGCTGACTATCTAGAAGGATCCACAGGTCGACTAGCAAGATGGGCACAAAGACTCCAAGAGTACGATGTCACAGTGGTATTCAAGAACGGGAGCAAACCCAAGGATGCCGACTGCCTTTCGAGGAATCCATTAGTGGAACACAACAGAATGAATGAAATTTTAGCCCTCATTGAATTAGATTATGATAGGCTTTGGAGAAGGAGAATCGACCAATGGAGAGTTCCATCTTATAAATGGGACATTGTATAAGAGCAACTACGATCCACTGGATCACAAATGCTTCTGGTCGTTCCAGCTCATCTCCAGCCAGCTATTCTCAAATAATTCCATGTTGCTCCAGTATCCGGTCATCTGGGATTCGTCAAGACCCTAGACAGAATCAGACGCAGGTATTACTGGAAAGGTCTCTACCGATCCCACAACCACTATGTGAGTCACTGTGAAGAGTGCCAGCGACGGAAGCATGTGTCACAATTACCTCCAGGGCATCTCGTACCGATTCCGACTGCAGCAGCTCCATTCCACCGAGTTGGGATCGATCTTTTAGGGAGGTTCTCGAAGTCGACAACCGGTAACCGATGGATAATAGTCTGCATTGACTACCTCACACGCTACGCTGTCACGAAACCTGTGCCGACTGCAGAAGATCCTGAGATAGTAAAATTCCTTGTAGAAGACATTATTTTGAAGCATGGAGCACCAAGTGTGATGATGATATCTGATTGTGCAAAAGTATTCCAGTTAAAAACTAGTATCAGAGGTAATATCACGGTGCGACATTGCCCACAGAATGACAACTGCGTAACATCCTCAGACAAATGGGCCTTGCCGTGGTGGAGTAGCCGAGCGGTCTAAAGCGTCTCGCTGAGGAGCGCTCGGTTGCTCGCCGTGGAGGTTCGAGTCCTCCCTGGGCATGGGTGTGTGTGTTGTCCTTAGGTTAGTTTACCTAGGTTTAAGTAGTTTGTAAGCTATGGACTGATGACCGAGCAGTTTGGTTCAAAATGTTCAAATGTTTGTACAACTTATGGGACTTAACTACGGGGTCATCAGTCCCTAAGCTTACAAACTACTTATGAACTAGCTAAGACGGCACAAATATCCATGCCCGAGGGGGGATTCGAGCCCCCGACCGTAGTGGCCGTGCTGACAGTGACTGGAGCGCCTCAGTCACCTCGGCCACCGCGGCCGGCGAGCAGTTTGGTCCGATAGATTTACAAACATTTGAACATTGAACAAATGGGCTTACAGAACGTTTTAAGAAGACGTTAGCAGTTATGCTGTCGATATACGTCGATGTTGAGCAGAAGGATTGAGATACAATACTGCCAGTCGTGACATTTCCTTGTAATACCGCAAGACAAGACACCACAGGCTGCACGCCGTTTTTCCTGCTCCATGGCCGTGAAGTAGAGACAACAATGGATACGCTGTTCCCGTTCCAACCGGACGATACTCAGGATGACTATGTGAAACAGCTCATCACCAGGGTCGAAAAAGCAAGACAGCTGGCTCGCATATGGACACTGGACGCCCAGGAGAAGGACCGTCAGCGGTATAACGACAAGCACCGACCTGTTGTGTACAGCCCAGGAGATCTGATATGGATTTTTACCCATCTACGGAAGGTTGGACTGTCAGAAAAGTTATTGAAGCGATACTTTGGTCCGTATCGTGTCATATGCCGCATCTTCAAATGTTCAAATGTTTGTATAGCTTTTGGGACGTAACTACGGGGTCATCAGTCCCTAAACTTACAAACTACTTATGAACTAGCTAACACTAAGGACGGCACAAATATCCATGCATGAGGGGGGATTCGAACCCCCAACCGTAGTGGCCGTGCAGGCCGAGACTGACGCGCCGCAGTTTCCTCGGCCACCGCGGCCGGCTACGAAGCCTGTCAGACACGAAGTTGAGGATTATGAGCCGTCGTCGAAACGACAAAATCGAAGAGACATTGTTCACGTCTTCCGCATGAAGTCTTGCTACGATCCCGAAGAGCAGATAGGACGGTACTGATACTGATGAAGCCACGACAAAAAAGGTCTGTCGTCGAGAACCGTGCAGAAGGGAAGGATTCTCCAGAACTGCCATACAGAGGACCCATGACAAGATCAAAATCCAGGACATGCATCTGGCTCCAAAGGGAACATAACAGCGGGTCGCTGAAAGGGGAGCAATGCCGCGAGTAACTGCCGGCGTGGCGCAAGGGATAGCGTCACTGATTGCGATGCTGAAGGTCGCCGGTTTATTCCCGTCCACCGGAAAAAAATTTATTTCTTTGTAACTATCATTTCCAGAATGTTCTACCTGTTTCTTATGTTCACTTGTAATTTCTAGTAGTTTCTTATGTTAACTATTCTTCTAATTTCTGGTACGTTCTGTGTATAAATAGCAGAGCACTCTGCCCGAGAGGCAGTCAGTGCTACGTGTAGGTTTCAGTTCGCAATAAACCTGCTTTCAATATAAGTGCCGTGTTCACTCGACAACCTTGCCTTCGAAGTCAAGCCTGCTTCCATTTCAACGTGACAATATTAACTTTCACGTAAAGTTTTTCGGTTTCAACCTTCCATCTAATAATATGTGTTAGTATTCTCAAAATGTAAATATACCACAAGAAATTTTTTTTAGTGAGATATACAGACGACAGCGAAAGATATCGAAAGAGAATAGCCTTGACACTGCCAGAAATTCCTCTGAAGCAGCATTGCAGCTTCACAAAAGGCGGGGTAGGTGGCAGTGGCCGCCAGTGCAGACTCAACGAGTTTAACAATGTAAAGGCATTTCTAAAGCTGCCCATCACGATAAAATTCACACACAACTTTGATTAAAGTGATTAGGTTAAGAAAATAATATTTTAGAAAAATCCATATTTGGGACCAAACTCCATTAGATTCCGCTTAAGTGTGGGGTGTGGAGGGAGATGTGATTGAAGGCAGTCCGTGTAGTCGCTTTGTCCGTGACACTGTGTTAGTTGAGCGGTATAAAACGCGTGCTTATTACGCAATAGGTACTGAGTACGAATGTTAATTCATTTAATCCCTGTGGTATAGTGAGACAAAGTTTGTCTCAAGGGTCTTAATTATTATTGATATGTGTTTATTTGGCAAATAAGAATTTGGCACAATTGTACGTCGAAACCCAGGACGAGGTTGTGTTTTTATTCTTCTCTCCTCAATCCGAAGATTCTTCTCCCCCACAATTCTCAGGCCGGCCGTGACGCGTCAGTCACGGTCTGCACGGCCACTACGGTCGGGAGTTTCGAATCCCCAATTGGGCATGGATATTTGTGCCGTCCTTAGTCTTAGCTAGTTCATAAGTAGTTTGTAAGTTTACGGACTGATGACCCCCCTAGTTAAGTCCCATAAGCTACACAAACATTTGAACAACTCTCTGTTCTCGGATAGCCTCCTCATTTCCTAATATGATTTCCCTTCTATATCTCTTTGGATCTGTTTCAAGTACTGCAATTTAGGTCTTCCTCTGCTTCTTTCTCCTTCTACCATTCCTTCCATAACATTGACTATAAACTCATTGTGCCTATACAGATGACCTATTAACTTGTCTCTTTTCTTCATTATCGTTTTAACAAGTGCCCTTTTTTCGCCGATTCTTCTAAGAACTTCTTCGTTTGTCATCTTGGCCGTCCAACACCACAGTTCTAATGCTTCTAGTCTTCTCTTGTCGCTAACGCAGGGTGTCCAAGTTTCGGAGACATAAAATGCCACACTGCACACATAGCATTTTATAAATTTTTTTTGGTCTCTTCTTTTATATTTCTTGATGTAAGAAGCATCCGTTTATTGCCGAAGTCTAGTTTAGCTTGCGTAATTCTACTTGTTATGCCTGCTGAACTTCTGCCATCCGGTATAATTTTACTAAGTAGGTGAATACATTAACTTGATTCAATGGTACATCATTAACTTTAATATCAGTTGTAATTTGCTCGTGGCTGCATACCATGATCTCTGTCTTTTTTGTGTTGATTTTCATGTTATATTTAGCTGGCAGGATCTCATTCATTCTGATAACGCCTTTTGCAGGTTTTCTACGGCCTCTTCAATGATGGCTATGTCATCAACTAACCTTATCATTTTAATTTGTACTCTACTGATCTTAATTCCTTCCATAGACTCTTTACATTCCTTAATTCCCTCCTCAACATACAAGTTGAAGAGCACTGGTGATAAACTGTATCCTTGTCGTACTACTTTCTTTATGTGAGCCTCTTGTATTTCACCATCTATATTTATAACCCCTCTTTGATTTTTGTAGAGTTCATGCACTATTCGTCTGTCTCTGAAATCTAGACCAACATTAGTCACAATTTCCATCAGAACATTCTAATTCACGTTATCAAAGGCTTTTTCCAGGTCCACGAAAGCAATGAACAGTGGTCTTTTTAGGTCCAGCATTTTATCCATGATTTGTCTAAAATAAGATAGCTTCTCTTGTTCCTCTATTCTATCGAAATCCAAATTGATCTGCATCCAGATTATGCTCAATTACTTTTTATTCTGTTATATGTTATTAATTTTAGTATTTTTGCCATATGAGAAATTAGTACGCTGTTTTTATTGGTACACGTATTAAATCATTTGGATTTTATCTTTTCATGTGAAGTTGTGTTAATGAAAAGAGTTTCTTTATTCATATTAATGGAGGAGCTTATTTAAAAAATGATAAAATAAAAATAAATTTAAAAAACGCTTAAGTATTTGTGTCATGTAAAATTAAGCTATTAATTGAAATAATTGTTTGAGAAATCTTGTCTAAAAATGGGAATGCCCTGTGGTAGTCATAGGAAAAGATGTATTCAAAATATGATAAACATAATGCGGCACGTTTTACAACAAGGATTGTTTGCCACACTTCAGGTTACGCTAGTCTTATGACAGCTCGAAAATTAAATGAAAATAACGGCTTAATCATTCATCTGACACGAAAATTGGATAACTGAATTTGTAGAGGAGAAAATTCTCTACGACTTTGCTCTTTTATGTGTTTTTCATGTCTCGTATCGTTTCAGAGATATTTGCAAAAATAACGGCGATTTTGGGATGTCTGTCTGTCTGTCTGTCCGTAACGTGTTCGCTGTTTTTAAGACGAACCGTTTAAAGGATCAGTACCAAATTTGGCACACATAAGTTTAGGCCGCCAGAGACCAGAACCACCCTTTTTCAAATTTTTAGGACAACAAATACGGCTGTAATACCAAAAAAACCGTTTGTAATATAATTGTGTTGCAAACGAACCGTTCATCTGACACGAAAATTGAATAACTTAATTGGTAGAGGAGAAAATTCTCTACAACTTCGCTCTATTATGTTTTTTCATATCTTGCATCGTTGCAGAGATATTTGCAAAAATAGCGGCGATTTGACGATGTCTGGCTGGCTGTAACGTGTTCCCACTTTTTAGGTCGAACCGTTCAACCGATCGGCACCAAATTTTACAGACATAATTGAAATATTTCTGACAAGAAATACGTTAGTAATACCAACATAAGCCGTTTGTAATGTAATTTTAATTGCATATAAATCGTTCATCTGACGCGAAAATTGAATAAACGAATTTGTAGAGGAAAAAAATCTGTACAACTTCGTTTCTTTATGTTTTTTTTTTTTTCATATCTCGTATCGTTTGAAAGATATTAGCAAAAATAACGGATTTTGGCAACCCTCCATTGAATTAAGAAAAACCAGTCGTTCGCAGATGTCACGTGACATTCCTCGCCCAAACTCTCTCTGGCATAGGCCATCTTGTGTTGCGTATTTCATGATTTTCTTATTCTAACTTTAACGTTGTCATTTCAAAGCAATTACGCACTGAAGAATTAACAAAAACACGCCGTTCTTCGTACGAAAAAAATTCAAATGTTTGTAGAGCTTATTGGACTTAACGACGGGGTCATCAGTCCCTAAACTTACAAACTACTTATGAACTAACTAAGGACGGCACAAATGTCCATGCCGGAGGGGGGATTGGAATCCCCGACCGTAGTGGCCGTGGGTACCGTGACTGGAGCGCCTCAGTCCCCTAGGCCACCGCGGCCGGCTCTTCGTAAGATACATGATAATCTAGTGTGTACAAATGCCATATTAGTATCAGTTAACAAGGGCCATCAATAGTATGAGATTAATGAATGCAAGTCCTAACTGTTAGCTGTAGCGTAGTGGCCGGTGCGTTGGACTGTGATGCTGAAGGTAAGTGGTTTGAAGCTCGCTACTACCTAATATTTTTCCTAAAAGGGTTTCAGAC
The DNA here is from genome assembly GCA_026315105.1 of Locusta migratoria. NCBI lineage: Eukaryota > Metazoa > Arthropoda > Insecta > Orthoptera > Acrididae > Locusta > Locusta migratoria. The sequence continues at coordinate 666,015,970 of CM048746.1, read as the reverse complement.
ACTCTTATTAATTGATTTTTTATTATTTAAATTATTATTTTGGTCCAAAATGTTTGCAAAAACTTATAAGACTACAAACTTAAAGTGGGCCATAAAACACGTTAGTGCGATTTTTTTCTTAGTCGTGTTGCATCTTGAGTACCATCATGACGCTGGAGTAAGGTTGTAGCCGTTTATACACCACGTAAGACGTGAACAGTTACAGTAGCAGAGGCAGAAGTACTAGCAAACGTCAAATTTCAGCTACAATAAGACAAAACTGGAGTGTGATGGTAATATTTTAAGACTTATGTCGTGAATATTTTAGCTTCTAGTTATAAATCGCGCCAACAATCTGAGAACTATTTGCCGAAACTCGTGGAGAGTGTGAGCGTGCACACCCCCGCCGGTAGCTGAGTCACCGGAGAGCGCCGTGGCTCATTACGCTCTGGGCGCGTCGCGGGGGCAGCGAATGTGGCACTGTTTACCGCCGAGTTCTGCCCGCTTCCAAGAACAGCGGCAGGTCACAGCGTAATCACATCACCAACTCCCAAATTCAGCTGAATCACTGGCAGACATTTCTGTGTGCTTTTAGGTGGAGCACGATAATCTATTTCTATAAAAGTGAATGTCTATTAATGGATGAAGGGAAGGAGAGAGACGTATTTGAAATAACATAAATTACTTTAACAGCGTATATATATGTATATCTATCGGACCAAACTGCGTGTTCATCTGTCCGTAGCTTACAAACTACTTAAACTACGGCAAACTAACCTACGGACAACACACACACAGCCATGCCACACGGGGGACTCGAACCTCCGACGGCGAGCAACCGCAGCGTCCATCCAAACTGATTACTCCGTATGCATGGGAGCAGGGTGTAAATGAAATAAAAATAGGATACTGAGTGAAATGAGAAGCACAGAATTAAAATTTGTACCACGAGCAGGAATCGAGACCAGACATCCATACTTAACTTTAATTCAATATTTTTCCCTCCACTCAATGTCTTTCACATATTGACACGGAAAACTGTCTCCAGGTATATAAATCTATATCTATTAATGTGAATGTCTGTTCGTTGTACGTTTATGACGTCTGAACCACAAGACGTAAAGAGCTAAAAATTTGTACAGTTACGTGCGCCTCGGTTGCACAGTGGTAGAGTCCCAGACTACAAATCCGAAGGTCGCGGGTTCGATCCCCGCCAGGTCCTAGGATTTTTATCTGTCACTTTCCACTTCTTTCACCTCTGGCAGTATTGCTCATGTGAAAAATACCGAGTAGCACCGTGGTTCGGAACCCACGTTAAACTGTAGGTCCCCCTATAACTGGCTGGGTAATTCAGTTCGAAGGTCGGAGGAAGGCAACGGCATACCACCTCCAAACAGGACCATGCCTAGTAAAGCACTGTGGTCTTCAAACCAATCTTCGGATTGATGACTGCTTTACCTTTTTTTTAATAATGTCTATCCGAGGAAGCTATATATATATATATATAATGTGAATATCTGTTCGGTGTATGCTTACCACGCCCGAAGGATTAGACGCAGAGACTTAAATATTTGTACCGTTACTAATTTATACCTGAGGAGGTTTTAGGCACGGTTTATAGTGATCTGATAGATATTTAGTAATTTGAAGAATATAACGCGAAATGCGGAACTATAATTACTTTTTTAAAATTATAATTACTCGTTGAAAATGGTTTTATTGGTTGCATTCTTGCTTGAGGGTTGATAATGATAAAAGGGTGGAGTATATTGGGATGGAAAGTTATCGGTGTATATAAAATTCTACGTGTGTGTGTGCGTCTGTGTGTGTGTTCATATTTCGCTCTGCAGCGAAAACTACAGTAAGCAAACAAATGGTCTGTGTGTAATTGTTATCCGAAGTCTCCCTTTGTACACCATAGCAGTTCCATGTCGATACGATAGCTATAAGGGGGTGGAAGATGTGGTGGTTGAAAGTCGTCAAATTGTACAAAAATTCGGACTGAAAGCCAGCGATGACGTTTGCGACTCTATAGCAAGGAGGTTACATGCAGCGAAACGTGATGCCACAGACCATAGCTTTGGTCTATGTGTGCTACAATGTCTTCAGCTCTTTCTCTGTAAAGATAAGCATACGAATAAGGGAATATAAGAATAAATAAATAAAGCAGTAAAAAATCATCAACAGAACCGGCTCTGCTAACAGTATTCTACGCCTTTCACATCGCTTCAACGGGTTCTGCACAAATCTATAGTTTTGTTCCGATATTGATGAAATTTCGCACACTCTACCTTAAAAACAAGAGGAATGTCACTGTCTGTATAAAATGTCGTTCGATGCATGGTGGAGGGTACTTAAATTACGGAATTTTACAAAATGCATAGTTTTGCTTCATGCTTTATGAATTTTTGCACACATGACCTTTGAACCAAGAAGAAGATCACTGGATACATAAATGTTTGTATGGTACATGACAGAGGGTACATTGCAGAAAACGTTGCCGAGAGAGGGAAAGGTGGAAACGAACAGTGAGATGGTAGAGAGAGAGGTGGATGCAGAGAGGAGGGGGTGGGGGAAGGAGATGTGGGATAAATAAACGCCCGGCTAACGAAGGGTTTACAGCTAGTAGTAGATACAAATGCGCGTGATACATTCCTGACAGATCCTCCATTCCTTCCGATTCTAAGGCGGCGATATATTTCACCACCTCACATGCTACGTTTACGCCAGTAATAATTGTAAGGGACATTTATTTATAATGCATCCATTTGGTTCTGGTTTGTGTGCAGTTGATGTAGGTGGGAACGGAGGGTGAGTTATTGTTGACTAGGTCACTGGGAAATCTGGCTGATGCTGAGAGACAACATGTAACATTAATGAATTTGCATGTGTTAGTTTTCTTCTAGCCAAAATTATCAGGAGACAAAGAGATTGGCGGATGATTTCAATCGTCGAACGGTCGAATGTTACGAGAATATTCCACAGGATTCTAGTAGTCCTTTCTGGCGGTAAAAATGGTCTGATGGAAGAAAATGGTGGGGGCCAGACATTCGAAACTAGATTTGTGGTTGATTCCGCCTTATGCAAGACACTTTTTGTTTTCTTTAAATACCCAAACTAGCTTCGGCACTTATTGTGCCAATTCCGTAGGTTTCTGTTGTTTATTTTGTATAATAACATGTTACACATTTTGGTTATACAATCGTTTGCACAAGTTGGTAAAAATGTTTGTATAGCTTATGGGACTTGACTACGGGGTCATCAGTCCCTAAACTTACAAACTACTTATGAACTAACTAATGCTAAGGACGGCAGAAATATCCGTGCTCGAGGGGTGATTCGAACCCCCGACCGTAGTGGTCGTGCAGACAGTGACTGGCGCGCCGCAGTACGCTCGGCCATCGCGGGCGGCACCACGGAACCGTCTGTCTAAACAACTTCTGAGGCACGAAACGAATTATGAAGTGTCTGGAAGTGGCGACGGAGATGCAATTGTGAAACTAAGGCTTTCGACTTATGAGACACTTCCAACCTCAGCTGCAAGCGGGTAATCAACCAAGTATGGCAGCGGGAAGGGTAGTGAAAAGTAAGAGGGATGGAGAGGGACTCAAGTGACGAAAAAAGGGAACGAACATGGACCTCAGTCGGGAGACCCGACCTTGGTCGTCGTCGTGGAAGGAAACGAGAGCTGAATGATTACTTGCTCTGAACCATATTAAAATGAAATGAGACAACCTATACTTGCTAATTATATTGCCTGTAAAATTCATTTACCATTTTTCAAGCAGTTTATGACTCTACACGGATCTCTGTTCGCACAGTTTATATCTTTATACTTGAAAATAAACAACGTATGTAACTTTGGAATTGTGGTTGATTCCGCCTTATGCAAGACACTTTTTGTTTTGTTTAAATACCCAAAATAGTTTCGGCAGTTATTGTACCATCTTCCGTGGGTTTCTGTTGTTTATTTTCTATAATCGCATGTTACATATTTGATTATACAATCCTTTGCACAAGTTGTTTGGTTTGACAATTTTGTTAGATGTTTTAGGCCTAATTTATTCAAGGAACTTACATTGTGTCATTCGCAGGATATTTATGTGCATTAGTTGTGGAATGACGAATTTCGACGACCTGTCATCTGCAACAACAAGACGTTTTTGTTCACGAAAATGACTGATTTATTGTAGGCCTACATTAGCCTGGAAGTTATATTGAAATTATTTCTATGTGGCCATTTTGGATTACTTACAATTGAGCTGTGGTGCTGCTGCTCGTTTGTTTGTGGCGTGTTCTTATGTTTTTTTGGTTTTCAGTGCGATTTTTGCTGCCGCGGTGGAGTAGCCGAGCGGTTTAAAGCGTCTCGCTGCGGAGCGCGCGGTTGCTCGCCGTCGAGGTTCGAGTCCTCCCTGGGGCATGGATGTGTGTGTTTGTCCTTAGGTTAGTTTACCTAGTTTTAAGTAGTTTGTAAGCTACGAACTGATGATCACGCAGTTTGGTCCGATAGATTTACAAACATTTGAACATTTTTTTTCGATTTTTGCTGTGAAACAGCACTGTTTACATTGCCATTTTTCTTGATGTGGTGGCTGTATGGTGTTGCATTTGTTTGTATGGCGTGTCTGTGATATGGAGCGCGATTTTTGAATAGTTTAGATACTGACATTGTTTTGTGCGTGTATATTTGTGTATGATTTTGTTGTGTGTGTGTTAAATAGAGATAGAGAGACAGAGAGGGAGAAAGAGAGAGTGAGAAGGAGATACAGAGAGCGAGAGAGAGATGGGGAGAGAAATAGAGATAGAGAGAGAGAGAGAGAAAATACTGTATGTCTGTATCTGTGTGTGGGGGAGGGGGGGTTCAGGTGTGATATGGTGGTGGGATTTATTTGTAAACTTCTTTTATGGTCTGAAAGAGTGTTTTGATGCATAGTGACGTGTATTCATTTAGAACTTTCTTAAACAAAACAATGACAGTATGTAAACTATTAAAAAATCGCGCTCCACATCACAGACACGCCACACAAACAAATGCCAAAACTAGTTTGAATATTTAAATACAACAAAAAGTGTCTTGCATAAGGCGGAATCAACCACAATTCTAATACTGCAAGCACGGAAGAGACAAGAGCTGCACCATCACAAGTTGGTATGTAACTTTGATGGCCTGTATTTTTTGTGTTCTTGTCCCCACATAGTAATATGTGCTAGAGATCCATCAAACCGTTGTAGATAGTCCATCTTACCAGAGTACCCCCAGGGTAGAAGCACAAACGAGTAAAAAACAGAAAGAAACATAAATTCAAGTATGAGCAGTGTAGCAACATAAAAGGTTCATATAAACTGTTCAAGGTCATATACACCCATTAGAAAAATGTGTACCAGACACTGAACGTTACAAAGTTTTGGAAAAGTGACTTTGAAGAAACGTGGTCCAACTATACCGGACTTCCTACAAGTTCGCAACATTACATACGCCGCATTAACGAATATGTCTCCCGGACACTTCCTTTCAGTCTTATTGTGCGGGGAACTTATGAAGGGTTGTCGGACTGCACGATGATGTTAGCATGGGTCTCGGTATCGACACCGTACGGGGGATATTGTCTGGTTCACTGACGGGTCAAAATCCGACCAAGGTGTTTGGGCCGGGGTATACGAGGTGCAGCCAAGACTGGAGGGCGTCATCTCTCTAGGAAAACTGGCCTCAGTATTCCAGGCCGAAATCACTGCCATCAGGGCGTGTGTGGAGGAGAATTTGCGTAGGTGCAACTATATCTATTCAGACAGCCCTGAGATCACTGGCAGCTCCTGCAACAAGGTCTAAAATTGTTGCAGAATGTCACAGGGTTCTGGTGGAGCTAGGGGAAAGCAATAGAGTAAACCTATTGTGGGTCCCTGGCCACTCGGGGATCAGTGGCAACTAACAGCCCGCCGCGGTGGCCGAGGTGACTGAGGCGCTCCAGTCACGGTCAGCACGGCCACTTCGGTCGGGGGTTCGAATCCCCCCTCGGGCATGGATATTTGTGCCGTCCTAGTCTGTAAGTAGTTCATAAGTAGTTTGTAAGTTTAGGGACTGATGACCCCGTAGTTAAGTCCCATAAGCTTAACAAACATTTGAACTTTTTTTTTTTTGGGGCAACTAACATGCCGACAGATTAGTCAGGATGGGGGCAGAGACTCCATTTATTGGACCGGAACCTGTCCTGACAATCACCAAGGCAATGATCAAATTGGAGCTACGTAACTGGCTCAGAAGACAGCACGTAGAATATTGGACCAAAGTCTATCAACAAAAACACGGAAAGGTAATGATGCCAAAGCCAAAGAAGCTCTGCATTCCTGGGCCTGAACAGGAGAGAAATTAGACTCATGGTTGGATTGCTGACAGGCCATGGGAATTTCAAAAAACACCTACATACAATGGGAATAACAGATGAGGACCCTAAATGTAGGATCTGTGATGACGGTGATGAATCTGCATCACATCTAATCTTCGAATGCATTACATTGGAGAGTAAAAGGCACAGAAGATTTGGGACAACCAGACCCAAAGAAAGTGTGTCTAATAAAGAACTGGTAAAGGGACTCCTTGCTCTGTTCAAGGGCATTGGTTGGCTTTACTAGACATACAGGGAGCGATACCGCACAATAAACTTAGTTTCGGTGCGGGAAGTGGCAGGTTAGACCAACACTGATTTGGTTCCCTGGATAAAATCAAATCAAATCAAATCAATGGGTCTCGGTAAGCAGTGAGAGTGGAGCAGCTCACCTGGAGGAGTAGAGGACGCGGCCGTCGCGGTAGAGGCGCACGAACTTGTTGGGCGTGGTGATGGTGTGCAGGTAGGACTGCTTGCCGTTGTAGAAGTAGGTGTCGGGCTTCCAGATGCGCGCCAGCATCGAAATGCTGAGCGCCAGCGTCTCCTTGGAGCCGCCGGTGAAGGCCAGCCGGCGGTCCACCCACGACTGCCGGAAGTAGCAGTCCATCGAGTACGTCTGCAACACGCGGCGGCAGGGACGGCTTATGAAAATAGGAGTGGGCGCTCGCTGTAGTCATTCAGAAATGTAGTTTACAAGTCACTGCCGGCCTTTCCAGCGTTAACGATACATTGTCAGTTTATTTTTTGTTTTATATGACTTTTAATGTAGGTAGTAAGTATTGTTTTTACATACATGACAGTTACTGCCGGCCGCGGTGGCCGAGGAGACTGAGGCGCTCCGGGCACGGTCTTCACGGCCACTACGGTCGGGGGTTCGAATCCGCCCTCGAGCATGGATATTTGTGCCGTCCTAGTTCGTAAGTAGTTCATAAGTAGTTTGTAAGTTTAGGGACTGATGACAACGTAGTTAAGTCCCATAGACTATACAAACATTTGAACATTTTTTTAGACGTTACGGTCATACCGCCTCATTGCTCCACCTAATCGATTTTGCCAAATTCTCCTACCTTGCTCATGTTTTTCTCACTTATATTAGTAATGTTTGCTATCTTCAATATAAATTGATTTTACTTGAGCATTATCATGTGGTTTCATGGCCGACTGGCAAGGGCAAAGAAGTAGAAGCAGAGATGGCGAGTTTGTATTTTCTTATATTTTATTCCCTTTTTCTTTTATTTATGTCACACTCCCACGTTTCCCATCACAGCGTGAGCGAAGGTGTGGTTGAGCATAGTTGAACCAGTAGGGGTACTTTAGCATGATGGTGGCGGTAGTTTGTGAGTTTTTCGCTTTTTGTGTAGGTGGCTAGTGTTGCAAAGAGTTTAGCAGGCTTTGCTGCTGGTCGATGGTAGGAGGTAGATTCGCGAACGAGTAAAAGGAAGGTGCCCAGTTGGCTGCACCTGCCTCCGCCAATCAGGGCGCGTCTTCTTGGCGTGGTTCGAATTGGCGGACGGTTGAAGTAGAAGGAAGCCATCTTTGGGGAGTTCGAAGGATACCATCGAGATGTACGGACGCTAGTGTTGCTTGCTGCGCGAAAGTCTCCAGAATGTGGTATGTAACGCGCACAAGAGATAATTAAAGTTGCAAGTGGGGAAGTGGAATTTGAATTGTTAAAATGTCTTTAGGTAAATTTAAAGTAATCGTAAATTTTGGTCTGTATATTGCGTCCACAAGCCCACTTACTGTTCGACCAGCAGGATTAGTTTGAGTAGTAAATGTATAGAGCTTTGCGCTAATCATGCAGTGAGTGATTTGCATGTTTCATGTCCGTTTGTGTGCAGATTTCCTACCCCCCCTCCTCACCCCACCATGTGAGACATTGAATAGTGTACAGAGTAGTTAAAAGCAGTAGGAGGCCAGTTGACCAATATTTGTAGTAAATTGTCTAAAAAAAAAACCTTTATGATTAAATTTTGTGTCAAAATAAGTGATTTACCCCTCAGCTTTTCCTTCAATGCTCCCCATTTTGAACGGGAAACAAAGGGATCTCACAATCATTATGAGAATTGAAATTGGTATTTGTTCGAACTTACCCTGGGGGTTTAAAACTAGACGTATCCTTTCTTGAGGTGGATGTGTACTGGTTCCGTTAATTCTAAAAAAAAAAAAAAAAAAAAAAAAAAAATAAAAATAAAAAAAAAAAAAATAAAAAAAATAAAAAAAATGCGTTATCCGTTGCGCGCCATTTTCATTTGTCAAGTTTAATCTAGCCGGTATGTTCATGTGAACATAGACCGAAATAATTGTGAACCAGTATTGATCCGTGCTCAGGATAAAGCCTACGCGAAATTTCCAAGCACATTTCTACATCTACATCTACATCTACATACATACTCCGCAATTCACCGTAAGGTGCGTGGCGGAGGGTACACTGTACCACTACTAGGCATTTTCTTTCCTATTCCACTCCCAAGTTGAACTAGGAAAAAAAGAATGCCTATATGCCTCCGTACGAGGCCTAATTTCTCTTATCTTGTCTCTGTGATCCTTACGCGAAATGTAAGTAGGCGGCAGCAAGATCGTACTACACTCAGATTCAAATTCCGGCCCTCTAAATTTACTTAACAGAAATTCACGAAAAGAACGTCGTCTTTCCTCCAGCGATCCCCAATTTAGTTGCCGGAGCATTTCCGTGACACTCGCGCATTGGTCGAACCTACCGGTAACAAATCTAGCTGCTCGCCTCTGAACCGCCTCTATGTCTTCCTTCAAACCGATCTGCTGCGGGTCCCAAATACTTGAGCAATACTCAAGACGTGGTCGTACAAGCGTTTTATACGCGGTCTCCTTTACAGGTGAAGTACATCTTCCCAAAATTCTCCCAATAAACCGAAGTCGGCTGTCTGCCTTACTCACAACTGTCCTTACATGCTCGTTCCATTTCATATCGCTCTGCAATGTTACGCCTAGATATTTGAACGACACGACAGCATCAAGAAGCTCACTACTAATGCTGTATTCGAACATTATAGGATTTTTTTTTCTTTTTTTCTTTTTTGTGTATGGAAGCAATTACTGTCAGTTGAACAGCGCTTGGGTAGGCCCACCCAGTGGTAAGAAAAGAGGGGTTAAACTGAAAAGGAACGAAAGAATTAAGATAAGAGGGTACGTCACAACATTTCTGTTAAAAAAATTGTTTTCTTCTGTTTCATGAGCGGCACGGCAGCAACTTTGCCGCGAAGGGCGTCTTCGTAGCCGTCGGCAGTTGTCAACACAACCGGACTGTACTGCATCATGGTCGGGGGCTTTTGGAAGAAGACACCTGCAGCACCGAGTTTCTCCCGTGGCCAATGTATATTTCATAACAATGAAGGGGATATGCAATCTGATTTGTAAAAAGTGAGTTACTTCTTGGCTTACCTTTGAATGGTACTGTAATAATATGTGTTTCGAAAGTAATAAAGACTGTGAAAGAAGTGTTCAATTGAAAATGTGTCTGGTTCTGTATTTTGTTTTATGAAGAATTTCGCGAGGATCATACTGGAAAGTTTTCATGCTAAAGTAAAAATTAATTCAACATTTAGTGATGGAGTGCGCGCCACCTCCTTTTGCCGCGCGCCGCCATGCAGGCACGCCGCGGCGTTCTTACGACGACAGCCACGAGCGCCCTCTGCTGCAACTCCGCTCGTGGCCACCACTGAACGACATCGTTCACTTGGGACTGAGATAGGAACCAGTTAACACTTCGGAATCAGACAGGCACCAGTGAAGACTTGGCTATCGGATAGGCACTAGGCAGGCCTCTAGCTCAACTATGTATCAGCATTCTGCCGTACTGAACTATGTAAAAGTTAAGTATTGTATAAATTCTGTGCAATATATATCTCGTTCTAATTTACTCTAGTGTTTCTAGTTTCTGCTGTCCCATTGGCTGCTCACCTTCGTACCAGCACAAGCGTGCTACCTTTATTCCTGTGTCGGTCTTCCTACTCGGCCACCGACACTTACGACGAAAACGAGACACAAAAGCGGCGACGAGGCTGGGACACAAAAGTGGCGACGAGGCTGGGACCCGAAAGAAATTCGGTGATAAGATCTTTGCAGGTAAATTATTACGTTGTCAAATGGAAAACTCGTGAAAGATGCTTTTTGTGGGATTTGACTTTTGTTTGTGGATTTAGTTACAATCCAGAATCTAACTTCAGACTTCGTTTTATTTCAAATAGGCTTGATAATTATTTTGATTCAATGGTGACAGGATTTTACGAGTGATTTAATGGCTGAGTTAGATATTTCTACTTTCATCTCTGGTTTGGTGAAAAAGTTACAACCCGTAAAAGACAGTTTTATCGAGTGAAACGATTAATAGAGGAACAGACATGTTAGCAGATTAACTATACGTAATAATTTTAAAGTTAGTATTCAACAGAAAAGGATAGTATTAATTGTGATTCTGACCATACGAACTGAATAACATTACATTCCAGAGGTAACATTATTAATGGAGGGCAAGCTATAATCTCTGGTTAAATCAAATTACGTAATTGCATCATAGAAAACTAAACTTACATAAATTTGACGGACATTAATCATTGATTTAATCGAAAGGAACTATTTAATGGACTATTTAAAAAAATTTATCCCGCTTGTTAAATGTCGATTAGCTCTTCACAAAAATTTAGTGATATGAGATCTTTTATTGTGGACATAGCAACGACGGAACGGAGGAAATACAGCAATCTTTGAGGACACACATGAGAAGCCGATACAAAAATAGATTTTCTTCTCACATTCTGATCAGTTTAAACTGATTCGAACGTGCTAAAAAAAAGAAGAAGAAGAAAAGAAAAAAGAAAATGCATACTTCGGATGCAACAGAATTACGATCCGCCACGTAACGTTAACTACTGAACTTGATAATAATAATTAAGCAGTGCAGCAACGTAACGAGTGAGTTACGTCGTTTAGCTACGTGGACAGTGGATTGTATCACTGAATATCGTGGTTTCATTTTTAATTACCTTTTCGGCCACAAGGTTCATAGAATGAGCCAAGCAGTGCTCAATTTCGCTGATTTTTGCTTGCAATCTAGAAAACGAACCAGTCATATTTATCACTCTGTCAGTAGTAATAACATTGCAAGCTTTGATATCTGTAGAAAAACGAGAGAGGTCATCCACTGATATTATTAACAGTACTTCAACTGTGGTAGATTCAATATTATAGAAAACGAAATAAGAAACAAAACAAAAATCATCAATTTGAAAATTAGCACCAATGGAACGTCCAGGGGATTTTAAGAAGTTTATAACGAATCAGACGATTGAAGTATGTTACAGTTTCGTTACATATTTGCGTCTCAGATAGACGAAACTCTTTCATAAACACTTTGATTTAGTCCTGCATCTCTATTATAAGATGCTCTTAGCCCTGCAATAACTAACTTCATAAAGTGCATAGTTATGTGAGTATGGAACGCAAAATTTAATATCCAGTTTTAATCTATTTGCCCCTTTCATTTAGAGAGATATATTTCCTCGTGACTGACAAACAAAGTAAAGTCAACTAAGCCAACGAATTGTACTGTGCCAAGATATATACCCATGCTCCACTTGTACAACTCTCAGGAAACCTTTGAAACGCCGGTTATTTATATGATGACAAAGCACAGATCCCACACACGTGACATCTTTTGTTACGGCGCCTGGCTGCACTCCTTCAGCAGACAATGGCGCTTCGTGAATGGAGCAATGAATAGTCAAAACCTCATTCCTAGATTCACTTTTCAGTTCATTTCTGTATATGTGTCATTATTAAGCTCGGCTAGTAGCCCTGCAGGTGCTTCGCCCTCTACCTGCCCGCGATGTTTTACGTGAAGACGTTGTGTAACGGCACTGTACTACTATGCTGTACTTGCTACCAGAATTAAATACTTTGACGTGAAAGACAGTGCGGATATCAATCCATCTTACTGAACAGAATTAATGGAGCTAGCACAGCAAACTATGGCTGTCAGTGAACTCTGACTGTCGCATCGGTTACGACATCTTGCGGCCAGGGGTCAGTGGTCTCGCCCCTCCCCCCTCCCTCAGAACGGGCTCCAAGCCTCTGCAGTGAGTGCTCCTTGGGGCACTGTTGGAACAGCCTAGCGGCTAAGTCGTGATTGCTACACTGCGATGGCAAAAATGCATAATTGACAGCTATGACTTTTCCACATTTTTGTGCTACTTTATTTTCCTCCCTTATTTTGTGTGGGTGCTGAGCACCCCCAAACATTTCGTGGGGGGTGCCATCCACGGAGTCGGCGCCCCTGCGTCTCAGGCTCTGATGCGGAGAAGGTACACTGTCACTCCAGTGCACGAGGGCAATCTTTAGTATGACTTCTGATAATGGCTTTCGGCACGGTGGTGCTTCAGATCCACGTGTGGCCATCCACGTTTAGTTTTTTCGTGATTTTCCCTAAATCACTCCAGGCAAATGAAGGAATGGTTCCGTTGGATGGGTACGGGCGATTTCCGTCCTTATCATTAAGCCTTCGGCACATGGAGCGTGGTATCTGAACGAGTGTGGCCAACGTGGCGAGTTTCTGACGTCACAACGTGAGAACCGCACGTTGAAGAGGCTTTTCCACCCTCAGGAGCAGTATAGAGCATACCAGAAATTCTCAAGGTGTCGACCAGAAAGGTGGGAGAAAGCCACCCATATCACACCATCTGACTATCTGGGCGAGGGGGGCAGCTCTTCGGTAGATAGATGAAAACGCCCTATTTCCCGTTAGTAGAAGTTCGTACAATCCCATAATGTTCGAATACAGCATTACTAGTGAGCTTCTTGATACTGTCGCGTCGTTCATTCAAATATCTAGGCGTAACATGCAAAGCGATATGAAATGGAACGAGCATATAAGGACAGTTGTGAGTAAGGCGGACAGCCGACTTCGGTTTATTGGGAGAAGTTAGGGAAGATTTACTTCACCTGTAAAGGAGATCGCGTATAAAACGCTTGTACGACCACGTCTTGAGTATTGCTCAAGTGTTTGGGACCCGCAGAAGATCAGTTTAAAGGAAGACACAGTGGCGGTTCAGAGGCGAGCAGCTAGGTTTGTTACCGGTAGGTTCGACCAATGCGCGAGTGTCACGGAAATGCTCCGGCAACTCAATTGGGGATCGCTGGAGGATAGACGACGTTCTCTTCGTGAATTTCTATTGAGAAAATTTAGAAGGCCGGAACTTGAAGCTGAGTGTAGTGCGATTTTGCTGCCGCCTACTTACATTTCGCGTAAAGATCACAAAGACAAGATAAGAGAAAATTAGGGCTCGTACGGAGGCATATAGGTATTCTTTTTTTTCCTCGTTCTATTTGGGAGTGGAATAGGAAAGGAAATGCCTACTATTAGTACAGTGTACCCTCCGTCACGCATCTTACGGTGAATTGCGGAGTATGTATGTAGATGTCCTTTGAAACGTGTCCATAGAAAATGTATACTGCTGAATTTTTAAGAAAATGTCTAATATTGTGCCTACTGTTTTGAGTCGAGAAATGTGCTTGCAAGGAAATGTATAATATTGCTTCTACCGTGTGTATCGATATGTGTGCATAAATATGTGAAATTTCATCTTTGGCAAAGATTACATATCGCATAGCATTGTAGCTCGTGCTGAGAGACAGTCAGACTTGTGGTTCAGCTCGCTTAGAGAGCAGTTGTGTTGTGTGTATGGTCCGATGTAGAGCAGAGGCTGTAGTGCTAACAAGTATATATATTGCATTTCATATAATTGTGAAAAAGGTTGTACCACCCCTGGAATGAAGGTAATAGCATGTCATGTAATTATGAAAAGGTAGTATCATTTAGGTAATGGAATGGTGATGATCAATAATAAGTAACAAAGTTGACCTTTCATTCCTGTTTCATTTACGTAGTTAGATGATTAACCCACTTCCTTTATTTGATAATTAGTTATTTGTGGATTTAAAGTGCAGTATTGATTTTGGTAATCTTATTGAACAGATTCCTTTAAGGGTATCGTAGTAAATGATTGTTATGCAACACTGCAGTTAATTGAGCATGATACTGAGTTTTGATAATCAGGTACTGATCTGCATAAAATTCTCGTAGTCAAACATTAAGAAAGTGGTTTGTGTTTGTAATATCTTTATCGTAGTCAAATTTTTTGAGTATAGTCAGTGTGTGTTTCATGCAGGTTACATGTCACAGTTGTTTTGTTAAAAGATACGTTGCGCACATAATCAGTTAAATGCATTGTTTCTCTTTTACAGTATATACATCAATATCAGGGCCATAATTAAACCAAATTACTGTGTTAATGAAAAATGTACGTGTTTCACTTTAATTTTGATGAAGTTATCTGATGACTTAGTGATATTGACTGTTAAACATCAATATATGACAACTATTTGGACTGCAAATAATACCGGATCAGGTTATCAATGAGTAACTTTAAAATAAACTACTTTTGTTGTCTGATTAAACGATAGATTCAACATTTAACAACACGTACAACTTTTAACTTGATGGGTCTTATGAATATATGTCGTATCAAAGCAAGTAAAAGTACCTGAGTAAATTGAGAAGCTCTAAAAACCGGTCACTGTAGGTACTATTTGTTGGAATAAATGACTGGAAACGTCTTAGATGCGATTAAAGAATTTCCCTAATATCGAAATCTGCCGTTAACGGTACACTGAATATCTGTTAAAAAAGAATGGTTCTTCATGATTTGTTGTACTTACGTGTTACTAACCGACATATCTACGAGGAGGGTACACAACAGTCTAATAACTATGGCGGAAAATCGCTACAAGGCGACTGGCGTAGTGCAATAAATTAAGTCACGGACTGCCAAGCTGATGATGGTAGGTGACGCTTGTTCGTGGCTCGCCTTTTACCAATATTTTTTTCTCATATTCGAGTTTTCTAATAGGTTCAATGACTTTATTATTAGTTGATGGAAGTATACTGTATAATATTCGATGCTATGTAAATAAAACAGTGCATCATCTGAGGAGTGGGTTTGTTGCATTCGTTTTTGTGAACAGGACAATTCGCACTTTACTTTTACAGTAAAACACGCACTTTATTGTATCACGTCTTGTATTTTCCACCTTCCAAAGATTCTACTACTGATTAGGAACAGTAATCGAGGAAGAATGACCTTTACGTTTTACTAAAAAGCGGAACTGTTGCAACTTTTCTAAGAGTCTTACGTTCATAGGTACGAGGTACGTCCAGAAAGCAAGTTCCGTTTGTTTATATAAAGCAAACGTGTACAGATATAGAAAAAATATTTATTGTACAAAAATCTACAACTGTTAAACTACTTTTCTACATAGCTGCCGAAATTTTGTAGGCACTTGTCATAGCGTGGTACAAGTTTCTGTATGCCTTCTTCATATAAGGTTGCCGCCTGTGTATTCAGCCATGTGGTAGCATGTTCTTTCAGCTCGTCATCATAGTTGAAATTTTGAACACCAAGGACAGATTTTTAGGTGTAAGAAGAGGTGAAAGTGGCTAGGAGCGAGGCCCGCGCTGTACGGATGATGATCAAACACGTCCCAGTAAAATTCCCGTAAGAGTTGTTTGGTCACATTCGCCACATGAGGTCGGGCACTATCGTGGAAACAAACACCACCTTTTGATGGAAATCCTTTTCTTACACCTAAAATTTGTCCTGTCAACACTTCAAACATGACGAGCTGAAAGAACATGCTACCGCATGGCTGAATAAAAAAAATGTTCAAATGTTTGTAAAGCTTATGGGACTTAACTACGAGATCATCAGTCCCTAAACTTACAAACTACTTACGAACTACCTTATACTAAGGACGGCACAAATATCCATGCTCGAGGGGGGATTCGAACCCCCGACCGTAGTCGCCGTGCAGACCGTGACTGGCGCGCCTCAGTCTCCTCGGCCACCGCGGCCGGCCATGGCTGAATACACAGGCGGCAACCTTCTATGTTCAAATGTTTGTTAAGCTTATGGGACTCAACTACGGGGTCATCAGACCCTAAACTTATAAACTACTTATCTACTACCTTATACTAAGAACGGCACAAATATCCATGCTCGAGGGGGGATTCGAACCCCCGATCGTAGTGGCCGTGCAGACCATGACTGGAGCGCCTCAGTCCCCTCGGCCACCGCGGCCGGCAACCTTCTATGAAGAAGGCATACATAGACTTGTGCCACGCTATGACAAGTGCCTACAAAATTTCGGCAGCTATGTAGAAAAGTAGTTTAACAGTTGTAGAATTTTTGTTTTGTTTTATATAAAGAAACGGAACTTACTTTCTGGACGTACCTCGTATTTCGTTCTAATTATGTTGGCCCATATCACAGACAGAACATGAGGATCATATGGACAAGCGTGGAAATGTGTGTTGTCATATAGTTAAAGCAGAAATTCCACTCCTTTCATTACCTTAACGCTGTTATTTCAGAACATGATGCCGCCGGCAACTGTCGTTGGAGCACACTGCGATCGCGTGTAACTCGTTCAGGCGAATGTCTGACATGTCGAGCCGTCTCCCAGCCTTCAGCCGCAGCTTGGACTCGCCACGGTGACCGACACGTTCGGATACCAGCTGCGTGTGAAGACGGCGTTACCTAAACAATCTGCGCGTGAGGACTGTCTCTTGACCAACCCATCTATGGGACGCTATATATTTGACGAATTACAGCGTCCAAATGAATGAAATAAATCGTAATTTGTCATGTTATGGCTTCACTGTATGAGATTTAGATGGAATACCAAACTGTGGCGAATGAAAATTTGTGCCCGGCCGGAATTCGAACCCTGGATCTCCTGCTTACTAGGCAGACGCGTTGACCACTCCGGGGATGCAGTGTTGTGGCTGCGAGCATTATAGAATAAATAGGCTGTGGTATAGGAAAGAGACAGCGTGGCGAATGGATGTTTGTGTGTGGTGGGAGACGTGCAGGGAAGAGTCCTCTGCAGTCGGGCTGGTCACTGTGTCCTCGGTGGCGGAGTGGTCAACTCGCCTGCGTAGTAAGCAGGAGATCCCGGGTTCGAATCCCGGCCGGGCACAAATTTTCATTCGCCACAGTTTGGTATTCCATCTAAACCTCATACAATGAAGCCATAACATCGCTAATTTGCGATTTATTTCATTTACTCCAGTCTTATATGCAGAAATGGACCTACCACTAAGCCATACATTGGTGGTTACCACACCTACATCGGGTACCCATTATACGTATACTCTCATTATAAGAACGCGCTGCTCGGGTGTTTATTTATTCCAATCTTTCGTCAGTCCATCTCTTGTTTTCTCTTCTTCTATCCTCTCTCCCCCTTATCCTCCTCCCGTCCCCCTCTACTCATCTGTGCGTGCTCTTGTGTCTCCCATTATTACCCCCTGCCTTATGTCTGTCTCTTCCTCTGCCCTCTGTATGTTCTTCTGCCATATTTCATCGTGACCGGTGACGAGTTCGAAATACATCGCACCGTACCGTCGCTTGTGGTGTATAAAAGCCTTATGTACGAAAACTGACATGCAAGTGAACTTCCATGGCGATCGGTTTAACAGTGCGGAAGTGGTTTCTAAAGTACCCTCCTACATGCACCGTATGAAACCCTATGTACAGCGTGATGATCATCCATTTTTGAAGGATCGGAATAAAACTATATTTGTATGAATTATAAATAAACTATCACTTAACGCTCTTATATGCTATTCAATCGTCTTGAACCTAAATGTGAGATACTTCTTCCAGAATCTCAGTATGGTTTTCGTGCTTCTAGAGGCATCGTTCATAAGATCATCTGCGCTAGAAAGCTTCAGGAAAATGAAGAGAACAACAAGAGGTTCTTCTGGTAACTGTCTACAATCTAGAAAAAGCTTTTGACCCTGTTCCATAAACTGCTATCTGGGCAGTGCTGAAATAGTTTGGATGCCCTCATCGCTTTGTGATCTGGTCAGAAAACTCTTGATGGTATGACTGAGCAAGTTATCTATGACAGTAAAATTAACAGAACCGTTTCCTATCACAATTGGGCTGAAACAAGGCCTCAACACTCTTTTCACTGAACCTGGTAGCCACGCTCCATCAAACATCGAACAGTAACTCAGGCACTGAAATCAGATACTGTCTCGATGGAGGGCTCTTTAATCTTGAAAGACTTCGCTCTAAAACCGAAACAAATACTATTACCATTACGGAGATACAGCATGCCGAAGACGCTGCATTACTCGAATGTTCTGTAGGAGAAATGCAACAGTCAATCAACTGCTTTAAAAATGCATAAATGCATATGATTCATTTGGCTTCACCATCAACGCAATATATATATATATATATATATATATATATATATATATATATATATATATATATATATATATATATATATAGGGTGTTTCATTAAGTGTGTTTGCCTCTGTAACTTATAAAATAATAGGTGACGGGAAATTTTAATGCGATAGGTCAACACAAGAAATGTTACACGTTCTGCGGAGCTATGAACATAGTTTATTGTATCATTTTACAGAGTTACAGCACAAAGATATAATTTTTTAAATGGAACAATAGTATTTTTCTATCGTGTATTGGATTCGTTTAAACCAGTTGCGTCCAAATCAATTTAAACTACATTCCTATCACTGTTAGTTTGGGAGCTACAAGGCTTCAAAGTTCCGGGGGCGGAGGCTGCAATAGCGTAGCTGACTGGCCGAGTGGCTATCCCCTGGGGCACGGCCCACTGTCTCATATCCACCAGCCAGTAAGCTACGCTGTCGTAGCCTCCGCCCCCTAAACTTTGAAGGTTTGTAGCTCCCAAACTAACAGTGATGGGAATGGAAGTTACATTGATTTGGACGCAGCTGGTTTCAACGAATCCAATGCACGATAGAAAAAAAAGCTATTGTTCCATTTAAAAAATTATATCTTTGTGCTGTAACTCTGTAAAATGATACAATAAACTATGTTCATAGCTCCGCAGAACGTGTAACATTTCTTGTGTTGACCTATCGCATTAAAATTTCCCGTCACCTATTATTTTATAAGTTACTGCATGTATTAAAATAGAACTACATAGGCAGCAACGTCAAGAGGCTTATTCTACGCATACGAACACAAAAATATCTGGCACAGTTTAGAGCATGAGGAATAGTTCCAATATCTTAGAAGTATCTTGTCCAAACATTGCTCTTGTGAAAAAGACGTGGAACATCGAATTCGTGCTGCCCACCAATTATTTTGATGCTTGGCACAAGGAATCCCCATGAACCAAGACCTAAAGCTGAAGGCTGAGCCTACGGTGTACAAGGCAGTTGTCCCAACAACGCTTCTTTAATGGCTGTGAGACTTGGACGCTGTATCGTCGGGATATAATGTAGATCGAGCCCTTTCATAAGCAGAAGCTCAGTTCTCTCTTGAAAATAATCAACCATGCAGTTCTTCAGAAAGCAGGTGACAAAAGCACAGAGGCCGCTATCATTGCTCACCGTGTACACATTGCTTAGATGTGTAGGGCATGTACGCCGAAAGCCAGAGGCAGACTTACGCGACAATTGCTCTATGGTGAGCTTTCTTCTGGCATTAAAGCGCTACAAAGACCACCTAAACAAACCACGAAAAGGACAAAGATAAACCCACGGAGCTGGGGCAACAACTGCTCAACACCGAGTTCTGTGGTGCCGTACCACCTCTGCAGCTGTGGAAGACTTCTAAGGCCTCCGCAGTCAAGATGAAGTCCAGCGACAAGCTGGCAAAGTCGGACAAAGTCAACCGCCACTCCCATCTTCATTAATGTGCAACTACTGTGGGAACATGTTTAACGCAATCCAGCCAGCAAACACAAAAACATAAACTGAGAGTGTGTACCAATTGGAGAGAATTTCTAAACTCGGAAAAGGTTATCAGCAGACGACGAACAGTGTTATATTGTTATTCACCTAGTAATGCATGAATTACATCTACATCTACATCTACATACATACTTAGCAATTCACTGTAAGGTGCGTGGCGGGGGGTACACTGTACCACTACTAGGCATTTACTTTCCTAATACACTCCCAAATAGAACGAGGAAAAAAACGAAAGCATATATGTCTCTGTACGAGCCCCAATTTCTCTTATTTTGTCTTTCTGATCACTACGCGAAATGTAAGTAGGCGGCAGCAAGATCGTACTACACTCAGCTTCAAATTCCGACCCTCTAAATTTCCTCAATAGAAATAAACGAAAATGACGTCGTCTTTCCTTTAGCGATCCCCAATTGAGTTGCCGGAGCATTTCCGTGACACTCACGCATTGGTCGAACCTACCGGTAACAAATCTAGCTGCTCGCCTCTGAACTGCCTCTGTCTTCCTTTAAACTAATCTGCTGCGGGTCCCAAACACTTGAGAAAAACTCAAGACGTGGTCGTACAAACGTTTTATACGCGGTCTCCTTTACAGATGAAGTACATCTTCCCAAAATTCTCCCAATAAACCGAAGTCGGCTGTCCGCCTTACTCACAACTGTCCTTACATGTTCGTTTCATATCGCTCTGCAATGTTACGCCTACATATTTGAACGACGCGACAGCATCAAGAAGCTCACTACTAATGTTGTATTCGAACATTATGGGATCGTTTTTCCTATTCATGCGCATCACCTTACTTTTTTCTACATTGAGAGATAGCTGCCATTCTTCGCACCAACTAGAAATTTTGTCTAAGTCATCCTGTATGCTATTACAGTCAGTTAAAGACGACACCCTCCCATACACCACAGCATTATCAGCAAACATCAGCAAATTACAACTTACTCTGTCCATCAGATCATTTTATAGATAGAAAATAATAGCGGTCCTATCACACTCCCATGGGGCACGCCTGACGATACACTCGTCTCTGATGAACACTCGCCGTCGAGAACAACGTACTACGTTCTACTACTTAGGAAGTCTTCCAGCCAGTCACAAATCTGTGAACCTATTCCATACGGTCGTATCTTCGTTAGCAGTCTGCAGTATGGCTATGCGTCAAACGCCTTTCTGAAGTCGACAAAAACACAATCCGCGTGTTGCCCTTCATCCATGGCTCGCAAGATGTCATGCGAGAAAAGGGGAAGCTGAGTTTCACATGAACGATGTTGTTAAGCCCGTGCTGATTCATAGAAAGAAGCTTTTCCGTTTCAAGGAAATTTACTATTTTCGAACTGAGAATGTGCTCCAAAATTCTACATGAAACTGATATCAACGAATTGGCCTGTAGTTGTGTGGGTCAGTTCTCTTTCCTTTCTTATAAACGGGAGTCACCTGCGCTTTTTTTCAATCTCTAGGAACTTTGTGCTGGATTAAAGATTCGCGATAAATGCAAGCTAAGTTGGGGGCCAACGTCGCAGAATAGTCTTTGTAAAACCGAACTGGTATTCCATCCGGACCAGCAGACTTTTTCGTATTTAGCTCCCTCAGCTGCTTCTCTACACCGGACATACCTGTTACTATGTCCCCCACTTCAGAATTAGTACGTTGATCAAATGATGGTATATTTGTGCGGTCCTCTTGCGTGAAATATTTCTTAAAGGTTAAATTTAAAACCACAGCTTTCCGTTTGCTTTCTTCTATTATTAGTAACAAATTTGAAAAAGAATTGGAAATGGCATTCCTTAGCAAATGACAAAGTGTGCTATCATAAGCCACGGTGGAGTACCCGAGCGGTCTTAAGCGCCTCGCTGCGGAGCGCGCGGTTGCTCGCCGTCGGGGGTTCTAGTCCTTCCTTAAGCATGGTTGTGTGTTTCGTCTTTAGGTTAGTTTACCTTAGTTTAAGTTTGTAAGCTACGGTCTGTTGACCTCGCAGTTTGGTCCGATAGATTTACAAACATTTGAACATTCTTACTATCATATAATACAAAACGTTAGGGAAGTTGCTATTTAGAAAGAAAAAAATCGCACTGACGTGTTTTACGACCCACTTTAAAGTTTTTTTTGTAGTTTTATAAGTTTTTGCAAACATTTTGGACCAAAATAATGAAAAATTAATTTTTAGGAAAAAAAACCTTTAGCGTCATAGTCCAACGCCTTGCTCACTACGCTACCGCTATCAATCGAATGATAAGTTCTTGCCGGCCGCGGTGGCCGAGGTGACTGAGGCGCTCCAGTCACGGTCAGCACGGCCACTACGGTCGGGGGTTCGAATCCCCCCTCGGGCATGGATATTTGTGCCGTCCTAGTTCGTAAGTAGTTCATAAGTAGTTTGTAAGTTTAGGGACTGATGACCCCGTAGTTAAGTCCCATAAGCTTAACAAACATTTGAACATTTTTTTTTTTTGATAAGTTCTTTAATCTCACACTATTGATGGCCGTTGTTAACTGATGCTAATATGGCATTTGTAGGTACTAGATTATCGTTCATCGTACGAAGAACAACGTGATTTTGTTAATTCTTCAGTGCACCATTGCTTTGAAATGACAACGTGTAAGTTACAATAAGAAAATCATGAAATACGCAATGCAAGATGGCGTATGCCAGAGAGATATCTGGGTGAGGAATGTCACGTGACATCTCCTAACGGCTGGTTTTCGTTAATTCAATGGAGGGTGTCAAATCTCCGTTATTTTTGCAAATATGTCTCAAACGATACGAGATATGAACAAAAACATAAGGGAGCTAAGTTTTAGAGAATTTTCTCTTCTACCAATTAGATTATTCAATTTTCGTGTTAGATGAACGGTTCGTTCGCAGTTACAATTATATTACAAACGGCTTTTTTTGTTATTACTACCGTATTTTTTGTCCGAAAAATTTGAAAAAGGAAGGTTCTGGTCTCTGGAGACCTACAATCATGTCTGTAAAATTTTGTGCTGATTGGTTGAACCGTTCGTCTTAAAAACAGGGAACACGTTACGGACAGACAGACATACATCCCAAAATCGCCGTTAACTTTGCAAATATCTTTGAAACATTACGAGGCATGAAAAAAAAAAAAGAACCATAAGAGAGCAAAGTTGTGGAGAATTTTCTCTTCTACAAATTTGGTTATTCTATATTCGAGTCAGATGAATAGTTAAGCCGTTATTTTCATTTAAATTTCGAGCTGTCAAAAGACGATCGCAAAGGCCCAGTTTCAGTGCTACTACCGTAACCTAAAGTGGGCCAAAAGTAGCTGTGCACTTCAGAGCTTGTGAGTTTTTCCTTTTGGTTTGAAAAATTTTGAATCAATTTGCACATAGAGGTTCCTCGCATTTAGTAAAGTTGTGCTTCCTTTGATGTCAAATTGGTGCAAAGGTGTTCAAAACCACTCCCAGACGTAGCACGCTGCTGCGTTCAGCTGAAATATTGACAACTGCCAGTTCAGCTGGCAGTACCTAAAGAGCCAGCACCTATCTGGAGAGGACTCGTGCGTTTAAGGCTGGATCCAGATACTGGACCCAACGTTGGCGCCAACAGAGTTCGCCCAATGTGTGGATCGGTGAAATAGCGTTGGAACCAATGTTGGCGCCAACGGCTCCGTTGCTTGTCGGTATTTCGACCAAACATCAAAGGACGTTGGGCCAATATGGGTACGTCGTACACACATTGGCGCCAACTTTTCATTCTGTCTTTGTCGTCTGCTCATCTCGAAACTGTTTCTTTCTTCGTTCCTTCTTCGTCGCCATTTTAAAGTTTCAAAAATGTTTGTAAAGTCTGACTGTCAGAATCTCTCTTTTATAACAAGGGAAAAGCTAAGCCGTAATCGTCCACAGTTACAACTTTGCTTTGTCAGTAGCGATTCTAAATGCTTCTGATGTTTCGAAAAAAGTGCTACTTGACTTTGGTTGTGGAGCGCATGGTTCGTGCCCATTCAGAGGATGTGATCTCTCCTGCCCTACTCTATTTTTTTCCTTATCCGTACGTCTTTATCTCGAATAGGAGTTGCTGGTATGGTATGTTTGAGATCCGTTTGATAGTTTAGTGAATTATTTGCGTCACGTGTTGCCTGCATACATAAAAATCACAAGAGACAGTATATGAACATTTTGGAAGATACTGAGGTACTGTAAATGTGACATGAAGTAGAGGAAGAGGCAGGCGTCCATGATGAAACTAACTGGCAGTGCTGCCGATGACCTGGATTATAGGTCACACTGCAAGTACAGTATGTCTTCAGTTACGTTTTTCGGACATGTCTATCATCAGATTTTTATATGAAAAAATAAAAACCATTCTTCATATGGTACATGGCAGTAGAAGGTTACATATACCATAATACCAAAAACGTCGTACCTGTTTTGTGGTGACAGCTACACGTATTCAGATATATGTATCTTGAATATGTTGTTCCTTGTAGACACACATGCAGGCCATAAGACTGACAAGGAAGACATTTATTGCCACCATGTGGCATTAACAAGGCGTACTGTGTTGCATTATCGCACAGGGCTACGTATGTTAATGACATTATACATATGAAGAATGGCTATGAAGCCACGGTGGAGTAGCCGAGCGGTCTAAAGCACCTAGCTGCGGTGCGCGCGGTTGCTCGCCGTTGAGGTTCGAGTCCTCCCTGGGGCATGGGTGTGTGTGTTTGTATGTATGTTAGTTTACCTAGGTTTAAGTAGTTTGTAAGCTACGGACTGATGACCACGCAATTTGGTCCGATAGATTTACAAAGAAGAAAAAAAAAATATATATATTATGGTTATGAACTTATTGCATACGACGTAATACAAGACCCATATAGTCAAAGTTAAAACAATATCATTACACAACAGAGAACGTTCAACGAATCAATACTGCAGTCATCTTGGAGTTCATAAAGTGATGAATTTATAAACATGTTTTAATACTGCCGATTCATTATCTGTTTAGTGAATATATATATATATATATATATATATATATATATATATATATATATATATATATATATATATAGTTTTTCAACCTTTCCAACCCTTCAAGTAAAAATCGTCTGGGACCCCCTTCCAAATGAAAATATTTTGTCGAAGCCCCCTCCCGTCCTCAAGAACCCTAACAGAACTATGTTAGCTCAATGAAAAAAAAAAAAAAAAAAAAAAAAAAAATCAGCTTCAGCTCTCTCTTAAATTGTTGGACGAAGTTTTTTTCGTGTGTGTGTGTTTTTCGGAATGAAAAACATTACTCCATTTTTACTTAATTTCCGATACAAACATGTATTTTTCTCGACGAGTGATTCACATTTCAGGCAAGAGTGGGAAACGAATTATGTTAATTAAGAAAGGTTCCACTGTATAGACAATTTCTAAAGACGTAAATCTTTTCTATGATTTTTTTTTTTTTACAATAACTTACTGTATTATGTACGTTTCCCTATAGATTCCTACCTGAAAACAGTTTTCAGACCTTCCGCTTATTTATCATTAACACACTGTATTATAAAACAATCTATGATCTATCACTTGATAATAAATGTTACACAAGGAACTTCGTATTTTTAACATTAAATAAAATTCACTTAGGCATAGGTTTTTGTATTACTGAACCCCCGGATATTTTATGTTGCAAGTACTTGCTGCTGTGACGACCCACAGGTTGAAAAACACTTGACCTGGACTATTAAACGGAATACTGAGGACGTCGGATGCAAGAAGGGAGCGTGGAGGATTGAATATACTGCCGGCCGCGGTGGCCGAGGAGACTGAGGCGCTCCAGTCACGGTCTGCACGGCCACTACGATCGGGGGTTCGAATCCCCCCTCGGGCATGGATATTTGTGCCGTCCTAGTTCGTAAGTAGTTCATAAGTAGTTTGTAAGTTTAGGGACTGATGACCCCGTAGTTAAGTCCCATAAGCTGTACAAACAATTTTTTGAATATACTGCCCGAATATACGAACAGCTGGTCCAGAATTAGAGAATTAGAATGAAATGTACTGAGGTGATTATTCTGCTTACTGTTGACACGCAGCATCCATTGGAGATACATAATTTTAATTCCGACGCTGATAATGCCTAACTATCTGTTTATGACAACAATGACTGTGTTGCATTAGTGGAGCCATTAAAGTGGAATAAATTAATAAGTCACAATTAAGTTGTTACAACAATGGCTTTTGCGTTATCTTTAAATATGAAAGCAATAGCGTGTTTGTGGAAGGGAAAATATTTCTTGTGCAGCTGGTACTGTTACTTATTCGGAGAAGATTTAAAATTATTTATAGTCATAACAGAAGTTTTAGGGGTATTATAGCAGGCGTGATTCTCTCTCTCGACTTTTAAATTTTAGATATGCAGATGCCCGAGCGGTGTATTAGTACAGCTTTCGATTCTGCCTGTACTGAGTTCCTGCAGGCGCTCACAATCTTGCGGACAAACTTTTCCCATCTCTGCAGCAGTCGACGCGATGTCGGTTTTCGTTCTCTCTCTCTCTCTCTCTCTCTCTCTCTCTACTGATTTATATCTTCGGAGTAATTATTGCGATAACAGGGCTCTCGCCTTTTCGCAGTATATTTGCAGAGGATTCTCTCCTCAAGTCTGTGGCACATTCAGCCCGTTCATTATAAATGACGCCAGCGTTATTTGCTACGAGCTTTCCACTACGGCCGTAAGACGCAAAGTAACCTGTAACTCCGAAACTGCTGCCAGATATACCACAGTCTATCACAGACAGTCTCGAAACTCTCTAGGAAAAAAAATTGCAGCTGAAGCGATACTACCGCTCCAAGCGGCCAGTAGGGAGTAATAGTGGAATGGCGGTACACAAACGGAGAAGTTGCCGTTTTTAATGCTGTTACTTTCATGTTTCATGGCCACTGAACGTTGCTGTGAACTTTCCAATACAAATACTAAAACACCATTAAAATAATATCACTGCCTCTGTTAATGGCAGTTCTATAATTCAACAAACTGCCAGTGCAGTGTGATTCATACAGTTCAAAATACTCGAGTCATATTAATATCGTCTGAAACCTTTTGAAAGAAATGAATTGCAACCTGATGTGCTGAAGTATATAAAAGGAACTGATTATTATGATTATTTAATATTCACAGAATATATGACATCAACTGCGATTGGGCAAAACTGAAAATGTGTAGCCATCCGGGATTCAAACCCGGGTCTCCTGCTTTCTAGGCAGTTGCGCTGACCCCTACACCACTGGGGACACAGTGATCACCGCACCTGCAAGGACTACCTAAGCACGCCTCCTGTCAGATACAAATTCCCAGCTTCGCCCTGCCCACAGTACTCAAACTCGTAGTTATGAAACTAATTCCCGTAAGACTTCCCCTCCCCACTAACGATTATCTTCGCGTTCTCGATGCGTACTGACATGTTGCACTAGTTTTGTTTCAGCGAATTTCGGACATTGTAATGTTTTGAAAAATATACACCATTTTTCCATTGTAAAGGACTAGATTCTACATTGTCGTTTAAACCATATTTTCACCGCCTCCTTGCTTCTGTGCCTTTCGCGTACCTGTCATAATTTTTTAGCTACTTGGCGGATATCAAACTGAATATCATCAAGAATATGACGTGCTAACATTAACAGCTTATATATGAACATATTTATTTGTAGCTACGTATTAACTTTAACAAACTAGTAAGTAACCAACAAAATATGTTAGTATACAGGGTTATTTTTGTAAAGCTGAGGTACGAGCCTAAGCAGTCAATCATACATTACGTTTATTCAGCAGTAATATTATGAAATAGTGGTCAAGTATTTGCGATTCTCATTAACAGCAGAAGTTTGGACGTGAATGAATTGTTAAAGATTTCCTTCTGTGCCTAAAAATATAACTAACCACAATAAAAGAACATCTGTTCTTCATAACATTATTCTGTTACTTCTGAGCATCCTTTGCAAATGAGAGATTTACGAATTATATTGCTACAATTTATAGAGCCACGAAAGCTCGTAAATACGAAGCTATTTTGAAAATGCTGCTTCACTCCAAATACACATTTCATTACACAATCGCTTCGCGGCGTGATTCTACGATCCAGCCGCTTGGCGGCACTGCAGTTGCCAAGTTGCAGAAAATCATTGGGAGTTTCGCGACTCTTTATGTTCGACTCTGGATATACTCTTAAGAGCCAAAGAAATTGGTACAGGCATGCGTGTACAAAGACACATGTGGGCGAACACTTATAAGACGGCGATACCGGGGACACAACAAGTGCTGACGCAGGCGTTAGATCGGGCACTAAAATGTTCAAAACTTCGCGTACATTTTGGACCACACTGCTACGGTCATTAGCCCCTAGACTTACACACACACTATCGATAACACACAGGCCCATCCCAGAAACGAACCTTCTGCGGGATAGAGCGCCCAGTCCTCAGGGGACCACATGGCTGTCGGATTTTAGAATTTTTTCCTATTTACGGAAGGTGAAGTCATCATCATCATCATCATCATCATCATTAGAGACGGATTATGCCTTTCAGCGTTCAGTCTAGAGCATAGTACCTCTAATAAAATTCCTCCATGATCCCCTATTCAATTCTAACATTGATGCCTGATGTTATGCCTTTTACTTCAAAATCATTCTGCACCGAATCTAAGTACTTTCTTCTCGGCCTACCTCGACTCCTCTTACCCTCCGCTGTCAAGCTCATGAGTCTCTTAGGAAACCTTGCTTCTCCCATGCGTGTAACATGACCCCACCATCTCAGTCTGTTCGCTCTAACTGCTTCATCTGTGGTGTTCATTCCAAGTTTTTCTTTGATTTCCTCATTATTGGTACCTGCAATCATTCTTGCTACTTTCATATCTGTAACCTCTGTCTTATGAATAAGGTAACCTGTATCCACCCAACTTTCACTTCCATACAACAAAGTTGGTCGGAAGATAGAGCGGTGCACTGCTAACTTACTCTTGGTACTTACTTCCTTCTTGCAGAAGAGAGTAGATCTTAGCTCAGCACTCACTTCATTAGCTTTGCTACACCTCGATTCCAGTTATTTCGCTATGTTGCCATCCTGTGAAGAAATACATCCCAGGTACTTGAAACTGTCTACCTGTTCTAACTTAGTTCCTCCTATTTGTCACTCAATCTGTTTGTATCTCTTTCCCACAGACATTACTTTCCTTTTGGAGATGCTGATCTTCATGTCATAATCCTTGCACCTCTGACCGAACTCAAATATTAGTTTGCAACCTTTCAATCCAATCTGCCATTACAACTAAGTCATCCGCATATGCGATACTGCTTATTTTGTTTTCACTTACTGTAATCCCGCCCTGCCAGTCTACTGTTTTCAACAAATGATCCATGAATAGTATGAACAACAGCGGTGACAGGTTACAGCCTTGTCTTACCCCTGAAACTATCCTGAACCATGAGCTTAATTTGCCATCTACTCTAACTGCTGCCTGACAGTCTACGTAAAGCCCTTTAATTGCCTGCAGAAGTTTGCCTCCTATACCATAATCTTGAAGAACACGGTCATAAACCTTTTCCAGATTTATGAAACATAGATACAATTCCCTGTCGACTCATAGCACTTTTCATTACCTGCCGTAAGCTAAAGATCTGGTCCTGACAGCCTCTAAGAGGCCTAAACCCACACTGATTTCATCTAACTTGTCCTCAATTAATACTCACACTCTCCTTTCAACAATACCTGAGAAAATTTTGCCTACAACGCTAATTAAAGAGAAACCTCGATAGTTGTTGCAATCTTTTCTGTTTCCATGTTTGAAAATTGGCGTGATTACCGCTTTCGTCCAGTCAAACGGAAACTTTCCCAATTCCCACGCCTTCTCAGCCTGTGTAACCATTTAAGACCTGATATTCCACTGTGTTTGACGAGTTCCGGCTTAATTTCATCCACCCCATCCGCTTTATTGCACTGTAATCTACTGACCATCTTCTCCACTTTCTCAAATGAGATCCTGTTTCCATCGTCGTTCCTATCCCATTCTACCTGAAAATCTGATACATCATTGAACGTTTCACCTACACTGAGCAGTTCTTCAAAATATTCCCTCCATCTGCCCAAGGCATCCACAGGATTGACTAGCAGCTTTCCTGACCTGTCCAAAACACTTGTTAATTCCTTCTTCCCTCCCTTTCGAAGACTGATAATTACGCTCCAAAATGGTTTTCCCGCGGCTTGACCCAGAGTTTCTAGCTTATTTCCAAAGTCTTTCAATGATTTCTGCTTGGAGTTTGCAATTATCAGTTTGGCTTTGTTTCTTTATTCAACGATACTTTCTCTGTCTGCCTGATTCCTAGTATGGAGCCGTTTTTGAAATGCCTTCTTTTTCTTTTTACAGGCTGCCTTGACTGTGTCATTCCACCAGGCTGTCTGCTTCTTCCTGCCTTTACACACTACTGTTCCAAGACATTCTCTAGCTGCTTCCAGCAGTGTGTCCCTGTACCTTGACCATTCCTCTTCCAGTGACTGTAAATCATTACATTCAACTAACTGGTACCTTTTCGAAACCATTGTTATGTATTTGTGCCTAATTTCCTTGTCTTGAAGCTTCTCCACTCTTATCCTTCTACACATGGACCTGACTTTCTGCCCTTTTGGCCTCACAAAACCAATTTTACTGCAGATTAAATAATGATCAGTATCATCAAAGAACCCCCTGAAAACACGTGTGTCCTTGACTGTCTTCCTGGAAGTATAGAACTTAAAATAACAACCAGGCAAAGCCATTCGACGCAACTTTCAAAAACTCTAGAGAAAACCGGCTTTGAAATTTTGCAGGTACACGTAAGTACCAGTAACTGAAACAGTTGCACCATCTGTTGGTATAGCTCTGGTAGGCGTTCCCGAACACAAGTTCACATAACATATTTCCTTTTCTTTGTGTGTGAGGAATGTTTCCTGAAAGTTTGGCGTACCTTTTTGTAACACCCTGTATATGTGTCCTCTGATCAGAAAATTAAAAGATGGATATTCAGAGCGCAAAAAAACGTTGATGCTAGCAGCCCAAACGCGCCATAAATATGTCTCGGAAGGGGAGGGGTTGTGGATGAGGGAGGGTGGTCATGAGAGGGTGAGTGAAGGGGTGGGGCCTCCACGTATCTGGCTGGAACCGCTCTCTCATAGAAGGATCTGTACCAAAAGATTGGAAAGTTGCCCAGGTCACACCTATATTCAAGAAAGGCAGAAGGAGTAACCCACTAAACTACAGGCCTATTTCATTGACTTCAATTTGCAGCAGGGTTTTGGAACATATCCTGTATTCAAATATTGTGAATTATCTCGAACAGAACGATCTATTGACGCAAGGTCAACACGGATTTAGAAAATATCGTTAATGCGAAACACAACTAGCTCTTTATTCACACGTAGTGATGGGTGCTATCGACAAAGGTTCGCAAATCGATTCCGTATTTCTTGATTTCCAGAAAGCTTTTGACACCGTACCTCACAAACGGCTTTTAATCAAATTGCGTGGTTACGGTATATCGCCCCAAATTTGCGATTGGATAGGGGATTTCTTGTCAGAGAGGACACAGTTCGTAGTAATCGATGGTAAGGCATCGACTAAAACATAGGTGATATCGGGCGTTCCACAGGGTAGTGTTATTGGTCCTCTGCTGTTCCTTATTTACATAAACGATTTAGGGGAAAATCTAAGTAGCTCTCTTAGGTTGTTTTGTAGATGACCCCGTCATTTACCGTTAGTAAAATCATCTGAAGATCAAATCCAACTGCAGAACGATCTGAATAAGATATCAGTATGGTGTAAAAATTGGCAATTGACTCTAAATAATGAGAAGTGTGAAGTCGTCCACATGTGTACGAAAAAAATTCCGTTAAACTTTGTTTACAACATAAATCAATCAAATGTGAAGGCCGTAAACTCCACAAAATACCTAGGCATTACTATTACTTCAGACTTAAATTGGAAAAAAACAATTAGATAATGTCGTGGGAAAGGCGACCCAGAGACTGCGTTTTATTGGCAGAACCCTTAAAACATGCAACAGAACTACAAAAGAAACTGCATACACTACGCTTGTCCGTCCATTTTTGCAGTATTGCAGCCCAGTGTGGGATCCTTATCAGGTGGGTTTGACGGAGGACATCGAAAGAGCCCAGAGAAGGGCAGCTCGTTTCGTATTGTCGCGATACAGGGGAGGCAGCGTTACGGAAATGATACAGGATCTGGGATGGGAATCATCACAACAACGGTGCTTATCGCTGCGGCCTGGGCTACTTGCGAAACTCCAATCGCCAAAATTCTCCTCCGAATGCGAAAATATATTGTTGACTTCCACTTACATAGGTATAAATGATCATCAGAATAAAATACGAGAAATCAGAGCTCCAACAGAGAGATTCAGGTGTTCTTTCTTCCCGCGCGCTATTCGAGAATGGAATGGGAGATAAATAGTATAATTGTGGTTCGATGACCCCTCTGTCAGGCACTTAAATGTGATTTGCAGAGTGTCCCGTGTAGATGTAGATGAAAGGTTCGCTCAACTCCTTTTGGCCCACTTTGGGTTACGGTAGAAACACTAAAAGTGGGCCTCTGCCATCACCTATTGGCAGCTCGAAATTTAAGTAAAAATAGTGGCTTAACCGTTCATGTGACACGAAGATTGAACAAACGAATCTGCATATGAGAAAATTCTCTACAATGTTACAGAGATATTTGCAAAAATAACGGCGATTTGACACCACCACTTGATTTAGCGTAAACCAGGCGTTAGGAAAAGTCGCGTGACTTTGCTCGCCCAGAATTCTCTCTGGCGCATTGCCATCTTGCTTTCTGAGCCATGATTTTCTTGTTTTTATTGTTGTGGTCTTCAGTCCGGAGACTGGTTTGATGCAGCTCTCCACAATACCCTATCCTGAGCAAGCCTCTTCATCTCCATATAAGAAAGGCAACCTACATCTGTCTGAATCTGCTTAATATATCCATCTCTTGGTCTTCCTCTGCGGTTTTTACCCCACACACTTCCCTCCAATGCTAAATTTACAATTCCTTGATGTCTAAGAATGTATCCTATCAATCTATCCCTTCTTTTAGTCAAAGAATGCCAGAAATTTCTTTTCTCCCCAATTATGTTCAGTACCTCCTCATTAGTTACGCGATCAGTTTCGTAGGCTTTCCCGGCGTAATAGTTCTTCATATTTTCTTCGGGTTTGCTGCCGGATTTTGAAGTGGAACTGACCCAATATTTCGGCGGAACACCTGTCCGCCATCCTCAGGGGAACTGCTGCTGCTGGACTCGCCGACAACTCAGTTGTCGGCGAGAGTTGTTGGCGAGTCCAGCAGCAGCAGTTCCCCTGAGGATGGCGGACAGGTGTTCCGCCGAAATATTGGGTCAGTTCCACTTCAAAATCCGGCAGCAAACCCGAAGAAAATATGAAGGAGTTACGCGATCAACCCACCTAATCTTCAGCATTCTTCTGTAGCACCACGTTTCAAAAGCCTCAATCCTCTTCCTGTCCACACTGTTTATCGTCCATGTTTCACACCCAAACAAGGCAACACTCCATACAAATGCCTTCAGAAAGGACTTCCTTAGGCTGAACTAAATATTAGATGTTAACAAATTTCTCTTTTTCAAGAACGCTTTTCTACCCGTTGCCATTCTGCATTTTATATCCTCGTACTGCGACCATCATTTGTTATTTTACTGCCCAAGTAACAGAACTCATCTACCCCCTTTATTGTTTCGTTACCTAATCTAATTCCTTCAGCATTACCTGATTTTCTTAGACTGCACTCCATTACCCTAGTTTTGCTCTTGTTAATGTTCATCTTATATGCACCTTTCAGCACACTGTCTACTCCGTTCAATTGCTCTTCTTATTCATTGACAATAATGATAAATCTGAAGCATATAATTAGAATTTGTGTTGCGGCCGGGAATCGAATCCGGACCTACATGCTTACTAGGCAGTCGTCTTACCGTTAGACCAGCACACCACGGAATAGTCTAAATACGATTTCCCTCCACGTCACAAACTGTAATTCAGCTTCTGTGTTCCAAAGATGATTGCCACTACTGCCAAGGCTCTCCATGCAGTGGAATAGCACCTTGGCAATTGACATAGTGGAACAATCCTGTTAAGGTGATATAAATATGAATATATCTTTGACATATTCGACACGAAAATCCGTCTCAAGGATTGTTTATTTGTATTATATTGAGATGTTCTTATTATAACTTGCGCGTTGTCATTTAAAAGCAATGGCGCACTGAAGAATTAACAAAAACACGTCGTTCTCAGTACAATAAATTATAATCTAGTGTATAAAAATGCCATATTAGTAGTTAACAACTGCCATCAATAGTATGAGAACTAAGGATGAGTTTCGTAATTCTTCGCCGTAGTGTAGTGAGCGGCGCGTTCGTAGTGATGCGCATGGTCTGTAGTTCGAAACCCGGCACAATTTTTTTTTTTTTTATCGCCTTGGCTCCAAATGCGTTTCGGGCACTCTTATTAATTGAATAGAGGTATGTTCTGCAATGTTCAGAGTTGTGCCTATGTAAGACTGGTTCTATTTCGTAAACATGCCGTGGAATACGTAACAACGAATTGAACAATGGTCTTCTGAAGCATTTGCACACAAACTGGGAGGATAATGTAATAATGAACATTCTAAACAATGTGATGATACTGGTAGTTTCATATATGTAAATAAATTTCTAGATTTCTGTGGCAACTGTCGTTCCTTAATGAAATGGAAGGGAAGCGTATCCATTGCAACAAATTACCTTGTTTTTTTTTCTAGGCAATTATTCACTATTTATGTAATATGTTGAAAGTAATTAATTAGAATCAATGCGTCTACTAAGATGTTTGTCTTTGGCGTGTTTGCTATAGACGCTTTTAACGTAGTTTGTATTATCTTTTCTGATGTTCAGATATGACTGTCTTCATGTTACCTTGTATTGCGCTAAAATAAAGAGCAAATATTCTATTTCGAACCGTGACTACGTTCTCTTTTACAGCTAAAATAACAAACGGAATAAGTGTGGTAATACTGAATTCCACGTAACTCTAGTACTTAACCTATATACAAAGTTACTACTGCCGCGGCGGATTAGCCGTGCGCACTGGGGAGCCGTGCTGCGGTGCGCGCGGCCGTTCGCCGTCCGGTGTTCGACTTTCCCCTCGAGCATGGGTGTTTGTGTTGTCCTTATGTTAGTTTAACTTATAATTCTAATTGCATACGAACCGTTCATCTGACACGAAAATTTAATAACCTAATTGGTAGAGGAGAAAATTCTCTACAATTTTCTTCCCTTAAGTTTCTTTCATATCGCGTATCGTTTGAGAGATATTTGCAAAAATAACGGAGTTTTGACACTCTTCATTGAATCAACGAAAGCCAGCGGTTCACGGATGTCATGTGACATTCCTCGCCCAGAACTCTATGTGGCATACGCCATCTTGCGTTGCGTATTTGATGATTTTCTTATTGTAACCTACACGTTGTCATTTCAAAGCAATGGCGCACTGAAGAATTAACAAAAACACGTCCTCCTTCGTACGATAAATGATATTCTAGTATCTACAAATGCCATATTAGCATCAGTTAACAACGGACATTAGTAGTATGAAATAAACTCTTACCCGTAGCGTAGTAGGCAATGCATTGGACTGTAACGCTGAAGGTCAGTGGTTCGAAACCCACCACTACCTAAATGTTTTTTCCTAGAAGGGTTTGAGACACTCTTATTAATTAATTTTTTATTATTTAGATTATTATTTTTGTCCAAAATGTTTGCAAAAACTTATAAAACTACAAATCTAATGTGGGCCGTAAAACACGTCAGTGCGATTTTTTTCTTAGTCGTGTTGCATCTTGATGAGTACCATCATGACTCTGAAGTAAGGTTGTAGCCGTTTATACACTATGTAAGACGTGAACGGTTACAGTAGCAGAATTATATATTAACGAATTACAGCGTTCAAATGAATGAAAGAATTCGCAATTTGCGATGTTATGGTTTCACTGTATTAGGCGTAGATGGAATACCAAACTGTGGCGAATGAAAATTTGTGCCCGGCCGGGATTCGAACCCGGGATCTCCTGCTTACTACGCAGGCGCGTTGACCACTCCGCCACAGAGGACACAGTGACCAGTCCGACTGCAGAGGACTCTTCCCTGCACGTCTCCCGCCACACACAAATCTCCATTCGCCACGCTGTCTCTTTCCTATACCACAGCCTATTTATTCTATAATGCTCGCAGCCACAATACTGTATTCCCGCATCAGGAGAACAGACCATGAACTATCGAGACACAATTAATTGTCGTCAGGAGCTCAGCTTTGGCTTGTATACAATTATATATATTTTTTTTTTTTTTTTTTTTTTTTTTTTTGACGAATTATAGCGTCATTTTCATTCGCCACAGTTTGGTATTCCATCTAAACCTAATACAGTGAAGCCATAACATCGCAAATTGCAATTTATTTCATACAGTAGCAGAGGCAGAAGTACTAGCAAACGTGAAATTTCAGCTACAGTAAGACAAAACTGGCGATGATGCATGAGTAACTCACCATGTCCACCTCGGATATCGGCCCCATACTGCGCACCATGATGTCTACTTCCACGATAGCTGGAGGGCCTGCAAAAAAAGAAAGACACGCGATTTAGAAACAGTAGTGGCTAATGCAGTATTTGTTCCACCACAGGGACCCGCGGCCGCGGTGGTTGTTCCAGAGTTTACCGCTGCCATCGCCAGAGGTCCTAGGTTCGTTCGAGTGGCGCTGCTGACGATCTGAAACGGTTTGAGGCGTTCGAGTGGCACCTTTGACTCTTTCTGACGTTATCTGACTGACCAGTCAGGTGTTCGAGTGGCGGAGCTGATAGTTTGAGATAGTTTATTTAAGTAAGCAGGTTTGCTTCAAACCGTTTTGTGGCTGACTCCAAAGCGTTTAACAAGCCTCCTCCAAAAGACAAACCTGCACATTTACGAAGAGGTTTGTGTTCCAAGTGTTCCATCTTCTCTTGATTGAGGCTGACTTTTGACTATTAGGCAGGCATTCTTTCAACTTATGTGGCCTTCTAATACAGTACATCCCCTTTTTATTACATCCATACATACTATAAATGAAAGGTGTGAAAATTTTCATAACATACGAATTTAAAGATGAATGCATATGTTTTTACAGTTTGGATTGTGATATATTCGCCTGAAAGTGAAGTCAAAACAGTCCTACTGAGATTTTCTGTACTGTCTGCAAATGAAGTGATTGACACATAAGGATAATGTGTTGGGCAGTATTTCCTTCACAACAGGCATTAGCACTGATATATTTTTATAACCGACATGTAGCTGTTATATGCGCCACTATAGCGTCTCACAATTACTGTTCCGTCTGTTTCTCCTTGTGGTTATTTATCATAGAAATCTATTAGTGTCAATGTGGGCGTTCCTACACTAAATGTGTAACTTCTGGGAAAATCATGTACGTTGACGATTCTTGCACAACACCTGCAAATTTTTGTATTTTTTGTATATTAATTTCTATGTTTCATTTTTAAAATTTTATTGTAACTCATTACAATGGGACAAAATGCATATGAAGTTGTATGTTACCGAAAATTCCTTTCACACACCACTATACTAATTTACCTCATTTTTGTAAGCGGTTTTGTCAGGTTGAATTTGCTACATTATTTACAAATGGGGAAAATAATAGTGATAAATACTGTGGCTTACTCTTTCACATTCAAATGATATACAGGGTATTTCACTAAGTGTGTTTGGCTCTGTTACTTATAAAATAATAGGTGACGGGAAATTTTAATGCGGTAGTTCAACACAATAAATGTTACACTTTCTGCAGAGCTATGAACATAGTTTATTGTATCATTTTCTAAAGAGTTACACCATAAATATATAATTTTTTTAATGGAACAATAGTTTTTTTTTCTATCGTGTATTGGATTCGTTGAAACCAGCTGCGTCCAAATCAATTTAAACTACATTCCTATCACTGTTAGTTTGGGAGCTACAACCCTTCAAAGTTCCGGGGGCGGAGGCTGCGATAGCGTAGCTGACTGGCCGAGTGGCTATCTCCTGGGGCACGGCCCACTGTCTCATGACCACCATTTTGTATGTGCCTCTCGCAGCTCGTCGCCACGTCTTTGCGGTGAGTGGTAAACGGTCCTTATTACAAATGATAATCATTAATTTTCATCTAGCCGCTGTACACAGTCAGATAACCGTCTTTTATTTAGCACTAGCTGAAAACCCGGCGTTGCCCGGGTATTTATTTACTTATTCGTACCTTGAGTTAGTACTTTTCCTATCCACTCTCTCTCTGTTCATCTCCTTTTTTCTAAAAACATGTAACATTTTTCAGAGAATATATAAGAAATCACAGGTAAAAATGCACTCGTTTCGAAGAATCCAACCACGAAATTCAACAATAATGACTGTAATAATATCACAGATGGATCACTTGATGTAATGCGCCAAACGTCAAATCGATTTTTTAAAAAGAGATGTATTAATAGAAATTTCTTTTTTACTGCTTTAGTTATATATTCTTATATTTCCTTATTCGTATGCTTATCCTTACAGAGAAACAGCTGAAGACATTGTAGCACCCATAGACGAAAGATATGGTCTGTGGCATCACGTTTCACTGGACGTAACCTCCTTGCTATAGAGTCGCAAACGTCATCGTTGGACTTCAGTTCGAATTTTTTTATAATTTGACGACTTTCAACCACTATATGTTTCACCCCCTTATAGCTGTCGCCATGGAACTGCTATGGTGTACAACGGGAGACTTCGGACAACAATTACACACACACCATTTCTTTGCGTTCTGTAGTTTCCGCTGCAGAGCGAAATATTAAAACACACACACGTAGAATTTTATATACACCGATAACGTTACATCCCAATATACTCCACCCTTTTACCATTATCAACCCTCAAGCAACAATGCAACCAATAAAACCATTTTCAAAGACTAAATATAATTTTCAAAGAATCATTATTGTTCCGCATTTCGCGTTATATTCTTCAAATTATTATAGAACCGTGCGTAAAACCTTCCTCAGGTGTAAATTAGTATCAGTACAAATATTTCAGTTTCTGCGTCTTGTCGCTTTGGCATGATAAGCGTACACCGAGGAGACATTCACATTAATATATATATAGATAAATAGCTATCCGATCGCCATAAAACCTTGCCTAAAGCCTTCCCAGGGTAGACATTAGTACCTGTACAAATTTTTAGCTCTTTGTGTCTTGTGGTTCAGACGTGATAAACGTACACCGAACAGACATTCACATTTATAGATATAGATTAATTTTTGCTCTGTGGCATGCACTGAATTGAAACGTCTTCGTAGATAAAACCGTGTGGTCGACTAGGACACGGAAATGAGTCCATCTGGCAATCGCGAAGAAAAAATAAATAAATAAATAAAAACTATGACACCCTGAAACAGAAATCTTACCTCTAACGCGACCAATTCATAACACAATTCATCAGCTACGCTAAAATTCTACTTGTCAAGATGATTATCGTTAACTTGGCAAAATTTGCAACTGTCGTGACTTTATACCTTTAATACCTCACTTCAGCTGTGTTATTATTATTATTATTATTATTATTATTATTATTATTATTATAGACGGATATTATCACAGCCACTTCACACGTTAGATGCAGCGACTATTTGTAAACCTCTGCGAATATTAGCAGCTGCTTTAGTGCCTGGACAGTCTTAGTTCGGCTAGCTGCTTGTATTACACTAGGGCTATTGCCTGGTCACTTCGAACCACTGCTACTTTCGAACACAATTCAGTGTAGCTCTGCTGCTTCAATGAGAGTTACTTTTCTGTGTTCACTGCAAATGCCGGCAACTGTCGTTGTATATATTTTTATTCATTCCTTATTGGTGGCGGCATCTGTAGATAATTTGATATTCGTTTGTTTATTCAGTGTTTCTCACGCGGTTATAGTGAGGTTTGTTCAGATAAAAAAGAAACCTGTAGAGTGGAGGGAATCGCAGTACAAGCGTTTTAACTGACTCTGGTGCACATATTGTGTTACTGACTGGTCTCGCTTCATTTATTGTTTTATTATTTTGAAGAACTAACGTGGTACATGGTTGTTAAATACTTTGATATGACCTTCTTGTTTCAACATTAGACAGTTCATGCCAGTGGCAGGTTACGGAGTTTTTCCTATGAGTTTCACTCGACGATTCACTACAAATTTCGAACAATTGACATAAAAACTCTAAAAATGAATTTAAAAAATGCTATACGGAAATGTTCTTATCTGTATGTGAATGTTTGCATGAAATAACCATTATCCTTTACTTGACAGCGATGATTGATGCCTCACTGAAATCTATGATACTAACAAGGAACGTACATGCGCTCGAACAAACATATCTGTATGAACGTTTGCTTACAGGATCTCTACGTACACCTCAATGTGCTGGTGGGTGTCGTTTTTATGCAAAACTTTGCAATCATGCTGTAGATAGCACTGTAGATGTAATTGTAGACGCCATACGTAATGCAGATATCTGAACTATTATGTAATAATCGTAGTACATATTTTCTTTGGCGTATTGTCATCAAAAGCCGTGATGATAGTTGCCACGTTAACCTTCTTCCCGAAAGACTGTTGGTATTTACTGCCACTGCTTCCATCGCCTCTTCCCGCACTTACCGTAGCACTACCGCTAGCAATGAGTTCTTCGTCATTATCATCCCTATTATCATCATTATGTGTTAGTGTTACAACAGTATCTAACTTACGCTCATATTTCTGTACCATAACAGATATGAGAAAGCATGCGACTGATTCATCTTCTACACTAATACCATCTTCACGAAGAATGGTTCTTCGTAACTTCATCTCAACCAATCGCAATACTTTAGCAGGATTGATTATCAATCGCCGCTCCATCTGACGTTTCACCACACAAATGTCACAAAACGCAACTTCGGAGGCACACTGCATCGTCCCTACTGGCGAACCGACAGGTCAAAGTTGCAATGTGGCAAGGCACACGCAGAAGCCTCTAACGGACGACTGCAGAGTTTTGCAGATGCGGGAGTATCACTAGTGCAATAAGGGATCTTTACATTATCTCTCGTACGATTTTGATGTATATGTGTTTGTTCGAGTCCAAGTACTTTCCTTTTAAGTTCTAGACGGCGAGCACGTTTCTACTTAGCTGCCCTTGACTATCAGTACTTTTCATAAAATTCGGTCACTTCTTCAGGCTCCAAAAAGACTACTCTGCCTGAGTCATAAATTAATAAAATTCAGCAACCAGTTGCTTGTAATTATTTATTTATTCATTTATTTATTTATTTATTTATTATTATTATTATTATTTTTTTTTTTTTTTTTTTGGTCGACCGGTTTCGGACGCTTGAGTGCCCTTCTTCTGGTCTCTATACAGACAAACAAGTGGATTGGTATACAGTAAAGGCTATAAACGTACGAAAGTCGGTTACAGAAATTTGAAGCAGTTTGGAACCAAATCGATTGTAATAAAAGATATGTTCATATAATGGGATAAAGTGTTAGACCAGAAGAAGGGCACT
This sequence comes from Locusta migratoria, assembly GCA_026315105.1. NCBI lineage: Eukaryota > Metazoa > Arthropoda > Insecta > Orthoptera > Acrididae > Locusta > Locusta migratoria. The sequence continues at coordinate 665,974,139 of CM048746.1, read as the reverse complement.
CAAGCGTCCGAGACCGGTCGTCTAAAATAAATAATTACAAGCAACTGGTTGCTGAATTTTATTAATTTATAACCTGAACAGTTGCTGAAATGGATAAAGTACTTCTGCCTGAGTTGTCACTGGTGTAAGGACATTCGCTTTTCTCTTAAAATGCCCAGCAAAATGTTCTCGAGAAGGGTTTTGGATAAGTGGTACAGCACCTACCTATAAGGGCCCTAAACGTATCCGTCGTCTGCAATATGCGAAACTCTGTTTCCAGTTTATTGCAATCAAAGAGGAGATTTATTTCTCTAGGGCTCTGTAGCAACGTTCGCAGAAATTGACTTGCTTGCGAAACAATCTTTTCGGAATTAAATAAATTTGCAGCAACGAGATGCGTCAAAGCGTTGAGCAACTTGAGCGGAAATTACATTACACGCTTCTTCCGCAATAACAAGGTCTGCAGTCTCGTTCTGTTGCCATCGCCTGCCTTCGTGCTATCCACCGGCGCTCTGCAGGGAATTGTCTCGGTGGCGCTACTTCGGGCGTCTTGTACAGTTCGTTGTACGACCTGTTGAACAGTCAGTGGGTCAGGTGCTTGATTTTGACTGCACAGTGTGTCATCTTGTCCCATAATTTGATTTAGTACAGACAGCGAAATTAAAATGCTGTCATCTAATTACAAACTGAGCTCGATACAAAAAAAGAACACGCAAATGATGACAGGCAAAAGTTAGTAGAGATTCGTGCGTCTATAAAAAGATCGATGGGCGAAGCATACAATAATTACCACAGCCATACCTTAGCAAAAGATCTTTCCGAGAACCCGAAAAACTTCTCGTATTATGTAAAATCGATAAGTGGGTCTAAGCCCACTGTCCAGTCACTCGTTGATCATTCGGGGGCAGTAATAGAAGAAAGCAAACGGAAAGACGAAGTTCTAAAGTTAATCTTTAAAAAATCTTTCACGTAGGAGGACAACACAAATGTACAATCATTTGATCAACGAACTAATTCCGAAATGGAGGACATAGTAATATGTATTTCCGGTGTTGAAAAGCAGCTGAGAGAGCCAAATACGAAAAAGTCTGCTGGTCCGGATGGAATACCAGTTCGGTTTTACAAAGAGCATTCTGCGGCATTGGCCCCCTACTTAGCTTGCATTTATCACGAATCTTTAATTCAGCGCAAAGTTCCTAGTGATTGAAAAAAAAAGCGCAGGTGACTCCCGTTTATAAGAAAGGAAAGAGAACTGACCCACACAATTACAGGCCAATATCGCTGTCATCAGTTTCATGTAGAACTTTGGAGCATATTCTCAGTTCGAATATAATAAATTTCCTTGAAACGGAAAAGCTTCTTTCTGTGAATCAACACGGGGTTAGGAAACATCGTTCATGTGAAACTCAGCTTGCTCTTTTCTCACATGACATCTTGCGAGCCATGGATGAAGGGCAACAGGCAGATTGTGTTTTTCTCGACTTCAAAAAGGCGTTCGACGCGGTGCCACACTGCAGACTGCTAACGAAGTTACGAGCTTATGGAATAGGTTCACAGATTTGTGACTGGCTGGAAGACTTCCTAAGTAATAAAATGCAGTTCCTTGTTCTCGACGGCGAGTGTTCATCAGAGACGAGTGTATCGTCAGGCGTGCCCCAGGGGTGTGTGATAGAAACGCTATTATTTTCTATCTATGTAAATGATCTGATGGACAGAGTAAGTTGTAATTTGTGGCTATTTGCTCATTATGCTGTGGTGTATGGGAGGGTGTCGTCTGTAACTGACTGTAATAGCATACAGGATGACGTAGACAAAATTTCTAGTTGGTGCGAAGAATGGCAGCTAGGTCTCAATGTAGAAAAATGTAAGGTGATGCGTATGAGTAGGAAAAACAATCCCGTAATGTTCGAATACAGCATTACCAGTGACCTTCTTGATGCTGTGGCGTCGTTCAAATATCTAGCGATATGAAATGGAACGAACATGTAAGGACAGTTGTGAGTAAGGCGGACGGCCGACTTCGGTTTATTGCGAGAATTTTGGGAAGATGTACTTCACCTGTAAAGGAGACCGCGTATAAAACGCTTGTACGACCACGTCTTCAGTACTGCTCAAGTGTTTGGGACCCGCAGCAGATCAGTTTAAAGGAAGACATACAAGCAGTTGAGAGGCGAGCAGCTAGGTTTGTTACTGGTAGGTTCGACCAATGCGCGAGTGTCACGGAAATGCTCCGGCAACTCAATTGGGGATCGCTGTAGTACGATCTTGCTACCGCCTACTTACATTTCGCGTAGTGATCACAAAGACAAGATAAGAGGAATTAGGGCTCGTACGGAGGCATATAGGCATTCTTCTTTTCCTTGTTCTATTTGGGAATGGAATAGGAAAGGAAATGCCTATTAGTGATACAGTGTATCCTCCGCCACGCACCTTACGGTGAATTGCTGAGTATGTATGTAGATGTAGATGTTGTTGTTGTGGTCTTCAGTCCGGAGATTGGTGTCATGTAGCTTTTCACCCTACTCTACCCTGAGCAAGCCTCTTCACCTCCTCATAAGAACAGCAACCCACATCCATTTGAATCTGCTTCCTGTATTCATCCCTTGGTCTCCCCCTGCAGTTTTTACCCCACACACTTTCCTCCAATGCTAAATTCAAGATTCCTCGATGTCTAAGAATGTGTCTTATCAATCGACCGATTCTTTTAGTCAAAGTATGCCAGAAATTCCTTTTCTTCCCAATTCTGTTCAGTACCTCCTCATTAGTTACCCGATCCACTCACCTTATCTTCAACATTCTTCTGTAGAACTACATTTCAAAAGCTTCTGTCCTCTTCCTGTCCGCACAGTTTATCGTCCACGTTTCACTCCCATAGAAGGCAAAAACTCCACGCAAATGCCTTCAGAAAGAACTTCCTTATGCTCATATTAATATTCGATGTTAACAAATTTCTTTTTTTCGAAAACACTTTACTACCCATTGCCATTCTGCAGTTTGTATCCTCTGTATGTAACCATAATGTGTTATTTTACTGCCCATATAACAAAACTGGTCTACCAACTTTATTGTTTCGTAACCTGCAGGATAGCCTGATTTTCTTAGACTGCATCCCATTACCCTTGTTTTGCTCTTGTTAACGTTCATCTTATACACACCATTCAACGCAGAGTCCGGTCCGTTCAACTGCTCTTCCAGGTCCTTTGCTGTCTCTGACAGAATTACAATATCATCGGCAAAACGCAATGTTTTTATTTCTTCGCCCTGAACTTTAATTCCTTCTCCAAATTTGTCCTCGCTTTCCTTTTATACCTCGGTCAATGTAAAAATTAAATAACACTGGAGAAAGGCTACAACCCTGTCTTACTTCCTTCCCAACCACTGCTTTCCATTCATGCCTTTCAACTCTAACAATAGGCTGCTTTTTGTACAAGTTGTAAATAACCATCCGTTCCCTATATTTTACGACTGCTTGTTTCAGAATTTGAAAGAGTGTATTCCAATCAAAATTGTCAATAGCTTTTTCCAAATCTACAAAAGCTAGAAATGTAGGTTTGCCTTTCCTTAATCTATCTTCTAAGGTAAATCGTAAAGTGAGTATTGCCTCCCGTGTTCCTACATTCATCCTGAATCCAAACTGATTTTCCCCGATGTCGGCTTATACCAGCTTCTCAATCGTTCTGTTAAAAAATTCATGTTACTATTTTGCAACCATGACTCATTAAACTAATGGTTCTGTAATATACACACCTGGCTGCGCCTGATTTCTTTGGAATGGGGATTATTACATTTTTCTTAAAGTCTGAGGGTATTTCACCTGTCTCGTACATCTTACACACCAGGTGAAACAATTTTGTCATAGCTGGTTCTCCCAGAGACTTCAGTAGCTCCGAAGGAATGTCATTTACTCCATAGGCCTTGTTTCGACTTATGTCTTTCAGGGCTCTGTCAAACAGTTCTCTCAGTACAGTATCTCCTATTTCATCTTAACTTACATCTTCTTCCCTTCCTACAATATTATCCTTAATTTTATTTTCTTTATAGAGCCCCTCTATATATCCTTTACACCATTCAGCTTTCCCTTCTTTGCTGAGAACTGGTTTCACATCTGAGTTCTTGATATTCATAGAGCTGTTTTTCTTGTCTCCAAATGTGTCTCTTACTTGCCTGTAGGCAGCATCTTATCTTTCCCTTTTTATACATTCTTCTACGGACTTGCCTTCTAGCCATTCCTGCTTACTGCTTAGCCATTTTGCACTTCCTGTCAATCTCATTTCTTAGTCGTCTGTACTCAATTTTGCCTGTTTCATTTTCTACATTTTTATTTTTTCTCCTTTCATCAAATAACTTCAGTATTTCCTGCGATATCCAAGGGTTTTTGTAGGTCTTGCCTTTCTACCTATTTTGTGCTCTGTTGCCTTCACTATTTCATCTCACAATGATACCCATTCCTCTTCTACTGTCTGATTTCCCCCCTGTTTCTGTTAGTTGTTGCGTAAATCTAGCTCTGAAATTCTTGAGATCTTCAGGTTCCTTCATTTTATCCAGGTCCCATCTCCTTATTTGCCTACCTTTCTGCAGTTTACTCAATTTCGGCAAACAGTTCATGACCGACAAGACATGGTCAGAGTCTGTATCTGCCCCTGGGTATGTCTTACAGTTCAAAAACTGATTCCGAAATCTCTGCCTTAAAATTATAAAATCTATCTGGTACTTTCGGTGTCTCCTGGTGTCTTCCAGGTATACGACCTTCTTTCATGATTCTTAAACCAGGTGTTTGTTATGATTAAATCATGTTCCGTGCAAAATTCTACCTGGCGGCTTCCCCTGTCATTCCTTTTTCCCAGTCCAAATTCGACTACTATCTTCCCTTCCCTTCCTTTTCCTACTAACGAATTCCAATCTCCTATAACAATTAACTTTTCCTCTCCCTTAATTGTCTGAATAATTTCCTTTACCTCGTGATACATTTCTTCGATCTCCTCATCATCAGCTCAGCTAGTTGGCATATAAACCTGTACTACTGTTGTCGGTGTTGGCTTCGTATCTGTCTTGACTACGATAATGCGATCACTGTGCTGCTCATAGTAGTTTACGCGCATTCCTATTTTCTTATTCATTATAAGACCTACTCCTGTAATACCCCCAACTGATTTTGTATTTATAATCCTGTATTCAACTGACCAGAAATCCTGTTCCTCTTTCAACCGAACTTCACTAATCCCCACTGTGAATAACTAAAACGTATCCATTTCTCTTTTTACAATTAGTAATGTACGATATTCCCCAGGAGCTATAATGGGGTTAGAATACAACCTAGTAATTAGCACAATGAAGCAGACTGAAGGCAACACCTAAAGCGAAAGTGAAAAGTGAAAAAATTAGATTTATAAAATATTGTAGGGAGAACATGTTGAAGTTACAAACCGGTTTGTGGCTTTAAGTAGGATAGTATTGGAGAAATCTTTTAAAAAATCAGTAACAATGTAGAAGAAGTCACCTTCACAGCTGCAGAGAGTTAAGAAAGGCAGCGAGAAATGTTTCGATGAAGAAAGTGAAGAAGCTGAAGAAAAGGTTATGGAACTAAACAAAAATGGTTAAAAAGAAATACGAATCCTGAAATACAACTTGTTTATCTTCACGTTCAGACACGGGTTAATAAAATCCATCATAAGAAAGAGAAACAATTCCTAAAACAACAGCTTGACTGTAGTTATGGATATCATCAAAATAATAAAATAGTACCTACTGGGATTCTCGCAGGAAACAAAATTATATTGTTAGCGTATGCAGATGATACAGTGCTCACTGGAACCAGAGAAACAGTGGACAAACATTTGTGGAGATCGCAGGAGAAACATCAAGACTTGACCTGAAAGTAAATGACCAGAAAACGAAATACATGATATTTCATAGATGCAGAGATGAACAGGACAACCAGTGACACCTAATAATTGATGAGCATGTATTTGAGCGTGTTGAACAGTTCGGGTTTATCTGAGCAGTAATAGAAGAGCTAAAGCAGAGGCAGGTAAGTATAAGACTGACTGCGAGACTGCAATCTCCTAATCGATCCCACTCTTCAGTAAAAAATCTTGTGCGGTCTAAACTGCTGACAAGGAAAACTGAACAACGGCAGCGCCTGAAGGAACCCACTTTTGCTGCTCACCATCTCATGCCCTGAAGACGGTCCACCCATAGATCGAAACTGCCGAAGAATAAATAAAAAGTTTGTGCTTTAGACTTTTATTAAATAAAAAATAAAATTATGTAATATATGCAGCCATTAGACCCTCCCAACCACCCCCGCGAGATGTGGGATTTTGCTCGACACCCTCCCCCTAACCTCACGTGAGGTTTTTTAAAATGCTTAATTTAGGGTAAATACGTGTTTACGCTGGATTTTTTAAAAAACACAATAATACTTGTATTTAACACCGAAGGTGTAAAATTGCAGAACAAATCGAAAAATAAAATCTATATCTATAAATGTGAATGTCTGTTCGGTGTACGTTTATCAGGTCTGAACCACAAGACATAAAAAGCTAAAAATTTATACAGTTACTAATGTCTACTCGGGGAACGCTTTAGGCATGGTTTTATGGCGATCGGATAGCTATTTATCTATATATATTAATGTGAATGTCTGTTCAGTGTACCCTTATCACGTCCGAACGACGAGACTTAAATATTTGTACAGTTACTAATTTATACCTGAGGAAGGTTTTAGGCGCGGTTTTACAGCTATCTGTTAGATATTTAGTAATTTGAAGAATATAACGCGAAATGTGGAACAATAATTACTCATTGAAAATTATATTTACTCTTTGAAAATGGTTTCATTGTTTGCATTGTTGCTCGAGGGTTGATAATTATAAAAGAGTGTAGTATATCAGGTTGGAAGGTTATCGTTCTGTATAAAATTCTGTGTGTTGATATTTCGTCTGCAGCAAAAACTACAGAACGCAAACAAATGGTTTGTGTGTAATTGTTGTCCGATGTCTCCCGTTGTACACCATAGTTGTTCCATGCCGATAGCTATAAGGAGATGGAAGATATGGTGGTTGAAAGTCGTCAAATTATAAAAAAATTAAAAACGTTTGTTTCTAAAGAAGGTATTGTACTTCATTTCAGCCTTCGAAAACCAAAACCTCATAGCACACTACTGAATGATAGCTTATCTATCATAATCAACTAACACGCGAGCGGAGCCGCGTGTTTAAGCTAGTGAATGAAGTTTAGGAGTAACTAATGCGCATGAGTTAGGTACAGAGGTATTGCGAAATAACTTAGGCAGTAGCTTTTTTGACTGTCATGTGGACGATGAGTGATCGATCCTACATACAGAAAACAATGCCGGCCGCGGCGGCCGAGCGATCTGCAGCGCGCCAGTCACAGTCTGCACGGCCGCTACGGTCGGGGGTTCCAATCCCCCTCGGGCATGGATGTTTGTGTTGTATTTAGTATAAGGTAGTTCATAGGTAGTTTGTAAGTCTAGGGACTGATGATCTCGCAGTTAAGTACTTAGCTTAACAAACATTTGAAAAGGAAACATTTTATTTTTATTATTAGTTTTAAAAATAATCACACTTTTTAAAATAATCATATAAACGTTACAAATTACATCATAACGAACATTTATAAAATGACGACTGCAATTAATTCACATATTTTCATTTTAAAAAGCCGAATAATGGCAGATGCAATTTAGAATTACTGTATTAAATGCTATTGTTGTTAGAATTTGTAACGAAATTAGGCGATATGCAAGCTGTGGAAGGTTTATAAATATTCGTTGTAATTTCGAGGAACCGGTTTCTTCACGGAAAAGCATAGTACAGCTGTTGCCCTAATGAATGGAACAGTGAAATAAATAACAAAAATCAAAAGAAAAATGTTTCTTGAAGTTAGGTTCGAAACTTAAACGTTCACATGATAGACGAACAAGTTACCAAGTGATCCATTTGACCTTGTTGCAGCACTGCCTTTACTGGAATACGATGAGTAGCTCACAAGTGGTTCACCTCTTAGTTTAATAATAGGCAACAGAAGGTAATTGTCCGCAGTGTAGAAAATGGCTATGACGTACAATCGCGATGGGGCACAATTAAGTGAGGGGTGCACCAGGGGTCTGGTTTGGGACCGTTGCTGTTTCTTATTTATATAAATGATATGCCTTCGGGTATAACAATTGACTGTAAAATATTTTTGTTTGCTGATGATACCAAATTGGTAGTGAAGGACGTTGTTCGTAACATTGACTCAGTACCAAATAATGCAGTTCAAGAAGTAAGTTCATGGCTTGTAGAAAACAAAACAAAAAACTCAGTTTTTACAATTTCTAACACATAATTTGACGAAAGCTGACATATTGATTACACATAACGGGCGTATGATAAGTGAGACTGAACAGTTCAAATTTCTAGGTATTCATATAGACAGTAAGCTGTCGTGGAAAGCCCATGTTCAGGATCTTGTTCCAAAACTAAATTCTGATATATTTACCATTAGAGCAATATCTGAAATAAGTGATTTTTCAACGTGAAAAGTAGTCTATTACGCTTACTTTCACTCACTTATGACGTACGGCATTGTTTTTTGGGGTAACTCGCCTGATGCAGAAAGGATATTTCTGGCTCAAAAACGGACGGTTCGAGCAATATATGGTGTAAGTTCACGAACGTCATGTCGACCCCTTTTCAGTAGTCTGGAAATTTTGACATTGGCGTCACAATACGTTTTTTTCTTAAATGTCGTTTGTTGTTAATAATATCAGCTTATTCCTACGCGTTAGTAGCTTTCACTCGGTGAGTACTAGACAGAAGTCGAATCTACATTTGCATCACACCACCTTGACACTTGTGCAGAAAGGTGTACAGTATTCTGCGGCATCCATTTTCAATAAGCTGCCACAAGAACTAAAGAATCTCAGCACTAACCCACACGCTTTCAAATCTAAATTGAAGAGTTACCTCATGGCTCACTCCTTTTATTCTGTCGAGGAACTCCTAGAAAAGTTAAACAATTAAGCTAATTAATTTTTACTTTATTGATTCTTTTCACTTTGTCTTAAGATTGTCATGTGCATAGGACTACTTAAAAATTTTCTACTACCATTCTTGTGTAACAATTAATGTATTGACTTGTTCCATGACCATGGAGTCTCACTCCTAAATTGGGTCCTATGGAACAGAAAACCATAATAAATAAAATAAATAAATAAATAACTGACAGGTGCGTCAGTTGCTAGAGAGCTGAATGCTCTCTCAGAAAAAAAATTAAAATAAAATAAAAAAATGCACACTACATCGAGTCCGAAAAGTACCGAGTTACCCAAGGCGTGGGAATGGATAGAGTGACAGCCTTATAATGACGAGATCCCCGGCTCAAATTGCGGCTGTGGCACAAATTTTAGGTCACTGCCTGACCTTATAATGAATACCTTCGATATGTAGAGACTGCAACTGTCTTTGGAAAGTGAATTTATATGATAGAAAACTGAATGACAAAAAACAAGCAGGTGAAGATGAAAAGTCTAGAGCATGAACTGACAGCTGATGCACTACAAATAATTTTCGAGCCAACCTCCGACACCCTCCCGGACGTAAACGAGAAACTTCATAAAATTACAAATAAACTTAACCAGATGTATGATAAATATGCGCCCATCAAGACCAAAAAAGTGAGAAGGAAACCTGCACCCTGGATAACTAAAGCAGCTCATAAATCTCAGAGACATTACACATCGGACATACAAACTGCACCCTACACCTGAAAACCACACCGCTTACAAGCAGAAACGTAACAGAGTCAGCCAGGCTGTGAGAAATGCTAAACTCAGATACGCCCATTCATTAACCGACAAAATAAATAGATCGGCTGTCCTCTGGAAAAACCTGCGCGGTCTTGGTATTGGGAAGTAAAAACTGCAGCTGAACCCACTGTCCCCATTGAGGAACTAAATCAGTATTTCACAACGCCTACCACCACAATCGATCACCAAACGAAACAAACACTTATTGACCATATCACGAGGATAAACAACGCTAACCACGATAAGTTTTATTTTAAGCATGTTACTGGAAGTACAGTCAAAAAAGTCATTATATGTATTACATCAGCGTCTACCGGGGATGATGGTATCACTAACCAAATGATAAAGCTGATTATTGATCCACTGCTGCCCATCATAACAGATACATTTAATCAGTCCTTAGCCAAAAATGTTTTTCCTGATGCATGGAAACGTGGACTAGTTAAGCCACTGCCAAAAAGGACATTGCCACAGCACCCTCTGATTACCGACATATCTGCATTCTTCCGGCACTATCCAAAGTCCTAGAATATATAGTACATGATCAGCTAAGCAGCTACTTGACTGTTAATAACTTTCTTGACGAACACCAATCACCGTGCAGACCGTGACTGGAGCGCCTCAGTCCCCTCGGCCACCGCGGCCGGCTATCGCAGCACAACATCTACTTTGATAAAAGTAACAGACGATCTTAAGCAGGCAATGGATAGACAAGAGGCGACCATTTTGTGCTTCTTAGACTTTAGCAAAGCTTTCGACACTGTGGACTTTGACATTTTACTTGCTAAACTTAGCAGCCTAAATCTCTCTCAAGGCGTGGTGCAATGGTTTCGCTCATACTTGACATCGCGTCTTCAGTGTGTCATGTCCGGCACCGAAAAGTCACAGTGGAGAAAAGTACTATCAGGCGTACCACAGGGCTCGGTATTAGGTCCACTTCTTTCTTCGTTGTACGTAAATGACGTATCATCGGTCTTGTCCTTTTGTAAATACCACATGTATGCCGATGACCTCCACTTGTATTTAAGTGATAAACTAAAAAACCTGAAGACAGCAATCGAAAATTTTTATTCTCACCTCTCTACCAAAGTGGGCACAGAATGTAGGATTAAAGCTCAATCCAAGTAAAACACAAGCGATTCTGGTAGGTCATCCTAGACTCATTAACCACAAATACCGCGAATCTCAACCATCATTGATATTAAATGACACACCTATCTATTTTTCGCCCTCGGCAAAAAGTCTTGGAGTGATAATATACGACAAACTAAATTGGGCTGAGCACACAGCCGCCGTGTGTAGGAAGGCATCAGCATCTTTTCATGCCCTACAGAGATATAAGAAGTTTTTTTCTCTCGATCTTAAAAAGAAACTTATACAAACACTTGTAATTCCAATTATTGATTACAGTGATGTTATCTTGCAAAGTCTTTCTTGGGAAAGCTCACGACGTCTGGAACTAATCATGAATGCCTGCGTTCAATATATATGTAACATCCGTCTCTTTGATCACATTTCACCATCTTATAAGCAACTATCCTGGCTCCGTGCTGACAAGCGCAGAGATTTTTATACACTCTGTTTCCCCTACTCTTTTATCAACGTCTACTGTCCCTCATACCTTTCCTCGACCTTAACACACTTATCTGATCAACATAACAGAACTACTCGTTCCTGTCAGAGCAAAACCCTTTCTGCCCCTATCCATCACTCAGCCGGTTTCTCAAAATCCTTTTCAGTAGTAGGAACCAGGCTCTGGAACAATCTACCTCAGTATATTAGAGAACTGAACAACACTGCCAGCTTCAAACGACAGTTAATGGATTATCTACTAAAGCAATAATTACGCCAGTTTTAATACCCTACGGTCCAGGTACGTCACATCCATTCCTCCTCCCAGATATTCTCCTACCGCCATTAGTCTCGCCAGGTACAGCTTTCTTAACTTACTTCTGTCAGAATTCGCCATGCCTTAACCAGTCTCGATATATTAAAAAGTACATCTTGTATCTGCTAATATCAATGTTGTTACCTCTATTATTACACCAACAGCAGCAGAAGGTGTCTCAGTGGTACTACTAGTATTAATCCTATTAGAATTAAGTCAATACCTTTTATTTACATCTTTTTACATGTAATCAACTTGTATAAATTATGTTATTAATTGTTTGTCTGTAAAAATCATTGTTATGTTATAGGTAACTCACATATAAAGAAATAGTGTATGTGTAATACCCTGGTCCGATTTAAGAGAGGGCCTGATGGCCCTAATCTGATCAGGCTAAATAAACAAATAAATAAATAACCAACAAGTTAATATGTATTATTGAGCAAAAGTATCCGGTCAGCCGGCTGAAAATGACTTAGAAGTCCGTAGCACCCTCCACCGGCAATGCTGGAATTCAGCATGCTGTTAACCCATCCGTAGTCATGATGACAGCTGCCACTCTTGCAGGCATACGTCCAGTCACTTGCTGGAAGGTTTCTTGCGGAATGGTAGCCCATTGATCACGGAGTGCTGCACTGAGAAAAGGTATACATGTAGGTCGGTGAGGCCTGGAAGCAAGTTGGAGTTCCAAAACATCACAGGGGTGTTATATGGGATTCCAAGTCAGGACTCTGTCCAGGCGAGTTCATTGCAGGATGTTATTGTCGTATAAACACTCCGGCACAGACTGTGCATTATGAACAGCTGCTCGATCGTGTTGAAAGATGCAGTCACCATCCCCGAATCGCTCTTCAACAGAGGGAAGCAAAAAGGTGACTAAAACTTTAGGCCTGTGCTGTGATAGTGCCACACAAAACAACACAAACTGCAAGCCCCCTCCATGAAAAACAAGGGGAAAGAAACGACTACACGATAACACCACCGCTTCCGAATTTTACTGTCGGCAGATGACGTCCACCGGGCATTCGGCATACCTACACCCTGCCGTCTTATCGCCACTTCGTGTAGTGTGATTCGTCAGTCCTGAAGTGTTTCCACTGATCAGTCGTCCAGTGTTTACGCTCCATACAACAAGCGGGGCGTCATTTGGTAATCACCTGCGTGATGTGTGGCTCATGGGCATCCCCCCGGTCATGAAATCCAAGTTTTGTCACCCCCGCCTGTTATAGTACTTGATGTGGATCCTTGATGTATTCTGGAATTCCTGTGTGATGTAGTCTTGTGTAGTTCGCGAACAAACTAGTTCGGAACAGTGCTCCTACAGGCGAACTACGAAAACTAGTTAGTAGATCCCTCGCCTCTTAGTTCGTCCGCTCCTTTTCCGAAGACTGACGGGGAACAGCGAGAGGACGCGAGAGCGCGCAGAATCGCGTGATTCCCTTCTGCCAGTTACCTTCATTACGAGCTCAGCTGTAGTCTCATAGTTCACTGACACAAGAAGTCTATTTTAAAAATAAAGTACTACGAGTACTCTGTATGCAAAGTAGTTGAATAGCATTGTATCACCCATTCGTGTAAATAACTGGTTTATTTGCCTAAGTATTTGATGTCAAATTGCCCAAAATTACAGGTAATAGCACAAGCTTTGGCAATACAGATCATTATACAAAAAAGGTGCCATAAAAAAGTGCTCTTTTGGTAGCGGTAACAAAAGCCAAAAAGAGCGGACGAACTAGAAGGAGTGGACGAACTAGGGGCAGCGGACAAACTAGGAGCAGCGGACGATTATGCCTAACGTATCTCGCTTCATAGTTCGTTGGATTCCTTTCCGAAGATCGACGGTCAATAGCGAGAGGGCGCGTAGCAGAATTAAAAATCACATGTTTGCCTTGTGCTGATGAGTCATTTCGAGGTGAGCGTCTGCCTGCTAGATTACATAGTTCAGTACTACAAAATTTCTGCTTTGATGTGTTCTGCACTCTGCAATATCTGACTAATAAATTCCATAATGCCAAAATATAGAGAGAACTCTAAACTTAAACGCGAGAAATTATTTACAAACTGTTTCTTTTAGTTTGTGTGATATCGTTAGCGGCTCAAGCAGCAAGCGCATGGAGCAGACAGGTGGGGGAACTTTCCCCCTCCACCTGCACGCGCAGACCACGCCGCTCAGCCGGCACTGGGAGCGGACGAACTAAAAGAGCAAAAGTCAGCGCTCCAGATCGCGAACTATTGTGCGCAAGTCTAGTGTGATGGTCTGGCTAGATGCCAGCCTATACGAGACTCTTCAGCTGTCGGCGGTCTCTATCAGTCAGTAGACGAGGTGGGCCGGTATGCTCATATGCTGTAGGTGTCCCTTACGTTTATACTTGACTGTTATATCAGAAACAGTGGGCTTAGGGATGTTGAGGAGTGTGTAGAATCCTGTGTACAGACTTCAGACACAAGAACACCTGATGACATGAACACGTATGATGCCCGTGACTTCCGCGGAGTAGACAGTGGCCATGTGTGAGACTGCTCCTGATTGCGTGGTTCTGGTATATCGCCCCAAATTTGCGATTGGATAGGGGATTTCCTGTCAGAGAGGACACATTTTGTAGTAATCGATGGTAAGGCACCAACTAAAACAGAGGTGATATCGGGCGTTGCACAGGGTAGTGTTATGGGTCCTCTGCTGTTCCTTATTTACATAAACGATTTAGGGGAAAATCTAAGTAGGTCTCTTAGGTTGTTTGCAGATGACGCCGTCATTTACTGTCTAGTAAAATCATCTGAAGATCAAAACCAACTGCAGAACGATCGGAATAAGATATCAGTATGGTGTAAAACTTGGCAATTGACTCTAAATAATGAGAAGTGTGAAGTCGTCCACATGAGTACGAAAAGAAATCCATTAAACTTTGTTTACAAGATAAATCAATCAAAAATGAAGGCTGCAAACTCCACAAAATACCTAGGAACTACAATTACTTCAGACTTAAATTGGAAAGAACACGTAGATAATGTCGTGGGAAAGGCGAACCAGAGACTGCACTTTATTCGCAGAACCCTTAAAAGATGCAACAGAACTACTAAAGAAACTGCATACACTACGCTTGTACGTCCTTTTAAGGAATATTGCTGCCCAGTGTGGGATCCTTATCAGGTGGGTTTGACGGAGGACATCGAAAGAGTCCAAAGAAGGACACCTCGTTTCGTATTGTGACGATACAGGGGAGACAGCGTTACGGAAATGATACAGGATCTGGGATGGGAATCATTACAACCACGGTGCTTATCGCTGCGGCGTGGGCTACTTACGAAACTCAAATCGCCAACATTCTCCTCCGAATGCGAAAATATATTGTTGACTCCCACTTACATAAGTATCAATGATCATCAGAATAAAATACGAGAAATCAGAGATCGAACGGAGAGATTCAGGTGGTCTTTCTTCCCGCTCGCTATTCGAGAATGGGATGGGACATAAATAGTATACTGGTGATTCGATGAACCCTCTGCCAGGCACTTATAAGTGATTTGCAGAGTATCCCATGTAGATGCAGATGTAGGTGGACGAGAGCTCAGGACGTCATGTTTTTACCAGTCTTGACGGGCTTCATATGTGTGTGTGTATAGCTACAGTGTGCGTTTCCGTACTTTGTAGTGCCTTGGAAGCTTCTGATACCGATGTCACTGTACAGTTAATACAGATTTCGTTACGGCAGGCACTGCCGCGCTTTTACACGTGTTCTGTCGGGTCTGTTCACGTGGATTAACGTGTTGTCAGCTGCGGCGGTGTAGTCTCGCGATCCTTATCTTCGTGTTGCGGTGCGCGCGGCCGTTCGCCGTCGGGGGTTCGATTCCCCCCTCGGTCATGGGTGTTTGTGTTGTCCTTAGTGTATTTTATCTTAGGTTAAGTACTTTGTATACTAGGGGACAAATAACTAAGCTGTTGAGTCCCATAGATTTACAAACATTTGAACATCTTGAATGTGCTGTTGGTCGGTCGCTGACGATAACCTTAGAACTTCGAGGTAATTTTTAAGATTATATGTTGGTGATTTACTGAGTGTAATTAATAATCTGTATTACTTAATCATTAAAGACGGTCAAGAGAAACGTCCCCTTTTGCTGTGTATTATTGACCATTGACAATCCTGTAACTGGTTACGGGATGTAACATGAAAAACGGGGGGAGGGAGGGGGAGCAGGAGTATTGACTCATTGTAGATACTCAGTTACCTATTTTGAATCTATTTCTGCTGTTGCACTAGAGTTAGTATCGGTATTTACGTTTGTGGTATTTCCCAGTATAGGAAAATTTTATAAGATAGACAGCACACTTGAAATGCATTATATCTAGGCGGAAAGCGATAATATTGTACTAATTTCAGCTATGGGTATGCGGACAGAAAATTCTGAAATAGCATTATTTTCTTTGAGATACATAATACGGAGTATCTCTTTCTTATTAATCAACTCCCAACTGTCGAAATTACCAGAACATCTTAAAATATGGTATTAACATTTGACAGTCGTAGAAACTGTTTCACGAGACTTATTTGCCTATAAATTTATTAAGCCTGTATGAACATAGACGAATGTCATTTCTTTAGCCATGTACTGATTAGTAAGCTAGAAGATGTGCTTTGGTGTCACGGGTGGAAGTGGTGGCTTATTTCAGTCGTTAGGTGGCTGCATTTCTGCCTGGGTCGCTGTGTAAACGCACGTCCCGCGCGCAGTCTGGTAAAAACATGGCGGACACCGGCCGGTTGGCCACTCTCTCGTCTTTCCCTATACAGGGTGTTACAAAAAGGTACGGCCAAACATTCAGGAAACATTTTCACACACAAAGAAAGAAAATATGTTATATGGAGATGTGTCCGGAAACGCTTAATCTCCATTTTAGTTCTTCTCTTTAAATCACATTGATCATGGAATGGAAACACACAGCAACAGAGCGTACCAGCGTGACTTCAAACACTTTGTTAACAGGAAATGTTCAAAATGTCCTCCGTTAGCGAGGATACATGCATCCACCCTCCGTCGCATTGAATCCCTGATGCACCGATGTAGCCCTGGAGAAGGGCGTATTGTATCACAGCCGTTCACAATACGAGCACGAAGAGTCTCTACATTTGGTACCGGAGTGCGTAGACAAGAGCTTTGAAATGCCACCATAAATAAAAGTCAAGAGGGTTGAGGTCATGAGAGCGTGGAGGCCATGGAATTGGTCCGTCTCTAGCAATCCATCGGTCACCGAATCTGTTGTAGAGAAGCGTACGAACACGTCGACTGAAATGTGCAGGAGCTCCATCGTGTATGAACCACATGTTGTGTCGTACTGGTAAAGGCACATGTTCTAGCAGCACAGGTAGAGTATCCCATATGAAATCATGATAATATGGTTCAGTGAGCGTAGGTGGAAGAACATGAGGCCCAATCAAGACATCACCAACAATTCCTGCCCAAATGTTCACAGAAAATCTCTGTTGATGAAGTGATTGCACAATTGCGTACGGATTGTCGTCATCCCACACATGGTCATTGTGAAAATTTACAATTTGATCACGTTGAAACGAAGTCTCGTCCGTCGCATGTGAACACAAGCACGGAAGTCAACATTACCTTCTTTCAATTGGGCCAACTGGCGGTGAATCGAGAAAGTATAGTACATACTAACGAAACAATTGGGTATTTTCACAACTGTCTGCACGAATTATTTCAATTTACATGTAAAGAGAAATATCAGAATGAGCTCTAACATGGAAATTAAGTGTTTCCGGACACACGTCCGCATAACATTTTTTCTTTCTTTGTAAGTAAGTAATGTTTCCTGAAAGTTTGGCCGTACTTTTTTGTAACACCCTGTATAGGCTCTCTACCGCGGAGCGCCCCATTCTGCTCTCTCGCGATGTCCAGTGACAACTGAGGTCCCTGACACGGAGGAGCTGGCAGTGGGTGGCAGCATAACGCACCCGATATGAAAAAGTATGATTTTGTGGGTGTCCAGGTACTTCTGATGACGTATTGTAACAATTCTAAGTGCCTGTAATTAATCTACTATATCTACATCTACAACCATACTCCGCAATCCAACCGACAGTGTGTGGCGGAGGGTACCTTGAGTACCACTATCGATTTTCCCTCCTATTCCAGTCACGTATTGTTCCTGGAAAGAAGTATTGTCGGTATGCCACTGTGTGGGCTCTAATCTATCTAATTTTATCCTCATGATCTCTTCGCGAGATATATGTAGGAGAGAGCAATTTACTGCTAGACTCCTCAGTAAAGTTAAGTTCTCGAAACTTCTATATGGGATACTCTGAAAATCACATTTAAGTGCCTGGCAGACGGTTCATCGAACCACAACAAAACGAACTTCAACAAAAGCCCGTACTGAGTGACAGAGCGTCTCTCCTGCAGAGTCTTCCACTGGAGTTTAGCTATTATCTCCGTAACGCTTTCACGATTACCGAATGATCCTGTAACGAAGCGCGCTGCTCTCCGTTGGATCTTCTCCACTTCCTCTATCAATCCCACCTGGTACGGATCCCACATCGGTGAGCAGTATTAAAGCTGTGGGCGAACAAGTGTACTGTAATGTACTTCGTTTTCTGACTGCATTTCTTTAGAATTCTCCCAATGAATCAAAGACTGGCATCTGCTTTACCGACGATTGGTTTTATATGTTCGTTCCATTTTAGATCCCTCCTAATGACTATTCCCAGATAATTTATGGAATTAACTGCTTCCAGTTGCTGCCCTGCTATAGTGTAGCTAAATAGTAAAGGATCTTTCTTTCTGTGTATTCGCAGCACATTACACTTGTCTACATTGAGCTTTAATTGCTATTCCCTGCCCCATGCGTCAATTCGATGCAGATCCTCCTGCATCTCAATACAATTTTCCATTGTTACAACCTCTCTATATATTACAGCATTATCCGCAAAAAGCCTCAGTGAACTTCCGATGTTATCCGCAAGGTCATTTATATATATCGTGAACAGCAACGGACCCACGACACTCCCCTGTGGCACACCTGACATCACTCTTACTTCGGAAGACTTCTGTCCATTGAGAATGACCTGCTGCTTTCTGTTATCTAGGAATTCCTCAATCCAATCCCACAATTGGTCTGATCGACCATATGCTCTTACTTTGTTCATTAAACGTTTGTGGGGAACTGTATCAAACGCCTTGCGTAAGTCGAGAAACACAGCATCTACCTGAGAACCGGTGTCTATGGCTCTCTGAGTCTTGTGTACGAATAGCGCGAGCTGGGTTTCCCACGAACGCCTTTTTCGAAACCCATGCTGATTCCTACAGAGCAGATTCCTAGTCTCGAGAAATGTCATTATATTCGAACATAATACATGTTACAAGATTCTACAACTGATCGACGTTAGAGATATAGTCCTATAGTTCTGCCCATCTGTTCGAGGAACCTTCTTGAAAACGGGGATGACCTGAGCCATTTTCCAATCTTTCGGAACGATATGCTGTTCTAGAGACCTACGATACACCACTGCGAGAAGGGGGGCCTGTTCCTTCGCTCTGTAAAACCGAACTGGTATCCCATCAGGTCCTGCGGCCTTTCCTCTTTTGAGCGATTTTAATTGTTTTTCTGTCCCTCTGCAAATTATTTCGATATCTGGCATTTTGTAATCTGTGCGACTATCTTTCTCTTCCTCGTGTTTATAAACGATTTAGGAGACACTCTGAATAGCTCCCTTAGACTGTTCGCGGATGATGCTGTCGTTTATCGGTTAGTGAAGTCAACAGAGGATCAAAAGCAACTGCAAAGCGATTTAGACAAAATTTCTGCATGGTGCGAATATTGGCAATTGGCACTAAATAAAGAGAAGTGTGAAGTAATACACATGACCACTAAAAGAAATGCGCTGAACTTCAATTACGCGATAAATCAGTCAAACCTTAAGGTCGTAGATTCTGCCAAATACCTAGGAGTTACAATTACGAACAACTTTGACTGGAGAGAACACATTGAAAATATTGTGGGGAAGGCAAACCATAGGTTACGTTTCATCGGCAGAACGCTTCGAAGATGCACCAGCTCCACCAAAGAGACTGCCTACATCACAATTGTGCGTCCTCTCCTGGAGTACTGTTGCCCCTTGTGGGACCCACACCAGGTGGGACTGACGGAAGATATTGACAAGGTTCAGAGAAGGGCAGCTCGTTTTGTTTTATCACGTTATGGGGGGAAAAGCGTCACAGAAATGTTGCACGAATTGGGGTGGAAATCATTAAAAGAAAGACGTTATTCATTGTTGCGTGATCTGTTTGCGAAGTTTCAATCACCGACTTTTACTTCTGAATGTGAAAATATTTTGCTAGCACCCACCTACTTAGGGAGACATGACCATCCCAATAAAATAGGAGAAATCAGATCGAAAACGGAAAGATTTAGACGTTCTTTCTTCCCGCGCGCTATTAGAGAATGGAACGGTAGAGAAAAGTTATGAAAGTGGTTAATGAACCCTCTGCCAGGCACTTAAATGTGATTTGCAGAGTATCTATGTAGATGTAGATGAATCTAGGGAAGGAAGTATAGTGCAATCAGGTCGAGGTGAAGGAGTTGCATGATGGGATATGGCACGTGGAAGATATCAGTGATACATTACAGGAATTTCCGATATGACGATGGCTTGACCGGAGTGGGAGAACGTGGGGGACGGAGAGGTGACGGTAAGAAGCGAGAACGCTGTCACTCACCGCCGAAGTCGGGCCGCACGCTGTTGTCGTATCCGCTGAGCAGGTTGTCCAGCAGCTCGGAGATGTTGCGGTGGTTGTTCCACTGCGCGCCCGCCGAGCGCGCCAGCTCCTGCCTGCAACAGGGGGCGTCTCTCACAGTGGCCGTCTCTAACACTGGCTGTGCTGTGCAAGCCTATCCCTGACACTGGCGATCCGGTAGCCTACTGCCGACAGTCGTGGTAACACCACATCTTTTAACAGCACCGTAAGTTGTCAGGGATCCACTTACACCGAGCCAACTATACTCCAGGAGTCTCCATACTGGGAATATTTAAAATCCTGTTATACTTTATTGTATTTTATTATTAATAAAATTCTAAAAAGGGCAGAGAAACGATTAAAAACCCTGCTGCCGGCTACGGTGGCCAAGCTGTCTGCGGCACGCCAGTCACAGTCTGCACGGCCACTACAGTCTACATCTACATACATACTCCGCAATTCACCGTAAGGTGCGTGGCAGAGGGTACACTGTACCACTACCAGACATTTCCTTTCCTACTCCACCCCCGAATACAACGACGAAAAAAAAATGTCTATATGCCTCCCTACGATCCCCAATTTCTCTTACCTTGTCTATGTGATCACCACGCGAAATGTAAGTAGGCGGCAGCAAGATCGTACTACACTCAGCTTCAAAATCCGGCCCTCTAAATTTCCTCAAGAGAAATTCACGAAAAGAACGTTGTCTTTTTTCCAGCGATCCCCAATTGAGTTGCCGGAGCATTTCCGTGACACTCGCGCATTGGTCGAACCTACCAGTAACAAACCTAGCTGCTCGCCTCTGAACTGCTTCTATGTCTTCCTTTAAACTGATCTGCTGCGGGTCTCAAAAACTTGAGCAATACTGAAGACGTGGTCGTACAAGCGTTTTATACGCGGTCTACTTTACAGGTGAAGTACATCTTCCCAAAATTCTCCCCATAAACCGAAGTGGCTGTCCGCCCTACTCACAACTGTCCTTACATTCTCGTTCCATTTCATATCGCTCTGCAATGTTACGCCAAGATATTTGAACGACGAGACAGCATCAAGAAGCTCACTTCTAATACTCTATTCGAACATTACTCATGCGCATCACCATACATTTTTCTGAATTGAGAGCTAGCTGCCAATCTTCGCACCAACTAGACATTTTGTCTAAGTCATCCTGTATGCTATTACAGTCAGTTAAAGACGACACCCTCCAACACACCACAGCATCATCAGCAAACAGCCGCAAATTACAACTAACTCTGTCCATCAGATCATTTATATAGATAGAAAATAATAGCGGTCCTATCACACTCCCCTGGGGCACGCCTGACGATACACTAGTCTCTGATGAACACTCGCCGTCGAGAGCAACGTACTGCGTTCTATGATTTAGGAAGTCTTCCAGCCAATCAGAAATCTCCGAACCTTTTCTATAAGCTCGTATCTTCGTTAGCAGTCTGCAGTGTGGCACCGTGTCGAACGCCTTTTTCCAGTCGAGAAAAACACAAGCTGCCTGTCATATGAGAATAGGGCAAGCTGAGTTTCACATGAACGATGTTTCCTAAACCCGTGCTGATTCATAGAAAGAAGCTTTTCCGTTTCAAGGAAATGTACTATATTCGAACTGACAATATGCTCTAAAATTCTACATAAAACTGATGTGAACAATATTGGCCTGTAATTGTGTGGATCAGTTCTCTTTCCTTAGTTACAAACGGGAGTCACCTGCGCTTTTTTCCAATCACTAGGAAGTTTGCGCTGAATTAAAGATTTGCGATAAATGCAAGCTTAGTAGGGGGCCAATGCCGCAGAATACTCTTTGTCAAACCGAACTGGTATTCCATCCGGACCAACAGACTTTTTTCTATTTAGCTCTCTCAGCTGCTTCTTTACAACGGAAATACCGTTTACTCTGTCCTCCATTTCGGAATTAGTACGCTGATCAAATGATGGTACATTTGTGCTATCCTCCTGCATGAAAGATTTCTTAAAGGTTGAATTTAGAACTTCAGGTTTCCGTTAGCTTTCTTCTATTACTGTCCCGGAATGATCAATGAGTGACTCGTCAGTGGGCTTTGACCCGCTTATCGATTTTACATAGGACCAGAATTTTTTCGAGTTCTCGGAAAGAAATTTTGCTAAGGTATGGCTGTGGTAATTATTGTATGCTTCGCGCATCGATCTTTTTATAGACGCACGAATCTCTACTAGCTTTTGCCTGTCATTATTTGTGTGTTCTTTTTTGAATCGAGAGTGCGACAGTCTTTGCTTTCTCAGCAGCTTCCTAACATTATTATTATACCACGGTGGATCTTTTCCATCCCTAATCGTCTTTACTGGCACATATTTCTCTAACCCTTTATTAACAATGCACTTAAATTTAGTCCACAATTCCTCTACATCCATAGTCCCGGAGTTAAACGATGCTCATTCATTTTCTAAGTGCGATCCTAACATTTGATTATCGGCTCTTCCCAACAAAAACACGCTCCTAGCCTTCTTGCTTGGCTTATGAACTTTGGTCACCATCGACGCTATGACAATATCATGATCACTAATTCCTGTCTCTACACAGACATCGTTAATAAGGTCAGGCCTGTTCTTGGCTATAAGGTCTAGAATAATTCCATTGCGCGTGGGTTGCCGGTTTAACTGCTCAAGACAGTTTTCGGAGAATGTGTCCAATAGTAGCTCGCAAGACTGCTTGTCTGTACCGCCTGAAATGTAACTAGCGAGGTCCCAATCTATACTCTTAAGGTTGAAGTCACCTCCGACTAATATTACATGGCCCCGATACCTGGTGTAGAGTTTCTATGAATGATTCTAAAACTGCTACAGCAGCACTGGGGGGCCGATAAAAACAGCCAACTATTAACTTTACTTCTTTTAGACCTGTTATACGTGCCCAGATAACTTCACAGTTACTTTCAACATCGATCTCAGTAGAAGCAATATCTTTGTCCACAGCGATGAACACTCCTCCTCCAGTTGTATCCGACTTCGCTTTCAGATATACATTCCACGCCACGCTAAATATTTCTTAACTTGCCACATCATGATTTAGCCAGCTTTCGGTGCCTGAAACTATCTGAGCACAATAATTTCCATCCAGTGCGGCAAATTCGGGAACTTTGTTTCTAATACTCTGTAAGTTCGCGGCTAATATTTTGATGTTCGAATTTTTCTTCTGAACGTGGCCTGAATTCGCTGTTTGAATGCTGACAGGCGAGTGCTCATCAGAGTTAGCGCCTAGCCTAAAAAATCCCCATGTGCACTCCACAAGTACTCTGCTACCCGAGTAGCCGCTTCCTTAGTGTAGTGCACCCCTGATCTATCTAGGGGCACCCTACAATTCCCCACCCGATAATGCAGATCCAGAAATCTGCAGCCATGACTGTCACAGAGTCGGCGAAGCCTCTGGTTCAGACCCTCCACTCGGCTCCAAACCAAAGGACCCCGATCAACTCTGGGAACAATGCGAAGGCAGCAGCCTTCACCAATTCCACCAGCCGCCCGTAGGACCTGAGGATGTCCTCAGAACCCAAGCGACAGGCGACAAGAGGGAAACTCGTCCTGTTCAACCGTCTGCTCTGGAAGTACACGACTGGCTGGTTGAGGTAATGGGCATTTATCTGATTCTGTACATACCACTGAATTAGACACTGATCAATACTGTGTGTTTGTGAAGTTCTTTAGTCCGGTGACGGTCGACAAATTTTCGACAAAGTGGGGTAGTGCTGTAGAATTTTGAACATAGAGATGGATCTAAAAGTATAGTCTCAGTACGGAAAGCTGATATCACGTATAAAACTGTGAGGGTTTTAAATATCCTTATTGAAATTGATAATCTGTTGATTAAGGAAGCACTTTCAAAATATGGGGACGTCATTTGAATTGTGAATGAACGGTGGTCCATGCAGTACAAATTGCAATGTTATACTGGAATACGGTCTGTAGAAATAGAAGTTAAAACTAATATTCCTTCTTGTAGAAGGATATAAAGCTCACATTATGTACTCTGGACAAGACCAAACTTGTCAAGTTTGTAACGAATCTGGACACTTCCGACAGGAATGCCCATGTCGTGCCGTTGCTTTGAGAACCAATTTAATACAGCGAGCGGCAAAGATTCACATTCAGTGACATTATGACCTCTACTGAACAACCCCCTGCTGTTAAGGTCACAGATTTGTGATTGGCTGGAAGACTTCCTAAATAATAGAACGCAGTACGTTGTTCTCGACGACGAGTGTTCATCAGAGACGAGTGTATCGTCAAGCGTGCCCCAGGGGAGTGTGATAGGACCGCTATTATTTTCTATCTATATAAATGATCTGATGGACAGAGTAAGTTGTAATTTGCGGCTGTTTGCTCATTATGCTGTGGTGTATGGGAGGGTGTCGTCTTTAACTGGCTGTAATAGCATACAGGATGACTTAGACAAAATTTCTAGTTGGTGCGAAGATTGGCAGCTAGCTCTCAATGTAGGAAAATGTAAGGTGATGCGTATGAGTAGAAAAAACAATACTATAATGTTCGAATACAGCATTAGT
This sequence comes from Locusta migratoria, assembly GCA_026315105.1. Classification (NCBI taxonomy): domain Eukaryota; kingdom Metazoa; phylum Arthropoda; class Insecta; order Orthoptera; family Acrididae; genus Locusta; species Locusta migratoria. The sequence goes on along the minus strand of CM048746.1, from coordinate 665,949,172 downwards.
AGTGAGATTCTTGATGCTGCCACGTCATACAAATTGCTAGGCGTAACATTGCAGAGCGATATGAAATGGAACGAGCATGTAAGGACAGTTGTGAGTAGGGCAGACAGCCGACTTCGGTTTATTGGGAGAATTTTGGGAAGATGTACTTCACCTGTAAAGGAGACCGCGTATAAAACGCTTGTACGACCACGTCTTGAGTATTGCTCAAGTGTTTGGGACCCGCAGCAGATCAGTTTAAAGGAAGACATACAAGCAGTTGAGAGGCGAGCAGCTAGGTTTGTTACTGGTAGGTTCGACCAATGCGCGAGTGTCACGGAAATGCTCCGGCAACTCAATTGGGGATCGCTGGAAGAAAGACGACGTTCTTTTCGTGAATTTCTGTTGAGTAAATTTAGAGGGCCGGAATTTAAAGCTGTGTGTAGTACGATCTTGCTGCCGCCTACTTACATTTCGCGTAAAGATCACAAAGACAAGATAAGAGAAATTATGGCTCGTACGGCGGCATACAGGCATTCTTTTTTTTCCTCGTTCAATTTGGGAGTGGAATAGGAAAGGAAATGGGTAGTAGTGGTACAGTATACCCTCCGCCACGCACCTTACGGTGAATTGCGGAGTTTGTATGTAGATGCAGATGTAGAAGGTCGCCATGGAAGGTACTTGTGATGTGGTCACCATACCTGAAAAGGCGTTCCCACACTTGAAACCAGTTACAAATAGCGGTACTGCTGTGCGTGAAAGAGAGCATCAAACCAAGAAAAAATCCCTGGAAAAAACGGATGGTCAATCTGATGAAGGTTCCTCTCCTGAACATTCCCGCAACCAGAAGCTGAAGCTGTGCGAAGCGGAAGAGCTAGATGGAACAGGGAAAGTAGAAATGGAAGAACTCCTTCGGAGGATGAAACCACGCCACAGTCTCAGCCAGACAAAGAAAAATAAGTAATGCAAGAGACGGAATCTGATGAAAGTGCCTGACACGGCGGCGAACGAGTAGCTGCTCTCTGAGGAGCCGGATGTGTCACAGCACAAGCAGTCCACGAGCAACACGCCGCGTCAGACACACCGGTGCAGGTAGCGCAAGACCGTCAACAGCAACGCGGAAGCGGACAACAGACTTCGCCTGATCGAAGTTCTAACACGGCAGACGAAAACAAGGAAAGTGAACAGGAAACCACGGCGACTCAGGACTTGCTGCGCCGCCGAGTCAAACCGCAACAAAATCTGAGAGTTAATCGGAAGCAAAGCAGACAACAGCCCGCCAGGGGAAATAAAAAGCCACCAAATATGAAATACTTGCTTAAACCCGCGGCTCCGCCTCGTGTTGGTTAATTATCTGTTTATCAGGAAAGTAAGTAGTGTAGATCAAATCACGCGTAAAAATGCACTCGTTTCGATGAATCCAATCACGAAATTCAACAATAATGATAGTAATAATGTCACAGATCGGTGACTTGATGTAATGAGCGAAACGTCAAATCGATTTTTCTAGAGAGATGTATTAAAAGAAATTTCTTTTTTACTGCTTTATTTATTTATTTATTCTTACATTTCCTTATTCGTATGCTTATCCTTACAGACATTATAGGGCGCATAGATCAAAGATATGGTCTGTAGCATCACGTTTCGATGTATGTAACCTGTAGAGTAGCAAACGTCATCGCTGGCTTTCAATCCGATTTTTTTTAATAATTTGACGACTTCTCACTAAGAAGTCACCGGGACCCGAAAGTTTACCCATCGAGTTTTATAAAAGGTACTGGGATTTTATAGGAGATAAGATGACAGAAATTGTGAATGAAGTGTGTCAGGGTAAATGTGTCCCCTCAGAATTGAAAGAATGAAAAATTGTTCTGAACCCAGAATGCTCGGCCACCGCGGCCAGCCGCTTTTCTTCCACTGCCATTTTGCTTTCTATATTCTCTCTACTGTGACCATGGTTTGTTACTTTATTGCCCAAGTAACAAAACTCTTATACCACCTTTGTTGTTTTGTTACCTAATCTAATTCCTTCAATATAGCTTTTCATTTAGGAACGTAATTTTAGGCTTCATTTAAGCTTGTATTCAAATTGTTGAGAATCATTTTCAATATACATTTTAACTTTTGTTGAAACTGAAATGTAATGGAGTACACACATCAGCGAAATAGTTGTAAACTAATGACTATTCGATATAAAATACGATTCTTTAAACCTTATTCTTCAACATTGTGCCACTCATAGCAAGCCACACAACCGTTTGCCATGTGAAGAACAAATGAAGAAATAGGGCATTAGTAAGAAAGCAAGGAGGATTGGTTGGTTGGTAGGAGTAAGGGACCGAATAGAGGGGTCAAGAGTCCCTTCAGCTCAGATTGGCGTATTAAGAATTAGGTACGGCAATTAAAGACACTGTCCAGCCAAGAATATTATGTTAGTAAGAAATCGCACTGACGTCTTTTACGGCCAACTTGAGATTTGTAGTTTTATAAGTTTTTGCAAACATTTTGCACCAAAATAATAATCTAAATAATAAAAAATTAATTAATAAGAGTGTCTGAAACCCTTTTAGAAAAAAAAAAAAAAAAAGATTTAGGTAATGGGGGTATCGAACCACCGACGTTTAGCGTCAAAGTCCACCGCCTTGCCCACTACGCTACAACTATCAATCAAGAGATAAGCCCTTTAATTTTATACTATTGATGGCCGTTGTTAAATAATGCTAATATGGCATTTGTAGTGTTGTTGTTAATTCTTCAGTGCGCCATTGCTTTGAAATTACAATTTGTAAGTTACAATAAGAAAATCATCAAATACGCAACCCAAGATGGCGTATGCCCGAGAGAGTTTCTGGGCGATGAATGTCACGTGACATCTCCGAACGGCTGGTTTTCGTTAATCCAATGGAGCGTGTCAAATCTCCGTTATTTTGCAAATATGCAAAACATAAGGGAACAAAGTTGTAAAGAATTTTCTCCTCTACAAATTCGGTTTTTCAATTTTCGTGTCAGATGAATAGTTAAGCCATTATTTTCATTTAAATTTCGAGCTGTCAAAAGACGATCGCAAAGGCCCACTTTTAGTGCTACTACCGTAACCTAAAGTGGGCCAAAACTTAAAATAAGTTATACAAACAAGACTGAAACCAACATAAAATAGGGCACAGTGCAGTTGCAGATCGCCACGGCTCTGCAAGCGATCGTAAAAATCCAACCATCCATTCATTAGTGATGAACATGTTCTGGTCAATAGATTATGTCCCTACATCGGGTGTGAAAACCTGGAAGAAAAGGAACAGTGTTCAAACAAGGTAAAAATCGAAAATGGGTGTTTGGGGAGGGGGGGGGGACTCCAAACCCTGCGAGTAGGAGGAAGAGCCACAAACCCAACTGTCCTGTTCGTGCGTCACAGATAAAATCATGCATCTGTGAATGAAAACCGTTTTAACGCGGAAGACCGAGTACCCGGTCAACCATCCGTGGATCATCCGCCAAAAGTAGAGGGAACGAGTCCGAAAGTCCATATCTGGCACACAGGGCCAATCAAGAGGAGGGGCCATACCATTCATAAGTGGATCCGGGGTGGGGGGGGTGGAGAGTGTCGGTGCCCCCCCCCCCCCCCCCCAACAGCTGTTTTTTTTTTTTTTTTTTTTTTTTTTTTTTTGTAAGTGCTGTCACTGCAGTGGATTTTCAAGACTGTGTCAAGGGGCTGATATGGAGCCGTTTATTTCGCATATGAGTTAGGTGTTAAATAAGGCCGGCCGCAGTGGCCGAGAGGACTGAGGCGCTCCAGTCACGGTCTGCCGGCCACTGCGGTCGGGTGTTCGAATTCCCCCTCGGGTATGGATATTTGTGCCGTCTTTAGTATATGGTAGTTTATAAGTAGTTTGTAAGTTTAGAGACTGATGACCCCGTAGTTAAGTCCCTTAAACTATACGAACATTCGAACATTTTGTTAAAGAAGTAACAAAGGGTGAGAGAGAGACAGTAGGTGAGCTTGTATCCCGTGGGAAAGCTCAGTCCCTATTGCAAGTTGAGATCTGATTGGCTCCCGCCTGTACTAGTTGTCCGCCAAAACTTTAAGCTTCTTTTATTAATATTTAACTTTCCTATGTCTATTAAAAATTATCTGTATACTTTCTGTAATGTTTTTGTGCTAAGCTACATTTCGGTTAATTCAAAGATTTAATAATTATTTGTATATTTTGTAATAAGTTGAACACTGTTAGTCTAGAAGTTTAGCTTGGTGCCAAAACGGTGTCTTGTGGCGCGCAGCGAGGTGCGGCGGCAGTCAGTCGACCGCCGACCGCGATACCTTGCACATTCATGTTAGTTCAGTGCGGGCCAGGGACAGTTTATACGTTATGTATCGCTTATATCAGTCTGTATATTTGTGCTTGGATATACACTGGCATTTCTTCAATAAAAACAAGCACTGACATCCTACAAAAGCTAAAGTTAATCGTAGTGCAGTACTTCCTAGCCACATCTTAACACCTCTTTTAGCTTCACTTCAGGTACAACGGATGCGCGACCTGTGTGCTTCACCTGCGCAATGGGAAATCAACTCCGACAGAAGACACAAGGTTAGTAAAAGAGTGAATTCAGACATGCACTGAAGTTGCATGTCGACACGGCACCTCGTGTGCAGTGCTGCCCCGTTTACAAACCAGGGCACTGGCACGAAGTGCGTTGGTAACAACGCCGAGGGAAGGCATGAAAGAGGGGAGGTGTTTTAGGAACTTTGTCAACTATGCACTGACCTTCCCTCCCTGTCTTTTTTAGAAAGAAGCCCCGCCGTAACTGTCAGACTTTTGTTTGATTGGGCGTGGGGTAAAGAGGGGTGGTCGGTACTAGAGTCCTCCTACTGAGCCAGAGTTTGGCTGACGATGAGAATTCTTTCAACCCCCCCCCAACCCCCTCCCAGCAGACTGTCACAGTTCTGCCCCTGATTCCACTGAGATATGAGTCAGAAACTGTAGGGCTCACAACGTGTGGTAGATTCATTGCACAAAATATAACTTCAGGTCAGCCTGGAATATCCGATGAGAACAGGTCAAAGGACCGTTCATTCCGTCCGGGAAGAGCGTAAGGAGGAACTCCTTGATTGTGCGGACTTTATTAGATGGTGCAGTAGTGTGCCAGTTGCTGTTCCACTTTTGAGCATAAGTTCATCTTGAGGTTGTAAAAGCTCTTCAATCTCCGTGTTTGCTTAAAAAATAAATTTGTTTTATAGGTAATGTCCGCCTTGAGCAAACACAAATGTTTTTTGGTTTCTGCCACACATGTTTCGCTTGCGTGGCAGCATCATCATTGGGGTGTTTAATTCATATTATCTGTCAAATTAACAATTAAATGAGTTTTACTTTTTGTACATTAAGTGTAAAAACTACAGATAATTGAGAGACTAATAGAAATCATTTCTATTTTTTATAGGTACACTAGGCCTACCCCACTTAGTGATGAACAATACAAAAATGAACTACAAACATTCAAACAAATAGCAACAGAGAATGGGTATGACACAAACATCATAGACAAATTAAACCACAAAACTAAAACTAAGTTAAAAGGAACAACTAACACACAAGAACAAACAGACGAGAAACACACCACAAGCACGCAAAACATAAACCCACTAAACTCCCATACACCAAATACCCACACATAGGAACACAAATCAAACAAAACAACAAATAAATGGCACACTGTCACATATGAAAACAAAGCAACCCACAGAATAGGAAACATTCTCAAAAAACAAGGTTTGAAAGTAGCATACAGAACAGACAACTGAATACAAAGCAAACTAAAGAAAACCAACACCAACGCAGACAAACATAACAGTTCTGGCATCTACCAGCTGACATGCCAGGATTGTAACTCAGTTTACATTGCACAGACATGCAGAAATTTCAATACCAGATACACAGAACGCAGAAGAGCACTAAAAAGCAATAGTCATTCCACATTTGCAGAACACCTCATGAACATGAACAACAAACCAACTGACATAAATACTGATCTAATGAGTGTGAAACACAGCACAAGCCTCCCACAAAAATTAACAATCGAACTACCACATACAGAAAGCCATAATAGAAAGAAAGTAATAAATGAATACACAGCCCTCTGCAACGGAACCATATTCTCTGCCCTCAAAGAACTGACAGAAAACCATAAACACACACACACACACACACACACACACACACACACAAACACACACTCACACAGTAAAACGAAAACAACATGATTCAAAAACTCCCGCCCCCACCACAGTCAGCTGTTCTTAACACTACTCCCAGAATTCAGTTGCCCACTATCTTGTTTTCATAACGTAAACATTGAGTGAAGTGAAAATGACAAAGTCTGTTCACAACGCGAAAACAGCGCATATTCACCAAAGTAAGTGACAGAAACTTGCTATAAACACATAGAAATTTGTTATAGAAGCAGTCGCTACAGTAAAATTAAACCAAAACACAAAAATGACGTCCTATATTTTCGTAAAAATCCCGATATTTACAAGATAACCATTCACCCCATTAAATACAGACGTTTTGGTTTGCAGACAACAAACTGTCAGAAATTCTCAGTGACGTTTTGTGAGTTGAAGAACCACAAACACAATTAAATGTGGTATTAAGGTAGGCCTAGTATACCTATAAAAATAAAAAAATAAACGATTTATATTAGTCTCGCAATTATCTGTAGTTTTTACACTTAATGTACAAAAGGTAACAATCATTTCATTGTTAATTTGACAGACAGTATTAATTAAACATCCCACTAGTGATGCTGCAACGTCAGCGAAACATGTATGGGAGAAACCAAAAAACACTTGTGTTTGCTCTAGGCGGACCTTACCTATAAAACAAATTTATTTGAGCAGAAAGCTTATCTGCACCCACAAATCCGCTCCCGGTATTGTCAAGGGAAATGGGTAGCGAGTCACTGCTGCTCTGGCCAAATGGGCAACCTGTTCGTTGCCTAGGATATCCACGGGGGTACGGACCCAGAAAAAGGAAAACGCGAATACAGGTGACCAAAGAATGGGAAGGACACCAAAAAATTATTACAGCAATCAAAAATATACTGACAAGTTCCACCTCCAGACTCTGTGTCAATGGACAGTTAAGTAAACCGGTCAACGTCACAAGTTCAGTTTGCCAAGGTTGCCCCATGTCTCTGAGCTTCTTCGCAATAGCGCTCCAACCTCTGTTGTGCTGGCTGACGCAAGACCTTACAGGACTGCAAGTACTTGGCCACAAGATTATATGCCAAGCTTATGCGGACGACGTTAGCTTCGTGAACAGGAACGATGATGAATTAATAAAGGCGCTTCGAACTATATCGACCTATGAAGCTGCGTCAGGAGCTATATTAAACCGAAAAAAGTCAGGATTAATGCATATCGGTCGGAGTTTTGACCTAACGGCTGACGTACAATTAAAATAAGTGAAAACTATTAAAGTTCTTGGAATAGAATACACCCGTAACATCCGCCGTACGGCTGCCCATAACTATAGGAACTTGTTGGCTAAAATAAGAGCCGCTTTAAAACACCACACTTTACGAAATCTGAACGCTATACAAAAAGTGCATTTAGCCAATAACTAAGATAAACTACGTCGCACGGGTACTACCAATACCTAAGGTCATAGCTAACCAGATGAAATCAGCACTCGGCTACTTTGTCACAAGGGGGCAAATCTTCAAAGTCCAGTATGATATTTTGACGCTACCTTTGGAGAAAGGAGGCCTTAAGTTAACAGACATTTATAACAAATCACAGGCTCTGTTCGTCAGTATGTTTTATAAACAGTGGCAATGATCTCCCGATACACTAACAGCTCACCTTTTAAACGAAATTGCACCGGCTAGTATGGACCCACCAATAGATGTGCATCATATTCCGAATACACTCTGTCATTTCAAACTTTTTTTGTAGAATTTAGCTACGTTCAAAGAAGTATTCCTGGGTAGGAGCGATACACAGTTAAGAAGTTTATAACAACACGATGAAAAGAAAGAGAAGAAATAAAATAGAAGCCAACTACAACGAATATGTCTGCGAAAAAATCTGGGAAAATATTCAAGACCCCCACTTACCGTCCACAGTGCGGTCTGTTTGGTATATGGCGGTTAACGGGAAAATCCCAACCAATTCAAAATGACATGCCATTCATCTAGCAGAAACTCCAAACTGCATTAATTGTGACTTAATCGACACAGAGGAACATCGTTTCACATGCGTCGCAGTGAAAAACATTTGGCTCCTCTGCACAACAAAACTAGCAATTATACTTAGAACATCTCCGAGAACGATTACACCAGCTCGACTTCTCTATCCAGATGAAGTTCCCTACCCAATGACGAAGAGACGAGCAGGCAATTGGCTTAAAGGACAAACAGTTTATTACATTTTCTCAGAGAAAAACGAGAGTAAAGAAGACTCTTGGGTGCATCTTCTGACAGAACATGAAAAATTAAAACTAATGAACAAATACAGAGGAAAAATACGCGAATTTTCAACTCAGGATATTTATATAGAAATAAAAGACGGGTATCACCCATTGATTAAAAAACAAAACAAACAAAAATGGCCTGTAGGCTGCTCACAGTGTCTGTACAGATTAAAGCAGGGTCCAGGGCGTCCTGTTTGATCAAACGAAGGACTCTGCTAGTGGCCGTTAGTTCTTCCTCAAATTTTTCCGACAGAAAATGGCATTCCATGCCGACATTAGATGTAAAAGCATATCCTTTATGACCAATAGTTTTCGAACCATCAGTGTAGAAGATGATGTTGGCATTCTGAAACTCTTCGAATACTTGGTGTAGAAAACGCTGGAAGATTATGGGGGCGACTGAAGCTTTTGGACCTTGGAAGACAGTCGTCCGAATTCGTGGCCAGAAACCGTCCAAGGGGTTGCGCGCGGTATAAGGCGGGGAGTACAGACCAAGGAAGGGAGATTAACCCTTTCCTGCCCAAGCTATCAAATATTGAAGCACATAGCTTCATATTTGGTTATTTTGCTACCAAAGGAAGTAAAATCACATTAGTGTATTGATACATTTCTGTTTTCCTTCTTTGACGCAAAAAATATTTAAAAAATTAAAAAGTGGGACTTCAAATTCCAAGAGGATATAATGCAATTGGGAGACATTATGCAATGCTTATATCTGAAAACATAAGGGTTTGCCAGCAACAAAAAGATAGCAATTTTTTTTGTGTCGATATGCCATTTTAGATATTGATCGGAACGGAGGAACAAAAGCAAACTGTAGTGCTCCCTGACCACATTCATATTTCATAATTCGTAAACAAAAGAAAACAAAACTACAACAATTTGGTAGTGACACCTAGCAACAAAGAAAACTACATAAATCACATGCACAAAATGCCTTTGATACACTGTCAGTACTAAACATTTTCAGTCACAGATTTGAATGCAATATAAATAAAAAGAGCTGTATTCCTTTACTGATATCAGTTTTCATTAGCTAAAACAATACAAAACCAAATTACCGATCTGAGAACGAACAACAATATCTTTTTGTGACAACAAAACTCACCTGATGAAATCGTACACAAAGACATGAAACAATCCATTGTTTACCATTCTTTGTGAGCAGATATATTGAGGAATCTCGGCCACCGAGTGTTTCGTATGACACATAAGAGGGACACTAACATCCTATGAGGAACACAAGTCAGATATAATTTTCTACATTGTTTTATGACACTGTAAATGGGCCGGGACTTTTAAGTCCCACCAGGCAGGAAAGGGCTAATGTGCAACGTCCCTTCAACAGAGTGGTCAGTAGAGACGGAGCTCACTCTGATTATTGGTTAAGGAAGGAAATCGGTCGTGTCCTCTCCAAGGAAAGATTGCGTGGAGTGATTTAGAGGAATCACGGAAAATCTAAATCTGGATTGGCAGAGGTGCATTTGAACCACCGTGCCTCCGATTACTTGTCTAGTTGATGTGTACTTCAGCAGCCATCTCTCTCGCACATGCGCACAGCAAGTGTCACTTTGTTTATGTTACGGAAGACAAACCTCACTTTTCGGCGTATCCTGGAAGATAGATTAAGAAAAGACAAACCTACATTTCTAGCTTTTGTAGATTCGGAGAAGGCTTTGACAATGTTGATTGGAATAAACTCTTTCAAGTTCTGAAGCAGGAGTAAAATATAGGGGAAAGGGGGGGGGGAGGTTATTTACAACTTGTACAAAATCCAGACAGCGATTGTCAGAGTTGAAGGGCATGAAAGGGATGCAGTGGATGGAAAGGGAGTAAGACAGGGTTGTAAGCCTTTCTCCAATGTTATTCAATTTGTACATTGAGCAAGCTATAAACGAAAGCAAGGAGAAATTTGGGGAAGGAATTAAACTTCAGGGTGAACAATTAAAAACATTGCACTGGAAGAGCAATTGAACGGAATGGGCAGTGTGCTGAAAGGTGCATATAAGATGAACATTAACAGGAGCAAAACTAGGGTAATGGAGTGCAGTCTAAGAAAATCAGGTGATGCTGAAGAAATTAGATTAGGTAACGAAGCAATAAAGAAGGTAGATGAGTTTTGTTACTTGGGCAGTAAAATATCAAATGATGGTCGCAGTACAGAGGATATAAAATGCAGAATGGCGATGGGTAGAAAGCGTTCTTGAAATAGCGAAATTTGTTAACATCGAATATTGATTTAAGCCTAAGGAAGTCCTTTCTGAAGGCATTTGTATGGAGTGTTGTCTTGTATGGGAGTGAAACATGGACGATAAACAGTGCGGACAGGAAGATTACAGAGGCCTTTGAAATATGGTGCTACAGAAGAATACTGAAGATTAGGTGGGTGGATCGACTAACTAATGAGGAGGTACTGAACAGAATTGGGGAGAAAAGAAATTTTGGGCATACCTTGACTAAAAGAAGGGATCGATTGGTACGACACATTCTTAGACATCAAGGAATTGTGAATTTAGCTTTGGAGGGAAGTGTATGGGGAAAAAATCGCAGGGGAAGACCAAGAGATGGATTCAGTAAGCAGATTCAGACAGATGTAGGTTGCCGTTCTTATGTGGAGATGAAGAGGCTTGCTCAAGATAGGGTATTGTTGAGAGCTGCATCAAACCAGTCTCCGGACTGAAGACCACCACAACAACAACAACAACAACAACAACAACTGATCTTTCGGATTTGTCTGAAAGAACAGAACGCAATTGTGTAATTTATACAATGGAAAAAATACTATTACAAAAATTCTAAGAGTTACGTATATAAAGTTTGTATATTAAAAAAATACATAAGACCTACTGGAATTAGAATTCATCATCATCAATTATCAGAGTCTAAGGGCACTAAAGGGTCGCAGTGATTGGGAAGGGAGTGAGACAAGTTTGTAGACTTTCCCCAATGTTGTTTAATCTGTACATTGAGCAAGCTGTGAAGTATGCAAGGAGTCCATGGAGACGACATAGTAATTCTGTCTGAGACAGCAAAGAACCTGAAAGGCAATTAAACGGAATGGACAGCGTTTTGAAAGGAGGATATTATATGAACATTAACAAGAGTAAAACTTGGGTAATGGAATATAGTGTGACAGGAAATCAGGCGATGCTGAATGAATTAGGTTCTACATCTACATAGATACTCTGCAAATCACATTCAAGTGCCTGGCAGAGGGTTCATTAACCACTTTCATAACTTTTCTCTACCTTTCCATTCTCTTATAGCGCGCGGGAAGAAAGAACACCTAAATCGTTCCGTTTTCGATATGATTTGTCTTATTTTATTGGGATGGACATGTCTCCCTAAGTAGGTGGGTGCTAGCAAAATATTTTCACATTCAGAACTAAAATTCGGTTATTGAAACTTCGCAAACAGATCATGCCGCAATGAATAACGTCTTTCTTTTAATGATTTCCACCCCAATTCCTGCAACTTTTCCGTGACGCTTTCCCACCCGTAACGTGATAAAACAAAATGAGCTGCCCTTCTCTGAACCTTCTCTATGTTTTCCATCAGTCCCACCTGGTGAGGGTCCCACAAGGGGCAGCAGTACTCCAGGAGAGGACGCACAAGTGTGATGTAGGCAGTGTCTTTGGTGGAGCTGGTGCATCTTCGAAGCGTTCTCCCGATGAAACGTAACCTTTGGTTCGCCTTCCCCGCAATATTTTCTATGTGATCCCTCCAGTCAAAGTTGTTCGTAATTGTAACTCCTATGTAATTGGTAGAATCTACAACCTTAAGGTTTGACTGATTTATCGCGTAATTGAAGTTCAGCGGATTTCTTTTAGTGGTCATGTGCATTACTTCACACTTTTCTTTATTTAGTGTCAATTGCCAATTTTCGCACCATGCAGAAATTTTGTCTAAATCGCTTTTCAGTTGCTTTTGATCCTCTGTTGGCTTCACTAACCGATAAACGACAGCATCATCCGCGAACAGTCTAAGGGAGCTACTCAGATTGTCTCCTAAATCGTTTATAAACACGAGGAAGAGTAGGGGACCTATAACGCTTCCCTGTGGAACGCCAGATATCACTTCTCTTTTACCCGATGACTTACTGTCAATTACAACAACTGTGTCCTTCCTGATAGGAAATCGTAAATCCAATCGCACAATTGAGGAGATATTCCATAAGCACCCAATTTCATAAGAAGCCGCTTGTGGGGTACAGTGTTAAAAGCCTTCCTGAAATCCAGAAATTTGGAATCGATTTGAGATCCCTTGTCGATGGCACTTAACACTTCATGTGAATAAAGGGCAAGCTGTGTTTCGCAAGAGTGATACTTTCTGAATCCATGTTGACTGTTGGTTAATGGGTCGTTCTCTTCGAGGTAGTTCATAATATTAGAACAGAGTATATGTTCCAAAATCCTACTGCAAATCGACGTAAGTATTGAGACAATAAAAGTAGTAGATTTGTTTTGTTATTTGGGTAGCAAGATAGCTTCTGATGGCCTAAGTAAAGAAGGTATAAAATGGAGAATGGCTATGGGAAGAAAAGCGTTTCTGAAGATGCGAAATTTGTTGACAGCCAATATTAGTTTAAATGTTAGGAAGCCCATTCGGAAAGCATTTGTCTGGAGCATAATCAGAAGGAGTTAACTGAAAAAGTTGAGAGAAGCTTTCGAAATGTGGTCCTGCAGACGAATGATGAAGATTAGATGGGTAGATCACGTAACTAATGAGAAGGTGCTTAGCGGAATTTGGAGAAAAGAAGTTTCTGGCATATCCTGTCTAAGGGAAAGGACAGGTTAGCGGGACACTTTCTGAGACATCGAGGAATCGCAACTTAGCATTAGGAGGAAGCCGGGTAAAAATCGTAGAGGGAGACCGAGGGACGAATGCAGTAAGTATATTCAAAAGGATGTAGGTTGCTGTACGTATTCTCAGGTGAAGAGACTTGCACGAGAGCTACATCAAACCAGTCGACGACTGAAGACCACATGATGGTCATCAACATCATTAGAGACTGATTATGCCTTTCAGCATTCAGTCTGGAGAGTAGTCCCCGTAATAAAATTCCCCCAAGGTCCCCTATTTAATGCTAACATTGATGCCTCGTTTGATGTTAAGCCTTCAAAATAATTCTTGGCCGACTCCAAGTACTTTGTCCTTGGTCTAGCAGGACTCCTTTTACCCTCTACTGCTGAATCCACGAATCTCCTAGGTAATCTTGCATCTCCCATGCGTGTTACATGACCCGACCATCTCAGTCTGTTCGGCCTAACTGCTTCACCTATGTTGTTCGTTAGCAGTTCTTCTTTAATTTTCTCATTATGGGCAATCTTCTGCTATTTTCCCCATCTATTAGTACCTGCGGTCACTCTTGCTACTGTGGTATCTGTAACCTCAACCTTATTACTAAAGTATCCTGTATTCTCCAGCACAAAGGTGGTCGAAAGACAGAGCCGTGTACTGCTAAATTAGTCTCAGCACTTCCTTCCTTCTTGCAGAAGACATTAGATCTTAGCTGAGCACTGAGTCCATTAGCTTTGGTACAACTCAATCCAAGTGGTTACCGTGTACTGCTCTCCTGTTATAAATACGCTCTAATTACTTGAAAGTGTCCACCTAACTTTGTTTCTCCTATTTGGTACTCAATCTGTTTAAATTTCTTTCCTACATACATTACTTTCATTTTGGAGATGCTGATCATCTTACTATATCCATTACACCTCTCATCTTACTCTTAAATAATAGAGTGCAACGTTTCCATCGAATCTGCCATCACAACTAAGTCGTCTGCATGTACAAAACTGCTTATTTTGTTTTCACCTACTTCAATCTCACCCTGCCAGTCTATTGTTCTTAACATATGATACATAAATAGTATAAACAATAGTAATGCCATGTTACAGCCTTTTCTTACCACTGAATTTATCCTGAACAATTAACTCAGTTTGGCGTCTGCTGCCTGGCAGTGTGCGGAAAGACCTTTAACTGCTTGCAGACGTTTGTCACCTACTCCATAATCTTGTAGATCTGACAGTAGCTTCCTCCCAGGGACACGGTAATATGCCTTTAATATAATTTCAGTAAGGTATGTAAATTATCAACTAATATGGATAGATTTGGCAATCTCCTACAAGAAAATTAGGATTGTGTCAGTCTATTCGCCCAGTGAAAGGACAGATCAAGGTGAGATGGACAGATTTTACGATGCACTTAGTGATGTAAAAGGAGAAGGACAGTGTTTTGGGCCATGGTTGACTTCAATGCCAGGATAGGAAGTCGAATAGGTTATGGGTACTAAACTTCCTGGCAGATTAAAATTGTGTGCCGGAACCGGGACTCGAACTTGGGACCTTTGCCTTTCGAGGGCAAGCGCACTACCGACTGTGCTATCCCGACAATTTGGAAAGTACGAAACGAGGTACTAGTGGAAGTAAAGTTGTGAGGCGGCATCGTGAGTCGTGTCGGGATAGCACAGTATGTAGTGCTCTTGCCCGCGAAACGCAAATATCCCAGGTTCGAGTCCCGGTTCCGGCACACAATTTTAATCTGCCAGGAAGTTTCATATCAGCGCACACTCCGCTGCAGAGTGAAGTTTCATTCAGGTTATGGGTACGTTTGTTGAGGATATGGATGTCAACAGGAACGGAAAACAACTTCTGTATTTCTGTGCCAGTATGGACTTAGTCATCACAAACTCCTAAATTCAGCAATCGAATGCAGCTGTGTGTTAAAATTTCAAAGCAATCAACAACGACTTTTGCATACTAGTATTTTTGCACCAACAAACATTCAGCTCTGAATACAGATTTTAGGCAAGGCATTATAATATGCATAGAATACGAACGTTAAACGGGATATGAATGGGAAAAAACACTCTAGCAATATCTTAGACACATAGTTCTCCCGCGCTGTGATAGAGTGGCAGCTGTCTCAAACTATTAGACGAATGGACTCGCAGGAAGAAATGTGAGCCAATCTGAAAGAGTGACCGTATCGACTGGGGAGCCTGTCTCGTCCAATCTCCGACAGGTAGCGGCGGAATAAGTATGTAAGAGGGGCGGACTGCCCGGCGAGAAACTTGCAGCGGCAGAATGGGTGGTCGAGGACGCGCAGGGAACTCGCGAGGAAAGTTTTGGACCCGCCTGGGTCGGGAGAGCTCTGCTACCTCTGGCAGTGCCTGGCGGAGGGCGTGGGAGACTCGTCATCTCTCTGCGCGCGCAGTGGCGCCGTGGCTGGGAAAAAACCGAACTGCGTGACCAGCGCTGAGGAGCGCGCGGTCGCCGACCGACCGCCGTGCCGTCCTCAGCCAGTTGTGTTGCACGCGGTGTGGGTGGGCATGTGCCCAGCACACGACACTCCCGCCCGTTACACCGCGGAAACGCAGCAAAAAATTCTTGGCAGTACTGGGCATCATCGAAATCGTGTCCCTCGTATGAGGGTTTGGCGTCGAGGACGACTTTTGTTTTCGCTCGGGAACATCCGTTCTTTAGGGCTATTTTAGCGTGTTTTGTTCTACACTACTGGCCATTAATATTGCTACACCAAGAAGAAATGCAGATGATAAAGAGGTATTCATTGGACAAATATACTATACTAGCTGAAAACCCGGCGTTGCCCGGGTATTTATTTATTTATTCGAACCTTGAGTTAGTACTTTTCCTATCCACTCTCTGTCCAACTCCTTTTTTCTAAAAACATGTTACATTTATCAGAGAACATATAAAAAAATCATAGGTAAGAAATGCACTCGTTTCATTCAGGAAATTCAACAATATTGATTGTAATAATATCACAGATGGAAATCGATATTTTTAAAGACATGTATTAAAAGAAATTTCTTGTTTTTGAGCTTTATTTATTTACTCTTATATTTCCTTATTCGTATGCTTATCCTTACAGAGAAAGAGCTGAAGACATTGTAGTACGCATAGACCAAAATTATGGTCTGTGGCATCACGTTTCACTGTACGTAACTTCCTTGCTATAGAGTCGCAAACGTCATCGCTGGCCTTCAGTCCCAATTTTTTTAAATAATTTGACGACTTTTAACCACCATATCTTCAACCCCCATATAGCTGTCAGCCTGGAACTGCTATGCTGTACAACGGGAGACTTCGGACAACAATTACACCGTTCGTTTGCGTTCTGTAGTTTTCTGCTGCAGAGCGAAATATTAACACACTCACACACACACGTAGTAGAATTTTATATACAGCGATAACTTTCCTTCCCTATATACTCCACCCTATATCGTTATCAACCCTCAGGCAACAATGCAACCAATAAAACCATTTTCAAAGAGTAAATATAATTTTCAAAGAATCATTACGGTTCCGCATTTCGCGTTATATTCTTCAAATCACTAAATATCTATCAGATCGCTATAAAACCGTGCCTAAAACATTCCTCACGTATAAGTTAGTAACTGTACAAATATTAAGTCTCTGCGTTTTGTCGTTCGGACGTGATAAGCGTACACCGAACAGACATTCACATTAATATATATAGATAAATAGGTATCCGATCGCCATAAAACCGTGCCTAAAGCCTTCCCCGGGTACACGTTAGTAACTGCACAAATTTTTAGCTCTTTATGTCTTTTGGTTCAGACGTGATAAACGTACACCGAACAGACATTCACATTTATAGATATAGACGAGAACTGACATGTGATTTCATTTTCATGCAGTTTGGGTGCATAGATCCTGAGAAATCAGTACCCAGAACAACCAACCACCTCTAGCCGTAATAACGGCGTTGATACGCCTGGGAATTGAATCAAACAGAGCTTAGATGGCGTGTACAGGTACAGATGACCATGCACCTTCAACACGATACCACAATTCATCAAGAGTAGTGACGAGCCAGTTGCTCGGCCACCATTGACCAGACGTTTCCCATTGGTGAGAGATCTGGAGAATGTGCTGGTCAGGGCAGCAGTCGAACCTTTTCCGTATCCAGAAAGGCCCTTACAGGACCTCCAACATGCGGTCTTGCATTATCCTGCTGATATGTAGGGTTTCGCAGGGACCGAATGAAGGATAGAGCCACGGGTCGTAACACATCTGAAATGTAGAGGCCACTGTTCAAAGTGCCGTCGATGCCAACAGAGTTGACCGAGACGTGTAACCAATTGACAGCCCATACCATACTGGTGATACGCCAGTATGGCAATGACGAATACACGCTTCCAATTTGCGTTCACCGCGATGTCGTCAAACACGGATGCGACTATCATGATGCTGTAAACAGAACCTGGATTCATCAGAAAAAATGACATTTTTCGATTCGTGCACCAAGGTTCGTCGTTGCGTACACCATAGCAGGCGCTCCTGTCTGTGATGCAGCGTCAAGGGTAACCGCAGCCGTGGTCTCCGAGCTGATAGTCCATGCTGCTGCAGACGTCGTCGAACTGTTCGTGCAGATGGTTGTTGTCTTGAAAACGTCCCCAACTGTTGACTCAGGGATCGTGACGTGGCTGCACGTTCCGTGACAGCCATGCGGATATGTTGCCTGTCATCTCTATTGCTAGTGATATGAGGCCGTTGGGATCCAGCACGGCGTTCCGTTTTGCCCTCCAGAACCCACCGATTCCATATTCTGCTACCAGTCATTGGCTCTCGACCAACGCGAGCATCAATGTCGTGATACGATAAATCACAATCGCGATAGGCTACAATCAGACTTTATCAAAGTCGGAAAGGTGATGGTACGCATTTGTCCTCCTTACACGAGGTATCACTAAAACGTTTCACCTGGCAACGCCGGTGAACTGCTGTTTGTGTATGAGAAATCGGTTGTAAACTTTCCTCATGTCAAAACGTTGTAGGTATCGCCATCGGCGCCAACCTTCTGTGCTCTGAAAAGCTAATCATTTGCATATCACACCATCTTCTTCCTGTCGGTTAAATTTCGCGTCTGTAGCACGTCATCTTCGCGGTGTAGCAATTTTAACGGCCAGGAGTGTACGTTGATCTGTGAGACGTTCGCCTAAGGACCTTACAGACTGGTTACGGCTGATCCTTTCACCAAATTCGAGTTTCAAGGATGTTAAGTACACCGTGCCACTACGTTGTGAACATGACCGTGGTTTGTAAAGTTCTGTTTCTAGAGAAAAAAATGAAAATGTCTAAGATGTTGACTCTGGGTTGACGAACGCACAACCGCATCTCTGCTCGCAGTGGTTCATAACTATCACAGTTGAGTCCTAAAAGATTATGTCATAGTTTTGGAAGCAAATGAAAATCTATTTGGGCAAAGTCGGAACTGTATGGAGGATGATCGATGTGGAGATGTATTAAATGAGATATGGCCAACAAAAGCTGGGATATGAAACGTTAACGTTTCTCGGAGTAATGAATTTTCAAGGAACTTAGGGGTATGTTGTCGGGTGACGTCGTCCACCACCGTCCACAGGGGCCCAACGTGCTGTTCTCAAGGCACAAATGCACTCAAGGAAGCAAAGTGCAAACAAATTTAACCTCTTAGTTCCGGCGGTCCACAAATGTGGACCTATGTCAGTATTTTTTTCTCCGTAAATACGCGTATTTCCGCTCTTACAGACCTTCTATTCTCGGATTCAACATTAGAGTGCAGCGCCTCACAAGGAACGACTGATGCATTTGTTGACAGCTGGTCGTGCACTCAAAATGGCTGCAGCTAGAAGTCGGAAAGGTCTGACAATAATTATTACGCTCAAATATTAGCCTAAAATGCTGAGATTTTTTTATGTAGTGTGTGTTAACTCTTTTAGATGTCTATAGTTCCGATTTGAATACATTTTGTTTATTACTACGAAATAACTCACTATCTGAAGATCCTCGTATGTGGACCTCAGATCATAATATGAATATTCTGACTTCAATTTCGTCTTCGGCTGTAGAGAACTGAAATAACTCTCCTTTTCATACTTTACAGTTATGAATGAAATATTAACTGATGAGCAATTGGAAGCGCTTCTTAATGACAGTAATGCGGAATTATCTTTATAGAACCTGTGATTGTCAATTGTTGGGTGATGTAGCGCAGACGGCGTTCAAAAAATAAAATACCCAAACGAAGAAGTTTGTCACTCATGGATTACAAAATGGATGTACGCAAAGATATGATTAATTATAAATATGTTGAGCCTATAGCTAAAAGAAGAGGACGCCCTTGTGTAAAGAATTTATCTGATAGCGAAGATGCAGATGTAGGAAGTATGGCCAGCCGCGGTGGCCGAGGGGAATGAGGCGCTTCAGTCATGGTCTGCACGGCCACTACGGTCGGGGGTTCGAATCCCCCCTCGGACATGGATATTTGTGCCGACCTAGTTCGTAAGTAGTTCATAAGTAGTTTGTAAGTTTAGGGACTGATAACCCCGTAGTAAAGTCCCATAAGCTTTACAAACAGTTGAACATTTTTTGAAAGTATGAATAAAAAGCCAGGAAGAACTGTGTCACAACCAACTGCAGAAGTGAGGTTTGACAATGTAGGCCATTAACCAAAATTTGTTGAGGCAAAAAATGCAGGAAACCTGGCTGCAATTCTAAGACAATGGTCATATGCATCAAATATGAAATTTATTTGTGTGTCATTAAAATAATTGTTTTGAAGCCTGCCACAGAAAGTAAAGATTCATTTAGTGGCAATATCAAGTTATTATTTGACATAAATTATTGCTCTTTTTATTTTCTTTTGTTTGTGGGACTGTCAATGAGTACCAACAGAAGCCTGTATTGGTAACAACCTATTTAAAAATATTAAAATTAAAAAATATTTATTTTCTGGGTAGCTTAGCATATGTAGTTAAGTTTACAATAAAATAATTATTTTGTTGAAAAATAGTGTCTTTATTGAGGGAAAGAGAAAAAATGCAATTAAAGACAAGTACCTTAAGTGTGACCCAGGGTACACATATATGGACCTCCATTTATGCCTTAGTGAATCACCATTTTTTTTTTCTTTTGCTTATGTGCCTTGCTTGGGTACTAGTTTCTTGCAAAATATGAAAAGAAAAATTTCCTTTGAATTTTTTTCATCTCAGGAGTGAAGAGGTTAATATCACGGTTTGGAAAGAAGATAACGCACACGGAATTAACGCAACCACATTTGAGAAATACCGATAGCGACTATTAGTCAACAAATGAGGAAGCATTAATGCTGTGCCACTGTTCTTGACGAGAGACATGGCCGGATTCCAAGCAGAATTTAGACAAAAATCACCAACTCTGTTTATAAGGTCAATTGCAAGCTTAATTCGAACAGCTTCCTTAATAACTCTATCCGAAAAGGTGGAAGTACATGCCAGAATCTCCATGTTGTATTCCATAGTATGACCGGTGTCAAAACAATGTTCTGCAACAGCGAATTTGCTCGGTTGATGTAAGCGTGTGTGACGCTTGTGTTCATCACACCGGTCTTCCACAGTCCTGATTGTATGATACGCCATAACTGCAAGTAATACGATAGACACCTGCCTTACGAAAAGCGAGATCGTCCTTTACGGATCCCAACAGGGCGTTTATCTTAGAAGGTGGTCAAAAACACATTTCACGTAATATTTTCGCAAAATATAAGCAATCCTATTGAAAATGCTTCCTGCGGAAGACAAAAAAGCCATAGATTTAGGCTCCACTTCGTTACTATCGTCATTCACCCATTGCACAGTATCGTCTACATATCTGGAAAAAAACTGTCTGGAAAAATTCTGTTCAAATTCAACTGGAAAGCGCTCTTATAAATAGAGACAGTGTTTATTATTATTATTATTATTAATTTCTGCTTGGAAACCGGCCCTGTTTCTCGTCCAGAAACAAAGGGACAGGAAGAACGCTGCCTCACCTGTCACTATCGATATTCTGTTGATTTTGAAAATATCTCGGGACGGGTGACGCCACCCGGCTGAACTCCCGAGAAATTTTAAAGATTTCGATACGCCGGGGAAACCTAAAATCTCGCATTTCTGATGTTGGTCATCTTTGGTTGTGCTGACTCGGCGGTTACTTGTACTGTGTGTGTTAATTCCTTGTTTATCCTTTGCTAACCGACACATTAAATTCGCTTGCGCATTGTTTTCCCTGGGTGCAGTCGTGGCTTGAGAATGGCAGGCCGTGCTCCTGTCGAAATATCCGCGGAAGCATATCTACATAGATACTCTGCAAATCACATTCAAGTGCCTGGCAGAGGGTTCATTAACCACTTTCATAACTTTTCTCTACCGTTACATTCTCTAATAGCGCGCGGGAAGAAAGAACACCTAAATCATTCCGTTTTCGATATGATTTCTCTTATTTTATTGGGATGGTCATGTCTCCCTAAGTAGATGGGTTCTAGCAAAATATTTTCACATTCGGAACAAAAAGTCGGTGATTGGAACTTCGCAAACTGATCACGCCGCAATGAATAACATCTTTCTTTTAATGATTTCCACTCCAATTCTTGCAACATTCCGTACCGCTTCCCCCCCCCCCCCCCGTAATGTGATGAAACAAAACGAGCTGCCCTTCTCTGAACCTTCTCAATGTCTTCCGTCAGTCCCACCTGGTGAGGGTCCCACAAGGGGAAACAGTACTCCAGGAGAGGACGCACAAGTGTGATGTAGGCAGTCTCTTTGGTGGAACTGGTGCATCTTCGAAGCGTTCTGCCGATGAAACGTAACCTTTGGTTCGCCTTCCCCACAATATTTTCTATGTGTTCTCTCCAGTCAAAGTTGTTGGTAATTGTAACTCCTAGGTATTTGGTAGAATCTACGACTTTACGATTTGAGTGATTTATCCCGTAAGTTGTTTGAAAAATAGCCAGAATGTTTATGAAAGGAAAGGTAGCAACTGTTAGTTATGTCTTTTCTTAATATGCCGATCGTATAACTTAGAAAATGAGCTTCAAACCGTGACAGAAGTCAGCATCCGTGCGAATAATACAGACAGCAGCGGCGGATTAGCCGCGCGGCCGTCCGCCGTCGGGGGTTCGAATCCCCCCTCGGGGGTGGATGTTTTTTCGACTTTAGTATAAGGTAGTTCATAAGTAGTTTGTAAGTTTAGGGACTGATGACCCCGTAGTTAAGTCCCTTAAGCTTTACAAACATTTAATAATATAGGCAAACAAACTTTACAGCCAAAGCAGGTGAAATTAATTACAGCGTATGTTTATATATATATATATATATATATATATATATATATATATATATATATATATATATATATATAACGTAAATTGTGAAGAAGTTGCTGTTCCTAAAAAAAATAAAAAAAATCTATATCTATACGTGTGAATGTCTGTTCGGTGTAAGTTTATCACATCTGAACCACAAGAAATAAAGATCTAAAAATTTGTACAGTTACTAATTTATACCTGAGGAAGGTTTTAGGCACGGTTTTATAGCGATGTGATAGATATTTAGTAACGTGAAAAATATAACGCGAAATGTGGAACAATAATTACTCTTTGAAAATTATATTTACTCTTTGAAAATGGTTTTATTGGTTGCATTGTTGCTTGAAGGTTGATAATGATAAAATGATTAGATGGAAAGTTATCGACGTATAGAAAATTTTACTTGTGTGTGTGTGTTAATATTTCGCTCTGCGGCGAAAACTACAGAACAATTACTGTGTGTAATTGTTGTCCGAAGTCTCCCGTTGTACACCATAGCAGTTCCATGCCGATAGCTATAACGGGATGGGAGATATGGTGGTTGAAAGTCGTCAAATTATTAAAAACAATTCTGACTGAAGGCCAACGATTGCGACTCTATAGCAAAGAGGTTACATACAGAGAAACATGATGCCACAGACCATATCTTTGGTCTATGCGTGCTACAATGTCTTCAGCTCTTTCTCTGTAAGGATAAGCGGAGCCACCGCTTTAAGCTTGTAAAAGGTAAAAATAAAAAACTAGCAAGCTGGAATTTCATAATTACAGTGTGTTAATTAGATCAGAAATCAAGGAATTGCTGTTTAGTTATTTGGGCTGTATAGTAACTCACGATGGTCGATATAGGGAAGTATAGAATTCTAATGCCAAGGGACACATTTCTAAAGAAGAGAAATTTTTTATAGCGCATATTAATTGTCTTTGGAGGTCTTTTCTGAAGCGTTTGTCTCCAGAGACTCTTCTGTGGCAGCAAAATGCGTACAATAAACTGGTCAGGCGACAGGAGGATAGAAGATTTTGAAAATCGCGTACCTAACGGAAAGGTATTGAAGAGGTATCGAAAGGAAGTAGAGGAAATGAATTAATAATTTTGTAGCGGCTAGGATTCGAACCCAGGACATCCAGCTTACAAGGCAGTCGCACTCTGCCACCACAACCTTTGAAAATGGTTCCTTTGGTAGCATTCTTGCTAAACGGCTGATAATGATAAAAGGGTGGAGTGTATTGGGATGGAAAGTTATCGGTGTATATAAAATTCTACGCGCTCGCGCGCGTGTGTGTGTTTTAATATTTCACTCTGCAGCGAAAACTACAGAACGCAAACGAATGGTACGTGTGTAATTGTTGTCCGAAGTCTCCCGTTGTAAACCATAGCAGTTCCATGCCGATAGCTATAAGGGGGTTGAAGATATGTGTGGAAGGTATGGTGGTTGAAAGTCGTCAAAATATAAAAAAATTCGGACTGAAGGCCATCGATGACGTTTGCTATAGCAAGGAGGTTACATAAAGTGAAAAGTGATGCCACAGAACTTATCTTTGGTGTATGTGTGCTACAATGTCGTCAGCTGTTTCTCTGTAAGGATAAGCATGCCGGCCGCGGTGGCCGAGGGGACTGAGGCGCTCCAGTCACGGTCTGCACGGCCACTGCGGTCGGGGGTTCGAATCCCTCCTCGGGCATGGATATTTGTGCCGTCCTTAGGATTAGCTAGTTCGTAAGTAGTTTGTAAGTTTAGGGACTGATGACCCCGTAGTTAAGTCCCATAAGCTACGCAAACATTAAAAAAAAGGATAAGCATACGAACAAGAAAATAGAAGAATAAATAAATAAAGCAGTGAAAAAGAAATTTCTTTTAATATAAATAACGTAGTTTACCAGAATGCCCTAAAATGAAATTAAAATGAATTTGGACATTACTCTCACCATATTGAGATATTGCAACACCGGCTATAAGGGATAATGTTTGTATTATTTATTGTCAATCATTAAGCACTTCACATTTTTCTTTATTTGAATGTTGATTAAAATGTTTGTTTCTAAAGAAGGTATAGCATTTCATTTCATCCTTCAAAACCACATCTCATAGCACAGTATTGAAAGGTAGCTTATCTATTATAATCAACCAACATGCGAGCGGAGCCGCGGGTTCAAGCTAGTAGTTTGTAAGAATTTAATTTAATATAAAAATTTTGCATGTAAGATATGTGTACACATAAAAAAGTAATATTAAAAAGAATTATAAAAAATAAAGAACTATACCAAAAGTGTCTCACTGCAGTTTTTTCCCCTTCAATATTACATTTATAAAGCTACTAACTTTAAGAAAAATGTAATAATCCCCATACCAAAGAAAGCAGGCGCAGACAGGTGTGAAAATTACAGAACCATCACTCTGATAAGTCATGGTTGCAAAATTTTAACACGAATTATCTACAGGAGAATGGAAAAGCTGGTAGAAGCTGACCTCGGGGAAGACCAGTTTGGATTCAGGAGGAACGTAGGAACCCGGGAGGCAATACTCACTTTACGTCTTATCTTAGGAGATAGATTAAGGAAAGGCAAACCTACATGTTTAGCTTTTGTAGATTTGGAGATAGCTTTTGACAATGTTGACTGGAATACACTCTTTCAAATTCTGAAGTCAACAGGGGAAAAATACAGGGAAAGGAGAGTTATTTACATCTTGTACAATAGCCAGACCGCAGTTATTAGACTCAAAAGGCATGAAAGGGAAGCATCAGTTGGGAAGGGAGTAAGACAGGGTTGCAGCCTTTCTCTAATGTTGTTCAATTTGTACATTGAGCAAGCTATAAAGGAAAGCAAGGAGAAATTTGGTGAAGGAATTAAAGTGCAGTGGGAAGAATTAAAAATATTGTGTTTTGCCAGCGATATAGTAATTCTGTCAGTTACAGCAAAGGACCTGGAAGAGCAATTGAACGGAATGGACAGTGTGCTGAAAGGTGCATATAAGATGAACATTAACAAGAGCAAAACTAGGGTAATGGAGTGCAGTCTACGAAAATCGGGTGATGCTGAAGGAATTAGATTAGGTAACGAAGCAATAAAGGAGGTAGACGAGTTTTGTTACTTGGGCAGTAAAATAACATATGATGGTCGCAGTACAGAGGATATAAAATGCAGAATGGCAATGAAAAGCGTTCTTGAAAAAGAGAAATTTGCTAACATCGAATATGGATTTAGGCCTAAGGAAGTCATTTCTGAAGGCATTTGTATGGAGTGTTGCCTTGTATGGGAGTGAAACATGGACGATAAACAGTGCGGATAGGAAGAGGATAGAGGCTTTTGAAATGTGGTGCTACCGACGAATGCTGAAGATTAGGTGGGTAGATCGCATAACTAATGAGGAGGTACTGAACAGAATTGGGGAGGAAAGGAATTTATAACATATCTTGACTAAAAGAAGGGATCGATTGGTAGGACACATTCTTAGACATCAAGGAATTGTGAATTTAGCATTAGAGGGAAGTGTGTTGGGTAAAACCTGCAGAGGAAGACCAAGAGATGGATACAGTAAGCAGATTCAGACAGATGTAGGTTGCCATTCTTATGTGGAGGTAAAGAGGCTTGCTCAGGATAGGGTATTGTGGAGAGCTTCATCAAACCAGTCTCCGGACTGAAGACTACAACAACAACAACATCAAAACTACTGATATAAAACTTCAACCCAGCGAAGCGCGAAATCATAAGCTAATCTTGTTTAGATTACTAGCAGAAACCCGGTGAGTTGTCAGTCCCTGGCTGCACCTCACATCGTTCCAGATGCTTTCCATCTGGGAACCACGAAATGCCCTCAGGGCGTTTGCTGATATCATTCTCCTACACCATCGCGAGGGTGGCTGCACTTATCTTGCAGCGAGGAAATTAAGTGACCTGTACATCCTGCTCCGGAAATTTGCGTGTGTGTTCGTGTGTCTGCGTGCGTGTGTGTATGTGTGTGTATTTTTCTGGATCGGTGGTCGCTCCCCAGGGACCGTCGTTGCCCATGTCTACGTCTATTGTTTATTTATGTGTTGTGCCGCACTTCTAGTTCGGCTCATTTGAATTATTCTCCCTTTAGCTCTGTTGTAGCAATTATTGTATTTTCACTAACTTGGTTAACGCCATTGAGGAATTTATCTAACCATTTCCTTCCGTGAGGCATCTCCAACCCACGGTTGTAATTTGGCGCTATGTCCGTTTTAGTCTAAGTCCCTTCGTGTCAGAGCTGTAGTTCTCGTAGACGGTTGGGCACCCTACCCCGTCTCCTGCCTGCCTGAAGTCAGCTCATATCTTTTATATGTTGGAGTGTATATTAAGTTAACGAGTAGCCAATCTTGTTCTTAAATTTATTCCATAGTATACTGAAAGTGTGTATAAGTAAGATAAAAGATTGTTTCAGGCTTTCAGCCCTTTGATTTGATTTTCTCAGGGAAGCCAAAACAGTCTTGGTCCAGCCCGCCACTGCCCGCACCGAAACTAAGATTATTGTGCGGTATCGCTCCCTGTATATCTACTAATGCCAACCAATGCCCTTGAACAGTGCAAGGAGTCCCTTTACCAGTTCTTTATTAGACACAATTTATTCGGGTCTGGTTGTCCCAAATGTTCTGTGCCTTTTACTATCCAATGCTATGCATTCGAAGATTAGATGTGATGCAGTTTCATCACCGTCATCACAGATCCTACATTTAGGGTCCTCCTCTGTTAATTCCATTGTATGTAGGTGTTTTTTTAAAAATTCCCATGGCCTGTCAGCAATCCAACCATGAGTCTAATCTCTCTCCTGTTCAGGCCCAGGATTGCAGAGCTTCTTTTAAAACATGGCTTTGGCATCATTACCTTGCCTTGTTTTTGTTGACAGACTTTGGTCCAATATTCTACGTGCTGTCTTCTGAGCCAGTTACGTAGCCCCAATTTGATCACTGCCTTGGTGATTGTCAGGACAGGTTCCGGTCCAATAAATGGAGTCTTTGCCCCCATCCTGGCTAATCTGTTGGCATGTTCGTTGCCACTGATCCCCGAGTGGCCAGGGACCCACAATAGGCTTACTCTATTGCTTTCCCCTAGCTCCACCAGAACCCTGTGACATTCTGCGACAATGTTAGACCTTGCTGCAGGAGCTGCCAGTGATCTCAGGGCTGCCTGGCTGTCTGAATAGATATAGATGCTAAGATCTTTGTAGCACCTACGCAAATTCTCCTCCACACATGCCCTGATGGCAGTGATATCGGCCTGGAATATCGAGGCCAGTTTCCCTAGAGAGATGACGCCCTCCAGTCTTGGCTGCACCCTGTATACGCCTCGGTCTGATTTTGACCCGTCAGTGAACCACACAATATCCCCCGTACGGTGTCGAACTATTTCCTCCCACTGCTCCCTACTTCCAATTGTTATATTGAAAGGCTTGTTGAAGCAGTATGGGGTTATAATATAGTCGTATGGCATTTCCCCAACCTTTCCTATATTTACCTCACTCACTATTTTAGTGTGTGATTCTGGATATCCCAAAGAGTTCCAGTTGTTGCCAGTTTTGAGTCTGTATGCACCAGCTGCTGCCTCCATCTTGACCCAAAGGTGTAATGGAGGCATATCCAGCATGGTTTCCATCCCAGCAGTTGGTGTGCTGCTAATTCCGCCTGTTATGGTTAAGCAGGCACTTTACCAAGCTCCTTAGCAGCAACCTGCTGTTCTACCTTCTTCCACCACACGACCGCCCCACAGGTGATCCTGGGTCTAATCACTGTGGTGTATATCCAGTGCATACCCTTGGGGTATGCCCTTTACTAAATTGTGTAATTTTTTTATCGGCCTTCAGCCTGATTCAGCTGGTTTAATTTAAATGTTGGAGCTCGCCTTTGCTTACTTATTGTAAAAGATTATTAGCCCATGTTACTTAAACTTTAGAGCTCCCTTTTTATTGTCTTGCTTGCGTTGTATTCATAAAAGCTTGATTCGGGCCCTCAGCCCGTTATTAACTTATCTCAAAAAAATTTTTAACTTGGCCTTCAGATTCATAATTTTACTTACTTGTGCAGCCCCTCTTTATTGTCTTCTTTCCATACTTTATTTACTTTTATAAAGGGCTGCTTCGGCCTTCTGCCTTGCACCACCTGTAGTGGGACAAAACAGTCGTACTACATTTTCCTATGTCAGCCCTGTTTTGAAGTTATAAATAAGAAAAGGAAAGAAAACAAACCTTTTATTTAAAATGCATACGTATTTGATGTTTATGTAAATATTGTTAGTTTTTACAATATGATTCTTAAAATTTCTTGTTTCTGTATGTTTCATGTACGATCGAGGCGCCGCAATCAACAAGGGCAGCGTCGTCGCCGCCGCAGCCAACATTACAGCAGACGGCCACTATTAAAATTTAACCGACAGCTACGGGTCTACTAATGCTGCTGCGCCTATATTCAAGAAAGGCAGTAGGAGTAACCCACTAAACTACAGGCCTATTTCATTGACGTGAACTTGCAGCAGGGTTTTGGAACATATCCTGTATTCAAATATTATGAATTATCGCAAACAGGATCTATTGACCCAAGGTCACCACGGATTTAGAAAATATCGTTCATGCGAAACACAACTAGCTCTTTATTCACACGAAGTGATGGGTGATACCGACGAGGGTTCGCAATTCGATTCCGTATTTCTTGATTTCCAGAAGGCTTTTGACACCGTACCTCACAAAAGGCTTTTAATATAATTGCGTGGTTATGGTATATCGCCCCAAATTAGCGATTGGATAGGAGATTTCAGTCAGAGAGGACACAGTTCGTAGTAATCGATGGTAAGGCATCCAGTAAAACAGAGGTGATATCGGGCGTTCCACAGCGTAGTGTTATTGGCCCTCTGCTGTTCCTTGTTTACATAAACGATTTAGGGGAAAATCTAAGTGGCTCTCTTAGGTTGTTTGCAGATGACGCCGTCATTTACCGTCTTGTAAAATGATCTGAAGATCAAAAGCAACTGCAGTACGATCTGAATAAGATGGTATGGGGTAAAAATTGGCAATTGACTCTAAATAATGAGAAGTGTGAAGTCGTCCACATGAGTACGAAAAGAAATCCGTTAAACTTTGTTTACAAGATAAATCAATCAAAAGTGAAGGCCGTAAACACCACAAAATACATAGGAATTACTATTAATTCAGACTTAAATTGGAAAGAACACATAGAAAATGTTGTGCGAAAGATGAACCAGAGACTGCGTTTTATTGGCAGAACACTTAAAAGATTCAACAGAACTACTAATGAAACTGCATACACTACGCTTGTCCGTCCATTTTTGGAGTATTGCTGCCCAGTGCGGGATCCTTATCAGGTAGGTTTGACGGAGGACATCGAAAGAGTCCACAGAAGGGCAGCTCGTTTCGTATTGACACGATACAGGAGAGACAGCTTTACGAATATGATACAGGATCTGGGATGGGAATCATTACAATAGCGGCGCCTATCGATGCGGCGTGGGCTACTTACGAAACTCCAATCGCCAACATTCTCCTCCGAATGCGCAAATATATTGTTGTCTCCCACTTACATCGGTAGAAATGATCATCAGAATAAAATACGCGGAATCAGAGCTCGAACGGAGAGATTCAGGTGTTCTTTCTTCCCGCGCGCTATTCGAGTAAGGAATGGGAGATAAATAGTATAACGGTGGTTCGATGAACCCTCTGCCTGGCACTTAAATGTGATTTTCAGAGTATTCCGAGTAGATGTAGGGTTTCTTGCTTAATGTACCAAGTTATAAGTTCAGTACTATAAGAAGGAAAGATAGTAATGAAAATACAAATGATATGTTACATTCATGCATTCATTTAAATCAAAACTGCGCTATAAACAATATTCCTTGTTACTCGTCGAGGACGTAGTGTGAATAACTTCTTTGGTGAGTCCACCGTTGACATAAAGTTGTCTGCATGAGGAACATGGAGACATCTGTTCCACTCCGCAGTTTTAAACAGATTTATTAATCGTAATAGAAAATGCGACTCTCACTGGAAACTGTAGTATCTTAAAGTTAAAAACTACATCTGTCGATAATAATCGGTATTCGTTGGATGTACGCTGTCTCATTCTCTTTCTTTCCTTGCAGCTCTGTAGAAGTCTGCTGCTTTCGCGTACATGCGTGTGCGCTTCACAGTTCTAAAGTTGCCATCAGCACATGCCAGCTTTCGGGAATTTACCTAAGCTGACTCAAATACACGAGATTCTTAGTAGTAAATGTGAAATGCATTAAAACGTGCTACATGATGTGACAGTTTCTTACCCATCGCAGTACGTATTATCTCATATTTATCAAATTATCTATTGTAAACCTCTATAATTTGCAGGTATATATACATTGGTACAAATGCTCTATGTCTGTAAAGTCTGTTGCGAATACAGCAAGTAGTAAACGAGTAATAGATTTAAACGTGATTGATTTTCCACGAACGTTATTATTTATGTACCTGTATCTTGTGAACTATGTATCGTATTGTGCTACGATTTCGAAGGAACATTCAGCTGTATGTGGGTATAATGTCTGCAAAATTTCCCGTGAGTACTATTTGTAGTGTAGAAGTTATAAATTGTAATGTCGCATCGATACGATTGCCGTAGTTTTACTGCAAGAATAGCGGAAAAGTAGTAAGCGAGAAACTTATTTTCCTTTCATCATTTTGCTCGGGTTGTCAGCAAGAAAAATATAATTATGATTTGAAACTATGTTTAATATTTTTTTCAAGTGTTCTCATACAGTGTATGAATAAAGTCTCGTGGGAAAATATGGAAGTTCGTTGCAACTCGTATTGTTTATGACGTTGTATCTCCTGAACCATGTGTCGTTTGTGGTTCTTCTCGGTAAGGAATACGCGCACAAAATTTGGTTGAAATCGGTCGTGCCGTTCAGGAGGAAATGTGCAGTAGTCACGTGATGCAGCAGTTTACACTCATTCCATTGTTTATGGCGTAACCCCTGAACGGTTGTTTACGTGAGAGAGACCAGGAGACACCGGAAGGTAATTGATAATCTATATACACTACTGGCCATTAAAATTGCTACGACAAGAAAAAATGCAGATGTTAAACAGGTATTCATTGGACAAATATATTATAGTATAACTGACATGTGATTACATTTTCAAGCAATTTGGGTGCATAGATCCTGAGAAATCAGTACCCAGAACAACAAACTCTGGCCGTTATAATGGTCTTGATACGCCTGGGTATTGAGTCAGAGCTTGGATGGCGTGTACAGGTACAGATGCCATGCACCTTCAACACGATACCACAGTCTTTCAAAAGTAGTGACTGGCGTAATGTGACGAGCCAGTTGCTCGGCCACCATTGACCAGACGTTTTCAATTCGTAAGAGATCTGGAGAATGTGCTGGCCAGGGCAGCAGTCGAACATTTACAGTATCCAAAAAGGCCCCTACGGGACCGGCAACATTCGGTCGTGTGTTATCCTGCTGAAATGTAGGGTTTCACAGGGATCGAATGAAGGGTAGAGCCACGGGTCGCAACACATCTGAAATGTAACGGCCACTGTTCAAAGTGCCGTCGACGTTAACAAGAGGTGATCGAGACGTGTAACCAATGGCACCCCATATCATCACGCCGGGTGACGATATGGCCATGACGAATACACGTTTCAAATGTGCGTTCACCGCGATGTCGGCAAACACGGATGCGACCATCATGATGCTTTAAACAGAACCTGGATTCATCCGAATAAATGACGTTTTGCCATTCGTGCACCGAACTTTGTCGTTGAGTACACCATCCCAGGCGCTCCTGTCTGTGATGCAGCATCAAGGGTATCCGCAGCCATGGTCTTCAAAATCAAATGTTTGTTCAAATGTTTGTATAGTCTATGGGACTTAACTACGGGGTCATCAGTCCCTAAACTTACAAACTACCTGTGAACTACTTACGAACTAGGACGGCACAAATATCCATGCCCGAGGGGGGATTCGAACCCCCGACCGTAGTGGCCGTGCAGACCGTGACTGGAGCGCCTCAGTCTCCTCGGCCACCGCGGCCGGCCCATGGTCTTCGAGCTGATAGTCCACGCTGCTGCAAACGTTGTCGAACTGTTCATACAAAAGGTTGTTGTCTTGCAAACGTCCCCATCTGTTGACTCGGGGATCGAGACGTGTCTGCACGATCCGTTACAGCCATGCGGATAAGATGCCTGTCATCTCGGCTGGTAGTGACACGAGGCCGTTGGGATCCAGCACGGCGTTCCGTATTGCCCCCCTGAACCCACCGATTCCATAATTCTGCTAACAGCCACTGGATCGCGAACAGCGAGAGCAGTAATGTCGCAATATGATAAACCGCAATCGCGATAGGCGATATCAAAGTCGGAAACGTGATGGTAAGCATTTCTCCTCCCTACAAGAGGAATCGCAACAACGTTTCACCGTGCAACGCCGGTCAACTGCTGTTTGTATATAAGAAATCGGTTAGAAACTTTGCTCATGTTAGCACGTTGTAAGTGTCGCCACCGGCGCCAACCATGTGTGAATGCTCTGACAATCTAATTATTTGCACATCACAGCATCTTCTTCCTGTCGGTTAAATTTCGAGTGTGTGTAACAATTTTAATGGCCAGGAGCGTAACTTATGTATTTTATATTTTTACTGAGTGCCATGTTGCACGTTATGTTTAACCTTCATTGTTTAAATAACTTAAGATGACCGCACTGTAGAATTTTATATGCCCAGATGATGGTGGCAGTGGCTATTGAAGTCGGTCGTCAGTAAATTAAGTAATCGTAGAGCGATCTCGGCGTTTTACTTTTGAAAATGGTTAATGTACGCAGATTGCCTCCATTCTGCGATGCCAGGCAGCAGCAGTACTTCATCTGCTCACACGTCCTAATCACGTCTTTTATTTTAATACACGTGAACAGACGTAGAGTCACTAAACGCTAGCACATTACATAAAGGAAAATAGTACTCCACCGATGTGAGCACTTGAGGACACACTTCAATTTGAACGATGATGTTCGTTTTAAAACTGCGTACCAGTAATGGCTGCAATTTCGCAAATCAATGCCTCAGATGCGCTCAGCGGTTATCCTCCAAGTACTGCCGTAATGGTCTGCCCATTTGTCTCTTTTCTGCGGACAATTCAATAGACCGCAGCAGCAAAGAGCATTCCACATATCACGACATCGCATGCAAAAATATTACAACTCGTCTACATCAAATTATCTCCAAAGTACCACACAGTATAAATGTTTCTCGAGTGGTAAATGAGATGCGGAGAACAGATTTTGCATTTGCAACATGTTGCCGTTTGGTCAAGTGGTCTCGGAACGACGTTGCTTTGAGCTGAATTGTGGCTGTCCGATAACAGTGATTATGTATGCTGTTTCTCGGTACTTCCAATGTTTAGTTTAAAAGTCGACCACAGTACATAATAAGAACCTTGCCTTATCACTAAAATTAGTACATAAGGTCCGTGTGAACTACTGGTTACTCCCTGCTATAAAGCCTTGTTCGCTGGCCCAAACAGAGAAATGACTCGTTTCAAATTACTTCAATAACAGTGGTCAATATACACAGCAGCTCACACGTTATTATATGCACACATTAATAAGCAAGCCACCACAATTAAAGTTACCTTAGAAAGGTGGCTGAGGAAAGATTTATGGCGCAACGGAATTTAGTCGTAAGCAAATTGTATCTGATCTTGTTCTCAGCACTTGTGAAGAACAATATTAAATAAAAGAGGAGAGGTGCTCTAAAACTACAATTTATAGGCAACTTACGGATTATGCTGAACTTAGACTTGTTTACTCAGATATAAAACAAGCACAATGGGGAACCAATTTTGTTAATACAATAAAATGCATCTCTCACGTGGATTAATATGGACGGTGCCCAGCCTAAATTATACACGATTTAACGCTACTGGGGGGGGGAGGATTACAAAAAACACTCACTCGCTGACACACACGCAATGCCACAGCGAAACTCACCAAAAACAGCGTGCTGAGACGAGGCAGAAGCAGGCGCCGCTATCGTAGGCGAAATTCAGCAAGTTGGAGGTAGCACAAAAGACAATATACAAAAACACTTTGAAGCTGGCTCTGGTCTGTCGTGAATGTTTCGAGAAGGTGCATGTGTATAGCAAGTTAAATTATTTCTGAATTGGACCACGAGCAAATACGCGAACGGCGACACACGGCTACGTTACATGAACGCACTCCACTGAAGGTGAAGTTGTTAAAAATCGGATTGTTTGCACTAAATCACGATGGAATCTTAAAATGCAGTCTGTCAGCAATCGAGTTAGGTACTGGTTTTATAAGAGAAGTGGCGTGAATTCAGGCGATAAGCTGCATACCCCGGAAGTTTTAACTCGGACCCACGCCGTTTCTAAAACCGATAAAATTGAATAAATTCAGTTTCCGAAAAATAAAGAAAATTAACTACAGCATGGAACCCACAGAAAAACTTAGAATAATATAAGGAAGCGAATGAAATACAGCTACACGCTATAGGGGGCGATTACAGAGGCGGATGAAGTCCAGTCTCAGAAAAACAACAAAAATGAAATAATTACAAAACCGGAAAAATAAAATAAGAATTACGGCTTGCAACCCACAGAAATGTTTATAATTACATGAAGGAGCGAAAGTAATGCAGCTACACGCGATAGGGAGCGATTAGAGAGACGGATGAAGTCCAGTCTCAAAAAACTCATAAAAGTGAAATAATTACAAAGTCGGAAAAATAAAATTAAGAATTACAGCATGAAACCCATAGAAATGTTTAGAATTGCATAAGGAACCTATTGAAGGAGGTGGTAGAAGGCTCAGAGAGAATTACTGACAGATCACAGTGCGAACTACAAGCCGGAGAAAAAACAGCGAAATTAAAATAGGTGGGGAGAGAAGATCGCGAAATATTTGTGGAAATCAGAAGCATAACCGCATAGTTCCTTGCCTGATGGACATGGAACAAACAAGAGTGGAAGCTGAAGGCTTTGTTCTATGAACCAAACTCGTGGAACACAAATCACTCACGGAAGGAAACGATGAGAGGATTTTTACATGCACTGTATAAAATGAACATATCACCAAGTAGAAATCGGGACCCACAAAGCTAGAAAGTACTCACACAGAGTTAATACACCGCCACATGATCACAAAAGGTTTTTACATCCCAAGCCGTTATCAAACTGCAACTAGAATCACACACACTACGTTTATCTATTGGAAATCACTGAATTGAAAAACGAGGACACATTTCCGCCCACGATCGGAGAAAACATTAAAGAAAAGGATTCTAAGTTCACGAATCTAAGTTAAATGTGCTAGTCAGTGAAACGCTACCATCTCCAGAAATAAGAGCAGAACCAACCTTATCTCACCAGACGACCAGCACAGAATGAATAACCAGCGAAACTGGAAAATCCCCGAAAACAGCGGTGGTGGGGGCGGACAACGATACTCGCGCTGGAGGGAAAGGCTCGCTAACTAGCCCACAACCAAAGGGTGTGGAAACCCCACGGAACTTCATAATTGTTATTTCTGTAATTTTTCTATGTTTCACCGCAATTGCTACGCTACGGAAGTAGGTATTTATATAAATTACTAGCTTAAACCCACGGTTCCGCTCGCGTGTTGGTTGATTATGATAGATAAGCTATCTTTTAGTAGTGTGCTATGAGACTGGATTTGAAGGATGAAATGAAATACAATATTTTCTTTAGAAACAAACATTTTTAATCAACATTCAAATAAAAAAAAATTATGTGAAGTGCTTAATGATTTACAATAATATATATATATAGCCTGTGTTGCAATATCTCAACACGTATAGTGAGAGTACTGTCCAAATTCATTTTAATTTCATTTTAGGGCGTTCTGGTAAATTACGTTATTTGTAGTATTGCTTGGAGCGTAAATGTAGAGATTTTTGGGTTGCCTATCCTTGAGCAAGCGACGCATAATTGCCCATGTGAAAAACACGAGGGCTGTAAATGGATTCCTGCGATTATTTTAAAGAGATGTATTAAAATAAATTTCTTTTATAGCTTTATTTATTTATTCTTATATTTCCTTATTCGTATGCTTATCCTTACAGAGAAAGAGCTGAGGACATTGTAGCACGCATAGACCAAAAATATGGTTTGTGACATCACGTTTCGCTGTATGTAACCACCTTGCTATAGAGTCGCAAACGTCATCGCTGGCCTTCAGTCCGAATTTTTTTATAATTTGACGACATTCAACAAACATATCTTCAACCCCCTTATAGTTATCGGCATGGAACTGCTATGGTGTACAACGGGAGACGTCGAACAACAATTACACACAGACCATTCGTTTACGTTCTTTAGTTTTCCCTGCAGAGCGAAATATTGATACATACACACGTAGAATTTTATACATACCGATAACTTCCCATGCCAATATACTCCACCCTTTAATCATTATCAACCCTCAAGCAACAATGCAACCTATAAAACCATTTTCAAAGAGTAAATATAACTTTCAAAGAGTAATTATTGTTCCGCATTTCGCGTTATATTCTCCAAATTACTAAATACCTATCAGATTGCTATAAAACCGTGCCTCAAACCTTTCTGAGGTCCAAATTAGTAACTGTATAAATATTTAAGTCTCTGCGTCCTGTCGTTGGGGCGTGATAAGCATATACCAATCAGACATTCACATTAATATATGTAGTTAAATAGCTATCCGATCGCAATAAAACCGTGCCTAAAGCCTTCCCCGGGTAGACATTAGTAACTGTACGAATTTTTAGCTCTTTATGTCTTGTGGTTCAGACGTGATAAACGTACACCGAACAGACATTCACATTTATAGATATAGTTGGAGTGCAATTGCAGTGCTACGATTGCGATTGTAAAGTGAACATTCTGTAAATTCCCGCGATTTGAAAGGTTGATAAATCAATGTGAAATGCACTGCGAGTTAATAATGAAAACTTGTTTAAGTCGTTACAAACTAAATTTCCTGCCCAGTCGTTATTGAAAACGAATTGCTTATGTGATTTAAGTATCTTGATACGCGTGTGGAAAGAGAGTATCCAAGTAAAATTTTACCTATATTCTGAAAAACTCCATCTTGTGAATACACTGCCCATAAACACTGCTAAAGTGTGTTCAAATATCTCTGGAATGTCGGCCACATATGCCGCAAACTTTATTTGAGATTTAGATTTACTGTCTTCACACATTACCAAACAAATTATAACCTTTCAGCCTCAGACTGTGCTACACAACCAAAATTTCAGAACACAGCAAACTCACTTAAAAGCCACTAACATTCTAAAGTTTTAACAATATATCGTGTTTGTCGCACAATGGCAACAATAGATCTTGCTTTTTCATTACTCTGTCGCGTAAACACAATTTATTTACGACATACTACACTCGACTGTAACATAAGCACAGACTACTTAACAACAAAAGACTAACTACACATAACAAATGAACAGACACAAGTCAGAGATATGTATGCACAGAGTAATCGCACTTCAATAAATCGACACAACTCTTTTTCGTTTTTTCTTCAACAAGGACATCAAATCGGGCAAACACGCAGATTATTGGAAACAGAAGGTAATAATTCTTGTTGGTTTAATCACTGGTCACAGAGGTACCAAATGGTTTTACAGAATTAGGGTGAGATTGCAACAACTATAGAGATATCTCTTTAATTAGCGTTGTAGGCAAAATATTCTCAGGTATTGTTGAAAGGATAATGCGAGTATTAATTGAGGACAAGTTAGATGAAAATCAGTGTGGGTTTAGGCCTCTTAGAGGCTGTCAGGACCAGATCTTTAGCTTACGGCTGGTAATGGAAAAGTGCTATGAGTGGAACAGGGAATTGTATCTATGTTTCATAGATCTGGAAAAGGCTTATGACTGTGTTCCTAGGAGGAAGCTACTGTCAGCTCTTCAATATTATGGTATAGGAGGCAAACTTCTGCAGGCAATTAAAGGGCTTTACATAGACTATCAGGCAGCAATAAGAGTAGATGGCAAATTAAACTCATGGTTCAGGGTAGTTTCAGGGGTAAGACAAGGCTGTAACCTGTCACCACTGTTGTTCATACTATTCATGGATCGTATGTTGAAAACAGTAGACTGGCAGGGCGGGATTAAAGTAGGTGAAAACAAAATAAGCAGTCTCCCATATGCGGATGAGTTAGTTGTAATGGGCGATTAGATTGAAAGGTTGCAAACTAATATTTCAGAGCTCGATTAGAGGTGCAAGGATTATGATATGATCAGCATCTGTGTTGTATGGGAGTGAAAGTTGGATGGATACAGGTTACCTTATTCATAAGATAGAGGTTACAGATATGAAAGTAGCAAGAATGATTGCAGGTACCAATAGATGGAAACAGTGGCAGGAGGATGTCCATAATGAGGAAATCAAAGAAAAGCTGGGAGTGAACACCATAGCTGAAGCAGTTAGAGCGAACAGACTGAGATGGTGGGGTCATCTTACACGCATGGGAGAAGCAAGGTTACCTAAGAGACTCATGAGCTCGTCAGTGGAGGGAAAGAGGAGTCGAGGTAGACCAAGAAGAAAGTACTTAGATTTGGTGCAGAATGATTTTGAAGTAAAAGGCATAACATCAGACGAGGCATTAATGTTAGCATTGAATAGGGGATCATGGAGGAATTTTATTAGAGGTACTATGTATGCTCCAGAATGAACGCTGAAAGGCATAATTAGTCTCTAATGTGATGATGATGATGAGAGTAAGACGTAGACATTTACGGTAGTCAGGTACCTAAAACCAGTGTCGGGCATCGTCGGGTAAAGGCTGTCTTGGTATCTTCGAATGGTCCTTCATACATTTAGTCTGCACTTACGACGGAGGAGGAAAATGATGTGTTGTGTAAAGACTAAGGGGTGCTTCCGGTGAATTATGACCTGACCTAGAGTTGTCCGGATCGTGAAGACTACTAATAGCATCCTATTACACAGCAAAGTTAAGCAATCAGTGGCAACCATGTTGCCATAGTTATTCATCTTTCATAGTCAAACAACATTGCACCCACAAGGAATTTATAAGCGAAACAAACTTTAAGAGTTTTACGTTAGTAGTAGGGTAATGGGAATTCGGAATCAACGAGAATCGCTCATCGCTGTTAGTGTCATCGACGCCAGGTACCATTACCAACCCCGGGCGACCCCACACCTCCAAATGCCACGTGCTCGGTCGAGGTCCACCCCCACCTCCACTGCCCTCCCATCCCACAATTGGTCACTTGTGTGAAGGCCGCCCACACCACCTCCCAATAATTTTATTAAATTTGCATATCAGTTTATTGTAACAACCAATGTCTTTGATAGTAACCATGGGAACCGTCTCCACAAGTGAGCACTTCCGTGAGTACACTGCCACCGCCCGCAACTCCGTCTGACCGACAGCCCTAAGGATTTCCGCCCATGCACGACCCGGTCTGGGACTCGAACTCATACCCCCACCCAAAACAATTTTATTTTACAAAAAATTATTACCAATCGACGTTCACCAACTTTGGAAAAAAGGAGCCAATTATTGCGTACTTTGGACAACACAATTACCTGGAATAACATCGAACATATACATACACTTGACTTGAGATTTCCATAAAGAAAATGACCCCTCCACAACAACTAATCACTACTGCCTCCACAAACCATCAGGCCATCTACCACCACTACCAATTATTTTTTATACCTAATTTACATATTAATTGCAGCAACCAATGTTTTTGCAAGAAAAAGAATCGCACTGACGTGTTTTACGTCTCACTTTAGATCTGTAGTTTTATATGTTTTTGCAAACATTTTGGACCAAAATAATAATCTAAATAAAAAAATTAATTAATAAGTGGTTGAATCCCTTGTAGGAAAAAAAATTTAGGTACTGTCGGGTTCCGAATCACTGACCTTCGGCGACAAGGAGGTTAGAATAAAGGGAGATGGCATTATCTATGCTGAGTACATATGTCGGTTGAAGCCTGTCTGCCATCATGGTCAGTTTTGGAATGCTATTTATTTGTTAAAACTATGCATTAAGTCGACCCTCTTACTGTTAATGCATTTTGCTGACAGTCACTGGGAAGTATGTACTTTCAAACAATATAATTTCTTGAATAAATAGTAATAAATACACAACATAATATATTTGAAAACTTACTTTTTACCGACTATTTGCACTCTTCTAACACGGTGTACATCAAAGCAAAACCGTATATTAAAAAAATTTGAATTCACTGACGGAAATAGCGAAAATCGTCAAGGACATCTTATGATTCAAGCACATCTGCAAAGAAACTATAGATTTCGAACACTGCAGCTTACACACACCGCATTTTACCGAACATAACGATAGCCCACTTGGTCCTCAAATGCCCTTATATGTGGAAGGAATGTGTCTAAATTTAGATCTACAGGCGATGTTATCAGACTTCCTGCCTCTGCTCAGAAAGACAGACCAGGCACAATCCGCTCTCTCGTTGAAATCATACCAGCTGCTCTTTGTGGTCGTTTTGTTAAAACAAAATTCTTAAGTTCCTAAATTTAATACTCTCTCTCTCTTTAGCGACCTTCCCCTGTTACAATTTTAGACACTGCTGTCTTTACAATGTTTCATTGGACTGACACAGGTGTCTTCTATTTCCTCCCATAACCAGTATTTCGACAGGTAAGTTTTCGAAATCTATGTCTTACTGTAATCAACCACTTTCATAGTTTTAATATACAGTTCTACAACTTTCGGCAATTCTTCTAGACGACAGAATTTGGGTAGTTTAATTATTCCACCTTCTTCCTGCGGTTTGCGCGCATCCTTTGCCGATTTCAGGTGATCCTGTATCTTCCGAGTAGGAATTTATAGGATTCCGTGTAGCTGTGGAGACGTATATGTGGGTACCACAAAAAGAACAGTCAAAAAACGACTAGATGAGCACAAGGGGAACTGTGTAAGGGGAGAGACTGACAATTTGATAAGACTCAGGTTTTAGCAGCCACAAATGGATACCATGAAAGACTGTACAGAGAGGCTATAGAAATTGTAAAACACCCCAATAATTTCAATAGGATGGAGGAGGGCGTGAAACTAAATGATATCTGGATTCCGGTTTTGAAGAAGAAATGTAACAGTCTTCCACCAAGGGACGATACCAACGGACGACGGCAATCAGCAACGACGAATTGCGTGCGCATGTCAAACATCTGACATCACACCTCTGCGCGCGAGCCGTCGTAAACGGAGTTTGGCTTCAGTTAGTAGCGAGCCAGGGTGTGTATCGGACATTGAAAGTGCGACGATTCCCCTTGAGAATGTCCTCCGCAGTCGGGGATGAAACATTGGGTTCCGACAATAAATCCACTAGACTACGGCATAACAGCCTGGAAATTTTTTGTAATTTTGACCATTCCGGCCGTGG
This sequence comes from Locusta migratoria, assembly GCA_026315105.1. NCBI lineage: Eukaryota > Metazoa > Arthropoda > Insecta > Orthoptera > Acrididae > Locusta > Locusta migratoria. The sequence goes on along the minus strand of CM048746.1, from coordinate 665,907,164 downwards.
AAGTTTACATTTTACAGCAGTTGTGTTGTGTTTTGCAAATTGTTTCAAAAATGTTCAAATGTTTGTAAAGTGTGTGGGACTTAACTGTGGGGTTATCAGTCCCTAAACTTACAAACTACTACTAAAGACAACACAGTCATCTAAACACAAGGGAGCATTCGAACCTCCGATGAGGGAGGCCAACCGATCTGCAATGTGGCGCTGCAGACCGCTCGGATAATCATGCATGTCTCAAAAATGTTCAAATGTTTGTTAAGCTTATGGAACCTAACTGTGGTGTAAACTTACAAATTACTTATGAACTACCTTTTACTAAAGACAGCCCAAACATCCATGCCTGATGGGGAGAAGGGTTCACACATCGCAGCGGTCTGCCACATTTGCAGGATAGTTTTACCTCTTCGTTTGGCATTACCAGGCTGGAAGCGACAATATACACTAATAGACTACATCAGAATAATTTTTAAACGAGGATAACCAATATTTTCAAAGTGCACCCCTGTACTGTGTGTCAATCCCATCCATGTGGCATCAGCAAACAAATTCCTTAGAGCAGTTGTGTTTTTTTTTTTTTTTTTTTTTTTTTTGCAAATTGTTTGCTGGGTTGAAAAGGACACCGAAAATATATTGGTGTGTCCGTAAATCTATCGAACTCCTCTGTCCATTAGGGCGTTTGCGGTCTTAAGGGTCAGTTGATTGGTACATTGTGTTTACATGGTAATCAGGAAAACGTGTAGAAACATGCAGGTCGATGTATGCTATCTATCAGAGACCTGTCGTGTTTTCCTGCATTGTGATGACTGAGTCTCCTGTTAGGGTACGACAGAAGCGTTTGTGATCATTACCCTGCACGTAAACAGTTGTACTGAAGCAAAAATGTGTGTACATAACGTGTTCGATGTCTGTTTACCTGACGCTCTTCTTACAGTGTGTGCTGTCGTTTGTGAGACCTAAGGTGCACTACTGTTTTCTTTAAGTGGCTGGTTTAATAATTTTTGTTTGTGTTATACTATTCTGAGAGAGGATGATAGCATAGACAGCCTCGTTGATGAATATTTTGGCCTCTACAGGGACTAATAAATTTCGTTGTGTTGAAGCATAGTCTGCTATTAGTATTAGGATGGATCATGTATCATCGTCTTTACTTTGACATATTACTTCGAAATATGTGAGGTTTGTTGGTGTTTTGCGGTGATGTCAAAAATATTTCTTTTAACGAACAGGGGTTGTGGTGTGTAGCTTAGCATTCTAGTTAATAGAGTAGGCATCTTCATTTGCATTAGACAGCTACATGTAACTATCGACTGAAAAAATTTCAGTTAGGTTTAGTGGAATGAAAAAAGATATCTTAGTTACCACAAGAAAGGAGCTTGATTTGCGTTTGGGGTGAGAAATTTTTGTCTCTCTCTCTGTCTATATTTTGCATAAAGGATGAGTCGTATACTATATCTTGCCTTGAGGATTATAACTGAAAGACACTGTCTGATACGGAAATTGTGTAGATTGACAAGGCAAACTAATCATCTTCTGGAAACAAAACAAACTAACAAACTTCTGAAACTAAGGCAAAATTAACAAACGTCGACAAATAGTTTTCTTTTTCCCCAATTAGGTACAAGCTAGGGGGATGACGACAGCCTTGAGAGAACTGGGAGAGAGATGGATTCAGATGACGGATTCCTGGTGGCGCGGCATGGCTGGTAAAGACTCTTCCCTGGAGGCATTGTTCGCGATCCCTCAACTATGGTTCTCATAGTCAGTCGGCGGAGAACTGGCGTTGTGTTGCAATGGACCCCCCTAAACAGTCGGCACGCAGTGATACATGGCAGTATCAAGCTGGTCTCACGTGACTGTGCGGAAGAAAATAGTTCCGGTTTAGTGCGCTCTCTGCGGTGCTCGTCGCGTCCTCTGGTGACTCCGGAACCGCCGCTGTGCTACACCTCACCATTATGCATACATGCGCTTGTACCCTGCATTGTGGGTTGTTCGCTCGTCTGTACATGACATCGATCTTGCTCTAAAGAACTGAACATCTATTGTATGTGTGTTGCTTCCTAGCTGTCGGGTAGGTAAAATCTTACCTTTATGTCCTGTCGGTTAGGGAAAGAGATGTGTGCAGTTCCATGGTTGCTGTATTGGCGAGTGTCATTTCGAAGAAGAACGTTGTTATGTCAGTACTTTCGGAAAAAAAAAGTTTTTTGTAGACGTTCGGATATTGGGAAACTGCTGATCTTAAATAATTTACACTGTTTTGTATTGTTTATTGTAACTCTCCAAGAAAATACCATTGTACAATAGGGATTAGTTTCATTTAATTATTCTAAAGAATAATTTTAAACGTCTTCTGGAATGCTTGATTATCGGTATTTTCAAGTTTGATTTGTGTCAGATAAATATTGTAAAGACTGGGAGAATTTCGAAAAGAATAGTTTGCAGTATTTAATATTGCAACAGGGTGTGGTCGTTAGAGAGATTCCGTTTGTTATGTTTCGTTTCACCAACGTGGGTAAATGCAAGAAGATGTGTACTGCTTTAGCATTCATGTTATAATGGAAATAAGGGGCAAAACTCAAATTCTCTCATCTAGAAGAATTGCCAGAAAGTGTGGAACAGTATACTGAAACCATAAAAGTGGTGGAGTACAGGAAGACATGGAGTTCGAAAACTTACCTGTCGAAATACTGGTTATGGGAGGAAATATAAGACACCTCTGTCGGTCTAATGAAACGTTGTAAGAACTTGGTACATTTCGAAAAGAAATATGTGCAGTGTCTAATATTGTAACAGGGCAAGGTCGCTAAAGAGAGAGAGAGAGTATTAAATTTCGGAACTTAGGAATTTTGTGATTTTTTTACTTTCTCCCGGCGTATATAGGGCGCGCACTATCTCCGACGCATAGAGTCTACCCAGGAATTGTTGAGAACTGTATTCCGAAAAAATGGGTACTCAGAGTGGCAGATTCAGCGGGCTCTCCCCCCAACCACTACAGCACAACCTGTGGAAACGGATGAAAACACGAGGGAGGAAGTAGCTACTGCATTTATTCCATATACCGGTGCACTCTCCGGGAAGGTCGCCCGCATTTTGAAGAAACACCAGGATGGAACTGTCTTTTGTCCGCCGAATAAAATTCGTGCCCTGGTGGGGAGCGCCAACGATGATCTCGGTTTGAGGAAGGCCGGTGTGTACCAGATTTCGTGTCAGTGTGGCAAGTTATATATTGGACAGATGATGCGTACCATCGAGGATCGATGCGTTGAAAACCGGAGGCACACACGATTGATGTATCCAAGCATGTCGGCAGTCACTGAACATTGTCTGTTGGAGAATTACGCGATGGAGTATGAACACACTAGGATTCTGGTACAGACATCGAGATACTGGGACTGCGTCGTTAGAGAGGCCATTGAAATTTGTACAAGTGACGACCTCATTAACCGTGACAGTGGCTATAATCTTAGCAAAGCTTGCGAACCAGCGATTGGGTTAATTAAGAGTAAATCTATCAAGCGTAACGAAGTGACGACCATGGTGGACAGAGCCCTCACACCGACATCATCTCAGACGCTGTCGCAATCGGTTCCACTGCGCGACCGCGGCGCGGGGCGCGGACCGAGGAGGGGTTGCTCCGCGGTCCGAGGGTATTTAAATGGCCCGCTACCGGGCTAGAACCCAGTTCCCTTCAAGCAGACGTAGCGTGCAGATCTCCGTGCCGGCGCATTTCCAGGAGCTCAGTCTGTCAGTTCACCTAATGATGGTGACATGTATGATCGCCGAAATATTGTGCCCGTTGAACACTATAGACCGGCAGTGCACCAGTGGATATTTTGATTAAGAATTTGGTTAAAGAATGGCAACAAAGTTCAGTTGGTATGATTTCTATGAGGGAGCGGGTTGTGCCTGGTCTTCCTGAGTAGAGGCAGGAAGTCTGATAACATTGCTTGCAGATCTAAATTTAGACGCATTCCAGCAGGATTTGAGTGGCCGTGTGGTTCTCGTTACGTTCGGTAAAATGCTGTGTGTGTAAGCTGAAGTAATCGAAATCTATAGTTTCTATTCAGGCATTGTACTTGAATCATAAGATGTCCTTGCCGATTTTCGCTATTTCCGTCAGTAAATTCGAATTTTGTTATGAACAATATGTCTTCGGCAGCTGTTGTTTTGTTACCAAAACAGTGTTTGTTATGATGGATGTACACAAGTTTGTGGCCATTGTTACCATCACATTCTATTTATTATATAACATGCGCTAGTTTTAAAAACACCTTCATCTGCTGTTGCACACGCAGTCAATACAAAGAGGTATTTTTATTTTGTCCAGGCACCGTAGTGTAGTCCTAAATGTTTGCTTAGATTTTATTCTAAAAATTGTTTACAAATGTACAATACTTAGAGTACTCAAACCCTTAGCATTACACCGAATTTCTTTGTGCTATGTCTATATTTACCTGCAAAATTGCGAGTTGTACTTAAGGTTAGATGTATTACGTTACTTAAACTGTATGTACCGACATAAGGTTCTGATTCTTACTGCAGAAACATATGTCACAATTAATATGTAAATAAGTATAAAAATAATTGGGAGTGTTGGTGGATAGCCTGGTGACTGATGGGGGCGGCAGGGATTAGTTATTGTGGAGGGGCATCTACATGTTCAATTTATTAGAGGTAATTGTATTGTCTGCAATAATTAGCTCAATTTTTTCAAACGTTGGTGTATGTCAATTAGCAGTAACGTCTGCAAAAATAAATAAATAAAAAAAGAAAAAAAAAAAAGAAAATTCTATTGGGGGGAGGGGGTTCGAATCCAGGACCAGATTGTGCGGAGGTGGGGGTGTTGTCAGCGGCAGGGTGGGGGCTGTTCTCACGCAAGTGCTCACTTGTGGAGATGGTTGCTCTTGTTACTGTTAAAGAAATAGGTTGTTACAATTAAATTGATGTGCAAAATTAATAAAGGTAATCTTGGGTGGTGTGGGCAGCCTTCGCACAAGTGACCAATTGTGGGGTCGGAGGGCAGTGGAGGTGGGGGTGGACCTCCACCGAGCGCACAGCAATCGTGGGTGGGATGCCTGCCGGGGGAGGTAATGGTACCTGGCGTCGATGACATTAACGTCTACGGGCGAGTCTCGTTGTTCCGAATCCGCATTGCCCTACTACATACGTTAGATTTCCATATCCTATGGAAAAAGTATGTGAAGTTCGAAACTGATTGATGAGAATTACATTTTTAAAATACAGATCCTAATTGTTATTTACCTTTGAACAAACGTTACACTATGAGTTGTTGTGCTGTTATGGTCTTCAGTCTGGAGACTGGTTTGATGCAGCTCTCCACCCTAACCTGTCCTGAGCAAGCCTCTCTACCTCCTCATAAGAACGGCAAGCCACATCCATTTGAATCTGCTTCCTATAAGCGCCTCTTGCTCTCCCTCTGCTATTTTTTCCTCACACACTTCTCTCCAATGCTAAATTTACGATTCCTCCATGTATAGGAATATGTCGTACGAATTGTTTCCTTTTTTTACTCAAGGTATGCCAAAAACTCCTTTTCTCCCCCATTCTGTTCAGTACCTCTTCATTAGTTACGCGATCTATCCACCTAATTTTCAGCATTCTTCTGTAGCACTACATTTCAAAAGACTGTTTCCTCTTCCAGTCTGAACTATTTATCGTCCAACTTTCACTCCCATACAAGGCAACACTTCACATAAATGCCTTCAGAAAAGACTTTCTAACACTTACATTAATATTCGATGTTAGCAAATTTCTCTTTTTCATAAACGCTTTTCTTCCCATTGCCATTCTGCATTTTGTATCCTCTATACTGCGGCTGTCGCATGTAATTTTACTGCCGAAGTAACAAAACTCATCTAACACCCTTATTGTTTCGTTACCTAATCTAATCTGTTCAGCATCGCCTGATTTTCTAAAACTTCATTCCATTACATTTGTTTTGCTCTTGTTAATGTTCATTTTATATGCTCTCTTCAACACACTGTCCATTCCATTCAACTGCTCTTCCAGGTCCTTTGATGTCTCTGACAGAATTACAATGTCATCAGCAAAATACAACGGTTTTATTTCTTCGCTCTGATCTTTAATCCCTATTCCAAATTTTTCCTTTCCGTCCTTCACAGCTTGCTCGATGTACAATTTGAATAAGATTGGACAAAGGCTATAACCCTGTCTTACTCCCTTCCCAACCACTGCATCCCTTTCATGCCTTTCGACTCTAACAACTTCGCTCTGGCTTTTGTACAAGTTGTAAATAACCCTCCTGTCCCTATACTTTACCCCTGCTGACTTCATAATTTGAAATAGTGTATTCCACTCAACATTGTCAAAAGCTTTCTCCAAATCTACAAAAACTAAAAATGTAGGTTTGTCTTTCTTTAATCTATCTTGGCAAAGACAAGTCGTAAAGAGAGTATTGCCTCCCGTGTTCGTACATTTCTTCTGAATCCACACAGATCTTCCCCGAGATCTGCTTCTACCAGGTTTTCCATTCTCCCGTAAATAATTCGTGTGAAAATATTGCAACCATGACTTATCAAACTGATGGTTCTGTAATTCTAACACCTGTCTGCGTCTGATTTCTTTGGAATGGGGATTATTAAATTGTTCTTAAAGTCTGAGGGTATGTCCCCTGTCTCATACATCGTATAATCCAGATGAAACAGTTTTGTTATGGCTGGCTCTCCCAGAGACTTCAGTAACTCTGAGGGAATGTCGTCTACTCTCGGGGCCTTGTTCCAACCTAGGTCTTTCAGGACTCTGTCAAATTCATCTCTCAGTATAGAATCTCATATTTCATCTTCATCTTCATCTACTTCCTTTTCCCTTCCTACAACATTGTCTCTCAGTTCATTTCCTTTGCAGAGCTCCTTTATGTTCTTTTTCCACCTTTCAGCTTTCACTTCTTTGCTGAGAACTGGTTTTCCATTTGAGTTCTTGATATTCGTAGAGCTGTTTTTCATGTCTCCAAATGTCTCTTTATTTCACTGTAATCAATATCTACTTTTCCCCTTGTTGTACATTCTTCTACAGACATGCATTTGGCTTCTAGCCACTCCTGCTTAGCCATTTTGCACTTCCTGTCAATCTCACTTTTTAGTCGTCTGTACTCCATTTTGCCTGCTTCATTTACGGCATTTTTATATTTTCTCATTTCATCAATTAAATTTAGTATTTCCTGTGATATCCATGGGTTTTTTGTAGGTCTTGCCTTTCTACCTATTTGGTTCTCTGCTGACTTGACTCTTTCATCTCTCAAAGGTACCCCCATTCCTCTTTCACTGTTTCATTTCCTTCCGTTTCTCTCAATTGTTGCCTAAAGTTCCTGTGACATTCATAAGACCTTCAGGTTCCTTCAATTTATCCAGGTCCCGCTCCTTGTTTTCCTACCTTTCTACAGTTTTTTTCAGTTTTAGTCTACAATTCATGACCAATAAGCTCTGATCAGAGTCAATATTTACCGCAGGATATGTCTTACAGTTTGAAACCTGATTCCGAAATCTATGTCTTACGATTATAAAGTCTATCTGGTACCTTCCAGTGTCTCCTTGCCTCTTCCATGTATACAACCTTCTTTCATGATTTTTAAACCAAGTGTTTGTTATGATTAAATTATGTCCTGTGCAAAATTCTACCAGGCGCCTTCCTCTTTCATTTCTTTTCCCAGTCCATATTCACCTTTTCTTCCTTTTCCTACTGCCGAATTCCAGTCTCCCATCACAATTAAGTTTTCCTCTCCCTTAACTATCTGAATAATTTCCTTTAGTTCCTCATATAATTCTTCTATCTCCTCATCATCGGCAGAGCTAGTTGGCATCTTCAGCATTCTTCTGTAACACCCCATTTCGAAAGCCTCTGTACTGTTCCTGTCCGCACTGCTTATCGTCCATGTTTCACTCCCATACAAGGCAACACTCCACGCAAATGCCTTAAGAAAGGACTTCCTTATGCTTATATTAATATTCAATGTTAACAAATTTCTCTTTTTCAAGAACGCTTTACTACCCTTTGACATTCTGCATTTTATATCCTCTGTACTGCGACCATCGTATGTTATTTTACGGCCCAAGTAACTAAACTCATTTACCACTAATTAACTAATTTAATTCCTTCAGGATCGCCTGATTTTATAACACTGCATTCCATTACCCTTGTTTTGCTCTTGTTGATGTTCATCTTATACGCTGTCCACTCCGTTCAATTGCTCCTCTAGGTCCTTTGCTGTCTCTGACAGAATAACAATGTCAGAACTGCTGATGATTGTAAAACGCTAGTGTACTCCCTCTCTAACAGAATTTCTGCTGTAATAAGGCCGAAAGGTGGCTGCACTAAATATTGATTTTTTTGTTACTAATAAACGTTATAAACCCAAGCAAATTTCATGGATTTAATGTTCCGTTGGTGCTTGGTAGAATGTTTCACACATGATCACTAAAATACGCAGAACACTGTTGAATATTCTCCAATATTTATTGATTTATACAAACTATATTTCGGCTGTTAAGCGATCATCAGGTACAAAGATTACTCTAAATAAAAGTTATATCAAAGATTTTACAAAATGTGCATCAAAGAATTACATAAACAACCAAAAGATAAGCGTACTGAACGACGGTATGCAAAGAACTGACGCGAAATTATTAAGTATTGTACTAAGTGGCTAAGAGAGGTATGCGACAAGATGAAATAATTACATGACAACTGTTAAAAAAGTAAGTGACAATTCGACAAAAAATTAATTACATCGTATATTTGCGAAAAAGGATGTCACATGAAATAATTGTAGCGTATTCTGTAAAAATTTGGAAAGAGGTGGTAAACAGATGTTTACAAAACAAGTACAAGGATTAGGTGGGAGTATTAGTATTATCTGCAGTTAGAAGTGGAGAATCAGGAAGCTATGTTTGGTCGTTGAGTACAAGTCTTTGGCAAGTAGCCATGTGTTTATTGATTTCCAATCTTTCTAGGTAGTTGATCATCTTACCTTTATACGTGGTGTAAAACGTCATATTGGACTTTATAGCTGTGGCCCTCTTTAAGTAAGTGGTCTGCAAAAGTGGAGATACCCTTTCTGTGGTGTTCCTTTAGGCGTATGGAAATAGCTCTGCCAGACTGACCTATGTAGAATTTTCCACAATCACAAGTGATTTTCCAAGGCAGGTGTGTTGTCCTTGCCATTAGGTCAAATGTGTTATAATAAGAAAATCCTCAAATACAGAAAGCAACATGGCGTATAGAAAAGAGAGTTTCAGGTAAGGTTTCGGGCGGGACATGTCACGTGACTCATTTCCGAACGCCAAATGTTGATCCAGACATATGCACAATGGTGGTTATCATGTTATGTATACTTTACTGTTTTAATTTTGACCAGCCATCCATTTTATATCTGACTACCCACCAGTACATGATTTTCTATATAACTGTCATCCAGTATACTTACCAGATTTTGAAATGTTCAAATGTTTGTAGAGCTTATGGGACTTAACTACGGGTTCATCAGTCCCTAAACTTACAAACTACATATTAACTAGCTTATATTAAAGACGGCACTAACATCCATGCCCGAGGGGGCATTCGAACCACCGACAAGGAACGGCCTCGCGCATCATTGCATAGCGCCTCAACGCGCTCCGCCGCTCCGCCGCGGACTGCCAGATTTTATGTGGAGCACTATAATAAGCAGCTTAATATCAATGAGACCAGATAATTACACCATACAGTGTCGAAACCGGTCGTCTTGAATAAATAAAATAAAAATTGCGATATTGGCGTCTATCCTATTTATACAATAAGTTCGTTCCCTAAAATGAGTAAATTAAGTGATAATAAAAATGTGGGAGAGATAATAAAATAATAGTTTAAAGAGATAAATGTTCACAAAAGAGTATATTTGTCAAAGTTAAGCTCAAATATCAAATAATTTTGGCTGTTTTTTAAAATACGGTCAGAAAGAATATTATGTGTTTTTTGCATAGATATTATCACAATAGTAGAGTAGTAATCGTTTTTTTTTTTTTTTTTTTTTTTTTTTTTTTTTTTTTTTTTTTTTTTTTGTACAGCTCCTATCAGCTGTCGTAATTTTATACGAAGTCTGAAGATCGAGTTGATCTATTGTCTCTTAAGGATCCAGCTAATCTTACCCAAGCCACAAAACGGCAAAATGCAAGCTTCTTTGTCTCCTCCTTGGTGGTCTTGCACAGCTCCAGATGAACAGCTTGTGAAATCAGGTGCCTGCTGTAGCCATTTCTTCTAAATACTTCTCGTAAGTGGCTCAGTTCCCAGTGTAGGTCTTGACTACTTCCGCTCAGTGCATCAAGGTTTTTAAAACAGATCGTTCCTGCAATGGGCTATGGTGGCTCGTGGCATGCAGACAGTGGTCCGTGTGAGTAGATGTCCTGTAAATAGTAAGGCTCAGGCAACCATCTGCTTTACACGTGACAAATACGTCAAGGAACAGCAAGGCACCATCTGTCTATACCTCCATCGTCAGTTTGATTTTGTCATGGATGTTGTTTATGGTGTCCAAGAATTCACCCAGTTTTTCACATCCATGATCACAGACAACGAACATATCGTCAACATAACGATAAACAGATAGACATTGAAGGAGCTATGACCCGGGGTGACGTCCTAAAGCACCCCAGAAATAGATTGGCTGTAACGGGAGATAATGGACTTCCCAAACATCCATTGAAATATTCTCTACCATATAAAAAATACAATGACGTTGGAGTATGCTCGAATAAATCCACAACATGTATCCTGACGGTATCCTCATTTTTTTTTTTTTTTTTTTTTTTGAGCTTATGGGACTTAACTACGGTGTCATCAGTCCCTAAACTTACAAACTACTTATGAACTAACTAATACTAAGGACGGCACACATATCCATGCCCGAGGGGGGGATTCGAACCCCAGACCGTAGTGGCCGTGCATAACATGACTGGAGCGACGCAGTCCCATCGGGCACCGCGGCCGGCTGACAGTAACCTCACAGTAAATGTATTCACTTATGAAATTTGTTGTTAATAATGCAAGACATTTCAAACTTACTAAAAGTAAGAATTGCTAGAATACCATGAGAAAGGGTGATTGTTACTATGCAGGGTTTATCTGACTTTGGCTCAGAAAGGGGGGAATTATGCTGCCACAAAAGTCATCGGTCACCTACCAAACAGCATCAAGAGCCTGACAGACAGTCAAGTATCATTTAAAAATTAATGACAAGAATTTCTGTATGACAACTACTTCTCTCTCTCTCTCTCTCTCTCTCTATATATATATATATATATATATATATATATATATATATATATATATATATATGGTCACATAATATATTGTGAAATGTAATATCTTTTATTAACCTTACGCATTCCATGCCGTCACGAAGTGTCATACTCATGATGCATGTAACAAGTATTTCTCTAATCTACGACACTTTCTTTCAGAGAACAGCATGAAAGATGTTCAAATGTTTGTAAAGCTTACGGGACTTAACTACGGGGTCATCAGTCTGTAAACTTACAAACTACTCATGAACTACTTACGAACTAGGACGGCACAAATATCAATGCCCGGGGGGGGGATTCGAACCCCCGACCGTAGTGGCCGTGCAGACCGTGACTGAAGCGCCTTAGTCTCCTCGGCCACCGCGGCCAGCCATGAAAGATGCCTGGGTGTCTTACTCACAAGGGGAACACCCAGTATGGTACCAATGGAATTTGATGGGTCGTAGGTATGTTGTGAAGGAATTACTCCAGACCATCAAGCTAAAAGGATTTGTTCCACTGGACCTTGATTTCTAAGAAAATCGAAATCAAACTCACAGCAAATTACCATGCGTAACGTGTCTACTTATACAAGACGGTTACCGCTCAGCGTTACAGCGCGGTGTAATGTACAAGATGCGAGGCTGCCATGCAGGCGACGTGGGTTCAAGTCCGACATGGGTCAATTACCTTTCACACCTGTCCGATGAGTGTGCAAAATTATGTATTATTATAACCATTCTTATGATAACGTTTTCAGTAAATGGTCAGGATAAAAACATGTAACATTCGCTCAAACTGTTATGTATTGTGCAATGATTATTTTATTCATTTTGTTTTTTTTTTCGAAGCACACTTTTAAGGCGCTTGAAGTATATTTCGAAATCAGTAAACAGTCTTTTGTTAATACCTATAATATTTGGGCTACAGTTAATACCTATGTTTACAGTTCCTGACCGTGCTGTTTTTATCTCCTCCTATGACGTGTGTGGAAGTAGCGCATCGTCGAAAAGAAATGCGCTATGATAGAAGCAGGCCCATCACATGAAACCTCTTCGGAAATGGATGTGTGTGATGAGCAGTCAAACGGTGAACTCACGAACGCCTTAAAATACGCCGAATGTTTTTCTTTGCTTAATTATTTTTTATTTTTTTCTTGAAATATAAAAATAGCAATTACAATTTTTTTTAAATTGTTCTGCCACTAGGTATCGAACCCGGGTCTCCTGCATGAGAGCCAGCACATTACCGATTACACCACGCTGTCTTGCTGCGCGGTAACGACCATGTATAACTACACATGTTACGCTTGGTAATTTGCTGCGAATTTGGTCTCGATTTTCTTAGAAATCAAAGCCCATTGGAGAAACTCGTTTTAGCCTGATGGTCAGGAGGAATTCCCTCACAACATATATGCGACCCATCAAAATCCGTTGGTTCCATACTTGGTTTTCCTCTTGTCAGTCACAGGAAGCCACACAGCTATATAACGACGATGGCAGCAACGATTCAACAGTCACTACCTGACAGAGGAGATCTCAGCGAAAGCTCGTGGATTTCAAACCACTTGATGTGGCTGTAAGCTGCAGAGAATTTTATCAGTAACACTGATACATCCGTACAGTGTGTACTTTTGCTGGTAGCCAGTAGTTGAAGGAGCGGAGTGTACTCACGGCGACAGTGGGGGCGCGGCGGAGACAGCGGCGGCGACCGCAGGCAGCAGCAGCAGTAGCGGCAGCGGCAGCGGCGGCGACCGCAGCGGCGACAACCGCAGCGGCGACAACCGCAGCGGCGGCGACCGCAGCGGCAGCGTCAGCGACCGCAGCGGAGCTGCCCGCAGCGGCAGCGGTGGCGACCGCAGCTGCCCTGCAGCCGCTCTGCGCCCCATGTCACCGGCGGAGCGCCGCCCTCGCCACCCCCATCGCTGGCCCCTCGCGGCCGACGCTGCGGCTGACCGCCTGGGGCTCGTCTGCAAAAATGTTCAAATGTTTGTAAATCTGTTGGACCAAGTTGCGTGGTTATCAGTCCGTAGCTTACAAACTACTTAAACCTAGGTAAACTAACCTAAGGACAACACACACACACACACCCATGCCCCAGGGAGGACTCGAACCTCCACAGCGAGCAACCGCGTGCTCCGCAGCGAGGCGCTTTAGACCGCTCGGCTACTCCACTGCGGCCTCATCTGCAAATGCACACACACGCAGCCAGCTGTAGCTAACTGCACGTACCGCACTTGCCCGTATCTTCATATCATCAGAGTCGTGCCTTCGACACCAGAAGACCAGGGGCCGACACGAGCCAGTCATGTCCCACGCAACGCCAGATTTAGCGCCGTGGAGGATGGAAGCGTAGCAGCGGCGACAATGGCAGCTTACCCGGGACCCAGTTGGTAAGCGCTACCTTCATCTCCTCGGTGGGGCGCAGCCTCCTGTCATCGCCCGGCAGAGAACGCGAGTTCGCCGCCCGTCGCCGTCACACGCCATCCCAGGCAGAGCGGCACGGTCCTGTCTGCATAGTGCACGGTGAGCAGCACTTCCGCGCAGTCAGCCGACGCCGGCTTCCTCTGCGCCAGCACCTTACTCAGCGTTTCCTGCTGCCGAGACTCGCACCACAATGGTGTCCAACAGTACGTCATTCATTCTCTCAATGTAAATGTTCTTTCGAGACAGCCATGCCGTTCGTTCAAGTACAGAGTTCTGTTTAGCATGTCACTTGTGTAAGTGCAAGAATAAGGGGTTTCAAGTCCTCAGAATTGTTGTAAAACTTATCTTAAATGTCTAAACTTGGAGTCTTGTGTTACACCGAATCCCTCTCCCTATGAGTCGAGTGAGCCCATGTTTCACAAGAGAATGCCACCTTTGACAATTATGTTGTCAGTCACATCTCAGTAAAACACGCTAATTATTGGAAAAAAGGACCTGTTAGGGACCTGCAACAAAGTTTGCATGATATTTCTGACGTATATGAAGCATTTTTTAACTGAACCCCACCCCTCCCCCCACAAAATGAAGAAATGAAAAGAAGTCTACCACTCACAACGGCTTCGCTGTAGATGCCGTGATACTGTCGCATCAGACATGACCACCTTGACGAAGCACTGTCCGTGCGGGTGGAGAGGCTTGCGTATCTGCTTGAAGCAGAGGGCTATACCGAAGGTAGAGAACCTACTGCCGAAAGGCCTCAGCTGATGGATCAGACCAAGCGTGTCCCAGAACGTCCCATCTTCCTTGTCCTCTCCCAGTCCTTTCCCAACCCAAGGTGTGATGCGATCCATGCCTAGGGGTGCGTGGCACATGGATGGATGTGTCTCAAACAGAGCCTCAGGGATACCGGGCGACCTCCCTGAGTAAGTAGCCTTGCACCACGCGGGGTTATCGTGGTGTGGACCATATAAATCCCCAAATCTCGTGGGACTAAGATGAACACGGAGAAAAAAATTATTTTAAAAGAATCCGAGGGTCAATCTGAGACCTCAGATAGACGTTGGGATCAGGACCGATGGAGTGCACTCCTACTTCTCAGTCAGGCTCTAGACTTGAGCAAGAAGTGGGAACTGTAACAGAGAAGTTGGACCAGATTAGGATTAAGGCCTTGTCTGGGGCTCAGAGGAGGAAATTTCTCAAGGAACAGAAGCAAAAGGAAGGAAAAGAATGGCTTCCTAAGCATAAGTGGAGGGAATCAAAAGGGCTTGAGCCCAAGACCCCCAAAAAGAAACTGCCTCAGGTCGAAGGTGGCAAGAGGGTTAGGGAGGAATCTAAGACTCCCTCCTCTCTGGACAAGCGTGATCCTAAAAGGCTGAGGCAGGAAATAGGGAAACAGACCTATAGTACTGCAGTCTCGGTCTTTAGAATGGCGGTTGTCCATGAAGGATACCCACTGGTAAGCATCACCTTGCAGCAGGAGGAACTCATGCAGATGGCCCTCTTTGAAGAGATTGGGGGGACGCTGGTCCAGGGCCAAAATTCAGGAGGATCTATCTAGATCACGGTGCCCTCATTTTTGTCTGTGAGGTGGAGCACTCAGCAGAATGGCTTAAGTACAAGGTGCCCATGATATCCCTGTGGGAGGATGTGAAGCTGCTGGTCAAGACAGCAGCCGAACTCCTAAAGACCGCAAAGGTATCAATATGGGTTCCAAAGGATCCTTAAGGATGTCCCTCCAAAGACTCTGTTTGAGAAAATAAGGGTCCAGAACCCAAAAGTCTCGACAGAGGATTGGTGGGTAATTAACCAAAAGGTCATTCCAGAAGGACAAACCCTGGTGGTGGAGGTCAGAGAGAAGTCCCTGAAGGCAATGTGAGAGCAAGGCCTGAAACTGTTTTTAGGGTTCTCGCAGGTCGCCATCAGGGTAATCAAAGACCTTAAAGGCAATAATGGCAGCAAGATGGGGACTGGAAGTGCTGCAGATAAACCTGCAGCACAGTAAAGGGGCCACTGCTGCCCTGAGCCGTCGCCTGGGGAGAAAGGAGGTGGACATGGCCCTGATACAAGAACCCTGATTATACAAAGGGGGTGTTATAGGGCCTCGGTGGTACTGGAGGTAAGCTGATTTATGACAGAAATCTAAAAAACTTCAGAACATGCATTTATGTTAGAAATGGAATACCTTTCATACCAATGATGGAGTTTAGTTCCAGGGACCTGGTGACCATCAGGATGCAGCAACGTGAGGAAGGTATCACGAGGGAAATTGTTTTGGCCTCAGCATACCTTCCTTACGAAGTCAGCTTTCCTTCTTTGGAAGTGAGGAGACTGACGGAAGCCTGCCATCGGCAAGGTGACGAACTGTTGGTGGGATGTGATGCCAATGCCCACAATCTATCGTGGGGCAACAAGGACACCACCAGTATAGGTGAGCACCTTCTTGAATTTCTCCTATCTAACAACTTGGCGATCCTGAATAGGGGTGGTGAACCAACATTCAGGAATAGTAGAAGGGAAGAAGTAATTGACATAACTTTTGGTTCCATGATGATGGGAAGTTACGTCAAACAGTGGCATGTGGTCCTGGGGCCATCCTCATCAGATCACATGTATATTAAATTCAAGTTTGAAATGGGAACCACACAGACCATGGCCTATAGGAACCCCAGGAAAACAGGCTGGGAGACATTTAGGAAAGACCTGGACTTTAGCCTATGGAAATTAAAACTTCGATAAGGAATCCAGCAGAGTTTGAGGACGTATCAGAGGCTGTAAACTCTGCTATAGTGAACTCATACCAGGACAACTGCTCAGTCACCAAGAAGTGCACAAATAGGAGTGTGCCTTGGTGGAATAATAACCTGGAAATGCAAAGGAAACAGGTACGAAGACTGTTTAACCTTACGAGGCGCAAAGGACAATCGGCAAAATATCGTGAGGCCCTTGTCAATTACAACCTTGCCATCAGACGGGCAAAGGAGGCATCCTGGAAGGTATTCTGTGAGGAAGTGGAGGGCACGGCTGCTCAAGCGAGACTTCAACGGCTGCTCAAGCGAGACTTCATAAAATCCTCACTATGGTACCAACTAATCCAGGAGGAACATTGAGGAAGGAGGATGGGGAGTATACAAAGACAGCACATGAAACGCTGGAACTGCTCCTCAAGACTCACTTTCCTCAGTATGCTCTGGGGGATAACTCAGACCAGAATGCGATTCCTGAGAGACAACAGTTCTCAGGTATTCGCAAAGAGGACTGGGATTTGGCCAAGGAGTGTGTCGATCTCAGTAAGGTCCGATGGGCGGTGGGAACATTTCAACCATTCAAGTCACCTGGCCCCGATGGAATCTTCCCAGCTCTCCTGCAACAAGCAGGAGAAAATCTTATTAGATTCCTATGCAGGTTATTCAGGATTAGCCTAGCAGCAGGAATCATTCCCAATGCCTGGAGGGCAGTGAAGGTTGTCTTCATTCCTAAACCAGGAAGAATTGACCATACCAAGGCTAAGGATATGAGACCAATCAGCCTGTCATCCTTCATTCTTAAGACATTGGAAAAGCTGGTTAATGTGCATGTTGGAGAAAGGAGGTTAAGAAGGGCTCCTCTACATTCAAACCAACATGCATATCAGCCAGGTAAATCGTGTGAGACAGCTCTCTACCAACTCGTTGGGAAGGTGGAGAATGCACTACACTTTCAGGAAATAGCCCTCTGTATCTTCATGGACATCGAGGGGGCTTTTGGCAACACGACCTTCGATTCCATGGTTAGGGCAGCAGAGGTGCATGACCTAGGGACCACTATATGTAGGTGGACTAGGGCCATGCTCAGTGGAAGAAAGGTATAGGCTACCATGATGAATGAAAAAATGGTAATCAACACCACTAGAGGTTGCCCACTAGGAGGAGATCTTTCCCCTTTATTGTGGAATCTAGTGGTGAATGATCTGATCTCATTGGAGAATAAAACTCTAGGCAGTACTTTTGTCAAGGATACGCAGATGATCTTGTCATAGTAATACTTGGGAAATTTGCTGACACAGTAAAGAATATGGCACAAGGTGCTTTGGACATTGTGCAAGACTGGTGCAGAAAACAGGATCTGGGGGTTAGTCCTAAGAAGACTGTTGTATCATTCACAAAGAAGCATATACAACATTCAAGTTGGAATCTAAAGCTATTCAATGAAGTGCTACCTGTGAAGGGGACAGTGAAATATCGAGGGGTCACCTTAGATGAGAAACTGACATGGACCCCTCCCATCAGGAATATTTGCTCCAAGGCAAAAGGTACTTTAGTAAGTACCAGGAGAGCTTGTGGCAAAAATTGGGGCCTGAGCCCAAAGGGTATGCACTGGATATACACCACAGTGATTAGACCCAGGATCACCAATGGGGCAGTCGTGTGGTGGAAGAAGGTAGAGCAGCAGGTTGCTGCTAAGGAGCTTGGTAAGGTGCAGAGATTAGCCTGCTTAGCCATAACAGGCGGAATTAGCAGCAGACCAACTGCTGGGATGGAAACCATGCTGGATATGCCCCCATTACACCTTTGGGTTAAGATGGAGGCTGCAGCTGGTGCATACAAACTCAAATCTGGCAACAACTGAAACTCTTTGGGATATCCAGAATCACATACTAAAATAGTTAGTGAGATAAATATAGGAAAGGTTGGGGAAATGCCAGCCGACTATATTATAACCCCATACTGCTTCAACAAGCCTTTCAATATAACAATTGGAAGTAGAGAGCAATGGGAGAAAATAGTTCGACACCGTACAGGGGATATTGTCTGGTTCACTGACGGGTCAAATCCGACGAAGGTGTTGGGGCCGGGGTATATGGGGTGCAGCCAAGACTGGAGGGCGTCATCTCTCTAGGAAAACTGACCTCAGTATTCCAGGCCGAAATCACTGCCATCAGGGCATGTGTTGAGGAGAATTTGCGTAGGTACTACAAATATCGTAGCATCTATATCTATTCAGACAGCCAGGCAGCCCTGAGATCACTGGCAGCTCCTGCAACAAGGTCTAAAATTGTTGCAGAATGTCACAGGGTTGTGGTGGAGCTAGGGAAAGCAATAGAGTAAACCTATTGTGGGTCCCTGGCCACTCGGGGATCAATGGCACGAACATGCCGACAGATTAGGCAGGATGGGCACAGAGACTTCATTTATAGGACCGGAACCTGTCCTGACACTCACCAATTGGAGTTACGTAACTGGCTCAGAAGACAGCACGTAGAATATTGGGCCAAAGTCCATCAACAAAAACATGGCAAGGTAATGATGCCAAAGCCATGTTTTAAAAGAAGCTCTGCAATCCTGGGTCTGAATGGGAGAGAGATTAGACTCATGGTTGGATTGCTGACTGACCATGGGAATTTCAAAAAACACCTACGTACAATGGGAATAACTGAAGAGGACCCTAAATGTAGGATCTGTGATGACGGTGATGAAACTGAATCACGTTTAATCTTTCAAATGCATTGTATTGGAGAATAAAAGGCACAGAATATTTGGGACAACCAGACCCGAAGAAATTGTGTCTAATAAAGAACTGGTAAAGGGACTCCTTGCACTGCTCAAGGGCATTGATTGGATTTACTAGATATACAGGGAGCGATACCTCACAATAAACTTAGTTTCTGTGCGGGCAGTGGCGGGTTGGACCAAGACTGTTTTGGCTTCCCTGGAAAAATCAATAAATCAATCAATCAAAGCTCATGGTTCAGGGTAGTTTCAGGGGTAAGACAAGGCTGTAACCTCTTACCACTGCTGTTCATACTATTCATGGATCATATATTGAAAACAGTAGACTGTCAGGATGGGATTAAAATAGGTGAATACAAAATAAGAAGTCTCGCATATGTGGACGACTTAGTTGTAATGGCGGATTCAACTGAAAGGTTGCAAACTAATATTTCAGAGCTCGATCAGAGGTGTAAGGATTATGATATGAAGATCAGCATCTCCAAAACGAAAGAAATGTCAGTGGGAAATAGATTTAAGCAGATTGACTGCCAAATAGGAGGAACAAAGTTAGAGCAGGTAGACACTTTCAAGTACCTAGGATGTATTTACTCACAGGATGGCAAAATAGTGAAAGAACTGGAATCGAGATGCAGCAAAGCTAATGCAGTGAGTGCTCAGATAAGATCCACTCTCTTTGCAAGAAGGAAGTAAGTACCAAGACTAAGTTAGCAGTGCACCACTCTATCTTTCGACCAACTTTGTTGTATGGAAGTGAAAGTTGGGTGGATGCAGGTTACCTTATTCATAAGGTAGAGGTTACAGATATGAAAGTAGCAAGAATGATTGCACGCACTAATAGATGGGAACAATGGCAGGAGGGTGTCCATAATGAGGAAATTTAAAAAATCTGGGAATGAACACCATAGATGAAGCAGTTAGAGCGAACAGACTCAGATGGTGGGGTCATGTTACATACATGGGGGGAAGCAAGGTTACCTAAGAGACTCATGAGCTCGGTAGCGGAGGGTAAGAGGTGTCGAGGTAGAGCAAGAAGAAAATATTTAGATTCGGTGCAGAATGGTTTTGAAGTAAAAGGCACAACATCAGACGAGGCATCAATGTTAGCATTGAATACGGGATCATGGAGGAATTTTATTAGAGGTACTATGCTCCAGACTGAACGCTGAAAGGCATAATCAGTCTCTAATAATGATGATGATGATGATGATACCTCCTTTAGATGGCGTCCTCCTGTATGAGTACATTCGTGAAATCTGCTGTTGAGATTCCTGATTAACTGCTGCCACATATCAGATGGGATTCTCTAAATTTCATTCTCAATCATCTGTTTTCACTCATCCACGGTTCCTCTTCGAGTCGTGTAGACTTTGCTCTTGGTGTAGCCCCAGGAGAAAAAGTCCCAAACGCATAAATCTGGCGATCTCGGGAAGAAGTGTTACCAAAGATTGAGATCACACGGCTACGGAACAATTGTCGCACACATGTCATTGACTACCGTGCAGTGTGTGATTTTGCCGATCCTGTTGGCTTCTTGAACGTTAGGAAAGTTGTTCAATGCAGGGTTAACGGAAGTTGGTAACAACTCCACGTAACGATCGAATTGACAGATGTGTTTCTCTGTTCATTTGCGAAAGAATACGGTCCGATAATCCCATGTGATGAAACACGACACCATACCGTCACTTACTAGCGTATAAAGGGCACCGATAAACGTCATTAGCATTTGTGTTTGCCCACTAATGGTAGTTCTGTTTATTCACGTAAATTGTCAGATGAAAATGTGCAATATCTGACATCCACAACGTATGAAGAAATTCACTGTCATTGTTTATTTTTGTTATCATTTGTTGACACAATCCTAATCGTAACCGGAAATCGTCCTTAAATTGTTGCACCATCTGTAGCTTGTAAACACGATATTCTAAATCTAGATGAAGAATTCTGTGGACACTATCCCATGACATTACAGTGAGTGCTGACTGCCTACGAACAGAGTGCCGTAGTCTCTGTAAGACAGAATGGCGTGCAACATCAGTATTTGCCGAAGAGCGCACACGTCTTGCTATTTCCTGTTGGTGTCTTCTTGAGGTCATATAGTTCATAGTTATCAATCCAAAATTTTATCGCGTGTTTTGACGAAATGGTGTCATGACGTCCAAAAAAATCTAAAGAAAGTATAAATAAAAGGTCAAAATTTCCTCTGGGTCACTTTCAAACTAGCATTGTTTTTATAAAACATTTTTATAGAAATCTTCCCATTCCATTTTTACGTGGTGTGGTACAGCAGATGTGTTCAGTTGAATTCTTGAATAACAGAACGTCTTGATTGCAAATATTTTTTATTACAATGACGCTTTACGCCCGGTTAGGGCATTGCCATTTTCAAATTAGCATCTTCAGATTGGCTTGTAGCTAAAAATTTTCGAAATAATGTCATGTAAATGTTGTAAGTTCCGTATTAGTATTTTCGTCTTTGTCAGATATCTGAAGATGCCCTAACCGGGCGAAACGCGTCATTCTAATAAAACATATTTGCAATCAAGACGTTCTGTTATTCAAGAAGAAAACATTTTTAAGGCTAACAGATGTTGTTGTCCATTCCATTAACCCATGATTACTGAAATAATGGACTGTTTATTCGCTGTCACGAACCTGCAGTGCTACCTGTGATATGACAGTAAATTCGATTTACAGTTTGTGATCCTTCAACCTCATCTACGTTATGACCCACATATTGCGCTGTAATTTGGGTTGCAAAACTCACTGTAAAGAAGAGAAACGATAAATGTATTATGTGCATTTCCAAATCCAACGATATGCTTTGAGGAGTGGAGTATTTCATTGTCAAGCACAATATGTTGTGTAATGATTAAGTTCATAATATGGTGCAAGATTAGTGGCTTTCAGAAGACAATGCGAGATGTGATGGATTTTCATTGTAAATTACACATTTATGCTTTCATAACTCCAACAGAAGCGTACAGCGCTCTGTCACAAGCAGAGATTTGGGCGTGCAGGGAGAGAATGGCACATGGCGTCCCTTGTGGGCATGGGTGGTTATGGTAAGACAAATGCTACAACATTGAATATGTAAATTATAGGTGAACACTGTAACAGTGAAATTTTATGAAATATGTAAGAATACCATCAGAGGTCCATCTGACAGTGAAGTAGCCATAAGGAGTACACTAGAAGCTGTAACTGAGAACTGGAGGGAAAGAACATAAGACAATAAGTGACATACAGGGTGTCCAGGAAAGGACTCCCTGATCTCAAAATGAAATATCTCGAAAACAAAGATCGATAGAGGAAAGCAGCAAACCGTGTGTTTATTGTGAAAGCTGTAAGACGTTTATACAGTAGTTCCAAATAATAGTTACAAAAGGTGCTAACAGATGGCGCTGTACGCTGTACAGCTCATATCAGCATACATAAGTGAAATAATTGTATGAAAACACACTTTGCAAACAATCACATCACAATGTTTTCAAAATGTTCACCATTGGCACTACAGAGGTGGCGCAAACGAAGAATGAAATTCGCCATCACATTTCGTACTGTCTCAACCTAAATGGATTCACATGCAACAGACATCGCCGATTCAAGCTCGTCCAGCGTGGCGGGATGCTTCGTGTAGACCTTGTCTTTCACTGTGCCCCACAAAATATAGGCACAGGGAGTCAAATCCGGCGAATATGGAGGCCAATCCATGCCTGCACCAGTAAATTTGGGATATTCCAAAGCAATGACTCGATTCCCGAAGTATTCCTCAAGAAAGCGAAACACTTGTTCGGTCCGATGTGGTCGGGCTCCATCTTGCATAAACCATTCAGCACCTGGTCGATCCTCTAACGCTTGCTGTGTGGCGACAAATTGTTCCAAAATTGCAACATAACGTGCACCAGTGACCGTTTCTCGAATGAAAAAAGGGCCAATAATACCTCCGCCACAGAATAAGGAGTATACAGAAAGGAAACTCCCACTGCAGTCTGTCGTCCAAAATTTAGTGCGCATGCGCGGAATCGGCCATCTTGAAAAGCAGTAAACGCGTGGTCTCTCCCTACTCTGTGGCGTGGTAATGCGCCGTCTTTGTTTGTTAATTGTGTATTTTAGCTGCCTGAATCGCATAAAAGTAAACAAGTATTTGGTGAAATGAAAAGAAAGAACTGTGTGTCAGTAGGTGTAGCTGTTCCGTTTTCATTAAGAGCAGCAATGAAAATAAAGGCGGCCGATGGTGTTCGGCACCTAATTGCCGCAGTAATTCTCATACAAATAAGGATATAAGCTTCTTCACCTTCCCAAAAGATGTTGAACGGTTAGTGAATGTCGCTATATGTGTGGCAAAAGTTAAATGTTACCAGTTTCGAATGAGAACAATGTGTGCATAATTATTGAAAGTAGCCTTGCTTCTTCACTTGACGATAACTCGCTGTTGCTGTAGCAGTTCAACAGCTTCGAAATGTTAAAGTACATTTATATTTTGTAATTATAAGTTTAACGTCGTAGGGAATAATATAAAATGAAAGACACAGAACAGTGCGTAAGTAGCGGGACTTCAACATTTTGCGCGTGCGTTCCCTTTTCCGGTTGCCCACATAGGCGAGATATTTCAGGAATTTTTAAGGCTCATCTACCTGCTCACCTTCACATAGATGCAAACGGTAAAATTTTACTAACGGCAACGGAGGCGTAGCGTGCTAATGTTAACGACTGTTGATCCTCTTACAAGGGGAGGTCGGCAATCGGGACTCGCCTATTTCGCCCAAACTGCGTGTGCAGAAGGAGATAGGTCTCCCTATAACGTGCCTGAAATATTTCGTCTGAGTGGGCCTTAGGAAAGGAAAAAATGCCCTAGAAAATTTTTCCAATAGTACTGTCCTTTTTATTTTATTTTATTTTATTTTTATTTATTTATTTATATTAGCCCATTACGCTACGCCGTTTATTCACGAACAGAGCGCTGAATGACATGTACAGTGCTATCGAAAAACTTTCGAGAGCATTTCCTCCTTTCCTAAGGCCTACTAAGGCCAAATATTTCTGGCACGTTATGTGGAGACCCACCTCCTTCTACACACGTAACTTGGGCGCAATCGGCGGGTCCCGATTGCCGACCTCCCCTTGTTACGATATTCAAACAAATGGAATAATCTTGCTGTTCTAGCTCTATGGCTGACTGTTTCTTGTATCTACCTTTCTCTGGTCGGTAAAGTAATTGTCCTCGTAAAACGAATATTGTGTTGCCAACATTAAACCATTACTCCTCCACTGTCTTAAGTAAAACTAAACCAGTCAAATCGATGACACTCATCCTGCCTCCTCCCCTTGTTCTACGCTGTGTAGACAGGTAAAATTTTACTTGTGGCAATGGAGGCGTAGTGTGCTAATGTTGGCAACGAATGCTCTTTGGATACTGGAACAAATAGATTAAGGGGAATAAATATTTTATGCTGTTCCTGCTCTATGGTTGACAGATTTTTCTATATGCCCTTCTCCGATCAGTAAATTTATTATCCTCCTAAAGCAAATACAACACTACATCACTGCCATAAGTAAAATATAACATATAGGTATGTTTTAAAGGCAATATTTATTTCCAATGCTAAGAAACGGACTGTGAATTCAAGGAGAGCTGATTTACTTAAAAATGTATTTTCCAGTATTTAGTAAAACATTTGTCAGAGTGAGAATTTTCTATTTCTTGAAGTTCACAAACAGAGACTTGAAATATAAAACCAAAATTGAAAAAAAAAAAAAATTTCAAACAGTTATAAAAGTGACCCATCTGTGACGTACAAATGGTGTGTAATGCATATTGACAAGGAAGATAAGAGGAAAATGATAAACACTTTTTTCCTTTGCTATAATTCAAACAATGTGTGCCACAATATGACAAGTACAGAGTAAGTGTGCTATGTAGTTTTATGCTTCCGCTACCTGTCCTTCATTTATGTGTAATTTAACAGTTTTATATATGCCCAGACGTCATTACTTCTGTGTAATCACGTTTTACTGCTAAGTCTGACTCAATATTTTGTGCAAATTTGTTGAAAATGTTTGTTAAGCTTATGGGACTTAACTACGGGGTCATCAGTCCCTAAACTTACAAACTACTTATGAACTACTTACGAACTAGGACGGCACAAATATCCATGCCCGAGGGGGGATTCGAACCCCCGACCGTAGTGGCCGTGCTGACCGTGACTGGAGCGCCTCAGTCACCTCGGCCACCGCGGCCGGCTTGTGCAAAAATTTATTCGTATCAAATAAAACCTGGCAGTTGCAAAGTCACTTTCTTGTTTATAACTAATTTCCCAAACATAACTTCGCATTACTTGGGATATTTCTGGAGATAAGCACCAAATAAAACTCTTTGATTCCATCGTACATTTTCGTAGTTGTATTAAAATTTAGGCCTACTTTTTTTTTCGTTGGATTACAATTAGGTGCAAGAACAGGGCGCAAAATAGAGGAGAGCATAATGAAAAGCCGTTTCCTTTCTTAAAAGTCGGTGAGGTTAGCTGCAATTCGTAAAAAGTCCATTTCCAGGCAAAGTACTAAGTGGCTATAGTTCCGCGTTTACTGCTTTTCAATATGGCGTCGAGCGCAACGCTTGGTAACACACAGATCAAAGGCGCCGCCTCCAGCTTTCCGTTCTGTATGTTCCCTATTCTGTGCCTCCGCTGCACACTGCAGCCCACACAGTAACTTTGGGAGAATACAGGGGGTTTCGCTTCACATCAATATGGCTTTTCGGAACCCCAAAATCGCCAGTTTCTGGTTATTCACGTATCCATTCAGGTGGAAGTGTGCTTCATCTGTAAACCATATGCAACCAACATCAAATATTTCACTGTCAATCATTGTGAGCATCTGATTAGCAAAGGCAACCCTTTGTTGCACAGCTCGTACGGTTATAGCCTGGTGCGTTTGAATTTTGAATGGAAACATGTGCTGGAACGCTTCAAACCAGTCTCAGGTGCAATTCTACGGACGGATGACATGGGATTTCGCTGAATAATTCCAGCAATTGTGGCGATATTTTCAGGCTTAACTGCGGTTTGCTTGTGGCCAACATGCCCCACTAGATCATCAGTTACGCTGCCTCTTCGTTGAAATTTTGCTAAGAGCGTACGAATGGTTTTCGAATCGGGTCCTTTTGTAACATTAAATCGTGCTTGAAAACTTCGCCTTGTTGCCGTAGGACTCTCTTCTAACCTGTGGTACTCTAGCACCAGAAAAACGCGTTGTTCAATGGAGTACATGGTTTTAATCTCTTCCATCGGTACGCTAACCTCCTTCCACGTTTCAATAGTGGAACTGATCGCTCTGGGCTTCGGATCACTATTTATACTAGACATTACGTATAGCGATTACAGCGGCATCTGTTAGCAGCTTTTGTAACTATTATTTCAAACTGCTGTATAAACTTCTTACAGCTCTCACAATGAACGTACCGTTTACTGGATTCCTCTATAGATCTTTGTTTTCGAGTTATTTAATTTTGAAGTCAGGGAGTCCTTTTCTGGACACCCTGTATTTACTTGTGATCATATCCTATGCAGAATTCAAATGGGAGTAGGAGACATATTAACAGACGAAGTGCACAACAGAGCAGAAGATGACACGATTTTGAGATGACACAGGAAATGCAGTGCAAGATGCACAGCGTGTCGAGAGGACGGCGACAGCCAGCACACATAATCAGATACTCTAATGTGAAGCGTATGCTGCTGAGGTTTTTATTCTACTCTTCCAACTATTTATAGTGCACAATGGGCCTGACTTATTTGTACCCACGGCTCTTGTAAGGAAGACATCAATAGCATGTTATGCAGAAGTCAGAAGGATGCTCCTCGCCTACCTACAATTGGTGAAACTTTATCACTTATGTAAAAATAGACGTAAATGGCATCTCCTGTAAGAACAAAATGTTAAAATTAACAAAGTGTAACCAGTAAGGATCACTTCAGGTAGTAAAGTGATGTCGCTAGTTACTGAAATGAAAATCTGATTGTGAATACTTCTTTAATTATTTAACGTTTTTAGAAAACTCAAATTTATAAAAACAATAAATAGATATTTTAATCTCCGAGTTCCATATAGGTCGACAGAATAGATAAAACGTATAAGAAATTTCAAAATAAAATAAAGTTGGTAGAATGGCTGAACAACCACGCCTATTTTTCTTCAAAATTAATTCAATTTCGTCAGTTTACGTTCAAGGCTGTCGCAGAGTCTTAAACGTTATGCAATGGTAAAAAAAATGTATTTGTTATTGCTGTTAGGGGATGGGTGGAGTTCGCCTAAAGCGTTCGCACAAGCCGGCCGCGGTGGCCGAGGGGACTGCGGCGCTTCAGTCCCGGTCTGCACGGCCACTACGGTCGGGGTTTAGAATCTGCCCTCGGGCATGGATATTTGTGCCGTCCTTAGGATAAGCTAGTTGATAAGTAGTTTGTAAGTTTAGGGACTGATGACCCCATAGTTACGTACCATAAGCTATACCAACATTTCAAACATTTGAAGTATTCAAACAGAACGAAAAGAAATTATAATGTTACAGCAGGATTCGAAATAAGTGACTTACGTTCACTAAACTTACTACGCTACTAAATGAGCTATGATAAATATTTGGTAGTGTAATATGTATTTATAACCGTTGTAAAGACTGTTTTCTCGAGAATTTTTGAGATCTTTATCGAATGGCTTTATTTTAAGTATGAACTTTATGCACCATAAATATTAAGTAAGAATCGTGTCAATGCAGACTAACGAATCGCGAAAGAATCGTAAACGAATAGCTTTTGATCCGTGTGTAATACAAGGAAATTTCTTTTTATACTTTCAAACTATGAGCAGTTTAGTGATGGACAATGTACGTTTTGTTGGGTTCTGTTCCACAATCTGCCCTTTTTGATTTTCTCTTCATTTGTTTTCTCGTTCCACGTTTCATTTTCTATACAACAGTCACACATTCACTCACTATAATACTCTACATTTTAGCACAACAATGATTTTACGCCTGACTTCCTAACAGACAGAATTATAAACGTTTATACACAACAATTCTGTAATACTGAAAACGTATATTAACTGATCATTGTTGGTCAGTTAAATGGTTTCGCTTTAGTCCACAAGTCTTACATTGCAGCCAACATAGCTTAATAAAACAAAATAAAGGCAACTGTTGGACTTAATGCAGTAATGATTCAATCATACTAGAGGACGAAATGCTATTTGTTACATCTACTACTTTTAAGGGCTCTTTTTGAAGGTGTTAAAGTGCGTTTTGACACAATCTGATTGCAGGAGTGTGTATAGCGGGTAATAAAATACCGGATTCCATATCAAACTCAATTTTGTCCATCAGTGGACATAATGCGTTTTTAAAAGCTGCTCCTCAATCGTTCATGCAAATGATATAATAGGGCTACTCAAAGAGTTGAATGAGAAAAGGGACAGTCAAATACGAAATACAGTAGAAATTTAATTTGCAAATGTAAAAACTTAACATGAAACAGAATAGTCAAATTCTTTGAAAAAAAATTGTCAAAATCAAACTTAAGATTCGCTTAGAAGCATCAACATCATTTAAGTAGAATGAAAACAGAAGTAAATAAATAATAGAAAGCATGTCAACATTGTATTAAAAGTAAGGCGTTGGTTGAATCTCAGGAAGCAAGAATAACATACTTAAAGTCTAATGCGGTGAAAGTAATCAATGAAGTAAATGACAGGTTTGTAGCCTTTCCCCAATGTTATTCAATTTGTACATTGAGCAAGCTATAAAGGAAAGCAAGGAGAAATTTGGAGAAGGAATTAAAGTTCAGGGTGAACAATTAAAAACATTGCGTTTTGCCGACGACATAGTAATTCTGTCAGATACAGCAAAGGACCTGTAAGAGCAATTGAACGGAATGGACAGTGTGCTGAAAGGTGCATATAAGAAGAACATTAACAAGAGTAAAACAAGGGTAATGGAGTGCAGTCTAAGAAAATCAGGTGATTCTGAAGGAATTAGATTAGGTAACGAAACAATAAAGGAGGTAGTTGAGTTTTGTTACTTGGGCAGTAAAATAACAAATGATGGTCGCAGTACAGAGGATATAAAATGCAGAATGGCAATGGGTAGAAAGGCGTTCTTGAAAAAGAGAAATTTGTTAACAGCGAATATTGATTTAAGCATAAGGAAGTCCTTTCTGAAGTCATTTGTATGGAGTGTTGCCTTGTATGGGAGTGAAACATGGACGATAAACAGTGTGGACAGAAAGAGGATAGAGGCTTTTGAAATGTGGTGCTACAGAAGAATGCTGAAGATTAGGTGGGTGGATCGCGTAACTAATGAGGAGGTACTGAACAGAATTGGGGAGAAAAGAAATTTATGGCATACCTTGACTAAAAGAAGGGATAGATTGGTAGGACACATTCTTAGACATCAAGGAATTATGAATTTAGCGTTGGAGGGAAGTGTGTGGGGTAAAAACCGCAGAGGAAGACCAAGAGATGGATACAGTAAGCAGATTCAGACAGATGTAGGTTGCCGTTCTTATGTGGAGATGAAGAGGCTTGCTCAGGATAGGGTATTGTGAAGACCATAACCAACCAACCAAGCACTGGAAAGACAACTGTAGTGCTTAGGGTCAAAATACTGACAACTGGATTAGCAGTTCGGTGTCGATAGGTAAAAGTGTGGATGATATAGTTATTGAAAGTCGTCGGCTTATATAAAATGCGCACTGAAGACCAGCGGTGACTTTGACACTATAATAGCAAAGAGGTTATATACAGCGAAACGTATTGCACATTCTTCAGTTGTTTTTCTGCAGCAAGCGTACGAATAAAGAAAAATAATTGCATATTGCAGTTTGAAAAGTAATACTACCAAGAAAGATGCCAAAGCGTAGGAAAGAAATTTCGCGTTCTCGGTTCGTTTCTAAAGGTCAGAAATTGTTGTTGTTGTTGTTGTGGTCTTCAGTCCGCAGACTGGTTTGATGCAGCTCTCCACGCTACCCTGTCCTGTGCAAGTACCTTCATCTGAGAATACGTTCGGCAACCTACATCCTTTTGAATCTGATTACTGTATTCGTCCCTCGGTCTCCATCTACGATTTTTCCCCACACACATCCTTTTAATGCTAAGATGACAATTCCGTGATGTCTCAGAATGTGTCCAACCAATATATCTCTTCTCTTAGGATATGCCAGAAACTCCTTTTCTCCCCAATTCGGTTAAGCACATCCTCATCTACCTATCTAATTTTCATCATTCGTCTGTAGCACCACATTTCGAACGCTTCTATCATCTTTTTGTCTGAACTCCTTATTGTCCACGTTTCACTCCCATACTATGCTACACTCCAGACAAATGCTTTCAGAAAGGACTTCTTAACATTTTAATTAATATTAGATGTTAACAAGTTTCGAAATAAAGTCAGAGAACGGCCTCGAAAAGTGAATCTACGGACGATAGAAACCTGAAATTTGTAGATGTTGTTTATCTTACACTGTAGGCATCATCGATTTATCGATATTCCCATCCCTAAGGGGGTGAAATAGGGGATGAACGGTTTTTTGAAACTACGTTGCTGTTCAGGCAATTTTGAAGAAGAAATACAAAACTTCCGAGTTAGATTTCTGATTGGCATTTTAAAAAACACGTGTTTCGATACTTTTGGAAATTCGACCATTGAGCGGGTGAAATAAGGAAAAATCTTTTAAGGGTGCTACTAAGACTATTTTGATGCTAGAAATGTGAAAATTTGGGTTTCGAACCATGGTTATAATTTTTAATAAATGCGTTTCGGGATGTTTTGAATTCTGCCAATAATGGTGCAGTAGGGATTGGCAAGTTGTATCAAAGTGCTTGATTAGGAAAGCATTTTTAAAGCTAAATCTATGAAAATTTATATTTAGAAGTAGAAACAACCAATGCAAACCACACAGTATACGCGTGCGAAGAAGCGGGAATTTAGCTAGTAGGTATTTAAAAAAGAAGAAGGTCAACACAATTGTGCAGCCACTGAATTAGTCTGACGCATTAACAGATTCCAGTACAAACTTAACAGGATGGTGGAGAAACTGTCGAGGAAATGAGGTTTTCTAGAATGAAGCAGGACTGTGGCAGAGTTAGTGAGAGACAGGAACAAACATAGAAGGCAGGCTAAATATAGGAAACCAAATCAGAACCAGTTTCAATACAATAATCTTAATGATATAGAATAATGGGTGAATTTTGCAGAGATAAAGAAAGAGGAGGATTCGAGAGGTCACTAAAACGGTAATCATTATCAAAACAATGCATAGGGAGAGTAACCTAAGGGTAACCGACAGGACGATCACGTACGTCCTATCGCAAACGACAGTGAACAATGGACCGCTCCAAATGAACTCCGTGAATCTGCCACAGAGAAAACAACCCAATCGTCTCGGGAAATTAATACGAACACATGAGGTGACCAGGGAAAAACCGACATGGAAGTTTAATAATGAAATTGATTGATTGATTTGATTTGATTTTTTCAGGGAAGCGAAACAGTCTTGGTTCAATCGGCCACTGCCCGCACCGAAACTAAGTTTATTTTGCGGTATCGCTCGCTGTATATCTAGTAAAGCCAACCAATGCTCTTGAGCAGTGCAAGGAGTCCCTTTACCAGTTCTTTATTAGACACAATTTCTTCGGGTCTGGTTGTCCCAAATGTTCTGTGCCTTTTACTCTCCAGTGCAATGCATTCGAAGATTAGATGTGATGCAGTTTCATCACCGTCATCGCAGATCCTACATTTAGGGTCCTCTTCTGTTATTCCCATTGTATGTAGGTGTTTTGCCTGTCAGTAATCCAACCATGAGTCTAATCTCTCTCCTGTTCAGTCCCAGGATTGCAGAGCTGCTTTTAAAACATGGCTTTGGCATCATTACCTTGCCATGTTTTTGTTGACAGACTTTGGTCCAATATTCTACGTGCTGTCTTCTGAGCCAGTTACGTAGCTCCAATGTGATCATTGCCTTGATGATTGTCAGGACAGGTTCCGGTCCAATAAATGGAGTCTCTGCCCCCATCCTGGATAATCTGTCGGCATGTTCGTTGCCACTGATCCCCGAGTGGCCAGGGACCCACAATAGGTTTACTCTATTGCTTTCCCCTAGCTCCACCAGAACCCTGTGACATTTTGCAACAATTTTAGACGTTGTTGAAGGAGCTGCCAGTGATCTCAGGGCTGCCTGGCTGTCTGAATAGATATAGATGCTACGATCTTTGTAGCACCTACGCAAATTCTTCTCCATGTACGCCCTGATGGCAGTGATTTCGGCCTGGAATACTGAGGCCAGTTTCCATAGAGAGATGACGCCCTCCAGTCTTGGCTGCACCCCGTATAACCCGGCCCAATAATAATGAGATCAGTAGCATAAGATTAATACGAAAACAAGAGATGACCAGCGAAAAACAGACTTGAAAGTTTAATAGTCAGATAAGGTAATATTAGCAATGAAGTGAAGCATCAAGACATTTACTGCGGTAAAATGATGCACCATAAGAAAATACAGATGTAGTAATTAAAGAAAAACTTGATGTCAGGTTACACATAGAAGAACAGCGTCGTAGTGACGAGAGGGATGAACACAGAAATTACAGATAATAGAGAAGTAAAACATCAAAGAGGGCCGCGGCGGACTGGCCGAGCGCATTGAGGCGCTATGCTCCGATATGCTCCGATGCATGAGGTCTTTCCCGTCGGGGGTTCGCATTCTCCCTCGGGCACGTATGTTTGTGTTGTCTTTAGCATAAGTTAGTTTGTAAGTTTAGGGACTGATGACCTCGCCGTTACGTCCCATAAGTTTAGAAAAAACTTGAACATTTTTTGAACATCAGGTAGGTAACGTCTGTTGACGGTGATAATCTCAGAGGTTTCCTAACAATACAAAATATGTGGATGACGAGCACAGGATACCTAGTTCCTGGTGACGTTACTTCCTTCGCGCTTTATGTACTATCAAGCAACCATTTACTACCCTTGTTATTCTATTGCAACAGATTACTCGATGCAAAAAATCTGTTCATCATCTTCATCATCATTAGAGACGAATTATGCCTTTCAGCGTTCAGTCTGCAGCATAGTACCTCTAATAAAATTTCTCCATGATCCCCTATTCAATGCTAACATTGATGCCTCGTCTGATGTTATGCCCTTTACTACAAAATAATTCTTCACCTAATCTAAGTACTTTCTTCTTGGTCTACCTCGACTCCTCTTACCCTCCGCTGCTGAGCTCATGAGTCTCTTAGGTGATCTTGTTTTTCCCATGCGTGTAACATGACCCCACCATCTCAGTATGTTCGCTCTAATTGCTTCATCTATGGTGTTCATTCCCAGCTTTTCTTTGATTTCCTCATTATGCGCACCCTCCTGCCATTGTTCCCATCTATTGGTACCTGCAATCATTCTTGTTACTTTCATATCTGTAACCTCTATCTTATGAATAAGTAACCTGTATCCACCCAACTTTCACTCCCATACAACAAAGTTGGTCGAAAGATAGAGCGGTGCACTGCTAACTTAGTCTTGGTACTGACTTCCTTCTTGCAGATGAGAGTAGATCTTAGCTGAGCACTCACTGCATTAGCTTTGCTGCACCTCGATTCCAGTTCTTTCACTATGTTGCCATCCTGTGAGAAAATACATCCAAGGTACTTGAAACTGTCTACCAGTTACAACTTTGTTCCTCGTATTTGGCACTCAGTCTGTTTAAATCTCTTTTCCACAGACATTACTTTCGATTTGGAGATGCTGATCTTCATATTATAATCCTTGCACCTCCAATCCAGCTCTGAAATATTAGTTTGCAACCTTTCAATTTAATCGGCCATTACAACTAAGTCAACCACATATGCGAGACTGTTTATTTTGTTTTCACCTACTTTAATCCCGCCCTGCCAGTCTACTGTTTTCAACATATGATCCATGAATAGTATGAACAACAGTGGTGACAGGTTACAGCCTTGTCTTACCCCTGAAACTACCCTGAACCCTGAGCTTAATTTGCCATCTACTCTAACTGCTGCCTAACTGTCGTCGTAAAGCCCTTTAACTGTCTGCAGAAGTTTGCCTCGTATGCCATAATCTTGTAGAATTGACAGTAGCTTCCTCCTAGGAACACGGTCATAAGCCTTTTCTAGATCTATGAAACATAGATACAATTCCCTGTTCCACTCATAGCACTTTTCCATTACCTGCCGCAAGCTAAAGATCTGGTCTTGACAGCCTCTAAGAGGCCTAAACCCACACCGAACAAAAAATGTTCAAATGTTTGTAAATCTAAGAGACTAACCTGCTGTGGTTATCAGTCCCTAGGCTTACAAAATACTTGAAATAAGTTAAAATAACTTACGCTAAGCACAACACACACACACACACACACACACACACACACACACACACACACACACACACACACAAAAATGTCCTAGGGAGGACTCGAACGACCGACGGAGAGCAATCGCGCGCTTCGCGGCAAGGCGCCTATGATCCTTTTCAGGTTTTTGTATCCACACTGTATCTGTGTACTGATTTAAATACAAACGTTACGCACCCACTATATTCAGAAACGTGACTTATGCTACCGATAGATGAGGCATCGGCAAGTTTTTTACGCCTTTTGACAATTCGAAGGACCCGGTTTTTCGAATTGTTAACGTACTTCAAGTTGGTATGCGTTTATGGCATACGCAGACCATCGGTACTTCATTAATGTTTGTATAACTGCTGCCCGAGATTTTTGTACTTGAAGAAGCGATCGTTGTACAGGGTGACACAAAAACGGGAAAATTCCACAATGCACTAAAACTAGAGGTGAAGAAGGAAAGAAATTTAATCCAAAATGTTTCAAGTTTGCTATTTACGAAACATTGACTCCATTTACCAGTTTTCATAAGTTTTTTAGTAGATGGAAACGAAATAGACTGCATACGATTGTGTAGCTACCTTCTCTCCTTAAAGCTTCTGTGAGCGACATTCGTGATAAGTTCAAAGAGAAAACTGGTAAAAATTTCATCTACCTTTCAATCACCTGAGACGTTCTTCTCTTACAATATTTCCCTGTTAAGGGTTTAATGAACGTAGTCTGTCACTGTGTCATTAACAATGGGTGGATTTTTTTAATTTTGTTGGGCTCGCATATCTGCAAGTTTACAATAAGAAAATCTATGCAGCTGTAATGAGCCTGCACTCCAGTTCATTATCTTGTACATTTGTTGGTTCTCCCATCTTTCAGCAGCTGTGCACGAATCTGTTTTCTCCAAAGACATCATTGTAGCATTTATAGAATTTAGAAAGGCGTTTGATTCGGTTGATAAGCAACACTAGATAAAGTGATCCGAGAATTTGGAATTAAATCTAAATTAGCAAACCTTATTCACGAAACACTCACAGACACCAAATCAAAAGTAAAGCTCCAGGGTGAAATTTCCAAGGCATTCAGCATCAAAACAGGTGTAAGGCAAGGTGACGGTCTGTCTCCACTCCTCTTCAACTGCGTCCTAGAGAAAATAGTAAGAGAATGGAAACAAAAACTAAAAGATCATAAGCTACCACCAATCAGACTGGGGACTAAACACAAAGGTATTGAAATTCACTGTCTAGCATTTGCGGATGATTTTGCCATTCTTTCTGAAAACCTAACAAATGCAATCCAAATCAATCTCCTAGAAGAAATAGCTAACAAAGCAGGTTTAAGGATTTCTGTAGAGAAAACAAAATTTATGACAAACATAAAAATGCACCAGAAATACTACTAACAGATATTGGGCTGATAAAGAGGGTAAATAAATTTAAATATTTGGGAGAAATTATTCAGGAAACTGGCTTAGAAAAATTTGCTGTGGAGAGAGCATATGGTATAACCAGGAACATTTGCAACAAAAGGTTTCTGTCTAAAAATCTGAAAATACAGCACTACAACACATTAGTAAAGCCAGAATGTCTTTATGCAAGTGAAAATTTAGTACTAAATTACAAATTACATAAACTTGAATTCGTAGAAAGAAAAATCATTCGAAAAATACTTGGTCCACCAAGAAATACAGAGATATGGAAACTAAAAAGTAATGTAGAACTTTATCGCAACATAGAAAACATAACCGAAACACTATAGAAGAGGCGACTGCTATTTTTTGAACATTTATACCGAATGAACAGTAACAGGTTAACCAAACATTTTTAAATATCTCTGGGACAAGAAGTCAACAATAGCATGGATTCAAAAAGTTAGGAAAGATTTGGCAAGAAACAATATAAGTGAAAAAGATGCAACAGAAAGAGAAACTTTTAAGATGACAGTGTTAAAAAAGGGAAGGATTCCAAGACAGGGGGAGAAGAAGTAAAGGGGTCTGAGGAGAGAAAAGGATGCACAGTGAAAAGATGAAAGAATACTGGAGGAAAAAGAAAGAACAAAGGAGCAAACATTGAAATTGGTGCGTGGTCCTTAGATGGCCGAAACGAAGAAAGAATGAAAGAAGAAGAAAAGGATTGTGAAGGAATCGATTTTCGCCATATCGATATAAACAAACACATACCTCAGTTCGATGGATACTTCACTACATTTCTTGAGCTTAAAAAGAAAATAACATCACTGTTATCAACTGCCTCGTTTCTAGTAAGTCGATAGCTTTTATCGTCGTCGCCGTAAGCCAAGACAGAGTTTTGAAAGCAACGGAACATGATATCGGCGCACCTAACAAAAAGAGTTTCCTCTCTGCCAGCGATCTTAGAGCGGCGCACACAGGAACTTAGAATGACAGGAGGAAGTAAGGCGACGCGAGAGCGAAAATGGTGGCGAGGTATTCGCTGACAGTGCTTCCAAGGCTGTTCTTTCACTTATGCTTGTCGCTCACATTTCTCACCTCCCTGACGAACATTTAATTTCTATTTTTCCTCACTGTAGTACTGATATCATTTTAGCAGATCATCTTTATTTTGTTCGTCAACAATGAGGGGAAGTGTGGTACCTTAATAAAAGAATAATTAGGAAGACGCTATATTTCCTGTTTAGTGATTGACTTTAGATTGCCTTGAAGGGATGAACACTGGTGTTGCCATAAGTAGTTTGTGCTATTTTCTATTTTTGTTGTTCTGCTTTCTGCAGTATCTGTAAATATATTCAGTTCTACTGATTTACATCTTCATCCATATTTCCGCAAGTCACCTGATGGTGTGCGGTGGAGGGTGGTTTCTGTACCACTGGCGCTTACTCATTTTCCTGATCCAGTCGCCAATGATTCACGGAAAAATCGATTGCTGACATGTCTCCATGTGCCCTATAATCTATGTAATTTTATCTTTGCAGTGAAGTTTCATTTGTTCCTTAGCGTTTTTCTACTTCGGTTGCTAAACTACAGTAGATCTTACCAATCTCTCATGTGGTGTCGTACAAATCTGAAGTACGCGCCACGTACTTTCGCCGCGCGCCGCCATGCATGCATGGTGCAGCGTTCTTATGACATCAGCCACGAGCGCCCTCTGCTGCAACTCCGCCCGTGGCCACCACTAAACTGGATCGGTCACTTGGCAAGAAGACAAGCACTACAACAGACTCATCAGCAGGCAGGCCTCTACCTAGCTAAACTATGTATCTGCATTTCACTAGTCTTCAGTTAACAAAGTCAACTATTGTACTATGTCTACGAAATATATATCTTGTTCTAATCTAGATTAGTGTTTCTAGTTTCTGCTCTCCCACTGGCTGGTCACCTCAGACTCTGTACCCACATGCGCATGCATCCTATTTTCCTGTGTCGGTCTCTCTCTACTCGGCCACCGACACCTAGAACAATTTTGTTCTAATTTTCTTGTATGTGCATCGCCTAATCGGTCAGCATGGCCACTACTCCGAACCCAAACTTAATGGACATTATTCAGTTACAGATGGCCAAATCACTCAACTACTTCAAGCGGTGACCCAGTTGGCGGCAACTCAACAACAGCCGTCGCATCAGACACCCACATCTGCCGCTGCGCCGCTTACCACGTTTCGCCAGTACAACGAACGTGAGGAAGAATGGAGCGATTACTTGGCGCAATTTCAATACCTAGTCGAGGCTCATCAGCTTACAGGTCAGAGAGTCAAGCACCTTTTATTATCAGTTGTGGGCACCACGACCTTCATGTTACTGCAGAAACTTTTCCCCCACGCATCTCCTCGTTATCTTTGAGCAACTCATAGCTGTCCTGAATGCTCATTATGAGAGAAAAGTTCTCGTACTTGCTGCGCGGTACCGATTTTTCAGACTAAAAAATCCTCGGACCAGTCCCACAAGCAATGGATCACAGAGTTGAAGGGCTTAACCCGCAGATGTAAATTTACTTGCTCTTGTGGACTTTCTTATACCGACATTATGTTGAGAGATGCGATCACACAGAACATCCAGGACCCCAGAATTAGGGCAGCAATTCTAAAACAATGTGACCCTTCATTCGACAGTGTACTGCAG
This sequence comes from Locusta migratoria, assembly GCA_026315105.1. Lineage (NCBI taxonomy): Eukaryota > Metazoa > Arthropoda > Insecta > Orthoptera > Acrididae > Locusta > Locusta migratoria. The sequence goes on along the minus strand of CM048746.1, from coordinate 665,868,485 downwards.
CTTATTGAAGTGCATGATACCGTTGACTTAGCAGATGCAGAAATGCAAAGCCACAGTGTTAACTCAGTGCGCCGCAATGGACGCTTTCCTAGTCACAGATCTCAGTCTAGCCCTAGTGATCCTTACAATTCTACCGGCCTTGCTAAACAGTCAGTGAACAGTAGCCAGTGTGAAAGTGCGACACACAGGTCGCCCCATCGAGTTAGAAAAAGTAATGTGAATAATGGGTGTGAACGCTGTTTCCAGAAAAATGTCCGTAAGTCTTGCCCCCAGTGTGTATCTCGCCACAAGCGTGCGCAGGGCCCTAGTCGCAACGCCATCTGTTATCAATGTGGAAAATCAGGACATGTACAGACAGTGTGTATGCAGAATAAAAATTCAAAGAACGGCACCGTTAGGAACAGTGCTTCGCAGAGTTCGAGAACAATTCGTGCTGTCAATGTCATACACGCTGTGGATTTGGGCAGTGTTTCTCCTGAGTCTCAAATTTAAGAAAGTTCTTCTGTGCCTACTGCAAAACTATGTAGTGAGCCAGGTCGCAAGCACTGTCGAGCGTGTAATCCTGTAGTGAATCTAGTGCCTTCTGGTACTTCTCCTTGTAAACGTGCCCAGTAATGTGTAGCTTGAGACAGTAGACTTAGTGTAGCTACTCAAAGTAATTTTAGTGCAGTAGCTGGTGAATCTGTGGTAGCTTTGCACGCTTGCGCTGAAGCCGATCCGGCGGTAGTGCCATCTAGAGACAGTGTTATCTGCTGTGTGCCGATTCTGCATCGCTTTCTTCCATACGCAGCCCACACATGTGCAAGTGCAGCAAACAAATTGTGTCAGATGTTGCCCACATTTGCGCACCTGTCGAGCGCTACAAGCAAGAAGTTTTGTGACTCTTTCCATAGAAAATAAGACTGTGCAATTTCAGCTTGATACTGGTTCCGCTGTCACATTAATGAATAATGACACTTATAAACTTCTGGGTTCGCCAAAATTGTCACCGTCTCAGCAAGTGCTAACAGCATATACAGGTCAAAATATTCCCGTGCTGGGAACGTGTAGCCTGCCTGCCTCTTACAAAACTGTCGCTTTTGTTGTTCTTCAGGCCAAATCTACACAGAACATTTTTGGACTAGATGCATTCGACTTATTTGGCTTATCAATTCAAAGAGATGTGCTTCAAATTTCGTCAGTAGTGCCTCAGGACAAAATCAACGCATTGTGTGAAAAATATAGTGACTTGTTTTCGCTGGAACTGGGTTGCGCAAAAGTCTGTGTGGCACATGTAACTTTAAAAGAATCTGCAGTACCAAAATTTTGTAAAGCTAGGCCAGTACCTATCGCCCTTCGTGATGACGTTGCTGAGGAACTTAAATGTTAGCAGGATAATGGGGTGATTTCTCCTGTTTCTGCGAGTCAGTGGGTCTCGCCTTTAGTAACTATAATCAAGCCAACAGGAAAACTTCGTCTCTCTGCAGACTTCAAATCAACAATGAACCGTCAAACAATTGTAGACCTGAGGAACTAATGGACAAATTAGGACAGTCTCGTTTCTTTTCTAAGACTGATTTAGCAGAGGCATACTTAAAGATTCCGCTCGATGATGAGTCAAAAAAGTTTTTCGTCATTAATACTCACATGGGCCTTTTTCAATTTCAACGCCTACCCTTTGGCAGTTCTTCCGCCCCCGCTATTTTTCAGCGTTTTTTGGAACAGCTGACAGTTTCTGTATTGTGCTGTTCGAACTATTTAGATGACATTGTGGTCTAGGGACGCACAGTTGAAGACCATTTATCAAACCAGGAGTGTCTTTTCAAAGTTTTGACTGCAGCAGGTCTACGTTGCAATAAAGCAAAGTGTTCGTTTTTCCAGACTGAAACAGAGTACCTAGGCTATGTGATTAATGCCCAAGGAATCTATCCCTTACAGTCATATCTTCAAGCAATCAAATACTTGCCTCCTCCTAAGAATGTGCACGAATTGCAAGCAGTAATGGGAAAGCTTAACTATAATTTCAGATTTATTCCCAATGCCTCTCAGATTGCAGCTCCACTGCATCGCTTACATCGCTTATGTAGGAAGAATGTTCTTTTTGTATGGTCTAAAGATTGCCAAGTTGCTTTTGACAAATTAAAGTCTGCACTACTCAGTGATGCATGTTTGATTCCCTTTGACCCTCAGAAGCCCGTAGTGCTAGCAGTGGATGCTTCGTCTTACGGTTTGGGTGCAGTATTGTCACATCGTATTGGATCTCACGATCGTCCTATTGTCTTTGCATCCAAGCTACTGACGCCAACGCAATAAAATTACTGTCAGATAGAAAAGGGGGCCTTAGCAATAATTTACGGCGTCACAAAGTTTCATCATTATCTCTATGGTAGAAAATTCTATTTGTTGACAGACCACAAGCCTCTCACGTCGTTGTTCTCACCCACAAAGCCAATTTCGCCACGAACGCCACAAAAGGTTCAGAGATGGTCCTTGATATTGTCTAATTATCAGTATGAGATTTTGTACCGACCTACCGCTAAACACACCAACGCGGACACACTTTCCCGACTTCCGGTTGGCCAGGATGTGTCGTTTGATTATTCAGAAAGGGCATGTTGCCAGATAGACTCCAGAGATGCTTCCTCTGTCGCAGACTTCCCTTTGAACTCTCGTCGGGTTGCACAGGAAACAGCTGCGGATGCAGACCTAAGTGTGGTAGCACGTTTTGTTCGCTCAGGGTGGCCTGCCAGAGCCAAAGACATTGATCGGCCTCTGGTTCGACGTTATTTTGCACAACGTCATGCATTATCTTTAAGTCAGGGTGTACTGTTGTTGCATACCGACAACGACCAAGCAAGAGTGATTGTTCCTCGTTCCCTGCAACGTGAAGTGTTACGCCTCCTGCATCAAGGACATTGGGGTATTGTTAGGACAAAGCAACTGGCCAGACGTCATTGTACCTGGGTTGGTATGGACGCTCAGATAGAGAACATGACGTCACAGTGTACTGTTTGTGCGGAGCATCAGGCGGCTCCTCCGCAACGTTTCTCAGACTGGCCACGCCCCAAGGGACCATGGCAACGTTTACACATTGACTTTGCCGGACCTTTCTGGAACACGCGCTGGTTAATCATTGTAGTCGCTTTCAGCAAGTTTCCTTTTGTGATTGCCATGAACTCGTCAACGGCGTCTAGTACAATCAGTGCCTTAACATCAGTGTTTTGCATCGAAGGTTTGCCTAAAACTATCGCCAGTGACAATGGACCACAGTATGTTAGTGGGAAATTTCAATAGTTTTGTCGTGTGAATGGCATTCAGCACATCACCACTGCACATTTTCACCCTCAATCCAATGGTGAAGCAGAACGTTTCGTTCGACCATTCAAGTCCCACTTGGACAAGATGAAAGGTCGGCACTCCAGGCAGCAAGCTATTCAAATTTTCCTGTCTATGTATCAGTGAATGCCACATGACGGCCCGTCTCCTGCCGAGCTGCTACACGGCCGCCGTCACCGCACTCTCCTTCACCTGCTGCAGCCTCCCACACACCGAGTCGTTATCAGGTGTATACGCCGGTGCTGCACAGGATGTTTGCTAGAAAGAAGAGATGGATGACGGGCACTATTCAGAGCGTGCTCGGTCGAAATATGTTTGTTGTACGTTCTTCCACAGGGTTGGAGCTGCGGCGCCACGCAAACCAGTTACGCCTGCACAAGTCGCGCTATCCTGTCTCTAGTTTCTTGATTCCAGACCCAGTTCACCGCCAGGGAGCACAGCCACATCGTTCGCCGAACGGTCCAGCGTCCCCGGACTACGAGATCGTCCCCATGGAGGTCGACGCGCCTCCATTGTAGTCGTCCCCGCCGCAGATGACAGCGTCACAGAGAGGAACTCCGGTACCGTGCTTGGGCCACGCAGCTCAGAAGAAGATGACCTGCTCCCTCTGGGAGAAGGTTTGCACCCTTCCCCTCATTTTGGTGGGTTTTCTGGGGGATCGCAAGGTGGATTCCGGGCATGGACGGCGTCTCGATCCCAGCCTCAACTATGACGCCCGTCCCACCAGTAACGACCCCGCCCAGGCCCTCCTCCCAGTGCCGCCGCCTTGGCCCTACGCCACAATGGCGCAGCGGTTTGGGGGGGAGGGGTGTGGTGTCACACATGTCTGAAGTGCGCGCCATGTACTTTCGCCGCGCGCCGCCATGCAACCATGCAAGCATGGCGCGGCATTCTTACGACGTCAGCCACGAGCGCCCTCTGCTGCAACTCCACTCGTGAACACCACTGAACTGGATCGGTCACTTGGCAATAGGACAGGCACTAGAACACTCTCTTCTGTAGGCAGGCCTCTACCTACTTAAACTATGTATCAGCATTAGACTACTCTGCAGTAAGGAAACTTATGAAAGTTAAGTATTGTACTAATTCTTCTAAATATATGTCTTGTGCTAATCTAGCTTAGTGTTTCTAGTTTCTGCTGTCCCACTGGCTGGTCACCTCAGACTCTGTACCCTAACTCGCGTGCATCCTATTTCCCTGTGTCGGTCTCTCTCTCTCTACTCGGCCACCGACACCTAGGACAACCGGCGGAAACAAAAAAACAATCAGGCAGTGGATAACAGATCTTCAAGGTCTCACTAGAAAGTGTAACTTTAAGTGTTTGTCAGGAGCTTTGTATTCAGATGTGATGTTATGTGACGCTATTGTCCATAACCTTACTGATGTCTGCCTTAGTGAGTAAATGTCAGATCGGTCTTCCCATTAAGTAGAGCTGATTTTGGAACAATACGATTCAGGTACCATGGTAGCGAAAAACTTTGATTCAATTCCGTGTACTGTAGTAACACCAGCGAGCACAAGGCTGAACGATGTGCATTTTCTGCTGGCCGCACTAAGCGTAAACATCTTGATGGACACAGAGCCGTACCCGCTAAATAAGTGAAGTCTTGCCCAACATGTTTCTCATGGCACAAAAGGCAGAACTGTCCATGCTGGTCAGTCAAATGCTATGCATGCGGCAAGGAAGGTCATATACAAGCAGTCTACTTACAGCAAAAGAATCGGAATTTGTCTTTCCGGTTCAAACAACAAGACAATACTTATTCAATGAACGCAGTATTCTCAAAACCTGTGGCTACCCCTACAGCAAGGACTCAGAAGTAGCAGAAGTTATTCGCCAGGCCAGAAAAATGTATATCTGTTTGTGTGTGAATGACTTTTCTGTAAAATTTCAATAGACACAGATATATCAGTCACATTGCTCAATTGCAAAACTTATGAACAGTTAGGATCGCCGCGCCTTTCTCGTGCTAAAACAATACATAATACAATGGCAATGACATTCCACTACTAGGACAGTGTTCACTACAATTATATATATGACGAATTACAGCGTTCAAATGAATGAAATGACACAGTGATCAGCCCGACTGCAGAGGACTCTTCCCTGCACGTCTCCCGCCACACACAAATCTCCATTCGCCACGCTGTCTCTTTCCTATACCAAAATCTATTTATTCTATAATGCTCGCAGCCACAATACTGTATTCCCGCATCAGGGAGAACAGACCATGAGGTATAGAGACACAATTAATTGTCGTCAGGAGCCCAGCATCGGCTTGTATAGGCGAATTACAGCGTTCAAATGAATGAAATAAATCGCAATTTGGTATGTTATGGCTTCACTGTATTAGCTTTAGATGGAATACCAAACTGTGGCGAATATATATATATATATATAATTGTATATAAGCCGATGCTGGGCTCCTGACGACAATTAATTGTGTCTCGATACCTCATGGTCTGTTCTCCCTGATGCGGGAATACAGTATTGTGGCTGCGAGCATTATAGAACAAATAGGCTGTGGTATAAGAAAGAGACAGCGTGGCGAATGGAGATTTGTGTGTGGCGGGAGACGTGCAGGGAAGAGTCCTCTACAGTCGGGCTGATCACTGTGTCCTCGGTGGCGGAGTGTTCAACGCGTCGGCATAGTAACCAGGAGATCCCGGGTTCGAATCCCGGAGGGGCACCAATTTAATTCGCCACAGTTTTGTATTCCATCTAAACCTAATTGCGCTTTATTTCATTCAGTGTTCACTACCTTCAGAACATCGCTCGCAAATGCACACACTGACAATTCAAGTACCTCAGTCTTGCGGAGAGAATATTTTGGTCTAGATGCTTTTGACCTTTTCGCCTTTACTGTCCAAGACAATGTTTTAGTTGTGAACCCTTTTCATGCTAAAGACAGTGTAGACAAGTTGATGAAAGACTTTCCAGATTTATTTTCTGCAGGACTATGAAAAGCTAAAGATTTTGCTGCACACATTACTCTAAAGGAAAATGCCAAACCAAAATTTTGCAAAGGTCGTGATGTACCGCTCGTTTTACGTGACTTCCCACATTACTAGAAAATGTTGCAATTGAACCAATACAAGCTAGCCCGTGGGCGATTCCGCTTGTTATTTTGCCGAAGCCGTCAGGTAGCATCCGCATTTGTGTTGATTTCCACGCCACAGTAAATCCAACCCACTAACAGTTGTAAACAATTATCACTTGCCGAGTCCAGAAGATTTAATGGACAGATTAGGTGCAGGAAAATAATTCTCAAAAATAGATTTGCGCAATGCCTACCTTCAGCTGCCACTAGACGAAGAATTACAGAAAATCTGTGTTGTCAATACTCATCTGGACTTGTTTAAATATTTGCGTCTACCGTTTGGCAGTTCATCTGCGCCCGCAATTTTTCAAAGATATTTGGAACAGCTTTACAGCTCGGGTGCCTTGTTGTTCAAACTATTTGAACGACATAGTTGTGTCAAGTCTTATCCCAGAAGAACACATTGCCAATTTGAGAAAATTATTTCAAGTTTTGTCAGATGCAGGTGTCAAGTGTCGCTTAGGTAAGTGTGACTTTTTCAAAGCGGAATTGCAGTTTCTAGGACACGTGATAAATAGTCAAGGTGTGCACACCATGCCATCACATGTACTTGCCTTTCGCGTGCGACCTGCAAGCACCAAAAGATGTGAAAGAAATACAGTCCGTCATGGGAAAGTAAACTTACTATATTAGATTTATTCCCAACGCCACACAGATTGCAGCCTCTTTGCATTGGCTACGCTGTAAAAATGTTCGTTTTGTTTGGACAGAAGAATGGCAACACGCATTTCAACAGTTGAAAGATGCATTGCTCAGTGATCGATGTTTGGTGCACTTCAATCCAGAAAAACCTGTTCTTTTTTTAAGTGGACGCTTCATCGTATGGTCTAGGTGCAGTGTTGTCACATAGACATGGAGATACAGACTGTCCGATAGCGTTTGTGTCCAAACTTTTGACAGACACACAGTTCCGTTATTCTCAAATTTAGAAGCAAGCTTTAGCGATAGAGTATGGTGTCAATAAATTCCATCACTACTTGTATGGGAGTAATTTTTGTTTGGTAACTGTCCACAAGCCTTTGCAGTCATTGCTCCACCCAGCCAAGCCGATTCCTGCATTGCTGGGCGTTGCTCTTATCGCAGTATCAGTACGAGATTGTGTACAGACCCACAACTCGCCATGGAAATGCCGACGCACTTTCCCGTCTTCCGATTGGCCCTGATAAAAACTTTGATGCATCTGAGACGTCTTGTTGTCGGATAGATGCTACGGAAGCAGACCACGATTTACGAATTTTGCTGCACTACATTCGCACAGAACAACGTGACATTCAAAATTCTGTGGTACGTCGCTATTTTGGTAGAAGAAATGAACTTTCATTCCATAGAGGTGTCATTCTAGTTTCAAATGACAGTGGACAATCACATGTGTTGATCCCGCGACATTTGCAGAAAGAAGTATTGAACGTACTTCACCAGGAACATTGGGGACTGATTTGCATTAAGCAGTTGGCACGGCGACACTGTACGTGGCAGGGTATGAGCGCCCATATAGAACATATGACCTCACAGTGTCTAGTGTGCGCTACCAACCAGTCCGCTCCACCTTAGAATTTTTTGCGTGGCCCAAAGGAGATTCACCGTGGCAACGAGTGCATATTGACTATGCTAGTCGCTTCTGGAACACCAAGTGGCGCATTGTGGTTGATACTTTTAGTGGTTACCCATTTAAAGTGCCAATGTCTTCTACGACTTCTAGTAGCACGATTAGGACGTTGTCTTCAATTTTTTGTCTGGGAGGTCTCCCTGAACTGATAGTCTCTGACAACGGCCCTCAGTTCACATTGCACGAATTTCGCTCCTTTCGTGCATGTAATGGAATTAAGCAGCTCACCAGTGCACCGTTTGACCCGCACTCAAAAGGCGCTGCGGAATGCTTCGTCGGGTCATTTAAGCGGCCGGTGTCCAAACTCCGTTCGGAGCACCCACAGGCAGCTTTGCAACTGTTCCTCGCCTCGTACCGCTGGCATCCACGATAAGCTTACCCTGCTCCACTGGTTCTACCCACCGCGCCGCCCGGCGCAGCATCCAGCGACACGCTAATACCGCTTCGCTCCGCGTAACCCAGTCTCTTACAGAGTCTTTAGCGGTTGCAGACACTGGGAGTGGGGTGAGATCTTTTGCGTCCCAACTTCGTCGCCGCTTTTGTGTCCCAGCCTCGTCGTAGGTGTCGGTGGCCGAGTGGAATGAGACCGACACGCTGGTGCAGGTACGGAGGGGAGCAGCCAGAAACTATAAACACTCGAGTAAATTAGAAAGAGATATATTGCACAGAATGTAACAATACTTAACTTTTACATAGTACTGCAGAAAGTTGATACATAGTTGTTAGAGGCCTGCCTAGTGCCTGTACGATAGCAAAGTCTTCACTGGTGCCTATCTGATTACGAAGGTCCTAACTGGTTGCTGTCTCCGTCCGAAGTGACCGGTGTCTTTCCGTGGTGGCCACGAGCGGGGTTGTCGCAGAGGGCGCTCGTGGCTGTCGTCGTGAGAACGCCGCGCCGTGCGTGCATGGCGGCGCGCGGCGAAAGCAGGTGGTGCGCACTTTGTACTTGTGCGACACCACAAGATCGTCAAGTGTGTCCGGGCTACCATGTCTGAAATTTCAGGACCTGAAGGCGTGGCACGCAGGCACCGCAACTAAATTTGCCCTTGTTGCGTACCCTGCGATCCTTCTACCTCTACATCTACATACACACTCCGCAATCCACCGTAAGGTGGGTGGCGGAGGGTACACTGTACCACTACTAGGCATTTCCTTTCCTATTCCACTCCCAAATAGAACGAGGTGAAAAAGAATGCCTATATGCCTCAGTACGATCCCTAATTTCTCTCATCTTGACTTTGTGATCACTACGCGAAATGTAAATAGGAGGCAGCAAGATCGTACTACCCGCAATTTCAAATTCCAGCCCTCTAAATTTCCTCAACAGTAATTCACGAACAGAACGTCGTCTTTCCTCCAGCGATCCCCAATTGAGTTGCCGGAGCATTTCCGTGACACTCGCGCATTGGTCGAACCTACCGGTAACAAATCTAGCTGCTCGCCTCTGAACTGCTTCTACGTCTTCCTTTAAACTTATCTGCTGCGGGTCCCAAACACTTGAGCTATACTCAAGACGTGGTCGTACAAGCGTTTTATACGGGGTCTCCTTTACAGATGAAGTACATCTTCCCAAAATTCTCCCAATAAACCGAAGTCGGCTGTCCGACTTACTCACAACTGTCCTTACACGTTCGTTCCATTTCATATCGCCCTGCAACATTACGCCCAGGTATTTGAACGACGCGACAGCATCAAGAAGCTCACTCCTAATGCTGTATTCGAACATTATGAGATTGTTTTTCCTACTCATGCGCATCACCTTACATTTTTCTACATTGAGAGCACCAACTGGGAATTTTGTCTAAGTCATCCTGAATGCTATTACAATCAGTTAAAGACGACACCCTCCCATACACCACAGCATCAACAGCAAACAGCTGTAAATTACAAGTTACTCTGTCCATCAGATAATCTACATAGAAAATAATAGCGGTCCTATCACACTCCCCTGGGGCACGCCTGACGACACACTCGTCTCTGTTGAACACTCGCCGTCTACTTAGGAAGTCTTCCAGCCAGGCACAAATCTGTGAACCTATTCCATAAGCTCGTATCTTTGTTAGCAGTCTACAGTGTGGCACCGCGTCAAATGCCTTTTTGAAGTCGACAAAAACACAGTCCGCCTGTTGCCCTTTACCCATGGCTCGCAAGATGTCATGTGAGAAAAGGGCAAGCTGAGTTTCACACGGACGTGGCTTCCCGAACTCGTGCTGATTCACAGAAAGAAGCTTTTCCGTTTCTGCGTTCGTCTCGGCAGTTTCGCCCAACACGCAGACCACGCGGCCTCCGCCGCCCCCGCAGCAGACCTCCATGGCACCTCACGGAGCCCTTCGGAGGCTTTCACGGACGACGATCCCTCGCGAGCTCAAGCCGGATGGCGGGGTCCGGGCGGTTGTCTGCCTTCCCTCCAGCTGCGGACTCCGGTCCATCAATACGTCCACGAGTCTGAATCTTCCCCCGTTGTCGAGCTCCATAGACGATATTTGAATGGGTGAGTTTTAAAAGGTACCTAAGTCAATTTTCCACATTTTGAGATAATTGCATTTTCGATATCTACGGGTGTTTACATACATTTGAGTGTCAAAACTTGCCTCAAACAAGCATTCATTATACGATCTACAAGCAGTCGCTTTTACTGACTGAGTGTTAAAAGGTACCTAAGTCACTGACACTCGCCCCTTTTAACACGCAACTGTTGCTAACACTACAAATTATTTCCTGCACATGAATATCTTTGCCTCTTTTATTTGTTTGTTGTTCTGCGTATATTCTGTTCATTGTTGAATAGTGCAGATAAAGTTATTGTAGTACTACTAACGTGAGGTATTTATTACATAATTACGCCGGTCGAAACACACATGATCATTGGGTGTTCTACTTGGTGGCCCTCTTATTATAAGAAGTCTACACAGTCTCTTGAAAGCAGACACCTTCCAAGAAATGAAAATGTGCGGTTTAATATTTCCACTTATCACTATTTTGGGTACTCATATGAGCACAAATGTGTCATAAAAACTAGTGAGTACATAAGATCAGCTGGTTTTCAAAGCCTGTATACCTTTATCCTCAAGAAAACTAACGAAGTATATTTACCTTCTCAAGAAGTTTATCCGGAAGGAAAAATACCAATTTAAAAAAAAAAAAAAAAAAAAAAAAAGCAAAATTTTGGACCTGAAAAAAATTATGCTGTATGTTGTAGAAGAAGACAAATGCTTTTACAATCGACTATCACAGTGGCCGGTACCTGATAATGAATAAATTTCAGAAAAAACGTGTCTCTGTAATGTAATAATATTCTTTGGCTGTTAAAGAATTGTGTTTGTATTATGAGCTATCAGATAATACTCTTTTTTAATTAAAACCTGCATTATTTCTAGTAAAAGAATGCTTTAAATTTTATAAATTGTTAAAACGGACCTGAGTCAGCAAAGTAAAATATTTTTTTCTGGTGTCCAATTACGTATATTGCCTCAACAATGTACCTAATTGTAGATCTATATCTATAGTATAATGTATAATTTTATCAGTGCACTATTTTATAGCACAAAAGAGAAAAAAGCTTTTTTTTCTCGAAACTATGAAAAAGTGACTTAGGTACCTATTAACAATCAGCCATTCATTTTTTGTTGCTGTTGTTGGATTTTTGAAGGGACTAAACAGCAATGGTTATCAGTCCGTTGTTCCGGTCTGAGAGATAAAACATTGCGTTAAGCGTTCCTAGGGAAATGCGTTAACAAGTCAAAGAGACTAAAAATCACTGGTAAATATGAGGAAAGGATACAACGAAGAAGAAAACGCAACACCATTAGATCACATGATAAAAACCAGCTGCGCAAATAAAATCTAAAACGCGTTCAACCATACCAGCATCGTCTCCTAGCATAAAAGAAAGCGCATCTGGCAGATTAAAAGATTGTCGCAAGGCAACTGAAGGTGGACAGTCCACCAGAATGTGGACCACTGTCAAGGGGGCGCCACAGTCACACTGTGGTGCGTCCTCCTGCCGAAGAAGGTGGCCATGCGTCAGCCATGTGTGGCCGATTCGTAGACGACAGAGAACAACCGATTCCCAACGAGACGATCGCAGTGAGGACTTCCATGCGACGGTAGGTAGCTCCACTGCACGACGCTTGTTGGGTTGAGCAGAGTTAGCCCACTCGGAATCCCACAGGCCACGGATCTTCCGGTGGAACTCCAGTCGGAGATCGCTCTCCGGAAGACCAACAGCCAATGGACTGGATGTAGTAGCCTGCTTAGCCAGCTGATCCACACGTTCGTTTCCAGGAATTCCGATGTGGCCTGGGGTCCAAACCAAGACCACAGACCGGCCAGACCGAACAAGCCTAGAAACAGACTCCTGTATGGATTGCACAAAAGGGTGTCTCTGGAAACATTTGGCAAGGGTTTGCAAGCCACTCAGGGAGTCAGAACAGATGACCAGAGACTCCCCAGGACACGCTCTGAGATGTTCAAGTGCCCAATAGATGGCAACCAATTCCGCAGTGAACACGCTACTCCCACAGGGCCGTGAATGCTGTTCGATATGCTCTTTTTTTGGGGGCGGTGGGAGGGGAGGAATGTTGTGGCGTAAAGTCAGCTCCACATGCCAGACGCAAGAGAACGATCGTGGAGAAGGCAGCGGAAGACCGGCAGCCAATCACACGCCGGCGCCGCGCATCCTGGAGGGAGCAACCTTGAAGCGCGCCCTCTACAAGCGGCTGTTTCTAGGCTGACATGCATCTGGAAGGGTCCATAAGAACTCGGCTCCGAAATAGGAAGTCACTAGGACTCAGCACAGCTAGCATCCAGGAAGAAGACACCGCTGCGAGAAGACACATACTTTCCAGAAGTTGAGTATATTGTATTCTTCAGTAAATAAAACTTGTATCACTTATCAGTATAGCTGTTTTAGATGTCAAAACATCATATCGCGTCCCGATAGAACCTTTCCTGAAAGACATGCCAGGAAGGACTAAACACATGGCGACGAGGACGACTGAACGTGCATTAATTTTGAGCTTAATGAATTATTAATGTTTGGTTGTGGAAATAAAATCCGCTACAAGTCACAATTATTGGTAGTTTATCAAAACACTTCCGGTTTCGGGCTTGTGCCCATCTTCAGGTGTTTACATTCGGTGCTGTTGACTGTTTAAAAAAACAACGTAAATTACATTGTGCTTATCATACAGATATACATACACAAGTATCATATAGATATACCTGTAAATAAAACAAGTACGGTATGTGGTGGAGTGATTTGTGTTAAGGCTATAAGTATAGTCACATATAAGTAGGGTATCCAGTTTGTGTTCGTACATTTCTCATGGATATCAGTTGAGAATAATGCAGTAACAGCAACATAATGCTAATCTGCACTCCCATGTCACAGGTTTTGCACAATACACAGTACACTTTATAACTGTTGATCAGTAGTCGCTCACAACATCGCCATGTTTACATTCAGGCATATGTTATGGTCAAAGAATTTAGCTCAAGATATACAGAGATACTGGTTTTAATAAACCACCAATAATTGTGACTGGTAGCGGATTTTCTTTCCACAACCTATACCCGGGCCGCTGAAACTTTGCACTTGACGTTTACAAATAACAAGTGAAGACCAAGAAGCGCGAGGCGCTAGTCGCCAAGAACGATCCAATCACAGCGCGGTAAACGCTTCCAGTTATCACGTGCCGTGACGTGAACGTTCCCGCGTTGCCAGCTCTGTTCAGTGCTACCGTAAACAACATTGTGTACCGTGTCTACTGCGTGTTTATGTTGTGTGTGCTTTTTTCGCTGCAATTTGTTTTACTGTGAGTGGTTTAACTTGACTTTCCGAGTTCAACTAATTGAATAATGTCACCGAAAAGACGTTTGCCAAGTGACGTTTTCTGAGTAAGTTCTCAATATCATTTGAATAAAAACTTCGAAGCTTATGCTGTGAGCAGGAAGTTCATTCTCGCTTCAAACGATCGGAAAGAAATTATGGAGCAGTGGTTACAAGAAAGAAATATTGCAAAATCGCAAAGGATCAGCGTCAGAATGAAATAAATTGCACCCATTTCACTGCCGTTCTAATGCTATAAAATTGGTGTGGAGTTACGTAAAGAATTAAGGAACAATAAGTCTTTCACAATAACAGAGGTGGAAAAGCTGTTGCATGAAGCTGTGGCCAATGTGGCAGCGCAAACAATGGAAGGGATCATGAGCAGTTAATGATTTGTCTTGGTGATAACGATTTTGGCAGCGACGACAATAGTTAAGATGGGGAGCTGGGTGTAATTGCATCATTGTCGCCATAAATTGGTCAGTGAAAATCATTGATTATAAAACGTAGAGAGAAGTTACTATCTTGATTATGGTTTATTTCGTATCTGTTGTGATCCAATGCTTATTTTCTATATTGCTTTGCTCCGTTATTAAAAGCGTGTGCATTGTTGTGCTCTGGTTCCATTAATATGCCGTTAATTAAGTGCTACTCAAGAACGAATTATTATACGCACTATTATTACTCAATAGCTTACATTTACGAGATGCAATCGAAACCGTTTCGTCTGCTGTGTGTATAGAGGCTAGCGTTGCAACGTCGCTAAAGCAGTGTAGCCAACGTAACTCGCCGTAACGCGAAACGTCAAGTGCAATGTTTCAGCGGCCCGGGTATATAAGGAACAGTCACGTTGTTCTTCAACATCCATAATAGATAAAATTCTATTAATGTTTGATTTACCTTAGGTACCATCTGTATATGATTAGATTAGATTAATACTTGTTCCATAGGTCATAAATACGATATTTCGCAGTGATTTGGAACGTGTCATTATAATAAACGGTGTATATACATGACCCTCAATATTTTAAGGTTTTCAAATTTACAAAAAAATATTGTTATTATTTTAATGAAATTACTAAGTTTTAACTAATAATTCATCTAAAGTATAGAAGGAGTTGCCATTCAGAAATTCTTTTAATTTCTTTTTAAATATTATTTGGCTATCTGTCAGACTTTTGGATGCAACTTAATAAGTAACCATAGACTTTTGTGGCAGCATAATTGACCCCCTTCTATGTCAAAGTAAGATTTAACCTTGAATAGTGAAGATCGCCCTTTCTCCCAGTGTTGTAGCTATGCACACTGCTATTACTTTTGAATTAGGTCGGATTGTTAATAACAATAGATGTACAACTGAATAAACATATTGTGAAGCTGCAGTGAAGATCCTTAGATCCTTAAATAAATGTCAGCTGGATGATCCTAGGTGGGATCTAACACCTATTCTGAAATCACGCTTTTGTGAAATGATTACCTTTTCTCCTCAATGTTGAATTGCCACAGAATATGATTCCATATGAAAGGAGTGAATGAAAATAGGCATAGTAAGCAAATTTACTGATATGTTTGTCACCAATTTGATTCTCAATCTTTTTAATAAGTATTCCAACATTTTCCGTTCTTGTTTCTATGTATGCATGTTTTATCTTACAAGGCACGTTAAGGAAAGGCAAATCAAAGTTTTTACAATTATGTCGATTTAGAGAAACGTTTTGATAATGTTGGCTGGAACACATACTTTCAAATTCTGAATGTAGCAGGTGTAAAATATAGGAAACGAATAGTTATATACAACTTGTACAAAGACTAGACTACAATTATAAGAATCGAAAGATGTGCAGTGGTTGGTAAGAGAGCAAGACAGGGTTGTATCCCAAATTTATTCAATGTGTAAACTGAGCAAGCTGGGAAAGAATGCAAGTAAGTATGGAAAAGGAATTAAAGTTCAGACAGAAGAATTGCAAACTTTCAGGTTTGCCAATGACGTTGTAAGTCTGTCACAGATAGCAGAGGACGTGCAGAAGCAGTTTAACAGAATAAACAGTTTGTTGACAAGTTTAAAACAAAGGTAATGGAATGTAGTATAAGAAAATCAGGGAATGCTGAAGGAATTAGACTAGGCAATGACACAATGAAAGTACTTTAGAAGTTTTGTTATTTTGGTAGCAAAATAACTTCTGGGGGCGTAGCAAGAAGAAATAAAATGGAGAATTGCCGTGAGAAGAACAAGCACGGCTGAAGAAGCGAAATTTGTTGACATTTAATATTAATTTAAATGTTAGTAAGTCCTATAAGAATGAGTTCTTCTGGACTGAATAGACATTTAATATTAATGTAAATTTTAGGAACTCCTTTATGAAAGAGTTCTTCTGGATTGAAAAATGGACGATAGGGAGTACAGACAGAAATATTATAGAAGCTTTCGAGATGCTGAAGATTACGTGAGTATATCGCGTGACTAATGAGGAATTACTAAACAGAGCTGAGGAGAAAAGACTAAGAAAAGTGATGGATTGGTGGGACACATTCTAAGAGGTCAAGGAATCGTCAGTTTGGCTTTGGAGGAAGTGTGTGGGATAAAAACCGCAGAGGACGACCAAGTGACGAATTCAGTGAGCAGCTACAGAAGGATGTAGGTTGCTTTTCTCCTGAAGACATGAAGAGGCTTGCTTAGGACAGGCCAGCTTGAGGAGGCTTTGGGCTGAAGACTACAACAACAACAACATTTTCTAAAAAA
Organism: Locusta migratoria; assembly: GCA_026315105.1. NCBI lineage: Eukaryota > Metazoa > Arthropoda > Insecta > Orthoptera > Acrididae > Locusta > Locusta migratoria. The sequence continues at coordinate 665,851,893 of CM048746.1, read as the reverse complement.
AATGTTCAAATGTTCGTATAGTTTATGGGACTTAACTATGGGATCATCAGTCCCAAAACTAACAAAATACTTACAAACTAGTTAATACTGAGGACGGCACAAATATCCATGCCCGAGGGGAGATTCGAACCCCCAACCGTAGTGGCCGTGCAGACCGTGACTGGAGCGCCTCAGTCCCCTAGGCCACCGCGGCCGGCCAACATATTCTATTTTGTACCAAGTAGGCAAATGCAAGGATATAGAAGAATGTATAAATAGGGGAAAAATAGATACAGCCTCCAGGAAAATAAAAGCAACATTTGGAGATAAGAAAAACAGCTCTATGAATATCAAGGACTCTGATGGAAAACCAATTCTCAGCAAAGAAGGAAAAGCTGAATGGTGGAAAGAGTATATAGAGAGGCTCTAAGAAGGAAATGAACTTAACGGTAATATTGTAGAAAGGGAAGAAGAAGTAGATGAGGATGAAATGGGAGATACTATACTCAGAGAAGAATTTGACAGAGCACTGAAAGACCTAAGTCGAAACAAGGCCACTGGAGTAGATGATATACCATCAGAGCTACTGAAGTCTCTGGGAGAACCAGCCATGACAAAATTGTTTCACCTGGTGTGTAAGATGTATGAGACAGGTGAAGTACCCTCAGACTTTAAGAAAAATGTTATAATCCCTATTCCAAAGAAAGCAGGTGCAGACAGGTGTGAAAACTAACAGTTTAATAAGTCATGGTTGCAAAATATTAACACGAATTATTTACAGAAGGATGGAAAAGCTGGTAGAAGCCGACCTCGGGGAAGATCAGTTGGGGTGCAGGAGAAATGTAGGGACACGGGAGGCAATACTCACTTCACGCCTTATCCTAGAAGATAGATTAAGGAAAGGCAAACCTACATATCTAGCTTTTGTAAACTTGGAGAAGGCTTTTGACAATGTTGATTGGAATAAACTCTTTCAAGTTCTGAAGCAAGCAAGAGTAAAATATAGGAAGCGAAGTTTATTTACAACTTGTACAAAAACCAGACAGCGGTTGTCCGAGTTGAAGGGCATTAAAGGGATGCAGTGGTTGGGAAGGGAGTAAGACGGGATTGTAGACTTTCTCTAATGTTATTCAATTTGTACATTGAGCAATTTATAAAGGAAACCAAGGAGAAATTTGGAGAAGGAATTAAAGTTCAGGAGGAAGAATTAAAGACATTGCGTTTTGGCGACGACATAGTAATTCTACCAGATACAGCAAAGGATCTGGGAGAACAATTGAACGGAATGGACAGTGTGCTGAAAGGTGCATATAAGATGAACATTAACAAGAGCAAAACTAGGGTAATGGAGTGCAGTCTAAGAAAATCAGGTGATGCTGAAGGAATTAGATTAGGTAACGAAGCAATAAAGGAGGTAGACGAGTTTTGTTACTTGAGCAGTAATATAACAAATGATGGTTGCAGTACAGAGGATATAATATTCAGAATGGCAATGGGTAGAAAAGCGTTCTTGAAAAAGAGATATTTGTTAACATCAAATATTGATTTAAGCCAACGGAAGTCCTTCCTGAAGAAATTTGTATGGAGTGTTGCCTTGTATAGGAGTGAAACATGGACGATAAACAGTGCGGACAGGAAGAGGATTGAGGCTTTTGAAATGTGGTGCTACAGAGGAATGCTGAGGATTGGGTGGGTGCATCGCATAACTAATGAGGAGGTACTGAACAGAATTGGGGAGAAAAGAAATTTCTGGCATACCTTGACTAAAAGAAGGGATAGATTGGTAGGACACATTCTTAGACATCAAGGCATTGTGAATTTAGCGTTGGAGGGAAGTGTGTGGGGTAAAAACCGCAGAGGAAGACCAAGAGATGGATACAGTAAGCAGATTCAGACAGATGTAGGTTGCCGTTCTTATGTGGAGATGAAGAGGCTTGCTCAGGATAGGGTATTGTGGAGAGCTGCATCAAACCAGTCTCCGGACCGAAGACCACAACAACAACAGAGTTTATCAGTAACAGTTTAAGAAGCAAATGGGCAACGTTACACCACGCTACCTATCTTAAAAAATGTTCAAATGTTTGTATAGCTTATAGGGCTTAACTACGGGGTCATCAGTCCCTAAACTTACAAACTACTTACGAACTACATTATACTAAGGACGGCACAAATATCCATGTCCGAGGTGGGATTCGAACCCCCAACCGTAGTGGCCGTGCAGACCGTGACTGACGCACCTGAGTCCCTTCGGCCTATCTTAAAAGATGTACCATGTTATTTCCGCATTCTTTCAATAAACTTAGTTTTACAGACTTGTTCTGCTTTTCGTTGAGATAGTAATATTCTTGTGTCAGAACATAGATTCCACCACAGGAGCACAAAACAGGAACCCAGCAAAGCGCATTACATTTATATATTTGTTTTATTATATTTAATATTATTCTTAGTAACGTTCGTTTTTTATGTTGTAGACTGGCACTTAAATATTTTATGGCCGACTAAAAAAGTTTATGTATAAACAATTATATGTATTTATGGACAAGAACTGAATATATTTGCATAAAAAGCCACGATAAACGTCGTACCGAGACCCGTAGTTTTACTCCATAAACAACGGAAAAGTAGTAAGCGAGAAACTTTTTTCCTTTCATCATTCTATTATGGTTGCCAGCGAGAAAAAGTTTAATAAAGGTTTGACATTATGTTTAAAGTTTGTTGCAAGTCGCCAAGTACTGTCATTCTCATACAGTGTATTTCGAAAGTCTCGCCGCATTAGATGGCATTCTTTGCGATTTTTACTGGTTATAACGTAATATCTTGTGAACCATGTGCCGTATGTGATTCTTAACCATGCAGCATTTGTTACCCACGGTAAGGAATGTGTGTACCAAATTTGGTTGAAATAGGTCTATGGTTTAGGAGAAAATGAGCAGCATTGTAGCAAAATTCTGCAGTTTTTCACGCATCTCATTGTTTATGACGTCATATCTCGTCAACTATATGTCGTATGTGATTCCTACACTTACGGCGACCGTCCTCATGGATTGAAGCTTACGTGTACAAATTTCATAATGATTGGAACAAAACTGTAGATTTGTATGCGACACGTATAAACATACGGACACTCTGCTTTATATATTAGAAGATACTATAATTAATCGCGGATTAATTCGGAATTGCAATGTTTGATGGACTTTAATAACTTACGAACTTATACTCTCGAGTGCGTGTGTTACTTATTGTGCCTCTCATGAACAATAGTTGGAGAAATATTCGGTTATTTACGAATGTATACAGTAAGACCACCTCCGCATTTCATGTCCAAGATTAGTAATAAACTGCATTTATAAAGGATTACTTCGTGAGTTAATCTATTCTTTATGTTAGAATCCATTTTGTTAGTTATTCAGAGGTTTAATTTATGTTTGTTTAAAGATATTTACACGTCGTCATATGCAGATTGATAGACTGGCTAAACTACAGATTAATTATTTGTCTCGTTTAAACAGTTCATTGTAATTAAAGGTAAGTCATCGAGTAAAACAGAAGTGATATCAGGCGATCCACAGGGAAGCGTTATAGGTCCCATACTCTTCCTCGTGTTTATAAACGATTTAGGAGACAATCTGAGTAGCTCCCTTAAACTGTTCGCGGATGATGCTGTCGTTTATCGGTTAGTGAAGCCAACAGAGAATCAAAAGCAACTGAAAAGCGATTTAGACAAAATTTCTGCATGGTGCGAAAATTGGCAATTGACACTAAATAAAGAAAAGTGTGAAGTAATACACATGACCACTAAAAGAAATCCGCTGAACTTCAATTACGCGATAAATCAGTCAAACCTTAAGGTTGTAGATTCTACCAAATACCTAGGAGTTACAATTACGAACAACTTTGACTGGAGGGATCACATAGAAAATTCTGCGGGGAAGGCGAACCAAAGGTTACGTTTCATTGGCAGAACGTTTCGAAGATGCACCAGCGCCACCAAAGAGACTGCCTACATCACAATTGTGCGTCCTCTCCTGGAGTACTGTTGCCCCTTGTGGGACCCTCAGCAGGTGGGACTGACGGAAGACGTTGAGAAGCTTCAGAGAAGAGCAGCTCGTTTTGTTTTATCACGTTACGGGGGGGGGGGGAAACCGTCACGGAAATGTTGCACGAATTGGGGTGGAAATCATTAAAAGAAAGACGTTATTCATTGCGGCGTGATCTGTTTGCGAAGTTTCAATCACCGACTTTTAGTTCTGAATGTGAAAATATTTTGCTAGCACCCACCTACTTAGGGAGACATGACCACCCCAATAAAATAGGAGAAATCAGATCGAAAACGGAACGAGTTTGGTGTTCTTTCTTCCCGAGCGCTATTAGAGAATGGAACGGCAGAGAAAAGTTATGGAAGTGGTTAATGAACCCTCTGCCAGGTACTTAAATGTGATTCGCAGAATATCTATGTAGATGTGGATGTAGCATAATGGTGGTTCGATGAACCCTCTGCCAGGAACTTAAATGTGATTTGCAGAGTATCCCATGGAGATGGAAATGAAATGTAGATCTGCCTTTCCTTAATCTATCTGCTAAGATAAGTCGTACGGTAAATATTGCCTCCCGTGTTCCTACATGTCTCCTGAAACCGAACTGATCTTCCCCGAGGTTAGCATCCTTCTTTCTGCAAATAATTCGCGTTAAAATTTTGCAACCATGACACAATAAACTGTTGCTTCTGTAGATGCGTAAATAAATGACGACTGTAAGTCTACCGTTTTATTCTCTTCATTGGCGAATTTTATTTTTCAGTGTAGGAGTTCAAACTAGCATCACTAACATTTAAGTGCCTAATTGGTACACGCTGTCTTCGTAGAAGACAAAGCAATGCTTGAGTATCGAGAATTTCCGCTCGGTCATAGAACCAAAGTAAAAGTCGCGAGCTCCTGAGTCATCGAAAGGGAACCCTCTGCCAGGCACTTAAATGTGATTTGCAATCTATGTAGATGTAGATGTAGCTGTTTAGGACACAGACGCTGACATACATAACTCACCCCTATGAACAGAGACAACGAGCTATAAACCTTTTACTGCCCGGAGTTATGTATTGCCCAATTGTTATTGGTGAGCACCGATAGGAAGGTCGCACATGCTTTAGCTTGCCTGGTGATGGGGGCACTGTGCCTGAATGCGCAAGTAGTGCGTCTAGCCCGACTGCAGCGCGCGTCGAGTGAATCTGCTGGCGCTGAAAGCCAATAGCGAGCTGATTGTGCGAGGCACAGCAGAGGAGCTCCATTATGCGGGCTGTGGCGGCTGTTCCCCGCCTCTTCCGCGGTGCTTCGCTCTCAATAGGGAGCTACGGCCCACAGGTGCTCTCAAACGCAGCCCGTGCTTTCACCAGACGCAGAATCGCGAGCGCAGAGAACGCATCAGCCCCTCACCGCAGGGGGTGTTCGACTGCTCTTCTGCCGAATGCTCGTTTCATCCCAGATCACGTAACGACTTACGTCATCCAGGGATATCGTGTACGTAAAAACAGTTGGTACTCTGAGAAAAGTGCCAAAGGTTGCCAAAGGTTGAATGTGTGTTTGTCCTATCTTTGCTTCTGTGTGTGTGTGTGTGTGTGTGTGTGTGTGTGTGTGTGTGTTTTCCGATGCAACTGCATGAAGAACTGCACCAGTAATTGATTTATATTATTATTATTACTTTCTAGTAACTCTTGCTCAAGAAGGGATAGAAAGAGACAGAGAGAGAAACAGATAGAGATAGAGAGGGAGAGAGAGAGACTGAGATAGAGAGAGAGGGGGGGGATAAAGAGAGAGAGAGAGAGAGAGAGAGAGAGAGAGAGAGAGAGAGAGAGAGAGAAGAGAGAGAGAGAGAGAGAGAGAGAGAGAGAGAGAGAGATGTGGGTTTGTCGCAAGAATTTTTAAAATTATTCATTATGGTATTGTGTGTGAGTGTGTGTGTGGCTTTTTCACTTTAATTACTGTCTCCTTTCTTTGACTAGGTTCAGCAGTGAATTCTCACTGATGTTTGTCTGATCATTTATTAGTTGTTTGTTCTCGGCTATGACTTTTGGATGTGGTAGTTTTCTTGTGATCATTAGGTGTTTGTTGTGCTTGTTGGTCCTGATAATTTTCATGTCTTGGTCTATATTAGTTAGGTAATGGTTGTGCTGATTTAAGTGTTCGGCGCCGGCCGCGGTGGCCGAGGGGACTGAGGCGCTTCAGTCACGTTCTGTGCGGCCATTACGGTTGGGGGTTCGAATCCCCCCTCGGGCATGGATATTAGTGCTGTCCTTAGGATTAGCTAGTTCATAAGTAGTTTGTAAGTTTAGGGACTGATGACCCCGTAGTTAAGTCCCATAAGCTATACAAACATTTGAACATTTAAGTGTTCGACAAATGTGGAGTGATTAGTTTATTTCCAACATATGGCGTGTTCTTTGTATCTTCTTTGAAATCTCTGTTTGTTATTCCTATTTACTCTGCATAAAAACTTTCGCATTCAAGTTTGTATATTCCTGATCCCTGGAATATAACTTACTTGATTTTTGGATGTAGATTTGTTTGTAAAAATTGGGCAGTTTTATATACTATGTGGAGCCCCTGTTTCTTCAGTATGTGTGTCAATCTGTGAGTTAATTTGTGTGTATACATCTCCATCTACATGGGATACTCTGAAAATCACATTTAAGTGCCTCGCAGAGGGTTTATCGAACCACCATTATTCTATTTATCACCCATTCCATTCTCGAATAGCGCGCGGGATGAAAGGACACCTGAATCTCTCCGTTCGAGCTCTGATTTCTCGTATTTTATTCTGATGATCATTTCTACCTATGTAAGTGGGAGTCAACAATATAATTTCGCATTCGGAGGAGAATGTTGGCGATTGGAGTTTCGTAAGTAGCCCACGCCGCAGCGATAAGTGCCGTTGTTGTAATGATTCCCATCCCAGATCTTGTATCATTTCCGTAACGCTGTCTCCCCTGTATCTCTGTATCTTGACAATACAAACGAGCTGCCCTTCTATTAACTCTTTCGATGTCCTCCGTCAAACCCACCTGATAAGGATCCCACACCGGGCTGCAATACTCCAAAATGGACGTACAAGTGTAGTGTATGCAGTTTCTTTTGTAGTTCTGTTGCTTCTTTTAAAGGTTCTGCCAATAACACTCAGTCTCTGGTTCGCCTTTCCCACGATATTATCTACGTGTTTTTTCCAATTTAAGTCTGAAGTAATAGTAATTCCTAGGTATTTTGTGGAGTTTACGGCCTTCACTTTTGATCGATTTATCTTGTAAACAAAGTTTAACGGATTTCTTTTCGTACTCATGTGGACGACTTCAGACTTCTCATTATTTAGAGTCAATTGCCAATTTTTACTCAATACTGATATCTTATTCAGATCGTTCTACAGTTGGTGTTGATCTTCCGATGATTTTACTAGACGGTAAATGACGGCGTCATCTGTAAACAACCTAAGAGAGGTACTTAGATTTCCCCCTAAATCATTTATGTAAATAAGGAACAGCAGAGGACCAATAACACTACCCTGTGGATCGCCCGATATCACCTCTGTTTTAGTTGATGCCTTACCATCGATTACTACGAACTGTGTCCTCTCTGACAAGAAATCCCCTATCCAATTGCGAATTTGGGGCGATATACCATAACCACGCAATTTGTTTAAGAGCCGTTTGTGAGGCACGGTGTCAAAAGCTTTCTGGAAATCAAGAAATACGGAATCGATTTGCGAATCCTTGTCGATAGCACCCATCACTTTGTGTGAATAAAGAGCTAGTTGTGTTTCGTATGAACGATAGTTTCTAAATCCGTGTTGACTTTGGGTCAATAGATCGTTCTGTTCGAGATAATTCATAATATTTGAATACAGGATATGTTGCAAAACCCTGCTGCAAATTGACGTCAATGAAATAGGCCTGTAGTTTCCTTTTCTTCTATTCGTCATTGTTATTTGTAGCTGCTCTTTTCTTTCTCTCGGCACAAAGCGTGTCTCCTACAAGGTCCTGGCGAAGTTCAACCCAATCTAGAATTACCCTTTGACTCACGTCAAACCATCCTTCTCACAGTCGCATTTACCCCTTATCCTTAGTGTTATCACTGAGACGATATTACTTTCATAAAGAAGAAAAGAAATAACCTTTAAATACGAGGACAGAAGCCAAAATAGCAATCTTTATCTTTTAATTATTCAAGACAACCTGATTCGACACTCTGTGGTGTCATCATCTGCTCTCATCGACATTAAACTGCTTTCTATACTGTTCCACTTAAAATCTCACCAGCCTACCATTTTATATCAGACTATCCACCAACAAACACACACACACACACACACACACACACACACACACACACACACATTATATAGGGTGTCACAAAAAGTTACGGCCAAACTTTCAGGAAACATTCCTCACACACAAAGAGAGAAAATATGTTATGTGGACCTGTGTCCGGAAACGCTTAATTTCCACGTTAGAGCTGATTTAATATTTCTCTTTAAATGTAAATTGAAATAATTCGTGCGGACAATTGTCAAAATACCCAGTTGTATCATTAGTATGTACTGTACTTCCTCGATTCATGTCATCTACACAGATTTTCTGTGAAAGTTTGGGCAGGAATTGTTGGTGATGTCTTGATTGGGCCTCATGTTCTTCCACCTACGCTCACTGGTGCAGGTTATCATGATTTCATACGGGATACTCTACCTGTGCTGCTAGAACATGTACCTTTACAAGTACGACACAACATGGAGCTGCTGCACATTTCAGTCGACGTGTTCGTACGATTCTCAACAACAGATTCGGTGACAGATGGATTGGTAGAGGCGGACCAATTCCATGGCCTCCACGCTCTCCTGGCCTCAACCCTCTTGACTTTCATTTATGGGGGCATTGGAAAGCTCTTGTCTACGCAACCGCGGTACCAAATGTAGAGACTCTTCGTGCTCGTATTGTGGACGGCTATGATGCAATACGCCATTCTCCAGGGCTGCATTAGCGCATCAGGAATTCCATGCGACGGAGGGTGGATGCATGTACCCTTGCTAACGGAGGACATTTTGAACATCAGTAGATCGTTCTGTTCAAGATAATTCATAATATTTGAATACAGAATATGTTCCAAAACCCTGCTGCCAAATGACGTTAACGATATAGGTCATACCTAAAATGTTCTATAATGGGCTAACAGAAAACATAGATATTTTCATGCTTCAGATATTTTATTGTGTGTAAAGGTTTGCGTGGTAGAGTTCTCCCTGGCTGTGAATCGCTACAAGTCGATAAACATCGAGAGGCTTCGGTAGGTCGTCATTCGTTTTCGGCTGCAGCCAACATCACCAGCTGACGGCGCTGTGTGTGGCACCAACTGTCGTCTGAACAGTTACCTTTTTGCATAGCGCTATTCGGAGTATTTTGAAATGTGCAGTACTCAGTGACATACTGCACATTTCAAAACACTCCGAATAGCGCTATGCAAAAAAGTAACTGTTCAGACGACAGTTGGTGCCACACACAGCGCCGTCAGCTGGCAATGTTGGCTGCAGCCATAAACGAATTCGCTCGCTCGCCAATGTCAGTAGTCACCTACAATGGCTTCTGATGGGAACTAAGTTTCGTTTGGGAACTAAGTTGAAACCGACGAATATGACAAGCCACGTGCTTGGCAGAGATGGAACCACTGCTTGCCCCTTGATAATAATAATAATAATAATAATAATAAAATAAATAAGTAATAAAAATACACACACGAATTAGCTTTCAATAACAGCCTAGCTGATGGGATACCAATTCGATTTTACACAGAGTACGCGAAGGAACTGCCCCCCCCCCTTCTCGCAGTGGTGTATCGTAGGTCTCTAGAAGAGCACAGCGTCCCGAAATATTGGAAAATGGCTCAGGTCATCCCCGTTTTCAAGAAGGGTCCTCGAACAGATGTGCAGAACTATAGGCCTATATCTCTAACGTCGGTCAGTTGTAGAATTTTGGAACATGTATTATGTTCGAATATAATGACATTTCTCGAGACTAGGAATCTGCTCTGTAGGAATCAGCATGGGTTTCGAAAAAGGCGTTCGTGTGAAACACAGCTCGCGCTATTCGTCCAGGAAACTCAGAGGGCCATGGACACGGGTTCTCAGGTAGATGCTGTGTTTCTCGACTTCCGCAAGGCGTTTTATACAGTTCCCCACAAACGTTTAATGAACAAAGTAAGAGCATATGGTCTATCAGACCAATTGTGTGATTGGATTGAAGAATTCCTAGATAACAGAAAGCAGCATGTCATTCTCAATGGAGAGAAGTCTTCTGAAGTAGGAGTTATGTCCAGACGTGCCACAGGGGAGTGTCGTGGGTCCGTTGCTGTTCACGATATATATAAGTGACCTTGCAGATAACATTGGAAGTTCACTGAGGCTTTTAGCAGATGATGCGGTAGTATATATAGAGGTTGTAACAATGGAAAATTATATTGAGATGCAGGAGGATCTGCATAGAATTGATGCATGGTGCAGTGAATGGCAATTAAAGCTCAATGTAGACAAGTGTAATGTGCTGCGAATGCACAGAAAGAAAGATCCTTTATCATTTAGCTACACTATAGCAGGTCAGCAACTGGAAGCAGTTAATTCCATAAATTATCTGGGAGTAGTCATTAGCAGGGATTTAAAATGGAACGACCATATAAAATCAATCGTCGGTAAAGTAGATGCCAGACTTAGATTCATTGGTAGAATTCTAAGGAAATGCAGCCCGAGAACAAAGGATGTAGGTTACAGTACACTTGTTCGCCCACAGCTTGAATACTGCTCACCGGTGTGGGATCTGTACCAGGTGGGATTGCTATAGGAGGTAGGAAAGATCCAATGGAGAGCAGCGCGCTTCGTTACAGGATCATTTGGTAATCGTGAAAGCGTTACGGAGATAATCGCTAAATTCCAGTGGAAGACTCTGCAGGAGAGACGCTCTGTCGCTCGGTACGGGCTTTTGTCGAAGTTACCTTTACTGAGGAGTCTAGCAGAATATTGCTCCTCCTACGTATATATCTCGCGAAGAGATCGTGAGGATAAAATCAGAGAGATTAGAGCCCACACAGAGGCATACCGACAATCCTTCTTTCCGCGAACAATACGTGACTCGAATAGGAGGGAAAATCGATAGCGGTACTCAAGGTACCCTCCGCCACACACCGTCGGGTGGCTTGCGGAGTATGTTTGTAGATGTAGACGTAGCTCAGCAATAGGACACATCCATACAATCTCACTTGGCCGACAGTCATCTCCTGCTGCTGCGCTGCCAGTAGCTCCCTGCAGTGATAGGACTGAGGCTATAAGGTGGTGGTGGAAATGAGGATTTGGGTACTGGGTCGCTGGAAAGACAGTCGACTTAGAAATACAGTGGGCGGATAGGGAACCAAACCGGATATGGGGTTGTTGGGTGGTCAATTATTTCTTCACTTATTTTCTCTCTTTCTGGTGCTTTTATGTGTACTGTGTGTATTGGGAGTACTTTGCTAGTCCTTTTTCTGCAAAATTTATTCATGCACGTCATAAGGGTGTGCAGTATGTGTCTTGGGTGACAATTTTCTCGTTGTTCTTGGAAATGTATTTGTTAGTTGTTAGGCGCTGTCCCTGCCTGCGGAAGGCAGAGCTGGGCTGGTGTTGTCGAGGGAAGCTGGTCACTTATGTACATGAAATCATAGTTCAAAGTGTAGTTACACAACGGGTAACAAGTGAATACAAGTATTTATAAAAAGGATATCAAATGCAGTAAAATCGGTTAACACCGCGAAATACATGTGTGACCAGCAAAAACTTTACAAATGAACATCTGAAATCTAATAGGAAAGTAAGAAAGGGAACCGTACATTTTACATAAATATTATCTGCACAAAATTAATCAATACAGTGAAATATCTGGTTATACATGTGGCGTTGTGCTATCGGGAAAAACTAGAAAGTTGAACAGAGGCTCTAAGAAATTAGTTATATGTTAGAGAAGTCAAGCACCGATCATACGCACGCACATACACATATAACAACCCTAGCAAATAGCGAGCATCACTTTACCAATAATCTTGAGTCGTATTGATCTGTCGATGCTGGATCTTGCTGGCGACTGGACGAAGTTGAAGAAGTGGAGCTGAAAGAGGACATATTCTTTCGCCCGAGAATCTCACTACGATCTCTGAAGCAGGAATCAACATTTAACTATAACAGTCGCACTCTCACGGCAGATAGCAGTTGTCACGTTTATGGGGGCAGTTTGCGAGGAGGGACCTATCTGTCAGTAGGCTCACTCCTGAGGTGCCTCCATTTTCTGGAGAACATTCGATAATATATCGCTTCCCTGCCGCGCCGAAGCAGCCGAGTGCATTGAGGCGCTACGATACGATGTGCGAGGTCGTTCCCCTTTGGGGTTCGAATCCCCCCCTCAGGCATGGATGTTGTGCTGTCTTTAGTATAAGATAGTTCATAAGTAGTTTGTAAGTTTAGGGACTGATGACCTGCAGTTATGTCCCATAAGCTTTACAAACATTTGAACATTTTTTATCACTACCGTTTTAGATAGCAGGCGATGTGGGCCGCATTCTGCAGGGTTTCTATCATCATGGAACCTCTCAGTGTACGGATGCAGAATTACAGCTGGAAGCTGACGTGGGGGGCGGTAACACAGTTTTGTGTGGACGGACGAGGCAGTTGGTGTGTGGGACTTCCCGTGTAGTATCCCACTACTCCCGAAGTTTTCTTTTACATAGGACCTGAAGAGTTAAAAATCGCGCTTCTGGGCTGAGTCCTGAGCGTTTGTTGGACTTTAGTTCCCTGAGGTTTCCGCCTGCAGCGGACGGCGGACTTAGAAAATTTCAGATGTTGATCTGGACAGGAACTCAGTTGCATTTGTTCGCTCTGCAAAGCAGATGTGTTTTATATTCTTGTTCGGTCGAGACTTGAGATCAGGCAGCCACCGTCGTACTGGTCATACTGACATGCTAGTGGTTTATGCAATTCCAGTCTGGGGGGAACTTGTACTCAATAATCGCGTTTTGCACTTGAGTTTGTGAGTGCATGTCCTAGCCGACACTGGAAGCATTTACCTGACAACTGCTATCTGCCGTGAGAGTACGACTGTTATATTTAAAGCGTTATAGGTCCCCTACTCTTCCTCGTGTTTATAAACGATTTAGGAGATAATCTGAATAGCTCCCTTAGACTGTTCGCGGATGATGCTGTCGTTTATCGGTTAGTGAAGTGAACAGAGGATCAAAAGCAACTGCAAAGCGATTTAGACAAAATTTCTACTTGGTGCGAAAATTGGCAATTGACACTAAATAAAGAAAAGTGTGAAGTAATACACATGACCACTAAAAGAAATCCCCTGAACTTCAGTTACAAGATAAATCAGTTAAACCTTAAGGTCGTAAATTCTACCAAATACCTAGGAGTTACAATTACGAACAACTTCGACTGGAGAGTACACATAGAAAGTATTGTGGGGAAGGCCAATCAAAGGTTACGTTTCATTGGCAGGACGCTTAGAAGATGCACCAGCTCCACCAAAGAGACTGCCTACATCACACTTGTGCCTCCTCTCCTGGAGTACTGTTGCCCCTTGTGGGACCCTCACCAGGTGGGACTGACGGAAGATATTCTGAAGGTTCAGAGAAGGGCAGAAAGCGTGGGGAGAAAGCGTGACGGAAATGTTGCACGAATTGGGGTGGAAATCATTAAAAGAAAGACGTTATTCATTGCGGCGTGATCTGTTTGCGAAGTTCCAATCACCGACTTTTACTTCTGAATGTGAAAATATTTTGCTAGCACCCACCTACTTAGGGAGACATGACCATCCCAATAAAATAAGAGAAATCAGATCGAAAACGTAACGGTTTAGGTGTTCTTTCTTCCCGCGCGCTATTAGAGAATGGAACGGTAGAGAAAAGTTATGAAAGTGGTTAATGAACCCTCTGCCAGGCACTTAAATGTGATTTTCAGAGTATCTATGTAGATGTAGATGTAGAAATGTTGATTCATGCTTCAGAGATCGTAGTGAGATTCTCGGGCGGAAGAATATCTCCTCTTTCAGCTCCACTCTTTCAACTTCGTTCAGTCGCCAGCGAGATCCAGAGTCGACAGATCAAGCCGACTCAAGGTTATTGGTAAAGTGATGCTCGCTATTTGCTATGGTTGTTATATGTGTATGTGCGTGCGTATGATCGGTGCTTGACTTCTCTGACATATAACTAATTTCTGAGAGCGTCTGTTCAACATTCTAGTTTTTCCCGATAGGACAACGCCACATGTATAACCAGATATTTCACTGTATTGATTAATTTTGTGCGGAAAATATTTATGTAAAATTTACAGTTCCATTTGTTACATTCCTATTAGATTTCAGTTGTTGATTTGTATAGATTTTGCTGGTCACACATGTATCTCGCGGTGTTAACCGATTTTACTGCATTTGATATCCTTTTTATAAATACTTGTATTCATTTGTGACCCGTTGCGTAACTACACTTTGAACTGTGAATTCATATACAAAATCTTTTATATTAATTGTTGATTATTCCCCGAATTTCTGTGTGCTTTAATAAATAATTGTATTTGTTTCAGTCATAAATTTACTTTCCTTTACAAATTCCTAACTCTCTATTTTGGAGGTGTAATTAGATAGATAGGTAAAGGACTGTGTTTATTATTTGGTGCACTCTGATCATTTATCTCGTCACTGTGCTTGTAGATTAGGGTGTTGGATCTTTTTCCATGTTTTTAATAAAAAAAAATTGGTGGCGACCCTTGATATTAACATTAATGAGGATTATATTTAAAATTAACTTGCATATCTGTGTTTTTGCACATTTGCTTATCAGTGGACTGTCTCTGACGAGTAAAAATATATCCACTCGATGGGGTATCCCCCCAGGGTAGCTGGGTGGTTCTATTATTCTTCCTGTCGGTAATGGTTTTCTAAAGAACTCTTGCCCTGACTTGATACTCAGGGGACACTCATATATTTTCACTATCGCCGGTTTATTAGGGGAAAAACATTAGTATGTTTGGATAAAACGTGACGTAATTCTGAATTCTGTTTCTCTGAAATCTGGTCAGTGGGCTGCACTTCCTACTCCATACCGTCCAAAATAAATATTCTCACTTCATCAGTATTCTGCATATTTACACTTACTTCAGCATCTTCCGTCGAATAAGCTTTACTCCTCGCCACCCTAATAGGTAATTCCCATGTCTTCTCACCATTTATATTTTTCAACGAAAGGCACAGTAATTACGTTTGACTCTGACAACATTACTACCAGTTCGTTCTGATCAAAGTCAATCTTTCTTTTGTATTTTGATAGTATATCAGTTCCAAATAACATTTCAACAATCAAACTAGATACGATTAAGCATGGATGATCAATAATTGTGTGTCTCATTACTATTGGTATCAATGCTTCTTCTCGTACCAGTTTGGATACCTTTCCTGTAGCACCTAGTATTCTCAAACCACTTACTCTGATTACTGTCAGCCGATTTTTATTAGGAATCGAGTGAAAGAACGATTGAGACAAAGCACTAGCTTCACTCCCACTATCTAGTAAACAGTGAACAGAAATACCCAAAATCTCCACTTTTATAATAGGGTGATTCCTTATGTGCTGAACAGGCTCCTCTTCATATTCATACAAAAATTCATTTTAAATCTGCCGCCTACTAAAGTAATCCTCTTTTGTTGCAAGTACATTAATACTTACATTAATTGCGGCATCAATTTTTTCACATACAACTGCTTTTTATAACGTATCTACAACTCTCAGATCAAAGCATTGGACGACTTCCTCTCTTTTACTTCGTCGCTCGGCAGCTAAAGTAATATTTGAACAACTGTGTTCCATTGCAAAATTGCTACCAATAAATGAAGAACCGACTGACAGTTTTCTTAAATCTCAGAATTTTTAGGGATATTGGTTAAATTTGTCAGTGGTCTCGTTACTACGCTAACGAAATAACATCCCCGTTGTAGTACACGATTTCTAACGTCATCTTAGGTGCGTCAAATGATTCTGCAATTTAATAAACCTAATATAAGACATGGAATAAGCAAATTGCGCGTAATCCTTGTTTTATTGATAACAAATCGATTTCAGTCCCAGAGTGACTATTATTAGTGCACGTCTTCAAGCTACTGCAAGTTAAAATAATAAAATGAGAGTAATATACAAAGAAAATGCTGAAGATTAGGCGGGTGGATCGCGTAACTAATGAGGATGTACTGAACGGAATTGGGGAAAAAGGGATTTCTGGCATACCTTGACTAAAAGAAGGGATTGACTGGTAGGAAACATTCTGAGACATCAAGGAATCGTCAACTTAGCATTAGAAGGAAGTTTCTGGGGATAAAAATCATAGAGGGAGACCGAGGGACGGATACAGTAAGCAGATTCAAAAGGATGTAGGTTGCCGAACGTATTGTCAGATGAAGGTACTTGCACAGGACAGGGTAGCTTTGAGAGCTGCATCAAACCAGTCTGCGGAATGAAAACCACAACAACAACATACTGAATTTTATTTTACTAGTTTATTCGCCAAATACTAAACAACCGAACAGTTACTATACATATCGGTGGTATTTTGTAGAGTCCTGATCATGTCAGATACAGGTATAGTGCCAGCTCCCTGCATACTGATTTCACGGCGCTAGTCTCTGTGACTGGGCATCATTAGATCCCTCTTTATTCTAGTGAAATATTATTTGTTAGCGTTTTAATGCCAACAGATTTGAAGAAATGAAAACGGAAAGTACATTCTGTCATCAGTAACAAACAATATTATTATTATAGGGCTACTGTTATAAAAATGAAACTGCATAATAAAATTGCAACGGTTGTGGCGCTACATGGGTTTAGGAAGCCACCATATTACAGTAATTGTATGATTAAGCCTGTTCTATTGAAATTAACAGAATATGAAATTCTAAATCTAAAAACTGTTAATATCCTGTAAAATACTTCTGCGGATTTTATTTATATCACTGCAGAAATCCCACTCATGTAACTGTAACACGGCGTCTTCCTAAACTCACATACCGCCACGAGCGTTGCAAATTTATTATGCAGTTTCATTTTTATAGTACTAGCCTTATCATTTACCAAAGAAAAATGATATTATTTGGTTAATTATGGCAGAATGTACTGTCTGTTTTCATTTATTCAAAACTGTTGGCATTAAAATACGCAAAATAAATAATTTTCAGTAGACTAAAGAGGGCTCTAATGTCGCCCAGACACAGCTACGTGAAATATGTGTACACCGAGCTTAGTGTATACCTGTATCTATCACGATTAAGACAGTAAAAAAATGTTGTTCAAATCGTACAAAATACTAACATGTATAGTAAGTCTCATCTTTAACTACCTGCTTATGAGTGTTATATATGAGCCAGAAGTTAAAAATATATCCCTGAATGGTTTCTTCATTTATTTGTACATTACAGTGATTCTTTAACTTTATCTTGCAGTAGCTTGAAGATCTGCGCTGATGATGGTCACTCTGTGATTGAAATCAATTTCCATTAATATAGCAAGGATATTGACCAATTCAGCTTATTCCATGTGTTGCATTATATTCTGATCGTGGTACACAACGATCCATGAAATGGAATCGAATCTCAAGTTAATTAGATGACATAAAAGTTTTCTGGGTATTGTACCGCGTCATGATGTAAGGCTATTACTTAAATAACCGACGTTTCGGCCAACGTTACAGTGGCCTTCATCTGGGTATGCCTTACCTCATGACGCGGTACAATACCCAGAAAACTGTTATGTCATTTGACTCTGGCAGCGGAAGCCTATGTAATTATATCAAGTTAATTAGTTGATTTCCGACATATATTATCAGAAGTACCGTAACTTGGGACTTGGGGTGATTTGGAACTACTAGGGTGAAATGTAACATTTGTCCATTTCAAGAAACCATCTTTGCTGCGGAGAGATACTTTGGTGCAACTGATGAAAACCACCTCCCATAGTCACCAGAGACACTAGTTGATACAGTGATACAAAAATTGAGTGTGTGAAAGAGGTATACAAATCCAAAAAAAAAAAAAAAAAAAAAAAAAAAAAAAAAAAAAAAAAAAATTATATTTAAGTGTAAAATCTGCCATGATATGAAAGTCCGAAAACAAACTATTGTCCAGCTACTCTGGTAAAAATAATATAGTTTTCTGGCATTGGTATGTTAAGGGCAACTATAAGTCATGACGTGTGAAAAGTTAGCTTATACTTGCTTATGTTGTTTATTAGGTAGAGGTGTAAATATGCAAAATAGTATTTCTTCGCCGGCCACGGTGGCCGAGGAGACTGAGGCGCTTCAGTCACGGTCTGCACGGCCACTATGGTCGGGGGTTCGAATCCCCCCCTCGGGCATGGATATTTGTGCCGTCCTAGTTCGTAAGTAGTTCATAAGTAGTTTGTAAGTTTAGGGACTGATAACCCCGTAGTTAAGTCCCATAAGCTTTACAAACATTTCAACATTTTTTTGAGTATTTCTTCAGGGTGAATTGGAACATGCTGCGAGTGTACAAAAAGAAGATTGGGCCAACTGGCTATCAAAACTATAGCGAGATAAGCCTCCAGAAAGCTTTGAATGAAGTCAAGACACGTAAAATATCCCTCAAGAATGTTCCTAAAATATGGAATACCTGTTAGTACACTCTCAAGGAAATTAAACAATAAAAATTCTTTGAAAATAGGTGGACAAACCGTCTTGGCAGTGGAAGAAGAGAGGGCTTTAATCAGTGGTTTATTTAAATGTGCATAATGGGTCAGCCAATTACGACCAGTGAGGTTAGGGATATTGTGAAGTGGAGGAGTGGAAAAAGAGGTCTGATGGCAACAAGCCTGGATATGAGTGGGAGGAAAATCTGCTCTCATGTAAGAAGTATCTTACAGTACGTTTAAGTGAAAAATGTAAGGAGAGCTAGGGTGCAGGATAACAGAGAAGATAGAAAACTATTTCAGAAATTGGGAGCAGACAGTGAGAGGTGTTCCATCCGGTAAACAGCATTAATTAAAATTAAACAGAAGTAATATGGAGGCATCCTCCGCGACAAAGTTCTGTTAGATGTGTTTACTGTGTTCCAATCAACCCCTCCACATGTTTTAAATGCAATTATTTATCAAAAGTGTCAGTGTTCCAAATCACCCCAACTCCTGGGGTCATTTGGATCACAATTTATATTCAAATATAATAAAAGATTTTGATAGAGGATTTTTATCCTTGCAACACATTGATGGAATAATACCTAAAGATGCTATATTTAAATTTTCAGAGTTGTAGTGCAATATTTTGACATTAATTTTCAGTAAAAACTACATTTTGTGTTCCATTTCACACGAAGTTACGGTACTCTCAATTATTCCTTTGGTGTTTCCCTCTTTATTTTTGAGTTGTATGTGGCGTGGACTTGAGGCCCCGGCGGAAATTTCTGCGCCCACTAGATAATGAGGTGACACTCAGGCGCCGCGACCGGGCGTCGCCTAGGCGTGCGGCCGCCTCGTGTTCTGTGACGTCACAAGACAGATGCGCGCACAATTTCCTGGGCGCGGCGCGGCTAATGAGGCGTGCGCATGCGCGCCAGGGGCGGAGGATTATCTCGTCGGGCACCGGGAGGGGCGGGAAATGAGGAATGAAATGGAGCGACCGCGACCGATAAACCCACACTGGGGTGGGCTGCCGCAGGCCAAGCTAAGCACTGCCAGACTGTCCGAGCCTCGTCCAATATTGTGAGGTCCGGTGAGATCGGTACCGTCACACCAGAGTTAAGCTGTTACGTAGGAAATAGAGTAAGTGTTCCCATTTTTCGTCGTCTATGCTATGTAGTGGGTGATCAAAAAGTCAGTATAAATTTGAAAACTTAACAAATCACGGAATAATGTAAATATAATGTATTGACTTGTTCCATGACCATAGAGTCTCACTCTTCAATTGGGTCCTATGGAACAGAAAAAACCAATTAAAAAAAAAAAAAAAAAGAAAAAAAAAGAAAGGTAAAAATTGACACATGTTTGGAATAATATGGTGTTTTATTAGAAAAATATCGCACTGACGTGTTTTACAGCTCACTTTAGATTTGTAGTATTTGCAAGCATTTTGGACCAAAATAACAATCTAAATAATAAAAAAATTAATTAATAAGAGTGTCCGAAACCCTTTTAGAAAAAAACAAGTTTTGATAGCGGCGGGTTCCGAACCACTAACCTTCAGCGTCACAGTCCAACGGATTGCCCAATACGTTACGACTATGAGATAGGAGTTGTGTTATTTAATCTGATACTATTGATGGCCGTTGTTACCTGATGCTAATATCGCATTTGTAGACACTAGATTATCATTTATCGTACGAAGAACGACGTGTTTTTGTTAATTCTTCAGTGCGCCATTGCTTTGAAATGACAACGTGTAACTTACAATAAGGAAATCATCAAATACGCAACGCAAGATGGCGTATGCCAGAGAGTGTTCTGGGCGAGGAATGTCACGTGACATCTGCGAAGGGCTGGTTTTCGTTAATTCAATGGAGTGTGTGAAAACTCCGTTATTTTTGCGAATATCTCTCAAAAGATACGAAATATGAAAAAAAGGCAACAAAGTTGCAGAGAATTTTCTACTCTACAAATTCGTTTATTCAATTTTCGCGTCAGATGAACGGTTTATTTGCAATTAAAATCACATTACAAACGGCTATTTATTTATTTTTGTATTACTGACGTATTTCTTGTCTGAAATTTTTCAACAAGCAAGATTCTGGTCTCTGGTAACCAACAATTATGTCTATAACATTTGGTGCCGATCGGTTGAACGGTTCGACCTAAAAAGTGGGAACACGTTACAGCCAGACATATATCCCAAAATCGCCGTTATTTTTGCAAATATCTCTGAAACGATACGAGATATGAGAAAAACATAAAAGAGCAAAGTTGTAGAGAATTTTCTCCTCTGCACATTGGGTTATTCAATTTTCGTGTCAGATGAATGGTTAAGCCGTTATTTTCATTTAAATTTCGAGCTGTCAAAAGACGATCGCAAAGACCCACTTTTAGTGTTACTACCGTAACCTAAAGTGGGCCAAAAAAGAATATTCCACAGATGGCACTTCATCTCATCAGAAAAGCAGTAATTAGCATAACAAATTAAGACAAAGCAAACATTATGTTTGCCGGCCGCGGTGTCCGAGGGGACTGAGGCGCTCCAATCACGGTCTGCACGGCCACTACGGTCGGGGGTTCGAATCCCCCCACGGGCACTGATATTTGTGCCGTTCTTAGTATTAGTTAGTTCATAAGTAGTTTGTAAGTTTAGAAACTGATGACCCCGTAGTTAAGTCCCATAAGCTTAACAAACAAAGATGATGTTTACAGGAAATGCTCATTATGTTCACCATCATTCCTCTCTAATCTACATTATTCCGTGATATATTAAGTTTTCAAATTTATAGATTAATAAAATGCAGCAACCAGTTGCTTGTGATTATTTATTTTTGTCGACCCGTTTCGGCCTCTATACAGGCAAACAAGTGCATTGGTATTCAGTAAAGGCTTTAAAACGTACAAAAGTCGGTTACAGAAATTTGAAGCAGTTTTGAACCAAATAGATTGTAATAAAAGATATGTTCATATAATGGGATAAAATTTACCGTGTTATGCATCACAAGACCAAGGGCCGTTACTTTACATTTCTGATGTGAGCGCAATTAGTGCTATTTAGTAGTTATGTACAGTGAGATTTCACTACTAAGTGAAAGTACACTAACCCTTCTTTGGTACAAAAAGTTGAGAAACATTCATAAATAAATATATTTTAAGAACATGTAAAATTTCGGTTCCATTATGTCTGTTATGACATATGGCGCTTGGTCTAGTGATGCATAACACCGTCCAAATTAACACTTACATTTTAGTATTGTTGCTTAATAAATGTACATGCTAGCAGGAGAATGAACGCTAAGAGCAGAGATTATGCAATGAATAACAATCAGCTGCTAACAAAGTATTTATGGTTGAGCCTCATAGTGAAAGAGTAAAAATAAATAAGGAAAAATAAAAAAGGCTGTGGGAAAAACTGTAATACTCGATGTAGTTGAAAAGCGTAAAGAGGGGAGCAGGTGACTGATAAATCAGTCGCTTAACAGATTAATGTTTAGTAGTGTAAGAAGTACAATGATAAGTGGCGCCATAGGCGTAATATTTCGGAACTACCAACTGACACAGTAGTAGGATGCTCAGAATGTCACTGTCAGGGCACCTGTCAATGTAGAGAAATTGACATTGTGTCTATGGCTTCAAATATTAATGGGGACAGATTGAGAAGTGATTCTCATACAACAAATAAGTTAAGGATGTGGGCTGTAAGTTTTAAGATGCGTGAACTAATGTGCAAAGAAATGTGAATGATTTCAGTAATATTAACCTAGTGTTACAATTGGTACATCTAGTCAGACAACTGAAGAGAGTTAAACAGTCAACTTGCTAGAAATATATCTATTTTATTATTATTTTTTATTGTTTTTTCTGTTCCATAGGACCCAATTGAGGAGTGAGACTCCATGGTCATGGAACAAGTCAACACATTAATTCTTACACAAGAATGGTAATAGAAAATTTTTTAAGTAGTCCTTTGCACATGACAATCTTAAGACAAAGTGAAAAGAATCAATAAAGAAAAATGAATTAGCTTAATTGCTTAACTTTTCTAGGAGTTCCTCGACAGAATAAAAGGAGTGAGCCATGAGGTAACTCTTCAGTTTAGATTTGAAAGCGTGCGTATTAGTGCTAAGATTCTTTAGTTCTTGTGGCAGATTATTGAAAATGGATGCCGCAGAATACTGTACCCCTTTCTGCACAAGTGTTAAGGTGGTGTGATGCAAATGTAGATTAGACTTCTGTCTAGTATTCACCGAGTGAAAACTCGTAGGAATAAGCTGATATTATTAACAAAGAGGACAATCATGTAGAGTAGATCATGGTGCTCTAAGACACTATAAGAGTAAGTGGTGGCTGGTTTTCTAAAAAAAATGTAAAATGTTTGTTAAGCTTATGGGACTTAACTACGGGGACATCAGTCCCTAAACTTACAAACTACTTATGAACTACTTACGAACTAGGACGGCACAAATATCCATGCCCGAGGGGGGATTCGAACCCCCGACCGTAGTGGCCGTGCTGACCGTGACTGGAGCGCCTCAGTCACCTCGGCCACCGCGGCCGGCGCTGGTTTTCTAAAAAAATAAACAAGTCACTATCATAATGGTAGTGAGTATTGCATAGTTCAGTTTAACAAAATGGAGGCATAAAATAACCTATAATGTGAGGTGTGGGGGGGGGGGGGGGAGGAGGAGGGACTAATTACCAGAAATTCATGTGAACGTGAAAGGTTGCTTTTAATATTGACTGACTGCCGCCCAATGGCTTCCAGTCCCCGCTTTAGGATTCGTTTACTTTAGTCAAGAACGCATGGCTTCGTATGTCGTCTGCACTGTCGTCTCCTGGGGAGCCAGACACACCCTTACTTAACAAGATGGCAAGGTTGGCTGTTCTTACTGTAGCACCAACTAAATAATGGACGAAAGAGGTGACAAAAGAGACTTCTCTGGAGTTGTAGTAGAGGATATTATCTCCCTCAGGTTGGTAGACAGTAGGCTTTGAGAACGCACCCTACATCGCTTTGAAAGCTCCCTACATCCGGTGCGGAGAGGGAAGGCTCTGCCCGCGGCCTGAGGCATCACTCTTGCTTCTTGCTGCAACCGCCGAAGTGAGTATTTCGACCAATCATGCTTGAGGGGATGGCAGGCTGTTAGAACTTTACTTTATTTGTGATCAGATAGCCCTGGTTTATCAGTGATCGATTTTTCTTGAGTTATTCTGTTGCTATGCGAGGCAAAGTGTTTTTTACTTTTCGTAACTCCAGTAGTTCAGTGTAAATTTAGTGTTTGCATTCCGGTAATGATTTTTGTGTCCGGTTTGTCAAGTTAGAATACACGTGTGTGGCCTTCAGCCTTTGCATAAACTTAGTATGTTAGAATTCCTTGCTGTTTTTAATTAACATTTTCGTGTGGTGTCTGTTTCCACGAGAATGCTAAATTCTCTCTCGGAATTTCTGGATTGATTCCATCCTTACTATTCTGGTACGACCGATTGCATAACGTGCTTCCGTAGTGGTTATTTCTTCGGCCATCAGCCATGGTTTTTACTCAAGCTAGTTTTCTTCTATTGAATTCTCGTGTAAGCTTTACTTATTTATTCTAAGTTAATTTCTTATCTAAATTCTATGTAAGTCACCATGGTCGTACACCATGTGATACTTAATGGTAGAATGACGCTGCCTCCCCACACATAAGTTTGTCTGTGCACAGTTTAATTTCAGTTGTGCTTGAAGACGCACGCCATCTCATCAAAACGCCGCCGACGCTTCTTTTTGCCACTGCTATGACTTGTTCCCGCCAGAGTGAGTGTCGCAAGTATTATGCACGTGTCTGTGAATGAATGAGTGTGCTTCCTTTATCCCCTGCGTATTTCCAAATATCCTCCCATCTTACCTTCACATACAAAAAGGGCAGAAACTATTTCATTACGGGAAGTAACTCATCATCATCATCATCATTAGACACTGATTATGTCTTTCAGCGTTCAGTCTGGAGCATAGTACCTCTCATAAAATTCCTTCATGATCCCCTATTCAATGCTAACATTGATGCCTCGTCTGATGTTATGCCTTTTACTTCAAAATAATTCTGCACCGAATCTAAGTAAGTTCTTCTAGGTCTACCTCGACTTCTCTTACCCTCCGCTGCCGAGTCCTTGAGTCTCTTAGGTAACCTTGCGTCTCCCATGCATGTAACATGACCCCACCATCTCAGTGTGGTCGCTCTAACCGCTTCATCTATGGTGTTCATTCCCAGTTTTTCATTATGGACACCCTCCTGCCATTGTTCCCATCTATTAGTACCTGCAATCATTCTTGCTACTTTCATATCTGTAACCTCTATCTTATGAATAAGGTAACCTGTATCCACCCAACTTTCACTCCCATACAACAAAGTTGGTCGAAAGATAGAGCGGTGCACAGCTAACTTAGTCTTGATACTTACTTCCTTCTTGCAGAAGAGAGTAGATCTTAGCTGAGCACTCACTGCATTAGCTTTGCTGCACCTCGATTACAGTTCGTTAGCTATGTTGCCTGTGAGAAAATACATCCCAGGCACTTGAAACTGTCTACCTGTTCTATCTTTGTTCCTTCTATTTTGCACTCAATCTGTTTGAATCTCTTTCCCACAGCCATTACTTTCGTATTGGAAGTAACTTTATAATTTAATTCACTGTTGTACAGGGTCTCTGCATCATGGTACTTATTTCGGTTCCCCACATTTTGCTTGTTCATTTAACTGAATAGATAATAATTTAAAGTATCATACCTCTGCTTTATAATTTCATGCTCCCCATCCCATGTTTAATTATCCGTTCCTTATATAATTTGTCTTTGTTAAAACGTTGGCTCCTCCACTAATGAGTGAGTAGTTAGATAAATTTACATCAAGCAAGTACTGTGGCGACTCGTAAAGTAATTTAGAGCAGCAGTGAGCGTTTTAACTTGCATTTTCCAGTCTCCTCTGGCCGAGATCATTCGTAGATAATTTAACAAGCTACTTTCATATTCATTCAATATTACGGTGCTCTACCAAAACCCGACTGAATAATCAGTAAAAATGTCACCGTTTGCCTTTGCTTTAGTTTGTTTGCCTTACATAACAACAGCAGTATTCTTTACTCAATAAGAATTGGACTCATGTTTTATGGCATCTTACAATTACTTTGTACTATAAACTCCTAATACAAACTTTACTATTCCTCTAGAAACACTCTGCTAATTAATATAGCCAATGTTGTCGGGCATTACATGTTTATATCACAAGTTGGTACGAGGACATGGACAAAGAGGTGGATAGGGGGGGGTCAGTAGGAGGAGATTGGGGGAGGATAAGATGGGAGGGGATGGATTAGAGAGGGGAGAGGAGGAGATGAACAGAAAGATGAGGGGAGTGGAGGAGGTCAGCAGAAGACTGCAAAAAATAAATATCCAGCGAAAGCCGGGTTTCCAGATGATTGGTTATAAAAATCAGTTGTGATTTGATACACTTGTGCCTTATAAAAAAGCGAGTGGAAGCGAGAATCTAAACGAAATGTATGAGTCTTGACAAGGGTTATAGAGTACGACTAACGGCTGTATAATAAATTGTGGGTGATACATTCTGAACAAAGCAGTTTTATTTTTGGTTGTAGGTGGCTCCCAAATAAGCTGAAACTAGTCGTCAATAAAGCCATTTTTGCTCTTTATATTTTTCCCATTGGCCAAATATTGGGAATAAAACCTGAAAAATGAATTTCAGCATCCTACTACATCAGTGGCCCGTTTCGGTTTTCCTATATATCATCCCTTTCCATCTATCTAGTGAACTAGTTCCCAACTCCAAGACTCATAATGCTCCACAAGAGCTAATTTACACTCTGCAAAAAATATAAAGTTTTGAACTTTTATTCGTTTTAAATTATCAGTTATCATTACGTGGTCAGAAAAATCACTTAAATTTCTACTATTAGTACCAAATAGGAGTAATTGAATTACAAGAGCCGACCGCGGTGGCCGAGGAGACTGAGGCGCTTCAGTCACGGTCTGCACGGCCACTACGATCGGGGGTTCGAATGCCCCCTCGGGCATGGATATTTGTGCCGTCCTAGTTCGTAAGTACTTCATAAGTAGTTTGTAAGTTTAGGGACTGATGACCCCGTAGTGAAGCCCCATAAGCTTCACAAAAATTTGAACATTTTTGAATTACAAGAGGTGGGCAGTTTTAAGTATTTGAGATGTATTTTCACACAGGATGGGGACATAGAGAAAGAACTGGAATCAAGGTGAAGCAAAGCTAACGCAGTGAGTGATCAGCTAAGATCTACTACCTTCTGTAGGAAGGAACTCACCACCAGGACTAAGTTAGAAGTGCACCGTTCTATCTTTCGCACAATCTTTGTTGTTTGGGAGTGAGAGTTTTGTGTCTCCGGGATTCGGCGTGAGCTTGTTGTTGTTTAGGGGTTTCGAGGGGACTAAACTACATGGTTATCAATCCTCTGTTCCTACCAAAGACAAGGCATCCAAGTAGAAAAAAGATAAAATATAGCTCAACACCCAGAAGAGAGGCATAAGGGACACACAGTGCCAATGCAACCAGAAAACAGCAACACCAAATTCGTCAACACCCTCAACATCCCGACGCCACGGATACCACCTACAAGATAATCATAGCCACATGAAAATGTTATCTTCCCTGTGACATCGTCTATATGCTTCTCTACTTGTTGTGTTTTGTTTAAATTTTGTTGTATTTCACCAGGCTTCAGAGCTGAAGTTCAGCACACCTTCTCAGCTTTCGAAGGCACATATGAGAACAAAGGAAATAAATGCGAAGATGGACAGTATAGTTACATGATTTAAGTAATGCCTCACAGACTAGAGGGAGAGACAACCTCTGAACTACACGACAGCAAACGACGTGATAGCTCTGTCTGTGACGTCACCGGACGTCGATACGACAGCTCTGCAGTGAACGTCAGCTCCCGAGACCGCCGCCGTTACTTCCGCTTCGAAGAACTCCTGCGAGTCCTCAAACGGTTCACTGCACCCCTCCTCATCCCAGCCGCGCTACAAAAAACGACCAGAATCCTGCGCATGGCGATCAGACTGCTCTTGTTACAAGTACTGTGCCGAATTCAGGAACGTTTTTAGTCTCAAAAGTCTAATATTCCAACGATAAACAGAAAATTGTAATTACGTTTTCCTCGTGTTCACCTAAGCCATCCCAAAACCTCGCTCATAAGGTTCGTCCAGAAAGCAGAGAATAGAGAGGGACAGGTAGATTCCGTATTCCGTGACTTCCAGAAGGCATTCCATAGAATTTGAAGGAAGTAACAAAATACTAGCGTCTGGAAAGTCATACCTTTTGTGTCTCATTTCCGCCGGTTTTCCTGGGTGTCGGTGGCCGAGTAGAGAGAGACCGACACAGGGAAATAGGATGCACGCGTGTGCGGGTACAGAGTCTGAGGTGACCAGCCAGTGGGACACCAGAAACTAGAAATACTAAGCTAGATTAGAACAAGATATGTATTTCATAGAAATAATACATTACTTAACTTGGAGGGCAGCAGACTAGTGGAATGCGGATAGATAGTATAACTAGGCAGAAGCATGCCTACTGATGAGTCCTAGTGCTTGTCCTAATCCCAAGTGACCGGTCCAGTTCAGTGGTGGCCACGAGCGGAGTTGCAGCAGAGGGCGTTCGTGGCTGACGTCGTAAGAAAGCCGCGCCGTGCGTGCATGGCGGCGCGTGGCGAAAGTACGTGGCGCGCACTTTAGACTTGTGCGACATCACAATACCAACAGTGTGATTGCAGTGCTAACTTCCTAGCGAACAGAACACAGCATGTCATTCTCAACTGAGGAGTATTTCAAGACACAGAAGTAACCTCTAACGTAACTCGAGGGGATATTACAGAACCATTCTTTAGTTCTTTTTCTCGGACATGTTCTCCACTTGCGCGGGGTGCAATTGTTAACTGCGAATTTGCTATGGCTATTTTTAAGAGATGGCCACATGCCCTTCCTTTCCATAGCACCTTTAACTAGGGTTACCAGATGTCCGCCTTCAGAAAAGAGGCCATTTCCAGATTCATAAAAGAACTCTCTATCTCTCTCTCGTATTGACATCTCAAAGTACTGTATTATCAGAGTGTTGTTTGTAATACATCTTACGCATCTTACAAAATTTCTTCATCTTATTGCAAATTAAGAAGCATGAACCCGTAGAACGAATTACATGACTACATAGCAGTGAAGTCATAATATTTCATCACTTCACCACTTGTAATTATCGTCTTAAGTGATGAACTGTTTTTTTCGCAACTTATAAGATACCTTGCCGTTCATCCCTGTTTTCACCTGAAATTTTATACGATGCATCATTTCCTGAAACCACAGTACTGTTGACGAATAAAGTAACTGTACAAATTATGTAAGATTTCCTTGATATAGCTACGCTCCCATTTCGGATCAAACTGAAGTGACTATATACATGATCAGCATCTAGATTCCAGTGAGTGAATGGAATATGTAAGGCCTAGGTGAAAAATGCCATAAATAAAATAAACTTCTTATTTACCGTACAAAGTCTCGCAATTAATTATTAAAAACTACTCAGTTTTTAGAACAGAAGCTTTAAATCGATTTTTTCAATGGACTCTTTATGTTGTTACATCGCTTTGGTCCTAAAATGGCGACTGGTGAAACGGCAATGGTGACTGTGGCATCTGACCTTATTTGCATAGAGTTTTGAACAAGGTTTTAAGTTATGTATAACGAATATTGCACTAGCTATTGATCTTAAAGTAAGTGTGGTTGACAGACAACACACAGAACTGCTGAGTCCCAGCACGACAGACTGAACGTCTTCTTTTTTGGTGTCACACAACACTCCGACCAGAGAAAGGAGGAGGGGGGGCGGGAGTTTCATATTATACTACTATATGTGTATTGCACTGTATTGCATTCTTGCAGACGAATGTTTTTAATTGGTCGCCTCGAACCTCATATTCCGCTATAATTAGCATGTCAATTATTTCAATTGTTCCGAAGTAGCTAGACCTCAGAGCAGCAGCGGCACAGAAACGAGAAAATTAAAATTATCACATTGTTTCAAGAAAGGTTAAATTCTCTAGAGTTAGTGATTGTGAAAGTTCAGAGAGTTATATTTACGCACCTTCAAGTTGAAGCAGTTGCAAAACGCAGAAAAGAGGACATTTCCCCATTTTGATAAAATAGGATATGTCCGGATAAAAGAGGACGTCTGGTAACCCTACCTTTTAAGCCTCTTCATTTCTCTTCATCCCCCCCCCTTCCATTCCCTCAGGGGAGAGGATAAGTGTACTGCAGCAGCTGTCTGCGCATAGTTTTATACAGGCTGCGTCAGGCGGAAATATACCTGCTTTGAGGGGTGATACTACTGGTCATACTGAGCAAATAATAATAATAATAATAATAATAATAATAATAATAATAATAATAATAATAATAAATATACGCTATTTCTTTGTCATTTCGGGGTAAATCGAAGAAAACGTCGCTTCTACATTAACCTCTTCAGCCACCCCTACGACTTCAGTGGTCAAGCAATGACTCCGCGGCGAACGATCCATTGACCAGGATATTTTTGCATACTGTGTCCCTGGCTGTACGGAATACGTAGGAGCTCCATCATGCTGAAATTTCATACGAGTTTGTGGCGCCAAAGGGATGTCCTCCACGTGTTCTTGTAACACATTTCGAGGAAAAAGAAAATACCGTGTCCTCTTATGCAAAACAACTTGACCGATGTCCTAGGTATCTGTCAAATATAAAGCAACGAAATCAACTTGTGCTATTGATATAAAATTAAAAACCGGAACTCGTCAAATACAGTGGAATATCAGGTCTCAAATGGTTACACATGATAATTGAGAAGCCGGCCGCGGTGGCCGAGGGGACTGAGGCGCTTCAGTCACGGTCTGCATGGCCACTACGGTCGGGGGTTCGAATCCCCCCTCGGGCATGGATATTTGTGCCGTCCTAGTTCGTAAGTAGTTCATAAGTAATTTGTAAGTTTAGGGACTGATGACCCCGTAGTTAAGTCCCATTAGATTTACAAACATTTGATTTTTGATAATTGAGAAGGCGTGAGAATCGGGAGAGGTTCCGTCTGACTGGACGAAAGCGGTAACCACGCGAATTTTCAAACATGGAAACAGAAAAGATTGTAACAGCTATCGAGGTATCTCTTTAATTAGCGTTGCACGCAAAATATTCTCAGGTATTGTTGAAAGGAGTGTACGAGTATTAATTGAGGACAAGTTAGATGAAAATCAGTGTGGGTTTAGACCTCTTAGAGGCTGTCAGGACCAGATCTTTAGCTTACGGCAGGTAATGGAAAAGAGTTATGAGTGGAACAGGGAATTGTATCTATGTTTCATAGATCTAGAAAAGACTTATGGCCGTGTCCCTAGGAGGAAGCTACTGTCAGTTCTACAAGGTTATGGTATAGGAGGCAAACTTCTGCAGGCAATTAAAGGGCTTTACATAGACTATCAGGCAGCAATAAGAGTAGATGGCAAATTAAGCTCATGGTTCAGGGTAGTTTCAGGGGTAAGACAAGGCTGTAACCTGTCACCACTGTTGTTCATACTATTCATGGATCGTATGTTGAAAACAGTAGACTGGCAGGGCGGGATTAAAGTAGGTGAAAACAAAATAAGCAGTCTCCCATATGCGGATGAGTTAGTTGTAATGGGCGATTAGATTGAAAGGTTGCAAACTAATATTTCAGAGCTCGATTAGAGGTGCAAGGATTATGATATGATCAGCATCTGTGTTGTATGGGAGTGAAAGTTGGATGGATACAGGTTACCTTATTCATAAGGTAGAGGTTACAGATATGAAAGTAGCAAGAATGATTGCAGGTACTAATAGATGGGATCAGTGGCAGGAGGGTGTCCATAATGAGGAAATTAAGAAAAAAACTGGGAATGAACTCCATAGATGAAGCAGTTAAAGCGAACAGATTAAGATGGTCGGGTCATGTTACACGCATGGGGGAAGCAAGGTTACCTAAGAGACTCATGAGCTCGGCAGCGGAGGCTAAGAGGAGTCGAGGTAGACCAAGAAGAAAGTACTTAGATTCGGTACAGAATGCTTTTGAAGTAAAAGGCATAACATCACACGAGGCATCAATGTTAGCATTGAATAGGGGATCATGAAGGAATTTTATTAGAGGTACCATGCTCCAGGCTGAACGCTGAATGGCATAATCAGTCTCTTATGATGATGCTGCTGCTGATGATGATGGTCTATAAGTATGTAATAACAATGAATATTTGTAATCTCCATTTGTTTTATAGATAGAATTTGTTACGGCCGCCCAGACACGCCGCCGGTATTGCCTCATGCCACAAATGGGTCACGCTTCCTTCACATCACACATCAGCGATTTAGATAGCAATTGTAACTATTATTCCGAACATCTCTGTGTCACCGTACTCTGGCATGAACTGCTACGCTTACGAGCGATTGCACTAATTTCCATATGTTGATTAATACGTGCAAAATATGGAAAGAAATGTATTTTGGAATACTTTTATTCAGAAACTAAGCTACCTTAAAAAGTATTACATTTAAAATTGACACAAATGTGTCGTGACCATTTTTCCAATCTCTACTTGGGAAAGGAAACCTGCTACTTTTAGCCCACTTTAGGTTACGTTAGTAACACTAAATCTGGGCCTTTGCGATCGTCTTTTGACAGCTCGAATTTAAAAGAAAATAATGGCTTAACTGTTCATCGGACACGAAAATTTGATAACTGAATTTGTAGAGGAGAAAATTCTCTACAACTTTGCTCTTTTATGTTTTTTTCATATCTCGTAGCGTTTCAAAGATATTTGCAAAAATAACGGCGATTTTGGGATGTACGTCTGTCCGTCTGTCTGTCTGTCTGTAACGTGTTCCCTGTTTTTAAGACGAACAGTTCAACCGATCAGCACCAAATTTTACAGACATGATTGTAGGCCATCAGAGACCAGACCCTCCCTTTTTCAAATTTTTCGGACAAAAAATACGGTAGTAAAACCAAAAAACGCTGTTTGCAATATTGTAATTGCGAACGAACCGATTTGTCACGAAAATTGAATAACCTAATTGGTAGAGGAGAAAATTCTCTACAACGTAGCTCCCTTATGTTTTTTTTTCATATCTCGTATCGTTTGAGACATATTTGCAAAAATAACGGAGATTTGACACCCTCCATTGACTTAAAGAAAACCAGCCGTTCGGAGATGTCACGTATTTGATGATTTTCAATGCAACGGCACACTGAGGAATTAACAAACACACATCGTTCTTCGTACGATAAATGATAATCTAATGTCTACAAATGCGATATTAACATCAGTTAACAAGGACCATCAATAGTATGAGATAGAAGGGCTCCTGCTTTTATTTATAGCTGTAGCGTGGTGGGCATTGTGCTGGACTGTAACGCGAAAGGTCGGTGGTTCGAAACCCACCACTACCTAAACTTTTTTCCCTAAAAGGATTTCAGACACACTTATTAATTAATTAATTATTATTTACATTGTAATTTTGGTCCAAAATATTTGCATAAACTTATAAAACTACAAATCTAAAGTGGGCCATAAAACACGTTAGTGCGATTTTTTTCTTAACTAAACTGAGTAAATAACTGATATGACCTCGGTAAAGACTTAATGAAAATATGTTCCTTTTTACATATTATTTTGGCCTGGGAATGAATATTAAAGCAAACTATTTCAGCTGGATTGATTCATTTAGAAGTAGTAAGTATTTTTCACAGCGCAATCAAAAGGTTAGGGGAACTTAACAGTGTTTGAATGCAACATAATTTCCTTACAAATCCGTAAGTGTCTTCGTGCTCTCCCTTAAAGAGAGATCATACTTGATATCGTCCAGTAAGACACTGCTCGGCCGTTCCCTGACGCTTCCAAATACACCCCTGGCCATTAAAATTCCTACACCACGAAGATGCCGTGCTGCAGACTCGAAATTTAACCGACAGGAAGAAGATGTTGTGATATGCAAACGATTAGCTTTTCAGGGCATTCACACAAGGTTGGCGTCGATGGTGACACCTACAACGTGCTGACATGAGGAAAGTTTCCAACCTATTTCTCATACACATACAGCAGTTGACCGGCGTTGCCTGGTGAAACGTTGTTGTGACGCCTCGTGTACGGCGGAGAAATGCGCACCATCATGTTTCCGACTTCGATAAACGTCGGATTGTAGCTTATCGCGATTGCGGTTTATAGTATCACGACACTGCTGCTCCCGTTGGTCGCGATCCACTGACTGTTAGCAGAATAATGAAATCGGTTGGTTCAGGAGGGCAATACGGAACGCCATGCTGGATCCCAACGGCCTCGTACCACTATCAGTCGAGATGACAAGAATCTTATCCGCTTGGCTGTCACGGATTGTGCAGCCACGTCTCGATCCCTGAGTGGACAGATGGGGACGTTTGCAAGTCAACAACCATTTGCACGAACAGTTCGACGACGTTTGCAGCAGCATGGACTATCAGCTCGGAGACCATGGCTGCGGTTACCCTAGACTTAGCTTGACAGGAGAGCCAGCGATGGTGTACGCAACAACGAACCTCGGTGCACGAATGGTAAAACGTAATTTTGTTTTTGTTTACAGTATCATGATGGTCGCATCCGTGTCTGGCGACATCGCGGTGAACGTACATTGGAAGCGTGTATTCGTCATTATCATACTGACGTATCACCCAGACTGATGGTAAGGGGTCCAATTAGTTACACGTCTCCGTCACTACTTGTTCGCATCGACGACACTTTGAACAGTGGCCGTTACATTTCACACGTATTACGACCCGTGGCTCTACCCTTCATTCAATCACTGCGAAACCTTACATTTCAGCAGGATGATGCACGACCGCATGCTGCAGGTCCTGTACGGGCCTTTCTGGATACGGAAAATGTTCGACTGCTCTCCTGGCCAGCACATTCTCCAGATCTCTCACCAACTGAAAACGTCTGGTCAATAGTGGCCGAGCAACTGGCTCGTCACAATACGCCATTCACTACTCTTGATGAACTGTGGTATCGTGTTGAAAGTGCATGGTCATCTGCACCTGTACACGCAATACAAGCTCTGTTTGGCTCAATGCCCAGGCGTACCAAGACCGTTGTCACGGACAGAGGTGGTTGTTCTGGGCACTGATTTCTCGGGATCTATGCCCCCAAACTGCGTGAAAATGTAATCACATGTCAGTTATATCTATAAATGTGAATGTCTGTTCGGTGTACGTTTATCACGTCTGCAGCACAAGACATAAAGAGCTAAAAATTTGTACAGTTACTAATGTTTAGCCGGGGAAGGCTTTAGGCACGGTTTTATGGCGATCGGATACCTATTTATCTATATTTATTAATGTGAATATCTGTTCGGTGTACGCTTATCACGTCCAAACGATAAGACGCAGAGACTTAAATATTTGTACAGTTACTAATTTATACCTGAGGAAGATTTTAGGCACGGTTATATAGCGATCTAATAGATATTTAGTAATATGAAGAATATAACGCGAAATGCGGAAAAATAATGTTTCTTTGAAAATTATATTTACTCTTTGAAAATGGTTTTATTGGTTGCATTGTTGTTTGAGGGTTGATAATGATAAAGGGGTGGAGTATATTGGGATGGAAAGTTTTCGGTGTATATAAAATTCCACCCCCATGAACCACAGACATTGCCGAGGTGGGGTGGCTTGCGTGCCTCAACGATGCAGATAGCCGTACCGTAGGTGCAACCACAGCGGAGGGGTATCTGTGGAGAGGCCAGACAAACGTGTGGTTCCTGAAGAGGGGCAGCAGCCTTTTCAGTAGTTACAGGGGCAACAGTCTGGATGATTGACTGAGCTGGCCTTGTAACATCAGCTAAGGTGGCTTTGCCACACAGCTACTGCGAACGGCTGAAAGCAAGGGGAAACTACAGCCGTTACTTTTCCCGAGGACATGCAGCTCCACTGTATGAACATATGATGATGGCATCCTCTCGGGTAAAATATTCCGGAGGTAAAATAGTCCCCCATTCGGATCTCCGGGCGGGGACTACTCAGGAGGATGTTGTCATCAGGAAAGACTATACTGGCATTCTACGAATCGGAGCGTGGAATGTTAGATCCCTTAATCGGGTAGGAAAATTAGAAAATTTAAAAAGGGAAATGGATAGGTTGAAGTTAGATATAGTGGGGATTAGTGAAGTTCGGTGGCAGGATGAACAGGATTTCTGGTCAGGTGAGTACAGGATTATAAATACAAAATCAGTTGGGGGTATCACAGGAGTAGGACTGATAATGAATAAGAAAATAGGAATGCGGGTAAACTACTATGAGCAGCACAGTGATCGCGTTATCATTGTCAAGATAGATACGAAGCCAACACCGACAACAGTAGTACAGGTTTATATGCCAACTAGCTCTGCCGATGATGAGGAGATCGAAGAAATATATGAGGAGCTAGAGGAAATTATTAAGAAAGTTAAGGGAGAGGAAAACTTAATTGTAATGGGAGACTAGAATTCGGTGGTAGGAAAAGGAAGAGAAGGAAAAATAGTAGGTGAATATGGACTGGGCAGGAGGAATGAAAGAGGGAGTCGCCTGGTAGAATTTTGCACGGAACATGATTTAATCGTAACAAACACGTGGTTTAAGAATCACAAAAGAAGGTTGTTCACGTGGAAGAGACCAGGAGACACCGGACGGTATCAGATAGATTTTATAATGGTAAGACATAGATTCCGGAACCAGGTTATAAACTGCAAGACATACCCAGGGGCAGATATAGACTCTGACCATAACTTGTTAGTCATGAACTGTAGGCTGAAACTGAAAAAACTGCAGAAAGGTAGGAAAATAAGGAGATGGGACTTAGATAAATTGAAGGAAAGTGAAGTTCTGGTGAATTTCAGAGGGAGATTTAGGCAACAATTGACAGAAACAGGGGGAAATAAAACAGTAGAAGAGGAATGGGTAGCATTGAGAAATGAAATAGTGAAGGCAGCAGAGGACAAAATAGGTAGAAAGGCAAGACCAACAAAAAATCCATGGATATCACAGGAAATACTAAATTTAATTGATGAAAGGAGAAAATATAAAAATGCAGTAAATGAAACAGGCAAAATGGAGTACAGACGACTAAAAAATGAGATTGACAGGAAGTGCAAAATGGCTAAGCAGGAGTGGCTAGAAGCCAAATGCAAATCTGTAGAAGAATGTATAAGAAGGGGAAAAGTAGATACCGCCTACAGGAAAATAAAAGAGACATTTGGGAACAAGAAAAGCAACTCTATGAATATCAAGAACTCGGATGGGAAACCAGTTCTCAGCAAAGAAGGGAAAGCTGAAAGGTGGAAAGAGTACATAGAGCAGCTCTACAAAGGAAATGAACTTAGAGACGATGTTGTAGGAAGGGAAGAGGAAGTAGATCAAGATGAAATAGGAGATACTATACTGAGAGATGAATTTGACAGAGCCTTGAAAGACCTAGGTCGGAACAAGGCCCCAGGACTAGATGACATACCCGCAGAGCTATTAAAGTCTCTGGGAGAGCCAGCCATGACAAAACTATTTGAACTGGTGTATAGGATGTATGAGACAGGCGAAATACCCTCAGACTTTAAGAAAAATGTAATAATCCCCGTTCCAAAGAAATCAGGCGCAGACAGGTGTGAAAATTACAGAACCATCAGTTTGATAAGTCATGGTTGCAAAATTTTAACACGAATTATCTACAGGAGAATGGAAAAGCTGGTAGAAGCTGACCTCGGGGAAGATCAGTTTGGATTCAGGAGGAACGTAGGAACCAGGGAGGCAATACTCACTTTACGTCTTATCTTAGAAGATAGATTAAGGAAAGGCAAACCTACATTTTTAGCTTTTGTAGATTTGGAGAAAGCTTTTGACAATGTTGACTGGAATACACTTTTTCAAATTCTGAAGTCAGCAGGGGTAAAATACAGGGAAAGGAGAGTTATTTACAACTTGTACAAAGGCCAGACCGCAGTTATTAGACTTGAAGGGCATGAAAGGGAAGCATCAGTTGGGAAGGGAGTAAGACAGGGTTGTAGCCTTTCTCCGATGTTATTCAATTTGTACATCGAGCAGGCGGTGAAGGAAAGCAAGGAAAAATTTGGAATAGGGATTAAAGTTCAGGGGGCAGAAATAAAAACATTGCGTTTTGCTGATGACATTGTAATTCTATCAGAGACAGCAAAGGACCTGGAAGAGCAGTTGAATGGAATGGACAGTGTGTTGAAGAGAGCGTATAAAATGAACATTAACAAGAGCAAAACAAAAATAATGGAATGCGGTCTTAGAAAATCAGGCGATGCTGAAGGAATTAGATTAGGTAACGAAACAATGAAGGTGGTAGATGAGTTTTGTTACTTGGGTAGTAAAATAACATGCGATGGTCGAAGTACAGAGGATATAAAATGCAGAATGGCAATGGGAAGGAAAGCATTTTTGAAAAAGAGAAATTTGCTAACATCGAATATTAATTTAAGTGTAAGGAAGTCTTTTCTGAAGGCATTTGTGTGGAGTGTTGCCTTGTACGGGAGTGAAACATGGACGATAAGCAGTGCGGAC
The DNA here is from genome assembly GCA_026315105.1 of Locusta migratoria. Classification (NCBI taxonomy): domain Eukaryota; kingdom Metazoa; phylum Arthropoda; class Insecta; order Orthoptera; family Acrididae; genus Locusta; species Locusta migratoria. Next base: position 665,813,570 of record CM048746.1, on the reverse strand, counting down.
AGGAAGAGAATAGAGGCTTTTGAAATGTGGTGCTACAGAAGAATGCTGAAGATTAGGTGGGTAGATCGCATAACTAATGAAGAGGTACTGAACAGAATTGGTGAGAAAAGGAATTTTTGGCATACCCTGACTAAAAGAAGGGATCGCTTGGTAGGACACATTCTCAGACATCGGGGAATCGTAAATTTAGCATTGGAGGGAAGTGTGTGGGGTAAAAATCGCAGAGGGAGACCAAGAGACGCGTATAGTAAGCAGATTCAAGTGGATGTGGGTTGTCGTTCTTATGAGGAGATGAAAAGGCTTGCTCATGATAGAGTAGGGTGGAGAGCTGCATCAAACCAGTCTCCGGACTGAAGACCATAACAACAATAAAATTCTACGTGTGTGTGTGTAAATATTTCGATCTGCAGCGAAAACTACAGAACGCAAACGAATGGTCTGTGTGTAATTGTTGTCGGAATCTCCCGTTGTACACCATAGCAGTTCCATGCCGACAGCTATAAGGAGGTGGAAGATATGGTGGTTGAAAGTCGTCAACTTCGAAAAAAATTCGGATTGAAGGCCAGCGATGACGTATGCGACTCTAATAGCAAGGATGTTACGTACAGCGAAACGTGATGCCACAGACCATATCTTTGATCTATCGTGTTACATTGTCTTCAGCTCTTTCTCTGTAAGGGTAAGCATACGAATAAGGAAATATAAGAATAAATAAATAAAGCAAAAGAAATTTCTTTTAATACATCTCTTTAAAAAAAAAATCGATTTGACGTTTCGCGCATTACATCAAGTGAGCCATCTGTGATATTATTACAATCATTATTGATGAATTTCGTGATTGGATTCTTCGAAACGAGTACTTTTTTCACTGTGATTTCTTATATATTCTCTGAGAAATGTAACATGTTTTTAGAAAATAGGAGATGGACAGAGAGGGAGTGGATAGGAAAAGTACTAAGTCAAGGTTCGAATAAATAAATAAATACCCGGGCAACGCCGGGTTTTCAGCTAGTATAATATATTTGTCTAGTGAATACTCGTTTATCGTATGCATTTATTCTTGGTGTAGCAATTTTAATGGCCAGTAGGGTAAGTGCCATGGCCCCCGGCACCCTCTACGCTACGCCACTGGGGCTTATGGTCCAAGGATATCCGGCCAGTGGCTGGATACTGTCCAAGATGATGCCTCTGCAAAACACATTAAAGGTCACCGCACAGGGTGCATGGATCCGCTTTAGTGATACGAGGGTCGTCCACGAAGCAAGTTCGTTTCTATCTCTGTTCGCGGCGGTGCTGGGATCGCCGTTCCGAGCACGAGCGGCGGTTACTCTGACTCATGGAGAAGTCATGTACACCATTTTCAGATCTCTCACGCAGATGTGTGCTTTGTAGTGCTTCTTTATATTGTCATCATCATCATCATCATCATCATCATCATCATCATTAGAGACTGATTATACCTTTCAGCGTTCAGTCTGGAGCATAGTACCTCTAATAAAATTCCTCCATCATCCCCTATTCAATGCTAACATTGATGCCTCGTCTGGTGTTATGCCTATTACTTCAAAATCATTCTGCACCGAATCTAAGTACTTTCTTCTTGGTCTACTTCGACTCCTCTTACCCTCCGCTGCCGAGCTCGTGAATCTCTTAGGTAAACTTGCTTCTCCCATGCGTGTAACATGACCCCACCATCTCAGTCTGTTCACTTTAACTGCTTCATCTATGGAGTTCATTCCCAGGTTTACTTTGATTTCCTCATTATGGACACCCTCCTGCCATTGTTTCCATCTATTGGTACTTGCAATCATTCTTGCTACTTTCATATCATTAACCTCTATCTTATGAATAAGGTAACCTATATCCACCCAACTTTCACTCTCATACAACAAAGTTGGTCGAAAGATAGAGCGGTGCACTGCTAACTTAGTCTTGGTACTTACTTCCTTCTTGCAGAAGAGAGTAGATCTTAGCTGAGCACTCGCTGCATTAGCTTTGCTGCACCTCGATTCCAGTTCTTTCGCTATGTTGCCATCCTGTGAGAAAATACATCCCAGGTACTTGAAACTGTCTACCTGTTCTAACTTTGTTCCTCCTAATTGGCACTCAATCTGTTTGAATGTCTTGCCCACAGACATTACTTTCGTTTTGGAGATGCTGATCTTCATATCATAATCCTCGCACCTCTGATCGAGCTCTGAAATATTAGTTTGCAACCTTTCAATTGAATAGGCCATTACAATTAAGTGATCCGCATATGCAAGACTGATTATTTTGTTTTCAGCTACTCTGCCAGTCTATTGTTTTCAACATATGATCCATGAATAATATGAACAACAGTGGTGACAGGTTACAGCCTTGTCTTACCCCTGAAGCTACCCCGAACCATGAGCTTAATTTGCCATCTACTCTAACTGCTGCCTGACAGTCTACGTAGAGCCCTTTAATTGCCTGCAGAAGTTTGCCTCCTATACCATAATCTTGTAGAACTGACAGTAGCTTCCTCCTAGGAACAAGGTCATAAGCCTTTTCCAGATCTATGAAACATAGATACAATTCCCTGTTCCACTCATAATGTCAGTCGAAATTTAAAAAATCTTACTGACGTGTATTACGGCCCACTTTAGATTTGTAGTTTTATAAGTTTTTGCAAACATTTTCGAACAAAATAATAATCTAAATAAAAAAAATCAATTAAAACAGTGTCTGAAACCCTTGTAGGAAAAAAAAATTCTGCTTACTGGCGGGTTCCGAACCAATGAACTTCAGCGTGACAGTCCAACACATTCCGCACTACGCTACAGCCAACAGTTAGGAATTGTGTTCTCAGATCTCATACTATTGATGGCCTTTGTTAACTGAAGTTAATATGGCATTTGTAGACACTAGATTATCATTTATCGTACGAAGAACTATGTGTTTTTGTTTATTTTTCAGTGCACTATTGCTTTGAAATAACAACATGTAAGTTACAATAAGAAAATGATCAAATACGGCAACGCACGATGGCGTATGCCAGAGACAGTTCTGGGCGAGGAATGTCGCGTAACATCTGCGAACGGCTGGTTTTCGTTAATTCAACGGAGGGTGTCAAAACTCCGTTATTTTTGCAAATATCTCTGAAACGATACAAGATATGAAAAAAACACAAGAGAGCAAAGTTGTAGAGAATTTTCTGCTCTACAAATTCGGTTTTTCAATTTTCGTGTCAGATGCATGGATAAGCCATTCTTTTCATTTAAATTTCGAACTGTCAAAAGATGATCGCAAAGGCCCACTTATAGTGTTACTACCTTAACCTAAAGTGGGCAAAAATGTGAAATCAGATCAGTGATTCGTTTTCTTAATGCAAATAAAGATAAACCAAAGGAAATTCATCGTCGACTCTGCGAGGTTTGCGGAGAAAATGCTATGAGTGATTCAGAAGATGGGTCACACTGTTCAACAAAGGACTTCATCAAGTGCGCGATGAAGAACGAAGTGGACGCCCGTCTGTGGTTACTGATGAACCGATTAACACAATTGAAAAGAAGATTAAGCACAACCGTAAGTTAAAACTCAGTGCCCTTCGTATGGAAGTTCCGTAAATCTCACGATCAGTAATTCATAAAACTGTTGCTGAAAAATAGAAATTTCCATACCTTTGCTTACGTTGGGTACCCAAAATTCTTACTGAACAGCAAAAATAGACAACGGATGGGCAGTACACTTCAGTTTTTGACGCGCTGCAGTGAAAAAGGCGATGGTTTTCTTTCAGGGATTGTCACGGGAGACGAAAGTTGGGTACAGCACGACACCACTGAAACTAAACGGCAATCAGTACTTCATCCCCAACGAAGGTTAAGCCTAAGCATATCGTGACGCTTCCAAAATCATGTGCACCGTTTTTTTAGGACAGAAAAGGCATTTTGCTGATTTATTTCTTACCACGAGGCAAAACAATCAATGCCCATGGTCACGGCGAGACCATTAACCCTTAAATGCATGATTTTTTTTAATTTAAAAAAAAAAAAATTATTTTCGTGTTTTATAAGTTCTACTGACAAAGGGAAAATAGTAAAAAAATTCCTATGTTGCTAGTTTTCCAAAAAAGAACATACGGAACATACAGAAACTTGTTATATAATTTTCAAAGTTGCATAGTATAAACAATTTTTGTGCATATTAGGGTTCTCCATACCTGTCTTAATTGGTGTGATTTTTTTCCTCCTTCCAAAACTGACTCTTTATATGGAAAACAAAATAACAAAATCTGCACTATCTGCCGTTTTCTCCAAACACAAGCAAATATCTTACCGGAAGTTCACACTGACCCAACCCCGACATAAAAACACCATAGTCACTTCTTCAAACTCTGCTGCATCTGTTAAACACGTGTTAATTCACAAGACTCCCACTAGATGAGGATAAAAAATATTACCATCGATTTTGCAGATATGCAACACCATGCATTTAAGGGTTAAGAAATTACGCCGTGCAATACAGAACAAGCGCCGAGGATTACTGATAAAAGTTTTTTCTTTTTTTCTTTTTTTTTTCACGATAATGCCCCACATCACACGGCGGATGTGAGAAAACAACTCTTACCTAAAATCTGTCCTTGGTGGTGAACACTTCAACGATGATGACTAGCTGAAAAAAATTGTTACCGCATGGTTGAGTACACAGGCGGCAACCTTCTATGAAGAAGGCATACAAAATCTTGTCCCACGCTGTGGCAAGTGGCTTCATAATTTTTGAAGATATGTGGAAATGTAATTTAATAGTTGTAGATTTTTGTACAATAAATAGTTTTTCTGCATCTATACACGTTTGTTTTATATAACCAAACGAAACTTACTTTGTAGACATAACTCGTATTTCTCTACAGTTCCACTCTCTAATAGCGCACGGTTAAAAGGAAGCTTAAATATTTCCTTTTTTATGTGATTTATTTTATTGTTGTACAGGTGTGGAAGTTGCGTGGATACAAGTTACCTTATTCATCAGATAGAGGTTACAGATATGAAAGTAGCAAGAATGATTGCACGTACGAATATATGGGAAAATAGGCAGGAGGGTGTCCACAATGAGGAAATCAAAGAAAAGTTGGGAATGAACGCCATAGATGAAGCAGTTAGAGCGAACAGACTGAGATGGTGGGGTCATGTTACACGCATGGGAGAAGCAAGGTTACCTAAGAGACTTATGAGCGCGTCAGTGGAGGGTAAGATGAGTCGAGGTAGACGAAGAAGAAAGTACTTAGATTCGGTGCAGAATGATTTTGAAGTAAAAGGCATAACATCAGACGAGGCATCAACGTTAGCATTGAATAGGGGATCATGGAGGAATTTCATTAGAGGTACTATGCTCCAGACTGAACGCTGAAAGGCATAATCAGTCTCTAATGATGATGATTATTATTATTTTATTGTGATGATTATGTCTCCCTATGGACGTGGATACTAAAAAAATATATTTGCATTCGGACGAGGAAGTTGGTGAAAAAATGTTTCGCAAATATTTCTCGCTGCAACGAATGACGCCCTTGTTTTAATTATTTCCATGTCAACTCGCGCATAATTTCCGTGCCACACTTCTCCCCCCCCCCCCCCCCAACCACATCACGATAACACAAAACGAACCGCCCTTCTCTGAACTTGATGTATGGCCACCGTCAGTCCCACTTGGTTGAAATCCTATAATACTCACCAATACTCCAAAATAGTACGCACAAGTGTAGTGCAGGCAGTTTCGTTAGTAGAACTGTTGCATCTTTTAAGTGGTCATCCAGTGAAACGTGGCCTTTCGTTCACATTCTCTACAATCCTATCTGTGTTTTCTTTCCAACTAAAGTTGTCCGTAATTGTAATTACTAGGTATTTAGTTGAATTTACGACCTATAAAGTTGAATGATTTATCGTGTAAATTAAGTTTGACGGATTTCTTTTAGTACTCATATGGATGACTTCACATTTAACTTTATTTAGCGTTAATTGCCAATTTTCGCATTGTGTCGATATCTTACTTAACTCGTTTTGCATTTTCTGTCGATTATCTGGAGACTCAAGTAAACTATAACTGGCAGCATCCGCGAACAGTCTAACAAGGAAAGTAATTGGGCTCGAACAGACACATATACACCAAAATCGTATGAGAGATAATGTAAAGTTCCCTTATTGCACTAGTGATACTCTCGCATCTGCAAAACTTTGCAGTCGACCGTTAGAGGCCTCTGCGTATGCCATGCCGCATTGCACTTTGACCTGTCGGTTCGCCAGTAGGAACGGTGCAGTGTGCCTCCGAAGTTGCGTTTTGAGACGTTTTTCGTGTGGTGAAGCGTCAGATGGGGCGGCGATTGCTAATCAATCCTGTGAATGTATTGCGATTAGTTGAGATGAAGTTACGGAGAACCCTTCTCCGTGAAGTTGGTATTAGTGTAGAAGATGAATCATTTGCGTGCTTTCTCGTATCTGTTATGGTACAGAAATATGAGCATAAGTTAGATACTGTTGTTACAAACTCATAAAAATGATAATAGGGATGATAATGACGAACAACTCATTGCAAGCGGTAGTGCTACGGTAAGTGCGGAAAGAGGCGATGGAAGCAGTGGCAGTGAATACCAACAGTCTTTCGCGAAGAAGGTTAAAGTGGCAATTATCATCACTGTTTTTGATGACAATTTGCTAGAGAACATGTACGATGATTATTACATAAGTTATAGTTAAGATACCTGCATTACGTATGGCGTCTACAATTACATCTACAGTGCTATCTAGAGCATGGTTGCAGAGCTTTGGAGAAAATCGACACCCACCAGCACATTGAGGTGTACGTAGAGATCCTGTAACCAAACGTTCATACAGATATGTTTGTTCGAGCCCATGTACTTTCCTTGTAAGAGATCTGTTCATATTGTCCCCCAAATGCACACTAATATTGAAACTGGGAAAAAAGCTCTATATATTACTATTCACGAGTAAACCGCTCAACCAATTTTGATGAAATTTGGCATGTAGATTTTCATCGCTAAAGAAGAAAATAGGCTAGTTTATAAAGTGTGTAATAGAATTTATTAGTTGATTTTAAGTATAATACTCGAAATATGGAACATCTGGGCATCACCGTTTTTCTTATAGCTTCTGAGACGTTTGAATACTCTTTGGAAATACTATTTATTCTCTGACGTTTGAAATTTAATGGTTGATACGTTGTGAGTAATACGATTCAACATAATAAATGCAATGCGTACACAAGACGCCAACGTCTTTAAACTGACATACCGACTTCGATGGCATCTTGAATCTTGTATAATTGACACTATGTGTAACGTATAGCTTCTTCAGTCAGCTGGTTAGACACCATGTAACAGAGGTTGTTTACGTATTTAATAATATATTTACTTTTACGTCGATAACGAATAATAGGATTTACTGTCGTTCTACGCAGAGTTTATATTTAAACCGGAAAACTGCAAACTTCCATTTTATCCTGGTGATCCTGGCGATAACGTCTGAACAAAATTGCGAAATTATTGCACCGGGTGATCAAAAAGTCAGTATAAATTTGAAAACTTAATAAATCACGGAATAATGTAGATAGAGAGGTAAAACTTCACACACATGCTTGGAATGACATGGGGTTTATTAAACCTAAAAATAAAAATAAAAATAAAATTAAAAAGAAAAAGTATATCTAGACGCGTGAAAGATCTCTTGCGCGCGTCGTTTGGTGATGATCGTGTGCTCAGCCGCCACTTTCGTCATGCTTGGCCTCCCAGGTCCCCAGACCTCAGTCCGTGCGATTATTGGCTTTGGGGTTACCTGAAGTCGCAAGTGTATCGTGATCGACCGACATCTCTAGGGATGCTGAAAGACAACATCCGACACCAATGCCTCACCATAACTCCCGACATGCTTTACACATGCTGTTCACAACATTATTCTTCGACTACAGCTATTGTTCCGGAATCATGGTGAACATATTGAGCATTTCCTGTAAAGAACATCATATTTGTTTTGTCTTAATTTGTAATGCTAATTATTGTTTTTATGATCTGTCGGTCATATTTTGAATTTTTCTTTTCTTCTTTTTTAGTTCTAACAAAACCCCATGTCATTCCAAGCATGTGTGACAATTTTAGCACTCTATGTACATTATTCCGTAATTTATTAAGTTTTCAAATTTATAGGGCAAACTCGGCTAATTTCGCAGTACGGCTGATTTCGCAGTACCATACAAATCCTTTCACTGCAAAATTGTACGAGCTGACGTGAAGTACAAAGACTGCGCCACATATGGCAGCACCTATCAGCTGTGTGTGTGGTCGAGAAAACAGCTACCGGAGAGCATTCTTGTGGCTTTTCAAAAATGTTCAAATGTTTGTATAGCTTATGGGACTTAACTAGGAGGTCATCAGTCCCTAAACTTACAAACTACTTATGAACTACTTACAACTAAGGACGGCACAAATATCCATGCCCGAGGGCGGGGGGATTCGAATCCCCGACCGTAGTGGCCGTGCAGACCGAGACTGGAGAGCCTCAGTCCCCTCGGCCACCGCGGCCGGCTATTGTGGCTGTGGTGGAACGTTTTCTTGTGTGGTTGAAAATATTTTTAGTGTAGCACGTGTTCGGTGACAGCTGTCTGATTTTCTATCGATACTGACGATATAACCTCAAGTATAAGACTTTTATTGGTGGATTCTTTACAGGCCTCTGTTTAATTTAAGGTCTTGTTCACTATTTTTACACTAATAGTTCGCACATAATTCACTTTTGCCGGTAGTGAACTTCGTAATGATTTGATTAGTTGTAATAGGCGTGAAGACCTACGAAGCAAGGAAAGCACACAGAAAAATTTTCGAAATCAAAGGGGAATGTTCCAGCAGAGAGGCAGCAAGGAAAAGTGAGCACCTCAACAGCTAGAATGGGCAGACAGCAATCGTGCGAACACGTAGCTCCATCAACAACACATTGTATGCCTGTACGGAGGAGATTAGTAAGAAATGTAGCAAATGATGATAACTTTTGTTCCTCATGTGGTGGAAATTACGAAGACGATAATGATGGCCAAGAGTGGATATGCTGTTTGAAGTGCGAGTGCTGGTTTCATGGGTCTTGCGAAAGGCTGAAGGCGTACAGTGCTCAGTTCACATGCCGTTTATGCACTGAGGCTGATTCTGATTAACTTGAATCAGATTTACGATTTTAGGAACTACTTTCCATTACATTTTCCAATTTAAGATTTTCTTTGTTTTGTTATTTCTTTTTATGTTAAAGTACGTAATTAATTAATCATATTACCTTTGATTACATTACTTTTAATAATTTAGTAATAGTAAATAAAGTAAATGTTAAGTGTATGATGTGTTTGGTTACATTAAATCATTTTCTGATGACACAAGAGTATGTTTTTAGAATTCCAGCTGCTACTGCGAAATTACCCGAGTAGTGGTGCGAAATTGCCCGAGTTCTTATTATTCCAGGTAAATTAGCACGATTTTAAGAAAGCTTTTTTTTATATCTGAAATTTAACTTTCAGTATTTAACATTGATACCAACGAATCATACTACTTTTACTTACGATTTGATAAAAAAATTCAATTTGTAATATATTTCTATTAAATACTAGAGGAGAAAAAACCTCAATACTGCGAAATTAGCAGAGTTTGCACTACTGACCTTTTGATCACCCGGTACATTGGATAGTCTTTGACACTTATGCAAGGACATCAATGCGCCCGAAGCAGCGGGTACAAGATAGTGTAGTCTATATCTATTAATGTGAATGTCTGTTCGGTGCACGCTTATCACGTCCAAACGACAAGACGCAAGGACTTAAATATTTGTACAGTTACTAATATATACCTGAGGAAGGTTTGAGGCGCGGTTTTATAGCGATCTGAAACGCAAAATGGGGAACAATAATTACTCTTTGAAAACTATATTTACTGTTTGAAAATGGTTTTATTGGTGGCATTGTTGCTTGAGGGTTGATAATGATAAAAGGGTTGGGTGTATTGGGATAGAAAGTTATCGGTGTATATAAAATTCTACGTGTGTGTTTGTTAATATTTCGCTCTGCAGCGTGTGTAATTGTCCGATGTCTTCCGTTGTACACCATAGTAGTTCCATGCCGATAGCTATAAGAGGGTGGAAGATATGGTGGTTGAAAGTAGTCAAATTATAAGAAAGTTCGAACTGAAGGCCAGCGATGACGTTTGCGACTCCAGCTTACATACAGCGAAACGTAATGCCAAAGACATATCTTTGGACTATGGGTGCTACAATGTCTTCAGCCCTTTTTCTGTGAGGATAAGCATATGAATAAGTAAATATAAGAATAAATAAATAAAGCAGTAAAAAAGAAATTTCCTTTAATACATCTCTTTAAAAAACGATTTGTCGTTTCGCGCATTATATCAAGATATCGATCTGCGATATTATTACAATCATTATTGTTGCATTATTCGGAACTAGTGCACTTTTATGTGTGATTTGATCCAAACTACTTACTTTCCTGATACCGTCGATTAAAAATGTTTGTCTATAAAGAAGGTATTGTATTTCATTTCATCCAAACCCAGTCTCATAACACACTACTGAAAGATAGCTTATCTCTCATAATCAACCAAAACGCGAGCGGAGCCGCGGGTTTAATCTAGTTTGTTTATAAAGATAAGGAACAGTAGCGGTCCCATAACAGTTCCCTGGGGAACACGAGATGCAACTTTGCCTTTTGTTGTTGGCTTGGGTAATTAATGGATAGTCGACTATAAAGTAAATAACACTGTACTGTCATTAGGAGTGATTTAAAATGGAACGACCATATAAAATCAATCGTTGGTAAAGCAGACGCCAGACTTAGATTCATTGGAAGAATACTAAGGAAATGCAGTCCGAATGCAAAGGAAGTAGGTTAAAGAACACTTGTTCGCCCACAGCTTGAATACTGCTCACCGGTGTGGGATCCGTACAAGGTGGGATTAATAGAGGAAGTGGAGAAGATCCAACGTAGAGCAGCGCGCTTCGTTACAGGATCATTTGGTAATCGTGAAAGCGTTACGGAGATGATCGATAAACTCCAGTGGAAGACTCTGCAGGAGAGACGCTCTGTCGCTCGGTACGGGCTTTTGTCGAAGTTTCGAGAACTCACCTTCGCTGAGGAGTCTAGCAGTATATTGCTCCCTCCTATGTATATCTCGCGAAGAGATCGTGAGGATAAAATCAGAGAGATTAGAGCCCACACAGAGGCATACCGACAATCCTCCTTTCCGCGAACAATACGTGACTGGAATAGGAGGGAAAATCGATAGTAGTACTCAAGGTACCCTCCGCCACACACCGTCGGGTGGCTTACGGAGTATGGTTGTAGATGTAGATGTACGTCACAAACAAGGCGCAGCATAGCGAAAACCGCGTGTGACGAGAGAAGGGTTGCGACTTGAGCTTCAGCTCGGAGACACCGCCGCTTGTACCTGTCCGTATCAGCGCCAACATTATTCATAAGCCTTTCGCCGAGCTTCAACGGCACCCAGAAGTTAATGAATTCGCATAATAATTAAGCGGCGTTTATTATTCGAGAGGTGGGGCAGGTCAGGAGGAGCAGGGACAAACGCAGGAGATAAACGCGACACCGGGAAACACGCGCATCAAACGGCGTTCTGCGCCTGGGCGGAAGTCTCATTAGCCCGACATGGGGAGGGGCTGACAAAGCCTGGCGACGAAGCCAGCGAGAGGGCCGTCTTTAAAGAGCGGGTGTGCGCCAAGACTCCCGTCAAAGCGCCAAATTAGCGCAGTTAGGGTAACAAGGGGTAATTGTGCCCCATCTGCGTGATGTCGTGCTTTGCTTTATTGCGTTTGTTACAAGTTGTTTATTCCACCTCAGCAAACCACTTGTTTGCGTGTGCACGTTTAATTTTTTCTTTTATTTCAAATACAGGATGAGTCAAAAGTGGAAGTGTAACCTTTAATTTCGAAACCTCTGCAGGCAATGGGAAAGCCAAATATTTCTATAAGTTACTAAGTTAACAGTGCACCGCTCTATCTTTCGACCAACTTTGTTGTACGGAAGTGAAAGTTGGGTTGATGCAGGTTACCTTATTCATAAGGTATAGACGACAGATATGAAAGTAGCAAGAATGATTGCAGGTACTAATAGATGGGAACAATGGCAGGAGGGTGTCCATAATGAGGAAAACAAAGAAAATCTGGGAATGAACGCCATAGATGAAGCAGTTAAGAGCGAACAGGCTGAGATGGTGGGGTCATGTTACACGCACGGAGAAGCAAGGTTACCTAAGAGACTCATGAGCTCGGCAGCGGAGGGTAAGAGGTGTCAAGGTAGACCAAGAAGAAAGTAGATTTCGGTGAAGAATGAAGTAAAAGGCTTAACATCGGACGACGCATCAGTATTAGCATTGAATAGGGTATCATGGAGGAATTTTAGTAGAGGTACTATGCTCCTGACTGAACGCTGAGAGGCGTAATCAGTCTCTAATGATGATGATGAGTTATGGTGCGGTTGTCTGTCTCTTACTGTATGAACCGAACGTGGGCGGCGTAATCCTGAAATCTCCGATCCTGCTCCACCATCTTCTACATTAGAACTTAAGTAACCTTTAAGCTGACAAATAATACGAGTGTTTGAACTTAAATTGTGGCCAGTATTTATTCACAACCGATACAAAAGCGTTACATGTTTGCAGCTGTTGAAACACGTCCACTGAATGTGTGGTCTTGTTCCGTTTTTGAGTTACTCATGACTCTAAACTGTTTCTGCACCATTTATTTTATTATTGGTATGTCAATTATAGCGCAGTTAAGATAACAAGGGGTAATTGTGCCCTATTTGCATGAAGTCTTGCTTTGCTTTATTGCATTAGTTACAAGTTGTTTATTCCACCTCAGCAAACCACTTGTTTACATGTGCATGTTAAATTTCCTTTTATTTCAAATACAGGATGAGTCAAAAGTGGAAGTATAACCTTTAATTTCGAAACCTCTGCAGGAAATGGGAAAGCCAAATATTTCTATAAGTTACTAAGTTAACAGTGTACCGCTCTATATTTAAAATGTTCAAATGTTTGCATAGCTTATGGGACTTAACTATGGGGTCCTCAGTCCATAAACTAGATAACACTAAGGACGGCACAAATATCCATGCCGGATGGGGGATTCGAACCCCTGACCTAGTGACCGTGCAGACGGCGACTGGAGCGCCTCAGTCCCCTCGGCCACCGCGGCCGGCGCTCTAACTATCGACCGTCTTTGTTGTATGGGAGTGAAAGTTGGATGGATACAGGTTACCTTATTCATAACGTATAGACAACAGATATGAAAGTGTTGTTGTTGTGGTAGTCTTCAGATCGGAGACTGGTTTGATGCAGCTCTTCACAATACCCTATCCTAAGCAAGCCTCTTCAACTCCTCATAAGAACGGCAACCCACATCCATTTGTATCTGCTTAATATACAGGATGCGTTTGCCTCTGTAACTTATATAATAATAGGTGACGGGAAATTTTAATGCGGTAGGTCAACGCAAGAAATGTTACACTTTCTGCGGAGGTATGAACATAGTTTATTGTATCATTTTCCAAAGAGTTAAAGCACAAAGATATAATTTTTTTAATGTAACAATAGTTTTTTTTTCTATCGTGCATTGGATTCGTTGAAATCTGCTGCGTCCAAATCATTTTAAACTACATTCCTATCACTGTTAGTTTGGGAGCTAGAATCCTTCCAAGTTTAGGGGGCGGAGGCTACGACAGCGTAGCTGACTGGCTGCTGGTCATGAGACAGTGAGCCGTGCCCCAGGGGATAGCCACTCGGCCAGTCAGCTACGCTATCGCAGCCTCCGCCCCCGGAACTTGGAAGTGTTGTAGATCCCAAACTAACAGTGATAGGAATGTAGTTTAAACTGATTTGGACGCAACTGGTTTCAACGAATCCAATACACGATAAAAAAACCTATTGTTTCATTTAAAAAATTATATCTTTGTGGTGTAACTCTTTGGAAAATGATACAATAAACTATGTTCATAGCTCTGCAAAAAGTGTAACATTTCTTGTGTTGACCTACCGCATTAAAATTTCCCGTCACGTATTATTTTATAAGTTACAGAGGCCAACACACTTTATGAAACACCCTATATATAGTGAAGCTACAGTGAAGATCCCTAGATCCCTAAATAAATGTCTGCAGGATGCTCTCGGGTGGACTGTAGCAATTATTCTGATTACACGCTTTTGTGCCATGAATACTTTTTTACTCAATGTTGAATACCCCCAGAATATGATCCTATATGAAAGCAGTGAATGAAAAGAGGCGTAGTGAGCTAATTTACTGAGATGTATATCATCAAATTTTGCAATGACTCTGATAGCATAAGTAGCTCAACTCAAACGTTTCAGGAGATCTTCAACATGATTCTTCCAATTAAGTCCCTCGTCAATGCAAACACCTAAAATTTTGGAATATTCTACCTTAGCTACAGATTTATGTTCAAAGTCTAAATTTATTAATGGTGTCATGCCATTTACTGTAGGAAACTGTACATACTGGATTTTCATCAAAGTTTAATGAATCCATTTGTAGAGAACCACTTAATAACTTTCTGGAAGATATCATTTACAATTTCATCAGTTAATTCCTATTAGTCAGGTGCGATAGCTATATTTTTGTCATCAGCAAAAAGTACTAGCTTAGCATCTTCGTGAACCTAGAATGCAAGTCATTAATATACAGGGTGTTTCACTAAGTGTGTTAGCCTCTAAAACTTATAAAATAATAGGTGACGGGTAATTTTAATGCGGTAGGTGTACACAAGGAATGTACACTTTCTGCGGAGCTATGAATATAGTTTATTGTATCATTTTCCAAAGAGTTACAGCACAAAGATATAATTTTTTAAATGAAACAATAGTTTTTTCTATCGTGCATTGGATTCGTTGAAACCAGCTGCGTCCAAATCAGTTTAAACTACATTCCTATCACTGTTAGTTTGGGAGCTACAAGCCCTCAAAGTTTCAGGGGCAGATACCACAAACGCTGCGCATAATGCAATGCTCCTTCTAAATGTGGTGCGACCGAGTTGTAACGTCGCCGGTGTCACGGAGCGAGAAGCTTCCCCGATGCGCTGTTAGACTGCCGACTGTCGCCGCAAACGGCCGTATACCCGACAGTTGGAGCCACACAAACAACCGGGGCTCAATATA
The DNA here is from genome assembly GCA_026315105.1 of Locusta migratoria. Lineage (NCBI taxonomy): Eukaryota > Metazoa > Arthropoda > Insecta > Orthoptera > Acrididae > Locusta > Locusta migratoria. Next base: position 665,798,368 of record CM048746.1, on the reverse strand, counting down.
CCACAGTTACTTACATCGGATGACGGATGGCGTACACGAAGAACAGCGTATCGAGGAAGCTTCTCGCTCCGTGACACCGGCGACGTTACAACTCGGCCGCACCACATTTAGAAGGCGCATTGCATTATGCGCAGCGCTTGTGGTATCTGCCTCTGAAACTTTGAAGGGTTGTAGCTCCCAAACTAACAGTGGTAGGAATGTAGTTTAAATTGACTTGGCCGCAGCTGGTTTAAACGAATCCAATGTACGATAGAAAAATACTATTGTTCCATTAAAAAATTATATCTTTGTGCTGTAACACTTTGAAAAATAGTACAATCAACTATGTTTATAGCTCCGAAAAAAGTGTAACATTTCTTGTGTTGACCTACCGCATTAACATTTCCCGTCGCCTATTATTTTATAAGTTACAGATGCAAACACACTTAGTGAAACACCCTGTATATTGAGAACAGCAAAGGAGCCAAGACTGAACCTTGTGGGACTCCATTTTTGATAACTCCCCAGTTATAAGAATTAATTGAATCGATCGGTGGAGAAAGGAACTAAGTCAGTTTTTCGTGATTTTAACTTTTTTACATAAATGCAGTAAACAGACCAAGATACACCTTACTGTGATGAAAGGAACTATGTTTGGCTTCTTCCTGTGGGAATAACATGAGGTCGATTTTATACGTGCTGAGGAGAAAGGAATCAAGTCAGTGGCTTAGTTCCTTTCTTTTTTCAGTAGATTTTACTGTCAGCGAGGTTGTACTGCACCAGCTACATGATAGATGGCGTTGGTATGCAGCATGCAGGTTTAAAAAGCGCAACAAAACAGTAACTTGGCGCCAACTTCGTCAGGTGTCATGATTATTGTTGAGTGTTGTAAGTGAATGAATACCGTCAAAAGGACACGTGTGGAAGAAATCCATGCATAACAAAAATTCCGGAAAATGTAATCGATAGTACCCAGTATCACATCTTTCCCACTCAAAGAAACTCACTATGCTGGGAAGGATACGAAATACCTAGATGCAAGCTTGGATCTGAAAACTTTGCACGAAATGTTCCTTAAGAAATATGCAGACGTAAATATGAAATACGACTTCTATAGGAAACATTTTCATCAAAATTACAAAGTGCGAATCAATATAAAAAAATGAAGATTTTTCAGAAACTGATGAAATACATTCATAAAGAAGACACTGAGATTTTTTATGGGGAGATTTCGAAATGGTTAACTTCAAGTGATAACTCACTGTGATATGAACTATTCCGTTCTTTGAATTCTATTAAATAGTTGCTTTCATGTTCAGCTGAATATAATTTGCCAATAAATTTGAGCTTTAATGCAGAAATGTGTATCTTTGAATGTATTATACTCTCGAAAAGTACTAATTCCTTCGTTGACTGGGGAAAGAAAATATGTTACAAATTTCAATTTTTTTTTTCATAAGATACTTTGTAGAATATATATAAATTATTTTCATTCACAGTATGCATGATTAGAGTACAGCAAATATCGAAAATTTCAGTGCAATCTGTTCAATAGTTTAACAATACATCAGTTTTTTGTCTCTCCTGAAAAGTACAAAAAAAAGACATAGTTCCTTTCTCCACTGACCGATTCAATTGTTTCATCTACATCATGTGAACTGCTTCTTTCATCTCTATGAGAGCTGTAATGAATGAAGTCGTCTCTAATGAGTGGTTCCTCCATCCTCATCTTCGTAACTCGGTCCGACACTTTTGCTAGTGAACTGAGAAGAAAGTCGTCTGCGGTAGGACTCTCTTCTGCGGCCGGGAAGGCATTTACCGCGGCCACGCGGCGCCGCCTGGTGACGTAGAGCTACGCTGGCCACTTTGCGGCGACAAACGACAGTCGCGGCGTCCTCAGCGCGTAAATGCTTAACGGGGCGAGGGGCGGGAGGTCTCTGGACACCCTGCGGCCCAGTTTGTGTGGCCGTATCAGCGCGTGTCTGGCTGCCAACACGAGGCAAACAGTCACGAGACTCTGAAGGGGAGAGAGCGCAGCCGAGGCGACGCTAGCGCTCCGTGCGGCTAGCAAGTAGTAACATTTTTTTTTTACAATTACAATAACAATAACAATTTTGGTCTGTTACCTGGATAACTAAAACAGACCTTTACAATCAATTATTATACATTACAAATTGTTTGGTTCTTACACCCAAACCTTCAGATGTGAGACACTCAGATCCGTACCAAACGTTGTATATCGATAGAGTATCAACCGAAACTTCTATATAATTCGTGATTTGTGCTGCCGTCCAGTAGAACGTGCATAAACTATAATAATAAGTAACAACTAACCTACGGAATAGAAGGAAAAGCGTATCTGTGTGGCATAATGACATCACGCTTCTGTGGGTTAGCAGGTAGAGCATTAGATTGTCGTGTAGAGCATCGTGGGTTCAAGCCCCACCTAGGCCTTATATTTTATCATTGTCTAAACTACAGTACGTTGGAAATTCTTAAAAGAAGCAACGTGTTCCTCACATGTAAAAGGACTGTTTCCATTTTGTAGCAATGTGTTATTGGCAGTTTACTCTTGCTTCGTTTTATTTGAAAGTAGCAAATCTGTAGGGTTTATTCGTAGTTTCACAGAATAAACAAACATAATCAGAACATATGAATAAAAAAAACAACTGCATCACACACACACAGCTGTATTAATAGTAATAACAGTAATAACAATAACAAAAAATAGTAATGTTAAAAACAATAAGCGTAATTAAAGTAATAAAACTGTACAGGTTTCCTACTTTCAAATAAAACGAAGCAAGAGTAAACTGCCAATAACACATTGCTACAAAATCGAAACAGTCCGTTTACATATGAGGAACACGTTGCCCCTTTTTACAATTACCAACAATGAAGAAAAAAAAACAATAGAGCGAGGTGGAGCTTGAACCCAGGACTTTCTGCACGACAAGCTAACGCTCTACCAACTACACTAACGGTAGCGTGATGCGATTGTCCCTCACAGACACGCTTTTCCTCTACTTCGTTGGTTAGATGTTACTTATTATTATAATTTACGCATATTCTACTGGACGGCAGCAAAAATCACGAATTATATAGAAGTTTCGGTTGATACTCTATCGATATACAACGTTTGGTGTGGATCTGAGTGTCTGACATCTGAAGGTTTGGGTGTTAGTAATAAGTTAATGACAACTCTAAGTATAATTCCCGCCTCTTAGCAAGCCTCCTGAAGGGAGGCCAGTACCCATCCCTACGACGTGGACGTGGGCGGGGCCTACTTACTAACGTAACCACTGCAACTCGTATTAATTTATTAGATTGTTACATTTACAAAACAAAGTAAATTACACTACTTCTACTAGTGGTGCACTGATTTACACTATCCATCTCCTTTGCACCACTGGATTTCTAGTCTAGATTGGATTTGGAAGGCAGCGAGGCAGCCAACACCAGAGAACTTATTCCAGTGACTTCTCCCTTATACCTTGCTCACGCAAGGCGGGGAAGTCGTCCAGCTCTTCACTCCTTGCCTCAACTAACCTTCCGGTCATATTCTGTTCCATCCGTGGTGCCAAACCGACGTTAGCCGGCCAGACGCCAGGGATGGTGATGTCAATCCGGTTTTACGTACGCAGTATATTGCTGCCAATGTATGCCTCATAGAGGCATGCACGGCTTTTCTCTCCTGTTGTTTCGCAGCAGACTGTACTCGATAGATCTGCTGCGCGTGGGTTGATACTTTGTCAGTTAGTATAATGAGGATCTCTACTAACTCGTCGTTCCTTATTATTTCATAGATGTCCCTGGTGGGTATGGCTTGCCTCTCTACAGAGGCAACTCGTGCGTGTACTAGGCACTCTAAGATTACGTGTTCCTGGCTGCCTGTCTCAGCACCACATTCACAAACTGCATCAGGCCGTTTCCCTATTCGGTGCAAGTGCACCGGGTAGGGTCCGTGACCTGTCAAAAAGTGCACTAATCCTTTGGATGGAAGAAATTTTAACTTCATCCTTTCTCTCACTGACGGTAGGAAGGAGTGTACGCGCCTGGCTGTTTCAGATGAATCCCAGTCCCGTTGACAAATATCGTTAATGGCTTCGTTAATTTCTCTTTTATTTTCACAGACCCTCCCAATTATCCTTTCTACTTGAATGAAGTCGTGTCTTTTCAACCAATAGACCGCCGCCCTTTTCCTGATTATTAAATCAATAGGGTAAAGCCCCATAATCACCGTGAGCCCATCCGTAGGTGTGGTCCCAAAAGTCCCAACCGATCTACTTATGATATTCCTTTGCACTCTTTTGACAGCCAACGAGGGCCTGACCAGTCTGAGCCTATGAGCCCAGGAGCTCGCACCGTAGCCCATAACCGAGGCGAGTAAACTGTTATGATACAATTTGGTTACACTTGGAGGCAGATGGAACCTCCTCTGTCCTATTGAAATTATTTTGTTATACAATGCTACGGTTTTATTTGCAACTCGCTCGATATGAGCATCAAAGTGGAGTCTCTGGTCGAGATAGACACCCAGATATCTGGCGACTGTTTGCCGGCCAATTCTTTCGCCTGCAAGTCTTATGATTGGGTCTCTTTGCAAATTTCCTTTGAAGAGCATGTAATTGGACTTTCCTAGTGCAACTGATAGTTTTACCTTGTTGCACCAGCTGTGAATTATTTCCGTGGCCACGGAGGCTCTGTCCTCCATCTGACGTCTTGAGTTCGATTGAACCAGAACCAGAAGATCGTCAGCATAGGCTACTGCCCCCAGTATCCCCGCCTCTTGCTTCAAGTTGTTCAGCAGCGGCTCCATATTTACATCCCAGAAAACTGGGCCAAGAACGGAGCCCTGAGGGCAACCCTTGGTTATCCTCTTTGAGACGGTTCCACCTGGGGACACCAGCTCCACAAGTCTCTCCTCGCAGTAGGCACTCAGACAACCATATAGTGAGCCGGGACACTCCATTTCCCTTAAGCGGGAAAAGAGCGCCGGCCACCAAAGGTTGTCGAAAGCCCCCGCTATATCAATCATGATCCCGGTAACATATGTACATTCCGATGAGTGGACAAGCCTGGCCACCTGATTTATGGCGTCCTCCGTGCACTTGCCCCTCCGGAAGCCATACTGCCACTCATTCAGACCACATAGGACTCGATGACTCGCCAATCTGTCAGAGAGTAATCTCTCAAGAAGCTTCCCCAGAATATCGAGAAGGCAAATTGGTCTGTACGATTTGGGATTTAAAGGGTCTCTGTCCTCTCCTTTGCTCAAGATAACAACATGAGCTCGTTTCCAACACCTAGGATATTCCCTCTGTATTAAACATTGATTATACAGTTCAGCTAAAACTGGAACCAACTTTGGAGCTAGATGTTGTAACAAAAGAACGGCAGGACACACAAGTCGACAAGGTGCTGTATTTAATACTGCTACTTTCATATACACTACGCACAACACGGCAACACAGGCCAATAACTTGCTGCATCACGGCAGCGATAAAACCTGAAATAACGCCCTTAAAGAGATGTTTCAACTTCAAGAAAGCTCATTGGGAACTCTTCATGGAGGATCTTGACAAGGAGATACTGGAAATAAAACCTGAGGCACAACCGTACAACAAATTTATGGATCTTGTCCAGAACATCTGACGACTACACACACCTAGAGGGTGCCGTACACAGTATTTTGCCGGGCTCAATGATGATAGCAAGGAAGCTCTGAAAAAGTATGAGGAACTGTACAATTGGGATCCTTTCTCACACACAAACCTTCAGATGTCAGACACTCAGATCAGAAAAATGTTCAAATGTTTGTAAAGTCTATGGGACTTAACTACGGGGTCATCAGTCCCTAAACTTACAAACTACTTCTGAACTAGCTAATCCTAAGGACGGCACAAATATCCATGCCCGAGGGGGGATTGGAACCCCCGACCGTAGTGGCCGTGCAGACCGTGACTGGAGCGCCTCAGTCCCCTCGGCCACCGCGGCCGGCACACTCAGATCAGTACCAAACGTTGTATATCGACAGAGTATCAACTGAAACTTGTATATAATTCGTGTTATGTGCTGCCGTCCAGGAGGACATGCGTAAATTATAATAATAAGCAACACGTTACCTGCGGAGTAGAAGAGAAACATAACTGTGAGAGTTCATCACGTTGTGTTACCGTGGGCTAGTTGATAGAGCGTTAGTTCATCTAACAGAGGATCGTGGGTTCAATCCCCGCCAAGAGCTTTTTTTAAACTACAGTACATTGAAAATTGTTAAAAGAGGATATCTATAACATTCCACGGGTTCGTTTCACAAAACAGCACGGTCAGTTGCAGCAGCAGCGTCAGCTGCAGCAGTAGCAGCAAAGTGAGCCCCACTTGCTGGTGTGGCCAAACCACAGAATAAGGAGTATACATAAAGGAAACTCCCGCTGCAGTCTGTCGACCAAAATTTTGTGCGCATGCGCGGAATCGGCCATCTTGAAAAGCAGTAAACGTGTGATCATTCCCTACTCTGTGGCGTGGTAATGCGCCGTCTTTGTTAATTGTATATTTTAACTGCCTGAATGGCATAAAAGTAAACAAGTATTTGGTACAGTGCAGTGCAGTGAAAAGAAAGAACTGTGTGTCAGTAGTTGGAGCTGTTCCGTTTTTATTATGAGCATCAATAAAGGAAAAGGCGGTCAATGGTGTTCAGCACCTAATTGCCTCAATAATTCGAGTACAAATAAGGAAATAAGTCTCTTCACCTTCCCAAAAGATGCTGAGCGGTAATTGAAGGTCGCTATCAGTAGTAAAAGTTAAATGTTATCAGTTGCGAATGAGAGCAACGTGTGCATAATTATTAAAAGTAGCCTTGCTTCTTCTCTTGACGATAACTCTCGCTGTTGCTGTTGCTACAGCAGTTCAATAGTATCGAAATGTTGAAGTACATTTATATTTTATAACTGTAAATTTAATGTTGCAGGGAATAATATAAAATGAAAAACAAAGAGTAGTGCGTAAGTAGGCAGGTAAAATTTTACTTACGGCATTGGAGGCGTAGTGCGCTAATGTTGCCAACGAATGCTCTTCGGATACTCAAAAGAAATAGATTAAGTGGAATAATTATTTTATGCTGTTCCTGCTCTATGGTTGACAGATTCTTCTATATGCCCTTCTCCGATCAGTAAATTAATTATCCTCCTAAAGCAAATACAACTTTCCAACATTAAAACACAACTACATCACTGTCATAAGTAAAGCAGTTGCAAAGTAACTTTCTTGTTTATAACTAATTTCCAAAACATAACTTCGCGTTATTTGGTATTTTTCTAGAGATAAGCACCAAAAAAAAAAAAAAAAAAAAAAAAAACGATCATTGATTCCATCGTACATTTTCGTAGTTGTACGTATTAAAATTTAGGCCTACTTTTTTTTTCGTTGGATTACAATTAGGTGTAGGAACAGGGCGCAAAATAGATGAGCGCATAATGAAAAGCCGTTTACTTTCTTAAAAGTGGGTGAGATAAGCTGCGAGTCGTAAAAAGTCCATTTCCAGCCAAAGTACTAAGTGGCTATAGTTCCGCGTTTACTGCTTTTCAATATGTCGTCGAGCGCAACGCTCGGTAACATACAGATCAAAGGCGCCGCCCCTAGCTTTCCTTTCTGTATGCTTCCTATTCTGTGGCCAAACACAGCGCACTCTAGCCACAGCCCGCTCATCCACTGAATGGCAGTGCTGCCTATCTAGTAGACATGTATTATTATTATTACTTCTGTTATTATTACTTTAATACTCCCACATGTATGATGTAATTGTTTGTTTCTACTACGAATATACTCTACAGGTTTGCTACTTTCAAATAAAACGAAGCAGAAGCAAACTGCCAACAACACAGAGCTATAAAATCCGAACAGTCCTTTTACATTTGAGGAACATGTTGTCCCATGTAACACTCGGTGTACGTTTGTCGACGTAGAACAATGTGCAACGTCATACAGAAAAAAAATTGCGCCAACAGGGTTTGAACCGAGGACCCTGGTAACAAGAAACATTCGCGCTATCAAATACTTCACGGGAGTTCAGCGCAGCAGACCACTACAGGTACGTTTCTCCTGCGCTCCGTAGGACAGGTGTTACATATTATTTCCAGTTTACGCACATTCTCCTGGACGGCAGCACTTGGCACGAATTATATAAAAGTTTCGGTTGATACTCTATGGATATACGACGTTTAGTAACGATCTGTGTGTCTGACATCTGAAGGTTTGGGTGTCAGAAGAAACGATCCAGGCAGACGAGGTACTGATGTGTGGTATTTCTGAAGCAAGAAAAGAAAAGTGGAGCAACCTCCTGCAAGAGACTGACGTGAAGTTCAGCAGCAGAAGAGCATGGAAACTTATCAAACATCTAACGACCCAAAGGGACCACCACCAAATTATAAACACCTGATCAAATAGCCCACCAATTGCTTATGAATGAAAAAAAAAACCACTACTGTCGGGGGTTCGAATCCCCCCTCGGGCATGGATATTTGTGCCGTCCTTAGTATAAGGTAGTTGATAAGTAGTTTGTAAGTTTAGGGACTGATGACCCCGTAGTTAAGTCCCATAAGCTTAACAAACATTTGAACATTTGCAAAAAAAACCAAAACGATCAGGAATTGCAAAATTAAAAGAAATTATTATTGCAGAGAACTGTTTCCTTGTTCACCCGTTCTTAATTAATGAGCCGCTGGTCTCGACGATCTGAGATCCGAGCAAATTAAGCACTTCGGGCTAGGGATGGGAAAAACCGACCGGTTAAAACCGATACCGGTATTTTAGTTTTGAATAACCGTTTTCTTCGGTATTTATTTCGTGTCGGTTGTAACCGATTTTTTAGTTATTGGCAAAAACCGGGTGAAAAACCTGTACGATATTTCCTGTAGCAGTGATATATATATATATATATATATATATATATATATATATATATATATATATATATATATATATATATAAATTAATGTGATGAAGACTGACTAAATGTGCCGAAAGCGGCCATTTTAATAAATGAGTTTTCTTGACTGCTTTTACTATTGGATATTAAAGAACAGAGTGTTGTTAGCTCCTCAACACGTTGGTTGAAACTTTTAATGTATTATATTGCTATGCTAACAAGTTTTATTAATGTGATTGCTTGAAATTGAGGGGCTTCTTTAATAACCAATATGAGTGTAGGTAAAATTGATCATGTGGTGCCTCGCGAGGTAGCCGTTCGGTCTGAGGCTCCATATCACTGACAGCGTGGCTACTCCAGTCACAGGTTCGAATCCTCCCTCCTCCCTCGGTCATGGGTGTGTATGTTGTCCTTAGCGTAAGTTAGTTTAAGTAGTTTGTAAGTCTAGGGACCGATGACCTAAGCAATTAGGTCTCATACGAACGCACACCCATTTGAACATTCTTTGGGCATGTGGTGTACAGCTTTTCTAGTTCAATTTCCGTAAATTTACACTGAATACAATCATACTGGTAGTCGGAGTTGTGATTTTATTTTTCAAAATACTTCTGCAGCACTGATTGAAGTTCATTTACTGAATGTAACACACACACATATATATATAACGAGATATTCGTATGCGCTGGCTCACAAGTCCAACTTACGGAGTGGTTGGCTCAATATTCGCAACTGCCGGATGGAAATACTAAGCCAGTAAGTCTGTATGCTTCGTATATCGTCTTCTGCGGACTCCTGGCTAGGCTTACACACACTCAAGAAGGTAATGGTATTGGGAGAGGATCTTGCAAAATATGGAAAGACTAGTGATTTGTCGTATAACGTAAATTTACCTAAATTTCCTAAGTTTCGTTTTCGGCCGAAACTAGCAGAACTGAAAATTCGATTACGGTTTCTGTTTCGGCTGCCAATTAAGTTTCGGTCGAACTTTGCTGGAAATAAAAGCAATAAAAAAACCGAAAACCGGTTATCTTCAGCAGTTTTTACAATTCGGTTAAAATGGTGATGAAAAGAACCGGTATAACCGAAAACCAGTTGTTTCAGCGATAACCGCCTTCCCTACTTTGGGCCAGGAGCAGAACAACTGCATTACAGAGATGCAGATTCCTAAACTGTGGAGGAAAACTAGGGTTGCTGCGCTATTAAAACCTGGAAACGACCCCGGTGAAGCAAATATTTTCGGCCTGGCTGTGCTATCTATTTAAAGTCATCGACGGAAGGTTCCGCAAGCGCATATCACATTACATGGACAAATCCCTCATTAACGAAGAAGCAGGATTTCGACCAGGGAAATCATGCTGTGGCCAGATACGTAATCCCACACAATATACAGAAGACGGTTACCAGAGAGAAGAAGTAACTGGGGTTGCGTTCCTGGATCTCAGCGCCGCATATGACACAATCAACCATAAACTGCTTACCCAGAAAGTATATAATGCCACTATATCCTATCTATGTTCGTGCAAGTGCATGTTACAGAACAGGCGTTTATATGTAAGAATCCAGAGCAAAAACAGTCGATGGTGGAAACAAAAAATGGACTTGCACAAGGAAGTGTTCTGGCTCCAATACTTTTTAACATCTATACAATCGATCTTCCTATCAAACAACAAACAAGAATGTTCGTCTATGCTGATGATGCAGCTGCGGCCACACAGGTTAAGACCTTTGAACAAGAGGAGGAGAATCTTACCGGGGCCTTAACAGAATTAGCAACCTACTATGAAGATAACAACCTAAAACCAAACCCCAGTAAGTCGCAAGTCTCCACATTCCATCTCAGAAACAAACAAGCTGACCAAAAAAACTCCATGTCATGTGGAAAGGGGAAGAACTGGAGCACACAAATAGTTCGAAGTACCTGGGAGTGACATTGGGAAAGCCCTTGCTTTCAAGCGGCCGGCCGCGGTGGCCGAGGGGTCACGGTCTGCACGGCCACTACGGTCGGGGGTTCGAATCCCCCCGCAGGCATGGATATTTGTGCCATCCTTAGTGTTAGCTAGTTCATAAGAAGTTTGTAAGTTTAGGGTCTGATGACCCCGTAGTTAAGTCCCATACGCGGTGTCGCACAAGTATGAAGTGCGCGCCACGTACTTTCGCCGTGCGCCGCCATGCACGCACGGCGCGGCGTTCTTAAAACATCAGCCACGAGCGCCCTCTGCTGCAACTCCGCTTGTGGCCACAACTGCTGCATCGACCACTTGGGACTGAGATAGGAACCAGTTAACACTTGGGAATCAGATAGGCACCAGTTAAGACTTGGCTATCGGACGGGCACTAGGAATCATCCGTAGGCAGGCCTCTATCTAAGCTATGTATCAGCATTCTGCAGTCAAGAACTATGTAAAAGTTAAGTATTACCATGACTCCACGGAATATATATCTCGTTCTAAATTACTCTAGTGTTTCTGGTTTCTGCTGTCCCACTGGCTGGTCACCTCCGGACCTGCACAAGCGTGCATCCTTTATTCCTGTGTCGGCTTCTTTCTTTTCGGCCACCGACACCTACAACGGGCGGAAAAGAGACACAAAAGCGGCGATGAGGCTGGGACACAAAAGCGGCGACGAGGCTGGGACACAAAAGTGGCGACGAGGATGGGATAGAAAACCATAAGCGATACAAACATTTGAACATTTGAATTTTCAAGCAACACTGTGACAACACCAAGAAAAAGGTCTGTGCCAGGAACAACGTACTGCGGAAACTGACAGGTCCGTCATAGGGAGCTCAGCAACACGTTCTGCGCACCACCGGACTAACGCTCAGTATCTCAGCAACGGAATATGCGGTGCGAATGTGGACGAACTAATCGCACGCTAAACAAGTTGACATCGCTGTGAATGAAACAGTGCGTATCGCCATAGGATGGCTCAAGCTAACTCCCACACCCAAAATGTATCCCATCATAGGCGTAGCAGCACCCGCTGTTCGAAGGAAGGTCTCCGCCGAGATAGAAATGTCGAAACTAAAGAACGTCCCTCGACACCCGATACATTTGCATCGTAAACAAGGGGTCCGGTTGAAGTACCGCAAGAGTTTCATTGACACAACTGAAGAGCTCTTCACTAAGCCCACCATCAGGAGTATATCATTGTGGAAAGAAACGACGCCACACTCCGTGTTGGACCTCCGTGAGGAGGTATCTCCAGGGTTTGAACTTCCATTTCCAACTTGGAACACATTAAACCGGCTGCGCACTGGAGTAACTAGAAGCAAATCAGACCTTCTGAAATGGGGATATAGTGATGTTAACAGATGTGAATGCGGGGAAATAGGGGATTTTAACCATCTAATGACTTGTCCAAACATGTCAGTAACATGTACTATGGACGATATTCTTAAAGTAAACGACAAAGCAATCTATGTTTCTGATTACTGGAAAGGGAGAATATAATTGGTGTAACCGGACAAGGAAGAAAAAGAAGACCACACATGGTGGGGAATTTCCCAACACAAACACGAAAATTTCATTAAATTAATGTCCTTACTTCGATGGACGACATTCCCTCGGAGGTACTAAAGTCTCTGTTAGAGCCAGCCTTGACAAAACTATTTCACTAGATGCGTAACGTACATGAGATAGGTGAAATACCCTCAAACTTTAGGACCAAATTTAATAATCCCCGTTCCAAAGAAAGCTGGGGTGGACAGGTGTGAAAATTACAGAACCACCAGTTTAATAAGTTATGGTTGCAAAATTTTAACACGAATTATTTACAGAGGGATGGAAAAGCTGGTGGAAGCCAAATGTTTGTTAAGCTTATGGGACTTAACTACGGGGTCATCAGTCCCTAAACTTACAAACTACTTACGAACTACCTTACACTATGGACGGCACAAATATCCATGCACAAGGGGGGATTCGAACCCCAGACCGCAGTGGCCGTGCAGAATGTAACTGGAAAGCGTCAGTCCCCGCGGCCACCCCGGCCGGCCTGGTGGAAGCCGTTCTTGGAGAAGACCAGATTGGATTCAGGAGAAATATAGGAACACGGGAGGCAATGCTCACTTTACAGCTTATCTTAGAAGATAGATCAAGGAAAGGCAAACCTACATTTCCAGCTTTTGTAGATTTGGAGAAATCTTTCGACAATGTTGACTGGAACATACACTTTCAAATTCTGAAATCAGCAGGAGTAAAATATAGGGAACGGAAGGTTATTTACAACTTGTACAAAAACCAGACAGTGGTTGTCAGAGTTGAAGGGCATGAAAAGGATGCAGTGGTTGGGAAGGGTGTAAGACATGGTTGTAGCAAAAGACTTGTAAGAGCAATTGAACGGAATGAACAGCGTTTTGAAAATTGCGTATAAAATGATGATTAACAAGAGAAAACCAAAGGTGATGGAATGCAGTCTTAGATCGCAGTACAGAATGACAATGGGAAGAAAAGCGTTCTTGAAAAAGAGAAATTCCCCCCCCCCCCCGTAACGTGATAAAACAAAACGAGCTGCCCTTCTCTGAACCTTCTCAATGTCTTCCGTCAGTCCCACCTGGTGAGGGTCCCACAAGGGACAACAGTACTCCAGGAGAGGACGCACAGTGTGATGTAGGCAGTCTCTTTGGTGGAGGTGGTGCATCTTCGAAGCGGTCTGCCGATGAAACGTAACCTTTGGTTCGCCTTCCCCACAATATTTTCTATGTGTTCTCTCCAGTCAAAGTTGTTCGTAATTCTAACTCCTAGGTATTTGGTAGAATCTACGACTTTAAGGTTTAACTGATTTATCGCGTAATTAAAGTTCAGCGGATTTCTTTTAGTGGTCAAATGTATTACTTCACACTTTTCTTTATTTAGTGTCAATTGCCAATTTTCGCACCATGCAGAAATTTTGTGTAAATCGCTTTGCAGTTGCTTTTGATCCTCAGTTGACTTCACTAACCGATAAACGACAGCGTCATCCGCGAACAATCTAAGGGAGCTATTCGGATTGTCTCCTAAATCGTTTATCAACACGAGGAAGAGTAATGAACCTATAACGCTTCCCTGTGGAACGCCAGATATCACTTCTGTTTTACTCGATGACTTACCGTCCATTACAACGAACTGTGTGTTGAATCCGACAGATTTACATACATTTGAACATTTCTTTCAGTGTACATTATTCAAACGTTCAAATGGTTGTTAAGGTTAAGGGACTTAACTGGGGGGTCATCAGTCCCGAAACTTACGAACTACTTATGAACTACCTTGTACTAAAGACGACACAAACATCCATTCCCGAGGGGGATTCGAATCCCCGACGGAAAACGGCCTCGCGCATTGGAGCATAGCGCCTCAATGCGCTCGGCCACTCCGCCGCGACACTGTAAATTGTGACTTGATTTTGGGGTCACTGAAGAAATTACCGAAGAAATTACGCATCGACTGCTCTACGACGAGGGAGAAAAGCACTTTTGGGAACTTTCGAGAAACATATAAGTCGAACGTGGTTGTAAAGACATCAACAATCATACAAGATATCGGCAAGTAATTACAGCCAACAGGTTGCCACAAAATTTTTAGTGTCGCCAGGATTCTAAATCGGTTATATAAGAAAATTCCTTTTTCTAAAAGGACTATACATAAAAATTACCATAGAAAACGAAGAGAAATGACACTCCTGGCCATTAAAATTGCTACACCACGAAGATGACGTGCTAAGGACGCTAAATTTAACCGACAGGAAGAAAATGCTGTGATATGCAAATCATTAGCTTTTCAGAGCATTCATACAAGGTTGGCGCCGGTGGCGACACCTACGACGTGCTGACAAGAGGAAAGTTTACAACCGATTTCTCATACACAAACAGCAGTTGACCGGCGTTGCCTGGTGAAACGTTGTTGTGATGCCTCGTGTAAGGAGGAGAAATCATCAGGTTTCCGACTATGATAAAGATCGAATTGTAACCTATCGCAATTGCGGTTTATCGTAACGCGACATTGCTGCTCTCGTTGGTCGCGATCGAATGACTGTTAGCACAATATGGAATCGGTGGGTTCAGGAGGGCAATACGGAACGCCGTGCTGGATCCCAACGGCCTCATATCGCTAGCAGTCGAGATGACAGGCATCTTATCCGCATGGCTGTAACGGATCGTTCAGCCACGTTTCGATCCCTTAGTCTACAGATGCGGACGTCTGCAAGATAACAACCATCTGCACGAACAGTTTGACAACGTTTGCAGCAGCAAGGACTATCAGCTCGGAGACCATGGCTGCGGTTCCCCGTGACGCTGCTTCACAGACAGGAGCGCCTGCAATGGTGTACGCAACGACGAACCTAGGTGCACGAATGGCAAAAAGTCATTTTTTTTTTCAGATGAATCCAGGTTCTGTTTACAGCATCATGATGGTCGCATCCGTGTTTGACGACATCGCGGTGAACGCACATTGGAAGCGTGTATTCGTGATCGTCATACTGGCGTATCACCCGGCGTGATGGTATGGGGTGCCATTAGTTACACGTCTCGGTCACCTCTTGTTCGTATCGACGGCACTTTGAACAGTGGCCGTTACATATCAGATGTGTTACGACCCGTAGCTCTACCCTTCATTCGATCCCTGCGAAACCCTACATTTCAGCAGGATAATGCACGTCCGCATGTTGCAGGTCCCATTCTCCACATCTCTCAACAATGGAATACGAATGGTCAATGGTGGCCGAGCAACTGTCTCGTCACAATATGCCAGTCACTACTCTTGATGAACTGCGGTATCCTGTTGACGCTACAAGGGCATCTGTACCTGTAGACGCCAGCCAAGCTCTCTTTGACTCAATGTCCAGGAGTATCAATGCCGTTATTAAGGCCAGAGGTGGGTGTTCTGCGTACTGATTTCTCAGGATATATGCACCCAAATTGCGTGAAAATGTAATCATATGTTAGTTCTTGTATAATTTATTTGTCCAATGAATACCCGTTTATCATCTGCATTTCTTCTTGGAGTAGCAATTTTAATGACCAGTATAATCAGTTGTCCTAGGTGTGATTTGCGTGTCGCCCTTCAAAGTTCATTTTTTCTATGCTCCTATATGCGAAACGTATCTTTCTCTTCTTCGTTCTCCAACCTCCTTACATTTATCGTGTAGAAATTGCGAGGGTACGCAGACATTCGAGTTATTAATGCCGAGAACCGTGAAATGAAGCCACGTCAGTTCCATTACATCTTCACAATAATAATGAACAAACAAATACGAGGGTTGTAACTGCAGCAGAATAGTAGCAACTATTTAGTCACAAACAATAGAAAAGCGTTACATGTATGCACCTGTTACTGTCCTTGAAAGTAGTCACCAAGCGTATATAATTGAAATCAACGTTTTATCTTGAATTGCACACTTTCTAAAGTTGCCTATGTTCTTCTTCCGCGTTCAATTCGGTGAGCGGTAAGTGGTTTAGTCGTGGAAGCGTAACAGACAGAACGTATTTCGATTTATAATATTAGTATGAATTTCGTAATATTAGTATGAATTCTACGGAATTCATTTTTTGAAATTTTCATTCATTTTTGTTTCCCTTTTCTTTCTCCCAGATGTTCCTTTGGGCTCGAGTCCTGTCGGATGAGGTGTGAGACATGACGTCACCCAGATATACCAAGGAGATTGAGAAGGCACACAATTGATAGACACACGATCTGTGTTAACAACTTTAATCTTGAGACACTTCATACTCAGAAAGAGAACTGATTACATCTACTTCTGTTTGCTTAGTTTGGTGGACAATTAATGTAATAAACAACTTTTAACGTGGCTGTTTAACAGCACCCGTAATCCAATTTTTTAAAATAATTTTGTACATCAGCCAACCGGTTGCGTAATTTTTAGGTGCTTGACCTAGATTTTGTTGCCACTAGGGTCAACTTCATCAGAAGATTAAAAACAGTTACCTAAAAAATGATAACAACAGAATGAATCTATATCTATAAATTTGAATGTCTGTTCGGTGTACGCTTCTCACATCTGAATGACAAGACACAGAGACTTAAATATTTGTACAGTTACTGATTTATACCCGAGGAAGGTTTTAGGCACGGTCTTATAGCGATCTGATAGATATTTAGTAATTTGAAGAATATAACGCGGAATGCGGAACAATAATTACTGTTTAAAAATTATATCTACTCTTTAAGAATAGTTTTATTGGTTGCATTGTTGCTTGAGGGCTGATAATGATAAAAGTGTGGACAATATTGGGATTGAAAGTTATCGGTGTATATAAAATTCTACGTGTGTATGTGTTAATATTTCGGTCTGCAGCGATAACTACAGATCGCAAACGAATGGTCTGTGTGTAATTGTTGTCCTAAGTCTCCCGTTGTACACCATAGCAGTTCCATGCCGATGGCTATAAAGGGGTGGAATATATGGTGGTTGAAAGTCGTCAAATTATAAAAAAAAATTCGAAATGAAGGCCAGCGATGACGTTTGGACTCTATAGCAAGGAGGTTACATACAGCGAAACGCGATGCCACAGACCATATCTTTGCTCTATGCGTGCTACAATATCTTCAGTTCTTTTTCTGTAAGGATAAGCAAACGAATAAGGAAATATAAGAATAAATAAACAGTAAAAAAGAAAAATCGATTTGTGATATTATTACAATCATTATTGTTGAATTACGTGATTGTATTCTTCGAAACGAGTGCATCATTAAGCACTTCACATAATTTTTTTATTAGAATGTTGATTAAAAATGTTTGTTTCTAAAGAAGGTATTGTATTTCATTTCATCCTTCAAACCAGTCTCATAGCACACTACTGAAAGGTAGCTTATGTATCACAATCAACCAAAGCAGAGTCGAGCTGCGGGTTTAAGCTAGTATCTTATATAAGGAAAATTTTTTTACACAGGCGAAACAGTGAAGACACCTGTACTTAAATGAAACAAATGACGTCAAAAATACTACAAGCAGGATTGCTCAAGTCGATTATAATAAAAATTGGCATTGTTGCCATACGAATAAAACTAGTATGGTGTGGAGGGCATAATTACGAACATAATAGTTTACATTCCGGGTTTTTTTCCTCCTCCACTCCAGTAACATTGTTTTGTCTTTTAATTCGTTGTACTGCAATCACTTCAGTACGTCATTACTGCTGTACCGTGATCATGTCAGTTTTTCTTTTTCTTTCAGCAAAAAAAAAATTATATATATATATATATATATATATATATATATATATATATATATATATATATATATATATATATAAATGAAAATTGTATGCACAGTTGCTTATACTACTTCGCTACTAATGCAGGTCTTTTCTAAGTAGGTATGCTTCTGCAAAACTTCTGATAGTTTTCTGTCAGAGTTTCTCCTAGTTGGAGCTTTCATTTAATCTTGGAATATAATATTGTAAACAATTTTTGCCTAGCTTTTCACAAATGTAAGCTATTAATTACGTAACATTAGTACTGCCCACGTGACTTGTGGCCCGCATGTGGCGCGCGATAGTGCACGTTTAAATGGCTGCGTGTTTGATGCCTAGTAGGCAGTTCCTTCATGCCCTTCTCACCATACTGGTTTTGTTTGTATGACAAGAATGCTAGTTTTTGTTGTAATCGACTTGAGCAATCCTGCTCGTAGCATTTTTGACGTCATTTGTTCCATGTAAGTAGGCCTACTGGTGTTTTCACTGTTTCGCTTGTATATATATATATATATTTTTTTTTTTTTTTTTTTTTTTTTTTTTTTTTTTTTGCCTTATATAAGATACTACCTTAAACCTGCGGCTCCGCTCGCGTTTTGGTAGATCAAATCACAGGTAAAAATGCACTCGTTTCGTAGAATCCAATCACGAAATTCAACAATAATGATTGTAATAATATCACAGACGGATCACTTGATGTAACGTCAAACCGATTTTTTGTAAAGAGGTGTATTAAAAGAAATTTCTTTTTTTCTGCTTTATTTATTCTTATATTTCCTTACAGAGAAAGAGCTGAATACATTGTAGAACGCATAGACCAAAGATATGGTCTGTGACATCACGTTTTGCTGTATGTAACCTCCTTGCTATAGAGTCGCTGACCTTCAGTCCGAATTTTTTTTATAATTTGCCGACTTTCAACCATCGTATCTTCCACCCCCTTATAGTTATCGGCAAGGAACTGCTATGGTGTACAACGGGAGATTTCGCACAACAATTACACCTTTCGTATGCGTTTTGTAGTTTTCGCCGCAGAGCGAAATATTAACACACACACACACACACACACACACACACACACACACACAAACGCGTGCGCGCGCGCACACACACACACACACACACACACACACACACACACACACACACACACAAACGCCCGCGTATAATTTTATATACACCGATAGCTTTCCATCCCAATATACTCCATCCTTTTATCATTATCAACACTCAAGCAACAATGCAAACAAAAAACCGTGCCTAAAGCCTTCCCCGGGTAGACATTAGTAACTGTACGAATTTTTAGCTTTTTGTGTCTTGTGGTTCAGACGTGATAAACGTACACCGAACAGACATTCACATTTATAGATATAGATAGATTAATTCTGTTGTTATAAATTTTAGGTAACTGTTTTTATTCTTCTGATGAAGTTGCCCCTAGTGGCAAGGAAACCTAGGTCAAGCACCTAAAAATTACGCAATCGGTTGGCTGATAAACAAAATTATTAAAAAAATAATAAATAAATATATTTAGTTCCTTCTATGTTTGTCGGAGTTTTCCTCTCTAATACATTCGTTCAGAGGAATTTCAAGTGAAGCAGCGGAGAATTGTTGAGTTTTGGAGCTGTGCGACGCGCACGATGTCGAGAAATGGTGCAAATTCTAAAATGCTTTAAAAAAATATTACAATATTAATTGTGCAGGAATTCCTGTTACGACATTTTGTATTCCCTGCTAGGCTCATGTTCTAAGAGTTTTATATTCCCTCACAACTACATCAGTCAATTTACTTAGTTCATTATCATCGATGCTTTTCCTCTCCGTCCGTGTCTCGTATGCCTCTCGTCTTTTTGTCTACAGGTCAGCAAGAAGACCGCGCAGTACACGAAACTCGCGGCCCTGTACTGTGCCACACGTATTACGCTCAGTAAGGGCCCACAAAGATCGCTTCCTATGATCGTAGAATGAACGTTTTCACGGCAGGTGTCGTCATTACTTTAAGCTTCTGGGCGGAGATGCCGTGGTCCATATAGGAAACTTTTCCCTGACGTTTCGCCCTCGTCTGCGGAAGGCATCGCCGGCCGCGATTAGTTTACCTAGGTTTAAGTAGTTTGTATGCTACGGACTGATGACCACGCAGTTTGGTCCGATAAATTTACAAACATTTGAACATTTGAACTTAGTGGTAATGGCCGATTCGATTGAAATGTTGCAAACTAATATTTCAGAGCTGCAAGCATTATGATATGAAGATGAGTATCTCCAAAACTAAAGTAATGTCTGTGGGAAAGAGATTTAAACAGATAGAGTGCCAAATACGAGGAACCAAGTTAGAACAGGTAGATAGTTTCAAGTACCTGGGATGTACTTTCTCACAGGATGCTAATACAGTGAGTGCTCAGCTATGAGCTACTCTCTTCTGCAAGAACGAGATAAGTACCAAGACTAAGTTAGCGGTGCACTGCTCAATCTTTCGACCAACTTTGTTGTATAGGTGTGAAAATTAGGGGGTAAAGGTTAACTTATTCATAAGGCACATGTTACAGATATGAAAGTAGCAAGAATGATTCCAGATACTAACAGATGGGAACAATAGCAGGAGGATGTCCATAATGAGGAAATCAAAGAAAAACTAGGAATGAACACAATGGATGAAGCAGTTAGAGCGAACAGAGATGGTTGGGTCATGTTACACGCATGGGAGAAGGAAGCCGGCCGCGGTGGCCGAGGTGACTGAGGCGCTTCAGTCACGGTCTGCACGGCCAGTACGAAAATGTTCAAATGTTTGTAATTCTTATGGGACTTAACTACGGGGTCATCAGTCCCTGAACTTACAAACTACTTATGAACTACTTACGAACTAGGACGGCACAAATATCCAAGCCCGAGGGGGGATTCGAAGCCCCGACCGTAGTGGCCGTGCAGACCGTGACTGAATTGCCTCAGTCTCCTCGGCCACCGCGGCCTGCACGGCCACTACGGTCGGGGGTTCGAATCCCCCCTCGGGCATGGATATTTGTGCCGTCCTTACTCTTAGCTAGTTCATAAGTAGTTTGTAAGCTTAGGGACTGATGACCCCGTAGTTAAGTCCCATAAGTTCTACAAACTTTTGAACATTTGAACATTTGCGGAAGGCATCCTCGGAGGTAAAGCGGCGTACTGCCTTTTATGCGATGAGCTTGGGAAGATCGGAACGTCCTCTTCACTTTCAAAAATATCGAAACAGTTGACATGTCCCTGCAGCGTAACAAGAAGGTGAGAGAACACAATTGTTGTGACTTCTTCTTGCGCATGCTCTCGAAACGCCGAACCAATGTTGACATTTCCTCCCCGTAGAGGCGTTTGATCATAGAATGAAGGCTTTCACGGCAGGTGTCGTCATTACTTAAAGTTTCCGGGCTGAGATGCCGTGGTCCGTATATGAAACTTTCCCCTGACGTTTCGCCCTCGTCTGCGGAAGGCATCCTCGGAGGTAAAGCGGCGCGTTTCATATATGGAACACGGCATCTCAGCCCGGAAGCTTTAAGTAATGATTGCTTACTCTGTTAGCACAACTCTACAGAAGACGAGTTGTTTGGAAATGGCGCTTCGTTATTCGTTGTGTTTCCGTGGAGACGGAAATCGCCGATCCTCGTCGCGGTGCGGATGTTATTGTGCTCTCGTCGCAGTAATGCGTTTTCCGCAGGTGGCTTAGAGGGCTTGGCAGCGGCGCCACAGCGTTGAGCCAGGGATAACTCCCAGCAACAGGCGGGCGTCTCCGTGCACCGCGATCTCTCGCTCACGTTCACGCAAAATTTAATCGAACAGTGTACTGTCGTTACCCCTCGCGAAAGTGCGATTATCTAGAGGCCCACACCTCGGGATCCGTTTATCGTAAAGACAGTGGACGAAGTGTTTTGAGCGGCCGTCACTCTAGAGGTAACCTGTATATTAGAAGAACTGCTGTAATGTAGCTGGCGTACGGTAGGCCACAGTGCCAACATTCGAACATCTCAGCATTCCTGCAGCACTTAGAAACTGAGAAAATCGGTCGTCTATGATGGTCTTTATCATATACGTAAGCTTCAATCCATGAGGACGGTCGCCGTAAGTGTAAGAATCGCATACGACATATAGTTCACGAGATATGACGTCATAAACAATGAGATGCGCGAAAAACTGCTGCATTTTGCGACAATGCTGCTCAATTTCTCCTAAGCCATTGGACCGATTTCAACCAAATTTGGTACACACATTCCTTACCATGAGGTAACAATTGCTGCATTGTTAAGAATTACATACGGCACATGCTTCAAAATATATTACGTCATAACCAATAGAAATCGCAAAAAATGCCATATAATGCGGCGAGACTTTCGAAATACTCTGTATGAGAATTACAGTACTTAGCGACTTGCAACAAACTTTAAACATAATTTCAAAGGTTTATTAAAAATTTTCTCGGTGGCAACCATAGTAAAATGAAGAAAGGAAAAAAGATTCTCGCTTACCACTTGTCCGCTGTTTATGGAGTAAAACTACGGCTCTCGGTATGACGTTACAATTTATAATTTGTACACTAGAAATTGTAGCCGCAGGAAATATTGCAGACACTATACACATAGATAGTTGTATGTACCTTCTAAATTGTATCGCAGTACGACACGTAGTTCACGAGATATGACCACATGAACAGTAACGTTCATGGAAAATCGCCCCATCACTCACGATTTTTTTATTCTATTAGTTCTTTACTACTAATTGTATTCCCAAGAGATTTTACAGACGTACAGCCCATATACAAAAAATATACACCTGAAAAGTGGGAGGAATAAATAAATACTGGGGCAACGCCGGGTTTCCAGCTAGTATATATATGATATGTTGATCGTTAGTCTCGCTAAAACTCGAGAACCGCTGAACCGATTTGGCTAATTTTAGTATTGAAATATTCGTGTGAGTCCAGGGAAGGTTTAAACGGTAATAAAATATGGGAAAGTTGTCCGGAAAAGAGGCAAATCTGGAAAAAACTGAAGCAACATTTTCCAGTGAGCTATCAATACCGTTCGTCCAATTGGGATAAAATTTTGTACATTTCATGTTTAAAGCTAGGGGAAGGTTCGCATCAAATAAAAATTTGGAAAAGTCGCCCGGAAAGTAGGAAAATTTAGGAAAAACCGAAAGCGATTTTTTTTCTATGAAATAAAATCAATTGCCACATGAGCACTTGAGTACGGCTTGACAGGACAAGATTTGTATAAAATAAATTTTGTGGAAAATCTACCGGAAAATTGGAAAATTTGAGAAAAACTGAAAGTGTGTTTTTCAATGTGTTCTTGATTGTATTCAATACTATAACTGACTATTCGGACGACGTAGAGGAGTACTTTTTTTATTGTTCATTATGGTCTTGGAAATTTTTTCAATAAAAAAGAAAAAGGAACAGGGACAATTAAAAAGGAAAGTCGCAAAATTAAAAACCAAGTTCTTTTTTCGATGTGTTTCTAAATAAACTCAACACAATAAGTTGAGAATCGTTCATCCGAATGCGATAAAATTGTGATCATTTGACTTTCAACGAGATATGATCGTTCCTATGAACTAAAAATTTGGGAAAGTTACCTTGAAAATTTGAAAATTCGGGAGAAACTGAAAGAGATTTTTTCAATGCGATATCAATATCAGTCGTCTGATTGCGTTAAATTGTGCGTAATTGACATTCAAAGCAAGAGTAACGTTTATAACAAATAAAAATTTGGAAATGTTTCTTGGAAAATTCAGAAAAAATAGAGATTTTTCTATGAAATATCAATACCTTTTCATCTGATTGGGATAAAATTTTGCACATTCGACGTTCAATGCCAGAGGAAGGTTTCAGTGAATTAAAAGTTTGGAACAGTTGGCTAGAAAATAGAAAAACTTGTGGGAAACTGAAAGAGCTCTTTTCTTTTGGATATCAATATCATTTGTACGATGGCGATAAAATTTTGCACATTTGACGTTCACCGATATTTGGACTATCTGATGATGCCTTTATAAAGCTACTGGGTCTAAAATACATATGATTCTAATTAATATGGTTTATATTAAGAGGTACGTGATACGAAGTTCACCGGGTCATTTAGTATGAAATATTAATTGCTACATGAAAGAGTTAGTCGACTGCCACATTTTTGTTTTGTGGTCAGGAAAGTTTCGTCTGCGAGAAAGTTGTAAATATTTAAATGAACTTTTCTTTTTATTTCATCAACTTTTTTAGAGCTTCCCTGGTTTTCTCACAAATTTTGATACAATTGAGCGGTGGAACCTTTCAAATTCTTCTCGTTACTTTCAGCGACCAAATATTCTGTTGCCCACTCACCTTGTACTTTGTGATCGATATTGATAAACATTGGAAATTTTGGATATAATTTTCGGTATACAACAATACGACTAAACACTTTTTATTTAATCAAAGTATCCATGAGTGTACTGCCGGTCTTCAGTGTCTAACGAGCACAATATTTCGGCGATCATACATGTCGCCGTCATCAGGTGAACTGACGGACTGAGCTCCTGAAAACGCGCCGGCACGGAGATCCGCACGCTACGGCTGCTCGACGGGAACTGGGTTCTAGCCCGGTAGCGGGCCATTTAAATACCCTCGGCCCGCGGAGCGACCCCTCCGCGGTCCGCGCCCCGCGCCGCGGCCGCGCAGTGGAACCGATTGCGCCGGCGTCTGAGAAGACGTCGGTGTGAGGGCTCTGTCCGCCGTGATCGTCACTACGTTACGTTTGCTAGATTTGCTCTTAATTAACCCAATCGCTGGTTCCCAAGCTTTGCTAAGATTATAGCCACAGTCACGGTTTATGAGATCGTCACTAGTGCGAATTTCACTGGCCTCTCTAACGACGCTGTCCCAGTATCTCGATGTTTTCACCAGAATCCTAGTGCGTTCATACTCCACGCGTGATTCTCCGACAAACAATGTTCAGCGACCGCCGACTTGCTCGGATACATCAATCGTGTGTGCATCGATCATCGCCGGTACGTATCGTCTGTCCAATATATGACTATCCACACTGACACGGAATCTGGTACACGCCGGCCTTCCTCAAACCGAGATCATCTTTGGCGCTCCCCACCAGTGCACGAATTTTATTCGGCGAACAAAATACAGTTCCAACCTGGTGTTTTTTCAAAATGCGGGCGATCTTCCCCGAGAGTGCGCCGGTATATGGAACGAACGCAGTGCCTATATCTTCCCTCGTGTTTTCATCCGTTTCCACAGGTTGTGATGTAGTGGTTGGGCGGAGAGCCCGCTGAATCTGCCACTCTGAGTACCCATATTTTCGAAATACAGTTCTCCGGTGTTCCAATTCCTGGGGTAGAATCTCTGCGTCGGACATAGTGCGCTCCCTATGTACTAGTGTTTTAAGTACCCCATTCCTCTGTGAAGGGTGGTGACAGCTGTCTGCGTGTAAATGCAGATCAGTGTGCGTTGTCTTCCGATGTACACTATGACCCAGGGTGTCAGCAGCTCTTCTCTTGACCAAGACGTCAAGGAACGGCAATTTACCCTCCGTTTCAGTCTCCATAGTGAATTTGATGTTGGGGTGTATGGAGTTCAAATGTGTAAGGAAATCAAGGAGTTTATCCATACCATGTGGCAAGATGACGAAAGTGTCGTCCACGTAACGGAAAAAGCGAGTAGGTTTCCATTCAGAATACGCCAGGGCTTCCTCCTCGAAATTCTCCATGTACAAATTTGTGACCACAGGGGAGAGTGGGCTACCCATGGCGACTCCCTCCGTTTGTTCGTAGTATTCACCAATGAAAAGAAAATACGTGGAGGTCAAGACATGCCTAAAAAGTTCGGTGGTCTTCTCGTCAAATTTCTGACCAATCAAATCTAGTGACTCTCGAAGGGGCACCCTCGTAAACAACGAAACGACGTCAAAACTCACCGTGATATCTGACTCATCCAGCATGAAGCTATTAAGGCGTTTAACAAAATCCACGGAATTACGGATGTGATGAGGGCATTTACCCACATAAGGACTTAATATTCCCGTCAGGTATTTGGCCAACAAATATGTAGGTGCTCTGATGTTACTGACAATGGGACGTAACGGCACCCCATCTTTGTGAACCTTAGGGAGTCCATAAAGTCTTGGCGGTACTGGACCTTGAGGTAGCAGTTTCTTGGCGACACCCTCCGGAATATCCGCGTCGTCATTTAGCAGGCTCTGCATCTTTTCAGTGTAGTCCTTATGGGAGGCAACAACCGTAGCATTGCCTTTGTCATCCAGTAAGACAACAATTTCAGGGTGCTCCCTCAGGTCACGAATGGCCGCCCTCTCTTTACTAGTGATGTTCGACCTGTTCAACAGCACTAATAATTTCTGCGACCGGTGTAGACTTGGGGGTAGGAGCAAAGTTGAGTTCTTTCTCCAAAATCGAGACCACATCAACATTCAACTACAAGCCACTCAGATTGATGACAGTCTTGCACGGAACCTGCAGAGATGGTTTGTCACGGAGGCGTGAGAACTTAGCTGTTTGACGTCCAGTTGCCTTCTTATGGGTAGAATCGGCTGCAACCGAAATAACACCATCAATCCAATCCCAGGAAAAAGACGTGCAGTGACTAGCCACTTGCAAATGCTGTTTGAATAGTTCCAGTGAGATAAACTCAAGGCTACGGCGGGTGAAATGCACTCTCTCACGAAGCAATGCGAGGCTGGCCCGTTTCTTAATTCACTTGGCTGCTGCAGAATCGATGTGATGCGTAACCTTAGCAAAGTTTGGAACAACATTCTCGGAACGACATGTCTTTAGAAAAGCAAGAGTACTTAGCATACTTTATCATATTTACGCGAGTTTTACATTGAGATCAGCTATCTGAATATCCCACTGAAACGTCTACCCGTCCCTACTGCAAAATCATTACTGGAAAAATTTTACTTACCAAATCTCATCGCCCTAACAAAACCACGTTTGGAGTGGAAAACAATATGGTTTAATATTAGTTTACAGATACTTCCAACAGCTGTCGCCTCCCACTGATACAGGGTAGTTAATGATCTGATCCCTAGCAACGAACGACTTCGCCGTATAGGAATCTGTGCATCCGAGCTCTGTTCAGAGTGTCATCTTGCTAACATGCTCTGCCACAGATTCACTTGTAACGAACGTCTTAGGACGTGGCAGTTGTTACGCCAACAGGTGGCCTTTCTCACAAGGAGTCATGAATCGGCGTTATACCTTTTTGGCCAGAAACCAAATTCTAAATCTCAAACCGAGAATAACGCCATCATGTGGCATATTGGGTATTTTATTTTTGCAATTACCGGTGGTGTTGGTATTACGGATTTTACCGCGTTCAAAATGCAAATGATTGATGCGTATGTAAAAACTGAAATCACTGCCAAATTTAAAAGGGGATTTTGCTTACGATTGTCTTTGAAAGAGAAGGTGTTGGTTAAAACTTACAGGCTACCGACGTAACCTGAGGCAATGTTTCAATTATTTTATACAAAAACCTGTTGGCCTCTCTATTAAAGTTACTTAAAGCTTGGGAATCAAATATTAACCCATTAGCGTACAAGTTTTTTATTAGTATTTTCACACAGCCGTACACTTACTTTTGACAACTTTTGTTGGTTGTTGTATCAACATACTAAACAATATTTTACAGTGATTATTTTATTATATACTTTTATTATACTGTGAGAATACCATAGTCCTAAAAACATTTGTCGACATGAAGACGAACTTTCCATTAGTCACACTGAAAGCACGATTCTCCGCGCTGTCCTCTGTCATAACACACCATGCATCTTTTGGTAGCGTTTTGTTTTTTGTTTTTTGGGGGGAATATTTGTAGGGAAATTGCCTCAAAATCTTCCTTGGAGTCGTAGTATCAGCCAAATGCACACTACTGACGAGATGAAAAGACAGCCAACTTTACATTGTAATAAAAGCCCACTCTCGAGAAACGCTGTCGTCTTTCGATACATAAAGCTTCTGCCATTTACCGAAAATACCTGAAAACTAAAATCGGAGCGACCGGTAAGGCAGAGTCCTGCTAAACTGCAGAGCTAAGAGTCACCTGCATGGTGACGGAAATATCTGTCATTGTACGTTAATACACCTGAGTACAGTGACGGATATATCCGTCAAAGTACGCCAATGGGTTAATAATACAAGGGCTAAGGGTTTTCGAGTTCAAAGTTCAAAATATATACATATATATAAAATAAAAAAGTGAATTAAAAATAAATGAAAAATATTGATTTTTGAATAACAAAAACAGTTGATGGAAAGTTGTCAGTAATATTCTGTTTTTAAAAACACAGTTTTCAGATTGAAATTAGTTAAAAATAGAAAAAAAAGGAAAGAAAAGAAAGAATAAGCGGCATAGTGCCTGCCTGGTAAGCAAGAGGTTCTGGATTCGAATACTGGCCATGGCACAAATTTTAATTCAGTGTCCCTCCTTCATATTGATATACAGGGTGTTACAAAAAGGTACGGCCAAACTTTCAGGAAACATTCCTCACACACAAAGAAAGAAAATATGTTATGTGGACCTGTGTCCAGAAACGCTTAATTTCCATGTTAGAGCGCATTTCAGTACTTATCTTTAAATGTAAATTTCATTCCAACTTGATCAAATTGTAAATTTTCACAATCAACAAGCTGACGAGAATACACACTCAATTGTGCAATAACGTCATCAACACAGATTTTCTGTGAACGTTTGGGCAGGAATTGTTGGTGATGTCTTGATTGGGCCTCATGTTCTTCCACCTACGCTCACTGGAGCACGTTATCATGATTCCATACGGGATACTCTACCTGTGCTGCTAGAAGATGTGCCTTTACAAGTACGACGCAACATGTGGTTCATGCACGATGGAGCTCCTGCACATTTCAGTCGACGTGTTCGTACGCTTATCAACAACAGATTCGGTGACCGATGGATTGGTAGAGGTGGACCAATTCCATGGCCTCCACGCTCTCCTGACTTCAACCCTCTTGACTTTCATTTATGGGGGGCATTTCAAAGCTCTTGTCTACGCAACCCCGGTACCAAATGTAGAGACTCTTCGTGCTCGTGTTGTGGACGGCTGTGATACAATACGCCATTCTCCATGGCTGCATTAGCGCATCAGGGATTCCATGCGACGGAGGGTGGATGCATGTATCCTCGCTAACGGAGGACATTTTGTTGAACACTTCCTGTAACAAAGTGTTTGAAGTCACGCTGGTACGTTCTGTTGCTGTGTGTTTCCAGTCCATGATTCATGTGATTTGACGAGAAGTAATAAAATGAGCTCTAACATGGAAAGTATGCGTTTGCTTTGTTTGTGTGTGAGGAATGTTTCCTGAAAGTTTGGCCGTAACTTTTTGTAACACACTTGTATATCGAGATAAAATGTCTCTGGACATTTATTTCTTGTTTCATATTTAGTCGATATCTATTTTGATTATTTGTTATTGGATAGTAACTGAATAGAAAAGGAACAGTGAACAAGAAGAAAGAGAGGGTTCCCAAATTGGAACGGTTAACCCTTATGTGCATGACGTCTATTTTTTGCAAATTTACATACCCTGGGTCCATTAGACCCATTACGTCTAATATGAGAATTTAAATGAAAATAAGTGTTTTGTGGATATTATCATGCATGAATATTTTTATTTGCACTTTCCTGAGTATAATATAAGAAAGCTGTGGCTATTTTAATGATTTTACTGGCTTTTAAAATGTGTAATTAACATAATTTTAATCCAGAATCATTTTTAACAGCTTGTATTATGAAAACTGATACATACGCCACCAATATTATTTTTTACTGTGTTCAAATAGGTGATTTTACCACTGACAAAGCATATATCATTTCACAAAAAACATCACATCAGTTTTCTGGTTCTGGTATAAATTTCACCACATTCTAAGCAGGCGTTTCATTTTGCACTGGCATCCTTTCACTCCATAGCATACCAGTTGGAGCAATATAAACGTTAGCACTTTCACTGCTTATTTGTCCGTAGATATTATTATCTAGATCGTCATCTTCACCACCACCACTACGTGGTTCTTCATCCAAAGAGTCGTATGACACTGCCTGAAGAACAGCTTCATGGTTTTCATCCGAAGCAGAACTTATATCTGAAAGGAAATCGTCATCTTCAGCTAACCCTGAATTTCTCTTTTATTCATCCTCATTGTTCCCACAACAGTTAGGTTCTTACTCAAGAGATGTTCTGATACACTTGTAAAATAATTATCTACAGTAACATTTCTAGTTGTACCAGCAATACGGCTTGTAAAAGTCTTCACTGTCGAAAGACCCAAATTTTTCTAGGGTGGCTCACCTGGTTCTCTTCCTGTATACACAGTTCCATTAATAGCATAACCAGTTTCAGCTTCGCACATCCAGAATATTTTCATCCCATACTTTGCAGGCTTACTTGGCCTCTAAATAGAACTTGTTGTTCATCCAAGGGAACATTGATTTCAGGTATCATTACTTTCCTGCACTGTCCTGTAAATATTTTCCATATGTGGGATATAGCGGCCAGCTTATCAGTGAACTTATATCTGAAAGGAAATCGTCATCTTCAGCTACCCATTGAGTAACAACTGATTCAAAATTTGGGCTTGAAAAATGTATGCTCCTTTTTTTAGATGCAGATCCTGACATTGTCTGAAAAATAATAATATGAATAAATAACCTCGGTACTCTCTTCTCCTATGGAGTGTAGAAATATAGCAGCTCTTCATGTTATTTTCTAGTGTTACCAATAACCCTTACCTTTTTTTCCGAATGAGTATTCAATGTCAAACAATACTGCTGTGTAGCAAACTCCTACAGTCTTTCTGTACAGCGTCACACACTACTAAACACCCACTGCGATATTTTGCTTCTTACACAACACAGAAGTATGCTGTCTGACGCAGGCCGCGGTGGCCAAGGGGACTAAGGCGCTTTAGGCCACGGTCTGCACGGCCACTACGGTCGGGAGTTCGAATCGCCCCTCGGGCATGGATATTTGTCCCGTCCTAGTTCGTAAGTATTTTGTAAGTTTAGGGACTGATGACCCCGTAGTTAAGTCCCATAGACTGTACAAACATTTGAACATTTATGCTGTCTGACAGTTGAACATGCCAAGTTATAACAATAAGTTTTCTGCTATCACAACAATGCATATGTGTGGCAGTAACGTATTCTCGTTACTCCAACAAAATGTAATTGATAACAATGGAATGTAATTTAACGACACTTTAACGTAAGCCACAGGGTACATCGGAGCCAGGTTATGTGAATGTGTAGTATACAGATGAAAAATAAAGTGGCACTTGAACTAATGACACATAATTCTAGTAGTATTTGTAATGTATTACTGAATATTGCCAGAGAGCATACGTGAACGGTTGGGACTCAATTTCAAGTCTATAATACAGAAATTAAAAATTAAAATTTTTCCCGGGTCCATTGGACCCTGGGTATGCATACCAGGGTTAACCCTTTCGCTACGGTGAACTTCTGCAGAAGTCGGGAGCGAATGTGCTCCACAGCCGGTGGACTGCTGTAGCAGTTCCGTCTCGCCTCATATTTCTCCGCTTCAGTACGCTCGACTTGTGTTGAAGTTTGACTTATGCACCATCTAGCGGCTTTGTTGATAGTCTGTAGTTACCTAGATGGCAGTTGCATTCAGTTTCAAAGCGTTGGTTTCGCTTGAGTTGTACTGCTCGTTTCCCTCCTTGTTTATATCTGACGTGTTGTTAACCTCAGTTTCTACTAGAAGTGATATGGCAGAGAAGAGATATACTGTGGAGGAAGCTCTTTCCCTAATACTGGGTAGTGGCTTTGAGGATGAAAGTGAATCATCGTCCGAATCTGACGATGAACATAAAACGCCTATTGTAGCTGCTTCTTCATCGCGTACATTTGCTACTCCAGCTGTTTCATTGACATCCACAGAGTTGGACTTGTGCACAGAAGACGATTCTACAGATAATGTGATAGACGAAGAGGCAGCAGAACCACCGAACAAGGAACAAATAAAGTGGAAAAACGACAACTTGAATCCGAAGAAACACGCGTTTGACGCAGCTACCTCTGGACTGAAAGGTATCGTAGACAGTGACAGCATGCTAAGTTTCTTTCAGTTCTTCTTTAGCACAGATTTCATAATAATTTTGTGTGATGAAACTAACAGATACTTCTCCCAAATGGTGGCTGATGGTCGCGTTCCATAAAGGATCCAAAGAGCATGGAGTGACTTGAATGAAAATGATATTTACATTTTTATTGCTCATAAGTTTATCATGACAAGAGTAAAAAAAAAAAAAAAAAAAAAAAAAAAAAAAAAAAAAAAAAAAACCGAGCCTGTCTGAATATTGGTCTGAGAATCCAGTTATTCATACACCAATATTTTCTAAACTGCTTCCTAGAGACCGATTTCAATAGGGTTACCAGACGTTCTCTTTTGCCCGGACATGTCCTCTTTTTTGGACCCTAAAAATGGTCCGGCCGGGTTTTTCAAGAAAATGGGGAAATGTCCTTTTTTGCATTGTGCAACTGCGTTAACTTGAAAGTGTGTAAATACAAGTCTCTGAACTGTCACAATCACTAACTCTAGAGAATTTAACCTTTCTTGAAACAACGTGTTTTTTTTTTTTTTTTTTTTTTTTTTTTTTTTTTTCTCGTTTCTATGCCGCCGCTGCTCTGAGGTCAAGATACTTCGGAACAATTGAAATAATTGGCGTGGTAATTGTCGCGGAATACGAGCTTCGCGACGGCCAATTTAAAACATACGTCTGCAACAATGCAAGGCAGTGCAATGCACACAAAATAGTATAATATGAAACTCTCTCCCCCTTTCTCTCGTCGGGGTGCTGTGAGACACCCAAAAATAAGACGTTCAATCTTCGTGCTGGGACTCGCCAGTTCTGTGTGTTGTCTGTCAACCACACTTATGAGCTTAAGATCAAAAGCTAGTGCAATGTTCGTTGTACATAAGTTTAAACCTTGTTCAGAATTTCATTCAAATAAGGTCAGATGCCACAGTCTCCATTGCCGTTGCCTGTTTAGGACCAATGGGACGTAACTACATGAACAGTGTTATGAAAACATCGATTTAAAGATTTTGTCCTAAAAACTGAGTAGTTTTTAATAATTAATTGCGATCCTTTGTACTGTAAATTAAAAGTTTATTTTACTCATTGCTTTTTTCACTTAGGCCTTACATATTTGATTCACTCACTAGAATCTAGATGGTAATAATGTATATAGTCACGTCGATCTGATCAGAAACGTAGCTGTATCAAGGAACGCTGAGATAATTTTACAGTTATTTTATTCATGACGATTTTACAGTCAACAGTATTATGGTTTCTGTAAAATGATGCATCGTAAAAAAAAAAAAAAAAAAAAAAAAAAAAAAAAAAAAAAAAAAAAAAATCAGGTGAAAACAGGGGGTCATCGGCAAGTATGGAAGAAATGTCCAGCACTTAAGACGATGAACACAAGTGTTGAAGTGATGAAATATTAGGGTTTCACTGCTATGTAGTCATGTAATTCGTTCTACGGGTCTCAACATTTCAGGCTTCTTAATTTGTAAGATGAACAATTTTCGTAAGATACGTAATATGTATTACAAACAACACTCTCATAATACAGTAGAGACATCACTAGTACTTGCGTTGTTAATAAAAGAGAGAGAGAGACACGAGCGAAAGAAGGTTCTTTTATGAACCTAGAAATGTGTCCTCTTTTTCTGAAGACGGACATGTGGTAACTCTAGATTTCACCATATCTTGCGGTTCTTACATTTCACCAATAGATTGGGAGAAAGCGTTAGACAATGTTGACTGGAATACACTCTTTCAAATTCTGAAGTTGGCAGCGGTAAAATACAGAGAAAGGAGAGTTATTTACAACTTGTAGAAAATCCAGACTGCAGATATTAGACTCGAAGGGCATGAAAGGGAAGCATCAGTTGAGAAGGGAGTAAGACAGGGTTGTAGCCTTTCTCCGATGTTATTCAATTTCTACATCGAGCAAGCTATAAAGGAAAGCAAGGAGAAATTTGGTGAAGGAATTAAAGTTCAAGGGGAAGAATTAAAAACACGACATAGTAATTGTGTCAGAGACAGCAAAGGACGTGGAAGAGCAGTTGAACGGAATGGACAATGTGCTGAAAGGCGTATATAAGATGAACATTAACAAGAGCGAACCTAGGGTAATGGAGTGCAGTCTAAGAAAATCAGGTGATGGAAGTGCAGTGTAAGAAAATCAGGTGATACTGAATGCTGAAGGAATTAGATCAGGTAACGAAGCAAGAGACATGTAAGAACACGGAGGCAATACTCACTTTACGGCTTTCCCTAGAAGATAGATTAAGGAAAGGCAAACCTACATTTCCTGCTTTTGTAGATTTAGAGAAGGCTTTTGACAGTGTTGATTGGAATAAACTCTTTCTAATTCTGAAGAAAGCAGGAGTAAAATATAAGGAGGTTATTTACAACTTGTACAAAAACCAGACAGCAGTTATCAGAGTTGAAGGGCATGAAATGGATGCAGTGGTTGGGAAGGGAGTAAGACAGGGTTGTAGCCTTTCTCCAATGTTATTCAATTTCTACATTGAGCAAGACATAAAAGAAAGCAAGGAAAAATTTGGAATAGGAGTTAAAGTCCAAGGGGAAGAAATAAAAACATTGCGTTTTGCTGATGACATTGTAATTCTGTCAGAGACAGCAAAGGACCTGGAAGAGCAATTGAACGGAATGGACAGTGTACTGAAAGGTGCATATAAGATGAACACAAACAAGAGCAAAACAAAAATAATGGAATGCGGCCTTAGAAAATCAGGCGATGTTGAAGCAGTCCAGAGGATATAAAATGCAGAATGGCAATGGGAAGAAAAGCATTTTTGAAAAAGAGAAATTTGCTAACATCGAATATTAATTTAAGTGTAAGGAAGTCTTTTCTGAAGGCATTTGTGTGCAGTGTTGCCTTGTACGGGAGTGAAACATGGACGATAAGCAGTGCGGACAGGAAGATAATAGAGGCTTTCGAAATGTGGTGCTACAGAAGAATGCTGAAGATTAGGTGGGTAGATCACATAACTAATGAGGAGGTACTGAATAGAATTGGTGAGAAAAGGAATCTTTGGCATACCCTGACTGAAAGAAGGGATCGCTTGGTAGACACATTCTTAGACATCGAGGAATCGTAAATTTAGCATTCGAGGGAAGTGTGGGGGTAAAAATCGCAGAGGGAGACCAAGAGACGCGTATATTAAGCAGATTCAAGTGGATGTGGGTTGCCGTTTTTATGAGGAGATGAAAAGGCTTGCTCAGGATAGAGTAGGTTGGAGAGCTGCATCAAACCAGTCTCCGGACTGAAGACCATAACAACAACACAATACGAGTTTTCCCATCTCTAACGTGGGTGTCGCCAACTGTCCCCCCTAGGAGAAGCTGCCCAGTGGTCGGGTGCGCGGCTATTTCGGGCAGAGGCGGACGGCTCCTTGGAGCACTGTGCCCTGTAGACTGCCGCCTTTATGGCTCGCTTTACGCCTGACGAACGGCCCAGGCAGCAGGCACTAGGCGGGCCTCCTCACTCAGCGCGGGGCGGCGCCAGCGCCGCCAAGCGGCCGCGCCACGCACCACCGACGGGTTGCGGCCATTTCCGGCGCCATCTTCAGGCGCGGTTTATTCTGCCGGCGCGCGTAATAACACTCTGTGTGTGTGTGTGTGTGTAGCAGACGGCGCGCGTTTGTTTCGGCAGCAGAGATCGATTCCTCGTTTGTGCTCCGTAATGTGCGCGACCGAACAACAAAGGATTCGCGACGGCTCAGCAAAACGGCGCCTGGGAGTGACTGCGGACGACAAGTGGCGGGAGAGGAAGATGCACCGTGTTACACTTAATTCATCACAGACGTTTTTATTTCCTTTTTAGCAAAGACAATGTAAACGTAGCAGTTGTGAGGCACAATGTATGGTAAATAGTAGACAATGTTGATAATGTAACAGATACAATATAGTATTGTAATGAAACAGTGATAGCAAGGTCTTCTTTATTATTCACTGTCGTACCTTCTCCACCCGTCGGCTCCTTTCCACATCTCTCCTGACACCACTGGCTGGCTATTGGCCCCTGCTACTCAGTGGCGTAACTATGGGGGGGGGGATGATGGGGATAGAACACCCCCCCCCCAAAAAAAAAGAGAGAGAGAAAGAAAATTGTATATCCGCAATCTGGTAAAGGTATAGATTGGAAACTTGGGGTGTTTCACCATAAGCTTTCATTGGATGGGAGTGAATTAATCTTCAATGGGAGTGGTAGATGGTAGTCTGTATGGAAAGTGACTAAAATTTTGCTGATCAAGCAGATCTATCCCCCCCCCCCAAAAGCGAAGTCCTAGTTACGCCACTGCTGCTGCTAGTGGCGGCGCTAGGTCGACGGCCTCGCACCTGTGGGGGAGCCTCGCAAAACTTCGTTAAAATTTTACTTTATTTCTTTTTTATATTCCATGTTTAAAGACACTTTTCAACTGCTAGGGTATGTAGCAACACTGGCTTAACCAAAGGACGAACACAACATCCGTACCCAAGGGCGGGATTCGATGACCCGACGAGAGCGATCACGTTCACCATGCTACGACACCTTAGGGCACTTGGCTATTCCCGGCCGGCAGTTATTTAGTTGCCCGTATTTATTTCTGTGTGAGTGCACCAGAGACGCAATTTTTAGTTAAATACTTGCAAAACAATTCTTCTGTACATTTTAGAAATCAATATGGAAGAAGTATATCCAAATGTTTATATAACAATCAGAATAATACTCACAATTCCAGTCAGTACACTTTCGGCCGACAGGAGCTTCAGGAAGTTAAAATTGATTACCACATACTTGAGAAGCACAGTGAGCCACGAAACACAATCTGCGTTGTCAGTAGAATCAACTGAAGCCGAAATAGCGCCTATTATTAATTAACATGTGATCTTTAAAAATTCAGTGAGACGAAAAGACGAAAAGTTTCTCTATTTTAATTTGGTAGACGATGTTGATAATGTAATAGATATAATATTGAAATAAATCGCAATTTGCAATGTTATAGCTTCACTGTAAGAGGTTTAGATGGAATAGCCGCGGTGGAGTAGCCGAGCGGTCTAAAGCGGTTGCTCGCCGGGGAGGTTCGTGTCTTCCCTGCGGCATGGGTGTGTGTGTGTGTGTGTGCTTCTCTTTAGGTTAGTTTACCTAGGTTTATGTAGTTTGTAGGCTACGGACTGATGACCATGCACTTTGGTCCGACAGAATTACAAAAATTTGAAAATTTTAAATGGATTACTAAACTGTGTCGAATGAAAATTTGTGCCCGGCCGGGATTCGAACCCAGGATCTCCTGCTTACTAGGCAGACGCGTTGACCACTCCGCCACCGAGGACACAGTGACCAGCCTGACTGCAGAGGACTCTTCCCTGCATGTCTCCCGCCACACCCAAATCTCCATTCACAATGACGTTTCTTTCCTATACCACAGCCTATTTATTCTATAATGCTCGCAGCCACAATACTGTATTCCCGCATCAGGGAGGCTGGGCTCCTGACGACAATTAATTGTGTCTCGATACCTCATGGTCTGTTCTCCCTGATGTGGAAATACAGAATTTCTGCAGTGGTGTCAATGAGGTTTTGTTTGTAGCTTAGGGTTATTGATTTGATTTTATTTGATTTTTTCAGGGAAGCCAAAACAGTCTTGGTCCAACCCGCCACTGCCCGCACCGAAACTAAGTTTATTGTGCGGTATCGCTCTCTATATATATAGTAAAGCCAACCAATGCCCTTGAACAGTGCAAGGAGTCCCTTTACCAGTTCTTTATTAGACACAATTTCTTCGGGTCTGGTTGTCCCAAATGTTCTGTGTCTTTTACTCTCCAATGCAATGCATTCGAAGATTAGATGTGATGCAGTTTCATCACCATCACCAGAGACCCTACATGTAGGGTCTTCTTCTGTTATTCCCATTGTATGTAGGTGTTTTTTGAAATTCCCATGGCCTGTCAGCAATCCAACCATGAGTCTAATCTCTCTCCTGTTCAAGCACAGGGTTGCAGAGCTTCTTTTAAAAAATGGCTTTGCCATCTTTAACTTGCCATGATTTTGTTGATGGACTTTGGTCCAATATTCTATGTGCTGTCTTCTGAGTGCTGTCTTCCCAGTTACGTAGCTCCAATTTGATCATTGCCTTGGTGATTGTCAGGACATGTTCCGGTCCAATAAATGGAGTCTCTGCCCCCATCCTGGGTAATCTGTCGGCATGTTCGTTGCCACTGATCCCCGAGTGGCCAGGGACCCACAATAGGTTTACTCTATTGCTTTCCCCTAGCTCT
Source organism: Locusta migratoria (assembly GCA_026315105.1). NCBI lineage: Eukaryota > Metazoa > Arthropoda > Insecta > Orthoptera > Acrididae > Locusta > Locusta migratoria. The sequence goes on along the minus strand of CM048746.1, from coordinate 665,759,908 downwards.
ACCAGAACCCTGTGACATTCTGCAACAATTTTAGATCTTGTTGCAGGAACTGCCAGTGATCTCAGGGCTGCCTGGCTGTCTGAATAGATATAGATGCTACGATCTTTGTAGCACCTACGCAAATTCTCCTCCACACACGCCCTGATGGCAGTGATTTCGGCCTGGAATACTGAGGCCAGTTTCCCTAGAGAGATGACGCCCTCCAGTCTTGGCTGCACCCCGTATACCCCGGCCCCAACACTTTGGTCTGATTTTGACCCGTCAGTAAACCAGACAATATCCCCCGTATGGTGTCGAACTATTTTCTCCCACTGCTCCCTACTTCCAATTGTTATATTGAAAGGCTTGTTGAAGCAGTATGGTGTTATAATATAGTCGGCTGGCATTTCCCCAACCTTTCCTTTATTTAAGTCACTCACTATTTTAGTGTGTGATTCTGGATATCCCAAAGAGTTCCAGTTGTTGCCAGTTTTGAGTCTGTATGCACCAGCCGCTGCCTCCATCTTGACCCAAAGGTGTAATGGTGGCGTATCCAGCATGGTTTCCATCCCAGCAGTTGGTGTGCTGCTAATTCCGCCTGTTATGGCTAAGCAGGCTAATCTCAGCACCTACTTAAGAACATAGTTATCTCAACTGATCCCCTAATTTCCTTGACTGATGTAGTTCAATAATTGTCAAAGTGCGTCACGGATCGAGACAGCCTGCACTCGTCTCGTTCACTGCAGCGACTATTTTCGCGGTACGCCTGTCGACCATCAGTCAGTACACGCCTCGTCTCCCGTGTCCTTGACTTGGCTCCTGGCGGTCGCACTGACAGATGGGGTGCCACCCCCACCCCTCCTCCCCAGTCTCCAGAGGGCGGGCCGCGCAATTACAACGTGACGTTAATTGGATCCCCGCCAAACATCGGACTGCCCGTTTTTTTTTTTTTTCCTCTCTGCCTGTCTCTGTTCATAGACAGCGTATAAGGTCTTCCCATGCCAGCTAGTCGCCAGCTATTCCGGACCTCAGTTACAGAGAAATTTCCCTCCAGTCTCACTATCGTTTATTCTTCTCTTGCACAACTTGCATTTCCCTTCTCAGCCTTCACCCTACCACCGCCCGCTAGTATACTCCCAGCCTCCCCACTCCCGGAAAATCACCGAAAGTCAGGAAGTAGGGGAGAGTATTACATCTACATACATACTCCGCAATTCACCGTAAGGTGCGTGGCGGAGGGTACACTGTACCACTACTAGGCATTTCCTTTCCTATTCCACTCCCAATGGACCGAGGAAAAGAAGAATGCCTATATGCCTCCGTACGAGCCCTAATTTCTCTTATCTTGTCTTTATGATCTTTACGCGAAATGTAAGTAGGCGGCAGCAAGATCGTACCACACTCAGCTTCAAATTCCGGCTTGCTAAATTTACTTAACAGAAATTCACGAAAAAAACGTCGTCGTTCTTCCAGCGATCCCCAATTGGGTTACCGGAGCATTTCCGTGACACTCGCGCATTGGTCGAACCTACCGAAAGTCAGGACGGGGGACTGATGGCCATAGCAGTCTAGTCCCCCTAAAACCCCCCATAACAACAACAACAAAGTCAGGAAGTACTCACATTCGCCACTGGAGCGTTGCAAGCATGCACTAGTCTGACCGTCTGCCACTATACGCACTTACCACATTTGTTGCATTCCGATTATTTTTCTGTTTATGGGCTTGCTATTTAAATACTTCGCCCGTTCCAAACGTCCAGTCACTTCTGCTCTAATGTTTTGGCCCTCTTTACGTTACGGTAGTAACACTAAAAATGGGCCTTTGCGATCATCTTTTGGCATCTCGAAATTTAAATGAAAATAACAGCTTAACCGTTCATCTGACACGAAAATTGAATACCCGAATTTGTAGAGGAGAAAATTCTCTACAACTTTGCTCCCTTATGTTTTTTTCATATCTCGTATCGTTTCAGAGATATTTGCAAAAATAACGGCGATTTTGGGATGTCTGTCTGTCCGTCTGTATGTCCGTAACTGTTCCCACTTTTTAAGATGAACCGTTCAACCGATCAGCTCCAAATTTTACAGACATAATTGAAGGCCGCCGGAGACTAGAACCTCCCTTTTTAAAATTTTTCGGACAAAAATACGGCATTAATACTATAAAAAGCCATTTTTAATATAATTGTAATTTCAAACGAACCGTTCATTTGCTACGAATATTCAATAACCTAATTAGTAGAGGAGAAAATTCTCTACAACTTAGATCCCTTATGTTTTTTTCATATCTCGTATCGTATGAGACATATTTGCAAAAATAACGGAGATCTGACACCCTCCTTTGAATTAACGAAAACCAGCCGTTCGGAGATGTCACGTGACATTCCTCGCCCAGAACTCTGTCTGGCATACGCCATCTTGCGTTGCGTATTTGATGATTTCCTTATTGTAAGTTACACGTTGTCATTTCAAAGCAATGGCGCACTGAAGAATGAACAAAAAAATATCGTACTTCGTACAATAAATGATAATCTAGTGTCTACAAAAGCCATATTAGCATCAGTTAACAACGGCCATCAATAGTATGAGATTAAAGAACTCATGTTACGATTGATAGCCGTAGCGTAGTGGGCAAGGCTTTGGACTGTGACGCTAGAGGTCGGTTGGTCGAAACCCGCCACTCTCTAATTTTTTCTCCCTAAAAGGATTTCAGACCCTCTTAATAATTAATTTTTTATTATTATTTTGGTCATAAATATTTGAAAAACTTATGAAACTACAAATCTAACGTGGGCCGGAAAACACAAGAGTGCGATTTTTTCCCTCTCTGCCTGTCTCTGTTCATAGACAGCGTATAAGGTCTTCCCTAGCCAGCTAGTCGCCAGCTATTCCGGAGCTCAGTCACAGACAAAATTTCCCTCCAATCTCACTATCGTTTATTATTCTTTTGCGTAACTTCCATTTCCCTTCTGAGCCTTCACCCTACGAATGGACAATATAGCAGATGCAGGACGCTAAATAACGGCCTTCCCCAGGGCTCTGTTCTGGCCCCAAATCCTGTTAAACCTATATATACATGACATGCCAGGCACGAACTCCACGAAAATCCAGTATGCAAATGACCTAGCATTAGTCTTCCAGAGTAACGACCTCAAGCACTGCGAGCAGGTAGTGACAAGTGACCTGATTAAATTAAGTGATTACTTCCATAAATGGAGACTTCAATAAAACCCAAATAAAACTGAGGTTACTGCATTCCACCTGAATAATAAAGAAGCCCAAGGGAAGCTACATGTGACTTTTGACGGAATTGAAGTGCCACATAACTACAATCCGGTATACCTAGGTATCAATCTAGATCGATCCTTGACATTCAAAGAACAGTGCTTAAGGCTTTCAAAGAAACTTGCCTCAAGAGTGAACTTGCTTCGTAAGATTGCTGGCAGTAATTGGGATGCGGACGCCAATACCCTACGCTCTGCTGCGCTCGCTCTTGTGTATTCTGCTGGGGAATACTGCGCGCCAGTGTGGGAAAACAGCGCTCACACAGCAAAGATTGACGACCAACTTAATGAAGCCATGAGGATTATCACTGGCACTGTCAGATCTACGCCCATTCGGTGGTTACCTGTCCTGGCTAACATTGCTCCGCAAGATCTGAGGAGGAAAGCAGCCTAAGGATTGTGTTTTTCTCGACTTCAAAAAGGCGTCCGACGCGGTGCCACACTGCAGACTGCTAACGAAGATACGAGCTTATGGAATAGGTTCACAGATTGGTGACTGGCTGGAAGACTTCCTAAGTAATAGAACGCAGTACGTTGTTCTCGACGGCGAGTGTTCATCAGAGACGAGTGTATCGTCAGGCGTGCCCCAGGGGAGTGTCATAGGACCGCTATTATTTTCTATCTATATAAATGATCTGATGGGCAGAGTAAGTTGTAATATGCGGCAGTTTGCTGATGATGCTGTGGTGTATGGGAGGGTGTCGTCTGTAACTGACTGTAATAGCATACAGGATGACTTAGATAAAATTTCTAGTTGGTGCGAAGATTGGCAGCTAGCTCTCAATGTGGAAAAATATAAGGTGATGCGCATGACTAGAAAAAACAATCCCATAATGTTCGAATACAGCATTAGTAGTGAGCTTCTTGATTCTGTCGCGTCGTTGAAATATCTAGGCGTAACATTGCAGAGCGATATGAAATGGAACGAGCATGTAAGGACAGTTGTGAGTAGGGCGGACAGCCGACTTCGGTTTATTAGGAGAATTTTGGGAAGATGTACTTCACCTGTAAAGGAGACCGCGTATAAAACGCTTGTACGACCACGTCTTGAGTATTGCTCAAGTATTTGGGACCCGCAGCAGATCAGTCATAGAGGCGGTTCAGAGGCGAGCTGCTAGATTTGTTACCGGTAGGTTCGACCAATGCGCGAGTGTCACGGAAATGCTCCGGCAACTCAATTGGGGATCGCTGGAAGAAAGACGACGTTCTTTTCGTGAATTTCTGTTGAGTAAATTTAGAGGGCCGGAATTTAAAGCTGTGTGTATACGACCTTGCTGCCGCCTACTTACATTTCGCGTAAAGATCACAAAGACAAGATAAGAGAAATTAGGGCTCGTACGGAGGCATATAGACATTCTTTTTTTCCTCGTTCAATTTGGGAGTGAAATAGGAAAGGAAATGCCTAGTAGTGGTACAGTGTACCCTCCGCCACGCACCTTACGGTGAATTGCGGAGTATGCATGTAGATGTAAGGTGAAATTGATAAAGAATGTCGAGGCGCACAAGAATTCTCCCTCGTATGATGCTCTACAAGATCCCCCAGCATGTCGTCTGAAATCACGGAAACCTCCCTGGTGTGACACAGAAAGAACCACTTTCTTCGACGTGACCTCCAAGTGGCAAGAACGCCGGAACGAAAATCCACCGCAGAACGGCCACCTCGTGCAAGAAGGTTGAGGGATTCCATCTACCACGCCAAACCTGGTCGAGAGTGAACCGCATCAGGACTGGTCAAGGGAGGTGTGCTTACAACATGAAGAAGTGGGGTTTCCTTCCATCTTCTGACTGTGACTGCGGGACAGAGGAGCAAACCGTAGGGCACATCGTCAACCAGTGCCCACTGCGAGCGTTTAATGGTGACTTGCAGAGTTTACATCAAGTGACACAAAGTGCTCTGGACTGTCTGTTAAATTTGGACATTTCCATTTAATTGTATGTATATATTCTTGTATACTTGTAAAAACCATACGATAAATAAATAAAAAAAACCACGAACGTCGCACAACTTACATCTCCGCAATCCGACCAAAGGTGCGAGGCGGAGGGTACTCAGTTTCCTGCGGCACTCCCATATAGAACGAGAGAAAAAAGAATGCTTGATTGCATCTGCACTAGCCTTAATCTCTCTGATATTTGTTGTCCTTGTTATTGTTGTTAGGTTAGATTAGGTTAGGTTAGTTTTTCGTTCCGTAGATCCATGTTGAGGAGATCCTCGTGGATGTGGAACATGTCAAGAAACAAAATTTAAAAGCCGAGTAACAGATCATACTATATATAAATATAAATACGTATACATACATTTTTAAGTTTTTTTAATTCATTTTTTATTTTTTATTTCGCTGTTAATATAATAATACTAAAATAGTATGAGTACCGATACATGAATTATTTGGTACAATTTAGAAATTCACTAATGGAGTAGAAGGAGTTGGCCACTAGAAAGTCTTTTAGGTTCCTTTTAAACTGATCTTTATTTGTAGCTAATTTTTTTATACTTGACGGTAAATTATTGAAAATGTGTGTTCCTGAGTAGTGGACCCATTTTTTAACTAAATTAAGAGCTTCTAAGTCCTTGTGTAGATCATTTTTGTTCCTAGTATTGTATGTATGAACTGAGCTGTTCGTTGGGAAAAGGGATATATTATTTATGACAAATTTCATTAAGGAATAAATATACTGAGAGGCAGTAGTTAATATACCCAGTTTTTTTAAGAGGCTTCTACAGGATGTCCATGAATTTACACCACAAATAATAGATATTACACGCTTTTGAACTCTGAAGACTTTTGACTGACTTGAAGAGTTACCACAAAATATTACACCATATGACACAGGGGAATGAAAGTAAGCAAAGTATGCAAGCTTTGTTATTTTTATGTCTCCTATGTCTGATACCACTCGTACTGAAAATACAGATTTGTTGAGTCGTTTCTGCAGTTCTGTGGTGTGCTCCACCCAACTAAATTTATTAACAAGCTGTAATACCAGGAATTTAATACTGTCAACCGCTTCTATCTGTTCTTCTTCAAACTTAATACATATGCTGTCGGGAAATCTCTTGCATGTTCTGAACTGCATGTAGTGAGTCTCTTTAAAGTTTAATGATAACGAGTCGGCTTTAAATCATTTATTAATGTTCATGAAAATATCATTAGCAGGCCTTTCTATAACTATGCTTGATGTACTTTTTGTTGTCTTTGTTACTGTTGCTGTGAGCTTCATTACGTAGACTTTTGATGCAACTCTCCATCCTGAGCAAGCCTCTTCATCTCCTCAGAAGAACAGCAACCCACATCTATCTGAATCTGCTTACCTTATTCGTCTCTCTGACTCCCTCTACGATTTTATCCCCATACGTGTATCCTACCAGTGTATCCCTTCTTGCAGTCAAGGTATGCCAAAAGTTGCTTTTCTCTCCAATTCTCTTGAGAACCTCTTCATTAATTCCCCTCTACCCACATAATCTTCAGCATTCTTCTGTAACACTACATTTCAGAAGCCTCTATCATCTTCCCGTGTCAACTATTTATCATCCATATATCACTCCTGTACAAGGCAACACTTCACACAAACGCCTTCGGGAAAGGCTTCCTTACACTTAAATTAATAATCGATGTTAGCAAATGTATCTTTTTCAAAAATGCTTTTCTTCCCATTGCCATTCTGCATTGTATATTCTTTATACTGCGACCATCATGTGATATTTTACTGCCCAAGTAACAAAACTCATTTACCACCTTTATTGTTTCATTGCCTAATGTAATTCCATCAGCATAACCTGATTCTCTAACGCTGCATCCAATTTCTCTTGTTAATGTTCATGTTATATGCTCCTTTCAACATACAGTCTCTGACAGAATTACCTCATCAACAAAACGGAATGTCTTCATTCCTTCGCTCTTAACTCAAAAACCTCTCTTTCCTTTCCTGCACAGCTTACTCAGTGTACAAATTGAATAACATCGTAGAAAGCCTGGAACCCTATCTTACTCCCTTCCCAGCACTGCGTCCGTTTTAGGCCCTTCAACTCTAACAACAGCTGTTTGCTTAATGTACACGCTGTAAATAGCCTTCCCTATATTTTATCCGTGATGATTTCAGAATTTGAAAGAGTATTTCAATCAACAATCTCAAAAGCTTTCTACAAATCTAGAAATGTAGGTTTGACTTTCCTTAATCCATCTTCTAAAATAAGTCGTAAGGTATTTCCTATCGTGTTCCTTCATTTGTCCTGAATCCGAACTGATCTTCCAATATGTTGAGGAACGTATGTTACCGTAGTTCAAATGTTTTTTAAGCTTATGGCTCTTAACTGCGGGGTCATCAGTTCCTAAACTGCTCAGGAATTAGCTTATACTAAAGACGACACAAATATCCATGCCCGAGGGAGGATTGGAACCCCCGACGGGGAGCGGCCTTGCGCATCGAAGCATAGCACCTCAATGTGTTCGGCCACTCCACCGCGGCTATTATCATAGTAAAACTGCATTTGTAAACGTATCTTTTGTGTTTAATAAAAAATCATATCTAATATATAAAGCAGTGTGTCCGTATGTTTGTACGTGTTGCATACAAATCTACAGTTTTGTTCCAATCTTTATGAAATTTTGTACACGTAAGCTTCAATCCACGAGGACGCTCGCCGTAAGTGTAAGACTCACATACGATGTATAGTTCACGATATATGACATCATAAACAATGAGATGCGCGAAAAACTGCTGCATTTTGCGACAATGCTGCTCTTTTTCTCCTAAACCATTGGACCGATTTCAACGAAATTTGGTACACACATTCCTTACCGTGAGGTAACAATTTCTGCATGGTGAAGAATCACATACGGCACATGGTTCAAAAGATTTTATGTCATAACCAATAGAAATCGCAAAATATGCCATATAATGCGGCGAGACTTTCGAAATACACTGTATGAGAATCACAGTACTTAGCGACTTGCAACAAACTCTAAACATAATTTCAAACCTTTATTAAGCGTTTTCTCGCTGGCAACCATAGTAAAATGATGAAAGGAAAAAAGTTTCTCGCTTACTACTTTTCCGCTGTTTATGGAGTAAAACTACGGCTCTCGGTATGACGTTACAATTTATAATTTGAACACTAGAAATTGAAGCGACAGGAAATTTTACAGACAGTATACACATATATAGTTGAATGTAACTTCTAAATTGTATCACAGCACGACACGTAGTTCATGAGATATGAGCACATGAACTGTAACGTTCATAGAAAACCGACTCATCACGCACCAAGTTTTAATCTACTACTTCTTTACTATTAATTGTATTCTAAGAGATTTTATAGACATACAGCCCTTATACAAATAAATATATACCTGAAAAATAGCAGTAATAAATAAATAAATATTCATAGAATATATGACATCAAATGCGACTGGGCAAACCTAAAAATGTGTACCCCGCCGGGATTCGAACCCGGGTCTCCTGCTTTCTAGGCAGTTGCGGTGACCCCTACACCACTGGGGACACACTGATCACCGCACCTGCAAAGACTACCTAAGCACGCCTCCCGTCAGGTACGAATTCCCAGCTTCGCCCTGCCCACAGTACTCAAACTCGTAGTTATGAACTAATTCCCGTAAGAGTAAGGGCTTCAAACTTTGCCCACCCCTCCCCAATAACGATAGGATCATTGCTCGTCACCGGCATATTATATATATACATGTGACGTCTGTTCCGAGAGAACAGACGTCACTTCTGATCCTGCAGTTGTTATTATTCAACATTCATAGAATATATGACATCAAATGCGACTGGGCAAACCTGAAAATGTGTACCCCGCCGGGATTCGAACCCGGGTCTCCTGCTTTCTATGCAGTTGCGCTGACCCCTACACTGGGGGGCGTGGTTTGCAGGTGCGGTGATCACTGTGTCCCAAGTGGTGTAGGGATCAGCGCAACAGCCTAGAAAGCAGGAGACCCGGGTTTGAATCCCGGCTGGATACACATTTTCAGCTTTGCCCAATAGCAGTTAATGTCATGTATTCTATGAATGTTGAATAATAACTGTAGGATCAGAAGTGACGTCTGTTCTCTCGGAACAGTCGCCACATGTATATATATAATATGGCGGTGACGGGAAATGATCCTATTGTTAGTGGGGAGGGGTGGGCAAAGTTTGAAGCCCTTACTCTTACGGGAATTAGTTCATAACTACGAGTTTGAGTACTGAGGGCAGGGCGAAGCTAGGAATTTGTATCTGACGGGAGGCGTGCTTAGGTAGTCCTTGCAGGGGCGGTGATCACTGTGTCCCCAGTGGTGTAGGGGTCAGCGCAACTGCCTAGAAAGCAGGAGACCCGGGTTCGAATCCCGGCTGGGTACACATTTTCAGCTTTGCCCAATCGCAGTTGATGTCATATATTCTATGAACGTTGAATAATAACAACTGCAGGATCAGAAGTGACGTCTGATCTCTCGGAACAGACGCCACATGTATATAAATAAATAAATGCCTGGGAAAAGCCGGGTTTTCACCTAGTTTTACTACATATCTCAACCCGGTGAGTGTTTTTATTTATTTCCAATATTCACAGAATTACGTGACGTTTCTAAATATGTCAGACCGTCTTCAAACTAACAGTAAAACTTGCTTCACTTGTTTGGAAATTGGCTCCCAATCGCTCCCAATCGTTTGCAAATCTATCGGATTCAACTGCTTGGTCATCAGTCCATAGCTTACAAAGTACTTAAAAGAAGGTGAAGTAACCTAAGGACAACACAAACACCCATGCCCGAGGGGGCACTCGAACCCCGACGACGAAAGACCGCACGCACCGCAGCACGGCGGCACAGTGCGCACGGCTAATCCGCCGCGGCAATCACAGTGCCGGCTCTCAGCGGACGTGTTTGCATTTTAGATTCAATCTGTTTTTTCCTTCGTGTGTGTGTGTGTGTGTGTGTGTGTGTGTGTGTGTGTGTGTTGTGTGGGTAAAATTCGTATCACTTTTATTAGTGGCCACTGGAAAAATTATTTCCTAAGTGCGCAGTTATGTACTTACAGTTCGGATTCATACCGGACAATGGAAAGAGAAGCATTAAAAATCGGCCTCATAGTAAATGAAAGCAAAACAGAATATATGGTAATGTCACGATCTGAGTAAGGGCAAAAGAACCCCTAAAGACCTAACATCAATGGGAAATGCTTTAAAGGAATATAGTGTTTCAACTCCTTAGGAACCCCAATAACAAGGGATAACAGTACTGGCAAGGCTTTCAGAGAAATAATACAAGCCGGAAATAGTCAGATTCAGGTGTTCTTTCTTCTTGCGCGCTATTCGATATTGGATCATCATCATAATCATCATCATTAGAGACTGATTATGTCTTTCAGCGTTCAGTCTGGAGCATAGTACCTCTAATAAAAGTTCTCCATCATCCCCTATTTAGTGTTAACATTGATGCCTCGTCTGATGTTATGCATTTTACTTCAAAATCATTCTTCACCGAATCTAAGTACTTTCTTCTTGGTCTACCTCGACTCCTCTTACCTTCCACTGACGATCTCATGAGTCTCTTAGGTAACCTTGCTTCTCCCATGCGTGTAACATGACCCCGACCATCTCAGTCTGTTCGCTCTAACTGCTTCATCTATGGTGTTCATTCCCAGTTGTTCTTTGATTTCCTCATTATGAACACCCTCCTACCTCCTACTTTCATATCTGTAACCTCTACCTTATGAAGAAGGTAACCTGTATCCACCCAAGTTTCACTCCCATACAACAAAGTTGGTCGAAAGATGCAGCGGTGCACTGCTAACTTAGTCTTGGTACTGACTTCCTTCTTGCAGAAGAGAGTAGATCTTAGCCGAGCACTCACTGCATTAGCTTTGCTGCACCTCGACTACAGTCCTTTCACTATGTTGCCATCCTGTGAGGAAATACACCCCAGGTGTCTACTGTCTACCTGTTCTAACTTTGTTGCTCCTATTTGGTACAATCTGTTTAAATCGCTTTCCAACACACATTACTTTTGTTTTGGAGATGCTGATATTCATATCATAATCCTTGCACATTTGATCAAGCTCTGAAATATTAGTTTGCAACCTTTCAATCTAATCGGCCATTACAACTAAGTCATCCGCATATGCGAGACTGCTTATTTTGTTTTGGCCTATTTTAATCACGCCCTGCCAGTCTATTGTTTTCAACATATGATCCATGAATAGTATGAACAACAGGTTACAGCCTTGTCTTACCCCTGAAACTACCCTGAACCATGAGCATAATTTGCCATCTACTCTAACAGCTGCCTGAAAGTCTACATAAAGCCCTTTAGTTGCCTGCAGAAGTTTGCCTCCTACACCATAATCTTGTAGAACTGACAGTAGCTTCGTCCTAGAAACACGGTTGTAAGCATTTTCCAGATCATAAATTAATAAAATTCAGTAACCAGTTGCTTTTAATTATTTATTTTAGACGACCGGTATTGTTGCTTAATGAATGTAGCTACATCCTATTAGGACAATCATTGGTTGATTGTCCTAATAGCATGTAGCTACATTCATTAAGCAACAATACTAAAATAGACCAGAATAAGGGCACTCAAGTGTCCGAAACCGGTAGTCTAAAATAAATAATTACAAGCAACTGGTTGCTGAATTTTATTCATTTATAACCTGAACAGTTGCTGAAATGGATAAAGTACTTCATTTTCCAGATCTATGAAACATAGATACAATTCCCTGTTCCACGAGAATGGAATGAAAGATAAATAGTATAATGGTGCTTCGTTGAACCCTCTGCCAGGCACTTGAATGTGATTTGGAGAGTATCCCACGTAGACGCAGACCAGCAGACGAGGAGGGTATTGCACACGCTACCTGGTAGCAGTGGTCAGCCGCTGGTTGGGGGCTCGGTTTTTGGGCAACCAGGCGGGTATGCGCGCCCTCTAAAACAGTGGCAGGAGGGCCGCCGCCGAATATTGGAGCGCGCCCCCTACCCACCCCACCCCCTCCCACACACTCACCCCATGCCACCCCCTGGTGCCGCCCTTATGGGCCGCTATAATGGCCACGGCAGCCGCTGCCGCCTCTGTTTCACAATGGATGAGCAAATAACGAGCGACCGACCTGCCTGTGCCCCGTCTCCCTGCTCTGCTCGTGTTTGCCACTTACATATTGCAGCTCTCTGACTTGCAGATTCATCCCGTAAGCACCGCAGCTGCTGATTTCTGCCCGTCGTCACGGTACGATAAAATTGGGCGCCATTTCCCCGCTAAAAACATCGATAATTCTCAGATTAACCAATGGAGTGAGAAGGAGTTATACAAACACTACTCAAAGGAATTGGGGCGGGCTGTTCCAACAGGCTGCTCCGAGAGCAGGCGCGCGCACGAGCGCTCACTGAACCACGACTGAGCTGCGGTGGCGGGGAAGCTGACGTCATGCACACTGGTATTCAGCGGGCGTAGAAACAACTTCCAAAATCAGTGACTTCTTCACTAGAAATAATGCGAAAATTCGTTATACAGCGTGATCAATCCTCAGCACAACCGCCTTTGCAGCGTGCGACTTGCCGGCGACAGCTGCTGCGTTGGCCACTTCGCGCGGTGCCTGGCGTTCGCACTAAATTTAATACGGGTTGGCGCAAATTATTTCTGACATTCACAACACAAACACTTAGAAAAAAAAGTTTATTACTCACCTGTATTACGCAAGGAGGAGCTGCAGCTGCCTTCCTTTGTTGCTCAAGCATTTCTGAAACCTGCTGAGGAAGTTGCTCACTACACTCATTGATTGTGAAAAAGGTGCACAACAGAGGAATTGACCCGAAATTTCCTTACAAATGTTCAAATGTTTGTATAGTCTATGGGACTTAACTATGGGGTCATCAGTCCCTAAACATACAAACTACTTATGAACTACTTACGAACTAGGACGGCACAAATATCCATGCCCGAGGGGGATTCGAACCCCCGACCGTAGTGACCGTGCAGACCGTGACTGGAGCGCCTTAGTCCCCTCTGCCACCGCGGCCGGCGAACTTTCTTTTCGGGCGAATCATCGTTCCACCTAATTGGGTATGTTAGTATGCAAAAAAAGAAAAAAAAGAAAAAAAGAAATCGTTACTGGAGTTAGGAAAAGCCCAACTGAATTCACAACCAGCCCCTGCACGATCAAAAAATAGGAGTGTGGTGCGCTGTTAGCTGAGAGAGAATAATAGACCCTATATTTTCTCAGAAAACGATTATAGTGATAGATATGTTGAAAACATATTGTGCCCTTTATTTGCCCAATTAATTAAAAGATAACATGCCTTCGCGACATTTCAGCAAGACTCTGCGTTGGCAAATACAGCCAGCTTATCATTACGGGACATTAGTAATGTGTTCATTGAATGAGTTATCACTAAGAACATTTGACCCTTTCATTCTCCCTATTTAACCACATGCGATTTATATCTGTGGGGAGCATTAAAAGAGAAAGTGTAGAAATCAAATCTCCTCACTTTAGATGAACTAAAAACAAACATTCGTCATGAAATCATTGCAGTTTCTGAAAGTTAACTTCAGAGTGTAATGAGCAACTTCCTCAGCAGGTGTCGTAAATGCTCAAACAACGAAGGGAGGCAGTTCCACCACCTCCTTGCGTAATACAGGTGAGTAATAAACTTTTCTTTCTACATGTTTGTGTTGTGTATGTCAGAAATAACTTGCGCACCAACTCGTATTAAATTTAGTGCGAAAGTCAGGCGGCCCACTAAGCGGACACTGCAGCTGCCGTCGAAGGCAAGTCGTGCGCCACATAGGCGGTTGCGCTGAGGACTGATCACCCTGTACATTTCATAATAAATACTCCTTACGTTGGTTCCATGAAACAGGCATTTAAAATTAAAATGTCACATAAACATGCCTTATTAAAATTCAGTCGTGAAATCAAATCGTTGAATTTCGGGACCCCACAGCTTCTACATTAATTATAATAACTAAAAACATAATACTATAAAATCTTAAACATGACTTGTCAGCAACTGTATGAAAATACCACATTATTAAGCTTATAGCCAACCAGCTTAAATATACGGCTCCATTCGCGTGTTGATTGATTATGATAGATAATGCCCAAAACGTCAAATCGATTTTTTAAAGAGATGTATTAAAAGAAATTTCTTTTTTACTCATTTATTTATTCTTATATTTCCTTATTCGTATGCTTATCCTGACAGAGAAAGAGCTGAACACATTGTTGCACACATAGACCAAAGATATGGTCTGTGGCATCACGTTTCGCTGTATGTACCTCCTTGCTATAGAGTAGCAAACGTCATCGCTGGCCTTCAGTCCGAATTTTTTATAATTTGACGACTTTCAATCATCATATCTTACATCCCTTTATAGCTATCGGCATGGAACTGCTATGGTGTACAAAGGGAGACTTCGGACAACAATTACACAGAGACCATTCGTTTGTATTCTGTAGTTTTCGTTGCAGAGCGAAATATTAACACACACACACACTTAGAAATTTACATACACCGATAACTTTCCATCCCAATATACTCCACCCTTTTATCATTATCAACCCTCAAGCAACAATGGAACTAATAAAACCATTTTCAAAAAGTAAATATAATTTTCAAAGAGTAATTATTGTTCCGCATTTCGCGTTATATTCTTCAAATTACTAAATATCTATCAAACCGCTATAAAACCGTGCGTAAAACCTTCCTAAGATATAAATTAGTAACTGTACAAATATTTAAGTCTTTGCGTCTTGTCGTCGGACGTGATAAGCTTACACCGAACCTAAAGCCTTCCCCGGGTAGACATTAGTGACTGTACAAATTTTTAGCCCTTTATATTTTGTGGTTGAGACGTGATAAACGTACACCAAACAGACATTCATAATTATAGATATAGATGTGAATTTCAAAAGTACATGCAACTGATTGGCTGTAGGCTTATTAATGACATAACATTATCGCTGAAGATTGACTTGGTGTCACGCATCAGGCATTTCCACGTAGAAAAATGGCAGTGTCAGTTATAGCTGTTTAATAAACTGTTGTGCCCGTAGCGGAAATTGGAGTGCGGCTGCAGGTTCTGGTGACGTCACAGCCCAGCCTAAGGATCCTGTAAGTACGAGCTGACGCGTACGCCATTTTCATTCCCGTGGCTCGTAAGTTAACACACTGCGGTGCTGTAGGATTTGCGTCACGGCACTTTAGCACGACATTATGGGTGGCTGTGTTGCCATAAACTGCTCAAATCATTCCAGAGGTGGCTGCAGAACGTTTAGTTTCCCGAAATATACTAAGAGAAGAAAAAAATGGATCATTAAATGTCGGTGCAAATACTTGGTCCCGAGCCGAGCCCATAGTTATATATTGTAAGTAAATATTATTGTGACTTCAAGCAATATTTAATAGTAAAAATCGTCTGTGATATTTGAACTTACGTTCTTGTTTATCTCTTTTGAAAGTAATACCTCTTAACAGGAAAGCTGCCTGTTGGGAATTAGCAGCCGCAAAATATCATATTACAGCAAAGCATCGCAGAACATAGTCTACTGTGTTTAGAGCACAATATATGTGTCTTATATAGTATATTGAGAAATACACCCCATCAAAAAGTTTTGTACTAACATTGCACAAATTGTTATAGATACTTCTTTTACGTTATTGCGAGAAAGTATTACAAACACTGAAACGGAAAATATAACTATACTGGGCAAAAAGTATCGTTACGGCTGTGGCAGCGTGCTGTGCTGATACAGGCAACTGCCGTCGAATGCTATTTGTGGTATTTCGAACTTTTACCGTCGTAACTTGTAGTATTCAGTTTGAAAGAATAGTACGGTACCTGATGTTTTATCACAAAATACACCCAAAATTCAATTTCGTATTGATAAATGTCAATATTGGCGCTTATCTATAAGAGGCTGTAACATAACTGGCAAAGAATACTTGGTATATTTTACTTACGGCTGCGGCGGCGTAGTGTGCTAATGTTGGCAACGAAATGTTTGCTTTATAGGGATTATTAAAATACTGACAAGATAAGGGTACTGTTACATACGAAAACCTGTCAACCTTA
The DNA here is from genome assembly GCA_026315105.1 of Locusta migratoria. Lineage (NCBI taxonomy): Eukaryota > Metazoa > Arthropoda > Insecta > Orthoptera > Acrididae > Locusta > Locusta migratoria. Next base: position 665,743,578 of record CM048746.1, on the reverse strand, counting down.
GAGAAGGGACAGAATTATTCATTTATTTCAAGGTCAACACATTCTACACCATTAGGTTTTCAAAAAGCATTCAAAGGTTGTTGCCAAAATCGGCACCGTGTGCTTCTACGACCGTAAACTTTAGATCCTCTACATTAATATTCTTTTTAGTTTTAGTGTTTTTAATACATTCTGAAACTTTGTCAGTAACATAATAGAAGTACTTTCAGCAATTTGAGTACAAAAATCCGATGCGGTGAATTTGTCACAGCAGACAACAAACACTTACTGCAAGACGGCAAACAAACATCGCATATTGACAGTCATTATTCAAATAGAAGCCAAGATCGCTTAAAAACTTTATCTAGATGACCAGTTTCGGCAGCATTAAACGTAGTACGCGATTTCTTATCACAGAAATATATATTTCTTGCTATTTTTTCTGTATTTGGACCGAAGCAACGATAAGTAAAGAAAACGCGAGATTTTTGTATCTAATCCCCATATCTATGTAAACAAGAGCGGAATGCAAGCTCAAAGTATCACGATCTAAGGCTCTATATTGGGCACTTCTAAAATATTTCACTAAACTTAAATAACACAACACTGTTTGTATAATCTGCGTGCTGTGTTTAGCATTCACAGGAATGAAAATGGCGGATGCGCCGGCCTGTGCTTTTAGCAGCTTTACAGGTTCTCGTGACGTCACAGCCCACAGCCGAGTGCCCCACGCGACAGCAGGTCACGGCCGAGAAGCACTGTGCCGCTAGCAGGTGAGCGCCCACTAGTGCCGGGGCGAGCGCGCGACCTGCCACAGTCTGAACCAGGGATCAGCCGAGACAACTAGCTTCTGAAATATCGTCATCGGCGTAGTGAACCAAACTGGATCGACGTATTTCTGTCGGTTCTACAGAGTGGAGACAACAACATCATGTGGCAATAACAGAAAGCTCCTGCAGAGGGGTCGGAGTTGGTTTACCAGACGAATCACACAAGAAACTGGGTATAGTTAGTGTAGCGAGCAGACAACAACAACGTGAAACTTTCTGGCGGATTAAAATTGTCTGCCGAAACCGGGACTCGAAGCTGGGACCTTTGCCTTTCGCGGGAAAGCGCACTAACGACTGGAAGTTTCAGATCAGCGCACACTCCGCTGCAGCGTGAAAGTTTCATTCTGGAAACATCCCTTAGGCTGTGGCTAAGCCATGTCTCCACCATATCCTTTCTTCCAGGAGTGCTAGTCTTGCATGGTTCGCAGGAGAGCTTCTGTGAAGTTTGGAAAGTAGGAGGCGAGGTACTGGCGGAAGTAAAGTTGTGAGGCGGCATCGTGAGTCGTGTCGGGATAGCACAGTCGGTAGTGAGTTTGCCCGCGAAAGGCAAAGGTCCCAGGCTCGAGTCCCGGTTCCGGCACACAATTTTAATCTGCTAGGAAGTTTCATATCAGCGCACACTCCGCTGCAGAGTGAAAGTTTCATTCTGGAAACATCCCTTAGGCTGTGGCTAAGCTATGTCTCCACCATATCCTTTCTTCCAGGAGTGCTAGTCTTGCATGGTTCGCAGGGGAGCTTCTGTGAAGTTTGGAAAGTAGGAGGCGAGGTACTGGCGGAAGTAAAGTTGTGAGGCGGCATCGTGAGTCGTGTCGGGATAGCACAGTCGGTAGTGGGCTTGCCCGCGAAAGGCAAAGGTCCCAGGCTCGAGTCCCGGTTCGGGCACACAATTTTAATCTTCCAGGAAGTTTCATATCAGCGCACACTCCGCTGCAGAGTGAAGTTTCATTCTGGAAACATCCCTTAGGCTGTGGCTAAGCCATGTCTCCACCATATCCTTTCTTCCAGGAGTGCTAGTCTTGCATGGTTCGCAGGAGAGCTTCTGTGAAGTTTGGAAAGTAGGAGGCGAGGTACTGGCGGAAGTAAAGTTGTGAGGCGGCATCGTGAGTCGTGTCGGGATAGCACAGTCGGTAGTGAGTTTGCCCGCGAAAGGCAAAGGTCCCAGGCTCGAGTCCCGGTTCCGGCACACAATTTTAATCTGCCAGGAAGTTTCATATCAGCGCACACTCCGCTGCAGAGTGAAAGTTTCATTCTGGAAACATCCCTTAGGCTGTGGCTAAGCCATGTCTCCACCATATCCTTTCTTCCAGGAGTGCTAGTCTTGCATGGTTCGCAGGAGAGCTTCTGTGAAGTTTGGAAAGTAGGAGGCGAGGTACTGGCGGAAGTAAAGTTGTGAGGCGGCATCGTGAGTCGTGTCGGGATAGCACAGTCGGTAGTGAGCTTGCCCGCGAAAGGCAAAGGTCCCAGGCTCGAGTCCCGGTTCGGGCACACAATTTTAATCTGCCAGGAAGTTTCATATCAGCGCACACTCCGCTGCAGAGTGAAAGATTCATCCTGGAAACATCTCTTAGGCTGTGGCTACGCCATGTCTCCACCATATCCTTTCTTCCAGGAGTGCTAGTCTTGCATGGTTCGCAGGAGAGCTTACGTCAAGTTTGGAAAGTAGGAGGCGACGTACTGGCGGAAGTAAAGTTGTGAGGCGGCATCGTGAGTCGTGTCGGGATAGCACAGTAGGTAGTGCGCTTGCCCGCGAAAGGCAAAGGTCCCAGGCTCGAGTCCCGGTTCGGGCACACAATTTTAATCTGCCAGGAAGTTTCATATCAGCGCACACTCCGCTGCAGAGTGAAAGATTCATTCTGGAAACATCTCTTAGGCTGTGGCTACGCCATGTCTCCACCATATCCTTTCTTCCAGGAGTGCTAGTCTTGCATGGTTCGCAGGAGAGCTTACGTCAAGTTTGGAAAGTAGGAGGCGACGTACTGGCGGAAGTAAAGTTGTGAGGCGGCATCGTGAGTCGTGTCGGGATAGCACAGTAGGTAGTGCGCTTGCCCGCGAAAGGCAAAGGTCCCAGGCTCGAGTCCTGGTTCGGGCACACAATTTTAATCTTCCAGGAAGTTTCATATCAGCGCACACTCCGCTGCAGAGTGAAAGTTTCAGTCTGGAAACATCTCTTAGGCTGTGGCTACGCCATGTCTCCACCATAACCTTTCTTCCAGGAGTGCTAGTCTTGCATGGTTCGCAGGAGAGCTTACGTCAAGTTTGGAAAGTAGGAGGCGACGTACTGGCGGAAGTAAAGTTGTGAGGCGGCATCGTGAGTCGTGTCGGGATAGCACAGTAGGTAGTGCGCTTGCCCGCGAAAGGCAAAGGTCCCAGGCTCGAGTCCCGGTTCGGGCACACAATTTTAATCTGCCAGGAAGTTTCATATCAGCGCACACTCCGCTGCAGAGTGAAAGATTCATTCTGGGAACAACAACTTGACTCACCTGAAGCTATACCGTGGAGAGCCATAGGAAGGTCGGAAGCGGGACAGACACAGAGGGAGGCGGCTGCAGCTATTGGGCCTTATGAATAAAACGGAGTATCTGCTTTGCACTCTGAATTCCAGAGAACATACTCAGGTGCGGACTCGGAGAATACACTTCAGCCGAGTACGTTCTCAGCGTAACAGGTTGGGAGAAGTTACAGCAAAAAACATTCGCCAATTTCATATGAATAAAACTACAGAAGTTTCTCACGACTGGAGAACATTCTCCGATTTCTGAAGTAAGCTCTCTAGCATACTTCGTGCTGAGTAACATCTATTACGGTTACTGTTTGCTGTGGTTTATAATAAAAATGACAACATTTTTGTTACATCGAAGGCAAAAACAAGTTCCTTTATATGTAGTTTTTAAGTGACGTCGGAACTGTAAAACGTTAATTCAAATACAAACATTTTGTTGACGAGTAACTTCCTTCAGAAAAATCGTGAGTGTGACACTTCAAGCATTTTATACAGTGACGAAGGTGATGTAAGAGGGATGTTTTGATTACTGACAAAAATGAAACACAAGTGGATTCAGCTGTGTGTTTTACCCATTTGTTTGGAGTGTATATTTACAGTTGTAAACAGCTACATAGCAAAATAATATTCTGTTTCTAAATAGGGTCTTCCAGTAGGGCCTTACGATGTTAGTTCCAAATAAAGTGCATCCCAATACCTCACAGTTTTTACCACAAAATAAATATTGCCTCAATACCAGGTAGGACTACTGAAGTATTGTTTCTATCCAAACCGGTTGCCCTATTTAAGATGCGTTTTCTTCGTAATCGTTTCTGTTATGTTAGAAGTAAGTAGACACGACAGGAAAATTAATAACTGATTAATTACATACCTAGCAGCCTGTTTCTTGTAACAAAATCGCATGGCCTAACGCTTATGAGCACACCATTGGGTGTCATATTTAACGACAAGTAGGTCTATCTCGTTTTAGAAAACTCCGATAGCATTCCATGTTACAACAGATGACTATGTGATACATTGTTAAAATTTCGTTCGCAAAATGTAGTAACCCAACTTCATTAACCTTAGTATGCATACCCTGGGCCCAATGGACCCGGGAACAATTTTATTTTTTAATTTCTGTATTAAAGACTTGTAATTGAGTCCCAACCGTTCAGGTATCCTCTCTGGCAATATTCAGTAATACATTACAAATACTACTAGAATTATGTGTCATTAGTTCAAGTGCCACTTTATTTTTCATCTGTATACTACACATTTACATAACCTGGCTCCGATGTACCCTGTGGCTTACGTTAAAGTGTCGTTAAATTAGATTGGGTTGTAATCAATTACATTTTGTTGAAGTACCGAGAATACTTTACTGCCACACATATATACCGTTGTGATCGAAGAAAACTTGGCATGTTCAACTGTCAGACAGCATACTTTTGTGTTGTGTAAGAAGCAAAATATCACAGTGGGGGGTTATTAGTGTGTGACGCTGTACAGAAAGACTGTAGTAGTTTGCCACACAGCAGTATTGTTTGACATTCGTTACTCATTCGGAAGAAAGGTAAGGGTTATGGTAACACTAAAAAATAACATGGAGAGCCGCTATATTTCTACACTCCATAGGAGAAGAGAGTACTGAGGTTATTTATTCATATTATTATTTTTCAGACAATGTCAGGATCTGCATCTAAGAAAAAGGAGCAGGAAAGAGGATAGCATACGTTTTTCAAGCCCTAGTTTTGAATGAGTTCTTACTCAATGGGGAGCTGAAGATGACGATTTCCTTTCAGATATAAGTTCTGTTTAGCCTAGGTTACAAACTCATAAGCTGGCTTCTATATCCCACATATGGAAAATATTTATAGGACAGTGCAGGAAAGTAATGATATCTGAAATCAATGTTCCCGTGGATGAACAACTAGTTGCATTTAGAGGCCAAATAAGCCTGCAAAGTTTGGGATGAGAATATTCTGGATGTGCGAAGCTGAAACTGGTTATGCTATTAATGGAACTGTGTATACAGGAAAAGAACCAGGTGAGCCACCCCAGAAAAATTTTGGTCTTTCGACAGTGAAGACTCTTACAAACGGTATTGCTGGTACAGCTAGAAATGTTACTGTAGATAATTATTTTACAAGTGTATCACTAGCAGAACATCTCTTGACTAAGAACCTAACTGTTGTGGGAACAATGAGTATGAATAAAAGAGAAATTCAGGGTTGAAATTATACTAATTATACATTTTAAAAGCCATTAAAATCATTAAAATAGCCGCAGCTTTTTTATATTATACTCATAAACCTTCAATTTAAAATATTCGTGCATGATAATATCCACAAAACACTTATTTCCATTTAAAATCTCATTAGACGTAACGGGTCCAGTGGACCCAGGGTATGTAAATGTGCAAAAAAATGTAGGTCATGCATAGAAGGGTTAATAAAAAAGTTTCTCGCGTGACGAAAATTTATGTATCGTCAGGAGAATATACTTTCGTAAAAAGTGCACATTTAGTTTTAATAATATGGTCCTTCACAACAAACTAATATCTTAACATAGTACAGTCCTTCCTGAACTCATAGATGTCTACGCCAGATCTGTTCACTGAATAATTTGCCTGATTGGGCTAGTTGAAAGAAATACACGATCGAACAGCTGTTCTGTGCTGGACGTACGAAATTGAGAGTGGAGCCCCTCCACGCTCGCACTAGCATGCTGAAAAACTCAATAGTTTTACTGTCACCTCTGCATGTGTTAGTAAGTTAACGTAGGAGTCACAGCAGCGGGAACTGTGATATGTGCCGTACGTGTGGGTAAGATTACCCGTTAATACGGTCCATCAGGATGATAGAAGTGGTCGAAAGCTTTTGAAACAAGAACGGTTTTAAGAGCAGAGGGAAAAAAGTGCCAAGGCAAGTGCCAAGGGAAAAAAACCTCTGCGACAGTCAGAAGCGGGGAGTAAGAGCAGTAGCGGATTCTTGCTATCTGCGACAGATCATGCAAGGGTGTGGTTATGTTAGTTTTGGGTATCGTGCAATCTCGGTACCATTTCCGTTGCGTGTTTGTCATAAGTTTGTCAATCCGGTTTGATGATTCGCCCCTCTGCAGCTGGCACTGGGGTGTCTACTGGTCCATCATCAGTGGCGGCTGGCTGCAACAATCAAGATTGACAGGCAAGTGGTCGATTTTTGAGATCGGCCTCTAAGTGTATGGGTTAGTGTGGGATTTGTTTGTGTTTTGTGCTTGTTCATGTTCCCTGAGAGTGCCGGTTTGTCGGCGGTGATAGCTCATCTGGCGTTGCCAGTCAGCGTTCTTTTGCTCTGAGAATCTTCTCCGGAGCTTCTGCTCTTTTTTATTCATACGGCTCATTGGAGTGTCCCGACGTGCAATTTTCAGGACCTGCACGCCATTTCAGACAACAGGAACCGGTAAAAGATGGCAAGGCCAAGGTCATTCAGGGCAACATCAGCAAGAGATGGCGGTTATCTCCGGTTAACAGCCCCTCGAGACAGGTGCTGAATGCAAGGCACCCTGCAGCCAGTAGCAGGACGCGCAGTATCAACACAAACAGCCCGAGAATGTGGCTTCAGAGCGGAGGCCTTTGCTGCGGCTCACGTTAAGACCGAGAGACCGTTTAGCCCGCAGAAACTGGCTGGAGGAACAGCAGGATTGCAGTCGTAACTAATGAAGTAAAGATTTTCTGTTGAGCCGGAGAATCATCGTTGCCTCATTTGGAAAGAACGTAGGACTTTGAACAATCATAAGCAACTATCCTAGCTCCGTGCTGACAAGCGCAGAGATTTTCATACACTCTGTTTCCTCTACTCTCTTATCAACGTACACTGTACCTCATATCTTTCCTCGACCTTAACACTCTCATCTGACCAACATAAAAGAACTACTCGTTCCTGTCAGAGCAAAACCCTTTCTGTCCCTATCCATCACTCAGCCAGTTTCACAAAATCCTTTTCAGTAGCAGGAACCAGGCTCTGGAACAATCCACCTCAGTATATCAGAGAACTGAATAACACTGCCAGCTCCAAACGACAGTTAATGGATTATCTACTAAAGCAATAATTACGCCATTCTTTATTACCCTACGGTCCAGGTACGTCACATCCATTCCTCCTCCCAGATATCCTCCTACTGCCATTGTTCTCGCCAGGTACAGCTTTCTTAACTCGCTTCTGTCAGAATTCGCCATGCCTTAACCAGTCTCGATATATTCAAAAGTACATCTTGTGTCTGCTAATATCAATGTTGTTACTTCTATTATTACACCAGCAGCAGCAGAAGGTGTCTCAGTGGTACTGCTAGTATTAATCATATTAGAATTAAGTCAGTACCTTTTATTTACATCATTTTACATGTAACCAACTTGTATAAATTATGTTATTAATTGTTTATCTGTAAAAATCATTGTTATGTTATAGGTAACTCACATGTAAAGAAATACTGTACGTTTAAAACCCTGGTCCGATGTAAGAGAGGGCCTGATGGCCCTAATCTGATCAGGCTAAATAAACAAATAAATAAATAAAATAAATATAGAAAACATCACCATACCACGGTAGTTGACAAATGGTGTGGGCAGTAGTCAGTATTGGCAGACGTACTCACCTCTATTTCGCTAATAAATTAAACGGGGCAAAACAAGACAAACTATGTTTACGACAAAAGTGAAACACAGACAGTTTTTGCGTTTCAAGTTTACAAGTTGCCTGCTAAAGGATAGGTAAAAGTAGTTAAAAAGACTTACAGGGTGTCCAGAAAAGGGATCCTTGATTTGAAATTAAATATCCCGAAAACAAAGATCGATAGAGCAATGCAGTAAACGGTATGTTTATTGTGAAAGTTGTAAAAAGTTTATACAGCAGTTTAAAAAAATAGTTACAAAAGCTGCTAACAGATGGCGCTGTACGCTGCACAGCTCATATCAGCATACATAAGTGAAATAAAGGTATGAAAACACTCTTTGCAAACAATCACATTACAATTTTTTCAAAATGTTCACCATTGGCACTACAGAGGTGGTGCAAACGAAGAATGAAATTCGCCATCACATTTCGTAGTGTCACAACCGAAATCGATTCAATACCACAGAGATCGCCGATTCAAGCTCGTCCAGCGTGGCGGGATGCTTCAGGTAGACAATGTATTTCATAGTGCCCCACAAAAAAAGGTCACTGGGAGTCAAATCCGGCGAATATGGAGGGCAAACCATGCCTGCACCAGTAAATTTGGGATATCCCAAAGCAATGACTCGATTCTCGAAGTATTCCTCAAGAAAGCGAAACACTTGTTCCAAAATTGCAACGTAACGTGCACCAGTGACCGTTTCTCGAATGAAAAAAGGGCCAATAATGCCTCTGCTGCATACTGCAGCCCACACAGTAACTTTAGGAGAATACAGGGGTTTCGCTTCACGCCAATATGGCTTTTCGGAACCCCAAAATCGCCAGTTCTGCTTATTCAGGCATTCATTCATGTGGAAGTGTGCTTTATCTGTAAACCAGATGCAGACAACATCAAATCTTTCACTAACAATCATTGTGAGCATCTGATTAGCAAAGGCAACCCTTTGTTGCTCAGCTCGTACGGGTATGGCCCGGTGCGTTTGAATTTTGAATGGAAACATGTGTAGGCTCTTTCTCGGTATTTTCTGCGTGCTGGAACACTTCAAACCAGTCTCAGATGCAATTCTACGGACGCATGACATTTGATTGCGCAGAATAATTCCAGAAACTGTGGCGATATTTTCAGGCGTAACTGCGGTTTGCTTGCGGCCAACATGCCCCACTAGATCATCAGTTACGCTGCCTGTTCGTTGAAATTTTGCGAAGAGCGTACGAATGGTTTTCGCATCGGGTCCTTTTGGGGCATTAAATCGTGATTGAAAACTTCGCCTTATTGCCGTAGGACTGATCTAACCTGTGGTACTATAGCGCCAGAAAAACGCGTTGTTCAATGGAGTACGTGGTTTTAATCTCTTCCTTCGGTACGCTAACCTCCTCTCACTTCTCAGTAGTGGGACTGATTACTCTGGGTTTCGGATCACTATTTATACTAGCCATTACGTATGACGATTACAGCGCCATATGTTAGCAGCTTTTGTAACTACTATTTCAAACTGCTGTATAAACGTCTTACAGCTTTCACAATAAACATACCGTTTACCGCATTCCTCTATCGATCTTTGTTTTCGAGATATTTAATTTTGAAATCAGGGAGTCCATTCTTGGACACCCTGTAGCAGGTGGCCATAGGTAACTGATCATAGGAATAAAAAGGATGAACCATCCGCATTGTCACACACTAAAACCTCCAGCCTAAAAGTTTAGGCCAGACTCCAAGACGGAAACTTAAACTCCTTCACCAAATACCTCTTTTTATTACTTTTCCGGTTTTCTCGTACACTAACCGTGGAACAACATGGTATATACGTAACAAACATATTTCATACTTTTCTCTGGCACTATGCGTCTGTCGTATCCCTTGATTCTTTATAGGCCCAATTGTTGCAAGTCCGTTTCTGTATTACTTGCAGATCAAATGTTTGTAAATCTATCGGACCAAACTGCGTGGTCAACAGTATGTTGCTTACAAACTACTTAAACTACGGTAAACTAACCTAAGGACAACACACACACACATGCCCAAGGGAGGACTCGAACCCCCGACGGCGAGCAACCGCGTGCTCCGCAGCGAGGCGCCTTAGACCGCTCGGCTACTTCACCACGGCAATTCCAGATCACCCTTCGGCCTATCCTTTTACGCAATTCTTCGCCCAATAGGATAATTACTATTACTCGATGAGACGTTTCAATTTCGTATGCATGTCTGATTTCCCTAAGGGCCGATTTTTCAGATGGTTCCAAGAGAGCTGAAACTCATCGGTCATTTCTGTGACGGATATATGAGAGCAATGCGCTCTCCTGAGAAGACCGACAATTCTGGTCTGCCAAAAAGAGACAGAGGAATAGACTGTCGCGATCTCTTACTGGAATATAGTACAGTCTTCACAAAATAAAGGCGTAGCTTCTATGTCGCGGACAACTGAAGAAGACTTGCGCATAATAGTTCGTGATCGGAAGCGCTAACGGAGCCGTGAACTAGTTCGTTCTTTTAGTTCGTCTGCTCCCAGTGACGGCTGAGCGGCGTGGTCTGCGCGTGCAGGTGGAGGAAGAAGTTCCCCCACCTAGCTGCTTCATGCGCTTGCTGCGTGGGCCGCAAACGATATCACGCAAACCAAAAGAAACAGATTGTGGATAATTTCTCGCGTTTAAGTTTAGAGTTATCTTCGTACCCTGGCATTATGGAATTTATTAGTCAGATATTGCAGAGTGCAGAATACTTCAAAACAGAAATTTTGTAGCACTGAACTATGTAATCTAGCAGGCAAACGGTCACCTTGAAATGGCTCTCATCAGCAGAAAGCAAACACGTGATTTTTAATTCTGCTGCGCGCCCTCTCGCTATTGCCCGTCGTCTTCGGAAAATAATCCAACGCTCTAAGAAGCGAGATACGTTTCGCATAATAGTTCGCGACTGGTAACGCATGTTTTAGTTCGCGACCGATTGTACATATTTTAGTTCGCAGCTCGGCCGCGAAGTAGGTCGCTCTTTTTATTTCGTCCGCTCATTTTGGCTTTTGCTATCCTACTAAAAGAATTCTTTCTTTTGTTATGACAGCTTTTTTATATAATGAACAGTGTTGCCCAAGCGTGTGCTATTACCCGTATTTTTGGGCAATTAGACATCAAATACCTAAGTAAATAAACCAGCTATTATTTAGACACTGCTGAATACCACAGAAAAGAAATTTTGAGTCAGTGAACTATGAAACTACAGCTGAGCTGGCAGAAGGGAATCACGCGATTCTGCGCGCTCTCGCGTCCTCTCGCTGTTCCCCGTCAGTATTCTGAAAAGCAGCGGACGAACTAAGAGGAGTGGGATCTGCGAACTAGTTCGCGTAGTTCGCCTGTGGGAGCGCTCTTCCGAACTAGTTCGTTTGCGAACTACACAAGACTAAACTGAAGCCTGTCACGGGAATTACACCGCGGATCTTAGGATATAACCTACTCTTTTCCTGAGTTCCTAGTTGCATATTAACTTGTAATTGTGCGTTCCGCGTCTAATTACAATGAAAACCACTATTTTTATATCTGGACTTCACTTGTACCGACTGTGACGATATTAATGGCCCTCTCATCTCAATGTTATCCTACGATACCATCTGCGTCGAACCGCCTTTCATCTCAGTGTTATACGATACCGTCTGCGTCGGACCCGGAATCGTGTGGTTTAATAGTGATATATGTTGCGTGTGAAGTTAGTTAAAAACGAAATAGCCAGCCTAGGAATCAGTGTAGGACAGTGTCTCGGTGATACTGTGATTAAAACAAGTGATATATTTAGTTAAGGCCGGCCGCGGCGGCCGAGGGGGCTGAGGCGCTTCATGCACGGTCTGTACGGCTACTACGGTCGGGGGTTCGAATCCCCCCTCGGGCATGGATATTTGTGCCGTCCTAGTTCGTAAGTAGTTCATAAGTAGTTTGTAAGTTTAGGGACTGATGACCCCCCCATAAGCTTTACAAACATTTGAACATTTTTAGTTAGTTAATTAAGAGATTCGTTTAGATGCATTCCAGACAGTTCTATAAACAATAGTTTTGGCATTGTACATTATTTCAAGAACTAGATAGACGACTTTTAGAAACTTTATGTACATGAAAGTAAATAGTATTGTACATATGTTAGGCTCATAAACAAGTTGTGTTGACCAGCTAATTGTGTTAATTAATGTAATAGTCGAAATTCCAATATTTTAATTCTTTGTATATATTGACTGTTGTGTGGTTTTGAACCTATTTTGAGAATTGCCACAATATTTGATAGTTCAATGTATGTTAGGAACATGTATGATGTACTCACTAACTAATTAATTGACATTTAAAATTGCTGTTTGTTGTGAAACAGAAAGAACCGAGATTTTGTCTTAAAAAGATATGCGCCATCTAAAATTATTGTATGCATAGTTTTAATTTTATATTGTCATTATTTTTGTGTACATGAAATGTTTTACTTGTGTGTTTGGTAATTGTAAATGAGTATATTCAATTGTTATAAACAATGCATGATGTAATGCCATTATTGTCGATGTTATATATTTGCCTCACCGCCTCGTGCCGTGGAGTTAGAGTTTTAGCGTTTGCAAAGTGCACTGGAATCTATGTCACTCTGTTGTCTTAAAATGGAAGTTCTGTCAGCTACGTTCTGTTGCATTGTTTACGTTTTGAATTTGTAATGTTTTGGTGGAAAAACAGTTTGATTGGATCTTGCCAAGTCTTGCAAATGGAAACTGTTCGACAATCTTGCCCGGCCCATTGCAAAACTGTTGGCGAAACAGAGCTAATTTGATTTGTTCAGAGCAAGTCCCAAAGAATAAAGGACAAATAGTATTGTACTTTGTCAGCACTGGGTTGAATGTGCTTTTTTCAGATGGCGTAAATGAAAATGAAGTGCTTGTGGGCTTGACAGATGCCGCTGCACATATGCTTCAACAGTTTCACTGCTGCTAGTCTTTTTCCCTTTGATGCAGCATGCTACTTGTGTGGTACATGATACGAACCATGCAGCAGGCCACGTAAAATTCCCTAACTGAAATAAAATTATTAACCTTCGTGGTAAGAAAATTTATAGCAGGCACAGTGAAGGGTGCAGCCATTGAAATAACAGCTTCCAGTTGCCCTTACACCTGAATATACCGTTAATCGGTGGGGCACGTCGTTAGCAGGTGTGGAATACTACTTTAAGCACCTCCCAGCTGTCTAGAATCATCATCATCGTCATCATTATTAGAGACTGATTATACCTTTCAGCTTTCAGTCTGGAGCATAGTACCTCTAATAAAATTCCTCCATGATCCCCTATTCAATGCTAACATTGATGCCTCGTCTGATGTTAGGCCTTTTACTTCAAAATCATTCTGCATGAGTCTAAGTACTTTCTTCTTGGTCCACCTCGACTCCTCTTACCCTCCGCTGCCGAGCTCATGAGTCTCTTAGGTAACCTTGCTTCTCCCATGCGTGTAACATAATCCCACCATCTGAGTCTGTTCGCTCTGCTTCTTCTATGGTGTTCATTCCCAGTTTTTCTTTGATTTCCTCATAATAGACACCTTCCTGCCATTGTTCCCATCTATTAGTATCTGCAATCATTCTTGCCACTTTCATATCTGTTTTCTATACCTTATGAATAAGGTAACATGTATCCACCCAACTTTCACTCCCATACAACATAGTTCATCGAAAGATAGAGCACTGCATCGCTAACTTAGTCTTGGTACTGACTTCTTTCTCGCAGAAGACAGTAGATATTAGCCGAGCACTCACTGCATTAGCTTTGTTGCACCTCGATTCCAGTTCTTCACTATATTGCAATCATGTGAGAAAATACGTCCCAGGTATTTGAAACTGTCTACCTGTTCTAACTTTGTTCCTCCAATTTATCATTCAAACTGTGTAAATCTCTTTCCCACAGACATTACTTTCGTTTTGGAGATGCTGATCTTCATATCATAACCCTTGCACCACTGATCGAGCTCTGATATATTAGTTTGCAACCTTTCAATCGAATCTGCCATTACATTTAAGTCATCCGCATATGCGAGACTGCTTATTTTGTTTTCACCTATTTTAATCCGGCCCTGCCAGTCTACTGTTTTCAACATATGATCCATGAATAGTATGAACAACAGTGGTGACAGGTTACAGCGTTGTCTTACCCCGAAACTACCCTGAACTATGAGCGTAATTTGCCATCTACTCTAACAGCTGCCTGACAGACTACGTAAAGTCCTTTAGTTGCCTGCAGAAGTTTGCCTCCTACACCATAATCTTGTAGAACTGACAGTAGCTTCCTCCTAGGAACACGGTCATAAGCCTAGAAGGTAGAAGGTAATTCAAAATCTACCGGAGGTTTCCACTCAGCAACGCAATTACTCAAAGTTCCCTCAGTTCAAGTTGCCTTGGCTACATTAATGGTGGGAGATATTTTCGCATTAGAATGCTCAGAAAGACCTACCTGCGAGAACATTGCTTTGCTGGAGGACGTGGAAGAGAAAATTAACGAATACAATAACTATAATATGCAGGATTGGTCGTTTTTAATTGATGTTTTTGCAGATCGATTTCGATCACATAGTGATCATCCTCAATGCACCAGTCATCGTAATATCAGCTATGCATAATCATAGGGTAAGGTGGTACAATTTCGATCATTTCGGAGAAATGTTGTTGCTGGAAATATGGGATGGGAGGTAAAATAGTATAATGGTGGTTCGATGAACCCTCTGCCAGGCACTTAAATGTGATTTGCAGAGTATCCCATGTAGATGTAGATGCAGAGAAGGAGAGGCGTTGGAATTAAAATTTGTGTCGAGGCCGGGATTCGAATCTGGGACCTCCTACTTACTAGGTAGCCGCTTTAGCCCACTCAGGTAACACAGCGTTGCAGCCAAAGCGACTACACAGACTGTCTTATAGCACGTCTCCCTCCACACCACATACATCGCATCCCAGCCACAACACAAATTTTAATTCAATGCCTCTCCATATGTCTAATACCTTTGGTATAACGAGACAATATTATCTCTAGGAAATGTATTGCTGTTGATACTTATAAAGCTTTCTTCTCAATGTCAACCGTACGTGTCTTTCTCTAGTGAATACTTGTTAGGCCCTATTTTCGATTTGGAAATACTCCGGCAACTCAACTGGGGATCGTTGGAGGAAATACCACGGTCTTTTCATGAATTTCTGTCGAGGAAATTTACAGGGCCGGAATTTGAAGCTGCGTGTAGTACGATCTTGCTGCCGCCTACTTATATTTCGCGTAATGATTCCAAAGACAATATAAGATAAATTACGGCTCGTACTGAGGCATATAGGCATTCTTCTTTTCCTCATTCTATTTGGGAATGGAATAGGAAAGGAAATGTCTAGTAGTGGTACACTGTACGCTCCGCCACGCACCTTACGGTGTATTGCGGAGTATGTATGTAGATGTAGATGAGGGACTAGTTTGGGTAGCTCATTCGGCACAGAACTTGATCTTAAAAGGCAAAGGTTCCGGGTTCGAGATCCACAATTTCGAGCAGTTTTAATGTGCTGCGTAATTTCAAATCAGAAAAAACAGTAAGAATTAATTCTGGAAAAATTCTCTCCCGAGTTGTGATTAACTCATGACTACGTAATACCCTTTTTTCCAGGAGTGCTAAACCCGCATCTTTTCTGTAAAGTTTGGAAGGTAGATAAAGTACAGTTACGAAGGCGTAACTTGTGCAATACTTGGATAGTCTCCGTCACTTTCCCGAGAAACGCAAACGTTCAAATGTGCCGGCCGCGGTGGCCGAGGGGACTGAGGCGCTTCAGTCACGGTCTGCACGGCCACTACGGTCGGGGGTTCGAATCCCCCCTCGGGCATGGATATTTGTGCCGTCTTTAGTCTTAGCTAGTTCATAAGTAGTTTGTAAGCTTAGGGACTGATGACCCCGTAGTTGAGTCCCATAAGTTGTACAAACATTTGAACATTTTGAATCGTTCAAACGTTCAAATGTTTGTATAGCTTATGGGACTTAACTACGGGGTAATCAGTCCCTAAACTTACAAACTACTTATGATCTAGCTACTACTAAGGACGGCACAAATATCCATGCCCGAGTGGGGATTCGAACCCCCGACCGTAGTGGCCGTGCAGACCGTGCATGAAGCGCCTCAGTCCCCTCGGCCACCGCGGCCGGCAAAAGTGAAGTATATTTGGCGAAATAGTTATAGCAGTTTAATGCGAGGGTTGGAACTTAAATAGTGGCAACAGTGCTTTGGAGACACTATGCAATGAAATCTATCAGCCGCAGCGGAGTGACCGAGCGCATTAAGGCGTTATGCACCGAGGCGCAAGGCCGTTCCCCGTCGGGAACTGTCATTTGAAGCTGTGTGTATCTGTAAGGATACCTATCGATAAAATAATTTCAGAGAAAAGTTCCAGTTCCCATTACTTTTTATTCAGCTCTTTTTAACTACAGGGGACGTTCTACGTAAAACGACAAGGCTTGGATAGGCATTGTCAGTTCTGGCTGACAGTGCATTCATTTCCTCCACGTTTTTTCCGTGTAAATACTGTATGTCCTTCAGAGAATATCGTCACGAGGTGGAAACGCAGTGCTGTTACGAAATCCCCACAAGCGGACTTTGGAACAAAATTTTCTGGAGTGAAGTCTCTCAGACTCATTCTGCCTGAGTACACGAACCTGTGCATTTTTATTCTGTACATCCATTCTATACGAACTGAAGGACTGAGAATTTATTTAGCACGTCGGTGGCAGTGTTGTGATAGCTGCAACTTTCTAGAGGTCAATAATTCAGCGCTGGACTCTCAACAAAAAAAAAAAAAAAGATCAAATCTGTAGGTGGTGGAGAACCCCCACTGAATTGTTCATCGTCAGGAGTGGCGCTTTAACTGTGACGGCGTTTCCTGTGTAACGGCAACAGACCTCCTGTCTACATCTCCATCTACATGGGATACTCTGCAAATCACATTTAAGTGCCTGGCAGAGGGTTCATCGAACCACCGTTATACTATTTTATCTCCCATTCCATTCTCTAATAGCGTGCGGGAAGAAATAACACCTGAAACTCTCCGTTCGGGCTCTGATTTCTCGTATTTTATTCTGATGATCATTTCTACCCATTTAAGTGGGAGTCAAGAATATATTTTCGCATTCGGAGGAGAATGTTGGCGATTGGAGTTTCGTAAGCAGCCCACGCCGCAGCGATAAGCGCCGTTGTTGTAATGATTCCCATCCCAGATCCTGTATCATTTCCGTAACGCTGTCTCTCCTGTATCGTGACAATACGAAACGAACTGCCCTTCTTTGGACTCTTTCGATGTCTTCCGTCAAACCCACCTGATAAGGATCCCACACTGGGGAGCAAAATTCCATAAAAGGACGGACAAGCGTAGTGTACGCAGTTTCTTTAGTAGTTCTGTTGCATCTTTTAAGGGTTTTGCCAATAAAACGCAGTCTCTGGTTCCCCTTTCCCACGACATTATCTACGTGTTCTTTCCAATTTAAGTCAGAAGTAATTGTAATTCCTAGGTATTTTGTAGAGTTTACGGCCTTTACATTTGATTGATTTATCATGTAAACAAAGTTTAACGGATTTCTTTTCGTACTCATGTGGACCACTTCACACTTCTCATTATTTAGAGTCAATTGACAATTCTTACACCGTACAGATAACTTATTCAAATCGTTATGCAGGTGATTTTACTAGACGGTAAATGACGGCGTCATCTGCAAACAACCTAAGAGAGCTACTTAGATTTTCCCCTAAACCGTTTATGTAAATAAGGGACAGCAGAGAACCAATAACACTACCCTGTGGAACGCCCGATATCACCTGTGTTTTAGTCGATGCCTTACCATCGATTACTACGAACTGTGTCCTCTCTGAGAGGAAATCCCCCATCCAGTCGCAAATTTGGGGCGATATATCCACGTAATTTGATTAAAAGCCGTTTGTGAGGTACGGTGTCAAAAGCCTTCTGGAAATCAAGGAATACGGAATCAACGGAACGACTGTCGCACTCTTCTTGTGTCGATCAATAGCTCTGTGTCACACGTAATACCTCAGTTCCGTACTTCAGTAAGAACGGCAGCTCCGCATATTATTAGTATACACCATTTACCGTATAACTAAGACCAGTATTGCCTGTGGTCGAAAATCGACCAATTGTGTTTACAATGCTCACTGGGGGTGAAATTTTACGTATCATATCGGCGGCCTCGCGTGATTATGTTGGCAACATCAACAACACGATAGAAAATCTTTGCCCATTTGTTCAAACCACATGGAGTGACTCGATTAGTGTATCGTATAGACCATGAAGTAAACAAATAATGCTGTTCCTGCTTTATGGTTGACAGGTTCTTGTATGTACCCTCGTTTGCTCAGTAAAAATAATTGCTCTCGTAAAGCGAAGATTCCATGAGAAAACATCAGTGTTGTCAAGCGATTGGCTAAATTGAAGACTCCCAGGATTCTCACTATCCAGCATCTGTTGCCAACATTCTCATAGGAGGCCGCAGGAATATTTGGAAAAATGTAACCGGCACTGGGAGGTATGGAACGGTATCTTTTACGTGTTAAGGAAAATGCCTGACACAATAACAACAAATAAAAACGGAAGTACATAAATCTAATGCCATTTTCGAATTATATAACTTTCATTAGCCTAATATTTGAAATGGAACTACAATTTCGGTGTTCGTATATTTATACATCGCCAAGAAATAATGTTATTTCGATACTGCGATATTTAGAATTCCAGAGCTGACAACATGTCGACTTCGTAGTTCCACCCGTGCACCGCTTCATGCCTCTCCCGGCGCATCATTTATATCGGCATTCATATGAAAACATACATTCCCTTTTACCAGTCTTAATCACTGCGAAAATGAAGCATTTGAACGGCACAAGAAAGTCATTTGGGAGCACCCCATGTTTCGATATTCACTTATTTTAATACTGCAGATGCGCTGCATTACAGCGTCTTTGGTCGAGGCGAATAGCCAATCAGTGAACTGATCGTTGGAGAATTTAGAACTTTATCCAAACTGTAGATAGGAAAATTTCTACTTCCTTTTACCACCTTTAATGGCTAAATGCACACATAATATTTACATTCGTGAAATCTACGACAAACAACCTTTCGAATTTTGTAACTTTCATCGGAATTCTTGTACGAATAAATTAGTAATCTGTACCACAATTTTCGTGTTAGCGTATTTATATAATGATTATCAGCCGGACGAAACAGTATTCTGGTTACTCGGCAATTCAGAGCGATATGTTTAAATGTTAATAAAAACACACCTTCTTTAGGTTGTTACGCCAAGATCGCTGATAAAATATATTTGTTTTCCTTGAGTGGTTCAGGGATTTAAATCATAATCTTCAGAATGGTTTACAAGGTCCTCAGTGAGAAACTATACAATATCAAATGTTCAAATCCAGAATGAAACTTTCACTCTGTAGCGGAGTGTGCGCTGGCAGATAAAAATTGTGTGCCGGAACCGGAAGTCAAATCTGGGACCTTTGACTTTCGCAGTCAAGCGCACTACCGACTGAGCTACGCCGACACGACTCACGATGCCGCCTCACAACTTTACTTCCTCCAGTACCTCGCCTCCTACTTTCCAAACTTCACAGAAGCTCTCTTGCAAACACGCAAGACTAGCACTCCTGGAAGAAAGGATATGATGGAGACATGGCTTAGCCACAGCCTAAGGGATGTTTCCTGAATGAAACTTTCACTCTGCTGCGGAGTGTGCGTTGATATGAAACTTCCTGGCAGATTAAAATTGTGTGCCGCAACCGGGTCTCGAACCTGGGATCATTGCCTTTCGCGGCCAAGCGCTCTAGCAACTGTTTTTTTTTTCCGTCCTTCCGCTCACGAAATTCGCCTTCATCGGCGTCGGCTTCATCGGCCTTTGGTTAAAGTAATGTACTCTTCTTCTGCACGTTAAGGTAGTGGATCTCTTTCTGTCTTGAAAGTCCTCCGCAGGTAGGTGTAGAACTTCATCGCGATGGAAAAAAGACATCGACAACTTCCGTCACAGGAAAATAATAATAATAATAATAAATAAAAAGAAGAATATGAATAACTGGAGAAATATGATAAAGAAACTGACAATTCTGTCTTCACACATGTCATTTTCAGCACGCTGTCTACTACCTGATTTCGTCTTCTCGTGAATTGGGTTTGGTTCGTTTCGGTTGGGGATCAAATCTTCTTTTCGTGAACCACGTAACTCCGCCATTTTGAATCTGTTTTACTTTGTCCTGTCTTACCTCCGGTAGCGCCACACGCCGAAAGGACTGTGCGTCACGCTTCTTTGACATCCTCTTTCAGTAGTGTCGTCAGGTTCACCTTAAACTTTTTTTTCCTATTATCGTTCGTTGCTCTTCGTTCTTCATATCTGCGTCAATTCTAACGCCACTGGGTAGTTTGCAAATAATGTTTTGTGTCGTGGATTATTGAGGAATTTCCTAGCCTGATATATACTATAGAGTCGAAAATCGTGGTAGGTGCCTTCCGCCGGTTTATTAATTATATAATGTAATGTGTGGCCGACTATCCAGGTCCACATGTTTTGTTTCGTCATTGGGAAATATTTGAAATCAGGTTGTAGCATGGTTCCAATTGCTATTTCCTTGGTGGTCGGGGGTTCGAATCCCCCCTCGGGCATGGATATTTGTGCCGTCCTTAGTTGTAGGTAGTTGATAAGTAGTTTGTAAGTTTAGGGACTGATGACCCTGTAGATAAGTCCCATAAGCTTCACCAACATTTTGTTGTTGTTGTTGATGTTCTTCCACACTGTGGGCCACCGTATGAGTGCGTATTTGGTTTCCATTCTGTTCCTACTCCCGTTGTCATTCATAAACTTGTATATCTCTGCTGTTGTTTTATTTCTGATGGTGTTGCTCTGCCTTCGCAGGTAGCTTACATCAAGGAAGAAGTGGCGAATATGAGCTAGTTGGTGTGGCACGGCACTAAGGTTAACCGGAGCCTCTAAACTAAGTGGTCTGTATGCGTTGATGACTGCTCGGAGAGCGCTGTGTGGTTGTTCGTCATAAATTTGGAGAGTTAGTCTTATCAGTAGTGCTCTGCATTTGGTGCCAACATCCACTACGCCAAGTCCTCCTTCCCTGGGCGGAAGTGTCGTTACATCTATTCCGACTTTTAAGTATACTGCCTCGCCATAGATACCAACCTACCGCTGCCGTCACTCTGCCAGCTATTGTTGCACTGACCGGAAGGATTTGGCCTATGTACCTAATTTTCGATAGGATTTTGGTGTTAACGAAGTGAACTCTTTCAAGTAAATTTTGCATACGATCGTAATTCTGTCGGAGACATGCTCTCGTCATATTTAAAATGTCCCTCCAAGTTGCAGCCGTTGTTCTCAGAGGACAATTGTACATGTTTATCCCGAGGAGTTTCAGGGAGTCGGTACGCACGTAATCGTCTACCCCATTCTCTGGGACCCCTCTTCCTAATGGCAGTAATTTCGTTTTCCTTATGTTCAATTTGGATCCGGAAATGTGTTCAAACTAGCCAACCACCGTCTGCACGTCACGTAGTTCCTGTGCGGTATTAAGAACAACTCCTACGTCATCTGCGTACGCGATACATTTGAGAGTGCTGCCGTAAATGTTCATTCCTTGGAGCCGTTGGCTGAATCTCCTAAGTAGTGGGTCGATAGCAATGACAAAGAGAGTCATTGACAAGGGACAGCCTTGTCGTACGGATTTCTCTATGGAGATTGGTTTTGTGAGACGTCCGTTTATCTTTACCCTCGAGTTGGCATTATTAAATAGATTTTTGAGCATGAACACGAATTCTTCCCCAAATTATTGCGAAAAGGTACTTGAGCCTGATCCTGTCGAAAGCCTTGTTAAGGTCTAAGGATAAGAGTGCTGCTTCCGGACGTGTAAGAGCACAGTAGCTTATGAGCTCCCTATAATCAGTGAGACTTTTAAGGATCGTTCGTCCCGGTACTGCTGCCGTCTGATTGAGATGTATGATTGTATGCAACACCAGTTTGTTCCTCGCTGCCATGACACGGGCTATTATCTTGTAATCCGAGTTAAGTAACGATAACGGTCGGATTTTATGCACATCGTTACAGGGGTATTCTTTGGGAATGAGGACGATGATCCCCTCGTTGAATCCATCCGGGATAATTGTCCCGTCCTTAATTTCGTTGCACATGTCGAGGAAGCAGTTTTCCAATAGGTACCAAAATCGTTTGTAGAATTCTATTGGTAATCCGTCCGCGCCAGGTGATTTGTTTCCCTGTGCTCTTTTCATCGCTGATCTCAGTTCTTGTACGGTTACCTCCACCAACAGAGATTCCGCATCTTGTGTAGTCAGTCGGTCAGGTAAGCTGTTCATAATGTGTCTGAGCAACTCGTCGTCGACGTGCTCCGAAGTGTACAATTCCGTGTAATACTCAGTGACGTATTGCTTAATTGCCCAGTGATCTTTCAACAGTTTCCGAAGGCTGTGTATCAGTCTATTCCACTTGTGACGTTCCTTCACGAGGTGGTACAGAGAAGGCGCTTCCCCGAACAAGCTGTTGTGGTCTCTCGACCGGATTTCGATGCCTTCCATCTGTTTTCTTTTCAGCGCCGTTAGTTTTGCTTTCACTTTTTTAATTCGTAATATGGTGTCCGCTGTCGTGTGACGACTCTCGTGAAGTTTCCGGAGACAACGGAAATAAAACTCAGACACGCTCTTTTCGTCTTGACGCCGTTGAATGCAATACTTTTTTAAGCAACTGATTATCTTTGGTTTAGCACACTTGCACCACCATTGTATCGTACCTGCGAAGTTTCGTCGTCGTCTCATGCAGGTATCCCATACCTCTTCCACACGAAACCTCAAATTATCTTCTGGTAGGACAGTGACGGTAAGTTTCCAGATGTTCCTCCCCCGGAAAATATCCTGTTTGGTCATTTTCAGTTGACAGTGATACGCCAAATGATCTGAGAAATACACTGGCCATGTTTCAGGTCCAGTGACATTTGCTGTTAAGCACGATGTTACATAAATCCTATCAATTCTACTCGCTGAGGTGGGGGTATAAAAGGTAAAACTTTGACGATCTCCATGAAGAAGTTCACAAGTGTCGGCAAATCGCATCTCTCGTATTACACGGTCTAACTCCGCGCTGTAATTAAAGTTGGGAAGCTGGTCTTTTCGCTTAAGCACACAATTAAAATCACCGGCTAAAACCATTGCCTCTTCAGCTCGTCGTATTAAATACAGGAGGTCCTGTTCATAAAAATGCGATGTTTCCACCCTGTGCTGGTTACCTGAAGGAGCGCAAATGTTGATAAAACGAACGCCATGGATTAAATAGACAACCCTCGGCTGTTTGCTATCCTTTCTATATCAGAGACTACGATTCCCTCCTTAATCAGGAATGCAGTCCCAAAGGCTACATCCAACGTCGTGTTTAAAATCGCGTCATAGCCGGTAATATTTAGTTATAGCCCACTGTCGACCTCTTGTAACATCGCGATATCAACATCGGCGCTGTAGATGTAATCAGGGAGGGCGTCAACCTTCAGCAACGTAGTTATTTTATTGATGTTCAAGGTTGCTATTGTATACGTTTGGAGAAGTGACATCTATGAGGATAGGATCAAATGTTCCCCTGTAACGCGAGTGAAACCATGCACAGGCAGGAAAGACAAGTCGTCCAACTAGTTGGAAGTTCAGACGCCCTCTGTCCGCCGGTGTTCATCGGGGAAGGATGTCTGAACGTAGGACATCGTTACATTATCCAAGATGTATAGCGAACCTTTTAGTAAAACTCCGGGTCGTCATCTCTTTCCCGCGGTGGGCCCTCTTGTACACGAAGTTGTCCGCCTTGTGGTTCCACCTGCATTGTATCGGCACCGCCGTGGTCCTCGACATCATCTTTTATGTCCTGGTACCAATCCAGCTCCTTTTCCTGAACCGTGGATACTAAAGGTTTATTCTTCTTGACATAATCTTTCGTGTCTTTCCCTGTGGGGGCAGAAGTTGCCGTTTTTCCGGTTGTTCTGTCCGACATGCCTTCCGTCCGCGATTTCTTGTTTGTTTTAGAAGGCTGCGAGCCGCCGGCCGTGTCCTTCGCCGTGATTTTCTGGCGAATTTGCGCCGCCCTTTCCCGCAGCGTCAGTGCAAATTTTTCCGCTGCTTCATGAGCGATTCGACGCTTCTTATGTTCCTGGGGCGATACGTCGCCTACAGTTTCTGTAACCTCCATCTTGTCCGTCTCTGATGGAGCACTGTGCGCGTTGACCTCCATAAATGTGGAAGCAATATTGTATCTTGTATTGTTTTGGCTTTACAATTTTGTCAAATATTTGTTTTTCAATGTGGTTCATGAATATGTTTGCAAGGAGGCCACTTATGGGTGATCCCATTGGTAGTCCTTGTTGGGAATAGAATTTATTATTGAAACTGAAGTAATTTTGTTCTGTGATTAGTTTGAGAATGGTTGATATTTCTTGTGTGTGTGCTGCAGGCATGTCTCCTTGTGACTGTAGGTGTCTTTCAATTATGTGTATGGTTTCTTGCGTTGGGATGTGTGTGTACATTGAAGTTACATCGAATGAAATTAGTGTTGCTGTGTCTGGTATCGTTTCATTTTTTAACTTCTCTTAGATCATCTGAGTTTTTTAGGCTTCTCTTTTCTTTGTATTTGTATGTTTGCTGTAGTAGACTGTGTGTTTGTTTGGCTAGGTGGAAAGTTGGTGAGTTTGTGCAAGCTATCACAGGGCGTATCGGGATCTGTGGTTTATGAAGTTTTAGTAATGATTTTAAAGTGGGAGCTTTTGGATTTTTTTGTATCATACTTTTGATCTGCATATCCGTGAAGATTTAGTCTAAACTTTTCAAAGTCTTTTGTACATTTTTTGATATCTGCTTGTTGGGTCACTTGAAAGTTATGTGATGTTGGTATGTATGAAATCCAGTGTTTTTTCAATGTAAGTCTGCTTGTTTATGATTATAAGTGTGTTGCCCTTATATGCTCTGGAAAGGATAGCATTTTCTTGTTTCAGTTTTATTTGCAGTTTTCTGTGGGCTTTTTCCTCTGTGGTGGTTTCATTGTTTTGAATGCTGGTTCTGTTTTCTTTGACTATGTCTTTTATTTCCTTTACTTCCGACAGTACCTCGCCTCCTACTTTCCAAACTTCACAGTAGCTCTCCTGCGAACCATGCAATACTCGCACTCCTGGAAGAAAGGATATGGTGGAGACATGGCTTAGCGACAGCTTAAGGGATGTTTCCAGAATGAAACTTTCACTCTGCAGCGGAGTGTGCGCTGATATGAACCTTCCTGGCAGATCAAAATTGTGTGCCGGAACCGGGACTCGAAACTGTGACCTTTGCCTTTCGCGGTTCCGGAACACAATTTTAATCTGCCAGGAAGTTTCATATAAGCACACACTCCGCTGCAGAGTGAAAGTTTAATTCTGGAAACATCCCTAAGGCTGTGGCTAAGCCATGTCTACACCATATCCTTTCTTCCAGGAGTGCTAGTCTTACAAGTTTCGCAGGAGAACTTCTGTGAAGTTTGGAATGTAGGAGGCGAGGTACTGGCGGAAGTAAAGTTGTGAGGCGGCATCGTGAGTCGTGTCGGGATAGCACAGTCGGTAGTGTGCTTGCCCGCGAAAGGCAAAGCTCCCAGCTTCGAGTCCCGGTTCCGGCACACAATTTTAATCTGTCAGGAAGTTTCATATCAGCGCACACTCAGCTGCAGAGTGAAAATTTCATTCTGTAATTAAACTATTTTTTATACAGATTTCTTTTGAAAAACTCAATGTGTAACCAGTATGAGGCGTAATAAGTGGCAGCCTATAAAGTATAGTTACATATGCTCTTCGCGTTTTGAAGATAAGTTGTGGATGCTATCACCAATCGAAAGCGGCTACTGGCAAATGCCATTCAACAATATTTTCGTTTCCTGAGCCCCTACAGAAACCAAAACGAGAGTACCAACGAAAAGTGAAATTGTGGGGGGCTTGATAAATACGTAATGTACTTCAAAGCATGAAACATCATTTGAACCATAGGCAGAAGAAAGGTAATTAAAGATTTTAAATAAATTCGCCTGTGTTTAGAGGGAAGATATGCCGGCAAATACAAACGATTATTGACATTATAGTAACATTAAAAAATAATTCAGCAGTTCGACGATTGTAAACATTACACTTAGGATGCAGTAGTAAACGAGAAATGCTTTTCGTAGTGGGAATTACTTTCCGAAATACGCCGTCCAGAAATTAAGAACATCTACATCTACATGGGATACTCTGCAAATCATATTTAAGTGCTCGGCAGAGGTTTCATCGAACCAACGTTATACTATTTTATCTCCCATTCCATTCTCGAATAGCGCGCGGGAAGAATGAACACCTGAATCTCTCCGTTCGGGCTCTGATTTCTCGTATTTTATTCCGATGATCATTTCTACCTATGTAAGTGGGAGTCAACAATATATTTTCGCATTCGGAGGAGAAAGTTGGCGATTGTAGTTTCGTAAGCAGCCCATGCCGCAGCGACAAGCGTCGTTGTTGTAATGATTCTCATCCCAGATCCTGTATCATTTCCGTAACGCTGTCTCCCGTGTATCCTGACAATACGAAATGAGCTGCCCTTCTTTGGACTCTTTCGATGTCCTCCGTCAAACCCACCTGATAAGGACCCCACACTGGGCAGCAATGGAAGAATCCGCCATCCCCTGGATTCGGGGATTAGATGTGGCAAACACCGAATTAGACCATAGACGTAAGTTAGATGTAGGTTTTTCTTAAATAGTAGAATAAGACACACAAGGGAAAAATTTTTGCGGGGGGGGGGGGGAGGGCTGTGGTGACAAAAGAAAATAGCCGCCCAGTGCCAGGGGCATGCTCACTGGCATTCGCTCGGTGAACTGGCCACCACAAGCAGGTTTGTAATGCTGGCACACATGTAACACCACAGCAGTAGCATAAGACACAACATCATACACATCACCCAGTATAAACATCAACAACCAGCAAGATGTCCAGTGGTTTCTGCAGAAACATGTAATGTAATAAAATGTAATGTCACCATTTAGCCGTAAGAAATTCATGTATTATACTATTACCCATATTAGTCTTAGGTAATGGGTTGTATTGTTTGATATTATAATAAATTATAATTATAAAAAGCGTAGTGTACGCAGTTTCTTTAGTAGTTCTGTTGCATCTTTTAAGGGTTCTGCCAGTCTCTGGTTCGCCTTTTCCAAGACACTGTCTACGTGTTTTTTCCAACTTAAGTCAGAAGTAATTGTAATTCCTAGGTATTTTGTGGAGACTGGCAATGATAAATGTAATACCTATGATTCAGTTGTTAGCAGACGCCCAGTACCACATGGCGTGACACTGACGTTCTCAAAGATGGCGGCAGCCTTTCCAACTGGCTTCAACTATGGCGGCGCTGTGGCCAGTCTACGTTGTTTATGTAGGTCTTTGGGTGAGCGTCTGTGTGACAGAAACGCGGGAGTCCAGCCTAGCGGCCAGGGGTGTACCAACGACCCGTGTGCTGTGCGACCAAACCCCGCCTGGCCAGGTGCGCTGATTGGACACCCTTTGATCGGGCCCGGCAGTCATTCAAACACCGCCTCTCCAAACGGACGCGCCACCTAACAGCTACCTGTCCTGTCTGCACTGGTGCACGGCCGACTCAACTCCCACTACAGCAAAGTCGGCGTTCACTCGACTACCCTCTTGCGGACACAACCCGGGCAGAAAGTACATTGAATTAGCAAATATCAACGGAACGGAGGTCTATCGTTCCCTAGTGGAACAGTAAATAAAATTAAAACCGAGGGGTGCCCACACAACTCTGACCTTCGGAAGCTCATTTGGAACTGAACATGGAAGAACTCTTAAGGATGCAACAGAGGAAACCTCCTTCTGGTCAGTGGAGGAGTTCTCATATCCCAGGCAAAAATTTCTTTCCCTCCAATGAAATTTGCTGTTACATTAGCCAATGAACGACGACTTTGGAAAGTGACGTGAAAACGATATTCACTTGTTCCTTCCATGTCACAGAAGCCATCTTGATTTGCCGTATATCTCACAGTTTTGGTTTTATAACTCGCAGTAAACCGTTTCAGGGCTACAGTGAATTGAAGATGATTTATTATTAAAAACCAAATGCGGAGGACATTCTCAAGGGGGATCGTGGCACTTTTGGATGTCCGATTCACACCCTGGCTCGCTACTGACTGAAGCCAAATTCCTTTTACGAGGGCTCGCGCGCAGTGGTGAGGCGTCAGATGTTTTTGACATGCGCGCGCAATTCGTCTTTGCCGATTGCCTCCGTCCGTTAATGTCGTCCCATGGTGGAAGACTGTTACATTTCTTCTTCAAAACCGGAATCCAGATATCATTTAGTTTCACGCCCTCCTCCATCCTATTGAAATTATTGGGGTGTTTTACAATTTCTATAGCCTCTCTAAACAGTCCTTCGTGGTATCCATTTGTGGCTGCTAAAACTTGAGTCTTATCAAATTGAATAAGGTGGTCCCCTGGTTGAAAAACATGTTCAGCAACAGCTGATCTGTCAATCTCTCCCCTTCTACAGTTCCCTTTGTGCTCATCTACTCGTTTTTTGACTGTTCTTTTTGTGGTACCCACGTATACGTCCCCACAGCTACACGGAATCCTATACATTCCTGCTTTTTCCAGCGGTTTGCGAGCATCCTTCGCCGATTTCAGGTGATCCTGTATCTTCCGAGTAGGTTTGTAAATGACGGCAACATTCCGTTTCGTCAAAATTTTACCGATGCGGTCGGTGACGTCCTTAATAAAAGGCAGGAAGACTTTAGATTTCACAGGAACCCTTTCATCGTTTTCAACTCTACGTGTCGGTCTCAAAGCTCTCCTTATCTCTGTAGACGAATATCCATTCTTAAGTGAAGCATTACTCAGGAGTTTCAATTCCGCATCGAGTAATTCCGGTTCGCAGATGTTCCTTGCTCTGTCCGCCAACGTCTTTATAATGCCCCGCTTTTGCTGTGGGTGGTGGTTTGAATCCCGGTGCAGATAACGGTCTGTGTGTGTGGGCTTCCGATAAACTGTAGGGCCCAATCTACCATTCTCCTTTTTGAAAACTGACACGTCAAGAAAATTAAGTTTTCCGTCTACCTCCTTCTCCATGGTAAACTGGATTCTAGAATTAATCCCGTTGAGGTTTTGGAGAAAACGATCTAGTTCCTCTCTACGATGCCTCCACACAACAAACGTATCGTCTACGAAACCAAATAGTAGGTTTTTTGTTTGCTGTTTTCATTGCCTGTTTCTTGAATTTTTCCATGTAGAAATTTGCTATGACAGGGCTTAAAAGAGCTCCCCATAGCTACACAATCTGTCTGTTCATAAAAATCATCGTTCCATTTGAAATAAGTGGTCGTGAGGCAATATTTGAAAGAGATCTGCAATGTCGGGTGGAAAGAGGAGATTTAGCTGTTGCAGTACCTCATTGACTGGAACCACAGTAAACAGGGATACCACGTCAAAACCAACTAAAATGTCCTCTGGATTGACCAATATATCATTCAATTTACTTATAAAATGTCTCGTCCCACATGGAGTCGTAATAGTGTTGTCAAGAACTTGGCAATCAAATAGAGAATGTCCTCCCCAGTCGGGGACGAAACGTTGGGTTTTAATAATAAATCCAATGCTGAAGATTAGGTGGGTAGATCTCATAACCAATGAAGAAGTACTGAACAGAATTGGTGAGGAAAAGAATTTTTGGTATACCCTAACTAAAAGAAGGGAACGCTTGGTAGGACACATTCTTAGACATCGGGGATTCGTAAATTTAGCATTGGAGGGAAGTGTGTGGGGTAAAAATCGCAGAGGGAGACCAAGAGACACGTATAGTAAGCAGATTCAAGTGGATGTGGGTTGCCGTTCTTATGAGGAGATGAAAAGACTTGCTCAGGATAGAGTAGGGTGGAGAGCTGCATCAAACCAGTCTCCGGACTGAAGACCATAACAACAACAAACCACGGCATAACAGCCCGGAAATATTTAGTAATTTTGACCATTCCGGCCGTGAAACTTTACATTTTACAATGTAACATTTACTCATTTCTGGATCAATTTATTATATCTACATGTAATTAAAATCATATTAACATTGAGAACAAAGCATGTGGGAATTGGCATACAAATAATAAAGGGCCAAATGGTGTGTGTGTGTGTGTGTGTGTGTGTGTGTTCAAACCACCTCCACAAAACATTATTATTTTTTTAATCTTATCGTTTGAAACACATTGTGGAAGTTATTAATCCACAACACTTTGTGGGGTTTTCTTATTCACATAACAGTATTATGTTATTCAGTAATCTTATGTGGTGTCTCAGGAGTTAATAACATCGATTTGATGACTTATGTGTGACTGAACAACGGAGAATGAAATTACTGCTGCAAGTGGTACGATCAGCAATGAAATTTGTGTTCTTCCCTCTCGCAAATATTTACCTTTTTCCAAATATGTTTGGTTTTCGAGAATATTGTTGGAGACTAAACTATGCGAACGTTTAAATTGCTGCTACAGTAAGTGAAATGAGTATAAATGACATTTAGGCCTACACCATTCACTAGTCAGAAAGATTTGGCTGTTTATTTCCTAATATCTCGTGATCTCCGGCGGTATGGAAAGTCTGATATTTCTTGTTTTTCCCCAATATTTTGCTGCTTAGTTTCGAATATATCGCGATTTCCGAGAGTGTGCTACATTTACATCTACATCTACATGGGATGCTCTGAAAATCACATTTAAGTGCCTGGCAGAGGGTTCATAGAACCATTATACTATTTATCTCCCATTCCATTCTCGAATAGCGCGCGGGAAGAAAGAACACCTGAATCTCTCTGTTCGATCTCTGATTTCTCGTATTTTATTCTCATAATCATTTCTACCCATGTAAGTGGGAGTCAACAATATATTTTCGCATTCGGAGGAGAATTTTAGCGATTGGAGTTTCGCAAGTAGCCCACCCCGCAGCGATAAGCGCCGTTGTTGTAATGATTCCCATCCCAGATCCTATATCATTTCCGTAACGCTGTCTCCCCTGTATCGTGACAATACGAAACGAGCTGCCCTTCTTTGGACTCTTTCGATGTCCTCCGTTAAAGCCACCTGGTAAGGATCCCACACTGGGCTGCAATACTCCAAAAATGGACGGACAAGCGTAGTGTATGCAGATTCTTTTGTAGTTCTGTTTCATGTTTTAAGGATTCTGCCAATAGAACGCAGTCTCTGGTTCGCCTTTCCAACGATATTATCTACGCGTTCTTTCCAATTTAAGTCTTAAGTAATAGTAATTCGTAGGTATTTTGTGGAGTTTACGGCCTTTACTTTTGATTGATTTAACTTGTACACAAAGTTTAACGGATTTCTTTTCGTACTCATGTGGACGACTTCACACTTCACATTATTTAGAGTCAATTGCCAATTTTTACACCCTACTGATATCTTATTCAGATCGTTCTGCAGTTGGTTTTGATCTTCAGATGATTTTACTCGACGGTAAATGACGGTGTCATCTGCAAACAACCTAAGAGAGCTACTTTGATTTTCCCCTAAATCGTTTATGTAAATAAGGAACACCAGAGGACCAATAACACTACCCCGTGGAACACCTCTGTTTTAGTCGATGACTTATCATCGATTACTACGAACTGTGTCCTCTCTGACAAGAAATCCCCTATCCAATCGCAAATTTGGGGCGATATACCATAACCACGTAATTTGATTAAAAGCCGTTTGTGAGGTACGGTGTCAAAAGCTTTCTGGAAAACAAGAAATACGAAATCGATTTGCGAACTCTTGTCGATAGCACCCATCACTTCGTGTGAGTAAAGAGCTAGTTGTGTTTCGCATGAACGATAGTTTCCAAATTCGTGTTGCCCGATATTCTTTACTTGTCAGCAATATTTGGTAGTTTGTTTCTGAATATGTCACGATTACAGTGTGTGAGGGTAACTAAGATCCTATCAGGATAAATTTCATTTCTGTTTCAAGTGTATACAAAATACTCCGAACAACGTCGTCTGCTGACTTCTCTACATCCGTACTGCACGAACGGTTTAGATCTTTGCCTAATGCCCACAGGTAGTATCTCTGGGAAAGATTTATTTCGCCTGGGATATAAGCGCACGTGTCAGGGGACCATAGTCGTCACGCGACTGTTGTGCTTTCAGGACTGCACACTCATCTGATGTAGCTCTACACGGCACCCCATTCTGTGTCAGCCTCTTCACTTCAGAATAATACGACGACCAACATCCATTTGAACCAGCTTACTTTATTCGTCTCTCGTTCTCCCTCTACGATTGTTACGCACGAAATTGACGATTCTTTGATGTCCTGGAATGTTAAAATGTTTCTAAGGGTTGGTTTGTCAATGTCTCGTTAAGTTCCAGTTAAGATTTTAACTTATCGTTAGTGGAGAATTGCGATTGTCAATGCTTCGTTATGAGTTAACCTGAGGTTAACTGGCCGTTAAGTTAACGAGTAAAATTCTACTCGTTACACGGCTAACGACCAGTTAGGTGTGAATCTGTATCAAAATGGCAGGATTCCAAAGCGCTAAATACATCAATATATTCACGTGAAAAAGACCGATTTATCGAACAAAATAACAGAAGCTCTACATGTATGAAATAACAGTGTGGAAAGCAGCTTTATTGGTAAATTGTACCGCCATATTTCTCGCACTATCCACTTCAGTAGCGGTTAGATAGAGTTTGATTCATTGCAGATACGCAACATAACCTTAAAAATATTGTTGCGATTTCAAAATACAAACTTGCGGGTAACGACTAGTTAAATGAGAATCAGTATGATGAAAATGGCTGGAATAAGATTTAGTTGACAATTACTACGATGTCAATATTTTGGATGATGTAGAGGACATTGCCCCTATAAGGCGTCCTAGACGTATTTATGTTCGTCCAAACCATTTTGAATGCTGGGATGATGCAGAATTTGTTACGCAATTTCGTCTTCGAAAAGCCATTTTGGAAATGCTGCATGAAAAACTACACGACCATCTGAAGAGACCAACATATAGTTACGAATTTTGTAAGTTAGCCTATCTGTTTTAATAAAAAAACAGAATACATTATCTATGTGTGCAAACTTATTAAGTCAGTATTTACTTATGCTTGTTGCACCTAGTGTAAGGCCTAAAATGTGATTTCTTTCTCCGATCTACAGGAACAGTGCACTTTCGCCTACGTGCAATTTATTGCTTGCAGTAAGGTAACATTTTACGACGCTTCTCGTCGAGCTCCAGTGCTTATGTTGGCAACAGATGAACAATGAAGTGTAGAACTGCGTTAATATTTTTCACGAGTTACAGAGTAAATGTTATTGCTGCTCGTTTCACTCGCAGCAAATTTAATACTGTACCTGCTCTATGGTCGACAGGTTCTTGTATATACCCTTGTCCGTTCAGAAAAAAATAATTGCAGTTGTCACGAACAAACATTTATTGGTCATCTGAGTTGCCATCATTACCATTGCTGCCAACATAACCACTGCAGCCCGGCGAGAAGCGTCGCAGAATTTAGCCTGCACTAACGTACTATGCACTTGGCAGTATATTATCGTACTAGGCCCTAAGCACTTTTGCCGTCCTACATGTTCCATGGACAGCATTGATTTCATTTGCCGCAAGGTAGCTTCCTTTTCGTTCCATGTCGTAGCGTCGTTTTTTTTTTTTTTTTTTACATTCCAATGTGTCATATTTCTCTATTAAGGGCACAAGACTCTTGCAGTAATTTCTTGCAAAATTTGAGCTTCTTTCGCGTTTGTTTGCCATAGCACCAAATAACAACTGTCTGCTAATCTCTTCCCTGATAGTCAAATATGGGGAACAGTTGTTTATTCAGGCTGCACTTTCATTTGTTTCTATTGCCAACATAGTCGAAATATATCGTACCTTCTCGTTTTCTCCAGGTTAGCAAACGAGAGGTGTATGTGGCAATGACAAACGCAGTGCACTTAACGAGCACATTTAACGAGACGTTAAATGCATCTTCTCGTTTACTAACGACAAGATTAACGAGAGATGGACGAACCGGCCCTTAGTCTATCGGACTCAACTGCGATGTTATTAGCCCCTAGCTTACAAACTACTTAAACTAAGGTGAACTAACCTAAGGACAACACAAACATGCATGCCCGAGGGGAGACTCGAACCCCTGACGGCGAAAGGCCGCACGCACTGCAGCACTGCGCCCCAGTGTGCACGGCTAATCTGCCTCGGCTACGTCTTGGAATGTATCCCACCAATAGATCCTTTATTTTAGGCAAAGCACGCCAGAAATTTCTTTTCTCCACACTTCTAATCAGCATCTCCTCGTACGATTCGCTATCTACCCATCTAATCCTCAGCATTTATCTGGACCACCAAACTGAAAAGTTTTTGCCACAATCCATTGTCGTCCACGTGTCAGTCCCATACACTCTAGACAATTCTTTCATATGGGACTTCATAACATTCAACCCTTCTATGCATGATCTATATTTTTTGCACATTTGCGTGCCCTGGGCCCATTGGACCCGTTACATCTAATATGACGATTTAAATGAAAATAAGTGTTTTGTGGATATTATAATGCACAATTAATTTTATTTGAAGGTTCATGAGTATAATATGAGAAAGCTGTGGCTATTTTAATGATTTTACTGGCTTTTAAAATGTATAATTAGTATAATTTTAACCCTGAATAAATTTTTAATAGATTACATTATGAAAACTGATACAGACACTACCAATATTATTTTTCACAGTGTTCAAATATGTGATTTTGCCACTGACAAAGCATAAATCATTTCACAAAAATCATCACATCAGCATAAATCATTTCACAAAAATCATCACATCAGTTTGCTAGTTCTGGTATAAATTTCACCACATTCTGAGCAGGCGTTTTATTTTGCACTGGGGGCCTTTCACTCCATAGCATACCATTTGGAGCAATATAAACGTTAGCTCTTTCACTACTTATTTGTCCTGAGATATTATTATCTATATCATCATCTTCGCCACCACCATTACGTGCTTAATCATACAAAGAGTCGTATGACATTGCCTGAGGAACAGCTACATGGTTTTCATCCGAAGCAGAACTTATATCTGAAAGGAAATCGTCATCTTCAGCTACCCATTGAGTAACAACTGATTCAAAATTTGGTCTTCTGCTCCTTTTTTTAGATGCAGATCCTGATATTGAAAAATAATAATATGAATAAATAACCTCAGTACTCCTTTCTCCTATGGAGTGTAGAAATATAGCGGCTCTTCATGTTATTTTTTAGGGTTACCGAGATGGGCAATCTGCTCCTGAACTGATTCAAAGAGCCAGATCCTTCTAAGGAGTGAGTGATGGATGAATCCAAAAACAAAAAAGAGTGGTAGTTCATCCGAACCGAAAAGTTCCTCTGGTGACAGTAATGAGCTGCATAAGCACCCCTTGCCATATGTGTCGGAAGTTTCCTAAACCTCTTGCCACATGCTTCAGAAGTTTCCTAAGCTACAAAATAAATGTGGTATAGACCATGTGCAAGTATAAAACTGCAAAAAATGAGCGCCTAAACACTTGCAGCGCCTTCGCGCTGTGAGTCGAGAATCGGTGAGTCGCGCAAGCAGCATGATTCAGTGAGCGCGCGGCTCCCGACTACCGCTAACTCGCTGCTCCGCACGACTCCAGCGATCGAGGCGATCCGACCGCCAACTGAGTCGCTGAGTTAGCTGGTTCACCGGTTCACCTCTCCCCACCACTCTCCCGACTCCGCTCGCTTGCGGAGCCCCCGTGTGGCGCGCTACTCATTATTCCCCCCACTCCTCTGGCGAACCGCATGGTGCCGAACAAAGCGACTCCGCGCATTTCTCTGTTCTCTCGACTCCTGTGTTCTGATAAATCTTGCAGCTCGCTTACAGAAACGATCGTCTGAAGCAACAGAAACTGTCATATAAGCAAATGTCGTATTCCAAATAGTATTCGAAATGAAACGTATTTATTTAATGTTATGCTTTTTCTTAATAACAGGAAATGTTCAGTCTGTCGCAAAAACGCGTTACAGTACAAAATTTAACCATATACAATTTCCACGAAAAAGATCGTACTCCATTTTTCTCGAAGACTTGTGGTTTGCATGAAGGGAGCAAGAGAGACAAAATCTTGTGCAATGTGCATTCTCTGTTGCTTAGCTAGATTTTGTAAGCCCATATCCTGACTTGAAAGACAAGTGTCCTGTATCAAATTATACGTCTTTTATGCATATACACTATTTTGGCACGTTGAAAACAATGACTGTATAATCGAATAACAAAGAAAATAACAATATGCGTTAATGTTTTCTATCTCAGAAACCATTAAGTTTCGTGAATGTGTCCATTAGAAATTTTTGCTGCTGGCGTCAAATCTTTGACAGTAACAACAAAGTTGTTTCCCAAGAGAGAGAGAGAGAGAGAGAGAGAGATAGAGAGATAGAACACAAGGATGTCAAACGAGATGTGTCTAAAATTACGTTTCTGAGGAGAAATATCTTGCTATAATATTTCATTACGAATTTAATGTGTTTGATACAGCGGGATGTGTGTGTTTGCAATTATAGATAAAATATATTGGGAAGCACTAAAAAATAATTTGACTTGCTCTGTATAGAGAATACATAAAACTTTGCACAAATAACAGGTGAAAGGGTTGTAGTTACAGAAATTAAAATATAAGATGGAACGGAAATCGTACTAGCAACTGCAAAACTTAGAATATAAGAGCCCAGAACGACTGTAATACTATTACCACAGTTATTTACCTAATTATTTCTTTCGGTAAGACTCTCTTCGAACTTAATTAGTTGTTTATGGTTTGTACCCACAAAAGAAAACTTCACTGACGACATAGTCGAAAGTACCTGTACTCGTCGTCATATTTTCGAAGAATTTGACTAGAGATCTTAACAGTCTTTTTTTCGTATTTGAAGTTATGAATGAAACAGTTCACGAACATTTCTCGCTTTGTAAATTTAATGGACATTACTCTTTTGAAGCCTTATTTCCTAAATTAAATAAACTTTATTGCTTACTCTGGAGCTATCATTATTTTACTGTTTATGGGTGCCAGACTTTGGAAACAGGTGATCCGTTCCAGCGGCCATCTTGTAGCGAGAATCTGTCGCGTCACGTAAGACACCCGGCCGTGTCGCCGAACGTCGCTGCTAGTAGCTGCCGTGTCGCGTCGCTGAATATCGCGCGTTGTCGCTCGCTTTTGTCGCTCACGTAGTACGCGCCATTAGTGCGCATGGCTATTTCGCTGCGGCAGCTGCCACGTCCTGCTTGGACCTCTCGCTCTATCACGTTTCATTCAATTCGCTCAAACTCGCAAACTACTCACTGTATAAATATGGAACTAGTATCATTTTATTCTGCAAAATATTGTATTTTTTTAATGAAAGTATAAAAATATAAAAAATATATTTTTTCTTTTTCCAATTATTTCACCAGCAAAAGTATTTAAATTCTGTTATGACATTTTTAATTTTTAATGTAGGCGTAACTAACGAATTTTAATTCTAGAAACTACTAAGGACTTACAATAAAATGATTTCTTTCATCTTTCACAATATGGCCAAATCAGATAAAGGTATAGTGACAAAAAAGCAATGTGACATCGTTTTATGTTTTTTACCAGTTGGTGAGTCGGTGAGCCATGAAAAAGAACTAGTTCATGCCAGTGAGTGACTATTTCTGGTCCGATCTGTGGAAAGATCGGTTTTTCCCATCTCTAGTTACCAATAACCCTTACCTTTCTTCCGAATGAGTCGAATGTCAAAGAAAACTGCTGTGTAGCAAACGTCTACTGTCTTTCTGTACAGCATCACACACTAATAACGATCCACTGCGATATTTTGCTTCTTACACAACACAGAAGTATGCTCTCGGACAGTTGAACATGCCAAGTTATAACAATACGTTTTCTGCGGTCACAACAATGCATATGTGTGGCAGTTACGTATTCTCGGTACTCCAACAAAATGTAATTGATTACAATCCAATCTAATTTAACGACACTTTAACGTAAAGCACAGGGTCCATCGGACCCAGGTTATGTAAATGTGTAGTATAAAGATGAAAATTAATGACACACAACTCTAGTAGTATCTGTAATGTATTACTGAATATTGCCAGAGAGCATACCTGAACGGTTGGGACTGAATTTCAAGTCTTTAATACAGAAATTAAAAATTAAAATTGTTCCCGGGTCCATTGGACCCAGGGTATACACACTGGGGTTAAGCTAATATTTGGTGTCGGCAAATTCATCTTCGGTTGAACTCTTAAAATTGGCCCACTTTAGGTTACGGTTGTAACACTAAAAGTGGGCCTTTGCGATCGTCTTTTGACAGCTCGAAATTTAAATGAAAGTAAGGACTTAACTATTCATCTGACACGAAAATTGAATAACCGAATTCGTAGAGGAGAAAATTCTCTACAACTTTGTCCTGTTATGTTTTTTTTTTCATATCTCGTAGCATTTCAAAGATATTTGCAAAAATAACGGCGATTTTGGGATGTATGTTTGTCTGTCTGTCCGTCTGTCTGTCTGTCCGTAACGTGTTCCCTGTTTTTAAGACGAACCGTTGAACCGATTAGCACCAAATTTTACAGACATCATTGTAGGCCTCCAGAGACCAGAACCTTCCTTTTTCAAATTTTTCGGACAAACAATACGGTAGTAATACAAAAAAAGCCGTTTGTAATATAATTGTAATTGCAAACGAACAGTACAACTGACACGAAAATTGAATAACCTAATTGGTAGTGGAGAAAATTCTCTACAACTTAGGTCTCTTATGTTTTTTTTCATATCTCGTATTGTTTGAGACATATTTGAAAAAATAATGGAGATATGACTCCCTCCATTTAATTAACAAAAACCAGCCGTTCGGAGATGTCACATGACATTCCTCGCCCAGAACTGTCTCTGGCATACGCCATCTTGCGTTGCGTTGCGTATTTTATGATTTTCTTATTGTAACTTACACGTTGTCATTTCAAAGCAATGGCGCACTGAAGAATTAACAAAAACACATCGTTCTTCGTACGATAAATGATAATCTAATTTCTACAAATGCCATATTAGCATCAGTTAACAACGACCATCAATAGTATGAGATTAAAGGACTCATCTTTTGATTGATAGCCGTAGCGTAGTGGGCAAGGCGTTGTACTATGACGCTAAAGGTCGGTGGTTCGGAACCGCCGGTATCTAAATTTTCTTTTCCTAAAAGGGTTTCAGACACTCTTATTAATTAATTTTTTGTTATTTTGGTCCAAAATGTTTGCAAAAACTTATAAAACTACAAATCTAAAGTAGACCGTAAAACACGTCAGTGCGATTTCTTATTATTATAATAATTCTTAAAAAGCCCTAGATAGCAAAATAATTTAAAATTTATATTGTGGTGACTAGTTTAGGCTTCTCAGTGATATTAAAACTTTTTTTTTCAATTTTTCCATGCTAGGACGGCGACCTGTTTACTTTGAAGTATTAAAATGCCAAGATCGCAAATATTATTTTTCCTGACGACCAGTTTCGATACACTTAGGGTATCATCATCTGGTCAAATTTCAGCGGAACTCTTGATCCAAATTCTTGCGTACTTCGGTGTAACTTGATGTTGAAGACACTATTTGTTGAAGTCAATGTGGAGTCGGAAAGTTGTTAACCTCTTTTTTGAGTGACAGCAGCATATGGCGTCTCTTAGTGCCTGGCGTGGCACAATTTCATTTAATTCTTCCATATGCTGCTGTCACTCAAAAAGAGGTTAACAACTTTCCGGCTCCACACGAACTTCAACAAACAGTGTCTTCAACATCAAGTTACACCTAAGTACGCAAGAATTTGGATAAAGAGTTCCGCTGAATTTTGACCAGATGATAATACCCTAAGTGTATCGAAACCGGTCGTCAGGAAAAATAATATTTGCGATCTTGGCCTTTTAATACTTCAAATATTAAAACCTCTAACGAAGCAAAAAATAAACAGTCTGAGAATATTATACGTATTTCATGTTTTACAAGAGAATTTCACTGTATGTTGTCGAAACATAAATAAAAGTGTAGTAGGTTCTACCACGAATGTGCCTACTTTCTGTAACATTGGTAATGAGTTGCCAATTGAGGTTTTCTCTCTTCTGCTATATAATAGACCCAAGTAATATAACTTATACTACATATCGTCCTCTTTCTCCATCGGTAAGGGATTTATTCAATAATTTTTATTGCCATTTTTATCCCAAAGTCCACATTTTTCCAACAAATTCAACATTTATGGAATGACTGGCCAAAAAACTGGAAATGTATTTTTTACCCAGCCAACGACAATAGTCTGTAAAAGTTTTAGTATACTACTGAAAATAATGTTTTATCACCTTCTTTCCTTTAGTGTCTTTGACCTGTAAAATGTAGACCGCCACCATCCTATTTTATAGGGTATATAGCACCTCTAACAAATTTTTAGACTCCACTTCTATTAAATTTCGCAGTTGATTATTTTACCACTTCGGGATGTCCCCATCATTGTAATTTCTTGTCTGTTTAATGAATGACAGGCCTTAATTTTAGCCACGCTGCATATTCCTATGGCCTCTGCATATTCAAACTCCATACAGGGAATCAGATTTTGTAATACTGACATAGCCCTCCGACTGCCTAATTTAAATTCTGTAGATCGCAAATGATTCTGATAGAGCGCAAAATTGTGACAGACACTTGTAAAAATTTTAGTTTCCTCAAGCAATCGCCAGACAAGCTAGGCGGAAACAGATCATCGGCTGTGACGTATAAGCGACGCTAAGGCTCCTGTACGTACAAGCTGACGCATCCGCCATTTTCATTCCCGTAGCACTCAGGCATAATGCGGTGCTGTAGGATTTCAGTCACGGCACTTTAGCACGACATTATGGGTGGTTGTGTTGCCATAAACTGCTCAGATCGTTCCCGAGAGATTCTGAGAGAAGAAAGAATGGATCATTAACTGTCGGCCCAAAAACTGGGGACCCAGACCGAGCCCACAGTTCTGTATTATAAATAAATATTTATTATTGTGACTTGAAGCAATATTTAGTTGTAAAAATCGTCTGTGATATTCTAACGCAAGGTTTTATTTACCTCTCTTGAAAGAACTGCTACTTAATAGAGAAACTGCCTATAGGCAGTTAGCAGCCGCAGAATACCGTAACACAGCAAAACATCCCACAACATACTGTTTTCAGAGTGCAATCAATATGTGTGTCTTTAAATGCCAGTCAGTACTCTTATCTATAAGAGACTATAACATAACTGGCAATGAATACTGTGTAAATTTTACTTACGGCTGCGGCGGTGTAGTGTGCTAATGTTGGCAACGAAATGTTTGCTTTACAAGGATTATTAAATTACTGACAACACAAGGCTACTGTTACATATAAAAGCCTGTCAACCAAGAGAAGGAACAGAATTATTTATTTATTTGATTTACAACAAAAAGGATTATTCCCCTCATTCTATACGATTAGGTTTTTCAGTAACATTCAACGGCTGTTGCCAACATCGGCACCGTGTGCCTCTACGGCCGTAAACTTTAGATCCTGTACACTAATATTCTTTTTCGTTTTAGTGTAATACGTCCTGAAACTTTTTCAATAGCGTAATAGAAGTACATCCAGCAATGTAGTGTATTTTGTCACAGCGGACAACAAACAAGACGGCAAACAAACCTCGCATACTGACAGTCATTATTGAAGATCGCGTAAAACCTTTATCTAGATGACCAGTCCACCCCCATTAACCACAGACAGTGCCGAGGTGGGGTGGCTTGCGTGCCTCAACGATACAGATAGCCGTACCGTAGGTGCAACCACAGCGGAGGGGTATCTGTGGAGAGGCCAGACAAACGTGTGGTTCCTGAAGAGGGGCAGCAGACTTTTCAGTAGTTACAGGGGCAACAGTCTGGATGATTGACTGAGCTGGCCTTGTAACATCAGCTAATGTGGCTTTGCCACACAGCTACTGCGAACGGCTGAAAGCAAGGAGAAACTACAGCCGTTACTTTTCCCGAGGACATGCAGCTCTACTGTATGAACATATGATGATGGCATTCTCTCGGGTAAAATATTCCGGAGGTAAAATAGTCCCCCATTCGGATCTCCGGGCGGGGACTACTCAGGAGGATGTTGTCATTAGGAAAGACAATACTGGCATTCTACGGATCGGAGCGTGGAATGTTTGATCCCTTAATCGGGTAGGAAAATTAGAAAATTTAAAAAGGGAAATGGTTAGGTTGAAATTAGATATAGTGGGGATTAGTGAAGTTCGGTGGCAGGATGAACAGGATTTCTGGTCAGGTGAGTACAGGATTATAAATACAAAATCAGTTGGGGGTATCACAGGAGTAGGACTGATAATGAATAAGAAAATAGGAATGCGGGTAAACTACTATGACCATAACAGTGATCGCATTATCACTGTCAAGATAGATACGAAGCCAACGCCGACAACAGTAGTACAGGTTTATATGCCAACTAGCTCTGCCGATGATGAGGAACTCGAAGAAATATATAAGGAGCTAAAGGAAATTCTTCAGACAGTTAAGGGAGAGGAAAACTTAATTGTGATGGGAGACTGGAATTCGGTACTAGGAAAAGGAAGAGAATGAAAAATAGTAGGTGAATATGGACTGGGCAAATGGAATGAAAGAGGAAGCCGCCTGGTAGAATTTGCACGGAACATGATTTAATCGTAACAAACACGTGGTTTAAGAATCACAAAAGAAGGTTGTATACGTGGAAGAGACCAGGAGACACCTGAAGGTATCAGATTTTATAATGGTAAGACATAGATTCCGGAACCAGGTTATAAACTGCAAGACATACCCAGGGGCAGATATAGACTCTGACCATAACTTGTTAGTCATGAACTGTAGGCTGAAGCTGAAAAAACTGCAGAAAGGTAGGAAAATAAGGAGATGGTACTTAGATAAATTGAAGGAAAGTGAAGTTGTGGAGAATTTCAGAGGGAGATTTAGGCAACAATTGACAGAAACAGGGGGAAATAAAACAGTAGAAGAGGAATGGGTAAAATTGAGAGATGAAATAGTGAAGGCAGCAGAGGACAAAATAGGTAGAAAGGCAAAACCTACAAAAAATCCTTGGATATCACAAGAAATACTAAATTTAATTCATGAAAGTAGAAAATATAAAAATGCAGTAAATGAAACAGGCAAAATGGAGTACAGGCGACTAAAAAATGAGATTGACAGGAAGTGCAAAATGGCTAAGCAGGAGTGGCTAAGAGCCAAATGCAAATCTGTAGAAGAATGTATAAGAACGGGATAAGTAGATACCGCCTACAGGAAAATAAAAGAGACATTTGGGGTCAAGAAGAGCAACTCTACGAATATCAAGAACTCAGATGGGAAACCAGTTCTCAGCAAAGAAGGGAAAGCTGAAAGGTGGAAAGAGTACATAGAGCAGCTCTACAAAGGAAATGAACTTAGAGACGATGTTGTAGGAAGGGAAGAGGAAGTAGATCAAGATGAAATAGGAGATACTATATTTAGAAATGAATC
The DNA here is from genome assembly GCA_026315105.1 of Locusta migratoria. NCBI lineage: Eukaryota > Metazoa > Arthropoda > Insecta > Orthoptera > Acrididae > Locusta > Locusta migratoria. Next base: position 665,699,979 of record CM048746.1, on the reverse strand, counting down.
TGACAGAGCCTTGAAAGACCTAGGTCGGAACAAGGCCCCAGGATTAGATGACATACCGTCAGAGCTACTAAAGTCTCTGGGAGAGCCAGCCATGACAAGATTGTTTGAACTGGTGTGTAGGATGTACGAGACAGGCGAAATGCCCTCAGACTTTAAGAAAAATGTAATAATCCCCATTCCAAAGAAATCAGGTGCAGACAGGTGTGAAAATTACAGAACCATCAGTTTGATATCCCATGGTTGCAAAATTTTAACACGAATTATCTACAGGAGAATGGAAAAGCTGGTAGAAGCCGACCTCGGGGAAGATCAGTTTGGATTCAGGAGGAACGTAGGAACCCGGGAGGCAATACTCACTTTACGTCTTATCTTAGAAGATAGATTAAGGCAAACCTATATTTTTAGCTTTTGTAGATTAGGAGAAAGCGTTTGACAATGTTGACTGGAATACACTCTTTCAAATTCTGAAGTCAGCAGGGGTAAAATACAGGGAAAGGAGAGTTATTTACAACTTGTACAAAAGCCAGACTGCAGTTATTAGACTCGAAGGACATGAAAGGGAAGCATCAGTTGGGAAGGGAGTAAGACAGGGTTGTAGCCTTTCTCCGGTGTTATTCAATTTGTACATCGAGCAGGCGGTGAAGGAAAGCAAGGAAAAATTTGGAATAGGGATTAAAGTTCAGGGGGAAGAAATAAAAACATTGCGTTTTGCTTATGACATTGTAATTCTGTCAGAGACAGCAAAAGACCTGTAAGAGCAGTTGAATGGAATGGACAGTGTGTTGAAGAGAGGGTATAAAATGAACATTAACAAGAGCAAAACAAAAATAATGGAATGCGGTCTTAGAAAATCTGTCGATGCTGAAGGAATTAGATTAGGTAACGAAACAATGAAGGTGGTAGATGAGTTTTGTTACTGGGTAGTAAAATAACATGCGATGGTCGCAGTACAACGGATATAAAATGCAGAATGGCAATGGGAAGAAAAGCATTTTTGAAAAAGAGAAATTTGCTAACATCGAATATTAATTTAAGTGTAAGGAAGTCTTTTCTGAAGGCATTTGTGTGGAGTGTTGCCTTGTTCGGAAGTGAAACATGGACGATAAGCAGTGCGGAGAGGAAGAGAATAGAGGCTTTTGAAATGTGGTGCTACAGAAGAATGCTGAAGATTAGGTGGGTAGATCACGTAACTAATGACGAGGTACTGAACAGAATTGGCGAGAAAAGGAATTTTTGGCATACCCTGACTAAAAGAAGGGATCGCTTGGTAGGACACATTCTTAGACATTGAGGAATCGTAAATTTAGCATTGGAGGGAAGTGTGTGGGGTAAAAATCGCATAGGGAGACCGAGAGACGCATATAGTAAGCAGATTCAAGTGGATGTGGGTTGCCGTTCTTATGAGGAGATGAAAAGGCTTGCTCAGGATAGAGTAGGGTGGAGAGCTACATCAAACCAGTCTCCGGACTGAAAACCATAACAACATAACAGATGACCAGTATCGGCAGAATTAAACGTAGTACGCGATTTTTATCACAGAAATATATATATGATTCTTGCGCCTTTTTCTTTACTTGGACAGAAAAGAAAAACAGCAATAAGTAAGGAAAACGCGACATTTTCGTGAGTTTATGTAAACAAGAGCGGAATGCAAGCTCAAAGTAGGACGATCTAAGGCTCTATGCCGGCACATCCAAAATATTTCACTAAATTTGAAGATAACAACAATAATCGTCTAAGCTACGTATTGTGTTTGACATTCACACAGAATGAAAATGGCGGATACGCCAGCCTGTGTTTTTAGGAGTTCAAGCGACACCAGTCGTTCGTGACGTCAGCAGAACGTTCAAATGTTTGTAGAGCTTATGGGAATTAACTATGGGGTCATCAGTCCCTAAACTTACAAACTACTTATGAACTACTTACGAACTAGGACGGCACAAATATCCATGCCCCAGGGGGATTCGAACCTCCGATGACGGACAGCCGCGCGCACCCAGAAGCTGTGTCTACCAACTTTATTCTTTCGTTACCCAATCTAATTCCTTCCGCATTTTCTGAGAGTGCATTCCATTACCCTAGTTTTGCTCTTGTTAATGTTCATCTTATAAGCAACTTTCCGCACACTGTCCATTTCGTTCAATTGCTCTTCCAAGTCCTTTGCTGTCTCTGACAGATTTACAATGTCACCGGTAAAAATCAATATTTTTATTTCTTCAAACTGAACTCTTAATTCCTTCTCCAAATTTCTCCTTGCTTTCCTTCACAACTTGCTCAACGTACAATTTTAATAACATTGGAGAAAGGCTCCATCCCTTTCTTACTCCCTTCTCAACCTCTGCGTCCCTTTCGTTTCCTTCAACTCGAATAACAGCTGTTTGGTTAATGTACGAGTTGTAAATAACCTTCCTTTCCATATATTTTACTTCATAATTTGAAAGAGCGTGTTCCGATCAAGATTGAGAGAAGCTTTCTCGAAATCTACAAAAGTGAGAAATGTAGACCTGCCTTTCCTTAATCTATCTTCTAAGATACGTCGTACGGTAAATATTGCCTGCCGTGTGCCTACATGTCTCCTGAATCCGAACTAATCTTCCCCGAGGTCAGCATCCTTCTTTTTGTAAATAATTCGCATTAAAGTTTTGCAACCATGACTAATTAAACTGACGCTTCTGTAGATGTAAAAATAAATGACGACTGTAAGTCTACCATTTTATTCTCTTCATTGGCCAATTTTATTCTTCAGTGTACGAGTACTAACTAGCATCAATAACATTTAACTGGTACACGCTGTCTTCGTAGAAGGCCAAGCAATGCTTGAGTATCGAGAAGTTTCGCTCTGGCATAGAACCAAAGTAATAGTGGCGAGCTCCTGAATCATTGAAACCTGAAGTGACAAGGAACATCAAAGCAAACATCGCGTGATTTAATATAATGAATCGCAGGAATTTTTAAAATACGTAACATACCTTGTAAAATACGGGATTTCTCGGGATGTAGGGATAGTAGGAAACCCTTGTGTAGAGGGCTAAAAGTCAATCGTAAACAATATAAAATTATCACACTGTTTAGTGCAACAATGAAGAAGCCGAGACCAATATAAGTTTTGCTCAAAGACATAGAATGACAGCAAAATCGTATGGTGACTAGAGGCCATACCAGGAAATCAGTAACATCATTACCATTGCGCGCGGTTGCTCGCCGTGGAGATTCGAGTCCTCCCTGGGGCATGGGTGTGTGTGTTCGTCCGTAGGTTAGTTTACCTAGGTTTAAGTAGTTTGTAAGCTACATTTGAACATTTGATTACCATTGCTACACGTGGACACGTTTACCTTCACCAAGAAAGTGATATACACGAGAACGGAAATGTGCAGAACTTGATGTCTTCAACCAAAAGCTTATCTATAAACTGTACTTGCGTAGTATGACAGAGGGGTGTATCAAACGGTTAAGAAAATACAGAGAATCTCCGTGAAAAATTAAATAATCCTTCTGCGCTCCCTTGGACCCGATTCAGGAAGTGCAATGGCGGATGGAAATGGGCTTGCCTTGTAAAGCCCTTTCTACACGGAAAGTGAGAGCTTATGAGATTACCCATGATGCACCGTTCAAGCCGTCCACGTACAGTGTAGACGCGTCCACTTGCACAAGGTGTACGCATACGATCACTAGCAGACGAAATAGGATGGACCCTATTCTTTCTCAGGCGTATGGAAGTGCTTCGCTCATGCCCAGACGACCGAATGGGGAACCCAGTTGACAAAGGAAGCCTAGTCGGGAATTTGTTTGAGAATGTGTACTTGTCTCCTGCTAAGAGGAACGTATTTCTTCGACTCAGTCGTAAGTATCTTAGGAGGAGATACTATAAAGGAATTGCATTAAAATTTTAATTTAACCTGTGTACAATTTTTATTGAATACAGAGATATGGCTGTTAATATGAAATCCAAAAGACGTAGAGCAAATGTAAATCAAGAAACTTTCACTGACTTATCCGTCGGTTCTTGGTTGTACAACGTCACATTTACTTAAAAGTAGAAATTACTTTGTGTATGTTCTACAAGTTCATTTCCACTTAGTTACCCGGTTTTCGGCTTACTAGGACATATCCAGACTTTAAACTACGCCGAAAACCGGTTAAAAAATAAATTTGGTGATCTACCAAAAACCGACGAAAGAATCAGTCAAAATCTGTGTACCCAATAAAAATTTGACACACGTTATATGAAATTTTAACTGGAAATCGTCTTTATTACCATCTTCTAAAATATTTGCTATTTTTCTGTAGTTAACAGATGAAATATTTGTTTTTGGTGAGCATTACTTGAAGCTTAATCAAAGTGAAAGGTCTTGAGAGGTCTATGTATAGACACCTGAGTTTGTTCATCATACACATAGGCGCCTCAAACCGCCGGGGCTGGAAGTATGTGATCACCTTTTATAATGAGGACGTTAACATATGTGAGTGACGTAGTTAAGCATGAACTACACGAAAACAATTAACTACAGTTTCACAGTGGCAGTCTAAAACAAATAAATGTTTTAATCATGACAATAAATCATACAGTTTCGAAAAGCGATGTTAACGCGGCGATTCATTTGCTGTTAATTTGACAACAAACGAAGTAGACGCGTGTAGCAGACGACTCAACAAATGTGTAGCAAATGTTTGTATAGTCTATGGGACTTAACTACGGGGTCATCAGTCCCTAAACTTACAAACTATTTATGAAATACTTACGAACTAGGGCGGCACAAATATCCATGCCCGAGGGGGGATTCGAACCCCCGACCGTAGTGGCCGTGCAGACCGTGACTGAAGCGCCTCAGTCCCCGCGGCCACCGCGGCCGGCCAAATGTGTACCGTTTCAACGCTTCTTTGTAGTTCGACGGTCTTTCGCAAGGGGCGCTGCTGCTGACAACGACATCCTTGTGCGTGTTGCACGTCTCGTGTAGAAAGGGCTTAATTGATGAAACTAGTATTTTGAATAACCGTTCGAATAAATGCATTTTCCCGCCTTCAGTGGGAAAGCAACTTCAGATACTTTTGTTTAGCATCTACTGGCTGTGACGAAGTGTCTGTAAAAGCGGCAAGTAAAAACATTTCGAGAAATGGTGGATACAGTCGTCGGAAAACAAACTGGTGCTCAGATCAGCGGCGGACTAGGGGGAGGGGGGGGGGGCATCCGCCCAGGGCCCCTCGTCTTGGGACGCCTCCAAATGACCCGAAAGAAAGATTTTTTTTTTTTTTTTAGTTTTTCGCAGTGGCTGGCCAGAATTTTCTTTTGGAAAGAACTCGATCATATTCTAGATACAAAATAGATATGCCTAATATAATTTTTTTCGGAATTTTACTAACATTTGAAATTGTCACTAACCTAGGGTTACCATACGTCCTCTTTTTCCCGGACACGTCCTCTTTTTGAGGCAAGAAAATGTGTCCGGTCGGAATTTTATAAAATTCTACTAAATGTCCTCTTTTTTTTTTGGCTTCCGAAAAAGAAAATTTATTTTTGTGTCATTTGCGACAACGGGTTCATTCGCACTGCAGTTCCAAACTGTTCGCAACTATTATGCGCATACGCAGAGCGAAATTGCCGTCCACGATTTCGCTATCCGCATGAACTGACAGTTGCAGACGATTCGGAACTTCTCTGTGAAGGAACCAGGTTGTCTATCCTGTATTCAGCCAGTGCATTCTCTCTTGTGCATTATGTTCTTTGTGGCTTAGGTTAAAGCTGTATTGTGTGTTCCAGATTGTAGGTAGGCTTTTGCTTCAAAATAAATTATGAACGTAAATGCAAAATGCTGAAAAGAAAGTCAATGTTAAATGATGTGCTCTAGGAGAAACACAGAGAAAGAGTATTAAAACAAAAATTGAAAATCCCAGCAGATGAAGTGTGGAGTGAATATTTAAATGAGTCATCTAGTGTTGTTAGTTATTCTGAAATGTAAAACACTGTAGAATTATTTTTTTCCTATTCCTTGCCATGATGCCAGCACAGAATGTGTGTTTTCTCTGGTGACCACACAGTGGACAGAAGACAGAAATAGATTTAAGTTAGAAAATATAAAAGCTAATGTATGTGAACAGTATAATTTCAAACATTTGAAATGCCTAAGCTTTAATCTGTACTTGTTAAGAAGCAAAAAACCCTTGAGACTTCGTCGTCCTGCAAATATAGTTGGTTAAAAAGTGAAAAAGACAAGAATGTAATAATGATGAATGAACTATCAAGGTTCATAAAGTTTTGTTTTACAATAATCACACAACGTAACTGTTTTAGTTTGTAGTAGTTTTACATTGTTCATTAATAAATATATAAATTACATTGTGTTAACAGTAAAGTGTCCTCTTTTTTGATGATGAACATATGGTAACCCTACACTAAGCGGCAAGACAGCGAGATGACCTTGAGGTCATATTTCAATGACGGTCACAAACCACAGCAGTGAACTACTATCCCTTACACCAGAGAAGAAGAAATTCATGGGATAAACGCTAATATGGTTTACAGCAAGAACGAGACCTTCGAAAACAGACGATGCTTCACATTTTAACAAGGAATATGCGACATGCTGGGGTGTGACATATCTTAGCGTCCCAGGTGCGGTCTCACAGACCGCAACCGCTTATTGTTGGTCAATTGTTAATGGACAGAGGTGGGGAAGGATAATACAGCGTTGTGTAATGGTTGGTTCCAACACCTGCATCATTTTCCACTGTCAGTCGCCATGACAACGCGAGTCAGAGCAATATTATTACATCTTCTTTTGTGCTAGCGGTCTCACAGACCGCACCTGGCTTTTGCATTATGGTTTCAGCATCGAGCTCTTCCTCTGCTGTGCGTATTACAGACCCTCATTTTGAAGATACTGATTTTAAATGAAGACCCGTTAGGAAGTGATGCGTGATCAGATAGTGACTATGAGATTCAAAGTGAAATTAATTCAGAGTCCGAATAGTGTGAAAGTGAAGAAGAAATTGTATTGGCACCTTTGAAATGTAGAACATGCTCCACGTGCGACCCCGAGAATGAATCTTTCACTCTGCAGCGGAGTGTGCGCTGATATAAAACTTCGGGGCAGATTAAAATTCTGTACGCACACTCCGCTGCAGAATGAAAGTTTCATTCTGGAAACATTCCTTAGGCTGTGGCCATGTCTCCACCATATCCTTTCTTCCTTTCAAGAAAATAGTCTTGCAAGGTTCGCAGGAGAGCTTCTGTGAAGTTTGGGAACTAGGAGGCGAGGTACTGGCGGAAGTAAAGTTGTGAGGCGGCATCGTGAGTTGTGTCGGGATAGCTCAGTCAGTAGAGCCCTTGCCCGAGAAAGACAAAGGTCCCAGGTTCGAATCCCGGTTCCGGCATACAATTTTAATCTGCAGGAAGTTTCTAACACGTGTTATGTTTGCCAGCTGCTCACAGTGTTCTACCAAAATTTGCATCGATTGCAGAGAAAACATTTGAAAAGACAAAAAGGTATCAACAAAGCAGTAGTGAAATTATTTTTTTTTTTTGTGATTCCGTTTTTTAGTGTTTTTTTTATGTTTTTACCTTTACATTCATAGTAAACAATAAAAATATGGCACAAAGTAAAATTTGAAGGCTACAGTATTTGTTTTTATGCAGTGTTAATAAAAATAATGCAATGCTGATCCATTTTATGCAGTTTTACTTTGCAATATATAATTTCATAAATGTAATTTTAAAATGTATTCCTTTTACAGAATTTATGTAGACACAAGTAGACTTTTGGGTAATAAATTGAATTAGCTCACTTAGATAACAGTGTGAACTATTTATGATTATTTAAAAATTGCTGTCTGTCAGACCGCACCTGGGACAGTGTGTGACAGAAAAATGACCTGGAAAGCTAAGGGTTAATGAGGTACAGACTTTACAGAATTAATAAAAAAAAATTTCATATCACGTCAAAGAGTTCCCTCTTTATTTTCTTTTCGTACCGGCCTTGTGACGATACCAGCAATCTGAGAGCAGAATTTCACGCGGAGCGATGTCAAAGTGGTCCGTCTCCACTGTGGGATTTCGCAAAATTCAATCAAAACGAGTCTCCGCCGAAGCGTCGCCTGTAATCAACGCTCGGGCCTGATGTTTCAGCTGGCAGAGCAAGCAAGAGTGTGTGCTGGACGTGGTGCGGCTTTTTCAAGTCCCGTGCCCGGCAGCTGAAAAGTGTCTCCGCTCCGCAAAACTCGTCCACTTCTCGGGCCTACGGACGCGCCTCACAGCGGTCTGGACCACAGCCTATTACGGACTCGGAATAAACTTATTCGCCGGCGACTGGGAGGCTTTTCGCAAAACTAATTAGTGAAGTAATTAGTTCGACCGTCCCCTCCCACCGCGCCGCCATGAAAAATCCGCCTGCAACGGCTTTTCGCGGTCAGCGGCGCACCGCGCATGCGCAGTAGAGTTGGGCAAGTCTAGTGGCGGCTGGTGATAATGTGCTGATGTGCTGCAGCACACCGTACATATATTACTACAATTATGCCATTTCTCTTCGAATGCAAGCGAGAAATCGCTGTAAAATTACATCCTTTCTCTTGCGAGAAAGATATAACAATAAAATCAAGCCAGTTCCCTTCCAAGACGTACTACAATGCTAGTAATAAGGAAGAAAACGCATTTTGGAGCGCTCTCGCCGCCATAGCTGGAAACCAGCTCCGTGTGCTGAAGTGGGATTCAGCCGCACTGGTACGTGCGCAGAGAGGCGGCGCAGTCGTCTGTTCGCTACTGCGCATGCGCAGACGTGACGTCAGGCCTGGCGGCTCAGGTGTGCTGAGACCAACTGCAGCTAAGGATGCAAACAATACATCGATGTTTTGAAAACATCGATGTTTCGTCAATAAACATCGATGTTTTGAACAGCGATATATCGCCGATGCATCGACGACAGACGTCCATAACTATCGACATCGTTCAACAATTGTCAACTCCATTATTACTTTATTAGTTGCTCAGCCAGCGTCAGCTCAAGTGTGGTGCTTCTTCTGTCGTCGCTGTTTTCATACTTTCGGAATAGTAGGTAAGTGAAATAAGAAACTAACTACAATATCATTTACTCACCTTTGTTTGCTATTCTCTCAGTGCTGCAGTCATTTGTTCGAATGAAAACAATAGTATGTTTAACTTTTGTTGCCACTCTAAATGATTTTTGTCCGAGTATTGTGTGCATAAGAGGATTTTATATGAAGCTTTTTGTTCTACTACAAAAAAGAGTCAGTAACTTGAAATATTGACTAAAACATTGTGTATTAGAATTTTTCTTGTACCGGTTATTATTAGATTAGTGATTGTAGAACTTATTGGACCTTCACGACACTGGAGAATGCAGATATTGCGAAGACAAATCCCAAATCCTTAAACAAAATTAAAAGCTTTCATGGTTATTATTTGTCATATTGCCTATTTGAGTATATCTCGTTTTTTATGTCGATCTTTGATGATTAATCTGATGTTTGTTCAGCACGGGTTCCTGGAATTGCTGAAATTTCACCCTCCAACATTAGTGGAATCGAATCTTTGACAGTGTTAACCATTCAGGGTGATATCGTACTGTCAAAACGTCAGTTAAAACATCAAACAAAAGTCGACGAAAAATCCGAGACGAAAGCCAACAAACAAGCCAAGTATAACAGATTTTCATTTCAGAAAGGTACATTATTTGAAAAACATCATTGACGAATATTCATTTTAAAAATACATTACAAAGTAATAACTGAAAGATGCAAATATGTTTAATTTTCTCCATGTCAACAGCTAAGAGAAATGCAATACGTCAACAAAACACAAGTTATTTCGCATGTAATGAACAAATCGATTTAAATCCCAAGTAAACTCAGCGCAATAGGTAGCGAAACCTTATTCCCAACTTCTTTTTCATTCTAATCTGCCATTTCGCTGCGTATTCGTAGCCTAGTGAAAGAACATAAATAAGGCAGATACTTTCTGGCAACACAGCTTCCTTTCAGTGTGTTTTTCCTAATATTTCTTAAACGTATGGAAACATCGCAAAAACATCGATGTATCGTTTTTAAGAGCGAAGTTTTTAACATCGATATTTTTCCGCAGGAACATCGATGTTTTTATCAACGATGTTGCATCCCTAACTGCAGCACCAGGTCAATATTTCTCTTCGCGCTGCGTGTAACGGCTGCGGAAGAATAGTATGTGACGAATATTTCGGCATACAGAGTCAAATAGCGCGCTGGCTCAGGCGTCTTGCGCGTTGTCTCTCAAACCTACTTGTGTGAGGCTCGTATTCAAATACCTCTGAGCCTAAATTTTTAATGTCTGTAAATAAAATGAATATTTTTTAAACATTATATTTACTGCCTGCAATGAATATATGCAGTTGGCAACACTTTTACAGATTCCCCTGAAGGTCTTAATGTCAACACAGTATTAATTGATATTTAATTATAGGCAATCATACAAAGGTTGACGTGTTTGAGATAAAACTTCAATCACAAACAACATTAGTAATGTTTAGCCAACATGCGAGTGAAACTGCGCTTTTCAGCCAAGCAGTTTCATTGGTCGCTTGTGTAGAACGCAAATGACGTGGTGGGGATGTTGCTAAGCTCCGTTATTTCCATTGTCAGTCACGCTTTGTGCGTTCGCTGAAGAAGTGTTTCGCGGTGTATTTCTTCGTGAAAGTGCGCGTTACGGCAACGCCACCTAGACGGAAGGCCTGTGCGCTGAGCAGCGCCCCGACCAAGAGTAGTCATAACAAGACTAGTCTTCTCCACCCAAGAGCGGTTTCTACTGGAAGCCATTCCTACAAACGCCTTATTCTGACTGAACAATGCACTTCTATTGGAGTACAGAACTGTTTTTAAATAAAGCTACTCTTTTTTCAGTTATTTTATATGCTAATACCCTGAACCGACCTGTTTTGATAGAGAAAGTCCAGAACTTTCGATGAGACAGGTGGTTTAATCAGGCCTGTAAACGTTTTGATAAAACAAATTCGAACATAAAAAATGAAAACATTATGGTCATTCCCAGGAGAAATCAACCAAATACTTTAATTGGAGCCATAAGCTTTAGATTTTTTTCGTTTTTGTTGTTATTGTGTTGCACCTTCGCAATAACGAAAATCTAAAACTTGCACTTTTCAAAGTGACCAAAATTGTGCAATTTGTCACGTTTTGAAACTTATTAAAAAAAAAGCCAAATTTCGAAAACCGTCTGACTTACTTAAAACTTCTGCATATTACTTTAGAAATGTAGTAAAGAAGGCAACACAAAAAACTAAATAACTAAATATGTAAGTTGCATTTCATGGTAAATTAATATAATTTAGGCCTAGCGTCTTATTTTCAAAGGCAAATTTCATATTAAAAAAGTTCTAGTATTGATTTCCCTATCCACAGGTTTTCTGGATACTTGTATATAAAAACTGTATATATCTGTACTGTATCTTTTATGAACATGCATTGTCTTTCCATCATGTTTTAATGAAGATGTACCTAACAAAAACGATCACATCTTAATTTAAAAAAAATGGCAAGTCAACACATGTTCATAAAAGGTTTTAGGAAATCTAAGAAAACTGTACAGACCAATCGAACTATTCACATGTCCAAAACTGGAATCACAAAATTGACTGTATCAAGGCAAAAATGCATTACAATTTGTGGTAGTGGAACACACTCACTTGGGCCTATGCGTTTGTACCACTCATCCAGTTTTACACACACAACAATCCTAATTAAACATTTAAATTTGCTGAAAAAATTCCTTCTTAAATTACTACGTGCAGCTCAGTTGAGATAGTAATAACACCCTCATGGGTAGTGCTGTTAATCATTAATAAAACGATCTCCCTAAGAAAGTTGCGTTTAGTTCTGTTATTCCTTAGAAGACTTCAGGGTAAAAGTTCACGACGCTTCTCGCCGGGCTCCAGTGCTTATGTTGGCAACAGATGAACAAGGAAGTGTAGAACTGCGTTAATATTTTTACAAGCTACAGAGTAAATGTTATTGCTGCTCGTTTCACTCGCAGCAAAATTAATACTGTACCTGATCAATGGTTGACAGGTTCTTGTATGTACCCTTGCCCGTTCAGAAAAAAAAAATCGTTTTAATTGAAATTATCAAGACAAAACATTTACTGGTCATCTGAGTTCCCGCCATTAACCATTGGTGCCAACATAACCACTGCAGCCCGGCGAGAAGCGTCGTACAATTTAACCGCCGTTTAATGTTCCGAAACGTCCGTGAACTCGGCAACAAACACAGCCCTTAAAAAGAACAAAACTGCGAAGAGGATTGTTCACACTTCATTCACCGTGTTTAGTTTCGATCTCACATTTCAAAATTTAAGATACGTTAGTGACGATAATAATAACCGAATACTGCCAAAATATCACATTCTACGTTATGTTTCACGTTTTAAACTTAATACTACTATGTAGCTGTAAAAAGTGGTTGACTGTCCTACTTTTGTTGTTTTGTTGATGATCAAGGTTTCCCGTGGGATAGCTCGTCTCCATTTTTCTAACAATTCTTCTTCTTTTGGAAAAGAAAAAACTTGCACTTTTGGCCCTGTCGGATAGTTTCCTTTACAGCCGGTCACACAACATCTGTAGGGCATATTGTCTGCTACTAACAAAATGCTTTGCGTATAACACCCGACAAGCCGCAAAAATTACGTTATAAAAGTAGAAATCAGTCACAATGTGTAACATTCACGTCTTTTCAAACTCGTCAAACGCTACACAACACAATTCGCTTCCTGTTGTTATGACTACTCTTGGTATACCCAGCATGCCTTTCGAAGGCAGCGCACATGCCTTCCGTCTAGGTGGCGTTGGTTTCGTACTGTGCGAGCAACATGGAGAATTCTGTCGATGATCTGCTACAGAGGCCATTTTTTAATAGACATTTGGAAAAGATACTGAAAGAGGTAGGTAGACCTACTCCAGTTTTAAATCTCAGTCAAAAGACTATAGGAGATGGCAAGAAAAGCGAGTACACGAGGAAATTTAGAACGAAAGTGTATGAAAACAGTTGGATTTAGGATGTGACATTCGCACTGCACTTTTTTTTTTTTCCTTTCCATGTTTGTTGTTTGGGAACAGTGATGCGTGGAGTACAGGGAGAGTGAAAGACCACGGACATCTTAATGCATTGATAAAAAACATAAAGATATAAATAACATACTTGAACTTAGTTTATTAGGTAAAGCTAATATCACAACAATTTTAAGTCGTGCTTTTTATTCTAGTATATTTTGTTTCCTGTTTATTTTTGTAATATTGTAGCACACTGGTCAAATTTTGTATGAGCCGCCGACTGTGGGCAACACGATTCTTGTTTTAGGAATCGATTCTTGCGATTCAATCCCACATTGTGAATCGATTCCTACTATTCGTTCACGATTCTTCCGCGATTCTTACTTCTACATCTCGCTCATAGATGGAAATAAATGTCTATGTCATGGATGTTGGAATCCTAACCTTTTGCATCTGTTCCCACGATTCGTTCACGATTCTTTCTCGTCTGAGACGGCACGATTCTTACAAACCACCGAAAAGGTGACAAAATGGCTATCGGATTTCTTAATATTCATGGTGCTTGAAGTTCAGACTTAAATTAATAATGAGGCAAAGCCATTCCATTCAGCTCTCAAAAGTTCTCGAAAACATTTCTGCTGTCATCATAGCTCATTTATTATCTTTGTAGGTTTAGTGAACGTGGGTCACATATTTCGAATCCTGCTGTAACCTTATTTTTTTCTTTTTTCGTTCTGTTTGAATACTTCAGCCATTTAAATATGAATTGAATTAAATCTATGGTAATTAACAGATATGTAATCATTATAAAATACTTATTATCATTATAAAATATTTATTATATTAAATCAGTTAGTTTAAGGGGAAACATGAAATAAACATTAAAAATAAAAATCCGTATTTAAATATTAAATTTCTTTCGAGATGCAAGAAATTCACGTTTATTAAATTGTTTCTTTTTTGTAAAATCGGTTTCTTTCACGAAAGGTGATAACGTATAAACCAAAATGGTAAAATGGTTTTCGAGATGGCTTTAAAAAGATTTAAAATCGTTTTTTTTTATATATAAAAAGGATATTTTTGTAAAATTGAGTTTTTACTAAAACTACAACTACGTAGATTAACTAGAAAAGCTTAAACCTCTCTAAACACAATATATAATCCAAATCGTGACAGACATTTCCGGAATACGCGAAATATAAATGTTTACGGATTGCTCGTTTAAATACATAATATGTAAACTGTATAAAAGACGTATATTCGTATGTATTGGAGGCTGTGTATTTCGCTGCGTTTTGTTTCTGCCATCTGTAATTCGTGAATAGGCTAATAATTAACAGCTCACGATCTTCGTTCTGTGCTTCCTTTGTTCACACGCTTTCTGGCTTTCGTAATTATTCGGCACGATTCGCCACTTGCTTTCGAATCATGAATCGTTGATCTTGGAATCGTCACGACACAGACGATTCTTTTGAACGACGATTCGTTCCGTTCACGATTCGGTTCTTACGATTCTTTATTTGTATTCGTTCAAATGAAGGACTCATTGACGAATCGCCACAACTCTAATGCGCAGTCGAGTTGCCCGCGAAAAGAAACTCGCAGGCGGCATTTAGCACAAACCGTTACAACACTCCTGCTGCCTTTTGTTGTGCATTGCAGCGCTCGAATGGCACAGTAATCTACACTTTTTGAATACAAAATACAAGGACTACGAATAGTATCGTTTACGTTTCTAGTAACATCGAACAAAAAGGAGCATGTTGTTGTATTATGGTCCTCATTCCGAAGACTGGTTTGATGCAGCTCTCCACCCTACTCTATCCTGAGCAAGCCTTTTCATTTCCACATCCACTTGAATCTGCTTACTATACGCGTGTCTTGGTCTCCCTCTGTGATTTTTACCCCACACACTTCACTCCAATGCTAAATTTACGATTCCTCGATGTCTAAGAATGTCTCCTACGAAGCGATCCCTTCCTTTGGTCAGGGTATTCCAAAAATTCCTTTTCTCACCAATTCTGTTCAGTACCTCTTCATTAGTTACGCGATCTTCCCACCTAATCTTCAGCACTCTTCTGAAGCACCACATTTCAAAAGCCTCTATTCTCTTCCTCTCCGCACTGCTTATCGTCCATGTTTCACTCCCGTACAAGGCAACACTCCACACAAATGCCTTCAGAAAAGACTTCCTTACACTTAAGTTAATATTCGACGTTAGCAAATTTCTCTTTTTCAAAAATGCTTTTCTTCCCATTGCCATTCTGCATTTTATATCCTCTGTATTGCGACCATCACGTTTTGTTTTACTGCCCAAGTAACAAAACTCATCTACCACCTTCATTGTTTCGTTACCTAATGTAATTCCTTCAGCATCGCCTGATTTTCTAAGAACGCATTCCATTATTTTGTTTTGCTCTTGTTAATGTTCATTTTATATGCTCTCTTCAACACACTGTCCATTCCATTCAACTGCTCTTCCAGGTCCTTTGCTGTCTCTGACAGAATTACAATGTCATCAGCAAAACGCAATGTTTTTATTTCTTCACCCTGAACTTTAATCCCTATTCCAAATTTTTCCTTGCTTTCCTTCACCGCCTGCTCGATGTACAAATTGAATAACATCAGAGAAAGGCTACAACCCTGTCTTACTCCCTTCCCAACTGATGCTTCCCTTTCATGCCCTTCGAGTCTAATAACTGCGGTCTGGCTTATGTACAAGTTATAAATAACTCTCCTTTCCCTGTATTTTACCCCTGCTGACATCAGAATTTGAAAGAGTGTATTCCAGTCAACATTGTCAAATGCTTTCTCCAAATCTACAAAAGCTAAAAATGTAGGTTTGTCTTAACCTATCTTCTAAGATAAGACGTGAACTGAGTATTGCCTCCCGGGTTCCTATGTTCCTCCTGAATCCAAACTGATCTTCCCCGAGGTCAGCTTCTACCAGCTTTTGCATTCTCCTGTAGATAATTCGTGTTAAAATTTTGCAACCATGACTTATCAAACTGATGGTTCTGTAATTTTCACACCTGTCTGCGCCTGATTTCTTTGGAATGGGGATTATAACATTTTTCTTAAAGTCTGAGGGCATTTCGCCTGTCTCATACATCCTACACACCAGTTCAAATAGTCTTGTCATGGCTGGCTCTCCCAGAGACTTTAGTAGTTCTGAGGGTATGTCATCTACTCCTGCGGCCTTGTTCTGACCTAGGTCTTTCAGGGCTTTGTCAAATTCATCTCTCTGTATAGTATCTTCTATTTCATCTTGATCTACTTCCTCTTCCCTTTCTACAACATCGTCTCTAAGTTCATTTCCCTTGTAGAGCTGCTCTATGTACTCTTTACACCTTTCAGCTTTCCCTTCTTTGCTGAGAACTGGTTTCCCGTCTAAGTTCTTGATATTCGTAGAATTGCTTTTCTTGTCCCCAAATGTCTCTTTTATTTTCCTGTAGCGGTATCTGCTTGTCCCCTTCATATACATTCTTCTACAGATTTGCATTTGGCTTCTATCCACTCCTGCTTAGCCATTTTGCACTTCCTGTCAATCTCATTTCTTAGTCGTCTGTACTCCATTTTGCGTGTTTCATTTACTGCATCTTTATATTTTCTTCTTTCATCGATTAAATTTAGTATGTCCTGTGATATCCAAGGATTTGTTGTAGGTCTTGCCTTTGTACCTATTTTGTCCTCTGTTGCCTTCACTATTTCATCTCTCAATGCTACCCATTCCTCTTCTACTGTTTTATTTCCCCCTGTTGCCTAAATCTCCCACTGAAATTCTCCAGAACTTCACGTTCCTTCAATTTATCTAGGTCCCATCTCCTTATTTTCCTACCTTTCTGCAGGTTTTTCAGTTTCAGCCTACAGTTCATGACTAACAAGTTATGGTCAGAGTCTATATCTGCCCCTGGGTGTGTCTTACAGTTTATAACTTGGTTCCGGAATCTATGTTTTACCATTATAAAATCTATCTGATACCTTTCGGTGTCTCCTGGTCTCTTCCAAGTATACAACCTTCTTTTGTGATTCTTAAACCACGTGTTTGTTACGATTAAATCATGTTCCGTGCAAAATTCTACCAGGCGGCTTCCTCTTTCATTCCATTTGCCCAGTCCATATTCACCTACTATTTTTCATTCTCTTCCTTTTCCTAGTACCGAATTCCAGTCTCCCATCACAATTAAGTTTTCCTCTCCCTTAACTGTCTGAAGAATTTCCTTTAGCTCCTCATATATTTCTTCTATCTCCTCATCATCGGCAGAGCTAGTTGGCATATAAACATGTACTACTGTTGTCGGTGTTGGCTTGCTATCTATCTTGACAATGATAATGCGATCAATGCGCTGCTCATAGTAGTTTACCCGCATTCCTACTTTCTTATTCATTATCAGTCCTACTCCTGTGATACCCCCAACTGATTTTGTACTTATAATCTTGTACTCACCTGACCAGCAATACTGTTCATCCTGCTACCGAACTTCACTAATCCCCACTATATCTAACTTCAACCTATCCATTTCCCTTTTTAAATTTTCTAGCTTCGTTACCCGATTAAGGGATCTAACATTCCACGCGACAATCCGTAGAATGCCAGTGTTGTCATTCCTGATGACCACATCCTCCTTGGTAGTCCCCGCCCGGAGATCCGAATGGGGGACTATTTTACCTCCGGAATATTTTACCCGAGAGGATGCCATCATCATATGTTCATACAGTAGAGCTGCATGCCTTCGGGAAAGGTAACGGCTGTAGTTTCCCCTTGCTTTCAGCCGTTCGCAGTAGCTGTGTGGCAAAGCCACAATAGCTGATGTTACAAGGCCAGCTCAGTCAATCATCCAGACTGTTGCCCCTGTAACTACTGAAAAGGCTGCTGCCCCTCTTCAGGAACCACACGTTTGTCTGTCCTCTCCACAGATACCCCTCCGCTGTGGTTGCACCTACGGTACGGCTATCTGCATCGTTGAGGCACGCAAGCCAGCCCACCTCGGTAATGTCTGTGGTTCATGGGGGTGGAAAAGGAGCATATTTACTGCAATAATGATCAGCAATAATTTAACAATTGCACCACATTTCATAACCTAGCCCTACCTCTTCTATATTTTTCATGGCGTTTCAAATACAGAAAACAATCTATATATATGTCAATGTCTGTTCGGTGTACGTTTATCACGTCTGAACCACAAGACATAAAGAGCTAAAAATTTGTACAGTTACTAATGTCTACCCGGAGAAGGCTTCAGGCACGCTTTTATGGCGATATATATATATATATATATATATATATATATATATATATATATATATATATATATATATATATTAATGTGAATGTCTGTTCGGTGTACTCTGATCAGGTCCGAACGACAAGACGCAGTGACTTAAATATTTGTACAGTTACTAATTTATATCTGAGGAAGGTTTTAGGCACGGTTTTATAGGGATCTGATATTTAGTAATTTGGAGAATATAACGCGAAATGTGGAACAATAATTGCTCTTTGAAAATTATATTTACTCTTTGAAAATGGTTTTATTGGTCTAATTTTTGCTTGGGGGTTGATAATGATAAAAGGGTGGAGTATATTGGAATGGAAAGTTATCGGTGTATATAAAATTTTACGTGTGTGTGTGTGTGTGTGTTATTATTTCGCTCTGTAGCGAAAACTACAGAACGCAAACGAATAGTCTGTGTGTAATTGTTGTCGGAAGTCTCCCGTTGTACAACATAGCAGTTCCATGCCGATAGCTATAAGGGGGTGGAATATATGGTGTCAAATTATAAAAAAATTCGGACGGAAGGCCAGCGATGACGTTTCCAACTCTATAGCAAAGAGGTTACATACAACGAAACGTGATGCCATAGACCATATCTTTGGTCTATACGTACTAGAATGTCTTCAGCTCTCTCTCTGTAAGGATAAGCATACGAATAAGGAAACATAAGAATAAATAAATAAAGCAGTAAAATCCATCAAGACAACAGGGTCTGCTAACGGTAAACTACGCCTTCCACATCGCTGCAATGGATTCTGCACAAATCTATAGTTTTGTTTGCGATATTGATGAAATTTTGCACACTATTTCAAAAACAAGAGGAACGTTACCGTCTGTACAAAATTTCGTTCGGTGCATGGTGGAGGATACTTAAATTACGGAATGTTACAAAATGCATAATTTTGTTCAAATCTTTATGAATTTTTGCACACATGACCTTTGAACCAAGAGGGAGATCACTGGATACATATATGTTTGTATGGTACATGACAGAGGTTACCATGCACAAAACTTTGCCGAGAGAGGGAAAGATGGAAACGAACAGAGAGATGGGAGAGAAAGAGATGGATGAAGAGAGAGGGCGGAAGGGAATGTTGACTACGAGAGTGTGGGATGAATAAACACCCGGGCAACGCCGGGTTTACAGCTAGTATTATAATACGAATGAACAGGCCACCTTCTGCCACCAGCTTTCACTGAGTATTTGCGGGACATTTGGTCAACAACATTTACTCCATACTTGGATTCATTGTGACTTGTCACAGTGTCATGCTTCTACTTCATATCATTTCCAATTCGTACATCTGGGTGCAAGATACTGAGAATTATTACTTGCTGTCTTCATACATTGTGACGGTCCTATCGTCGTGTTTGAAAACTACATTTTCGTACAGTTTCTCGTGAGCTTTCTTCACGCACTCAGGCACCTCCCGTCGAATGTTGTATCAAGTAAGCTGGTTCGATCCCTCTTCAGTGAAAGTAACGTGAAGAAATTGTAATTATCAGAATGTTCATCAATGCCCTCTGCCTCATTCGAGCTCTCCGTCGAACTTTTTTTGCATCATAAACAAAATCATTTGAAATACCACCTACATATTACCCTTCGGGTTGATCTTCAATACTATTGAGCAACGCTAACAGCAGCTCGTTTGGGAGACCGCGTCGACGAACCATACTGCACTATCTCACATGCTCTGTCATCTATCTAACATGTAAAGCAGTGTGTCCGTATGTTTGTACGTGTTGCATACAAATCTACAGTTTGGTTCCAATCTTTATGGAATTTTGTACACGTAAGCCTCAATCCATGAGGATGGTCGCCGTAAGTGTAAGAATCACATACGATATATAGTTCACGATATATGACGTTATAAACAATGAGATGCGCGGAAAACTTCTGCCATAAGCGATAATGCTGCTCATTTTCTCCTAAACCACAGGACAGATTTCAACCAAATTAGGTACACATATTCCTTGCCGGCCGCGATGGCCGAGGGGACTGAGGCGCTTCAGTCACGTTCTGCACGGCCACTGCGATCGGGGGTTCGAATCCCCCTCGGGCATGGATATTTGTGCCGTCCTTAGTATTAGTTAGTTCTTAAGTAGTTTGTAAGTTTACGGAGTGATGACCCCGTAGTTAAGTCCCATAAGCTAGATTATATATATTCCTTACGTGAAATAACATCTTCTGTAGCACTACGAACCACATACGACACGTGATTCAAGATATATAACTCAATAAACGATAAGAGTTGCAAGAAACTGCCATAACGCGATGAGACTTTACAAATACACTATATGAGAATGAGAGAACTTACCGATTTGCAACAAACTTTAAACATAATTTCAAACCTTTATTAAACTTATACTCGCTGGAAACCATAGAAAATGAAAGGAAAGAAGTTTCTCGCTTACTACTTTTCCGCTGTTTATGGAGTAAAACTACGGCTCTCGGTATGACGTTACAATTTATAATTTGAACACTACAAATTGTAGCGACAGGAAATTTTACAGGCAGTATACACATATATAGTTGAATGTAGCTTCTAAATTGTGTCACATTCCGACACGTAGTTCATGAGATATGAGCACGTAAACAGTGACGTTCATGGAAAATTGCTCTATCCGGCTGGAAACGAAAGCAGTTTACTTCCATAGAGCTACAAGGAAAGGAACAGAATGAAACAGAGTACACCCAACGAATACCCATTGTATTCCACAAATCTACCTTTAAGAGACTGCAGTTTACATTGGAACTTGCATTTTCTGTTAACGATTAATAAATTACACAGCAATCTATTAAATACTTCGGAATGGATTTCGCATCTTCATGTCAGGGGCGGGTTCACCAAAGAATTTATTCATATTAGACCCTGGAAGATATACATATGTCGTGTGTGTGTGTGTGTGTGTCATATAGAGGGGGAAAGGTTATTGCATTAGGAAAAAAGAAATGTTAAAAGTTCTTTTACTTCAAAATTTTCAGTGTTTGTTAAGATTATGGGACTTAACTGCGGGGTCATCAGTCCCTAAACGTATACACAACTTAAGAACAACCTTATACCAAAGACGGCACAAGCATCCATGCCCGAGGGGTGGGGGGGATTCGAACCTCGACGGGGAACAGCCTCGCGCATCGGAACGTAGCGCCTCAATGCGCTCGGCCACTCCGCCGCGGGTTCAAGAAATATATAAATAGAGAAAAAGTTCTTGGCTGATTAACTTGAAACTTTTACATATTACTCTAACGTGCCGCGGTGGAGTAGCCGAGCGGTCTAAAGCGTCTCGCTGCGGAGCGCGCGGTTGCTCACCGTGGAGGTTCGAGTCCTCCTTGGGGCATGGGTGTGTGTGTGTGTGTTTGTCCTTAAGTTAGTTTACCTAGGTTTCAGTAGTTTGTAAGTTGTGGACTGATGAACACGCAGTTTGTTCCGATAGATTTAGAAACATTTGAACATTTGAGCTCTAATATAGAAGACAGAAAATTAACGAAAGTGAGATCCTACGAAATAAATTGTGTTGTGCTAAACTGACTAATTCACATCATGTCAATAAATTACAGCCTGGCAGATATTTAACATCCCGGGCAACGCCGGGTTTTCAGCTAGTATTGATATAAACGTTTACTATCAAAGGCACTGAACTCATTGCTTCACATCAGCGTTGTAGCAGCAGACAACACCAAAAGCCTGTAACAGTGTGTTGCAATCGGCAACGTTTAGTGTATACAATGGGACAAAAATGTCCCATCGGCGGTTTTCGGTTTTTTTTTTTTTTTTTTTTTTTCCTCGATTACTACGTAACACTTAGCGATGACTTTCGTTTACAAATGGACTAGGGTAAGAAACATTAAAAGTCATGAAGCGTCATCCACCTCATAAAACAATTAAACGAAGGGGAGGGGTTTAAATATTGCCACGGGACAAAAATGTCGGATCGGCGGTTCTAGTGTTAATGCGACCAGTGACAACGTCCGCTACAGCGGACGCCGTGCTCCACAGGGGTCGAAACGTTCTTGAGGAAATGCATACTGTAAACTATCAGCTGTTTATTATTTTTTGAAACTTCTACCGGTTTCGGTTATAAACCACATTCACGGAAGACTATTAAATAAAAATACAGTAACAGAATTGTACACAAGCTGAAGTAAAATACATGATATACCCCAGTAGTTTCATATAGTAAGTACTTACGAACTAGACGGAATGATTAAACAGGTGCATTAGATGCCTCCTTATGCACACTGGCATGCATGTCACACAATAAAAATAAATAAGACGTCATTAGGCGTCAAGTCTTGATTAAAAACATAAAAGCAATGCCAGGCTGTGTGATGGTGAACCAAGGTCTATTACAAGAGAACCTAACAACTATTGACGTCTTATTTATTTTTATTGTGTGACATGCATGTCAGTATGCGTACCCAAAGACTAGAAAGTTGCCCAAGTTACTCCAATATTCAAGAAAGGCAATAGGAGTGATTCCCAAAATTACAGGCCTATCTCATTGACGTCGATTTGCAGTAGGATTTTGGAACATATACTTTGTTCGAATATTATGAACTACCTCGAAGAGAACGACCTATTAACTAGTAGTCAACACGGATTCAGAAAGTATCACTCTTGCGAAACACAGCTTGCCCTTTATTCACTTGAAGTGTTAAGTGACATCGACAAGGGATCTCAAATCGCTTCCATATTTCTGGATTTCAGGAAGGCTTTTGACACTACCCCACAAGCGGCTTCTTATGAAATTGCGTGCTTATGGAATATCTCCCAAATTATGCGATTGGATTCACGATTTCCTATCAGAAAGAACACAGTTCATTGTAATTGACGGTAAGTCATCGAGTAAAACAGAAGTGATATCTGGCGTTCCACAGGGAAGCGTTGTAGGTCTCCTACTCTTCCTCGTGTTTATAAACGATTTAGGAGACAATCTGAATAGCTCCCTTAGACTGTTCGCGGATGATGCTGTCGTTTATCGATTAGTGAAGTCAATTGAGGATCAAAAGCAACTGCAAAGCGATTTAGACAAATTTTCTGCATGGTGGGGAAATTGGCAATTGACACTAAATAAAGAAAAGTGTGAAGTATTACAGATGACCACTAAAAGAAATCCGCTGAACTTTAATTACGCGATAAATCAGTCAAACCTTAAGGTCGTAGATTCTACCAAATACCTAGGAGTTACTATTACGAACAACTTTGACCCGAGAGAACAAACAGAAATTTTGTGGAGAAGGCGAACCAACCAAAGGTTACGTTTCATCGGCAGAACGCTTCGAAGATGCACCAGCTCCACCAAAGAGACTGCCTACATCACACTTGTGCGTCCTCTCCTGGAGTACTGTTGCCCCTTGTGGGACCCTCACCAGGTGGGACTGAGGGAAGACATTGAGGAGGTTCAGAGAAGGGCAGCTCGTTTTGTTTTATGACGTTACGGAGGGGAAAGCGTCACGGAAATTCTGCACGAATTGGGGTGGAAATCATTAAAAGAAAGACGTTATTTATTGCGGCGTGATCTGTTTGCGACGATTCAATCACCGACTTTTACTTCTGAACGTGAAAATATTTTGCTAGCACCCACCTAGTTATCCCAATAAAATAAGAGAAATCAGATCGAAAACGGAACGATTTAGGTGTTCTTTCTTCCCGCGCCCTATTAGAGAATGAAACGGGGTTAATGAACCCTCTGCCAGGCACTTTAATCTGATTTGCAGAGTATCTATGTAGATGTAGAAGGAGGCAATAATACACTTGTTTAATCAGTCTGTCTAGTTCGTAAATACTTACTATATGAAACTACTGGTTTATATTATGTATTTTACTTCAGCTTGTGTACAATTCTGTTTCTGTATTTTTATTTAATAGTCTTCCGTGAAGATGGTTTATAACCGAAACCGGTAGAAGTTTGAAAAATAATAAACAACTGATGGTTTACAGTATTCATTTCCTCAAATATCTTACGGCTGTCGAACCACATCTCAATAAAACAGTTGAAACGTTCGTCTACGTCCGCGACGCCTGCGCTGGAGAGGCAGTCCTGCTGAAGAGGTGTGTCCGTCGGCCTGAAACGCAATAGTGGCTGTGTAGTGTAGTGTAGTGTAGGGGAGTGTGGCGCGGAGGCCGCTAGCGGGGCCGCGACACTCCAGGCCCGCTTGTTGAGGCGGTAATTAAAAGCGGAGTGTAGCCGCGATCCGATCGATGGCGATGGTGGGGGACGGCGGAGGCACCGAGGGCCACAGCGGACCACCAGCCGAAACACTGTGCGGTAGGGATGGGAAAAACCGACCGGTTAAAACCGATACCGGTATTTTAGTTTCGAATAACCCGTTTTTTCGGTATTTATTTGGTGTCGGTTTTTTAGTTATTGCCAAGAACCGGGTAAAAAACCGGTACGACTACTTCCTCTAGCAGTGGTTCAAAATTTGTTTTTTGTCTATAATTTAAAAAAATTAAAACTAGTAAACCCTAATATTTAGTGCTATTCCTAAAATTTCATTCCATTCCATGATGGTGGTGGTGGCGGCTGGTGCAGCAACAGTGTTGAATATTAAAAAATGCTCAGTCTCTGTTGCAGTATTTTATTTTCCAATTACGCGTTTCGCGCTGTTAGCGCATGGTCAGACTGGAAAAAGACAAATATTTTGTTACCGTCCGTGTACCTGGCGCGCAGCGAATCTAATGTGGCTAAGGTGAGTAAATTTGAAAATCAGACTTACTTGGGCGGAGATGGAGCCACAGAACTATCTATTGCTGTTTAGGAGGTATCTTAACCATTTGTTTGATTGGGCGCCTGCAAAGGGGTAAACGTACGAAGTGCGTAATGGTTATTTGATCTAGAATAATTAGGGACTAAAGGGGTGTGGTATGGAAATTAATGGAACGCTTTATATGAATAAAGTCACCATAGCAGCAAAGGAGTCGCTGTCGCGGCAGGTCCACGTTTACAACTGGTAGTATTCTTAATAACTACGGAACATAAATGCGACCGTTAAACAGAGCGGTATGGGCAGAGTTACGCCTGCGAGAATGAGCGGCTACAGACGTTTGTGACGTGAGGTAATGAATCTTGTGAAATGATACATGTTGGTATGAAACAATAATAAATGAATGAAAACGAAATTATTAGAGGCCTGAGGGTGGGGCGGGAGAAAGATGTTGTGAATTGTCACAAGGGGGGTCATTTTGGAAAAAGATGGATAACATGATGTCGTAAAAAGTTTGATTTTTCGTGATGAGCTGTTCGTTGAGACTGTGTTCTGGGGACCGTTTTACAAACTTAGTGATTTCTAATTCTTCAAAATGTGAGAGTTTTTTACCTTTCGATGTGAAGAACTTGTAATTTGTCAAGGGGGGGCTGAATGTGTTTGCTTCTTTTGAGGTGCTCGGAAAAGGCCGAATTATTTTTGGCAGCGCCTTTCTTAGTTAAAAGATGTTCTTAGAACCTAGTTTTGAAGGCTCGTCCAGTTTGGCCAATGTAAGATAAGGGGCACTGCAAACATTGTATTT
Source organism: Locusta migratoria (assembly GCA_026315105.1). Lineage (NCBI taxonomy): Eukaryota > Metazoa > Arthropoda > Insecta > Orthoptera > Acrididae > Locusta > Locusta migratoria. Next base: position 665,674,155 of record CM048746.1, on the reverse strand, counting down.
TGTAGACGCCTGACTGGCTGAAAGAGTCTTTAACTAGCCGTTCACTGTGGTGAAAGCGATACTGGATCTTCTCATTGATCGTGAAGGCTACTTTTATGTGGGTGGTTTTAAGAAGTGCGGCGAGTCTGTAAGGAAGATTTCCTATGAATGGTAAGGAGACGTAGATGGATTCAGTAGTGATGGTGCTAGGGAGGAGGGAGGTGTTAGTTTTAGAGTTTTTTCTGCTGTACAATCGGTCGACCAGGCTCGCCTGGTATCCGTTGGTTCCAGCAATGTGCCGCAGGTTAGCTAGTTCTTGCTCAACTGTTTCACTGTTTAAAGTGAGGTCGATCATTGACGAGAAAAAGCTGACTTTATGACTGTACGGGTGACAGGATGTTGAGTGGATGACAGCGTCACTGGTTGTGGGCTTCCTGTAAATCGCAAATGTGATGTGATTGTTGGATAAGGTGAGAGTTAGGTCCAAGTAGTTGATGGAGCAGTCGGCTGACATGATCTGATGGGTGAAAATCATTTTTGGATGCAGACTGCAAAATTCGTTCGAAAGGGATGGTACTTCAGCTGTGGCTGCATTAATTATGATGAGAATGTCATCCACGTATCTGCAATAGAAGAGTATTTTCTTGCACATAGAGGAGGCTTGCGCGAAATAACGGTTTTCAAGGGTGTTCACAAATATATCGGCTAAAAATTCCGCGAGGCAGTTTCCCATTGCAAGGCCATCTGTTTGTTTATAAAGGTTGTTATTGAAGGAGAAATAATTGTACGACGTAATGAGGCGGAGGAGAGAGATGAGCTCGTCAATTTCGTCTGGATTTAGTTTACCATATCTGGATAGGTTGTCAAAGATGATGTCTATTGTCTCTTGGACGGGAACATTGGTGTATAAATTCTTTATGTCGAGAGAAACCAAACAGGCAGAGGACGGAAAAGATTTGCCTTGTAATTGTTGAATTAAAGTTTGTCAGTTGGGAATAGAGTAGGTTGTTTCGAAGGTGAAAAATTCCTTGAGCATTTTTAACGTGACTTTGGAAATAAGTTCAATAGGGCTGCCTCTATAGTTCACAATTGGTCGAATCGGGAAGAGTTTTTTGTGGGTCTTAATTTGGGAACGGAGGGTTGGGATTCTTGGATTCATGACTTTGTATTTGTAATGATTATCAGGGCAAATTATATTGGTGCAGTTAATAATGCAGGCTTGTAACTCTTTGACATAAGTCTGTGTTGGATCATGGTCTAACTGTTGGATGCCATTTTCATTAAAAACAAACTAAGAGTTTTGCTAATATAATCAGATCTGTAAACAATAACAGCTGCATTACCCTTGTCTGCAGGCACAATAATTGCATCATTTTCTTTGAGCTTTTTGTTTATGGACATAACAGTTTTTGATCTATGCTGACGGAATTGGAGGTTAACTGTCTATCGATTAATTCACTTGCCTTACATGAGATTTTTAATTTTTCTGCTTTGTCATCAACTGCGCGATCTAAAGCAATTTTGAAGTCAGCAATGAGATCCGTGGTACGTTGCTCATTTAAAATAGGTCGAATGTTGTGCTTTAGACCTTTGTTGAGAAGCACATTCTGTTGATTGCTAAACTGAATAGATGTAAGATTGACAACTTTATCAGCGAATGGGAAAATTCCTTGGTGTTTACTGCTTTGATCGAGACCATGATACGTTGCGTGGTACTTTTTCCGTAAGCGTGATATCTTTTTGAAATGCTTTTCCTTTATGGGAGTGCAGCTATCTCCTACAAGGTTGCTGATAATTTTCATGAGTTGGTCTAATTGGGTGTGGTCAAGCAGGCGAACAAGAGAATAGTATGTATCATATGCCACATGGTTAAGCTTATCTTTAAGGGAGTGGAGGCGCCTTATTTCAGAATTGAGTAAGACTCTGGCGCATTTGAAGAGTGCTTTAGAGGGGAAAACATTTTCTTGTATCTTAAGGGAGATATGTAAAAACATGGGAATGAGATTTTCTGAAATATACTGTTTGTTGAAATCAATGCTCATGGAAGTCTTCATTATCTTGAGTTTCAGTTTTCGAAAGGATGCGGCCACTTGTTTTGCCCGACAAGTCAAGCTTCTATACATTTCATTCCATTCCATGATGGTGGTGGTGGCGGCTGGTGCAGCAACAGTGTTGAATATTAAAAAATTATATTGAAGTTCATTTACTGACTGTAACTTATACATATATTTTGTATCTAACGAAATATTCGTACGCGCTGGCTCACAAGTCCAACTTAAGGAGTGATTGGCTCAATATTCACAACTTTGTGAGTTCCTAACGGGGTAAACTTTTACCTACCATACCGGCAGCCTCGTGTGACTATGTCGGCAACATCGACAACACGGGAGAAAATCTTTATCAACATGTTCCGTACAGACCAAGAAGTAAATATATACTCTATGGTTGACAGGTTCTTGTATGTACCCTTGTCTACATAATGAAAAATATTGCCCTCCTACAACGAAGATTTCATGACAAAACATACATTGCTTCACGGTTTCATGGTTTTGAATCCACAGATGGTACGGTTTAATTTGTTTCGAAACCGTCAGATGTTTCAGTTTTCCCATCTCTAGTTGTAGTAGACCTTGTGGCAGCCTGTTTCAGATATAAATTGGCGGAACATTGTAATATTTTTACCAATTACGTCACTAAATAAATGTGCACCATTCTGAAGCATTCATTTAATTTTTATTTTTTTATTTTAAGGGTCCCAAAACACTGAGTGGCCAGGGGCCCCCGTATGGCTTAAGATGGCCCTGCGGTTAAGTGCGTCTGGGCGTCTGGTCCTTACCGGGACGAAGCTGTCCCCGAATTGTTTTGACCTCGCCGCGGTAAGTGTACGTTTAAGCTGTTCCAGGCGCGAAAATAAGAGAGAGAGAAAACAGTGTGAAAATAAAGAGCGCGCGACCCTATACCGTGAGCGCACTCTGCAGGGACAATGGTCTGCACTTTTGTAACGCCGGCGCGGCGGTCCGTTTGATGTCCCCGCTGCTAGAAAAGAAAGCCGTTAGCGCAGAAGCGAGTGAGTTGCGCTGTCGTCAGACGGACAGTCTAACTCACTCAGTCGTAACACTCAGTGCTGTGAATGTTGGTACCAACTGACAGCTGCAAACACACTAGCGCTCCTACCGGTGGGCAAGTAGGGATGCAACATCGTCGATAAAAACATCGATGTTCATACATCGATGTTCCTGGGGAAAAACATCGATGTTAAAAAACATCGCTCTGAAAAACGATACATCGATGTTTTTCCGATGTTTCCATACGTTTAAGAAATATTAGGAAAAAACACACTGAAATGAAGCTGTGTTCCCAGAAAGTATCTGCCTTATTTATGTTCTTTCACTAGGCTACGAATACACAGCGAAATGGGAGATTAGAATGAAAAAGAAGTTGGGAATAAGGTTTCGCTACCTATTGCGCTGATTTTACTTGGGATTTACATCGATTTGTTCATTACATGCGAAATAACTTATGTTTTGTTGACGTATTGCATTTTTCTTAGCTGTCGACGTGGAGAAAAGTTCAAATGTTTGTATAGCTTATGGGACTTAACTACGGGCTTATCAGTCCTTAAACTTACAAACTACTTATGAACTAACTAAGACTAAAGACGGCACAAATATCCATGCCCGAGGGGGAATTCGAACCACCGACCGTAGTGGCCGTGCAGACCGCGACTGGAGCGCCTCAGTCTCCTCGGTCACCGCAGCCGGCGAAAATTAAACATTATTCATCTTTCAGTTATTACTTAATAATGTATTTTTGAAATGAATATTCATCAATGACGTTTATCAAATCATGTACCTTGCTGAAATGAAAATCTATGTTATACTTGGCTTGTTGGCTTTTGTCTCAGATATTTCGTCAACTTTTGTTTGACGTTTTAACTGGCGTTTTGACAGTACGATATCAGTCTGACTGGGTAACAATGTCAAAGATTCAATTCCACTGATGTTGGAGGGTGAAATTTTAGCAATGTCGGCAGCCCATGCCGGATAAACATCAGATTAATCATCAAAGATCGACATAAAAAACGAGATAGACTGCAAGAGGCAATATGACAAATAATAACCATGAAAGCTTTTAATTTTGTTTAAGGATTTGGAAATTGTCTTCGCAATATCTGCATCCTCCAGTGTCGTGAAGGTGCAATAACTTCTACAGTCACTAATCTAATAATTACCGGTACAAGAAAAATTCTAATGCACAGTGTTTTATTCAATATTTCAAGTTACTGACGCTTTTTTGTAGTAGAAGAAGAAGCTTCATATAAAATTCTCTTACGAACACAATACTCAGACAAAAATCATTTAGAGTGGCAACATTTTTCTTCACTAAAGATTCCATCAATGGATAATGTCTACTGCCATGTCTCAAATACAGAAATACTTACCCGTGTCAATGTACTGGGTTCACCGACTCTATCCATCTGAAAAGATAATTAGTGTTTTTTTTAAGACAGTAATTTATTATCAACTTTTTTATTTTGTAACCTAACCACACATTCGGAAATTGTCACTTATTCGGAAGTAAACATCCAAATATTTGTTTCGTCGTTAGTTTCCTAATAAGATGGAAATGTAAATAACGTGCAGTATTGTAGAACATCCTTCTGATATATAGCAACAATGCTTAGAACGTTTTAAAAAGTAGGTGCCGCGACCGCAGTGATTTTCCACGTTCCCCATAACAATCCACGGCGCTAACCAGAAAGCTGAATACGATATGACATCTCATTCAATTTTTCCGGGTATACAAAAACCATTACAAATACAAGTATGAGAAATTGTCTACCAATTACAAACCGGCTGGTGGTTACCCTTCAGATTTAGCTACTGGTAACTAGCCAGAAGTTCAAGTACTTCTTTCAAGCGCACTAATCATCAATGAGTCTCATGATACTGACAGGTTTCATTAAGGGAATTTTGAAACAGGAATAAGATTTATTTTATAATGGAACTTGACATCAAATGCAAACCACATGATTGAAGAGCCACTCTTCCTACGCAATTTTTTTGCTTCGCATTTGACATAGGTTTGATGATTTTGAAATTTTTTGTTATTCTAAAGTCATCGGTGTGATATTACAGTTGCGATGTTTGTGTGCATTACTTTCAATATCCCATAGAACACTAGATTCGGATTTCTAAAGTTGTTAGTCCTTGCGTTTGACCACTTACTGCTGCACACAACAAACTCACGATAGCGATCTACTACTCCTGTGGCTAATTGGCTATATGTACGCGTACAAACTGTCCAACAAAAGTGAAACATACTATTGTTTTCACTTGAACGAGTGACTGCAGCACTGAGAGAATAGCAAACAAAGGTGAGTAAATGATATTGTTGTTAGTTTCATATTTCACTTACCTACTACAGTATTTCAAAAGTATGAAAACAGCGACGAGTGACGACAGCAGGAGCTGTCGCTGGCTGGCTGGCTGAGCTACACTAATGAAGTAATAATGGAGTTGACAATCAATTGTTGAACGATGTCGATAGTTTTGGACTTCTGTCGTCGATGCATCGGCGATATATCGCTGTTCAAAACTTCGATGTTAACATCGATGTTTATGTACGAAACATCGATGTTTCGTTTGCATCCCTATGGGCAAGTCGCCGAAGGAGTGATGTTTGTTTATAACTGACGGGCTTGCTGCAAAAGCCAGAGAAGTCCATTTCTGGTCAAAAATCGGAAATTGCATCTTTTGGTGCAAGAACCCGACTTCCGCGGACTTACCTGAATGAGATATGCATGGCTGCCAACAGACACCATATATAAGCTTTTCAAAATTTCACAGTATTAAATATTCCAGTACAGTTATGCTCACAAATCATTATATAAATACGCTAACACGAAAATTGTGGTACAGATTACTAATTTATTCGTACAAGAAGGCCAATGAAAGTTACATAATTTGAAAGATTGTTTGTCGTACATTTCACGAATATAAAAATGTGTGCATTTAGCCATTAAAAGTGGTAAAAGGAAGTAGAAATTTTCCTATCTACAGCTTGGATAAAGTTCTACATTCTCCAACAGTCAGCTCACTGATTGGCTAAATGACTCGACCAAAGACGCTGTAATGCAGCGCATCTGCACTATTAAAATAACGTATTAAAATAAGTGAATATCGAAACATGGAGTGCTCCCAACTCACTTTCTTGTGCCATTCAAATGCTTTATTTTTGCTGTGATTAAGACTGGTAAAGGAAATGGATGTTTTCATATGAATGCCGATATAAATGATGACGCGCTGGGAGAGGCATGTAGCGGTGTACGGGTATAACTACGAAGTCGACATGTTGTCAGCTCTGGAATTCTAAATATCGCATTATCGAAATAACATTATTTCTTGGTGTTATATATACGAACACCAAAATTGTAGTTCCCTGGCGGCCGCGGTGGCCGAGGGGACTGAGGCGCTTCAGTCACGCTCTTCACGGCCACTACAGTCGGGGGTTCGAATCCCCCCTCGGGCATGGATATTTGTGCCGTCCTAGTTCGTAAGTAGTTCATAAGTAGTTTGTAAGTTTAGGGACTGATGACCCCGTAGTTAAGTCCCATAAGCTTTACAAACATTTGAACTTTTTTTTTAGTTCCATTTCAAATATTAGGCTAATGAAAGTTATATAATTCGAAAATGGCATGAGAATTATATACTTCCGTTTTTATTTTTTGTTATTGTGTCAGGCAGTTTCCTCAACACGTAAAAGATACCGTTTCATACCTCCCAGTGCAGGTTAAATTTTAACAAATATCCCAGCGGCCTCCTATGATAATGTTGGTAACAGACGCTGAATAGTGAGAATCCTGTGTGTGGTGTCGCACAAGTCCAAAGTGCGCGCCACCTACTTTCGCCGCGCGCCGCCATGCACGCACGTCGCGGCGTTCTTACGACGACAGCCACGAGCGCCCTCTGCTGCAACTCCGCTCGTGGCCACCACGGAAAGACATCGTTCACTTGGGACTGAGTTAGGAACCAGTAAAGACTTCGGAATCCGATAGGCACCAGTGAAGACTTGGCTATCAGTTAGGCACTAAGCAGGACTCTAGCTCAACTATGTATCAACATTCTGCAGTACTATGTAAAAGTTAAGTATTGTATAAATTCTGTGCAATATATATCTCGTTCTAATTTACTCTAGTGTTTCTAGTTTCTGGCTGCTCCTCTCCGTACCTGCACCAGCGTGCTATCTTTATTCCTGTGTCGGTCTCATTCCACTCGGCCACCGACACCTACGACGGAAACGAGACACAAAAGCGGCGACGAGGCTGGGACACAAAACTGTGAGTCTTCATTTTAGCCAATCGCTTGACAACGTTGATGTTTTTTCATGGAATCTTCGCTTTACGATGGCATGTACGATACACTAATGGAGACATTCCATAGACCAAAGATAACATAGACTGCGCGTGACCCTATCTCTGCCGTGTTGTTGTTTGAAACCAACATCTAACATTGCCCCTATTCACGTGACAGAGTTTTCGTCAATATGAGCAACAGTTTTTCTTATTTTCAACTTAAATCAAGTATTGATTTTAACAATAAAACGACTTTTTTACGTTTATTACACATGTAGTACTAAAGGTAATGCAGTTTTTGGACAATTATACTAATATTAATGCGTTTTATATGTGACGAGTTGACACTTATTCAGTTTTTTTTTTAACTGCTGAATGTAATTATCGAGGGGAGGACAATTCCATTTAGTCTTGTCTACATTTATATTTCATCAAGTGAGTCATTTCTAGTGCAGACCTGCTTTTAATAGCGTTGTACACAGCTATACTTGAGTACACAACATTCAGTGTAGTTATAAAATTAATCTTAGTTGAGTTTGCACATCAATTATTCTAATTGTTATAGTGAGTACTTTGCAAGGTTTACGTATTAACATCGCTATATATGCAGAAGTCGTAAAATACAAACTTTTGTATTGTGTCAAAAATCTGAAACTATGGATGTAGACCGTTTTTAGTTCCTATAAAGGCATAACATAACTTTAACACGTATTGTTGAGAAAACGTAAGAAAACTGATGCTGTTTGTAAAACTGATTTTTCGTCTTTTACCCCCATAGCTGCTGTTAAGTAACTCACAGAGTAACAAAAACAGCTATTCACTTAATAAGAGCAAGTCGTTTATACATTTTACCTAGGCACATGTAAAAACAATAACCATGGCATTATAGGAATTACGGAGAAATAACGTTAACTGTTCGGCTAAAAGCGTTTTAGGACATGATTAGACCTTTTGTTGATAAACGCCTCATTTCAGTTATAAATGAGAAAAAGTACATCCGCCAGCTTCACTTCACATTTCTTGTAACGACGAAAACGGTTTGTTGCCCCGAGTCACGTGACTCAGATGTTGGTTTCAGTGTAAAGACGTTACGCGCAGCCTATATTATATATGGTCTATGAAATCATTCTATGTGGTTCGAACAAATGGGCAACGATTTTCTATCGTGTTGTTGATGTTGCCAACATAACCACGTGAGGCCGCCAACATGATACGTAAAATTATACCTCCAGTGACCATTGTAAACACAATTGATCGATTTTCGACCACAGGCAATACTAGTACATATTTAAATCCAGCCAGAATCAACACATGACTGTTCTGTCAGCGTTTGCATCACTAAAGAAGCAAATAAAAGGTGACATTACCTTCCCAGAGGAATCACTGCATGGTGGTCCTTTACTTCTTAAAAGGCACAAATATGATGATGTCAAGAAATTGGTAAGAAAGTACATTCCTACGGCAGATATGGGTTTCTGTGAAAAACTGTTACCCTCTGCAGGAAACGATGATGGTGAACACAGTATAAATGAAACAGAGTAAGAATATTTTAAAATGACCGTGAAGTACTTTAACTGTAAATCAAGTACGTCAACAAAATGTTCTGAGACTGTATATTTTATATTGAGTTAATGGTAATATTCTTAAAAAAATTACTTCAGGACAGAATAGTTCACGTTATAAGGCATGCAAAACCATGTATAATTTTTCTTACAAAAGATTTTGTAAAACGTCTGGTAATTAATAAAAAAGTAAGTTATGATTCATTATTTGTTGTTATTTTGTTTTCATGTTATTTATTTCCGATTTTGCACGTATTATTTCAGGTTTTAATGTCTTTGGTGCAAATACCAGATAAGTCCAAATATTTATAACTGCGATTTTGTTTTATTTATGTGTATATTTTTAATTTCAAAATTTTATATATTGTACATAAAGTACAGGGCTATAAGTCAGTAACATTGTCTTATGTAATTTCTAGAAAATACACACCTTCTGTAGATGTCAAACTTTGTTTCTCAATTTTCTCAGAATATGTATTCTGCGACTTGCCTGGTTTTTACAGAAAACCCTTCATTATTTTTGTACTTAACGAAATTGTTTAGTACGATTTTAGCGTTACGAGTATTACCAAAATATCAAAAGACGTACATAATACGGAAATTATTGTAAAAACAGGCTAATTTAACTGATTCACTGGTATAAAGAACAACTTCGTCATGAACAAATACGTACGAATATTTGTAGCTTATTCCATTAAAATTAAGTATAATACAAACATAAGAGTAACATAATTTTTATTATGCTCTGTTTTTACCATGACACCCTGTTTTCGACGCGTATCAATTCAGTGTTGAGTAATGGTTCTCGCATTTTTACACCTCACTCGTCTTTCATAAAATCACATATTCTTTTGAGTGTAATGATTTTAGCTTAAAAAGCCAATGTTTGAAGATTCTTGCCATTTGTGGTTCAGTTGTAGCAACGATTGTGGAATTAGGTTCTACTTTGTTCGAAAAGAGTTTGATTGCTTTTGCTGTTTGATTGCCACGTCTGTGACGTTTTGCCTTCAGCTACAACTGCGGTGGCTGATTTGGTACGTTAAATACTGTAGTCATTGCATTGTTATTATTTCCTACGTTCCAGCTTCACCGATATTACTAGAATTATAGTGAAGAAACGTTAACGTTGCTGAGCAGAAAAGCGACATCTTTAAGCCAAAGGGCAGGTCTATGGTGTTTCGCAGGCATTTTTCTATTTTTAATACAAACTCAAATTATTCAGAAAAAGCCTGTAGGTTACAAGATAATATTAAATAAACTGTCCTGTAATGTACCGTACCTTGTCGGGGAGTTTATAAAACCTAAGATAGATAAAAGTTGGAGCCAATTTGAAGTCACTACCTATTTTTATATCTCTACATACGTTCCTTAATCTAAAAAAGTATTTTAAAATCTATATAAACAATACTATTCGCACTCACCTAATATCGTAGACAGCAATGTGGTAATTTCCAAGAAAGCTTACACTCGAAGTTGTACGGCCGGAATCGATATACTTCGATTGTCGATTACGTCATTACAGGCACGCGAGTTACGAATATTAAGAGTGGAGAACGTATTTCATTAGAGTGTTCTAATTAATTTGCATATACAGCTGATAGAGCACTTCAAGACGAACACTTCGCTGATTAATAAAGTAAGTGAAGTAACTTCTTTGTTGTCGGCAGATTTCTAGTAATAAAATATATTTGTACGTCATCATACATTAATGAATATCTGTATTTACTCATCTCGTCAGTGAAGTAATTTTTTTATTATCTATATTTTTTTTCTAGTATTAAAATATATTTGTACGTTGTGATAGATTAGTAAAACATTCGATATATATCGATTCTGGCCATACAACTTCGAGTGTAAGCTTTCTTGGAAATTACCAGAAATGTAGCTTGCCAGTCGCCTGGAGCGCTTTCGTCGTGACTGTGGCTCAAAGGTTTTATTTTTTATTTATTTATTTATTTGTGTGTGTGTGTGTGTGTGTGTGTGTGTGTGTGTGTGTATAGGCCCATGGGCTTCGCTGATTTCCAGTATATGGTTATGTTGGTGGTGGTTTGTGCTGTTTGGGCACTCATTATTTATCACTTCGGGGGTACATGATCGTTATTTTTTTCGGACTTCGTCCGCCAATTGCCCCTGTGGGTGCCCTTTCTTTTGCATGGTGGTTGTTTTATCAATGTGATTTGTAGTTTTGCCGATGGTTCGTCGTGCCTTTTTTGCGATTTGAATGTTTGTTTATTTATTACTGTCATATTCCTGCTTGTTGCAGCTGGGATTGTTTGTACTCGTTTGTTTTCGATCGTCTAGCTTATTATAGGGTTTGGTTCCTGGTATGACGACCTGGGGTTTTTCTGACATAGTCAGTCGCTTCTTTTGCCTAGTGCAGTGCTTTCCAAACTTTCCCTCATGGCGACACCCTTTTATAGCTTACAGTTTTGCGCGACACCCTTTCACTAATATTAATACATATGGTACAATTTAGATGGTTCTAGCGGATGGGGGGGGGGGGGGCGGAAATAAAGTTAGTAAACGAAACTGAAATCCTCGAATGCATTGACATGTTTAATGTTGATCCTGACTGCAGCAATTACATAGACTCATCGCAAGAAAAGGAAACATTAGGAACTACGGAGATGTACAACAGAGTAACACCGCAGACAACAAAGCCTAACCCACACAGTAATACTTGCGTCTTTTACATGTGACCTAACTTCCGACACAAGAAAACTGAATTTCGGAAACCGGTTTTTCGCTGTCGTGTGTACATGTCAAGCCAGATACGGTTTTGCTGGATCGATTGAAAACGGCGTCTGGAAATTGTTGATCGGATTTCTGATTTAGACAGCACCGTGGCTGTTCCCTTTCAGTTCAATATTATCACATTATTTTCAGAAATAAAGAGTATGTATTTATGACAAGTGATGCATTATTATTTAAGATCTATTGTTAGGTTCTTGCTTCACCACGACCTCGGAAGTTCCGACATATTCGGAAAAAATGGATAAATATTTGTGACAAGTAAGAATATGACTGTCATTTCTGGTCCCAGAATCTGTTACATAGAGGAAATTGAAAGAAAAAAAAAATTAACGAATAGCAGGGTTCGAACGAACGATCACTGCATTTAAAATACTACTCTCCGTTAATCAACCGGCCATACTCCGTACTAAACATCGCCACTTAATAGCTCTAGTCAGTGGACAATTGTGACTGCTTTTACAATCTGTGACGGCTTTTACAGCCACCGTGTCATTGATTGACATTTAATTGTAACAAACGCTACCGAGGGTGGCGTGGCTTTGATAAATCCATTAAAAAACGCTCAGTTGCAGCTTTTTGAGAAGGAAAGCAGACTACAGTAAAGGTTCGTTCAAGCAACTGCCAGTTCCAGCAAACTGCGCATGGGAAGATCTGTTATCGAGTATCAGCAGCAGCTCTGCACATGCGCAGTACTGATGTTTGTTTATAATTATTTTTGTAGTAATTAACGAAATAGTTCGTTTTGTTTTTGTGTTACAAGCATTAGCAAAATATCAAGAAACATACATAATACGAAAATTAATGTAAAAGCAGTTGAATTGAACGGATCCAGTAGTAAAAAGGACAACTTCTTCTTGAACAAATACTTACGAAAATGTATGTATTTCAAGCTTATTCCACTGACAGTAATAACACTATAAACATAAGAGAATAATAAATTTCTATTATGGTGTTTTCTTAATGTGACAGGCGTTTTTGATGTGTATGAATTCGGCGTGGAGTCTAATGATTCGCACATTTTTACACCTAATACGTAACTGTTAAACGCGCATATTCTGTTGACTGTTATTACTCTAGCTTAAAAAGCCAATGTTTGGATGATTCTTGCCATTTGAGGTTCAGCTGATGCAACAATTGCATAATTAGCTTCTTCTCTGTTGGGAAACAGATTCATTGCTTCTGTCGTTTTATTGCCACGTTTGTGACGTTTGTACTTCAGCTACAACTGTTGACGCTGATTTGGTACGTTACATACCGTAGTTATTCCATTCTATATACGTTCAACTCCCACTGATTCGATTGGAAGAAGAAACGTGAACGTTCCTGAGTAGAAAAGCGACGTCGTTCTGCCAAAGGGAAGGCCATTTGGTGTTTGCTAGCCATTTTTTATTTTTAACAGAAAATGAAATTATTTAGCAGAAGCCTTTAGGTTACAAGATAACTATAAATAAACTGTGCTGTAATGTACCGTTTCGTACCCTGTCAGGGATCTTAGGAAACTTAAATAAGACAAATGTGGAGCTATTTTTAAGTTATTTGGCCCTACTTATTCTTACGGCTTTACATACGTTTCCTAATGTAAAAAGTATGTTAAATTCAATATAAACGATACTACTCGCACTCATCCAATATTGTATTCAGAAACGTAGCTTTCCGGTCGCTTGGAGCGCTACTGTCGCAGTGTATAACAAAGATCTCCGGAAGTGTCGTGACTGTATATATTAGACTGTGATACCACTACGCGACACCTCAGGTTGTCGCGACACCCAGTTTGGAAAGCTCTGGCCTTGTGGTTTGAACTAGGGTTTTTACTGTAGTTTCGTAGGCTTTCCCGGCGTAATAGTTCTTCATAGTTTCTTCGGGTTTGCTGCCGGATTTTGAAGTCGAACTGACCCAATATTTCGGCGAGTCCAGCAGCAGCAGTTCCCCTGAGGATGGCGGACAGGTGTTCCGCCGAAATATTGGGTCAGTTCGACTTCAAAATCCGGCAGCAAACCCGAAGAAACTATGTAGGGTTTTTACTGATTGCATCGGTGGTTATTTAATTTTTTGGCGGTTCCACGAGGCTTCTGGGGACCTTTGTTCATGCCATAATTTTGGCTTGGTGACTCCTACATCTCTGAGCGCAACGCCCTCGCTTTTAAGCTGCCGTCGGCCACAGAGCGGCCCTGTCTCCCCTCCCCCCCCTTCCCCGCTCGTCATCCCCACCCCACAGCTTTCCCCCTCCCCTCCCGCCCCTCTTCAACGACCACCCCCGCCGCCGCCCACGCTGCCGTCGCCGACGCGATTGACGCTGATAATGCAGCGGGAATCGATGCCCTGTCGCTTAAATTAATTCCGGTGTCTGCGGTTGCGCGCAGGTATATTACTATCCGCAAACAATCCCTCCTGTTGTCCGCGTCGGACGCACCGACACCCCCTATATAGGAGCCGATAGTTCGACCCGTGTTCACCGCCCTGCGGTATATTAGCTGAGCCTTTCGTGGTGCGCTAAGGAAGCGATTTCATCGTGGTTAACGCGCTCAAAGCGTCAAAAATTTCAGAGAAATACTCCGGCCACCCAAACATAGATAAAAACGTCAAGTACTATATCCCTCTCAGCCCTGACCCGCACAAATGTAAAATTAATTTCTCGTCTTTATTTTTTATTTTTATTTTTTATTTTTCATTTTTTCCCCTCTTCTCTAGCTCGCGTCAATCGTGCGGGTCAAGCCCTTTGTTTCGAATGCATTTCCAATTGTTGGCGGCAGAATGTTGTACAAAGAAAATTCAGTAGGTCGCCAAGTGTCATTGCAACTCGGTTAGAACCAATGAAACTCCCTGGCAGCCACTAGGCAGTGGCTAAGGCATGTCTCCACCATATCCTTTCTTCCAGGAGTGCTAGTCTTGCATGGTTCGCAGGAGAGCTTCTGTGAAATTTGGAACGTAGGAGGCGAGGTATTGGCGGAAGTAAAGTTGTGAGGCGGCATCGTGAGTCGTGTCGGGATAGCACAGTCAGTAGTGCGCTTGCCCGCGAAAGGCAAAGGTCCTAAATTAATGTGGTTTATATTAAGAGGTAAGTGATACGAAGTTTCCAAAAAATTTATTTCATACAATCCTTGTCCTCTCAAGCCGTACGCAAGTGATGCTCTTACAACCATCTGGCGAATTATTTTTATTAATAGAAGAAAAAAAAATCGCTTTCGGTTTTTCTTAAATTTTCCTATTTTACGGGTAACTTGTCCAAATTTTTATTTGATGCGAACCTTCTTCTTGCTTTTAACATGATATGTAACAAATTTTATTGAAATTGGACCAACAGTATTGATAGCACACTGGAAAAAGCTGTTTCAGTTTTTCCCGATTTTCCACATTTCCGGATCACTTTTCCATATTTTATCACCGTTTAAACCTTCCCTGGCCTTACACAAATACTTCAAGACTAAAATTAGCCAAATCGGTTCAGCCGTTCTCGAGTTTTAACGAGACTAACAATCAGCAATATATATATATATATATATATATATATATATATATATATATATATATATATATGCCCTACGTAGCACGGATCCTACACACATCAACAATAATCAAGCGCTAGCCGAACTAGAGTTTTGAAACCTACTTCCTTTGTTGACGGACTACACTTCCTGAGAGCTTCAAGATGCGAGCGTTCCCGTCGTTTATCTTATTTGTATGGATATATATATATATAAGAAGAAAAAAATCACGTCACAATAATATCGAAGTGTACAGCATAACAGAATGTGGCGTAACACCTGAAGATGACTTTTAAGTCGAAATAAGGTTATAGTGTAACTAACACGAATTAAGAATATACAGTTTTGAAATTATATAATTCTTATTATTAATTAACTTCAACTTTTGCTACAGACCACACACACATTCATGCCTGAGGGAGGACTCCAATCTCCGACCGCGCGCTCCACCGCGGATGTAAACCGTCTTGAATTTCTTAGTGATTTCCAACCCTTACATTCACTTGAGTTCTATCAGCCTTAATATTTTGTTTCTTGTCACTTGAACTTTTCCTTTACGAAATTCCTCCCTGAATTTCCCGACTGCTTGCCTTACGAAGAGACTGAATAGCTCTGTGCTTATCTTTATGTCCTACACATTTAATTACCGACCAATATAACTTCTGATCATGCTTTCAGGACCTGATGTCATAGTTGCTGGTAGAACTTCCGGGTTATAAGGCCGTGTTCCATAAAACTTTCCAGTTTCACCTAACGTTTCGTCCAGAGCTGCGCCGGACATCTTCAGAGGTCTTCTTACTAGCGTTGAGTCTTGCCGGCAAGACCTCTGAAGATGTCCGGCGCAGCTCTGGACGAAACGTTAGGAGAAACTGAAAAGTTTTATGGACCACGGCCTTATAACCCGGATGTTCTACCAGCAATTATAACTTCTGTCTGGCTCAGAAAGACTTATAGCTAGCGAGTATAGTTTAATCATGAAATTTGCGCCGACGTAGCCCGTAACTGGAAGCAGAGCTCAAACTGTTAGGACAGTATAATTAAGAGGCCTACCGAAGTAAGGGCGATACGAAATTTGATAACAGCCTCCGACGAAAGTAACTGTTTTGGCAGGTTTAGGTACACGGCGCATAATTTGTTACTCCTTAGGTGGTAACTTGATTCATCCCGATCTACAGGGTGTTTCGCTAAGTGTGTTTGCCTATGTAACTTATAAAATAATAGGTGACAGGAAATTTTAATGCGGTAGGTCAACACAAGAAATGTTGCACTTTCTGCGGAGCTATGAACATAGTTTTTTGTATCATTTTCGAAAGAGATACACCACAAAGATATAATTTTTTAAATGGAACAATAGTTTTTTTCTATCGTGCATTGGATTCGTTGAAACCAGCTGCGTCCAAATCAATTTAAACTACATTCCTATCACTGTTAGTTTGGGAGCTACAACCCTTCAAAGTTTCAGGGACAGATACCACAAGCGCTGCGTATAATGCAATGCGCCTTCTAAATGTGGTGCGACCGAGTTGTAACGTCGCCGGTGTCACGGAGCGAGAAGCTTCCTCGATGCGCTGTTAGACTGCCGACTGTCGCCGCACACGGCCGTATACCCGACAGTTTTTATTTTTTTTATTTTTTTATTTTTATTTAGGTCTCCTGTCCTCCCCTACAACCCACCTGTCACTCACCAATAAAGTAAATAAACTGAACATTCCTGATAAAAAAACTCAATACATAATCACATTCAAGGTGGAATGTAAAGAAAAGCAACCTACAAGGAAATTGTAGAAAATGAAAAGAAGCTTCGCGATTTCTGACGGACGACTTTCACTTCCGTCGTGCCCAAGGAAATGATGATTGGAGCCACACAAACAACCGGGGCTCAATATACCACAGTTACTGACATCGGATGACGATGGCATACACGAACAACAGCGCATCGAGGAAGCTTCTCGCTCCGGCGACGTTACAACTCGGCCGCACCACATTTAGAAGGCGCATTGCGTTATGGGATTGTTTTTTCTACTCATGCGCATCACTTTTTTCTACGTTGAGAGCTAGCTGCCATCCTTCACACCAACTATAAATTTTGTCTAAGTCATCCTGTATGCTATTACAGTCAGTTACAACGATACCCTCCCATACACGACAGCATCATCAGCAAACAGCCGCAAATTACAACTTACTCTGTCCATCAGATAGAAAATAATAGCGGTCCTATCACACTCCCCTGGGGCACGCCTGACGATACACTCGTCTCTGATGAACACTCGCCGTCGAGAACAACGTACTGCGTTCTATTACTCAGGAAGTCTTCCAGCCAGTCACAAATCTGTGAACCTATTCCATAATCTCGTAACTTCGTTAGCAATCTGCAGTGTGGCACCGCGTCGAACGCCTTTTTGAAGTCGAGAAAAACGCAATCCTCCTGTTGCCCTTCATCCATAGCTCGCAATATGTCAGGTGAGAAAAGGGCAAGCTGAGTTTCACATGAACGATGTTTCCTAAACCCGTGCTGATTCATGGAATGAAGCTTTTCCGTTTCAAGGAAATTTACTATATTCAAACTGAGAATATGCTCCAAAATTCTACATGAAACTGAAGTGAACGATATTGGCCTGTAATTGTGTGGGTCAGTTCTCTTTCCTTTCTTATAAACGGGAGTCACGTGCGCTTTTTTCCAATCACTAGGAACTTTGCGCTGAATTAAAGATTCGCGATAAATGCAAGCTAAGTGGGGGCCAACGCCGCAGAATAGTCTTTGTAAAACCGAACTGGTATTCCATCCGGACCAGCAGACTTTTTCGAATTTAGCTCTCTCAGCTGCTTCTCTACAACGGAAATACCTATTGCTATGTCCCCCTTTTCGGAATTAGTACGTTGATCAAATGATGGTACATTTTTGCGGTCCTCCTGCGTGAAAGATTTCTTAAAGGTTAAATTTAGAACTTCAGCTTACCGTTTGCTTTCTTCTATTACTGCCCCGGAATCATCAACGAGTGACTGGACATTGGGCTTTGACCCGCTTATCGATTTTACATAGGACCAGAATTTTTTCGGGTTCTCGGAAAGATCTTTTGCTAAGGTATGGCTGTGATAATTATTGTATGCTTCGCGAATCGATCTTTTTATAGACGCACGAATCTCTACTAGCTTTTGCCTGTCATTATTTGTGTGTTCTTTTTTGAATCGAGAGTGCGACAGTCTTTGCTTTCTCAGCAGCTTCCTAACATTATTATTATACCACGGTGGATCTTTTCCATCCTTAATCGTCTTTACTGGCACATATTTCTCTAACCCTTTATTAACAATGCACTTAAATTTAGCCCACAATTCCTCTAGATACATAGTCCCGGAATTAAACGATGCCCATTCATTTTCTAAGTGCGATCGTAACATTTGATTATCGGCTTTTCCCAACAAAAACACGCTTCTAGCCTTCTTGATTGGTTTATGAACTTTGGTCACCATCGACGCTATGACGATATCATGATCACTAATTCCTGTCTCTACACAGACATCGTTAGTAAGGTAAGGCCTGTTTGTGGCTATAAGGTCTAGAATATTTCCATTGGGCGGTGACTGCAATCTATCAAATCGGTATAAAATCGTGCCTAAAACCTTCCTGAGGTATAAATTAGTAAGTGTACAAATATTTAAGTATCTGCATCTTGTCGTTTGGACATGATAAGCGTACACCGAACAGATATTCACATATATATATATATATATATATATATATATATATATATATATATAGAGAGAGAGAGAGAGAGAGAGAGAGAGAGAGAGAGAGAGAGAAATAGCTATCCGATCGTCATAAAACCTTGCCTAAAGCCTTCCCCTAGTAGACATTAGTAACTGTACAAATTTTTAGCTCCTTATGTCTTATGGTTCAGACGTACACCGAGCAGACATTCACATATAGATAGAAGAGTAACTTTTGAGATTGTGAGGCACGAGAGGCACGGGGTAATTTAAAAAGAATTTCTTTCGAGATTTGGAGGCCCCAGCAGAAATAGGTGCCAAGCGCGCTAAAAAGGAAAGTAGGAAAAAAAATTGCTTTCGAAGCATTTGGAGCCCCCCCCCCCCCCCCCCGCAAGAGCGGAGGCCCGGGGCGATTCGCCCCCTCCACCTCTTCATGTCTGTCACTGCTGGGACAGCCAAAAATGAGCATATTGGACGGCTGAACGTAGTTGTAGGATGTGAAGAACGGTCTCCACAGGCAGAGAGGGACGGTCGGACCCGCATTGCAGTCTGTCGGCGCTCCGCATGCTCGGCGAAGTGACGCTATTCCACTGGCTAGAGCTCCTGAATACCCAGGCTGAATCGTCCGCCATTTTTCCCCAACATGGTTGGAATCGAGCTGCACTAACAGCTTAGAGGCGCATTCCCTGCCATCTTTAACAGACGATTTCGCAAACATTAACAGAGAGAAAAATTTAATTTTTACGTTACTTAAATCTGTATATGTCAGCATTGTGACGAAGTATGCAACATTTCGTTAATAGTTACAGTTGGTGAGATGTTGGCTCTCAAGTAAGAGATTGCGCTAAGTAATGAGAAGTTTGCAGTGGGTAAATAGGGGCTGCTATGACATTGCGTTTGGTGCATGTTATACAATATGTTGTTGCGGAGGACACTTTCCTAACGTATTGAATGTTATTTTTAACTTAAGAGCAGGTCTCTACATTTCACCCATATCGTTAAATTTTTTTATGTACCGAACTCATTTCCGATGGTGACAAGACCAGAGTGAAATATCGCGTATCTCATACACCGTTAGAGGTATCAATATGATATTTTGGCAAATGATTATATGCAAAGAGGTGCGTAATTTGCGTCTGGGTTATTATGAAAATGTTCAAATGTTTGTATAGTCTATGGGACTTAACTACGGGGTCATCAGTCCCTAAACTTACAAACTACGTATGAACTACTTACGAACTAAGACGGCACAAATATCCATGCCCGAGGGGGGATTCGAACCCCCGACCGTAGTGGCCGTGCAGACCGTGACTGGAGCGCCTTAGTCCCCTCGGCCAGATTATTATAAAAAACTTCATTAACCATCTCGTTATTCAAGGAAGTGTAGATTTTTTGAATGAAAAAAGTAAAGTTAGGAATTTATTAATTGATGTATAGGTCGACTATACCTAAATCGGTCACAAATGTTATTTATTTGTTGTCCAACTCGTTTCGAAGGTACAAAAATTCAAATGTTTGTATAACTTATGGGACTTAACTACGGGGTCATCAGTCCCTAAGCTTACAAACTACTTACGAACTAGCTAAGACTAAGGACGGCACAAATATCCATGCCCGAAGGGGGATTCGAACCCCCGACCTTTAGTTTATAGCCTAGAACTAACAGAACCAAAGTTACTAGATTTAACGAGGATTTTATGCGAGAATATTAGAAAATGACATATACCAACGACACTTTCTCTAGCTAATGAAGTGAGTTGTTATCACTTCCTCACATAATAAAGTACTCAGTATCGAGATATTTAGAATGTCCTTTTCAAATAACTGAAAAATTAAAACTGGATCTTACATAGACATGTAGACGCAACACTTTTCTAGTTTTCAACTATTAAATGTAATTGGTTAAGCAGTTATTCACTGACATCCTGTGCCTAATTGTTTGGAGCTCTAATACTGAAGGCGAGCTATTCCTAGACGGACGAGTCATATTTAACTGACATTATCTCAAATTATAAACTTCTCACAAAGTCCCTGTTTGGAGAGCATGAAAATTTGATGTATTTTGAACATTTAGTTCGCTTAACATGTGCACCTAACTTCAATAGAAAAAAAAGTTCCTCGCATATCGAAAATTCTGTAACGTTGTAACATGGTCATAAACTTTCAGTATATCAACTTAATAAATTACTGCCTCAAATAAAACTAAAATGAAAATGTAGCGGGGTTCTTAACGAACTCAATGATCAAAGTTCCACATTCATACTATCACTAGTTTGCGAGCGTGAGCGAGTTGAACGAAACGCAAGACAACACGTGAGCTTCGTCTGGAACGTGGCAACTGCTACAGCTTGGGGAAAAATGGGGGACAGTTCAGCTCGGGTTTATAGGAGCCTTACCACTGGGCGTGGGCTCCGATTGTTTCAGTCCCCGTGCTTCCTCTAGACCCATCAATAATGGCGACATTGTATTTTGTAAACGAACGGGACAGGTACGTCAGACTGGACGAAAGCGGTAATCACGCCAATTTTCAAATATGGAAACAGAAAAGATTGCAGCAACTATCGAGGTAACTCTTTAATTAGCGTTCTAGGCAAAATATTCTCAGGTATTGTTGAAAGGAGAGTGCGAGTATTAATTGAGGACAAGTTAGATGAAGATCAGTGTGGGTTTAGGCCTCTTAGAGGCTGTCAGGACCAGATCTTTAGCTTACGGCAGGTAATAGAAAAGTGCTATGAGTGGAACAGGGAATTGTATCTATGTTTCACAGATCTGGAAAAGGCTTATGACCGTGTTCCTAGGAGGAAGCTACTGTCAGTTCTTCATAATAGGAGGCAAACTTCTGCAGGCAATTAAAGGGCTTTGCGTAGACAGTCAGGCAGCAGTTAGAGTAGATGGTAAATTAGGCTCATGGTTCAGGGTAGTTTCAGGGGTAAGACAAGGCTGTAACCTGTCACCACTGTTGTTCATACTATTCATGGATCATATGTTGAAAACAGTAGACTAGCAGGGTGGGACTAAAATAGGTGAAAACAAAATAAGCTGTCTGCGGATGACTTAGTTGTAATGGCAGATTCCATTGAAAGGTTGCAAACTAATATTTCAGAGCTCGATCACGGGTGCAAGGATTGTGATATGACGATCAGCATCTCCAAAACGAAAGTAATGTCTGTGGGAAAGAGATTCAAACAGATTGAGTGCCGAATAGGAGGAACAAAGTTAGAACAGGTCGACAGTTTCAAGTACCTGGGATGTATTTTCTCACAGGATGGCAACAAAGCGAAAGAACTGGAATCGAGGTGCAGCAAAGCTAATGCTGTGAGTGCTCAGCTAAGATCTACTCTCTTCTGGAAGAAGTAAGTAAGTATTAAGACTAAGTTAGCAGTGCACCGCTCTATCTTTTGACCAACTTTGTTGTATGGGAGTGAAAGTTGGGTGGATACAGGTTACCTTATTAATAAGGTAGAGGTTACAGATATGAAAGTAGCAAGAATGGTTGCAGGTACCAATAGATGGGAGCAATGGCAGGAGGGTGTACATAATGAAGAAATTAAAGAAAAGCTGGGAAAGAACACCATAGATGAAGCAGATAGAACGAACAGACGAAGATGGTGGGGTCATGTTACACGCATGGGAGAAGCAAGGTTACCTAAGAGACTCATGAGCTCGGCAGCGGAGGGTAAGAGGAGTCGAGGTAGACCAAGAAGAAAGTACTTAGATTCGGTGCAGAATGATTTTGAAGTATAAGGCATAACATCAGACAAGGCATCAATGGTAGCATTGAATAGGGAATAAGCGGTAAAGACACAGACCGAACTAGCCAGCACTGTACATAAATCTGTAAAAAGGCAAAATTCTCTTCAAATAGCACCCACTAATTTGAGTGGTAGGACAGCGGATTGTGAAAAAGATATAGTATAGAATAAAGAAGAAGGTGAGAATATAAATTGATACTGTGCAATTACCACATCAGATCGAAGATGTATGCACAGAAATGAGTAGTTTAACCTCTAGTCAGATGAATAGTATCGTAAATGTACCATGGCTTCTTGCAAGTAACGCTCATTGTATTGAGAAGGATTGAGAATATCAAGCTGTTGATTTTGTGTCTGCATGTACAGATATTTTTATGAAATATTCGCCCGAGCAGGATAAAATAAAATTTGTGGAACCACAATTAGAGCATTGAGTATAGTCATGGGTATATGATACGTCTGAAATTAGCTTCCTGAAAAATTCCGGAGTGAAACGAAACAAACATGGCTGCAAAATCAGTTATTAAAGGGAGTTAGTTACAAACAAAGCAATGGTTCAATGCGAGAGTTTAGCAGGTATGATTTGCATAAGTTAATTCACATACAACATCAGCAGGGATTTTTGAAACTACTATGCTCAAAAGATGTTTACCAGATTATATAAAAGAGATTCAGGTGACAGGCCAACCAATTCTCTTAATGAATGAAATGTTGGAACAGGCATTGATATGTAAGCCACATTATGGAAGTGGCAACTTTCACAGTGAGAACAATAATTATGGAAATGGAATGGCAATTTTTCACAGTGGGTACAATAATTATCATAAGCGAAATGGAAATGGCCATTATGATTATGATAACAATAAGTATAAGAATGGATATGGTAATGGGAATTTTCAAGGTATTAATTGGGATGTTAGAAATAAATGTGAATGCAGTAAATTGAGCACATATGTTGGAAACGTGTTGTGACAAGACAATGGATGATGAAGTCATTTTGATGGAATGGAACCTTGTATTGCCACCACGGAGTGGCCGAGCACATTGAGGCGCTATACTACGATATGCAAAGCCATTCCCCATCAGGGTTAGAATCCCCCCCTCAGGCATGGATGTTTCTGCTGTCTTTACTATAAGGTAGTTCATAATTAGTTTCTAAGTTTAGGGACTGATGACCTTGCAGTTAAGTCCCATAAGCTTTACAAACATTGTATTATTATAGCTTTGTATGGGAGTGATGTGTGGCCAATTAGCAGTGAAAGTAGCCCGTCATTAAAACTAGCAAGATCTCGGGTAGTTGAGATCTGTAAATGTAAGTTAAAACGCTCACTGCTGCCCTAAATTAGTTTATGAGTGGCAACAGTAGATGCAAAACGGAATTTTTTCTTACTATTCACTCCAAAGTTTTAACAACCACAAAATCAATGTTAAAAAATAAATGAATTGATAGTTGAACATTGGATGGGGAGTATGAAATCATAAAGCAAAGGCTTGATACTTTAAATTATAATCTATTCAGTAAAATAAACAAGCAAATAAATGTGGGGAGACCAAATTAAGCACACACTTCATACAAAACTGAATTCCATGAATATGAAGGTAATACTGGGGGTAGCTGAAAACACATTCATTCATTCAGAGACATGTGCATAATGCATGGCGGTACATTAATCTCCAGGAACACTTCCAAGCAGTGGCCAAACGAGGCGTTGGCGGCGTCTTGCCAAGATGGCAGGCGTCTTGATCACTAATTTGAAACACACTTTGCACTAAACGAACCCATGTTCGGGGAGGCAGCGGCTCACTATTCTTAAGTGCCACCTGATGTGCGACCATGGCGAATTTCATAGCATTTACAAACAGAAATTAATTTAGAATAAGCAAGTGAAGTACACGCGAGAATTTGTATAGAAGGTAGTATTAACAGAAGCATGGCTGAAGGCCGAAGTAACGACCGTTACAAAAGCATGTGGTGCAATTGGTCATACAAGACAGGAAAGACAGAATCGTACAGACATGATGTTAAAATGTTAGTTAGAAACAGCAAGGAAATTCAAACACACTCAATTTACACAAAGGCTGATGGCCACACATGTGTATTCTAACTTGAGCAAAACTGGACACAAAATCAGCACCAGAATGAAAAACCAGATAATAAATTTACACTGAATTACACGAGTTCTGTAAATTAGGAAACACTTTGCCTTGCATAAGGAAAGAAGTACTCAAGAAAACTTTCACTGAAAACTTTTTTTTTTGCATTGTTTTAGGGCGCACAACTTCTACGGTCATTAGCGCCCAGTCAAGAACATAGATTCGCTAGATCTAAAAAAATGGTGACTGTCAGAACATCAAGAAGAGGCTAAAAACGAAAGATAAAAGACAATTAAAAGTGTTAAATATCCTTCGATAAGTTGGCCAAGTTGATAAAACGCAAAACTCGAGCAGCTGCTCGTGTGTCATCAGCTAAAATTTCCTCCAGTGTAGACGGAAAGTGAAGGGCTACACGGAGATGATTAAAATTTACGCAAGACAATAAAACGTGTCGCACCGTCAGCAATTCACCGCAGGAGCACAGCGGTGCAGGATCGGCGGTTAGCAAATGACGGTGGCTGAAACGGCAGTGACCGATCCGCAACCGGGCCAGGATGACCTCCCGCCGAGAGGGGCGTGAGGAGGTCCTCCAAGCGGTCGGGATCGGTTTGACAGTTCGCAATTTATTGTCGTACAGTGAAAGCCACGCACTGTGCCATGACGACACGATACTCCAGCGATGAGCCCGTTGAACATCGTCCGATGGGATGCAAAAGGTAGCCATGCGAGGCAAAAGAGCTGCGGCCTGGGCTGCTATGTCGGCGACCTCATTACCGGGCACACCCACGTGGCCAGAGACCCATAGGAAAGAAACGTGACAGCTGACATCTGCTAGCAACTGGAGGGAGCGTTGGATCCGATACACGAGAGGATGGTTCGAAAAAAGGTCCTTAAGACTCTGCAGGGCACTAAGAGAGTCCGAACATATGGCATAGAAAGGTTCGCGGTGGCGGCAGGTATACAAAACGGCCTGGTGGAGGGCAAAAAGCTCAGCCATGAAGTTCGAGCACCGGTCAGGGAGCTTGTATTGGAAACTGTTGTCCCCGACGACGAAGGCAGATCTGACACCGTCAGTGCTCTTGGAACCATCAGTGTAAATAAATATGGCATTATCGAACCGCGAACGGAGTTCGACAAGCCTCGAGCGGTATACCAAATCCGGAGTGCTCTCCTTGGGGAGCGAACTAAGTTCAAGGTGAGTGTGAACCTGGGCCTGATGCCACGGTGGCAATGGGCTTTCGCTCAACCGAAAGGTGGAAGGAAGGGTAAAATCGAGCCGCTGTAGCAGGTGGCGAAACCGAACTCCCGGTGGAAGCAAGGCAATTGCAGACAACTGATATTGGCGATCGAGTGAGTCGTCAAAAAATAATCGGTAAGATGGATGGTTGGGCATCGACCGCAGGCGGCATGCGTACCGACACAAGAGTATGTCACGTCGAGTGGTCAAGGGTAATACAGCAGCCTCGGCATACAGACTTTCAACAGGGCTGGTATAAAATGCACCGGTCGCCAGACGTAATCCCCGATGGTGGATAGAGTTGAGACGGCGGAGAATCAACGGCCGTGCAGAAGAGTATACAAGGCTTCTGCGGTCGGGCTTCGACTGAACAATGGCCTGGTAAAGGTGAAGCAGGATGGTACGATCCGCTCCCCATGACGTGCCACTGAGGACACGAAGAACGTTAAGGGATCGGGACAACGGGCAGCCAGGTAGGACACGTGTGTGGACCAGCAAGGAGCGCCATGAGTCCCAAGAATTTCGTTGTCTCCACGAAAGGGAGAGCAACACGGCCGAGATGTAGAGAAGGTGGAAGAAATTCCTTGTATCTCCAGAAGTTTATACACACCGTTTTCTCAGTGGAGAATCGGAAGCCGTTTGCGATGCTCCAGGAATATAGACGGTCAAGACAGCGTTGAAGACAACACTCCAAGAGACACGTCCGCTGGGCGCTGCAATAAATTGCGAAATCGTCTACAAAAAGGGATCCGGAAACGTCGGGTGAAAGGCAATCTACAATCGGATTGATTGCAATGGCAAATAGAGCCACACTCAAGACGGAGCCCTGTGGTACCCCATTCTCCTGGCAAAAGGTATCTGACAAAACAGAGCCCACCCGAACCTGGAACATGCGATCCGCCAAAAACGCTTGAATGAAAAGAGGGAGGCGGCCCCGAAGGACCCATGTGTGCAATGTGCGGAGAATGCCCGCTCTCCAACAGGTATCGTATGCCTTCTCCAAATCGGAGAACACTGCTACTGTTTGACGCTTCTTTAGAAAGTTATTCATAATGAAGGTCGACAACGTAACGAGGTGATCAGCAGCAGAACGGTGTCGACGAAAACCGCACTGGACATTTGTTAGGAGGCGGCGAGATTCGAGGAGCCAGACCAACCGAGCGTTAACCATGCGTTCCATCACCTTACAGACGCAGCTCGTCAGAGAAATAGGACGACAACTGGAAGGAAGATGTTTGTCCTTCCCTGGTTTGGGGATGGGGACAACAATGGCTTCACGCCAACTTGTGGGAACATGACCTTCAGTCCATATGCGATTGTAGGTACTAAGAAGAAAACACTTGCCCGCAGGAGAGATGTTCTTCAGCATATCAATATGGATTGAATCGGGCCCGGGAGCAGAAGATCGGGACAGGGCGAGAGCACGGTCTAACTCCTGCATGGTGAAGGTGACATTATAATTTTCACGATTAAAAGAGTGGAAAGAAGGCGGTCGTGCCTCCTCTACCTGTTTGTGAGGGAGAAAGGCAGGGTGGTAATGGGCAGAGCTCGAAACCTCCGCAAAGAAACGGCCCAATGCGTTGAAAACATCAACGGGGTCCACAAGGACTGCGTTCTCGACAGTCAGGCTAGAAATCGGGGTGTGGACCTTGATGCCGGATAAACGGCGTAGGCACCCCAAACAACCGTGGAGGGAGTAAAACGGTTTAAAGAACTAGTAAAAGCAATCCAGCAAGCTTTTTTGCTGTCGTTTATGATGCGACGACATTGTGCTCTCATACGTTTATAATTGATACAATTCCCCAAAGTTGGGTGGCGGCGGAAGGTGCGTAAAGCATGGCGCCGGGCTCTAAGCGCGTCGCGGCAGGCTGCAGTCCACCAAGGGACCGGGACACGACGTGGAGAAGAGGATGTACGAGGTATGGAACGTTCAGCAGCGGTGAGAATAACGTCTGTGAGGTAGTCGACCTGACTGTCACAGCTGGAAAAGTCCTGATCGTGAAAAACAGCAATGGAAGAATAAAGCCCCCAGTCGGCTTTAGAAATGTTCCAATTGGTGGGACGAGGAGATGGGGAATGATGCAGGAAGTGGATGATACAAGGGAAATGGTCACTTGAGTACGTGTCAGAAAGTGCATACCACTCAAATCGGCCGGCAAGCTGAGGAGTGCATATTGCGAGGTGTATATGGGAATAAGTGTGTGTTGTGTCTGAAAGGAATGTCGGTGCACTGGTGTTGAGGCAGACAAGATCGAGGTGTTGGAGAAGGTCCACCAAAAGGGAGCCTCTCGGACAAGGTGCCGGAGAGCCCCATAGGAGGTGGTGGGCATTAAAGTCGGCTACCTACACGAAAGGTGAAGGGAGCTGGTCAACAAGGTGTTGCACATCTGCCCTAGTAAGGGCAGATGACAATAGCGAATAGATATTACAGAGGGAAAAGGTAAATGTGGACAAAGTGATGTGGACGGCAACTGCCTGTAGGTGAGTATGCAATGAAATGGGATGGTAATAGACGTCGTCTCGAAGGAGCATCAGAACCCCTCCATGGGCTGGGATACCTTCCACGGGTGGCAGATCGAACCGCACAAAGGTGTAGTGGGGAAAGTCTGCACGATCACTTGGACGCAACTTAGTTTCTTGTAGACAGACTAGAAGCGGGCAGTGTAACCGAAGGAGTAGTTTTAACTCCTCCCGATTGGAACGAATGCCGCGAATATTCCATTGAAGGAGCGCCATGATAAAAAATGAGATAAGAAATAAGGATAAAAACCAACTAGCAAGCGGGGTCACCTCGACGGCCGTTGAGGACCGGATTTCGAGGGAGCACTGCTATCGCAGTCTAGGGGCAAAGGGTCGTGGTCCATAGGTTTGACCGACGCACCTGCCACCTCCCTGATTTCATCAGGAGGGGCAGTTTCCACTGCCGGTAAAGGGCCGGGTGCCCGGCAGACGGAGCGTCCCGGTGAAACAGAAGACGGCCGAGGCCGGCAACAGTTGGACGGCGTGACGGATGGGTCACGCCTCGGCGGGGAAGGAGAGGAACTCTTTTTCTTGTTGGCTCTTCTCGAAGAGTGACGGTGAGAAGAGGCAGTGGACGGTTGGGAAGCCTGAGAACGCAGAAAATCCACACGGACGGGTTCCTTTTACAAAGTCCGGGCATCCTGTTTAGGTGCCCGAGGTATACTAGAGGTTGACGAAGACTGTACTTTAGGAGCAGCAGGAGGAAGCGGGGACGTGGAACGGGCAATCTTTGGGCTGGCGGATCGCACATCTGTGTCAGCGAAAGTGAAATCACAAGTCTGGGTACTTGAATCCTTAGTAGGTCGAGTTGAGGTGAGGACCTTACTGTATGTGCCCGCTGGGAGGACAGTGGGCTTTCGACTCGCCAACAACCTTCAAGCGGCAGATGTTGATACCTTCTCCGTTACCCGAATTTGCTGGATGATTTTTTCATCCTTATATACAGGGCAGTATCGAAAGGAAGCCGCATGGTCGTCGTTGCATTTAAGGCAGTGAGGGGACGGAGGTGGGCAATCCCCATCATGGGCGTCCCTACCACAAGTGACACATTTTGCTGCGTTAGGACAAGATTGACGGATGTGGTTGTATCTGTGGCATTGAAAACAGCGCGTTGGGCTAGGCACATAAGGGCGGACAGAGATGACTTCATACCTGCTTTGACCTTCGACGGGAGTTCAACTCTGTCGAATGTCAAAAACACAGTACGAGTCGGTGTCAGCTGGTTATCTACCTTTTTCATCACCCTATGCACGGCTGTCACACCCGGGTTTGGACATATAGGATTGGATGTCTTCATCAGACAACCCGTCAAGGGATCTCGTAAAAACTACCCCCCGTGATGAGTTGAGTGTGCGGTGCGCTTCTACCTTGACTGGAAAAGTGTGTAACAATGTAGTCCGGATTAGCTTTTGGGCTTGGAATGCACTGTCCGCTTCCAGCAACAATGTGCCATTGTGCTGACGCGAACAGGTTTTAACAGGGTCAGCAATTGCATCAACACCTTTCTGGATGACGAAAGGCTTTACAGACGTGAAATCTTTACCGTCGGTGCGCGACACAACAAGAAATTTCGGTAGATTAGGCAGAGTCTTCTTTGGCTGAGGCGAATCTATCTTTAGTTTCTGGGTCAACGTCACTGAAGAAGAGAAGGAAGTCATTGCGGAAGTGTCCCCCGTGATTACCGGCGTCTCCGATGGCGCGTTCCTTCCTAGTGGGGGCCCTCTCCGAGGGCTTGCCCGCCTTAGGTGATTGTTCACACCTCAGGTCACACCTCAGGTCACACCTCACGAGAACTGACGGAGGGACCAATCGGCACGTTCTGAAGGTACCAGCTGGGGCAATCACCCCTCCCTGGGCCTGGCCTTTACCAGGGGGTACGTACGTGCCCTACTTGTGTACCCGGGGCGGGGAATTACGCGTTACCCCGTCACCTGCTACACATGATGATGCGTGGGTCGGCATTCAGACACGCACAGGGAGGAAAGAAGAGGAATAGAGGAAGTGAAGAGAAAGGAGGAAAGAAGTGTCTCAAACGCCGAAGCGGAGATCAATGAGGAGGAGAAGAAGGCTAAGAGAGTACAGCAAGAAGAGGAAGACAGAAACAAAGCTAAGGAAAGGAAGGAACCAAGGAATAAGAGAAACTAACACAAGAAACCAACGTAACACGCAAAAGACGCCCGTCTCCGGGCGAAAGCATAAACCGGGAGGGAAAGTGAAGCAGCCTGTGGTAGAAGAAAGGCTGCTCCGGCTTGGGGCCCCGTGCGCACCACACACGTACCCACAAAAGAACTGTGGGCCTCCTGGGGGGTCACTGAAAACCAAGACTGCCTGATCAAAAAAGAAAGCAAAGACCTAACAGCCTGCCTTCCCCTCACCACAATTCGGCAGAGTACTTACCACAATCGTCAGAGCCAGAATGAAGAGTGAAGACTAAAGCTCTAAGGCCTCGGAAAACCTCCCCATGCCACACACCAGGTACAGAGCGCGCTAAAAGTGACACAGAGTATGTTCAGAGACTAGTGTTTACCAACCCTTGTTACCTGTCCAAGACAATTCCCTCTACAACCGCTCCCAGGGAGGTCCAAGATTAGGTTGGTACGGCACTAAAAACATGGCCACGTCGACATCTTGCCTAGTTATCTTGTCTCTGATCACCTAGCACATGCTAGCGCAGACGACAAATGAAGCGATGCGTTCTTAACTACAGCAAAACGAGGCCTAGAGCGCGAGGTGGCGTAAGCAAATTGCGCGGCAGTAGTCAATAATAAAAGAAAGTTTCAACATTCACATGAACATACAAGTTCAATTACATGGATGGAAATGTGGCGTAAACATATATAAACATGAGGTATTGATCATTAATCAAAGGAATAAAATAATAAAATTAATTGTGCAGAAACACTTTAGATTAAAGAATAAATAAAAAAGGAAGATGACCACATATTCAGTTGACACGTTTCAACAGTTCAGACAAGAAGAGGACAGAAACTTTTGAAATGAGGTGTTACAGATGAAAGCTGAATATTAGATGGGTAGATCGCCTAGTTATTGATGAGGTACTGAACAGAATTGGGTAGAAAAGAAATTTTTGGCATAACTTCAGTAAAAGGACTGATTCGTAAGACACTTCCGGAGACAACAAGCTATATACCCGGGCCGCTGAAACTTTGCACTTGACGTTTACAAATAACAAGTGAAAAGCAAGACGCGCGAGGCGCTAGTCGCTAGGAACGATCCAATCATAGCGCGATAAACACTTCCAGTGATCACGTGCAGTGACGTCAACGTTCCCACGTTGCCGGCTTTGTTCAGTGCAACCGTAAACAAAGTTGTGTATAGTGTTTATCGTGTGTTTACGTTGTGTGTGCTTTTTTCGCTGCGATTTGCTTTACTGTGAGTGGCTTAACTTGACTTTCCGAGTTCAAATAATTGGATAATGTCACCGAAAAGACGTTTGTCTAGTGACGTTTTCTGAGTAAGTTCTCAATTTCGTATGAATAAAACTTCGAAGCTTATGCTCTGAGCAGGAAGTTCATTTTCGCTTCAAACGATGGGAAAGAAGTTATGGTGCAGTGGTTACAAGAAGGAAATATTGCTGCAGATATGTCAAAACTTCTTTTATATTCGCTCGTGAAACAAAATAAGCCTGTTACACCCACATATGCAGTAGACGAAATCGCACAGGAGCAGCGTCACAATGAAATAAATCTGCCCCCATTTCACTGCCGTTTTAACCCTATATAATTGGTATAGAGTGACGTGAAGAATTACTTAAGGAGCAATAAGTCTTTCACAATAACAGAGGTGGAAAAGCTGATTCATGAAGCTGTTGCCAATGTGGATACTGCATCTTGGAGAGAGAGAGAGAGAGAGAGAGAGAGTGAGAGAGAGAGAAGAAGAAGAAGAAGAAGAAGAAGAAGAAGAAAAAAGGGTCGAGAGCACGTTCAAAAACAGATTCGAGCAACGCAAACAATGGAAGGGATCATGAACAGTTAATGATTTGTCTTTGTGATAACGATTTTGGCAGCGACGACAACAGTGAAGTTGGGGAGCTGGATCTAATTGTACCAATTTCGCCGTAAATTGGTGAGTGAAACTCATTGATTATAATACGTAGAGTCAAAAGTTACTATCTTGATTATTGTTTATTTCGTATCTGTCGTGATCCAACGCTTATTTTCTATATTGCTTTGCTCCGTTATTGAATGCATTGTTGTGCTCTGGTATTCATTAATGTGCCGTTAATTTTTGCTCAAGAACGAATTATTATATGCACTTTTATTGCTCAATAGCTTACATTTACGAGATGCAACTGAAAACCGTTTCGTCTGCTGTGTGTATAGAGGCAACGTCGCTAAAGCAGTGTAGCCAACTTAACTCGCCATAACGCGAAACGTCAAGTGCAATGTTTGAGCGGCCCGAGTATAGGTTGGTATTAAAAGGAAGTGTGGAGATAGGGTTGAGGGTGAAAATAGCACTGGGAGACTAAGAGGTGACTGAGGTAAGCTTGTTCAAAAGTCTTGTGGTTGCAGTTTAGATTATATTAGGTTAATACTTGTTCCGTAAATTATAAATACGACATTTCGCAATGATGTTGAATGTGTCCGTTTAAAAAAATGGTGTCTATACACGACACTCAGTATTTTAAGATTTTATATTTATTTACTTTTTAGCGAAATTACTAAGTTTTATCTAAAAAGTCATCGAAAGTGTTGAATCAGTTGCTATTCATAAATTCCTTTAATTGTTTTTTTGCCATTTGGCTATCTGTCAGACTTTTGATGCTACTTGGTAAGTAACCGAAGACTTTCGTGGCAGCATAATTCACCCCTTTCTGTGCCAAAGTTACATTTAGTCTTGAACAGTGAATTAACATCCTTTCTCCTAGTGTTGTACCTATGCACACTGATTACATTTGAATTGGGTCAGATTGTTCATAACAAACATCATGAATGAATATGCAGTGGCCGAGCACATTGAGGCGCTATGCTGTGAAGCGCTGAGCATTTCCCGTCGGGGATTCGAATTCCCCCTCAGGCATGGATGTTTGTGCTGTGTTTAATATAAGGTAGTTCATAAGTAGATTGTAAGTTTAGGGACTCATGAGCCCGCAGTAAAGTCCCACAAGCTTTACAAACATTTGAACATTTTGAGTGAATATATGTATTGTGAAGCTACAGTGAAGTTCCGTAGATCCTTAAATGAATGTCTGCAGGATGATCTTGTGTGGTCTCCATCAATTATTCTGATTACACACTTTTGCACAATGAATACTTTTGTACGCAGTGTCGAATTGCGCCAGAATATAATCCTGTATGAAAGCAGTGAATGAAAATCGGCATAGTAAACTAAATTACTGAGATCTATGTCACCAAAATTTGCAATTACCCTGATAGCATAAGTAGCTGAAGTCAAACGTTTCATCAGATTTTCAATGTCATCAATGCAAACACCTAAAATGTTTGCATATTCTACCTTAGATATAGATTTCTGTTCAAGGTTTAAGTTTATTAATGCTGTCATGCCATTCACTTTATGAAACTATATACTGGGTTTTATCACAGACTCAATTTGTAGAGAACCAGAAAATAATTTTTTGTAAGACATCGTTTACAATTTCATCAATTAATTACTGTTTGTCAGGCTTAATAGTTATACTTGTATCATCATCAAAAAGGAATAGCTTAGCTTGTACTTGAATATAGAACGGCAAGTCATTAATATATATTAATAACAGCAAAGGACCCAAGACCAAACCTTGTGGGATTCCATTTTTGATTACTTAATTGCTTCTTCTATATCATGTGAACTGCTTATTTCAATTTTCTGCATTCTTCCAGTTAATTATGATGTAAACCATTTGTGCACTGTCCCACTCATACCACAATACTTAATCTTATCTAGAAAAATCCTATGATTTATACAACAGAAGCTTTTGAGAAATCACAAAAAAATCCCAATGGGTGAAGTCCAGTTATTCAGAGCATTTAATATTTCATCAATAAAGGTATATATATGAGGGGCGTTTGTAAAGTCCGTCCCCCTAACTCCATGCTAACCTTAACCTTTGTATGCCTCTGGTTCATGTTTTCCAAAAATTTTCCAAGTTCTTTGGTGGAACCTTTCCAGAGGCAAAGGATATCATCACCATATCTGTACCAGTATACTGCATGTTGTGCCAGTGCTTCACTTTTAAGAAACTCTGTCTCCCACTTATCCATGAGCATTTCTGCCAGCAAGGGAAACAATGGAGAGCCCATTGCCAAGCCATCAGCTTGTTTGTAATAGTTCCCTTGAAACCATAAATAATTTTGATTAGAACAACATTCTACTATGCTCAGGTGTTCCTCATGAGTAGTTTTTTGTACAAACATTGTTTTGTACAAAGATATAGAAGCCATAAATTTAAGATCTTCAGGAAAGACACCTTTACTGACACCTTCATCCCGGCTTTCTCTCAGCACTCAACAACGTACAAACATGCAGCATTCCACCATATGATAAACCAAGTCTTGTCCATTCTCATTACCCAAGAAGACCATGAACAAGAACAAACCATAGCAACAAATAATGACTTATATTCCTCCATAATTGACAAAATTCTTGACAAGATAAACAAGAAAGTAGCAAGATTCCAACTCTAAACAGTAAGCTCCACTGAAAAATAAAAAAAAAGTAGATGGTGTAGGTTACCTTTCATAGGTAAAATTTCCAATATGCTATGTAACATTTTGAAAGCAAAGGACATAACTTAGGTAAAAGTTTGTTCAATTCAAAGGACAGAGAGCCAGCCATTATGAACAGTGGTGTATATAAAATCAGTTGTAAAGAGTCCCAGTCCTGTTATATAGCACAGACAGGTCGGTCGGCCTAGGGAACACCACAGGAGTTGCAGGTTTATAAAACCAGTTCTGTCTTTGCCCAGCACTGCTTAGAACAAGAGCACAAATATGCCATAGATGTAAAAGTCTTACATGTCGAATGTAAAGGTGCAAAACTGACCCAACTAAAAATTTTGGAGATTATAAAACAGATGCGCATAGCGCCAAAGTTGATACTGAATGAACAGGCAGAATTCAATTATTCACCTCTTTTAGACTATGAGTAACTTCTACATAGTAGATAATAACAATATCACTAACAATAGGCAAGAAGCAAGGTCTTGTACTATAAACTGTTCGATTTTTTTCGAGGTACAATAATGATCAGTAATTTAATTAATAGATAACATCACTAAACACAATATTAGTACAATAGATAATTAAGGTTATTCTAATAAGGTAATGCAATTGTAATAGTTCCTATATTGCAAGGTAAAAGTATTTTCTTCTAATGTTAAAAATCGATAAATAGAGACCTGTAGTATCATAATGGTTTGTCTTCACTGGTAGTTTATTGATAGAGATGGACTGTTTAGAGACTAAACGGTTGCTCTGGTTAGCGTGACGTGGGGATATGCAAGAAATAATGTAATGGAAAGGCTTCGGTGTGGAAACACCTAGTTTAAAATCAGTTGATAAGGGAAACGTAACGGTAAGTGCCTCGGATCTGAGGAGATTAATACTCCCTAATGAACAAGTAACATGATTTCGAATAATTGCATTGTCATTACCAAGAAAGAAAATCATTCACTCATAGGAAAAACAGCAGAGGAAGAAGCTTTTATAAGGCAGTGGTTTGAATATGCTGTTTGCTACATTAATTTAATGGATTCCCCAGGAGTGCAACCACATATTTTAAAGGAACTGAATAAATGTTTAGAAGATAAAACATTTTGTCATTAATTAAAACTTCCGGGCTAAGTTTCCATGGTCCGTCAATAAAACTTCTTACTCCCGACGGTGGAATTTTCGTCTGGGTCACACAGACAAGTCAGCTGTGGCAGAACATGTTTTTACACGTGGTGACCGTGAAATAATTTCATGTAATGATTGCACTAAGTTTTTTATTGGGCAAACAGGAAGAAACTTTAAAATTCGATTTAAGGAACACACAAGAGACTGCGAAAGCAATCAGTCGAACTTTTACTTACAGCTAAAAAGCCAAAATCACACAGCTGAAAACATCGAAACTGTTTTAAAAATTCTACGCACAGTTCCTAAAGGCCGTATTCTAAATATTCTGGAACAACTAGATACATTCACACACACGAAAAAACACCAATTTGATATTCTCAACGAACAAACAGATTTAAAGGATAAAAATTATTTAGAGAACTTTATTGAAATTTTGCAAAAGGAAAACGGATAAAAATTTCACGCAAGAAAAAGAAACGATGTTTCACTGCTATTGTATTAGCCACGACACACGAGTACAGCGTCTGACTGGCACAGATATATTTTACTGTGAACATAAAGCATCAACAGAGTAAACAATGTCTATATCTGTCAAATAAAAAAAATAATGAGATAAAACGTGATTATACCATCTTGTCACAAAAAGACACTAACTCTAATATGCTTCAAGGACGTCAGTCCAACTTAAACGTAAGTGAATTTGTAATGAAATACAGGGTGGCGCAGGGAAACGGGAAATTTCGAAATAACGTCATTTCCATTAATACATTCATAAAACTAGTAATTTTTTTAACGAAAGTGAATGTATTCAGTATGCCATTATTCAGTATGTCTTTACGATCAAAATGTCCAAAAGTGTCTCTTTACTTTCAGACATCAGAAAGATATGCTCCCATTCGGCATTGGCGTTCACACTCTAACAGCCTGTTATGAAAACTCTGGAATGCGCGGTGTAGCAAATCTATGGAAATGGCAGTGATTTCGTTTTCAAAGTTCTCCTTCAGTTCATGGATTGTTGCAGGACGTGTACGGTACACCTTGCCTTTAAGATATCCCCATAGGAAGAAGTCGCACACACTAAGATCACGGGATCTCGCAGGCCATGCAATGTCACTGTTACGTGAAATAATGCGTCTTCCAAACAATTGACGAACTGCTGCCATCGATTGTCGAGCAGTGTGTGACATGGCTCCGTTCTTCTGAAACCACATGTTTTCGACGTTAAGATTAAGCTCGTACAGTCTCGGTGTAAAGAATGTTTGAAGCATTTCAACATATCGAGCGGATGTTACTGTCACTGCACTACCATCCTCATGTTCAAAAAAATAACAGCCGATAACACCATGACACGATACAGCACACCATATTGTGACCTTAGCGCTATGTTGTGGTCGCTGGTGCAACTGACAATGGATTGTCTTTTTGTTCACGAATCCGTTCAGGTGGAAATGGGCTTCGTCTGATATCCATAAGTTACCAAGGAACTGGGGTACGTGCCGTTGGAATGCCACCTGGAGGTTTCTTCTTCAAGGTAGATCCTGTTTCTTCAAAATTACGCACCCACGTTGTAATCGCATGTGCAAATGGGACAGGATGACGTCCAAGCTGGTAATGCTGTCGAAATGTTCTCTGCGCGGCAGTCGCACTATCACCATTTTTGTAAAACGCTCTCACAGCTACTGCATGTTCTGCACTGGCCCAGTCTCCATGACTACTAAGTGGCAATGTATTCACATCAATTGTGCAAATATTCGAACATCTGTCCACGCTACAGTGCTGCCAACTGTAACATTCAAAATTTCCCATTCCCCTGTGCCACCCTGTAGTTTTTTTAAAATTTGTTTTATACAAAATTGAATCGGTCGATGGAGAAAGGAACTAAGTCACTTTTTGGTTATTTTCACTTTTTTACATAAATGCAGTAAACAGACCAAGATACACCTTAATGTGACTTCTTCCTGTGGGAATAACATGAGGTCGATTTTATACATGCTGAGAAGAAAGGAATCAAGTCAGTGACTTAGTTCCTTTCTCTGCCGCATGTCACATCCCATCAGTAGATTTTACTGTCAGGGAGCTTGTACTACACCAGATACATGCTAGATGGCATTGGCCTGCGACATGCAGGTGTAGAAAGTGCAACAAAACAGTAATTTGGCGCCAAATTCGTCAGGTGTCACGATTATTGTTGAGTGTTGTAAGTGATTGAATACCGTCATTCTAAATGTCAAAAGGACGTGTGTGGAAGAAATCCATGCATAACAAAAATTCCGGAAAATGTAACAAATTTGACAGTACCCAGTATCACATCTTTCCTACTCAAAGGAACTCACTATGCTGGGAAGGAAATGAAATACCTAAATGTAAGCTCTGATCTGAAAACTTTGCACGTTACGTTCCTTAAGAAATATTCAGACGTAAATGTGAAATACGAGTTCTATATGAAACATTTTCGAGAAAATTACGAAGTGCGAATCAATATAAAAAATTGAAGATATTTTCGGGAACTGATGAAACACATTCGTGGAGAAGACACTGAGATTTTTTCATGAAGAGATTTTGAAATGGCTAACTTCAAGTGATAACTCACTGTGATGTGAACTATTCTGATGTTTGAATTCTATTAAATAGTTGTTTTCATGTTCAGCTGAAGATAATTTACCAATTAATTTGAGATTTAATCCAGAAATGCGTATCTCTGAATGTATTATACCTTCGAAAAGTACTAATTCTTTCGTTGACTGGATAAAGGAATTATGTTACAAATTTCAAATGTTTTTTATCAGGAGATACTTTATAGAATAGTATATAAAAATTATTTTCATTCACAGTATGTATGGTTAGAGTACAGCAAATGTCGAAAATTTCAATGCAATCTTTTAAATAGTTTAGGAATAAATCAGTTTTTTGTGTCTCCTGAAAAGTACAAAAAGTGACATAGTTCCTTTCTCCACCGACCGATTCAATTGTATATTGTAAACGTAGATAATTATTTTATTATACATCGCCAGGTCCACTTGCAAATGGCGTAAGACGAAACAAGCTTCTAGGGGAATTAGTTTGCACAAGGTGAATATATATTATTAGCAGCAAACTTGGATTTCTATATCACAATAATGACATATTTTGACCTTGTATATGCTTCGCACCCAGTATAAAAGAAACGTACGTCAGAAATGAAACGATGTGAGTGAAGCGTAACCGATGTGTGTGGAATGCACAGGAATGGAGCGTGCAGTAAGTGACCTCACCCGAGTGCGTGCGTCTGCAGGCGGGACCAGCAGAGTAGAGCTGCTCCGTCGGTCAGAGCACGCGGGCTGTGGAGACAGAATCCTCACCAGGCACCTACTGGCTGCTGGCCAAGGTCCAGCGAGGCGCAGCAGCCGCGCGGTCCTGGGTTTCGCGAACTACACGGGGCACCTGCGTGCGGCCGACTGCTGGACGGGCAGAGGCAGCAAGCAACAGTAGAAGCTGCTGTGGAAGCCGACGGCAGACTGGCTGGTATGAAAGAAGCCGGCACTGCGCCGTAGCGGGCTCCTTTCAGCAGCGTAAAAAGGCGTGGCTTTTGTGGCCTGCGCGATGGCGAATAAGAGCCGCCAAAATAAAGCTTTTCCCTTATGTTCACCGACAAGAATGGCACGTGGCGCCTGTCTGAAGATATGTTAAGTGCATGCGTGCACACAAAGTAAGAAGTCTGTGAATCTCGTATATCTGTATCTATAAATGTGAATGTCTGTTCGGTGCACGTTTATCACGTCTGAACCACAAGACATAAAGAGCTATAAAATTGTACAGTCACTAACGTCTACCCGGGAAGGCTTTACGCACGGTTTTATGGCGATCGGATAGATTATATATATATATATATATATATATATATATATATATATATATATATATATCTAAATCTATGAATATCTGTTAGATGTACGCTTATCACGTCCAAACGAGAACACGCAGAGACTTAAATATTTGTACAGTTATTAATTTATACGAGAGCAAGTTTTAGGCACAGTTTTATAGCGATCTGACAGATATTTTGTAATTTGAAGAATATAACACGAACATATGCGGAACAATAATTACTCTTTGAAACTTATATTAACTCTTTGATAATGGTTTTATTGGTTGCATTGTTGCTAGAGGGTTGATAATGATAAAATGGTGGAGTATATTGGGATGGAAAGTTATCGATGTATATAAAATTCTATATTGTGTGTGTGTGTGTGTGTGTGTGTGTGTGTGTGTTAATATTTCGCTCTGCAGCGAAAACTACAGAATGCAAACGAATGGTCTGTGTCTAATTGATGTCCGAAGTCTTGTACACCTTAGCAGTTCCATGGCGATAGCCATAAGGGGGTGGAAGATATGGTGGTTGAAAGTCGTTAAATTATAAAAAATATTCGGACTGAAGGCCAGCTATGACGTTTGTGACTCTATAGCAAGGAGGTTACTTAAAGCGAAATGTGATGCAACAACAGACCATATCTTTGGTCTGTGTGTGCTACAATGTCTTCTGCTCTTTCTCTGTGAAGATAAGCATACGAATAAGGAAATATAGGAATAAATAAATAAAGAAAGTAAAGTAAAGTAAAGTAAGTAAAGAAAGGAAGTAAAAAAGAAATTTATTTTGATACATCTCTTTAAGAAAAATCCGTTTGACTTTTTGTACATTACATCAAGTGATCGATCTGTGATATTATTACAATCATTATTGTTGAATTTCCTTTAATCCCTTCAGATATGCCATTTCAGTTCAAAAGACTTCAGTTTCCAGTTCGTCTAGCTTTTGCCATGACAATTAACAAAGCTCAAGGACAATCATTAAATGTCGCAGGAATACATTTACAGCCCTCATGTTTTTCAAATGGTCAGTTATACGTCACTTGCTCAAGGGTGGGCAACACAAAAAATCTCTTCATTTATGCTCCAAACAATACTACAAATAACGTAGTTTACTACAATGGCTGTAAAATGAAATTAAAATGAATTTGGACATTACTCTCACTATACGTTTTGAGATATTGCAACACATGCTATATGGAATAATTTATGTATTATTTATTGTAAATCATTAAGCACTTCACACAAGTTTACATTTTTATTCAAATGTTGATTAAAATGCGTTTCTAAAAAAGGTATTGCATTTTATTTCATCCTTCAAAACCATTCTCATACCACACTACTGAAAGAAACATTATCTATCTTAATCAGCCAACACACGAGCGGAACCACGGGTTTAAGCTAGTCTAATATATAAAGCAGACTGTCCATATCTATGTACGTGTTGCATACGAATCTACAGTTTTGTTCCAATATTTATGAAATTTTGTACACGTAAGCTTCAACCCATGAGGATGGTCGCCGTAAGTGTAAGAATCACATCTTCTTCTAATATACGAGGCGCGTCCAGAAAGTAAGTTCCATTTGGTAATAAAATGAAATTGTACACAGATGCAGATGAAAATTTTATTGCACAAAATTCTACAACTCTTAAACCACTTTTCCACATAACTGCCGAAATTTTTCAGGCATTTGTCATAGCGTGCCATCCTTCACATAACATTGCCGCCTGTGTATTCAACCATGTGGTAACAGCTCTTTATCATCGTTTAAGTGTTCACCACCAAGGACAGATTTTAGGTGTAAGAAGAGATGAAAGTCGCTAGGAGAGAGGTCCGAGCTGTATGGAGGATGATCAAACAGGTCCCATTGAAATTTCCGTAAGAATTGCTTGGTCACATTCGGTTCGTGAGGTCAGGCATATTGTGAAAAAAAAATCTTTTGACAGTAATCCTCTTCTTACACGTAAAATCTGTCCTTGGTGGGCAACACTTCAACGATGATGACGAGATGAAAGAACATGTTACCACATGGTTGAATACACAGGCGGCAAAATTCTATGAAAAAGGCACATACAACCTTGTGTCATGCTATGATAATTGCCTACAAAATTTCGGAAGCTATGTAGAAAAGTAGTTTAACAGTTGTAGATTTTTGTACAATTAATATTTTTTCTGTATCTGTACCCGTTCCTTTTATATAACCAAACGGAACTAACTTTCTGGACGCGGCTCGTATAAAGCAGAGTTCCCGTATGTTTGTACGTGTTGCATACAAATCTACAGTTGCGTTCCCATCTTTATGATATTTTGTACACATAAGCTTCAATCCACGAGAACGGTCGCCGTATTTGTGAGAATCACATACAATATATAGTTCACGAGATATGACGTCATAAATAATGAGATGCGCCATCTCTCTGACATTTTTTGAATTTTTTTTCTGTTCTAATAAAACCCCATGTCATTCCAAGCATATCAATTTTTACCTCTCTATCTACATTATTTCGTGATTTATTAAGTTTTCAAATTTGTACCGACTTTTTGATCACCCGGCATATAAATCACTCTGCTTGCGGATAACATCAGAAGTTCACTGAGGCTTTCTGCGGATGATACTGTAGTATATAGAGAGGTTGTAACGTTGGAGGATTGTATTGAAATGCAGGGGGATCTGCATAGAATTGACGCATGGTGCAGGGAATGGCAATCGAATCTCAATATAGACAAGTGTAATGTGCTGCGAATGCTTAGAAAGATAGATCCTTTATCATTAAGGTACACTATAGCAGGTCAGCAACTGGAAGCAGTTAATTCCATAAATTATCTGGGAGTAGGCATTAGGAGTGATTTAAAATGGAACGACCATATAAAATCAATCGGCGGTAAAGCAGATGCCAGACTTAGATTCATTGGGAGAATCCTAAGGAAATACAGTCCGAAAACAAAGGAAGTAGGTTACAGTACGCTTGTTCGCCCACAGCTTGAATACTGCTCACTGGTGTGGGATGCGTACCAGGTGGGATTGATAGAGGAAGTGGAGAAGATCCAACGGAGAGCAGCGTGTTTCATTACAGGATAATTTGGTAAACGTGAAAGCATTACAAATATGATCTGTAAACTCCAGTGGAAGACTCTGCAGGATAGACGCTCTGTCGCTCGGTATGGGCTTTTGTAGTAGTTTCAAGAACATATCTTTACCGAGGAGTCTAGCAGTATATTGTTCCCTCCTAAATATACTTCGCGAAGAGATCATGAAGATAAAATCAGAGAGATTAGAGCCCAAACAGAGGCATACCGACAGTCTTTCTTTCCACAAACAATATGTGACTGGAATAGAAGGGAGAACCAATAGTGGTACTCAAGGTACCCTCCGCCATATACCGTCGGGTGGCTTGCAGAGTATGGTTGTAGATGTAGATGAAGAAGAGGCTCATTTGTTAGTTCAGATAATGACCTTGTAACACTTCTGTTTGTCTTTGGAACAAAAATAATTTTGCTAATAGGTTGCTACTATGCGCCAAAGATATAAAACTGTGAAATAATATCGTCTCACAGAGGTTTGGTCGTCGTACAGTGAGCATGTCTGATCCGCAGAGGTGGCAGACACACATTCCAATTTTGATGTTGAGAACAGTGAAATGGTCTGAACCGCGGGGACCGCAGACGCACATTGATATTATCTATTTCATCTATAAATGTATAGAAACTTTGTAATTTTGAAGCGATTTTGGGTAGTGAAAGAATCACTTACCAACTAGGAATTGTTGTGAGGTATGTTGTATAAATAATTTTGAATTGAAAGGATAAAATAGATTTGATAAGGATTGTCATATATGTAGAATTTTTTATAACAATGTTTTAATTTCTCAATACGGAATGAAGTAGTAAAATAACCTTCCGCTTTATTATTGTAGTTAGGAAGTAGCATCTTACCCACTTTGTTTTACAAGTGTAAAAGCTACAAAGTTGCATGTGTTTCAAAGTTGCATAGAAATAAGTGCATTTCTGAGTGTGCAGAAGGTATATTAAAATTTGATTACTGATAAGGCAGTATATTATTTTTAGTAAAGATTTCCTTTACTACCAACAGTCAAAGTGTTGCAAAAGTTATCAATTTTATTTTCTGAATGAGTATACTTTCAAGTTAGTCAGTTGCGTTATTAATGAAAATAATAAATGTCAGATGCGTTAATCTAAAAAATAAATTGGTAATGTTGAAGTTTTTAAAAAATAATGAATATGATGAGTAACATTTCTAATGTAATCATGCTCACGAATGTGCAGTGATAATATTCATCTCAGCGTGGTCTTTGAGAATAAAAGAGCACCTTCTGTATTATCTTTAAATTAAACTTGTCTGCCAGAGTGACTGAAATGTGTAGCTGCATAGAACAGGTGGACGACAGTCTGTCGTATATGTGCGGAAATTTGGGAAATTTCTTTTCGATTGATCCAAAATCGGGACTAAAGCGTCCCTATCAACGATCAATCCGGACATGCCTACAAACAGCCGAAAATCGGGACACCTGGCAACACTACGTGTTGGTCAACATCTGAACTGACAAATGAACGTCTTATAATTAAGTACACTGATTCT
Organism: Locusta migratoria; assembly: GCA_026315105.1. NCBI lineage: Eukaryota > Metazoa > Arthropoda > Insecta > Orthoptera > Acrididae > Locusta > Locusta migratoria. Next base: position 665,629,478 of record CM048746.1, on the reverse strand, counting down.
GTCCTTTTGGACACGGCAGTGCACTGTTTTGTAGTCCAAGGATTCAAGTGAAAATATTTAGACGTGATTGTGGACTCTCGGCGGGAATTATTTGACTTTGAACGTGGAACGACAAAAGGACAAATTCAAATGTTCAGACGTTTATGAAGCTTATGGGACTTAACTGCAGGGTCAACAGTCCCTAAACTTACAAACTACTTATGAACTAACTTCAACTAAAGACGGCACAAACATCCATGTCTGAGGAGGGATTCGAATCCCCAACGGGGAACGGCCTCGTGAGTAGTAGGGCAACGCCGCTTTCAGTGCAGTGAGAATCGCCTGTCTTTTGTTTGTCATCGACGCCAGGTACCGTTACCACCCTCGGCCAATTGCCCAACTGCAGATCAAAGGATGCCACCACATTCGAACAACAGCGCACTTGAGGATGATTGATAGGTTACATGTAATAGCACTAAAAAACTGACGTACTTGCAGGACACGTAAACACCTATCTGTATGCTGCCCCAGATGCCGACGCCACTGATAGACTAACGCCACCCCCACCCCTCCACCCTTGGCTAGTTACCTGGCGGCTAATCAGAGGATACACCCACCTGCACTTCCCAGAAGGACAGAAAAAAATAACGCACTTAGCGGTGATTGTCATAACTGCCTACGACAGCCGCCCACACTTGTGTAAGGTCAGCCCCCACCCATTCAGCCCCAGCAGATGTCCAATTGCCCAACCTCCACACCCAATTAATTTAATTTAACTTGTATATCAATTTATTTATAACAACCTATGTTTATATCAGTAACAAGGGCATCTGTCTCCATAAGTAAGCCTCCTGGTATGCATCCCACACCAGTGAGCAGTGTTCAAGCAGTGGGGAACAAGCGTACTATAACCTACTTGCTTTGTTTTCAGACTGTATTTCCTTAGGATTCTTCCAGTGAATCTAAGTCTGGCATTTGCTTTACCGATGATTGATTTTATATGATCGTTCCATTTAACGTCACTCCTAATGCCTACTCCCAGATACTTCATGGAATTCACTGCTTCCAGTTGCTGACCTCCTATAATGTAGCTTAATGATAAATGATCTATCTTTCTAAGCATTTGCAGCACATTGCACTTGTCTTACGCGAGCACAGCACCCACCTCCGCTACCACCCCTACCTCCACCCAACCGTCAACACCAAAGATTGACAGTCCCATGCAACCAAGTATTGGGACTCGAACCAGCGCCCCTAAAATAAAATAAAAAAATCTTTAGGAAAGTTACTACTTATCGATGCACACCAACATGGGAAGACTATGATGCTCTTAAAGATGAGTGACAAGTAACATTCTTGTAAACAACATCACAAAAAATGTTCAAATGTTTGTAGAGCATATGGGAATTAACTACGGGGTCATCAGTCCCTAAACTCACACACTACTTATGAAGTAGCTTATACTAAAGACGGCACAAACATCCGTGCCCGACGGGGATTCGAACCACCAATGGAGAATGGCTTCTCGCATCTTAGCATATGGCTCAATGCACTCGGCCGCTCCACCGCGGCAACATCGCAGCCCTCCACAATTGCTCAGTTGGGCTACCACCACCCCCTGGTGCACCCCCGATTATTTTATTAAATTTGCGTATCAATTTAACCACTCGCCGCTACCGTCGCCAGGTATGCCTCCGATATTTTACATAAGAGTCGTACTTGATATGTATTTATTAAGGAAGAATATTTCTCTCGGAAGTAATGTTTAACAACAATTGTTTATAAACAATTACTAACAATGCCAGGGACCTCGCAACACTTTGTAACTTACATAGTAACGATTTATTTAAACAACAATGTAATCATTATTGTTAAAAGTAATTGAGAAAGTTGAACTTCTTTACCTGTTTAACTTTTATAGTTAGAAAGCTAACCCACTTCCTTTCACTGAAAGTTATTGGCTATTAAAATCAAAGCATAATATTGACTAAGCTGAGTTTGATTATTTCTTTATTGGTATGGCGTTTAATAATAATTGTGATTGTTGTGCAATAGTACAGAGATGAACAAGATACTAAGTCTCTGCTATCAGTCAGTTAGCGAAATAAATTATTGCAGTTGCATTATTAGAAAGTGGTTTGTGTTTTTCCAGATTTCTCTCGCAGTCAAATTTATACTGTGGTCAGTGAGCATAATGCAGACTACGTATTGTTCTTGCTGTGTTCAAAATATACGTTGCGCTTTCAATCAGTCTAAACCCACTCTTTCCTAATTAACTGTGCAGGTATTAATCTTAGGGCTATAACTAAACAGAATTATAATGTCAATGAATAGAAAACATGTGTCCAACTAATATTTAATCAGCTTGATTGGAAAGTTAGTTATTGTGAGTGTTAATTACCAGCTGATGACAATTATTAGTGCTGCATTTAACACCAGATTAGTTTTGAATGAGTAGCCTTTGAAACAGACCTCCTTTAGCTGGCTCACTATTGCCAAATTCCTGTAGCGACCCTGTTTTTCCAATCAATAGAACAGCCTTACCTATATCCCACCAAACAACATACCAGTTTTAACCCTACACTGCATGACTTTTTATTTTAGCGCAGTAGAAAATGTTCACCTATGCAGGGAAAAAACATTGGAAAAAAATATATGTCATTTAACAAGGTTAAAGTCATTATTTACCTGTTGCAATTGTCAACATCATACATTTAGACATAAGTCACTCTGCAGGAAAATATTGTTATCAAACATGTTTTCTACTCCGATTAGATGCCTGTAACATGATTAAAGTTCTTTACTTGACAGAAGTCTTCCTTTTTTAGGGTTACCATACGTCCTCTTTTTCCCGGACACGCCCTCTTTTTGAGGCAAGAAAAGAGTCCGGCCGGAATTTATAAAATTGTACAAAAATCTTCTCTTTTTTTGGGTTCCGAAACAGAATTTAGTGTGTGTGTGTCATTTGTGACAACGGGTTCGTTCGCATTGCAGTTCCAAACTATCAAACAGATACACAGAAGGAAACTGCCGTTCACAATTTCGCTCTCCGCATGAGTCTGACAGTTGCAAACGATTCGGAACGTCTCTGCGAAGGAACCCTGTCGTCAACCAGTGTGTTCCGTCTAGTGAATTATGTTCTTTGGTGTTGCTTTTGATGTAGTTTGTGGTTTAGGTTGAAGCTGTATTGTGTGTTCGAGATCGTAGGTAGCCTTTTGCTTATAAATACGAACTTAATACAAATACTAAATGTTGAAAAGAAAGTCAGTGTTAAATGATGTGCTTTCGGAAAAATACAAATCATTCAAGATAATGACTAAACGAATGTAAGCATTAATGATACATTGTGCTTTGAACATTTTGTAATTTTATAAAATTTTTTGAAAGATTATCAAAGGAAACAGAACATACCAGCAGCTGAAGTGTGGCGTGCATGTTTCCATCAGTCGTATAGTGTTGTTAGTTATTCTGAACTACTGAAAATTGTAGTATTCTTTTTTTCTATACCTAGTCATGATGCCAACACAGAAGTTTATTTTCTCTTGTGAACACACCGCAGACAAAAGACAGGAATAGATTTAAAATAGAAAATATGAAACCTATTGTATGTGTACAGTATAATTTCGAACGTCTGAACTACCTGAACTTGCATCAGTACTTGTTGAAAAACAAAAACCTCTTAGAGATTTCGTTGTGCTCCAAATATAGTTGCTTCAAAAGTGAATAAGACAAGAATGAGACAATTGAGTGTAGTGGTGATGAATAAACTGTCAAGGTTCATAATGTTTCGTTTAACAATAACCACACAGGGTTAATGATTTTTTTTCTTTTTTGCTGTAGTTTCATGTGGCTCGTTAATGAAGTTGTACATCACATTATTTTAACAATAAAGTGTCCTCTTTTTTACATTAACTGTCAAATAAAAAGTTCAAATGTTTGTAAATATATCGGACCAAACTGCGTGGTCATCAGTCTGTAGCTTACAAACTACTTAAACCTAGGTCAACTAAACCTAAGGGCAAAATCACACACCCATGCCCCAGGGAGGACTCGAACCTCCACGGAGAGCAACCGCGCATCAGACCGCTCGGCTACTCCACCGCGGCATTGCATGAACTGTCCTCTTTTTTCATGATGAACATATGGTAACCCTATCCTTTTTACTAGTCGAGCATATTGAGGCGTGGGGAAGAGGTTCGTTTAAGATTTTCAGAGAAACATCAGTTAGCGCCGAGACATTGGCGGTTTCAGTAATAGCGTTTCCAGTACTCGGCAGTGCAAGCGAGGCGCAAGTTTAGCGCTAGCTCAGCTCCCCTCGCCTCTGTGGCGACTGCGACGATTGTCAAATAAATACGGCGCGAAGCGAAGGCGCCGTCACGGCAGCTTTCCTGAAACTGTGCGGGCGGCAGCACCAGAGAGTAAAAGAAAAAACCAGAGAGGTGGCTGTGCTGAGCTCCGGCGTCAGAGAGTAAAAGAAAAACCAGAGAGGTGGCTGCGCTGAGCCACGGCGTCAGAGAGTAAAAGAAAAAACCAGAGAGGTGGCTGCACTGAGCTGCGGCGTCCGGCCGCCAGAGCGCTCTGGCATCACTGCCGTCTAGAAGGCGCCGGCTCAGGGCGACGAACCGAGCAGGGGGGAGGGGGTGCTTCCGCCATGTTCAGTCGTGACTCCTGAATGACACAACTTCCCGCCGAGAGCGGGGCTCCACCAATGCAAGACTTCTGACTGTCCTTATCGCTGCAGCGTAGGCAACTTACGAAACTCCAATCGCTACATTCTCCTCCGAATGCGAAAATATATTGTTGACTCCCACTTACGTAGGTAGAAATAATCATCAGAATAAAATACGAGAAATCAGAGCTCGAACGGAGAGATTCTACATCTACCGGAAATAGAAAACTGTCCATCAGAAACGAAATGTCTTCAGGTCACCACAGGGTGCAATGCTTCAGTAGCGTGCTTTCTGTAGACATATACATGGGATACTCTGCAAAATCACATTCAAGTGCCTGGCAGAGGGTTCATCGAACCACAATTGTATTATTTATCTCCCATTCCATTCTCTAATAGCGCGCAGGCAGAAAGGACACCTGAATCTCTCTGTTCGAGTTCTGCTTTCTCGTATTTTATTCTGATGATAACTTCTACCTATGTAAGTGGGAGTCAACAATATATTTTCGCATTCGGAGGAGAATGTTGGCGATTGGAGTTTTGCAAGTAGCCCACGCCGCAGCGATAAGCGCCATTGTCGTAATGATTCCCATCCCCGATCCTGTATCATTTCCGTAACGCTGTCTCCCCTGTATCATGACAATACGAAACAAGTTGCCCTTCTTTGGACTCTTTCGCTGTCCTCCGTCAAACCCACCTGATAAGGATCCCACACTGGGCTGCATTACTCCAAAAATGGACGGAGAAGCATAGTGTATACAGTTTCTTTTGTAGTTCTGTTGCATGTTTTAAGGGTTCTGCCAATAAAACGCAGTCTCTGGGGAAAGGAGAGATGGCATAAACACTGAAGTAAATACGTACCCGGGCGTATGATGCCAAAAGTGTTCCAAGAAAATACAGCTGGTGTTTTATGCAGCTCATGAACGCACTTTGTCACTGAATGACAAGGAAACAGAAACGTTTCCATTCGGCCATCGCTTTAAATCGCTTTTCTTTTCAGTTCGTCCTTACTCCTATGAGGTTCATTCAAGTTCTAAGGCCTCCGATTTTTTTTCTAATTAATTACTGACTCGAAATCGATGAAACTGGTATTACTTCTCGACGTAATCACCCTGCAGACGTACACATTTTTCACAACGCTGACGCCAGGAATCCATGGCAGCGGCGAAGGCTTCTTTAGGAGTTTGTTTTGACCACTGAAAAATCGCTGAGGCAATAGCAGCAGGGCTGGTGAATGTGCGGCCACGGAGAGTGTCTTTCATTGATGGAAAAAGCCAAAAGTACTAGGAGCCAGGTCAGGTGAGTAGGGAGCATGAGGAATCACTTCAAAGTTGTTATCATGAAGAAACTGTTGCATAACATTAGCTCGATGTGCGGGTGCGTTGTCTTTGTGAAATAGCACACGGACGTTTTTGTTGCAGTGCAGGAAGGAATTTGTTCTTCAAACCAATTTTTGTATGATGCACCTCTTACCGTAGTGCCCTTTGGAACGCAATGGGTAAGAATTATGCCCTCGCTGTCCCAGAACATGGACACCACCATTTTTTCAGCACTGGCGGTTACCCGAATTTTTTTTGGTGGCAGTGAACCTGTGTGCTTCCATTGAGCTGACTGGCGCTTTGTTTCTAGATTGAAAAATGGCATCCACGTCTCATCCACTGTCACAACCGAAAAAAAGAAAGTCCCATTCATGCTGTCGTTGAGGGTCAACATTGCTTGGCAACATGCCACACGGGCAGCCTTGTGGTCGTCCGTCAGCATTCGTGGCACCCACCTCGATGACACTTTTGGCATTTTCAGGTCGACTTGCAGGATTGTGTGCACAGAAATGCCAACTCTGGAGGTGATCTGTTCAACAGTCATTCGGCCATCCGCTAAAACAATTCTCTCCCCTTTCTTGATCATGTCGTCAGACCGACTTTTGCGAGCCCGAGGTTGTTTCGGTTTGTTGTCACATGATGTTCTGCCTTCATTAAACTGTCGCACCCACGAATGCACTTTAGACACATCCATAACTCCATCACTACAGGTCTCCTTCAACTGTCGATGAATTTCAATTGGTGTCACATCACGCAAATTCAGAAAACGAATGATTGCGTGGCACGCTGTTCAAGCAAGGAAAACGTCGCCATTTTAAGTATCTAAAACAATTCTGAGTCTCGCCGATGGCGGTAATATTCCATCTGCCGTACGGTGCTGCCGTCTCTGGGACGTATTGACAATGAACGCGGCCTCATTTTAAAACAATGCGCATGTTTCTATATCTTTCCAGTCCGGAGAAAAAAAAATCGGAAGCCTCAGAACTTAAATGCACCTCGTAGAAGCAGCCGCTTGCTGCCGAATTTTCCCGTCTGTGTCTCCCTGTTCAGGTGTCTCGTGTCGCGTTTCGTAAAGTGGTCGGCCTACTGCAGCCAGATCGACCACCGCCCGCTCCCCACTTGGTTATCGATAGTTGTGCAACTCCCACCCGTCTCAGGCCGTTCCAAGTCTCAGTCGATAGCCACCTCCTATCGATGGAGGCAACTCAGGTCGTCTAGATGCCGAGTCAAGGCAACGAATCGGTATGCTTCTGTGTTACGAATCGTTGCCGCCCCCTCCCCCACCCTCGCAGTACACTCATCTTCAGCAAAAATAAAAATTATAGAACAGCTCGCATGATGTAGTGGGACAGATTTGTGAGGCCCCACTCTCCCATATCAGTTTTGTGTTTTGCAGGAGATGAAAATTAAAGATTGCGTATTAATGAAAACGATTTATTGAATGTTGAGAAATGATTTTTATGATGTGATACTTAAAGAAAAATGTTTTGTGTTTGTTTCTGTTTGTTTCGTGGTCGATCGAGGTACTGCAATAAACCGGAGCAGCGTCGTCGCAGCACCCAAGGTTATTCTATAAAAGGTTGGGCCCGAAGAGAAACGACCTGCTATTGGCCGTTGAAATGACGTCAGCGGCGAAGCAGAAGCAGCACTGCTAGCGAGGGCGCGAAGTGGCTCTGCGCCGTCACGTAGAACAACACTAAACAGAAATGCTAACTGTCTGCGCATTGCTTACTGCAGTCACATAACTCGTTAAACCCTTCCGACAGCCGAAGAATGCCACTGACGTTATTTTCGCCTCTGTGATGCCGCTGTTTTCTCTTTCTTCAGCTTCATGTTGATGTAGCGCACTCGATAAAAATTCGACCCGTAAGAATATTTTAATGACCTCCAGCGCCACATGAAGATATTTGTGCGAAATTACGTCGGCTAATCTCTTAGAAATATATTTTTTAAGTGTGTCACTTCCGTTAATCTCGTTGAACAGCAACTCAAACTCTGAGATCTGTCGCATCCACTCGTCAGACGGCACTAACAAACACCCTCGTGATAGAAACTCTACCCACCCGTATTCTGCGAGGTGGTTTGGAGGAGAACAAAGTAGTTCATTAGACGACACTCCCAGTGAGATCTTATATTTCGCAACACGGCGTGCAATGTAGCCTGCCAGATATCTGAATCATTCAGTTGGGCTTCAACATTTGTCACAGCAGACGGTGCAGCAGCCTCACAACTAAAACGTATGTCCTGGCTCTCTGCTTCCCCATCTGGCATGGTCCATGCTTCAGACATATTCGGCAAAATTCCACACAGCGGACTAGATGACACAAATTGTTGTGAATCTCCTTCCTGTCTCACAAAATATTAGACAGTGGAATGTCTTGGGCATTCTTTCCGAGAAGTAATAAACGCAGCCGATGTTTTACTTCTTTTGGGCGATGATGCTGATAGAAATGGCCAATACCTCTAATATGTGAAAACAAATTTTTAAGACAGTCCTGGTTCAGCACTGCTGTTAACCCGCGAGGAATTGCGCGTGAGGCTTTTGCTCACAGTAAATAAAACAATCGGCATTTCATCAATTTTAAATAGTCAAATGTTTGTGTTTGTTATAAACGCAACTAGAAACACGTACTTAGACATATTAAGTACATTACAAAGTGTTCTTTGACTGTCAGAATAATGCTATACATGCGATCGATCGCGTAACTTTTAAAGGTGCATGTTCTCGCGAGTTAATACAGGTATACACTTAATGCCTAGCGACAAAAGGTCAGAAAGAAGGCCAAATAAAGCAGTAATTGACATTAAGAGTCCTTTCTGAAATGGTAATAGCTTCCTTCGGTTTCCAGTGTGTATTGTTCCACAGCACAAATATCTTATGCTGAGAATTGTTCCTTGGAGCTGCTCGTTTGTTCCATAGGCATTTTCTAATGTCTTTTTGTCAACGATTATGGGAGAATTAAAAAGTCAGACGAATCATTAACATATTAATCGATTTTCTGTCGTAAAACACAGGAAAAAACTAAACAAACCATAACTTTAAACAACAAGCTACTGCAGGGCTACCGCTACAACTGCCGCCGCGTGCTTCGGCGGTGACGTCATGCGCAGTACGACGAATTTCTACCTCGGACTGCGCAGTCCATTCGGGCCCTCTCTGCTACAGCACCGACCGGCGTTAAAGACCTGGCCGTTATATGACGTCAAGGGGTAGCGGACGTCTCTGCGCCTTCTTTATTGCGGGACATCGATCATCCTCTAGGAAGATTATTTAACATTATTATTGCTTGGATGTTCGTCAGTTCAGATTATGTCCTTGTAAAAGTAACATTGGATCAGAAGCAAATAGTATATACTTGTATTGCAAGTAGACCAATAAACATGTGTTTTTTGACTGAGGAAGACTTTTAAATATTACATCATCTGTATGGAATCATTTAGTATCTAATGTGAAATATGGACATTTTCAAGAGTTTATATCATATTCTACATCCAGGAAGAAAACACCATTAGTTTCAAAAGTTTGTAACAGGCTATTGAATTTCGCGACGTATTCAAATAAACCAGTCGTATTTTAAATGTGAAACCACAATACAGTAGGCTTTGGATTTTCACTCGAACGCCAGTTTCATGACTGAATTGGTGCTAAAAAGTTTAAACTTTGAATGTGAAGTTACATACTGGGCTTTTATCTTTCTCCCGCGGGTATAAGGACCTGTTTGTGTTTGAGAAAAGATAAAATATAAACTAACATATATATACAGGGCGTCCAAGCTATCTTGTCCACCCAAAATATCTCTGGAACAATAACAGCTATTGGAAAACGACTTTCACCGGTATCAATCTACGGTTGGGGCTCATGAATGTACATATTTGGAAACATTCTAAAACGAAAGCAAATGTGTTTTTTTAACCCAAATTTATGTTTTTTTTTTCCTTTTTTTTTTTTTTAATACAAACCCTATATTTTTTCTTCAGCAATCCATAGCATGACAAATCACACCAACGATTGCGTTGATTGCATCGCAAGAATCCAATTACATCCCGAGATATTGCGACGAGAAGTTGACGCTTGAAAAACCCGAAATACGCTGCTAGCGCACGTCCTGAGGCTCAGGCGTGAACCCCATGCTGCCCGTAATCGCCGCGATGTGATTGACATGCGAGTTACACCACAAAGATATGATTTTTTAAATGAAACAATAGTTTTCTACATCGTGTATTGGATTCGTTTAAACCAGCTGCGTCCAAATCAATTTAAACTACATTCCTATCACTGTTAATTTGGGAGCTACAACGCTTCAAAGTTCCGGGGGCGGAGGCTGCGATAGCGTCGCTGACTGGCCGAGTGGCTATCCCTTGGGGCACGGCCCACTGTCTCATGACCACCAGCCAGTCAGCTACGCTGTCGTAGCCTCCGCCCCCTAAACTTTGAAGGGCTGTAGCTCCCAAACTAACAGTGATAGGAATGTAGTTTAAATTGATTTGGACGCAGCTGGTTTCAACGAATCCAATTCACAATAGAAAAAACTATTGTTCCATTTAAAAAATTATATCTTTGTGCTGTAACTCTTTGGAAAATGATACAATAAACTATGTTCATAGCTCTGCAGAAAGTGTAACATTTCTTGTGTTGACCTACCGCATTAAAATTTCCCATCACCTATTATTTTATAAGTTACAGAGGCAAACACAGTGAAACACCCTGTATAATACACTGCACTCCTCCGCGAATACATAAATAGTATGATGTTGGTTATTTTGTAGGATGGAGAGTCTATCCATATTAGTAGATCTTTTCTATGAAATTATTTTTTAATTATTTTCTTTTAGTCTTAAGCTTTAAAAAACTACGGCTAGCGAGAACCTGGTAGTGTGTCTTATACATAAGTTTGCATGGGCCGAACTTGACACTATCTCAGTTCTCATAGTTAGGAGACACTAGATCTATTAACATAAAATAAGTACGAAGGCCAAAGGGAAAGCGCCGTGCCGATGTTTCAAAGACAGGATAAATTAATTGTCTTTTGACCTCATATAAAGAAAGAGAATAATACTACTGAAAAGAGAAGGCATAAGTTTATATGTACAGACTTGTATTGGGAGGTAAGTACAAATAGTGTACAATAATATGTTATCATAACTGTGTGAGGGATCTCAAATGGTGACTGGTGAAATTTTACTTGAGGCAACGTCGTGTTAAAACTTTTATGGTAGGGTTTTAGACGTTACTACATGTTATGTAATGAAGAAAATGAAGAGTTATTAAAGTATATTACGTCTTATTAAGACTCGTTCACAATTAATGTGAATTTAAAGTATGAAAATAATAGAAGCGTATGTCGTTTCCAGCAGTTGGCAACGCCTCAGAGAAGTTACGCTTATACAGCAACTAGTGGGTCATTCTATTTACACTTCCGTAAAATCAGACGTGACGTCATTATGACGTATCCACACTATCGACGTCCAGAAGAGCGGCGCATCGACTTTTGCATCGTTCGAGACGCTGGTTTCGGGTGGAACAACACGCTTAATTCGACATTCTTTCTGAACTGCATACTTTCTTCCTTCAAAGTTTAGTGACAAAACTAGGCCTCACTTAATATCGGTATCATGTTTTGGAAAGCACTGACGGAAATTTCAGTAAATGTATATTGAAAACTATGTCAGAAATTACGCAGACCGAGCCTCAGAGAACGACAACTTCACACATTTTCAAAGAAAAGAACTAGCATGTTGCAGTTACTTGGCGGTAGATGAGTACCCTGTTTTACGAAATGTTTTACCTGATGTTCGCAGAGCCTCTGTAACAGATGATTGTATTAATATCCAGCTCATTTGATTCATAGTTTCGGCGACTATATGTTGTTTTTGCATGTCGCATATTTTGACATGTCCAAGTACACATTGTCGCTTCATAGCCTGGTAACCGTATTTTGTCCTCTTAGTTTAACATAGACTCCGTAGTACAATGCAACTCTGTAGCATTTTTCGCTTAAAGAAAAAGTTTCCATTAGTTTTAAACACAACCTTCACAAATGGGCCACGATGACAACAACAGATTTGGCTGAATAACGTTTCAGATCTCACAGTGTAGGTCCTTTTTCGGAAAGTTTATAGCTTCTTACTTAAAAAAAAGAAAGCAAAGTTATAGCTTCCGAAACTGTAACGAATATACCATTACCAACTGAAGATATTATCAGCTGCTCCTTTAATTCGTCTGCTACAATTGCAACCGCAGTGTTGCGTCTAGAACGACCACATAAGTCGATCATGGCTCCAGTCGTCTTCGATATTGTGGATACGTCATAATGACGTCACGTCTGATTTTACCGAAGTGTAAATAGAATCACCCGCAACTAGTCGTATTCCTTATGAAACGTCTGTAATGGAAAGGATAAGTTACCATATTTACCGATAGATATGTATACTAAATAGAGTATGAAATTAATTATAAATATAGGACCTTTGAGAAATTATGGCTAGCAACAATAATAAAGAACGGTGGTGGTTTTCAACTTTATAAAATACCTTCGAGGAAAGAAAGGGGAAGGTATATTACGACATAATGGTAGGAATAAAGCAAATACTTTTAACCGAAGGTATTAGTGGTTAACTTTACCGTGCTTTATCGGACAAGTAATTTATTTGTACGTTGAATACGAAATTGTTCCATATGATTTATGCGTGAACCATTACACCTACCAACTAGAACAATGAACGTTGTGCTCATTGTAATAAGACGTGGTTGATCCCTTTCTGACTTACATAACAATAAGAAAGATTTTTTTAACTTTGTTTGGGGAATAATTGTATTTTTCTTCTTTGAATTTGAAACTGATTTAAATTAGCCCACTCTGACAAGAAGGAAAGGAATTTATTCGATGGAATATTTCACTCCGACTGATTACAGTTAGGACGTTCTGTCAAATACGTGCAATAGCTACAATGTATATATTTTGCATGTTCACAAAAGCCACATAAAAGAGTAATGCGTTATAAAGGCAGACGAGGATAGTACGATATTAGTGTCAATAGAATACACAGACACTCAGAGCCTATGTATAAACATTAGAAAGTTGTATGACGCTCAGAACATTGCATGGATAAGAAGAGTCATGACTAATTCAACTTGGTTCGAGTGACTTGTAAAGTGATTCGTGTTGAAACAGTTTAATAACTTGAAGTAGAGCTCTGATGACTCATGTATAACTTATGAAGCAGGACTTCTTATATTTTGTACTTAAAGATTGGCTACAAAAAGAATATTATTAATTGAAGAAATATAAAAAGAGTTAAAAGATATTAGAAGACTTTTATTTCACTCTTATTCCCTGCTAAACTGAGCTTGCTGGTGGGGTATGTAGTGGGGCGGATTATTGTCTTCTCTACTACCTTATGTCAGCTCAGTTTCGCAGAAGATTACGTTTATATTCTATGTTTTTAAATGAGGTTATGTAAATATTTTATATTACGTGATTCTTACAAGTTTCCGTTTATTTCTTGTGTTTCATGTGCTGTGACGGCGATTCAACCTACTAAAGCAACGTCTTCGACGCCGACCTCAAGGAATAAACATGTGGCCACTTCAAGTCGCGGGTCGACGGCCACGAGGCAAGAAGATGCTGGTCTCCGCGGTTACCGTCGCGGACATAGTCTAACATATACAGTCACGACACTCCCACAGATTTTTGTTATACGCTGCGACAGCAGCGCTCCAAGCGGTCGGCAAGCTACGTTTCCGAATACGATAGTTGATGAGTGCGAATAGTATCGTTTAGATTGACTTCAGCATACTTTTTACATTAGGGAACGTATGTAGTGCCTTATAAATAGATAATAATTTAAAAATAGCTCCCTATTTGTCTTTCTTAGGTTTCATAAGATCCCTGATAAGGTACGAAACGGTATATTACAGGACAGTTAATTTACAATCATCCTGTAACATACAGGTTTTAAATGAGTAATTTCATTTTCTATTAAAAATAAATATGCCTCTTAAACACCAAAAGACATGTCCTTTAGCAAAGAGACGTCAATTTATACGCAGGAACGTTAAGTATTCTTCATTACAATTCCAGTAAAATCGTTGCGGTTGGAACATATGAAACGTATATAGAATGCAATAAACACGGTATTTAACATAACAAATCAACCATGACAGCTGTAGCTGAAGGGAAAACGTCACAGACGTGGCAATATAACGATAAAAGCAACCAAACTGTTTCCCGACAAAGAAGAACCCAATTCCAGGTAATTTCCAAGAATGCTTGCAATCGAAGTAGCTCGGCCTGAAACGATATATATCGAACGTTCAACATTATATCGATTACGCGGCTATTCACGCGCAACTCCTGAAGTACGTATGTTTGTTGATTGTCATAGGGGCGTATTTTATTGGTTTATATGGTCTTGAGTGACGGTGAATTTTTTTCTTATTTATTATGATTTAAAAGAGTTCGTAGTCAGAGCTACGCAAAGGAAAATTAAATCTGTCTCACCCATATAGTGACTCGTTCTCGAGGTACTTTTCTGAAGATATTCTGCAGCTATCTATAATTCGATTAAAGTCGTATCTATGATTGTCATTTATTTATACAAATAATTTTTTTTGACCTCGCTCATCTCGGAAATATATACCGTATTGCTACCTGAAGCGTATGCCACATTACATTAAAATGTATATCATGAGAAACATTCGACAAATTTCTATGATAATTCCTATGAATGTGTCACTATTCTGCTTTAAAATAATTCACGTCAACGCAGCTTTACATCTCCACTCGTCAAAATAATTTGTATGAAAACATTCACATTTCGTCAACTCTCGCGTCATTGCCCTAGTAATCGATTTAGAGTTGCACAATCGATATATATCGTTTCAGGCCGAGCTACTTCGATTGCAAGCATTCTTGGAAATTACCCAATTCCACAATTGTTGTTACATCTGAACCACAAACGGCAAGAATAATCAAAACATTGGATTTTTTTAAAGCTAAAGTAATTACACTTAAAAGAATATCCACATATGAGAAAGACGAGTGACGTATAAAAATGTGAGAATCATTAGACTCCGTACCGAATTGATGCACATCAAAAACTGGCTGTCATAGTAAGAACAGACCGTAATAGAAATTTATTATACCATTATGTTTATATGCAACTTACTTTTAGCGGAATAAGCTGAAAATATACACACATTCGTAAGTATTTGTTCATGACAGAGTTGTTCTTTATTCCATTGAATCATTTAAATGAGGCTGTTTTTATATTAATTACCGTATTATGTTTGTCTCTCGATATTTTAATAATGCTTGTAACGTAAAAATTATAGTAAGTATTTCGTTAATTACGCACACAGATAATTATAAACAAACATCACTACTTCGGCAGCTTGCGCACCGCTAGGAGCGCTAGTGTCCAGCAATTGTCAGTTGGTAACAACTTTTACAGCAGTGAGTGTCGCGACTGTATATGTTAGACTGTGGTCGCGGATATTGACATTATTATAGAAACTTTCGCGAAAAATGAAAAAGACAATAAAATTAGTCTTGTTTAACTGTCATTGAGTCATGATCTGTATTGTGAGAGCAATAAACGTCATTGTATCTCGAAAGTTAACCAAGTGTCAACGATCATTATTTTGATATTTATAGAAATTTTACAAGAAATATATTCATTGACAGGAACTGAAGAATTATTTACGGTCGAACTATTTACAATTTGAAAGAAGCCATTTAGGGAAAGTTATTTTGTTTGACAGATAAATCTAGAAAACCTTTATCAATTATTAGTATTTTAATAAATCGATCTTATATATCAATCGATCGTTAGTGAACAGGACTTGTAATATCTGTGTCTATAGCAACTAGCACAAGTACGAACTTCTGTTTGACAGTTCGATCTTTAAGGGAACTTTAAAACATTTATTTCAAAGTGACAGTTTTAAAGAAGTGTAAACCTAGCTTCTTCTATCTGCGTAAGCATCTGTCGTTGAAATTTCACAATACAGGAAAATTATATTATTTGGAATTATTTTTTTCTTGTTGACGAGCGGACGACTTTCGGATCCTGAAGTCTGACACGGCACATTAAAAAATCGCACTGACGTGTTTTACGGTCCACTTTAGATTTGTTATAAGTTTTTGCAAACATTTTGGACCAAAATAATAATCTAAATAATAAAAATTTAACTAAAAAAGTGTCTGAAACACTTATAGGAAAAATATTTTAGGGTGTGACGGGTTTCGAACCACTGACCTTCAGCGTCACAGTTCACCACATTCCCCACTATGCTACAGCTAACAGTTAGGAATTGCGTTCTCCAATCTCATACTATTGATGGCCGTTGTTAACTGGTGCTAATATGGCATTTGTAGATACTAGATTATCATTTATCGTACGAAGAACGACGTGTTTTTGTTAATTCTTCAGTGCGCCATTGCTTTGAAATGACAACTTGTAAGTTAAAATAAGAAAATCATCAAATACCCAACGCAAGATGGCGTATGCCACAGAGAGTACTAGGCGAGGAATGTCACGTGACATCTGCGAACGGCTGGTTTTCGTTAATTCAGTGAAGGGTGTCAAAACACCGTTATTTTTGCAAATATGTCTCAAACGATACGAGATATGAAAAAAACATAAGAGAACAAACCTGTAGAGAATCTTCTCCTCTACAAATTCGGTTATTCAATTTTATCGTCAGATGAACGGTTTATGTGCAATTAAAATTACATTACAAACGGCCTGTTTTTGGTATTACTAACGTATTTCTTGTCCAAAATATTTGAAAAAGCTGGGTTCTGGTCTCTGGTATCCAACAATTATGTCTGTAAAATTTAGTGCCGATCGGTTGAATGGTTCGACCTAAAACGTGGAAACACGTTACAGCCAAACACACATCGTCAAATCGCCGTTATTTTTGCAAAAAACCATAATAGAGCGAAGTTCTAGAGAATTTTCCCCTCTACTAATTAGGTTATTCAATTTTCGTGTCAGATGAACGGTTCGTTTGCAATTACAATTATATTACAAACGGATTTTTTTGGCGGTACTACCGTATTTTTGTCCGAAAAATTTGAAAAGCGAGGTTCTGGTCTCTGGCGGCCTACAATTATGTCTGTAAAATTAGGTGATGATGGGTTGAACGGTTCGTCTTAAAAACGGGGAACACATTACGGACAGACAGACAGACATCCCAAAATCGCCGTTATTTTTGCAAATATCTCTGAAAAGATACGAGATATGAAAAAAAAAAAAAAAAAAAATAGAGCGAAGTTGTAGAGAATTTTCTGCTCTACCAATTAGGTTATTCAATTTTCGTTTCAGGTTCAGGCGTTATTTTCATTTAAATTTCGAGCTGTCAAAAGACGATCACAAAGGCCCACTTTTCGTGTCACTGCCGTAACCTAAAGTGGGCCAGAATTTGGTATTTAGTCCCATGCAGGAAGAGGTCGTACCGCCGCAAGTCGTCAGCAGTAAGTTGTTGGCTAATCCGAATCTAAACGCTACATTCCGGTAGTCGGGGTGGGGCAATTAAAACGACCCATCACGTTCTGGACGTATCTCATAGCGAAGTTTGTTTCACAGCAGCAGTAAGATACCCATTTAAACAATCCTTCGCAAATGAAGCTAATTTTAAAGAGATGGTTGGGAATTCTATAACTCAAAAGGGCACAACGGTTGTATAGAAATTTGGAAAGCGCAAAAGCGATGATGAATAGTAAAAATTTATCTGAAAAGGGCAGAGCTTAGAGTTTGGCGGCTTTCATATTTAATTCCCCAGCGGCTCGGAAGTGACGCAGTGACGTAAGAGATAAGCTTTTTTCTCCTCCCTATCTTTTCATTTTGCATTCGTCAGACAGTCGGAGTGGCTTCAGACCGAGTAGTCCAATTCACGTGGAGGTGTACCGCGTACCGAAGCTGCAGCTCCGAAAGCGGCGTAAGCCCTCCGCCGGCTGGTAGTTCGACCCGCTGCCGCTGCCTTGCGCGTGGCGCTGCTCGCCGCTGCGGCTAAAGCCCGTTTTAAACGATCAACGAACTTGTAACACATTGCTAACAAGTTGCGTTAATGGCGGCCGTCAGTCGTTTGAACGGCTGCACTAGTATGATCGCGCTAGTATCGAAGCGCGATAATTATAGCGATAAAGAAATAGGGCCAGTTCTCAATTCGGTACTAGTGGGTTCACTGCTCATGCGCGAGCTAGTAGCTGTCAGCTGCAGTCAACGCTCTAGTTAGTCCGCCATTTTCCTTCCTATTTACGTATGTTTTGCGTTATGTCGAAGTTTATGATCAGAATGTATTACAAAATGTATTTCTAATGACGGCATTCACACTGTCCGTCACCTAAAGTCAACGTCACGTTAAGCTTTCTCGAGAAGATTGTTTTGATTAACGGTCGTCTGCTGACATCGGAAGTTAACCTATTTTCGTCACGCGATTTTCATACTGTAGTCGACAATTACACGGTTTGCACGCAAATTTGTCTTACTAATCTTTAGTTTATTATTATATTTTGGTTTAGCGGTAAATTGCAAATGTTTCATGACGACTTAAATATTTATTTCAATTATTGTCCACCTAAAAGTGAGATCGTACATCTGAAACCGAAAAATGGTTTATGTTTTGCAATATCGTAACAGAAAAGACTGAAGCCAATTGTTTATTTGAATAAGATTGTAATTTGATGATGCAATTTGCATTAAATAGCATTTTAAATGAAAAAGTCAGTGAAAATGAAATACAAAAATTCAGTTGTGCGTGACGTTATTAACAATGTCAGTGGGCAAATCGTAGTAGATAAAGTAAAGAAGGTCTGTTTACGCGCTTATGAATATTGCTTGATGTGTTGATAAGTTTATTTTTTTCGCTTGAAAATAGATGTGAATATTTTGAAATGTAGTTTCACTTCCCAGAACTTTACCACACTAAGTTGACCAAAAACATAGATTGCAAGGTTTTCTTTAGACGTCATTAACATTTAGCGTTTTTTCCTCAATTCCAGTACTAAACTATGACTTCCTACAGCCGGCCGCAGTGGCCGCGGGGACTGAGGCGTTCCAGTCACGGTCTGCACGGCCACTACGGTCGGGGGTTCGAATCCCCCCCTCGGGCATGGATATTTGTGCCGTCCTTAGTATTAGCTAGTTCGTAAGTAGTTTGTAAGTTTAGGGACTGATGACCCCGTAGTTAAGTCCCATAAGCTTAACAAACATTTGAACATTTTTTTGACTTCCTACATAACAAATCGCCTGTTATAACCTCTCTTTCAACATCGGGTATTACTGTTCGATTACGTTTATCGTCTAAACACGCTGCCACAAGATGTTGCTGGAGTTTGTAGGTCAGGGCTAGTACGCTAGGAGCGCTTCAGTAGAGCATTATCTATCTTGTCCACCTTAGTATATCGTTTAAAAAGGGCTTTACGTGGGCGCCACGAGCGGAAGTGCTCAAAGACCTTGTAAAAATAACTAGACTCCCTGACAGTGCCACAGACATACATTACTAGACTGGCAAACATCCCTCTGTGACTTTAGCCTGACGCCGCCATCTCTTACTTTTACCGAGTGAACGAGGCCACATACAAGAACCTGTCAACCATAGAGCAGGAACAGCATCATTTACTGACTTCCTCGTCTGAATGAAACACTAATCTCGTTACTCTGTGTGGCTTTCTAGAATATTAAGGTCTTGGCGAGGGCTTTCTACCGTTATGTTGATGTTGCCAACATAATAATGCGAGGCCGCCGGGATGGGAAATAAAATTTTACCGTTACGTACACACAGTGAAAGCAGACTGTAAGAATAAAGATATCTGTTATGCACGACAAATAGCACATTTATAACGGTCATACTATTAAAAGAAAAGTCAAAGTTGATGGAAAGTCGTAACCGATTAATAAAAGCAGGAAACGCGCCTCGTTAGTGTATGTGTCAAAACAGACTGTAGATTTCGTAATAGCTCTCAAAAGAATACGGATATGTGTTATCCACTATAAACATTTTTATGACGACCATACTACTGAAAGAAAATCCGAAGTTTAATGAAATTGGTAGAGACTAATAATAACAGCCTATCAATGCAACTCATAATGTAAGTATCGAAACCTATTCCAGTTGAAAAAATTATAGCCCATATACAACATACCAATTTCCCATATGTCAATAGTCTGAAAACAGCATAGTTACGTCAGTTCATTCATATTTTTAATGCTGTCTTCTGTAATAACACAAACGTCTGTTTACACGTTTATAGTATACAAGTATGGCGGCTAGACTTCACTGACACCAAAGATATTGTATATGGCACTGCCAGTCTAGTAATATATGTCTGTGGACAGTGCTGCTGTCGCGGGATAATTTGAACCTTTGGCTGGCCGCCATTATAGTGGCAAGCGTCAGATAAAAACGAGTGTTGTTAGCAGGTAAATCTTGTATTAAATAGCTACTGCGGTATATATACACAATTGATAGTCACGTCTGTATTGCTTCACTATTGCAGTGTACATGAAGCACGATGGTGAAGAGCTGCTCAGCGTTTAAATATATAAATCTATTTAAGAAAGGAATAAAAAGATCGAATACTGTCTTCCCATTGATATTTCTCAGGAATACAAGTAGCCCTACTACTTGCGTTAAGAGATAGTTACTCTTGCTTAACAGTCAGTCAAGAAAACATAGGATTAAATGAAATAAATAATAGGCCTTTACAATACTGGTAGCTCTTAAAAAGGAGATACTTTAGGTGGACATGATGTTCTAAAAGTTTCATTTTATGATTGTGTAAAATAACTGTCGGGGGCACGAAATTAGTTGTCTCACTGCAGTTTGAATTTTTGTTTATGAAATTAATATTTAGAATTAGAATTTAAAGGTAATCTGTTTCACATATAGGTATAACAACTGAAAGGGGTTTGCAGAGCTGTGTATAGTTCCATATATGAACGGCACATAGCCACAGTGGATGCACATTGTGAAGTTCAATCCTGTGACGAAAGTTGCTGACTTTTGAGCAGTTCACTCTGCTGTAAGGTATTTGGCTTACAGCATTAAAAATGCTAATTTTCTTCCTAGATGCCCTAATGCTAATGTTAGATGCATTAGTTAAGAAAAAAATTATGGCATACTTCGTGTTCTTAAAAGAATTGGTAGTGGCTGGTTACTGTATCATAAGGTAAGAAGCTATTTTACAGTTATGTATCTGATGGCATATTTCACTTTCAGGATCGATTTTCAACATTAGCTGTTTCAGGCAGCCCTGTTTTATTTTTTGATTCTATTAAATATCTAAATATTAGACAATATAGCACTAAAACAAAGAAGTAAAGTGTGAAACTTCTCCGATATTAATGTTAGTACAAAAGTTTCACAATCATAGAATATACTGAGAAAGTGCCAAAACAATCGTGTCTGACGATAAATTCCGTTCACATGTTACACTTAGAACGCTAAAAAGCTTCGGTTTCGTTAGGAAAAGGAAAGGCTGTTGGCCAATTTCTATATCGTACTAGCTTAAACCCGTGGCTTCGCTCGCGTATTGGTTGATTATGATAGATAATGCGCGAAACGTCAAATCGATTTTTTTAAAGAGATGCAGTAAAAGATTTTTTTTTTACTGCTTTATTTATGTATTCTTATATTTCCTATTTCGTATGCTTACAGAGAAAGAGCTGAAGACACTGCAGTACGCATAGACCAAAGATATGGTCTGTGGCATCACGTTTCGCTGTATGTAAACTCCTTGATATAGAGTCGCAAACGTCATCGCCTTCAGTCCGATATTTTTTTTATAATTTCACGACTTTCAACCACCATATCTTCCACCCCCTTATAGTTATCGGCATGGAACTGCTATGGTGTACAATGGGAGACTTCGGACAACAATGACACACAGACCATTCGTTTGCGTTCTGTAGTTTTCGCTGCAGAGCGAAATATTAACACACACACACACGTAGAATTTTACAGATACCGATAACTTTCCATTCCAATACACTCCACGCTTTTATCATTATCAACCCTAAAGCAACAATGCAACCAATAAAACCATTTTCAAAGAGTAAATATAATTTTCGAAGAGTTATTATTGTTCCGCATTTCGCGTTACAATCTTGAAATGACTACATATCTATCAGATCGCTATAAATCCGTGACTAAAACGTTCCTCAGGTATAAATTAGTAACTTTACAAATATTTAAGTCTCTGCGTCTTGTCGTTCGGACGTGATAAGCGTACACCGAACAGATATTCACGTTAATATATATAGATAAATAGCTATCCGATCGCCATAAAACCGTGCCTAAAGCCTTCACCGGATAGACATTAGTAACTGGACAAATCTTTACCTCTTTATGTCTTGTGGTTCAGACGTGATAAACGTACACTGAACAGACATTCACATTTATAGCTATAGGTTAATTTCTTAAATAATTCTTATATTTTATTACTTGTCGTTCTGGCATCATACATGGCAAAATAAAAACTATGCTGCCATGGATGACGATACCACGACCAATTATTTCTATACTACAACACAGTACTTTTTAGCACCGTCAGATGGGGTAATTTAGAACAGTATGGTATATTTGTTCTTTCGCGCTGCATAGCAACAATTTGTCGCTCACTTTCATACAAAATATTTTAAGTGAAAGACTGTATTTTTGCAATCCCGCCACTTTTGTTTTGAGTCTTAACAGTTTAACATGAGTTCCGAACCACGGTGCTACTCGGTATTTTTCACATGGGCAATACTGCCAGAGGTGAAAGAAGTGGAAAGTGACAGATGAAAATCCCAGGACCTGTGCGGGGATAAACCTTGATAAACATGTGTGAAATGTCACGCAATATCGTGAATTGGAAACTTTCTATTGTCCAGACAGGGGGAAAAGTGTTCTAACTGCAGTTGTCACATAGGTCATTAGCCACTTTATTTATGTGGCTCAGGCAAATACCGATGTATACCGACGTTTCTGTTTCTAGGATGTTTTATTCGTTCTACGTACAGCCTCCCACTTCACTGTGTGACGAAACTGCCGGCCCTTTCTTCTCAGTGTTACTGTACGATACCGACTGCGTCGGACCCGGAATCGTGTGGTTCAATAGTGATCCCATGTTGCGCGTGAAGTTAGTTAAAAACGAAATAGCCAGCCTAGGAATCAGTGTAGGACAGTGACTCGGTGATACTGTGATTAAAACAAGTGATAGATTTCATTAATTAAGAAATTCGTTTAGATGCTTTCCAGACAGTTCTATAAACAATAGTTTTGTCATTGTATATTATTTCAATAAATAAACAGACGAATGGTAAAAACTTTTGTACCTACATAAAGACATTCAAATAAATAGCATTGTATATATGTTAGGCTCTTAAACAAGTTGTGTTGATCAGCTAATTGTGTTAATTAATGTAATAGTCGAGATTTGAATATTGTTATTCTTTGCATATATTGACTGACGTAAGATTTGGAGTATATTTTGAGAATGGACAAGATATTTGGTAGTTCAATATATGTTAGGAACTTGTATGATGTACTCATTAATAAAGTAATTGACATTTAATATCACACTTTGTTGTCAAACAGCAAGTACCGCGATTAAGACTTAAAAAGATTTACACCACCTAAAATTATTGTATGTATAGTTTTCATTTTATTTTGTGATTATTTTTGTGTACATGAAATGATTTCTGTTGTGTTCGTTAATTGTTAATAAGTATATTCAATTGTTATGAACAATGCGTAATGTAACGTCATTATTGTCGGTGTTATATATTTGTCTCACCGCCTTGCGTGGGTGAGTTCGAGTTTAAGCGTTTGTCAAGTGCACTGGAAGCTATATCAGTCTGATGTTTTCTGGCAGCTAAGTTCTGTTGTATTGTATACGTTTTGAAGTTTTAATGTTTTGGTGGAGAAGCAGTTTCATTGGAAATTAAAGAAGAAGTGAAAAATTGTACCTACGAGTATTTATTTCTACCACGACGCCCCAGGAGAATAATGTTGCAGTGAGCAGAACCCCCATACATCGTAATGTAGAAAAGATGAGTATTACGTTTGAAAGTGGTAGAATGAAATGTAATTACTTCAGCATCTAGTAAAACATTTCAACTAGCAAAGAATGAAATCTAATACAACCTATGGAAGTTATGGTAAAAACAACCTCAAAACAGCCCGGAATCGCCCCATTTGATGGAACTGCACTTATCAATGTACATACCAAATAATAATTTTTTGATCATCATGTCTGGAGGACCCTCAAATGAAAGAGGCATAGGGCGAAAATGGAAGTCTGGTGCCTCAAAAAGAAGAAGAAAGACTGAGACAGATATATCCAACCAAGCTATGAGTCTGAGTACGATGAAATTTCTGAAGAAACCTACTTCAGATGAATCTGCTCCAGAGGCCTCTCATGAATCTGTCCTCCAAGTTTCTCTACTCGCTGAAACAGAACCAGGGTCGAATGAATCTGTTACACTTTCTGATACAGCATCATAATTGGGCGAAATTGCTGTTATCCAAAATTCTGAGCCGAATGAGGGGTTGAGAAGTGAAAATTTTTGTGATTCAGAAAATCGAGAGGACATTGTTCATAAAACAGATTCATTTACAGAATTAGATCCGAAGAAGTGGGTGTTTCCAGTAACAGATTCACCGCACCATGGAATCAAAATGGTCCCAAACAAAATTTCGAGAAAGCTGATGAGAGTTGCGACCTTCCTATCGATACTCGCCAATAACAATTGGGCAATACATAACTCAGGGTAGTAATAGGAGTACCCCAAAGACGCAAATAAGACGTTTTACTAAATTTCATTTTACTAGAAAATTGAGTAACGGTGAAGAGCAACATCGCAGGTGGTTGGTTTACTCCACATCTCAAGATAAAGTTCATTGCTTTCCATGTAGACTTTTTTCCACATTTGTAGACATAGATGGTAAAAGAAGACTGTTGTGACTGGAAAGATCTGAGTAGGATATTGCAAAGACATGAAAAATGTCAAGGACACATGGTTTGTATGATTAAATGGATGGAGTTCTATAAAAGAATCAAATATGGGAAAATAATAGGTAAGGAAAACGAGAGAATGATTAGGACATGCAAAAGTATTGGTGTAACTTGTTTGAAAGATTGATGGATATTATCAACTACTTAGCCTCCCACAATCTAGCATTTTAGAGATCATCGAGAATCCCTTAACCTGAATAGTACTGGAAACAGTGGAAATTTTATAGACCTACAAGCTGAACCCCCGCTGCTTCGCATGCGTAGGCTGGTTGGTCTGCACCAGTTGTTTCTTTATAATCCTGATGAAGAATCCATATCCTAAGTTTCGAAGTTATAGCTTGAAATTTGAGTTAACAGCAACATATTTTTGAAAATCAATTTTTTGCGTCCTTTATTTAACCCCCTTATTGGTTGAATTTCAAAAATTTCCGAAACAAGTGTCTTTTAAATTCGAACCCCGAATCCAAATCCGAAAATTTGTAGTTCTAACTTCAAAATTGCCTAAATAGCAACACATTTTTTGAAAAACACCCCCTCTCCAGTTTAACCCCTTTGATGGTTGAATTTCCAAAAATACCGAAACACGTATTTTTTAACGTCTAACTAACTATACAAATATCAATTTTCGCTGCTCTAGCTTCAAAATTGCATCAATAGCAACGTGTTTTCAAAAAGAATTTTTGATCCTCTATTTAACCCTATTATTTGTTGAATTTCCAAAACTACAAAAAATCATGGATTTTTAATCCTGACCAAGATTCCATATCCGAAGATTCGTAGTTGTAGCTTAAAATTTGAGTTAACAGCACCATATTTTTGAAAATCAATTTTTTGCGCCACCTATTTTAGCCCCTTATTTGTCGAATTTAAAAAAAAAAATGCTGAAACACGTATCTTTTAAATTCGAACCCTGATTTTAAATCCGAAAATTTGTAGTTCTAATTTCAAAATTGCCTAAATAACTAAGTATTTTCAAAAAACGTTTCATCCCCGATTTCACCCACTTACGGACGGAATATCGAAAAATCGCTTCTTAAATGAAGCCTACAGAGTATGATAAACACCCTACACAAATTTCAAGTTTCTATCTTCAGTGGTTTGGGCTGGGCGATGATAAGTCAGTCAGTCAGTCAATCAGTCAGTCAGTCAATCGGGACACTTCCTTTTACATATAGAGATTTAAAATGTTATCCAAATATGATCTAATACTAAATGAACAGTTGCAACATATTAATGAAAAGCAACTTTCTCGGCATTATCTGAGCCACGAGATTCAGAATGAATTAATTTCATTAATGTCAAAATCTGTCGTTAACGAAATTGTAAAAAGAGTCAAACAAGTAAAATATTACGCCTTCATGCTCGATTGTACCAGGGATGTGAGCCGTGTGGAACAGATGTCAATAATGTTAAGATTTTGCAATTTCTCAACTGGAGAGATAGAGGAACACTTTGTTGGTTTTTTTTTTTTTTTTTTTTTTTTTTTTTTTTTTTTTTTTTTTTTGCCGTTGCTGAAACAACGGGAGAGTATTTACCAAATGCAGTTTTAAAGAAACTAGAAAATAATGACGTACATATAAAAAACTGTCGAGGACAGGGATATGATAACGGCGCCAATATGGTTGGCATTAATAAAGATGTTAGAACAAGAATACTCATTATTAATCCACGATCATTCTTCACGTCATGCGGATGCCATTCTTGGAATTTGCTTCTCATAGATGCAGCGAACTCATCTACTACAGCTACAACATTTTTCGGCTTGAGCAATAAAATTTATGTGCTCTTTACAAGGTCTAACAAGCATTGGGAACTTATAAAAACTAAATTAAAATTGACATTTAAACCTCTGAAATAAGACGGGAAAGCAGAATCAGAGCACTAAAAGATACATTATTCCAATTTGGTGATGTCATTGAGAGCATGAATGACCTGAAAAGTAAAATTGACTATTCTGAAACTCTTAGTGACTGAAGCAGTCTTGAACGTAATATTAACTTTTGAGTTTATTGTTGCAATGATACAAGATTTTACTACGTGTGAACAATATAAATAAACAATGGCAGTCGATTTTCGTGACTGGATTCGAGAATTCCGTATTACAGGATTTGAAACATGCGTTGCAGAAGCGCGACTGTTGAAAAAAGTAGTAACGAAATAGAGTGATTTTTAAAAAGAAAGGAATAGCACAGAAAAAAAGACATATGTTCGATTACGAACAAATTGATGAACCAATACAGTCGTCGAAAATGTAGTACACAGTTAATTTTTTAATACAATGATAGATGCTGTTATAGTCCACAGTGATCGATTCAAAGCGCTCGAAGAATATTTTGAGCGATTTGGTTTAATTTATATGAATTGTCTGAAATCTCTATGAAGGGAGGGCCTTCCCAGGCATCATAATGATTTAGGTATGATACTCCCAGACTTCAGAGCTACTGAAGTCTCTGGGAGAACCAGCCATGACAAAATTGTTTCACCTGGTGTGTAAGATGTATGAAACATGTGAAGTAACCTCAGACTTCAAAAAAATGTTATAATCCCCATTCCAAAGAAAGCAGGCGCAGACAGGTGTGAAAACTACAGAACCATCAGTTTAATAAGTCATGGTTCCAAAATATTAACACGAATTATATACGGAAGGATGGAAAAGCTGGTAGAAGCCAACCTCGGGGAAGATCAGTTTGGGTTCAGGAGTAATGTAGGAACACGGGAGGCAATACTCACTTTACAGCTTATCTTACAAGATAGATTAAGAAACGGCAAATCTACATTTCTAGCTTTTGTAGATTTGGAGAAGGCTTTTGACAACGTTGATTGGAATAAACTCTTGGAAGTTCTGAAGCGAGCAGGAGTAAAATATAGGGAGCGTAAGGTTATTTACAACTTGTACAAAAACCAGACAGCGGTTCTCAGAGTTGAAGGGCGTGAAAGGGATGCAGTGGTTGGAAAAGCTATAAAGGAAAGCAAGGAGAAATTTGGAGAAGGAATTAAAGTTCGGGGTGAAGAATTAAAAACATTTCGTTTTGCCGACGACATAGTAATTCTGTGCTGAAAGGTGCATCTAAGATGAACATTAACAAGAGCAAAACTAGGGTAATGGAGTGAGGTCTAAGAAAATCGGGCGATCCGGAAGGAATTGGATTGGGAAACGAAGCAATAAAGGAGGTAGATGAGTTTTGTTACTGGGGCAATAAAATAACAAATGATGGTCGCAGTACAGAGGATATAAAATGCAGAATGGCAATGGGTAGAAAAGCGTTCTTGAAAAAGAGAAATTTGTTAACATCGAATATTGATTTAAGCCTAAGCAAGTCCTTTCTGAAGGCATTTGTATGGAGTGTTGCCTTGTATGGGAGTGAGACATGGACGATAAGCAGTGCGGACAGGAAGAGGATTGAGGCTTTTGAAATGTGGTGCTACAGAAGACTGCTGAAGATTAGGTGGGTGGATCGCGTAACTAATGAGGAGGTACTGAACAGAGGAGAAAAGAAATTTCTGGAATACCTTGACTAAAAGAAGGGATACATTGGTAGGACACATTCTTAGACATGAAGGAATTGTTAATTTAGGGTTGGAGGGAAGTGTGTGGGGTAAAAATCGCAGAGTAAGACCAAGAGATGGATACAGTAAGCAGATTCAGACAGATGTAGGTTGCCATTCTTATGTGGAGATGAAGAGGCTTGCTGAGGATATAGTATTGTGGAGAACTGCATCAAACCAGTCTCCGGACTGAAGACCACAACAACAACAACAACAACATATCCAAATGTTTATACAAGAATCAGAATCATGCTTACAGTTGCAGTCAGTACAGCTTCGGCCGAGAGAAGGTTCTCAAAGTTAAAATTGATTAAGAGTTACTTGAGAAGCACAGTGAGCCAGCAGAGACTATCTGCGTTGTCAGTACTATCAAGTGAAACCGAAATAGTGGCTAGTATTAATTATGATGTGATCTTTAAAAAATTCAGTGAGGCGAAAAGCCGAAAAGTTTCTTTGTCTTCGTTTGTTTATTGTAATACCACTTGTATATTATACCAATAAAATTTTAGTATTATGATTATTGGTGTATAATTCAGCTCATTGTATTTAACACTTTCGTCCTTACTGAAAAAATTAAAGTGTCCTCGCAAAGACGAGTTCGCCGACGCCCAGTTTTCGTCTAGCGCCGTCAGTAACTCTACACAGTTTTGGTTAAAATTATACCTCGTAATATGTAAATGTTTCTGGCTTAAATCTTGATTTTTCATGGATCTACATATTATTCATTACAAAATGTACTGTTCTGTTGATGCGCTTGTAGCTGTCCAAGTCAACATTAACTTATAAAATGTTTCAAATATTTCAACCTATCTCAAATTAATTTGGTTTGCGACTTGCATTCCAATCTTTTACTGAACTCTCAAGCATTTTAAATTTTATCTAAACATATCAAAAGATATTTTAACGTCAAACCAATCTAACACTGAATTCAGTAAGGAAAAAAAAAGAGACTGTACTTTAGTTGTAATTTATACATAGATCACAATTCAGCTGCAACATTATTCTCCTGTGGCGTAGTGGTAGAAATAAATACACGTATGCTAGGTACTATTTTTCACTTCTTATTTAATTTGCAATCAAACTGCTTCTCAACCGAAACATTACAACTTCAAAACATATACAAAGCATCAGAAATTAGCTGGTAGTACTTCTATTTCAAAACACAGACTGACATAGCTTCCAGTGCACTTTAGAAAAGCCAAAACTCGAACTCCTCCACGCAAGTCGGCGAGTCAGATATATAACATCGTTGATAATGGCATTACATTACTCATTGTTCATAACAATTGAATATACTAATTTACAATTAACGAACACAACAATAAAACATTTCATGTATACAAAAATAATCACAATATAAAATGAAAACTATACATACAATAATTTTACATGGCGTATATATTTTTTAGTCGAAATTTCGGTTGTTTTTGTTTCATAACAAAGGGTAATGTTAAATGTCAATTAATTTGTTAATGAGTACATCATACATGCTCCTAACATATATTGAACTATCAAATATCTTGCCAATTCTCAAAATAAGTTCAAAATCTCACGTCAGTCAATATATACAAAGAATTACAATATTCAAATTTTGACTATTACCTTAATTAACACAATTAGCTGTCAACACAACTTGTTTATAAGCCTAACATATATATTATGCTATTTATTTTCATATCTTTTTGTTTTTCACAAAAGTTTTTACCATTCGTCTGTTTAAGCCTTTAAATAACATACAATGACGAAACTATTGTTTATAGAACTGTCTGGAAAGCATCTAAATGAATCTCTTAATTAATGAAATCTATTCACTTGTTTTAATCACAGTATCACGAGACACTGTCCTACACTGATTCCTAGGCTGGCTATTACGTTTTTAACTTCACACGCAACATGTATCACTATTGAACTACACGATTCCGGGTCCGACGCAGACGGTATCGTACGATAACATTCAGATGAGAGGGCCGGCAGTATCATCACAAACTCAAACATCATTCATCAAGTCCCGCACAGTTTGAAACCACACAAAGAGCTAGAAAATGTTTGCATACTGTCTGATTTTCGGTTTTGGCAACAGCTACTCGTGATGTTGCTGTTATCGGAAATTTTACGTATCTGATCGATCTAAGCCGTCATGCCGCAAATTGCTCGGCAGTATGCTTAGCGTAATTTAAATGAGAACATGACATTTAAAATATTTATTCTTTTTTATCGCTGCACTTTATTTTAATTGCGTGTTATTTAATGACGACGATCTCATTTTGGGTTTTCGAGTTTAAAGTCAACTGCAACGCGTACATTATGTATGAACATAATTATATAAATATCTTTGAAGACTTAATTTACGATAGTAGCTCCATGAACCACACACATTGCCGAGGTGGGGTGGCTTGCGTGCCTCAACGATACAGATAGCCGTACCGTAGGTGCAACCACAGCGGAGGGGTATCTGTGTAGAGGCCAGACATACGTGTGGTTCCTGAAGAGGGGCAGCAGCCTTTTCAGTAGTTACAGGGGCAACAGTATGGATGATTGACTGAGCTGGCCTTGTAACATCAGCTAATGTGGCTTTGCCACACAGCTACTGCGAACGGCTGAAAGCAAGGGGAAACTACAGCCGTTACTTTTCCCGAGGACATGCAGCTCTACTGTATGAACTTATGATGAT
The DNA here is from genome assembly GCA_026315105.1 of Locusta migratoria. Taxonomy (NCBI): domain Eukaryota; kingdom Metazoa; phylum Arthropoda; class Insecta; order Orthoptera; family Acrididae; genus Locusta; species Locusta migratoria. The sequence continues at coordinate 665,598,290 of CM048746.1, read as the reverse complement.
GGCATCCTCTCGAGTAAAATATTCCGTACATAAAATAGTCCCCCATTCGGATCTCCGGGCGGGGACTACTCAGTAGGATGTGATCATCAGGAAAGACAACACTGGCATTCTACGGGTCGGAGCGTGGAATGTTAGATCCCTTAATCGGGTAGGGAAGCTAGGAAATTTAAATAGAGAAATGGATAGGTTTATGTTCTATACAGTGGGGATTAGTGAATTTCTGTGGAAAGAGGAACAGGATTTCTGGTCAGGTGAATAAAGGATTGTTGTTGTTGTAGTTTTCAGTCCGGAGAGTGGTTTGATGCAGTTCTCCACCCTACTTGATGCTGAGCAAGCCTCTTCATCGCCTCATAAGAACGGCAACCTACATCCATTTGAATTTGCTTACTATATTCAACTCTTGGTCTCCCTCTGCGATTTTTACCCCACACACTTCCCTCCAACGCTAAATTCACAAATCCTTGATGTCTAAAAATGTGTCCTACCAATCGATCCCTTTTTTAGTCTAGGTATGCCAGAAATTCCTTTTCTCCCCAAATCTGTTCAGTATCTCCTCATTAGTCACGCGATCCACCCACCTAATCTTCAGTATTCTACTGTAACACCACATTTCAAAAGCCTCTATCCTCTTCCTGTCCGCACTGTTTATCGTCCATGTTTCACTCCCATACAACGCAATACTCCACAAAAATCCCTTCAGAAACGACTTCCTTACGCTTAAATTAATATTCGATGTTAACAAAATTCTCTTTTTCAAAAACGCTTTTCTGCCCATTGCCATTCTGCATTTTATATCATCTGTACTGCGTTCATCATTTGTTATTTTACTGCCCAAATAACAAAACTCATTTACCAGATTCATTGATTCGTTACCTACTTTAATTCCTTCATGTTCGACTGATTTTCTACCCATTACCCATCTTTTGCTCTTGTTAATGATAATCTTATATGCTTTGTAACACCCTTCCCAACATTAGCATCCCCTCCCATGTACGGCTATTTGTATAGTTGAGGCACGCAAGCCACCCTACCTCGGCAATGTCTGCGGTTCATGGGGCGTAACTAATGAAGAGGTACTGAACAGAATTGGGGAGAAAAGGAATTTCTGGCATACCTTGACGAAAAGAAGGGATCAATTGGTAGGATTCATTCTTAGACATCAAGGAATTGTGAATTGAGCATTGGAGGGAAGTGTGTAGGGCAAAAATCGTAGACGGAGACCAAGAGGTGGATACAGTAAGCAGATTCAGACTGATGTAGGTTGTCGTTCTGATGTGGAGTTAAAGAGGCTTGCTCAGGATAGGGTATTGTGGAGAGCTGCATCAAACCAGTCTCCGGACTGAAGACCAGAACAACAACGACGACAACGTCTATGTATTACGCTTTCCTGTTACAGTATAATATTTTGGGGAGCTTTTTTCTCACATTCTTGTGCTGATAACTGTTACAGATGACTTTAGTGAACGTTATCAGTTGCACGTATGTTACTTTTATAGCACAGTCTACTCCTCTGACCTATATCTGTTTCCTACAAGTAGATATTTTGAATTTTCGAGTTTCGGTTGTATTAGCTATATACAAATATGGGAATATTCTACGCTTAAATTTTATTTTGCAACGATGTATCTTATGTTAATAAATTTGTTGGTTCCACCGGTATGTCTTTTAAGCTGTCAAGAAAGTTTACTAAACAATTTTTTGTATTTTCTCGCCAATAATTTTATCTCGGAATTTGTTCCGATTCCTTTGTGTACACGATATAGAATTTTCATTGTGTTTTCTATTCGTTCTACTTTGGGTTTATTATCGCGTAACTGAATGAAAAATATTGATTGATTACTTTCGCATTTTCGTGTGTTTTATTTATATCTATTTGTGAAATTCGATTTGTGTGTCCAGAGCTCCACAAATTGGGGACTTTGGTTTTATCTGATTCTGTTTTTGTCTGTAGATTCTTTTCTAATATTTTATCAACTGTATCTCTAATTTGGCCAAAGTATGATGTTTTTATGTAAGTATGCTTTTTCCGGATTTTTTCCTTCACTTATTAGCATTATTTTCAACATTTATAATATGTTTTTTTGGTTGGATGCTTTGATTCTATAGTTTGGATACTATTTCAGAGTTAAAATAATTTTTCTATTTATTTTTGTGTTGCAACATTGTGAAGTGGTAAGTTTGAGATCCTGTTAATCATTTCTTACAAAATGGTAGTTTATGTGAATTTGGGTGACAGGGTTTGTTGATAATAGTGTCTGTTGCGGCGGTCGTTATTATTGCTTATTGTTAGATCCAAAAAGGTTATTGATTTATTTTATCCAGTTTTATTGTTAATTTTATTCTTGGGTATAAGTTATGGGTAGTTGTGGTATAGTGGTATAGTATTCTGTGAACATTTGATGTTACCCAAGAATCTCTGTGTGAACCGCGAGATTTAATTTGTTTTTAGGAATATCGTTCTTACTCGGCTTTATTTTTATCTCGCAATAGTTTTCCATAATTTGTCTCAATTAATGAGAAATATATGTTAGCAGCTTCTGACAGAATTCTTATTGAACTTCATTACATCTTGTCATTCAAACAGTAGATATGTATTTAGGCTTGAGTAGTTTTTAAATATTTATTAGAGTGGAAAAGTGATTGTAGTAGGTAGGTACATTCATTTCTGTTAAATGTATTGTTTGTACTATCCATCTGTTAATTATATGAGTACAGTTTTGGATAATTACTGTTGCATTTTTTCCTTATTTACTAGGGCTACAAAGCAAATCCAGTGACAAGAAGCGAAAACATTCAAAGCAGAAGTAAGTTCTCATTCTGTGACATAAAGCAATAAAAATAGAATTCCAATTTTATTGAAACTGGATAATTTGGAGTTCTCCATTAAGAGCGAAAAACGGTTGCGAACTAAAGTAAAGTAGAATACGACCAATTCACTCACAGTGCATTTTAATGGAGAAGTTTACAGACATTGGAATGCAAGAACAAACGCACATGAGTCCAGAAGAAATATCTGAGGAAAGCAGCAAATATTTTACCGGTATATGCACAAAAATTGGATCATCAACTCCAAACAATATTACATGTTCATCTAAATATAAGACAGAATATGAGTAACATACAGGATTCATAATGCAATTCAAAGAGTGCGATACACACAAGAAGGCGAAATATATATCAAAATGCTGTGAAACCATCTTGTGTGTCTCGTCATTGCAAATGATTTCATGTTCTGATATCTGATGAGGCACAAGTATGATAGCTTGCTTTGCATGGTTCTCTCTGGCTCAGAGTAGATAGTTAGTCATTACCAACCCCTGCTGCTGATGCGACAAAAGAGGTTTCTACACTCTTTGGTTACAAGCTAGATGACGAACCTTCTCCATGGCGAGTCTCACGATCTTCTCTCCCCACCACCGCTATTATCATGGATTTCCCAGTTTCTGGTAGCTTTCCCGCGACTCCTGTGCTTTGTGCTCGGACCGCAGTGAGGTAAGATTGGTTCTGCACTTGTGCCCACGGAGATGTAGCAATTCGTTGTCTAGCATGTTCAACTTAGACTCTTAAAATTAGATTAATTTTTTGGAATATTCCTTCTGATCGTGCGAGGAAATGTGTTCTAGTTTTCTCAAGCCAGTGATTTCCAACAGATAAACACGGTGTATGTGTTACTAGTTGCAGTTTGATAACGGCCTGGTATATTCAAACCTTTTGTGATTATGTGGCGGTGTACGAACTCTGTGTAAATTCTCTCTAGCTTGGTGGGGCCCGTTTTCTAACAGACAATATGTTCATTTTTGTACAGTGCAAGTAAAAATTTTTCTTATCGTTTCCTTCCATGAGCGATATGTGTGTTCCACGTGGTTGGTTCTTAGGACTATGCCTTCAGCTTCCACCATTCTTTGTTCCATGCCCATCAGGCAAGTAACTATCCGTGTCTCCTCCTGATTTCCACTAACATTTCGCGATCTTCTCTCCCAGCCTATTTTCTTAATTTTGCTGTTTCTTCTCCGAACTTGTATTGTGCACTCAGTCTTTGTCAGTAATTCTCTCCGAACCTTGTACAACCTCCTTCAATATCTTCCTTATGTAATTCTAAACATTTCTATTGGTTGCATGCCGTAGTTTTTATTTTTCTGACTTTGTAATTATTTCACTTTTCCTGGTTTTGAGACTGGAATTCTTTTGTCTCTGTGAACGCTCCCAATCGCATGTTGCTGCATTGCAGTAGCTTCCTTGTGAAATTTTACGGAGTTCTAGGGGTTGCATGCCGTAGTTAATTTTCTTTATTTTTCGGTAATTGAATTTATACATTTTTATCGGTTTTCGGAACCACGTGGGTCCGAACTCCGACTTCAGGGGTTTGCAGCTAGTCACCTGAATTCACGCCACTTATCATAAAACCAGTGACTAGATAGTTTACTCTCCGGTTGCAACATAAGATTCTGCCGTGATTTTGTGTAATGAATCCGATTTTTAACCACTTCACCTTCAGTAGAGTGCTACCTTCAGTAGCCGCGTGTCGCCGTTAGCGTGTTTGCTCGCGGTCTAATCTAAATGCAACTTAACTTTGCTATACTCACGCACCATCTCAAATCAGGCACGACAGACCAGAGCCATCTTCGCCGTTTTATTGTGTATAGTGTTGTGTGGTACCTCCGGGTTTGCTGAATTCCGCCTACGATAGCGGCGCCTGCTTCCGCCTCGTTTCAGCACGCTGATTTTGGTGAGTTTCGCTGTGGCATTGCGTGTGAGTGAGCGAGTGAGTGTTTGTAAATGCTACCCCCAGTAGCGTTACGTTCTGCGTAATTTATGAAATTCTATGCTGGGGACCGTCAGTATTAGAACATGTAACTGTGTTGCTTTTTATTGTATTAACAAAATTGGTTCCCCATTTCACTTGCGTTCGACTTGAATAAACAAGTTAAGTTCAATGTAATTTTGACTTGCCCATAAGTTGTAGTTTTCGAGTACCTTACCTTACCTCAGATGCAAATTTTTATGTTTAAGTTCCATGCGCCATAAATGTTTTCCTTTAGCCACCTTTATGAAATAACTTTAATTGTGGTGGCTTGTTTATTAATGCCTGTGTGTAATTTCGTGTCAGCAGCTATGAATATTGGCCACTGCATCGTTAACTTTCTGTTATTAGAGCAATTTGAATAAAGTCAATGTCGGCCAGGGAACAAGGTTTTGCAGCAGGGAGTAGCCGGTAGTTCACACGGACCTTTTTGCGAGTTTTACTGCTAAAATTAAGCTTCCTTTATAACAGTAAACTTTTATCTGGGTACTTCCTACCAGATGAAGCTTTTATTCCGTACAGTGGCCTACTTTTAACAGTACAAGTAAACAAGTATATAAATCTATATCTATAAATGTGAATGTCTGTTCAGTGTACGGTTATAACGTCTGAACCAGAAGACATAAAGAGCTAAAAATTTGTACAGTTATTAATGTCTACCCGGGGAAGGCTTTAGGCACGGTTTTATGGCGATCGGATAGCTATTTATCCATATACATTAATGTGAATGTCTGTTCGGTGTACACTTATCACGTCCACACGACAAGACGCAGAGACCTAAATATTTGTACAGTTTATAATTTATACATGAGGAAGGTTTTAGGCACGGTTTTATAGCGATCTGACAGATATTTAGTAATTTGAAGAATATAAGTCGAAATGCGGGACAAAAATGATTCTTTCAAAATTATATTTACTGTTTGAAAATGGTTTTATTGGTTGCATTGTTGCTTGAGGGTTGATAAAGGTAAAGGGTGGAGTATGTTAGGATGGAAAGTTGTCGGTGTATATAAAATTCTATGCGTTTGTGTGTTAATATTTCGCTCTGCAGCGAAAACTACAAAACGCAAACGAATGATGTGTGAATAATTGTTGTCCGAAGTGTCCCGTTGTACACCATAGCAGTTTCATGCCGATAGCTATAAGGAATGGAAGATATGGTGGTTGAAAGTCGTCAAATTATAAAAAAATTTGGACCAGAGGCCAGCGATCACGTTTGCGACTCTATAGCAAGGAGGTTACGTACAGCAAAACGTGATGCCACAGACCATATCTTTGGTCTATGCGTTCTACAATGTCTTCAGCTCTTCCTCTGTAAGGATAAGCATACGAGTAAGGAAATACAAGAATAAATAAATAATGCAGTAAAAAAAGAAATTTCTTTTAATACATTTCTTAAAAAAAAAAGATTTGACAATCATTACTGTTGAATTTCGTGATTGGATTCTTCGAAACGACTGCATTTTTACCTGTAATTTTATATATATTCTCTAATAAATGTAACAGGATTTTAGTGAAAAGGCGATGGACAGAGAGAGAATTGATAGGTAAAGTACTAACTCAAGGTTCGAATAAATAAATAAATACCCGGGCAACGCCGGGTTTCCAGCTAGTTAATAAATAAGTATGGATTGCAGTGGCGAATATTTTAAATTTAAACTATGTACACATGACAAACAAAATACCAAATTAAGAATTAAAAACTGAACACATCTTGCCCAAAAACTATGCAGATGTCACATACAAATACCAAACTAAGAATTAAAAGCCAAACATATGTGGCTCAGAAACGGGCGACGTCAATTGCATTTGGATTTGCTGCAATGAGGTCCTCTGCGGTACATTTGACGAGACACATTGGGCAGCAGGCAGCGTAGGACTAGCCACGCAGTCTGGAGAGCCATGTTACGGATCGCGCGGACTCCCGCGTCGGGGGTTCGAATCCTTCCTCGGGCATGGAGGTGTGTGTTGTCCTTAAGCCGGTATTACACTGTCATATTTCTTTGTCAAAAATTTACATCATATATTTACATCATAAAAATTTGATAGTGTAATAGGAAACTTTGACATATCTTTGCTTTCGTCAAAAAATATGATCATATCTAGTGCCACGCAGTAGATGTGATAATAAAAGTCGTTTGTCTACTGTTCACTGCAATGCGAAATGTAACCGCTTGGAGCGCTAGCATCGCTGTAGCTCCTGGACCGCGCTTATCTGGAAACAAACGTCCCTGTTTCAAAATATGACTTCGAAGTTTATTTGGTGTGTGCTGTTATCTGAAGCAGACGAAGCACTATATAATCGCAGACACCCTGAATAAGAACAGATTGAGGACACTCGAATGGCGGTGGTACTCAACGGAGAAATTCGGCCTTGGTGTAAGAAGAAGATTAATGGCCTCATGTGTTACATCAACCACAACATTAATAGAAATATATGAAGCGGATTTTATAAGCTCTCCACTCTTCTCAATCTAGTAATAATCGACGCTGTTTCTGCTCTGTTGTTGAGAGGTTCTTGTAAGCCTTCTTGTCCGTCCAGTAAGTTAATCCTTCTCCTATAGCTAACATTTCATTGCCAACATGAGCAAGTTACACCGCCGCCCCGTAAGTAAAATTTAACCCCCGTAGCAAGAAATTGCTGTGTCACTGAAAACCTGTCTTCTGCTGATATAGTCTTCTGACGTGCATATACTGATTTTTAATGTGTGGAGCCACTTTACTGAGTAAATAACGATACGTTGTATCATCCATTCTGAAGTAATTTATATATGCCTTGGCACCCTCCGCTTGCAGCTCCCGCAACACGAAATGATTTCTACAGTTTCCCCAAGTAAGCCCCTCTTTGTTCTTCAAAATGCAGTTTTCGTAGTAGCAATGACAGCGCATGATAACATGGGTTTACTGTCCGCCATCTTGAAATATGATCAAAAATATGACGACAGTGTAATACCCCTTTTTAGCGTCACGTCAAAGATTTACATCAAAAAAATATTACGAACTTATGATGATATTTTTATGTCAAAGATTTTATCAAAAATTTGACAGTGTAATACCGGCCTAAGGTTAGTTTAACTTAGTTTAAGTAGTTTGTAAGTCTAGGGACTGAGGACCAACGTAGTTTGGTCCCATATAATTACAAGTATTTGAACATTTTTTTGAATGGGCAGGAGAACATATGCACAGTTGTCTGTGTTACTCCGCATTCACACTCTACGGAGTACCCCCATTTCTGAAGATTGTCTCTCGATCTTGCAATGCCCGTCCGTAGCCTGTTGAGTGCCTTTATGGTTTCTCATTTTTTTTTTTTTTCCTGGTACTGGCTACTCTTTAGGCTCCATCCAGTGTCTATCTGAGGTCTTCTTCCGAAGGTCCACTCTGGTTTTCGGTAATTCGTATTCTTCCGTTTGTCTCAGAAAGCCCCGTCTTCTACATCTACATCTACAACCATATTCCGCAAGCCACCCGACGGTGTGTGGCGGAGGGTACCTTGAGTACCACTATCGATTTTCCCTCTTATTCCAGTCACGTATTGTTCGGGGAAAGAAGGATTGTCGGTATGCCTCTGTGTGGTCTCTAATCTCTCTGATTTTATCCTCACGATCTCTTCGCAAGATATACGTAGGAGGGAGCAATATACTGCTAGACTCCTCAGTAAAGGTATGTTCTCGAAACTTCGACAAAATCCCGTACCGAGCGACAGAGCGTCTCTCCTGCAGAGTCTTCCACTGGAGTTTAGCGATCATCTCCGTAACGCTTTCACGATTGCCAAATGATCCTGTAACGAAGCGCGCTGCTCTCCGTTGGATCTTCTCCACTTCCTCTATCAATCCCACCTGGTACGGATCCCACACCGGTGAGCAGTATTCAAGCTGTAGGCGAACAAGTGTACTGTAACCTACTTCCTTTGTTTTCGGACTGCATTTCCTTAGAATTCTCCCAATGAATCTAAGTGTGGCATCTGATTTACCGACGATTGATTTTATATGGTCGTTCCATTTTGAATTCCTCCTAATGACTACTCCCAGATAATTTATGGAATTAACTGCTTCCAGTTGCTGCCCTGCTATTGTGTAGCTAAATGATAAAGGATCTTTCTTTCTGTGTATCCGCAGCACATTACACTTGTCTACATTGAGCTTTAATTGCCATTCCCTGCGTCAATTCGATGCACATTCTCCTGCATCTCAATACAATTTTCCATTGTTACAACCTCTCTATATATTACAGCATCATCCGCAAAAAGCCTCAGTGAACTTCCGATGTTATCCGCAGGGTCAATTATATATATCGTGAACAGCAACGGACCCACGACATTCCCCTGTGGCACACTTGACATAACTCCTACTTCGGAAGACTTCTCTCCATTGAGAATGACCTGCTGCTTTCTGTTATCTAGGAATTCCTCAATCCAATCACATAATTGGTGTGATAGTCCATATGCTCTTACTTTGTTCAGTAAACGTTTGTGGGGAACTGTATCAAACGCCTTGCGGAAGTCGAGAAACACAGCATCTACCTGAGAACCCGTGTCTATTGCCCTCTGAGTCTCGTGGACGAATAGCGCTTTTTTTGAAACCCATGCTGATTCCTACAGAGCAGATTTCTAGTCTCGAGGACGATTTTATTCGGTGATAGCCCGGTAGGCGATGAGCCAGATGGCGGACCTTGTCCAGAGGGGTTGGCTTCCAGCATCCTGTGACGATTCTGCTTGTTTTGTTGAAGACGACATCGACTTGTTTTGCATGTGCTGATTTATACCACACTGGGCACGCATACTTGCCGGCAGCGTGACACAGGGCAATGTTGAGGTTTTGAGAAAACCTTGTCAGTTGGGAGTTAGAAATTTGGACTAGTTGTCATAATAATAAAGAATGGTTAATAAATGAGCAAATTTTTCGTTCCAGGTAGTGGTATTTTGATCAGTTTCTGCAGTCAGTGGTATTTGCATGTCATCCATCGAGCTAGCATCTTATGTTACAAGTACAATGTATGACGAGTTTTTACATGCATCTTTTTCCATTCTCTATTCAGGTGAGGTATGCACCTTATAATTATTGTAAATGCTAGAGATTAGTTTATTTATTTATTTGTGTTTAATTTTGGTCTCTGTAACTATTTTTACCTATACATACTGTATCCTGTACTTTGTCACCAGGCGCTCCGATGATGGGCTGGTTCCAAAACGCGTCAGCGTAAAGAGAAAAATAAAGGATTTTACAACATCCATAACTCTTTCATTACCGCAGCCAATCAGCTTTTTTAGAATCCTTTGTGTTACCATGCTAACATTCTCCTCCGAATGCGAAAATATATTGTTGAGTGCCACTTACATAGAAAAGATTGCCGCGGTGGAGTAGCCGAGCGGTCTAAAGCGTCTCGCTGCGGAGCGCGCGGTTGCTCGCCGTGGAGGTTCGAGTCCTCCCTGGGGCATGGGTGTGTGTGTTGTCCTTAGGTTAGTTTACTTTAAGTAGTAAGTTTATGTAGTTTGTAAGCTACGGACTGATGACCACGCAGTTTGGTCCGATAGATTTACAAACTGAGTTGGTTTACGTTTTAGGAGGCGATCCACTTATAGTATTGTAAAAAGATATAAAATAGCCATGATCGCTTATCATCAATTTTTATTAACGACGACCGATTCCGCTGAACTATGTCAGCATCATCGGGTAAAATAAAATATTTTACAAGGCCATAATCTTGTTATGTCAAACAGTTGTTATATAACAATTTACAGTGCATAGGTGCACTAACAACTGTTTGACATTACAAGATTATAGCCTTGTAAAATATTTTGTTTGACCTGATGATGCTGACATAGTTCAGCGAAACCGGTCGTCGTTAATAAAAATTGATGATCAGCAATCTTGGCTATTTTATATCTTTTTACAAGATTTACAAACATTTGAACATTTTTAGAAAAGAGCATCCCAATAAAATACCAGAAATCAGAGCTAGACCAGAGAGATTCAGGTGTTTTTTCCTCCCGTGCGCTATTGGAGTATGCAATTAGAAATAAATAGTATAAAGGTGGTTCGATGAGCCCTCTTGGAGGCACTTGAATGTGATTTGCAGAGTATCGCATATAGATGTAAATGTAGCTGTTACTCTGATCCTCCTTCCATGTTCCCAATGGAAAGATCGTGAGTGTGAGAGCTAGGAATGCTAATGACTACCGGTATCAGAGGCCAGCTCTCGCGCTGTGAGAGTACGCGCTGTGAAGTGCTGGAAGCCGAGCGACCCCCCACGGCGCAGCCAGAAAGTCGCCGGCAGTTGTGCTCGGGCTTGTGCCCGCGACCCCATTGTAAGCAAAGTCGGCGCGGCTTGGGTCGGGTCGGGTCGCGTCGCGTCGCGGAGGCGAATCCGATACGGCTCTTGAGGAGCGCGTCAATACGCCAGAAGCGAGGCCATCTCCAGGGCCCAGAGACGCGCCGGCGAGGGGGCCCCAGCCGCTGAACAGCTGGCCTTGAACAGGAGGACGCCGACCGCACCGAGGGCTCCGCGTCACACCGAGGTGCGTGGCCCGGCACTACAGCCGCAGGCACAGAGTAACATATACAGAGGAGCAGCCCCCTCTAAACCACTGTCCTACGCTCCCCTCGTAGTTCAGTAAGATGCTAGCAGGTGTCGCGCGGATCGCTGGCTTAGGGTGCCTCTAGAGCACTGTATAGTACAAGCAGAACAATCCGCCATTTTGAATCCCACGCTGAAGGCGCGCATTTAGACTACGGAACACTTACGCTTTTTAGCATGCTCTTAAGGCCATTATATATACTTTCAAAAAGCGGAAAATATTACAGCATAGTAATTTTTTTTTTTTTACATTTGACTAGGAGGCAAGCAAAAAATGTTCAAATGTTTGTATAGCTTATGGGACTTAACTACGGGGTCATCAGTCCGTAAACTTTCAAACTACTTATGAACCAGCTAACACTAAGGATGACACAGATATCCATGCCCGAGGGGGGATTCGAACCCCCGACGAGGACGGACTCGTGCATCGTAGCATAGCGCCTCAATGCGCTCGGCCGCTCCGCCACGGCGAAGGTGTTTAATAACTTTTAACGTCTGTTTTCGTTAGATAACGACTGAATAAAATATCTCTGGTAGCATGCACTTTGAAATAAAGTGAATGTTCCATGCAAAGTTTTGAATTTAATGCCTAGTATCTACGACTACTTTCCTGTCCCATTCTTTGCAAATTTTTTTTTTCTCTCAGACATTCAGTTTACAGCTTGGCTTAAGCCTACATATTCCCGTGTTGAGACTCACATTTAAATTAAACACTGAAGTAATGTGAAATAATGTCATTTAAAAACCAATAGCTGGGTTAAGCCAGATGCACACATGCGTCACTTAAAATGCAATTAATAGCCTTTAGAATAGCTCCTTAGTTGGTCTGAATAAAATCAAGTACTATAGACAGACTGTACGGCGTGTTATGTTAACAATCTGTAGCAAAATTAAAACATTGCTTGCATGTATAAGCCTATATTTCCATTATTACCTCTCTGTGAGCATAACATTTCTATTACAAAAAGAAGGGATTTTGTTGTTAACGTCACACAGATAGTTGCTCGATTTTCGCATCCATACTTGGCGTCTAGTATTTACAAGCCACTTTTTACGACGATCTATGTTTGAAGGAACGCGATAAAACTAGCGACCATGTGCTATTATTTGAGCAGTTCGGAACTGAACAACCAACTATTTCACACTGTGAAAGAATGAAATCACAAGATATTCTCTGATCCACTTCGCTGCGCCAGACAAATCATATTAAACTGTCGTCGGATTGGGATTCAAAATGGCGGATTGTTCAGCTCGGTATATCTAGTGCTTTAGGTGCCTCTCGCACGTCAGAGGGTAGCGTGGAGGGGGGGCTGAGGGGAGAGCTCGTGCCCCTGCCACGAGGCCACGGCTGTGTCAGGCTTGCTGACGTTTGAGGGGAGGTGGTGGTGCGGACAGCCGCTACCTGCCGCCTGCTCTGGCCAGTTTAAAGGGCTGCTTCTGACCGCAGCGCCATCATGGAACATCTTACGGAACTGTTGGAAATCCTCCCTCCCCGCACCCCTGAGCGTAGGACCGGGCCCTTACGGAGGTTTCCCGTCTGTATATATTTGTCTGTGATGGCACTACAGCTGCAGATCAGAAGAGCCAGGTGGGTCACAGACACACTTCAGATCAATGGTTCCCAAACAGTGTGTCGCATTGTCCATTCAGTTGGGTCGCCAGATGACTTTAAGCTGATACGATACGCCCCTTAATGACAATGTTAAATTAAGCAAATTCATGCCCCATTTTCTCAGAAACTAATTGAACAGATTTGTCTGAAATTTTCACTGAAAATGAAATTACATCTACATATATACTCTGCAAATCACATTTAAGTGCCTGGCAGAGGGTTCGTTGACCACTTTCATAACTTTTCTCTACCGTTACAGTCGTAGTTGCCAATCTGTGGTGTTGACACTTGCACATGCGTAGCTTGTGGACTTCGGAGGCCCATTGGTAGGAGTTTTCGGAGCTCTGTGTGTTGAGACACACTTGTGCTCTGTTCAGAATTACACTACTGGCCATTAAAATTGCCACACCTAAAGAGTGTCCGAAACTGCACTATGTTATTGTAAATGTGTTTATTTCCGTCAACAGTTGCAATAAAATTGTTTAATAACATGTTTCGATCACTTGGATCATCTTCAGATCTTATAGTTGCGTCCGCAACTCGTCTGGCTGAGTACTACAATTAGTACTCAGCCAGACGAGTTGCGGACGCAACTATAAGATCTGAAGATGATCCAAGTGATCGAAACATGTTATTAAACAATTATATTGCAACTGTTGACGGAAATAAACACATTTAAAATTAAAAAAAAGGAATGCAGATGATAAACAAGTATTCATTGGACCAATATATTATACTAGAACTGACATTTGGGTGCATAGGTCCTGAGCAATCAGTACCCAAAACAACCACCTCTGGTCGTAATAACGGCCTTGATAACGCCTGAGCATTGAGTCCAACAGAGTTTTGATGGCGTGCACAGGTACAGATGCCCATGTAGATTCAACACGATACCACAGTTCATCAAGAGTGGTGACTGGCGTATTGTGACGAGCCAGTTCCTCGGCCAACAATGACCAGACGTTTTCAGTTGCTGAGAGATGTGCTAGCCAGGGCAGCCGTCGAACATTTCCCGTATCCAGAAAGGCCCGAACAGGACCTGCAACATTCGGTCGTGCATTATCGTGCTGAAATATAGTCTTTCACAAGGATCGAATGAAGGATAGAGCCATGAGTCGTAACACATCTGAAATGTAACGGCCACTGTTAGAGTGCCGTCGATGCGAACAAGAGATGAGACGTGTAACCAATGGCACGCCATACCATCACGCCGGCTGATACACCAGTATGACAATGACGAATACACGCTTCCCAATGTGCGTCCACCGCGATGTCTCCAAACAGTGGCCGTGCAGACCGTGACTGGAGCGCCTCAGTCCCCTCGGCCACCGCGGCCGGCTTAATTTAAGTGTTAGTAAATCTTTTCTGAAGGTATTTACTGTTTTGGAATAGGGTGTCTATGAGGGTGGGGCTGTATCCATTGTTAAGGGCTATATGCTGGAGCATTTCAATTTCTTTACACACAGTTGCTTGATCAATAGGGATCCGGAGCATTCGGAAGAAGACAGTCTTATGTTGGGTGGGATGGCACGAAGACTAATTGAAACATCTGTGGCAGTGGCTGCCTATATATTTGGAAGTAATGTTTGTTATTTTGACAAGAGATGGCCAAATCAAGGAAATTAATTCCTTCAGGCCGGCCGCAGTGGCCGAGCGGCCTGCGGCGCCTCAGTCACAGTCTGCACGGGCGCTGCGATCGGGGGTTCGAATCCCCCCTCGGGCATGGGTGTTTGTGTCTTCTTTAGTATAAAATAGTTCATAAGTAGTTTGTAAGTTTAGGGACTGATGACCCCGCTGTTAAGTCCCTTAAGCTTAACTGCACTTTTAGCACATATATTTATGGAGAGTAAGTTGTAATTTGCGGCTGTTTGCTGATGATGCTGTGGTGTATGGGAGGGTGTCGTCTGCAACTGACTGTAATAGCATACAGGATGACTTAGACAAAATTTCTAGTTGGTGCGAAGAATGGCAGCTAGCTCTCAATGTAGAAAAATGTAAGGTGATGCGCATGAGTAGAAAAAACAATCCTATAATGTTCGAATACAGCATTAGTAGTGAGCTTGTTGATGCTGTCGCGTCGTTCAAATATCTAGGCGTAACACTGCAGAGCGATATGAAATGGAACGAGCATGTAAGGACAGTTTTGAGTAAGGCAGAGAGCCGACTTCGGTTTATTGGGAGAATTTTGGGAAGATGTACTTCATCTGTAAAGGAGACCGCGTATAAAACGCTTGTACGACCACGTCTTGAGTATTGCTCAAGTGTTTGGGACCCGCAGCAGATCGGTTTGAAGGAAGACATAGAGGCGGTTCAGAGGCGAGCAGCTAGGTTTGTTACCAGTAGGTTCGACCAATGCGCGAGTGTCACGGTAATGCTCCGGCAACCCAATTGGGGATCGCTGGAAGAAAGACGACGTTCTTTTCGTGAATTTCTGTTGAGGAAATTTAGTGGGCCGGAATTTGAAGCTGAGTGTATTACGATCTTGCTGCCGCCTACTTACATTTCGCGTAAAGATCACAAAGACAAGATAAGAGAAATCAGGGCTCGTACGGAGGTATATAGGCATTCTTTTTTTCCTCGTTCAATTTGGGAGTGGAATAGGAAAGGAAATGCCTAGTAGTGGTACAGTGTACCCTCCGCCACGCACCTTACGGTGAATTGCGGAGTATGTATGTAGATGTAGATAATTTTGAACAACATTTTCTGAGGAAAAAACTCTTAAGTTCAATCATTAAATACTGGCACAGATATGTGGATGATGTACTGTGTTTGTGGACAGGTACCACAAGACAGCTCAACACATTTTTTCAAAACTTAAACAGCCAACACGAAAACATTCAGTTCACAATGGAGATGGGTAACAAATCCACAAATTTCCTAGATCTGACCATAGATATCACTAAACATACACACTCTTTCAAAATCTACAGGAAAACTACAGCTACAGACACAGTAACACCTACCTCCTCACAACACCCAGTTACTTACAAACACTCAGCTTTCCACTCCATGGGGCATCGCCTCGTATCTGTTCCTATGTCTAAAGAGAATTTCAGATCAGAATTAGACACCATAAAAGTTATTGCCACAACCAATGGATACAATCCAGCCCTGATTGATGGAATTTTGCACAAAAAACAAAAGAAGAAGATTTTCCCCTTCCTCTATGCTTCCTCTGACTTCCACTCCAATGAATGCAGGAATTGGTGTACAATACCATGCATAGGACAAATGTCACAACAAGTACCTAAACCACTGAAATCCTGCAACCACAGGGTTTCCTACCACATGAAAAACACCACAGCTCAGTGCATCTTTAATAGCAAAGACAAGACTCCGTTACTAAACAACAGTGGAGTATATAAAATTACTTGTCAAGATTGCGATAAGTTTTATATTAGTCAGTCAGGAAGAAGCGTAGCAGCTAGACTAGCTGAACATGAACGCAGCTGAAGACTACAGAATCAGGAGTCCACATGTGCTGAGCATGTACTGAATGAGGGCCACAGCTACCAGCCACTGTTTCAAGTCCTTCACTTAGCAAACAAGGACCAAAAACTTAACCTATTAGAAGCTCTTGAAATCAATAAACACCTAGCCCATAGCCCTGATTTAGTATTAAATGATCAAACACACGTAAACAGTACACCCCTATTATATTTCACTTAATTCATCCCTGAGTCACATTACCTCCTACACTGTCAGTTCCAGTCTCCTCATACATTTCCTCATAGTACAGTCAATTACCTGAGTTTTCCATCAACTCCCACGCTGACTGTTCCATTCCTCCATTACAAAAAACCTTATATGTAGACCTAGCATTTTATTTATTTTTATAGCTTATAGATCAAAGTCAGACAATCACATTTTCAATATCAATTCAAAAGACTGGATTCCTTGCTTACCCCCACCACTCCCAGACTCCTGTGTATTTATTTATTATGATTTATTTTTAAGTTTTGAAAATTCGGTCCCAGTGTAGCTTACAACATAATATTCATTTTCATCTACCTGAATTTTTAGAATATTAATTTCATTAGACAGATTTGTTTAGTTTAATCTAATGCAGTAACTATTCATTCTAAGTTCTTTATTCCACTCCAAACCTAGCCTTACAACTGTCATATGTAATACCATCTGTAATTATAGTGCAGAATTATTAACAAGGCACTTATATATATTTATTTATCAGCATTATCAGTTTGTTTGTAATAGCAGGTAGTTTCAGTTCCCAGGTTATATTCAAATTTATTCCTTGTTTTATACTTCACACATTGTATATTCTTGTATTACTGTTTAATTTTTAAGTTGATATCTGTAATAACACAATGTCAAAGAAGTGTTATACTATGTATGTCGATCTAAGTGGAGTCATTTGTCATCTCTTCCCATACTGTATCTAAACATTGTAACCTCTGACTCAGCAGTAAGTACTCAGAAGATGGCCTAATAAGCCGAAAACCGGTTAAGTAAACAAAAATAAACTTGTAGAACACACACAAAATTGTGTTTTTTAATTTGCTTAACAAACAGTTGAACTCGTACGGAAGTGAAACATGGAAGATAAATTGTTCAGACAGGAGGAGGATAGAGACTTTTGAAATGTGGTGCTACAGAAGAATGCTGAAGATTGGGTGGGTAGATGGCGTAACAAATGAAGAGGTACTGAACAGAAATGAGGAGGAAACGAATTTCTGCCATACCTTGACTAAAAGACGGGATCGATTGGTAGGACACATTCATAGACGTTAAGGAATCGTAAATTTGGCTTTGGAGGGAAGGATGTCACATAAAAATCGCAGAGCAAGACCAAGAGACGAATACCGTAATAAAATTCAAATATATGTGGGTTGCCGATCTTATGAGGAGATGAAGAGGCTTGCTCAGAATAGAGTAGGGTGGAGAGCTGCATCAAACCAGTCTCCGGACTGAAGACCGTAATAACAGCAAGAGAAATTATTGACTTGGAATAAAATCGTCATTTCCTTTCTTCTCACTGAATATTTGTTTCAGTTTTATTTTGTTACAGTTCTTTCTATGTACCGTTCTAGATTTACCCACCCGTGTTACTTGACAGTGAGACATCATGCAGAAGTTACTTACGTTCTTAAATTTTGCTCGCAAGTGTGGACGAAGGCTGTAAGCCATGGAAATAACTGAATTCCTAGTCTACTTGTAATGTGTGTTGTCGTTATATGAATCCCTGACCCTAACTTGAATTAATCCGATTGAATTCCTTTATACTCATTTTATTTTTCTGCGTGAAAGCCGTAGAGCCCCTTCTAAAGACGCCATCAATTGTATTGAAGTGCTCTTCCAAATAGCTTGTCGTCTCCAACCCCTCAGAGCTCCGTCATCAATCTTTCCTGTCCCGTCCTACTTGCTCTTCTGATTGAATTTCAGGTTTGCGCCTTTAATCGCAAACGATTGCATCATGCAGAAATTATCAAGTAGTCAGCATCACGTGACGAATGGTGCGCTGTCTTAAAAACAGCTCTAAAATGTCGGTTTCTTCTTGGGTCTCCGTTGCCGTTTAACTATCGGTGATGTGACACAACATTTGTGACCAAACGTCAGACATTTTTTCTTCTTATAAATTTACCACGTCCTCCGATCCTACAAGCATTAAAATAAAGCCAGCTGCGAAACCCATCTACGTTTCGTTGAAATATAGTTGGGGAATTAGATTTTGCAGTTGTGTTTAGTAAAAGTATAATATATTCTACAAATTTTCCTGATAATGAGTTCCCTAAATGAGAACTGTACTGCAGTCTATCTTCCGACGTGCCTAAGTAGCAGACTTGCGCATAATAGTTCGCGATCGGGAGCGCTCACTTTAGTTATCGGCTTTGCCGCGAACTAGTTCGTTCTTTTAGTTCGTCAGCTCCCAGTGACGGCTGAGCGGCGTGGTCTGCGCATGCAAGTGGAGGGAGAAGTTCCCCCACCTAGCTGCTTCATGCGCTTGCTGCTTGAGCCGGTAACGATATAAAGCAAACCAAAAGAAACAGTGTGTGGGCAATTTCTCGCGTTTAAGTTTAGAGTTATCTCTAAATCTTGGTATTATGTAATTTATCAGTCAGATATTGCAGAGTGCAGAATACTTCAAAGCAGAAATTTTGTAGCACTGAACTATGTAATCTAGCAGGCAGACGCTCACCTCGAAATGGCTCTCATCAGCAGAAGGCAAACACTGTGAGTTTTAATTCTGCTGCGCGCCCTCTCGCTAGTGCCCGTCGGTCTTCGGAAAAGAATCCAATGAACTAAGAAGCGAGATACGTTTAGCATAATAGTTCGCGACCGGTAACGCATGTTTTAGTTCGCGACCGATTGCACATATTTTAGTTCGCGACCGATTGCGCATATTTTAGTACGCGACCGATCGCGTATATATTAGTTCGTGACCGTTTCTCTCCTTTTAGTTCGCAGCTCGGCCGCGAAGTAGGCCGCTCTTTTTAGTTCGTCCACCCTTTTTGGCTTTTGCTACCGCTACTAAAAGGGCACTTTCTTTTGTTATGACAGCTTATTTATATAATGATCATTGTTGCCCAAGCGTGTGCTATTACTCGTCTTTTTGGGCAATTATACATCAAATACGTAAGCAAATAAACCAGTTATTTACAAGAATGGGTGACACAATGGTATTCAACTACTGTGCATACAGAGTACTCGTAGTATTTTGAAAATGGATTTATTTATTTATTGAAGAAACATTACCTACAAATCACGCGATTCTGCGCTCTCTCGCGTCCTCTCGTTGTTCCCCGCCAGTCTTCGGAAAAGGAGCGGACGAACTAAGAGGCGAGGGATCTGCGAACTAGTTCGCGTAGTTCGCCTGTGCAAGCACTCTTCCGAGCTAGTTCGTTCGCGAACTACACAAGACTACTAAGCAGTCAGGTACCCCATACACATTAATCCATTTATTTCCTGGAGACAATTGTTTCTCATTCTCTGTATCCGAGAATGTCTGTCAAAGTTTTACGCACTATTAGCCAGATGGTTCTTCATCCACAAAAATACGGAAACTTATGTTGTCAGTAGCTCTACTGTAAAATGATGAAAGTGGAGCAACAGACTTACAAGTTATTATCATGAATTTCGGACGTCAATAAACCGTCCAAAATTAGCTATTTTTGGGGGCGAGTGAGGTTGTAGGGGTGGGAGGTGGTACCCCCATTTTATCACCTCGAGAAACCACGAAACACTACTTAAAGTAGTATCGAAACTACTCAGCAGATGAAATTCACACTTCACAAAATTTAAGAGAGTAATATAAAAGTTTTATTGAAATCAGAGTTGTTTGTGTAGGCTACCAGGTAGCATACATTGCACAGAACCTCCGTAGTTCATACCCTTGACACGATAAAATATAGAATTATTTACGCATTTTATTTGTTTTGGAACGGAGATATTAAAACGTTTATCTGTTACATTTACTGTATCAAATTCTACCACGAAAGTCTAAATTTCATACTTTGTTTGCTTTGAGGTTTAGTAGTTATTTAGCGGCTAAGTAACAATTCTTCGGCTACTTTTTATGGAAAAACTTGTGGAATCTTACCTCGGGGAAGATCAGTTTGGATTTAGGAGAAATGTAGGAACATGGGAGGCAATACTCAGATTACGACTTATCTTAGAAAATAGGCTAAGGAAGGGCAAACCTACGTTTTTGGCGATTGTAGATTTGGGGAAAGCTTTTGACAATGTCGAATGGAATACACTCTTCTAAATTCTGAAGGTAGCAGGGTAAAATATAGGAAGCGAAGAGTTATATTCAACCTATACAAAAACCAGACAGCGGTTATTAGAGTCGAAGGGCAAGAAAGGGACGCAGAGGTTGGGAAGGGAGTAAGGCAGGGTTGTAGCTTTTCCCCAATCTTGTTCAATGTGTACATTGAGCAAGCAGTGAAGGAACGCAAGGAGAAATTTGGAAAGGGAATTAAAATTTAGGGAGAAGAAATAAAATGTTTGCGGTTTACCGATGACATAGTAATTTTGTCATATACTGCAAAGGATATAGAAGAGCAATTGAATGGAATGGACAGTGTGTTGAAAGGAAGATATAAGATGAACATTAACAAACGTAAAACGAAGGTAATGGAATGTAATATCAGAAAAATCAGGCGATGCTGAAGGAATTAGATTAGATAATGAGGCAATAAAAGTAGTAGATGAGTTTTGTTATTTGACCGAAGTAAAGAAGATATGAAATGCAGAATGACTACGGGGAGATAACCGTTTCTAAAGAAGCGAAACTTGTTAACATCCAATATTAATTTAAATTTTAGGAAGTCCTTTCTGAAAGCATTCGTCTAGAGTGTAGCATGTGTCTGGGAGTGAAACGTGGACGATAAAGAGTTCAGATAAAAAGATGATAGAAGCTTTTGAAATGTGGTGCTACAGACGAATGATGAGGATTAGATGGGTAGAACACGTGACTAATGAGAGGTACTTAACCGAATTCGGGAGGAAAGGAGTTTCTGGCAAATCCTAAAATAAGGGATAGATTGGTAGGACACATTCTGAGACATCAAGGAATTGTAAATTTAGCATTAGAAGGAAGTGTGTGGGGTAAAAATCGTTGAGGGAGACCGAGGGACGAATACAGTAAGCAGATTCAAAAGGATGTAGGTTGCCGAACGTATTCTCAGATGAAGAGACTTGCACAGGATAGGGTAGGTTGGAGAGCTGCATCCAACCAGTCTGCGGACTGAAGACTACAACAACAACAACTTTTTATGTATCACTTCCGGTAGTCCAATTACGTTCCTTTCTTCGTATTTTATTATTGTTCACGATCATTGTGTAAAGAATTTTCGAGAACTAGCTATTCCGTTCAACTTTTCTTCCAAATCTTTTGTCGCGTCCATCATCAAATCTTTCCTACCGTGTACTACTTGCTGTTATTTTTGAACAACATGAGATACAAGCTGCAACCAGGTGTCACGCCCTTCTCTACGATTGCCACTGTTCCACGCTTTGTATGAACTGTATTTGCACTTCAGGTTATACACAAGCTGTAGGTTGCCTTCAGATTTCTGTAATTTATCGTTGAACATTCGAGATTCCAAGGAGCGTGTTTTCATTAATAACGTGAAAATAATTTTGTTTTCTTATTTTTCTTGTAGAAACGGTATATACACACATATCAGACTTCGTGTACTCCGTGTAGAAGTAACATCAGAAGTTAGTTAATGAAATCAAAATTTTCTTATTCTCAATATCTAAGATTGACGCAGCAGTGTTGTTGTTGTTGTTGTTGTGGTCTTCAGACTGGTTTGATGCAGCTCTCCAACCTACCCTATCCTGAGCAAGCCTCTTCATCTCCTCGTAAGAACGGCAACCAACATCCATTTGAATTTGCTTACTATATTCATCTCTTGGTCTTCCTCTGAGGTTTTTACCCCACACACTTCCCTCTAATGCTAAATTCACAATTCCTTGATGTCTAAGAATGTGTCCCACCAATCTATCCCTTCTTTTAGTCAAGGTACGCCAGAAATTCCTTTTCTCCACAATTCTGTTCAGTAGCTCCTCATTAGTTACACGATCCACCCACCTAATCTTCAAAATTCTTCTGTAACAATACATTTCAAAAGCTTCTATCCTCTTCCTGTCCGCACCGTTTATCGTCCATGTTTCACTCACATACAAAGCAACACTCCACAGAAATGCCTTCAGAAAGGACTTCCTTTTGCTTAAATTAGTGTTCGATGTTAACAAATTTCTCTTTTTCGAGAACGCTGTTCTTCTCATTGTCATTCTGCATTTTATATCCTGTGTACTGCGATCATCATTTGTTATTTTACTGCCCAAGTAACAAAACTCATATACCTCCTTTATTGTTTCGTTAGTTAATTCCTTCAGCATCATCTTGATTTGCTCTTTTTAATGCTCAGCTTATATGCTCCTTTCAACACACTGTCCATTCCGTTCAGTTGCTCCTCCCGGTCCTTTGCTGTCTGTGACAGAATTACTATGTCATCGGAAAAACGCGATGTTTTTATTTCTCCAGTTGAATTTTAATTCCTTCACCAAATTTCTCCTTGCTTTCCTTTATAGCTTGCTCAATGTACAAACTGAACAACATTGGAGAAAGGCTACAACCCTGTCTTACTCCCTTCCCAACCTCTGCATCTCTTTCGTGCCCTTCAACTCTGATAACTGCTGTCTGGTTTTTGTACAAGTTGTAAATAACCTTCCGTTCCCTATATTTTACTCCTGCTGATTTCAATATCTGAAAGAGTGTATTCCAATCAACATTATCAAAAGCTTTCTCCAAATCTACAAAAGCTATAAATGTAGGTTTGCCTTTTCTTAATCTATCTTCTAAGATAAGCCGTAAAGTCAGGATTGTCTCTCCAGTTCCCACATTTCTTCTGAATCCAAATTGATATTCCCCAAGGTCGGCGTCTACCATCTTTTCTATCCTTCTGTAATTAATTCGTGTTAATATTTTGCAAGCATGACGCACCAGTAAAATTCTCAAAGAGGCCGCTCCTTCAAAAATAAATCATAAATGGTTTTTAAAAAAATCCGCACCAAACATTTTAACGAGAAGCTGTTTGCGCGTGTGTGTTACGAAACAGATGAACCGCAACGTCCGCCCGCGATTACGTGGATTATTAAAAGCAGAGACAAACATAACTTTTTAATTAAATCGGGAAGGTGTGGCGGGTGACGCACGAATGTAATGCGTCGTGCTGCTGGCGATGTGAGCCGCGGTGGAGTCCGAAACGATGACGCACGAACAGGAAATTCGATGGCAGCTGCCACTGGAAGGGATGCGGGGTTGTTCTCCAAGTGTCGTTTGTCCACGATTCCCCGCAGGGACAAACCAGAGAGGGAGCGCAACACAGCAGTCAGCCATCGCAGAACTCGCGAATGTTGCGAAAAATTATTTCTGCGACGCGAAACGAAGGGCATTTTTCTCTCCCTTACCAGCGTACACATATGTCTAAATTTCCCACGAGTCACCGTATATTACGTCATATATGCAAGTAGAGCTCCTAAATGAGGAGCATCATTTCAAAACGTATTAATTGCACTCTTGATCAAAATACGTTTTGATACGATTCCCCCCTGTTTTTTTATGCGCTCTTTAATGCTGTGAATTCAGATTGAAATATTTCGTGTTATATCCCTTACAATTTCCATGTCGAAGTAGATGCGTCGGATCAAATCGTATTAAGTGCACGGGAACGATCGGTTTAAAGTACAGTCAGAAAGGACACAGTTGTTGTAATTGACGGTAAGTCATCGAGTAAAACAGAAGTGATATCTGGCGTTCCACAGGGAAGCGTTATTGGTCCCCTACTCTTCCTCGTGTTTATAAACGATTTAGGAGATAATCTGAATAGCTCCCTTAGACTGTTCGCGGATGATGCTGTCGTTTACCGGTTAGTGAAGACAACAGAGGATCAAAAGCAACTGCAAAGCGATTTAGACAAAATTTCTACTTGGTGCGACAATTGGCAATTGACACTAAATAAAGACAAGTGTGAAGTAATACACATGACCACTAAAAGAAATCCGCTGAACTTCAATTACGCGATAAATCAGTCAAACCTTAAGGTCGTAAATTCTACCAAATACATAGGAGTTACAATTACGAATAACTTTGACTGGAGAGAACACATAGAAAATATTGTGGGGAAGGCGAACCAAAGGTTACGTTTCATTGGCAGAACGCTTAGACGATGCACCAGCTCCACCAAAGAGACTGCCTACATCACACTTGTGCGTCCTCTCCTGGAGTACTGTTGCCCCTTGTGGGACCCTCACCAGGTGGGACTGACGGAAGATATTGAGAAGGTTCAGAGAAGGGCAGCTCGTTTTGTTTTATCACGTTACGGGGGGGAAAGCGTCACGGAAATGTTGCACGAATTGGGGTGGAAATCATTAAAAGAAAGACGTTATTCATTGCGGCGTGATCTGTTTGCGAAGTTTCAATCACGGACTTTTAGTTCTGAATGTGAAAATATTTTGCTAGCACCCACCTACTTAGGGAGACATGGCCATCCCAATAAAATAAGAGAAATCAGATCGAAAACGGAACGATTTAGGTGTTCTTTCTTCCCGCGCGCTATTAGAGAATGGAACGGTAGAGAAAAGTTATGAAGGTGGTTAATGAACCCTCTGCCAGGCACTTAAATGTGATTTGCAGAGTATCGATGTAGATGTAGAAAGTGTGTTATGTGCAACTTTCGTCTAGTTATGTTGGACAACCTGCATTCAACGTTCCACAAATTAATGAGGGAGCGTTCTGCTGAAACAAGAAGCTTCTTCTTCGATTTGCAACAGGTGCAGCCCCTTCCAAAATTATCAATTGGCGAAGCATACCACTGTCGACAAATATCCTTTTATGCGCTATGTGTGACTGACGTCAGCAACAAGAATGCTAAGTTCTTTACATGGAATGAGACTGAAGGTGGTAGAAGGGCAAACGAGGTGGCATCTGGTGTACTTTCGTATCTAGAGGAAGCCCATTTTGAGTATTCGGTCACCACTATTAGGCTTGTCGCTGATGGCTGCGGAGGCCAAAATAAAAACATGCAAGTATTTCATGCTCTCGTTTATTGGCTCCAAAAGAAAGCACCAACTCATCTCAAAAACTATTACAGCAATATTTCCCGTTAGAGGGCAATCTTTCTTACCCGCAGATCGCTTGTTTGGAGTTGTAGAGAAGGCTCTCCGGAAATGTTCAGACATTCTCACTCCTGAAGAATATAGAGAAGTTTACAAATCTGCGGGAAAAGTAAGAGCTCTTGGACATGACTGGGCTGTCAGAGACTACAAAATACTCGCAAAACAATTCAGAAAATTGGATGGAATAAAGGAAATGAAGAGGGAATTGTTGAAGAAATGTACTATAAATGGGAAGCCCCTCGTCAGGGTAAAGATGGAGCCAACATATATATGTGATGATCCATCAAAACATTTTGTAACAATACTGAAACGAGGAACAAACATGGAGCAAGTGTTTGAACTTCCTGTGCTTGATCATTTGAGAGCTTTAAGCTATGCAAAGAAATTAGACATAGACACACTTTTGAAGGCAAAATTTGGCGATAACTGGAGAGAAATTCATAGTTTGCAGATGTATAAATTAGCTCTAGATTTCCATGCAGCACATGATTGTTGTGATCCTGAAGACGTAATTGTTTGGAAGAAGAAACGGGACTTTCAAGATTGTCATATGTTGATGTCGTGCTGTAAAATTCAGGTTTTGATTCTATATGCATTTATACAGCATAATTTGTAATCTCAAAGTATGTAAATTTAGTATGACCTAATATCTTAACCTGTAAAAAATTTGCTGAATGTTAATAATACATCTTTTTACTTTCTCTGATTTTTATGTATTGTGACAATTTTAAAACATTAAATAAACATAAACTACAGCAAAACTGATTAGAAAAGGTATAAGTGTTTGATCTCCTATGTGTATCTTTATTCACTAAACGGTTCAGAACGTATTTTCAGTATATAGGTTAAAAACGTATTAAGTGACAATTTTAAATTTAAATATAAGGCCACTTAATGAAAAACCAATTTCAGTTTTTGTGGATTCTCAAACGTTACCCTAGTATATAAACTCTGACATCTCAATTTTGTCGATACCTTTCCCAGTTCGGAAGTAAAACGTTTTTCTACATTTCTGAAAAATGTACATTGGTGCACCTGATACGTTTTGAAACGACGCTCCTCAAATACCCAGGCTGAATCGTCCGCCATGTTTTCCCCAACATGGTTGGAATCCAACAGCATGGAGGCGCACGTCCTGCCATCTTTCACAAACGCTTAAGCAAAAACTAACTGGAAGAAAGATATAATTTTTTCGTTACTTAAATCTTTACATGTCAGCATAGAGACGAAATCGGCATAATTTTGTGAATAGCCATAGTTAGTAAGATATTGGCTTTGAAATAAGAGAGAGCGCTGGGTTAGGAAAAGTTTGCAGTAAAAAATAAGGGCTGCTATGATATTCCGTTTGGTGCTTGTTACACCATATGTTGCTGCGCATGAAATTTTCTGACGTATTGAAATTATTGAAATTTATTTTAAACTAGCTTAAACCCGCGGCTCCGCTCGCGTGTTGTTTGATTGAGATACATAATGCGCCAAACGTCAAATCGATTTGTTTAAAGAGATGTATTAAAAGAAATTTCCTTTTTACTGCTTTATTTATTTATTCTTATATTTCCTTATTCGTATTCTTCTCCTCAAAAACGTTCAAATGTTTGTTAAGCTTATGGGACTTAACTACGGGGTCATCAGTCCCTAAACTTACAAACTACTTATGAACTACTTACGAACTAGGACGGCACAAATATCCATGCCCGATGGGGGATTCGAACCCCCGACCGTAGTGTTTTCTTCTCCTTACAGACAAAGAGCTGAAGACATTGAAGCACGCATAGAACAAAGATATGGTCTGTGGCATCACGTTACGCTGTATGTAACCTCCTTGCTACAGAGTCGCAAACGTCATCGCTGGCCTTCAGTCCGATTTTTTTTTTATAATTTGACGACTTTCAACCACCATATCTTCCACCCCCTTGTAGCTATCAGCATGGAACTGCTATGGTGTACAACGGGAGACTTCTAACAACAATTAAACACAGACCATTCGTTTGCGTTCTGTAGTTGCCACTGAAGAGCGAAATATTACACACACACACACACACACACACACACACACACACACACACACACACACACACAAATATATAGAATTTTAAATACACCGACCACTTTCCATCCCAATATACTTAACCCTTTTATTATTATCAACCTTCAAGCAACAATACAACCAATAAAACCATTTTCAGAGTAAATATAATTTTCAAAGTGTAATTATTATTCCGCATTTCGCGTCATATTCTTCAAATTACTAATATCTAACAGATCGCTGTAAAACCGTGCATAAAACCTTACTCAGGTATAAATTAGAAACTGTACGAATATTTAAGTTTCTGCGTCTTGACGTTCGGACGTGATAGGCGTACACCGAACAGACATTCACATTATATAAATAGATAGATAAATAGCTATCCGATCGTCATAAATACGTGACTAACGCCTTCCCGAGGGGACTGAGGCGCTTCAGTCACGGTCTGCACGGCCACTACGGTCGGGGGTTCGAATCCCCACTAGGGCATGAATATTTGTGCCGTCCTTAGGATTAGCTAGTTCATGAGTAGTTTGTAAGTTTAGGGACTGATGACCCCGTATTTAAGTCCCATAAGCTTTACAAACATTTGAACTAACGCTTTCCCGGGGTAGATATTAGTAACTGCACAAATTTTTAGCTCTTTATATCTTGTGGTTCAGACGTGATAAACGTACACCGAACATACATTCACATTTATAGATATATATATTAGCAGGAGCTCTTTACCTTTCACGCAAATTGCTAAAATTTATTTTATGTAGCGAACTCATTTCCGATGGCGATAAGGCAAGCATGAAATATAGTGCATGTCATACACTGTTACAGGTATCAAAATGATACTTTGGCAAATGATAACATGCAAAGAGGGGTGTATTTTGCCATATGGTTACGCAAAACGTCATTAACTGTCGCATTATTCAAGAAAATGTAGATTTTTGAACGAAAAAAGTAAAGTTAGGGATTTATTAATCAGTGTACAGGTATTCCTTCATCAGTGACAAAAGTTTATTTCCTTGCTTGTTGGTCCAGAGTGTTTTAGACCTACTACTAAGTTTGCAAAAACTAATAGGAGTTATATTTCCTTCAATTTAACGCCTAGCAGTTATAGAACGAAAGTTACTAAATCTAATGTGGATTTTGTACGAGAATACTTGAAAATGACAGATACCACGAATCTCTACACTACCAATGAACTGACCTGTTATTTCCTCACGTTGCTAATAAAGCACTCTGTATTTATATATTTGCAATGTCCTTTTCATATAACTGAAAAATTGAAATTGAATATTACGTAGAGACACAGCACTTTTGTAGTTTGCAACTATCAAATTTAATGGGTTTATAAGTCAGTAACAGTATCTTCAAGTGTGGACATTATGCATTAACAACCTGTGCCTCATTATTAGTAGCTCTAATACTGAAGAGGAGGTATTACTAGACGGATCTCAATGCTACATGTTTAACTGACATTATCTCAAGTTATACATTTCTCACATAGTTCCTGTTTGGAGAGGATGAAAATTTCATGTATTTTGAACATTTCCTTCGCTTAATGTCTTCACCTAACAGAAAAAAAGTTCCTAGCATGTCGAAAATTCAGTAACGTCGTCAGTAAGTGCATGTTCGTAAACGGTCAGTATATCCTCTTAATAAACTATTACCGAAAGTGAAACTGAAATGAAAATTTAGTGTAGTTCTTCAGCAACATATTCATGAAAAATTCAGGTTCATACAGTGAGTAGTTTGCGAGTATGAGCGAGTTGAATGAAACGTGAGATAACGCGTGAGCTTCGTCCGGAACGTGGCAACTCCTACAGCTTGGGGAAAAAATGGCGGACAGTTCAGCTCGGGTTTATAGGAGTCTTATATACAAGTCCTCCGGACAAAAGATTTTGACTGTGCGAGGACTGACTTCTGCGTTACTCTTCATTTCGTAGCTAGGGTAAAGTCGGGTGAGATGGTGACATTAACGTTTATTGTATTTTTTCTGGCTCTTACGTTGAAATCAGATTTTTTATTTATGGAAAAACAATCGCTTAATCGCTTAATGTATCTCCTGTGTAATAAAGCTCTTAAACGTTTCCTAAGACTGAGGATTTTATACGTAGACCTGTTTCTGTTAGTGACAGTATGATTCGTCGACTTGCCCCACAGGTGGGGTCAGATGACGAAATGAACATTTTATTTGGAAAACAAGACTTATTGGTGCTTATCCACTTATCAAAAGAGACACAGACGTAACATTTCTCCTCTGCATCCCTGTAATTTATGCCCGTACACTGAGCAGTATAATAAATTCAAGAATTCGTCATCTTAGGCATGAAAAAGGAAGTATTCACAACATCAAAAACTATCGTCCTATCAGCTTGCTCTCAATTCTGTACAAACTTTTCACAAAGATTCTGTTATTTCGAATTAGTTCCACCCTCGACTCAGCTTAACCTACAGAACAAGCAGGATTTCGAAGAAATTTCAGTACTATTGACCACATTTTGACCGTTTGTGAAGTATAAGCAGAGCAAATGAATACCACATGCCTCTCTGCATTGCGTTTGTTGATTTTGAAAAGGCGTTTGACTCTGTTAGCCATACAGCTGTCCTCCAAGCCTTGAGAGAGCAAGGAGTGGAAGCAGCGAACATTGAAGTGCTCAGAAATATCTACGAGACTTCTTCAGCTTATGTCAATATCGGCGAATCAAGTCAAGAATTCCGCATCATGAAGGGTGTCAACCAAGGTGATCCCATCTCCCCTAAACTGTTCTCGGCTGTACTGGAAATGGCTATGTCAAAGCTGAGCTGGGAAGGCAAGGGAATCAGAATTAATGGAAGAAGGCTTACCAATTCGAAATTTGCTGATGATATTGCCTTACTGAGCAACGACTTCACATAGCTCCCAAACTTAGTTACGGATCTTGCTTCGGAATGTCAGTTACTTGGCTTGAATTTGAACCTCTCCAAAACAAAAGTAATGTCAAACAAATGGGTCCCAGCTGGTGATGAGAAAGTCAAGGACAGTCCATTAGAAGAGGTCAGTGAATGTATCTACCTTGGCCAGATTATAGACATGAAGGGAGAGCTAAAGCCCGAAATCTATCGGCGCATCAAGCTTGGCTGGCAAGCATTTGGGAGGAATTCTACGATATTCAGATCAAAAATTCCGGTAAATCTGAAGAAAACAGTGTTTGATCAATGCATTCTTCCTGTGCTGACGTGTGGCTGCGAGACGTGGACACTGAACTCATTTACAAAAGGGAAACTTAGGACAGCACAGAGAGCCATGGAAAGAGCAATGCTGGGCTATACAAGAAAGGATAGGAAAAGGGCAGATGACATCCGATCTGTGACCAAGGTTAAGGACATCTTAGAGACCGCAGGCTCCTTGAAATGGCAGTGGGCCGGCCACACCGCGAGAAGAAAAGACAACAGATGGACGAAGATAGTACTGGAGTGGAGTCCGAGAGAGCACCGGAGGTATAGAGGAAGGCCACCGGACAGATGGGACGAAGATATCAGGAAGGTCGCTGGTAGCGCCTGGCAGAGAACTGCTCAAGACCGTTCCGCTTGGAGAAGACTGCTGAAAACCTACCTAAATCCACGACTCGAAAAGGCCACATCATTGAATGATTGAAATGGCTGCTGATGATGATGATGACACTGAGCAGAGCACACTTCATCAACATGTTTTTTTACATAGTGACCTAAAGTAGCTATAGGAAAGTGTACTTCCTAGCGGCACCTTTAATACGCTTAATATCTCTTACACGCTGCATTGCCTCTTTCAATGATTCCTTGCTCCATTTCTGTCACCCTGTCTTCCTAATTAACTGCATAATTCCTCATCTTTAACCGCAGTCGACATTTTTGATTTACAGTCTTACACAATACTGTCTTGGGAGGGTGTCGCCTGTAACTGACTCTAATAGCATACAGGATGACTTAGACAAAATTTCTAGTTGGTGCGAAGAATGGCAGTTAGCTCTCAATATAGAAACATGTAAGGTGATGCGCATGCGTAGAAAATACAGCATTAGTAGTGAGCTTCTTGATGCTGTCGCGTCGTTCAAATATCTAGGCGTAACATTGCAGAGCGATATGAAATGGAACGAACATGTAAGGACAGTTGTGTGTAAGGCAGACAGCCGACTTCGGTTTATTGGGAGAATTTTCGGAAGATGTACTTCACCTGTAAAGGAGACCGCGTATAAAACGCTTGTACGACCACGTCTTGAGTATTGCTCAAGTGTTTGGGACCCGCTGCAGATCAGTTTAAAGGAAGACATAGAGGCGGTTCAGAGGCGAGCAGCTAGATTTGTTACCGGTAGGTTCGACCAATGCGCGAGTGTCACGGAAATGCCCCGGCAACTCAATTGGGGATCGCTGGAAGAAAGACGACGTTCTTTTCGTGAATTTCTGTTAAGTAAATTTAGAGGGCCGGACTTTGAAGCTGAGTGTAGTACGTTCTTGCTGCCACCTACTTACATTTCGCGTAAAGATCACAAAGACAATATAAGAGAAATTTGGGCTCGTACGGAGGCATATAAGCATTCTTTTTTTCCTCGTTCAATTTGGGAGTGGAATAGGAAAGGAAATGCCTAGTAGTGGTACAGTGTACCTTCTGCCACGCACCGTACGGTTAATTGCGGAGTATGTATGTAGATGTAGATGTAAATTCATTAAACAGTTATTAAAACATCAGTAAATCAACAAGGTTTGAGATGAATTGACTGATATTCATTAATACACAAGTATTAATTGCGTGAAACGTATTTAAACTGCAGGGAAAATTGTTACAATAATATCATCCACTTCGTAGCCTCTGTTTTCGACAAACCAAAATGACCGAGCATTTCTGCTTCAAGAGACTCGACTGCAAAGCGCCCTAAGGAAGCGGTTCCATAGCGCACGTTAAACAGTCTGTAGATTTATCGGAGAAATTCAAAATTTGTCATCTTAGACTCCTTGTCAACTTACCCGATCTTCCCCTACTTTCCATTCCTAAGTCTTCGGCAAAACGTTGACTGCAGAATTGTTGGTCATAGAAGGTATATTTGTGCTAGTCATCTACATCTACATACATACTCCGCATTTATGATGAGGATGAAATAGGAGATACTATACTGAGAGATGAATTTGACAGAGCACTGAAAGATCGAAGTCGAAACAAGGCCCCTGGAGTAGATGATATTCCGTCAGAGCTACTGAAGCCTCTGGGTGAACCAGCCATGAAAAAATTGTTTCACCTGGTGTGTAAGATGTATGAGACAGGTGAAGTACCCTCAGACTTTATGAAAAATATTATAATCACCATTCCAAACAAAGCATGTGCAGTCAGGTGTGAAAACTACAGAACCATCAGTTTAATAAGTCATGGATGCAAAATATTAACACGAATTATATACAGAAGGATGGAAAAACTGGTAGAAGCCGACCTCGGGGAAGATCAGTTTGGGTTCAAGAGAAATGTAGGAAAACGGGAGGCAATACACACTTTACGGCTTATCCTAGAGGATAGATTAAGAAAAGGCAAACCTACATTTCTAGCTTTTGTAGATTTGGAGAAGGCTTTTGACAATGTTGATTAGAATAAACTCTTTCAAGTTCTGAAGAATACAGGAGTAAAATATAGGGATCGTAAGTTTATTTACAACTTGTACAAAAACCAGACAGCGGTTGTCAGAGTTGTAGGGCATGGAAGGGATGCAGTGGTTGGAAAGGGAGTAAGACAGGGTTGTAGCCTTTTTCCAATGTTATTCAATTTGTACATTGAGAAAGCTATAAAGGAAAGCAAGGAGAAATTTGGAGAAGGAATTAAAGTACAGGGTGAAGAATTAAAAACATTGCGTTTTGCCGACGACATAGTAATTCTGTCATATACAGCAAAGGACCTGGAAGAGCAATTGAACGGAATGGACAGTGTGCTGAAAGGTGCATATAAGATGAACATTAACAAGAACAAATCTAGGGTAATGGATTGCAGTGTAAGAAATTCAGGTGATGCTGAAGGAATTAGATTAGGTAACGAAGCAATAAACGAGATAGATGCGTTTTGTTACTTGGGCAGTAAAATAACAAATGATGGTCGCAGTGCGGAGGATATAAAATGCAGAATGGCAATGGGTAAAACAGCGTTCTTGAAAAAGAGAAATTTGTTAACATCGAATATTGATTTAAGCCTAAAAGAAGGGATAGATTGGTAGGACACCTTCTTAGACATCAAAGAATTGTGAATTTAGCGTTGGAGGGCAGTGTGTGGGGTAAAAACCGCAGAGGAAGACCAAGAGATGGAAACAGTAAGCAGATTCAGACCAATGTAGGTTGTCGTAGTTATGTGGAGATGAAGAGTCTTGCTCAGGATAGTGTACTGTTGAGAGCTGCATCAAACCAGTGTCCGGACTGAAGACCACAACAACAACTCCGTAAGACACCCAAAGGTACGTGGCAGAGGGTTCTCAGTACCACTACTAATTACGCCCTAATCTCTCTGATGTTATCTTCACGCGAAATGTAGGCAGTACAACCGTTCTGAAGTACGCTTTAAATACTGGTCACCTAAATTTCCTCAACAGTGTTTCATGAAAAGAACGTCGCCTTTCCTCCAGCGACTCCAATTTGAGTTCTCGAAGCAAGTCAGTAACACTCGTGCTGTTATGGAACCTACTACTAACAAACCTAACCGTCCTTCTCTGAATTGCTTCTATCCTTTAAACCGATCTAGCGTGAGTCCCAAATACTTGAGCAGTACTCGAGATGTGGTCGTGAAAGCGTTTTATGAGCGTCGGATCTTTAATAGTAACAGCACTGCTGTGGAGACACTATGCAATGGAATCCACTATTGTCGCTGATATCTGAGCTCTTTGACTTAACTACTTTGATTTGATTTGATTTGATTTTCTCAGGGAAGCCAAAACAGTCTTGGTCCAACCCACCACTGCCTGCACCGAAACTAAGTTTATTGTGCGGTATCGCTCTCTGTATATCTAGTACATCTTGAACAGTGCAAGTTCTTTATTAGACACATTTTCTGTGCCTTTTACTCTCCAATGCTATGCATTCGAAGATTAGATGTGATTCAGTTTCGTCACCGTCATCACAGATCCTACATTTAGGGTCCTCTTCTGTTATTCCCATTGTATGTAGGTGTTTTTTGAAATTCCCATGGCCTGTCTGCAATCCAACCATGAGTCTAATCTCTCTCCTGTTCAGGCCCAGGATTGCAGAGCTTCTTTTGAAGCTTTTAAAGCTTTGGCATCATTGCCTTGCCATGTTTTTGTTGATGTACTTTGGTCCAATATTCTACGCGCTGTCTTCTGAGCCAATTATGTAGCTCCAATTTGATCATTTCCTTGGTGATTGTCAGGACAGTTTCCGGTACAATAAATGGAGTCTCTGCCCCCATCCTGGCTAATCTGTCTGCGTGTTCGTTGCCACTGATCCCCGAGTGGCCAGGGAGCCACAATAGGTTTGCTCTATTGCTTTCCCCTAGCTCCACCAGAACCCTCTGCCATTCTGCAACAGTTTTAGACATTGTTGCATGAGCTGACAGTGATCTCAGGGCTGCCTGGTTGTGTGAATAGATATAGATGCTACGATCTTTGTAGCACCTACGCAAATTCTCCTCCACACACGCCCTGATGGCAGTGATTTCGGCCTGGAATACTGAGGCCAGTTTCCCTAGAGAGATGACGCCCTCCAGTCTTGACTGCACCCCGTATACCCCTGCCCCCAACGCCTTGGTCTGATTTTGACCCGTCAGTGAACCAGACAATATCCCCCGTACGGTGTCGAACTATTTTCTCCCACTGCTCCCTACTTCCAATGGTTATATTGAAAGGCTTGTTGATGCAGTATGGGGTTATAATATAGTCGGCTGGCTTTTCCCCAACCTTTCCTATATTTACCTCACTCACTATTTAGTGTGTGATTCTGGATATCCCAAAGAGTTCCAGTTGTTGCCGGTTTTGACTCTGTAAATACCTACCTTACCTCCGAGCAAATGGACTCGCACATCCCACATCACGAGAGGGCGCACAATCGAGGGAAAGACTCACTTGTGAGCGAACGGTCTAACTGGTGTCAGTATGTTTTCGAAACAGGAACAACGGAGCTGGATCAAAATAGGATGTGCCAGAGGTCGTACAGCACGACAGTGCCATCATGGCTTCAAGAGGCGTACGGGGAATCGGCATTGCCATTCAGAACAGTGGCACGTTGGATACAAGCCTTCAACGTTGGTCGTCAAACCATGCCAGACATGCATCGGGCAGGTGAATGCACAGTATTACTGTTCGTTTTTGGTGTATTACATGCGACCAGCTTTGCGAAAGAAGCGGCATCCCAACCATCATTTTCACGACAATGCCCGGGTGCTGTGGATGCTCTGTTCGGTCGATGGGACTGCGAAGTACTGTACCATCCACCATACTCCCCGGACTTAAGTCCCTGTGACTTTTAACTGATTCTGAAGGTGAATGAACCGCCTAGTGGGGCATTCGCTTCAGAACTGTTCCACAGATTCGACAGGCAGTAGACCGCTCCATTCGCACCATCAACAGAACAGGGTCTGTTAACGGTATACTACGACTTCCACATCGCTGGCAACGGGTTCTACACAACGCTAGTGACTACTTTGAAGGACAGTAACAGGTGCAAACATGTAATGGTTTTGTATCGTTTGTGAATAAATACTTGCCACTATTTAAGTTTTAACCCTCGTATATGCGGTGTCCTTTACAGACCAATCACATCTTCCCACATTTCTCCCAAAGAACCGAAGTCGAACATGCGTCTACCCCACGACTGTCGTTATATTCTAGTCGCATTTCATATCGCTAGAGTTTTGATTGACGCGACTCTGTCAAGCAGCCCACTCAAAAATGTTCAAATGCTTGTAGAACTTATGGGACTTAACGACGGGGACATCAGTCCCTAAGCTTACAAATTACTTATGAACTAACTAAGACTAAGGACGGCACAAATATCCATGCCCGAGGGGGGACTCGAACCCCCGACCGTAGTGGCCGTGCAGACCGTGACTGGAGCGCCTCAGTCCCCTCGGCCACCGCGGCCGGCTCCTAATATTCCAACCGAACATTACGGTATTGTTTCTCCTACTTATCTGTATCACCTGACATTTTTCTACATTCACAGCTAGCTACCATTCCTCACACCACCTCATAGTTTGGCCCAAGCCCCACTGCACACTACTACAGTCATGCAATGACGATTCCTTCCTGTACACCACAGAACCGCAGATTATACCTCACTCTGTTCAAAATGTTCAAATGTGTGTTAAGCTTATGGGACTTAACTACGGGGTCATCAGTCCCTAAACTTACAAACTACTTATGAACTACTTACGAACTAGGACGGCACAAATATCCATTCCCGAGGGGGGACTCGAACCCCCGACCGTAGTGGCCGTGCTGACCGTGACTGGAGCGCCTCAGTCATCTCGGCCACCGCGGCCGGCACCTCACTCTGTTCGTCACAT
Source organism: Locusta migratoria (assembly GCA_026315105.1). NCBI lineage: Eukaryota > Metazoa > Arthropoda > Insecta > Orthoptera > Acrididae > Locusta > Locusta migratoria. Next base: position 665,561,140 of record CM048746.1, on the reverse strand, counting down.
AATGAACACTAGTTATTGAGGACAACGTACTGGTTTCTATTACATAAGTAGCTGTCGAGCCATTCACATAGCTGGTTACCTATCCCATATGCTCGTACCTTGTTTAAAGTGTGGAACCGTGTCAAACGTCGTTCAAAAATCGTGAAATATGCAGTCTGCCTGTTGTCCAATGTTCAAATGTTTGTAAATCTATCGGACAAAACTGCGTGGTCATCAGTCCGTAGCTTACAAACTACTTAAGCTAAGGTAAACTAACCTAAGGACAACACACACACACCCATGCTCCAGGGAGGACTCGAACCTCTTCCGACGTGCAACCGCGCGCTCCGCAGCGGGGCGCTTTAGACCGCTCGGCTATTCCACCGCGGCAACAACAGACTTGGATCGAGATTGAATCTGCTAGACGTCGTACAGCACGACAGGGTCATCAAGGTCTTCAATTGGCGTGCAGGTATTCGGCATTTCCGTACAGAACAGTGGCACGTTGGGTAAAAGCCTTCAACGAAGGTCGGCAAACTGTGGCAGATGTGGACCGGGCAGGTCGTCCTAGCGTCTCTAAAGAAGAACTACGGACTGTTGCAGTTAGCGGGCAGTGATCGGCACGAGGCTTCGCATCCTGAAGGAACGCCTGGGCATGTGAAAAATTTCATCACGATGGGTTCCGCATGAATTGACGGTAATTCAGAAATGATTCCGTTACGACGCACTTGGAGCGCTATAAGCGCGAAGGATAGGCTTTCTTAAACCGTATCGTAACACTGGATGAGAGACAGGCCACATCTTACAAGCCAAAACTGAAACGCCAACTCAACGAATGGTGTCATTATGGATCGCCGCGAAAGTCGAAAGTGCGCCAGAGCCGCAGTATGGTGAAACCACAGTCTACCATATACAGTCGCGACACTCACTGCTGTAAGAGTTTTTACCAACTGACAGCTGCTGCGATACTTGCGCTCCTAGCGGTGGTAAAGCCATCAAAGTTGTGATGTTTGTTCATAATTACTTTTGTACGTAATAAACGAAATAGTTAGTACAATTTTTGCGTTACAAGCATTAGGAAAATATCAAGAGACGTAAATTAATACGGAAATTAATGTAAAAACAGTCAATTTTACTGATTCAATGGTATAAACAACAATTTCGTCTTGAACAAATACTTACGAATATGTCTCTATTTCAATATTATTCCGCTGAAAGTAAGTAGACTATAAACAAAAGAGAATAATACATTTCTATTAATGTCTTTTATTACTATGATAGGCGGTTTTTTTTCTTTACTTGTATAAATTCGGTTTGGAGTCTAATGATTCGCACAGTTTTACTCCTCATACGTCTTCCTTAAACGTACATACTATGTTCAGTATAATTACTTTAGATTAAAAAGGCGAAGTTTTGATGATTCTTGCCATTTGTGGTTCAGCTGTAGCAACAATTGTGGAATTGCCTTCGTCTCTGTTGGAAAACAGTTTCATTGCTTTTGCCGTTTTATTGCCACGTTTGTGACGTGTTTCCTTCAGATACAACTGTTGTAGTTCATTTGGTAGTTTACATACTGTAGTTATTGCATTCTATATACGTTTGTTACGTTCAAACTCCCTGATTCTACTTGAATTATAGTGAGGTAGAAAAGCGACTTCTTTCTGCCAAAGGAAAGGTTTTCTGGTGTTTCCTAGTCGTATTTTTGTTTTTAATAGAAAATGAATTTATTTAACAGAAGCCTGTAGGTTACAAGATAGCGGTAAATAAACTATCCTGTAATGTATCGTTTAGTACCTTGCCAGGAACCTTAGGAAACTTAATTAAGACAAATGTAGAAAGTTTTTAAGTTATTACTTATTTTAAGGTATTCCGTAGGTTTCTTAATGTAAAAAGTATGTTAAAATCAATGTAAACGATACTATTCGCCCTCATCCAGTATCGTCTTCAGAAATGTAGCTTTCCGGCCGCCTGGAGCGCTACTGTCGCTGTGTATAACAAAAATCTGCGGGAGTCTCGTGACTGTATGTGTTAGACTGTGGTGAAACTTAAGATGATTCTCGTGTACGACTGTGATGGTGTTATCCTAATGCATTACGTTCCTCCACGGCAGACCGTCAGTGCACAGTATTACTGATCGTTTTCGGAGCATCACCTGCGACCAGCTTTGCGAAAGAAGCGTCAACACTTTCTGCGCAACCCAGCCATCAGTTTGCACGACAATGCGCGGTCGCATTCAGCGCAAGCTGTGGCTGCGCTGTTTGGTAAATGGGAGTGGGAAATACTGTACCATGCACCATACTCCCTGAACGTAAGTCCTTGTGACTTTGATTTGATTGGCTTCAGAACTGTTCCAGAGATTCCACAGGCGGCAGACAGCTCCATTAGCACCATGAACAGAACAGTCTTCCACATCGCTGGCAACGGATTCTACATAACGCTGGTGATTACTTTTAAGGAAAGTGACAGGTGCAAACATGTAACAATTTGTATCGGTTGTGAAGAAATAGTTGCCGGGCTGAGATGCCGTGGTCCATACATAAAACTTTCCCCTGACGTTTCACCCTCGTCTGCGGAAGGCATCCTCGGAGGTAAAGCGGCGTACTGCAACGAGAGCGAGCGAGCTGTATGTCTGATGGGTTTGAAACCCCATGTGGTTTCGAAGGACCAAGTCAGTAATCTGCTTATGCCTTCTGTCTGAGGTGTGGGTATCGGAACTGATGGGTTTGAGTGTGTCATGAATGTAGTTTTGTGTGTGTTTTGTATGATTTGGGGAGTGCACTTACAAGTTGAATTGACGAGTGATCGTCATTTTCGGGAATTTGGTGGTGGTGAATTCGGGGATGATGCCTATGTTACGGATTAGTTGGTATTGTGAGCGTTGGGTTTTTGAGAAGAATGAAGCTGATTTCTTTTTGATGGTGGTTGTAATGGATGGGAAGTTAGCAAGTGTGAGTAAGTCTCTGTTGGATGTAAATCGGGGCGCATTAGTTGCTAGTCGGAGGAATCTGTTTTGTACTGTTCTGACTTTCCTGAGATTTGTGTCAGAGGCCAGAGACCAGAGTTCCGACCCATACATTAACCTAGGTTGGACTACCGTTTTGAACATCTTTAGTTTTGCCCTGACTGTGAGGCCAGTCCCTTTCAGCAGGGGATATAGTTGGCATATTAGTTGCGAACCTTTGTTACAAACATCGTTAATATGTTGCCTGAAGGTTAGTCGTTTGTCAAATATAATTCCTAGGTACTTAATACTATCTTGCCAGACTAAGTCTACGTCGTTGAAGGTGATTTTTATGTTTGGGCTCATTCTCCTGTAGGTAAACATGATAGCCTGTGTTTTATTACTATTGATCTTGATTTTCCACAGGTTTGCCAGTGTTGAACCGATTCTAAGTGCTGTTGGAGTTTCTTAGCTAGGAAGGGTAGGTTTGAGCTACTTCTATAGAGGGCTGTGTCGTCTGCAAATAGGGACAGCTGGCCACCTGGTATTTGTGGTATGTCATTGGTGTATATTGAATAGAGAACTGGGCCCATGACGGAGCCTTGTGGCACTCCAGCCTCTATTTCCTTCTCTGAGCTGTCTGCTCCAGGGACATGAACGTAGAATGATCTGTTCCTTAGGAAGGAGTAGATGATGTTTAGTAGATGTCTGGGGCAGCCTTGACCGTGGAGCTTGTAGATCAATCCCTGGTGCCAAACACGGTCGAAGGCTTTTTCAATGTCTAAAAACACGGCACCTGTGCAGTGCCTGATGTTTTTGGCGTTACAGATGAACTCAGTTAGTCTCATAGCCTGATGGATGGTGCTGTGTTCGTGCCTGAAACCAAACTGTTCAGGGATGATAATCTGGTTTTCCTGCAGGAACTTGTTCAGCTCTTTGAGGATAACTCTTTCTAGTACTTTCCCCAGGAAGCACAGTAGTGATATTGGCCTGTAGTTCTGGGGAAAGAGGTGGTCCTTTTGTGGCTTTGGTAGCGTGATTACTTTCGCCTTTTTCCACGGGAGAGGGAAGTACTGCTGGGCTAAGCAGGCGTTAATTACTGCTGTAGTGTATTGTACTGCGTTTGGAGCAAGGTGTTTGAGGTGCAGCGGAGTGATCTTATCTGGACCAGGTGATTTTTTGTTGCCTATGGCTTTGATTATTGATCGTATTTCATCTGCCCCGACTTACCTGAATGTGGTTGTACAAGTGGTTCTGAGGATTCTGTTCAGGTTGCTTATCACCATTTCCTCATGGTCGTCACTATCCTGGTCGTCAATGTTGTGGGTTCTAAATTGAAGCTCCAGGGAGTCAGCCATGGCTTCCGCCCTGTCCTGTGGTTCGTAAACAATCCCGTTTCTCCCGTGTAAAGGTTGGATTGAAGAGTTTCCTCTTTTCCTGGTCCTGATGACTCTCCAGAATTTGTCTGGGGTGAGAGCGCGAGTGAGCGCCGTATATATAGGCAAAACAGAGGGCGCTGCTGTCAGTCGCGTGATGTTGGCTGCGCTGTGGTCTCTGCTATTGCCAACCTCCTCGACTGAAATTAATCGATTGTCATGCTGTTACTGCAGTGTTGAATCTATACCTTATATTCGAGACTTTCCTCTTTTTTGTTAAAATTATTTCGATGTTTAAAAATCTCAATGGCCTCTCTGTACAAACGCGCATAATAATGCGACGTCTTTGCTGTGACGGACGTCTCGTTAAATTTTATTGCGTGGTCACCTTCTTGATACACGTGTTCCACTACAGCCGATTTATCAGTATGTCCGAGGCGGCAATCCTCTCTGAACCACACGGACACATTATATGGCATTTGTCGTTTTGTTATATTACTATACTCGATGTATTGAACATCTTTTATCCGGTAATACCTAGACAATGTAGTCAAACTTGGCGCTCTATAGTAGCATTTAGCGTCAAATACATATTGTTTGTTAGAGCATCGTTGTGAAGTTCATTATTACAGCCTTGATTGTTTATGATTATGTATGTACATTTTCTTGTAATTACTGTTAATTTGTTTATAATTTCTAGTTTTGCCACCTTATGCTTCAATCTTTAGACCTACTCATGCTTTGTAGCATGACACATGTGGCATTTGTTCATTTTTGTTATCCCATAAGACATGGTTTAACAAGCCTTTGTAAAAATCGTTTGTAAAAAGTAACATTTTTGTTTTGTGTTGCTATATTGTAATTTTACCTAGCGTTTTTCACTGGTCACGGCGCCACTAAGCTTTATGTTCAAGAACGGGACGCCATCTGGTGAACAAAATCCATAAACCTGTATTACCGTACCGTATCCTCAGTCTGCTCCATAATGTTACAAGTACAACATGTATCCATTTGTACTGACATATTTGCAATCTATGTATGCAGAGTACGTGCGCTAAATTTCTTTATTAACAAATTTGTAAAGTGTTTTCATAATATTTCTGTTCTTTTATTGTACAATTACTATTTCCGTTTCACAGATTCTGATGATGGCTCAGGCCGAAACGCATCAAATAAAGTCAAATTTTATCCACTTTATGACTTTAATTAGTACAGCGACCTATACAGCCTATTGCAGACTTCATTTACTATTAATCATGGTCGCCTGCCTTCTCTGTGACTTTATGTCACAACTATGTATACTGGAAAGTGTTTCCTCTGCATAAACAGAACAGGTGCTTTTGATCGGAAGGTACCGCTGGCGATGGAATAAAAAAGAAAACGAGTCGACCAGCGGAAGTAGGGAGCTCGCGTGTTTCGGACGGTGTATGCAAGGCACGCTCCAGGGGAATTTCCTTTGCACAGCGTGAGAGGTGGGCTAAATGCAGGCATTGCCGCCTCCGATATATAGGACGGGTACTGAGGGGTCTAGCTGACCTGGCTGGCGCGTATTAGCCTAGCCGAGAGCTCGCATTATCTCGACGGCTTCTCAGCCCGCCGTTCCCTGCTGCAATGCAGTCGAGCCCATAATAATAATAATAATAATAATAATAATAATAATAATAATAATCTCGTGTGGCTCATTGGCCCGGTGCAAGTCTTCCAATTGGACGCCACTTCGGCGACTTGCGTGCCCCTAGCCTACCGCCGGCCGCAGTGACCGAGCGATCTGCGGCGCGCCAGTCACGTTCTGCACGGCCACTACGGTCGGGGTTCATTTAAATCTACATGGGATACTCTGCAAATCACATTTAAGTGCCTGGCAGAGGGTTCATCGAACCAACATTACACTACGAGGTGCATTCAAGTTCTAAGGCCTCAAATTTTTTTTCTCCGGATTGGAAAGAGATAGAAACATGCGCATTGTTTTAAAATGATGCCGCGTTCATTGTCAATACGTCTCAGAGATAGCAGCACCGTGCGGCACATGGAATTTTACCACCAGCGGCGAGAATGAGAACTGATTTAGATACTTAAAATGGCGACGTTTTCCTTACTTGTGCAGCGTGCAATCATTCGTTCTCTGAATATGCGTGGTGTGACACTAATTGAAATTCCTCGACAGTTGAAGGAGACATGTGGTGATGGAGTTATGGATGTGTCGAAAGTGCGACAGTTTAATTAAGGCATCGTGTGACCACAAACCGAAACAACCTCGTGCTCGCACAAGCCGGTCTGACGACGTGATCGAGAAAGTGGAGAGAATTGTTTTGGGGGATCGCCGAATGACTGTTGAACAGATCGCCTCCAGAGTTGGCATTTCTGTGGGTTCTGTGCACACAATCCTGCATGACGACCTGAAAATGCGAAAAGTGTCATCCTGGTGGGTGCCACGAATGCTGACGGACGACCACAAGACTGCCCGTGTGGTATGTTGCCAAGCAATGTTGACGCGCAACGACAGCATGAATGGGACTTTCTTTTCGTCGGTTGTGACAATGGATGAGACGTGGATGCCATTTTTCAATCCAGAAACAAAGCGCCAATCAGATCAATGGAAGCACACAGATTCACCACCAACAATCAAAATTTCGGGTAACTGCCAGTGCTGAAAAAATGATGGTGTCCATATTCTGGGACAGCGAGGGCGTAATCCTTACCCATTGCGTTCCAAAGGGCACTACGGTAACAGGTACATCCTTCGAAAATGTTTTGAAGATTAAATTCCTTCCTCCACTGCAACAAAAACGTCCGGGAAGGGTTGCGCGTGTGCTGTTTCACCAAGACAACGCACCCGAACATCGATCTAACGTTACGCAACAGTTTCTTCGTGATAACTTTGAAATGATTCCTCATGCTCCCTACTGACCTGATCTGGCTCATAGTGGCTTTTTCCATCAATGAAAGACACTCTCCGTGGCCGCACATTCACCAGCCGTGCTGCTATTGCTTCAGAGATTTTCCAGTGGTGAAAACAGACTCCTAAAGAAGCCTTCGTTGCTGCAATGGAATCATGTTGTCAGCGTTGTGAAAAATGTGTACGTCTGCAGGGCGATTACGTCGAGAAGTAACGCCAGAAAAAAAAAATCGGAGGCCTTAGAACTTGAATGCACCTCGTATTTACCTCCCATTCCATTTTCGAATAGCGCGCGGGAAGAAAGAACACCCGAATCTCTCCGTTCGAGCTCTGATTTCTCGTATTTTATTCTGATGATCATTTCTACCTATGTAAGTGGGAGTCAACAATATATTTTCGCATTCAGAGGAGAATGTTGGCGATTGGAGTTTCGTAAGTAGCCCACGCCCCAGCGATAAGCGCCGTTGTTGTAATGATTCCCATCGCAGATCCTGCATCATTTCCGTAACGCTGTCTCCCCTGTATCGCGACAATACGAAACGAGCTACCCTTCTCTGGAGTCTTTCAATGTCCTCTGTCAAACCCACCTGATAAGCATCCCATACTGGGCTGCAATACTCCAAAAATGGACGGACAAAGGTAGTGTGTGCAGTTTCTTTTGTAGTTTTGTTGCACCTTTTATGGATTCTGCCAATAAAACGCAGTCTCTGGTTCGCCTTTCCCACGATATTATCTGCGTGTCCTTTCCAATTTACGTCTGAAGTAATAGTAGTTCCTAGGTATTTTGTGCAGTTTACGGCCTTCACTTTTTAATTGATTTATCTTGTAAAGGAAGTTACGAAGTTTCGTACTTATGTGGACTACTTCACACTTGTCATTATTTAGAGTCAATTGCCAATTTTTACACCATACTGATTTATTATTCAGATCGTTCTGCAGTTGGTTTTGCTCTTCTGCAAACAGCCTAACAGAGCTATTTAGATTTTTCCCTAAATCGTTTACGTAAATAAGGAGCAACAGAGGATCCATAACACTACCCTGTGGAACGCCCGATATCACCTGTGTTTTAGTCGACGCCTTACCATCGATTACTACGAACTGTGTCCTCTCTGACAGGAACTCCCCCATCGAATCGCAAATTTGGGGCGATATACCATAACCACGCAATTTGATTAAAAGCCGTTTGTGAGGTACGGTCTCAAATGCTTTCTGGAAATCAAGAAATACGGAATCGATTTGCGAACCCTTGTCGAATGCCCCCTCGGGCAAGGGTAGTTGTACCGTCCTTAGTCTTAGCTAGTTCATAAGTAGTTTGTAGGTTTAGCGACTGATTACCCCGTAGCTAAGTCCCACTTGAAAATTGAACGTCTAGCCTACCCCAGTTATCCAACGGCGGAAAGGGGACCTACAACTTAACGTGGAATCTGAACCACGTGTCGTTTCTGGCGACTCCTCACACCGTTGAGAGGTGAATGATGGGTTAATGCGCAGACTGAAAAATTCCGAGATCCGTCCGGGTTTCGAGCCCGCGACCTTTCGGTTTCTAGTCGAGTGCTTTACCCTAAGGTCGTGTTCACTCTGCCGGCCTGGCTGAGAGGACTCAGCTTCAGCCGGCTCACGCCGAACCGACGATATTCGGAATGTTTAATATTCCCGGGGCGAGCTGATTGGGCTACGGTATTGCTTCTGCAGCACTAGTATCTCACGTCTCCAGCCCGTTAATCATACAAGTTTCTATGCATGATACCTTTTAAAAAAAATTAAATAAAACTTGTTAAAACGATGTTCATGGATTACTATTAATTCTGAAAAATGAATATAACATTCAGAAATTGTTTTTAGTTGTTCTAATAAGGAAAAAGTCTCCTAAATGTCACCCGAAATTCATGGGACGAGTCCATAACCACCTGTTTCTTATGTGCTTAAAATTCGACGAGTCACTACAGTGTGAGAACTATAGTATTAAAATAACAAAATCAATTAACTGTTGGCTGGCTCGAAGTAGACGGCAATGAACAAGTTTTGGTCACCCCCGTGTTTCCTTCAATCTTCTGCTGACAGTGGGTGGGGATTCCTTGTTGCTGCGGACAAGCCCACCTAGAAGAAAAAATGAAATCAAAAAGAAGGTGACACACGCTTCTATCCTTTACTGACTTGTCCTGCAGTGTCTTAGGCTAAATCAAATCAGCGCATTTTTCTTTCAATTAATGTGCAAAACTCGATAGTACCATCATCCAGACAAAGAATGACCAGATGATTCAGCAAAGTGTTCACTCAAACTTAGTTTCCCTCAGACGTTTCCCTAAAAAGAAATATATATACATATATAACAATAATAATAATCTATATCTCTAAATGTGAATGTCTGTTCGGTGTACGTCTATCACGTCTGAACCACAAGACATAAAGAGCTAAAAAGTTGTACAGTTACTAATGTCTACCCGGGGAAGGCTTCAGGCACGGTTTTATGGCGATCGGATAGCTATTTATCTATATATATTAATGTGAATGTCTCCTCGGTGTACGCTTATCACGTCCGAACGACAAGACGCAGAGGCTTAAATATTTGTACAGATACTAATTTATATCTGAGGAAGGTTTTAGACACGGTTTTATAGCGATCTGATAGATATTTAGTAATTTGAAGAATATAACGAGAAATGTGGAACATTAATTACTCTTTGAAAATTATATTTACTCTTTGAAAATTGGTGTTGCATTGTTGCTTGAGTGTTGATAATGATTAAAGAGTGAACTATATTGGGATGGAAAGTTATCGGTGTATATAAAATTCTGCGTCTGTGTTAGTTAATATTTAGCTCTGCAGCGAAAACAACAGAAAGCAAACGAATGGGCTGTGTGTAATTGTTGTCCGAAATCTCCCGTTGTACACCATAGCAGTTCCATGCAGATAGATATAAGGGGTGGAAGATGTGGTGGTTGAAAGTTGTCAAATTATAAAAAAAGAAAAGAAAAGAAAAAAAAATTGGAGTGAAGGCCAGCGATGACGTTTGCGACTCTATAGCAGGGAGGTTACATACAGCGAAACGTGATGCCACAGACCATATCTTTGGTCTAAGCGTGCTATAATGTCTTCAGCTCTTTTCTCTGTAAGGATAAGCATACGAATATGGAAATACAAGAATAAATAAAGCAGTAAAAAGGAAATTTCTTTTAATACATCTCTTTAAAAAAATCGCAGGAATCCATTTACAGCCATCATGTTCTTCACATGTTCAACTATATACATCGCTTGCTTAAGGGTGGGAAACCCAAAAAAATCTCTAACTTTTAAGTTCCAAACAATACTACAAATAACGTAGTTTACCAGAATGCCCTAAAATGAAATTAAATGAATTTGGACATTACTCTCAGCATACATGTTGAGATATTGCAACACAGGCTATAGGGAATAATGCACGTATTATTTATTGTAAATCATTAAGCACTTCACATTTTTTCTAATGTTGATTAAAAATGTTTGTTTCTAAATAAGGTATTGTATTTCATTTCATCCTTCAAAACGAGTCTCATAGCACGCTACTGAAAGATAGCTTATTTATCATAATCAACGAACACGCGAGCGGAGCTAGTAATAAATATAATCTGATAGTTGTGCAGAGTTCTTTCAACGTTGAGGTGAGCTGAAATCTAGTACAGCATTACGCATATAAAACGTGTGCAGCTCACGTACGACTGAAGCCACCACTTGCAGCATTTCTTATAAGGAGCTAACTACGTCATTTTACTGTCACTCTTCGCTTTTCTTTTTTACTTAATTCATTCTAAATTTAATCTCAGAATGTTGAAATGTTTGTAAACCTATGGGACCAAACTACGTTGGTCATCAGTCCCTAGGGTTACAAATTACTTAAAGTTAGTTAAACGAACCTAAAGGGCAACACACACATCCATTCGACCCTCCGACGCGGGGGCCACGCGATCCGTGACGTGGCGCTCCAGACCTCTCGGCTACTCCCGCGAGGCAATTTAATCTCAGACGTGACGGTACGTAAGACGGTATGTAAGACACGCTGTAATCAATGATTTTCACGTTGTGATACACCACGTTTCTAGAGCTACAAAGGTGAAAACAAATAAAGGTAGATATTTTCCATTTGGAGTAGATGCATCGGTAAATGTAAGTGTACTTTTGGGCTTTACTTTTATCATTTCTAACTAGAAAACCATTAAGTGAAGTGTCAGAAAAATTTTTTTCAGTCCATCAACAGTAAAGTCGCAGTTTACATTACTTTTTTCTTATCTTCAAATTCCAAACACGAAATAGATACTCAATTATTTGTCTGGTGTGGACAAAAAACCAGTTGTGTGCCTCTTCATTAAGTCAAGTATGACCCGAAGTAAGACCGTAGCAGAATGTTGTCCATTGTAATCGGTCGCCACCCAAGAAAAATAAGTTCATACTTATTTTCTGGTTGTGGATCATAATCACATCACGAGGGACCCACACACGTGGCCAGCAATTCAAATTTTTCGGCACTGCAGTTCTTTTCACGCTACGCCTAACACCCGCCGAGATCGTAAGCTTGCAATCGCGGAACTGACGCCGCTCAGATAACTCGTAATTACTTGTGAAAGAAATTAATAATAATCTATATCTATAAATGTGAATGTCTGTTCGGTATACATTTATCACGTCTGAACCACAAGATATAAAGAGCTAAAAATTTGTACAGTTAATAATGTCTATCCGGGTAAGGCTATAGGCACGGTTTTATGGCGATCGGGTAGCTATTTATCTATATATATTAATGTGAATGTGTGTTCGGTGTACGCTCATCACGTCCGAACGACTAGACGCAGAGACGTAAATATCTGTACAGTTACTAATTTATACCTGAGGAAGGTTTTAGGCACGGTTTTATAGCGATCTGATAGATATGTAGTAATTTGAAGAATTTAACGCGAAATTCGGAACAATGATTACTCTTTGAAAATTATATTTACTCTTTGAAAATGGTTTTATTGGTTGCACTGTAGCTTGAGGGTTGATAATGATTAAAGGGTGGAGTGTATTGGGATGGAAAGTTATCGGTGTATATGAAATGCTACGTGTGTGTTAATATTACGCTCTGCAGCGAAAACTACAGAACGCAAACGAATGGTCTGTGTGTAATTGTTGTCCGAAGTCTCCCGTTGTACACCATAGCAGTAACATTACTGTAGCTATAAGGTGGTGGAAGACATGGTGGTTGAAAGTCGAAAATTATAAAAAAAATTCGGACTGAAGACCAGCGATAACGTTTTCGACTCTATAGCAAGGAGGTTAGATACAGCGAAACGTGATGCCACAGACCATATCTTTGGTCTATGCGTGCTACAATGTCTTCAGCTCTTTCTCTGTAAGAATAAGCATACCAATAATAAAAAAAAATTATGAATGAATAAATAAAGCAGCAAAAAAAAAATTCTTTTAATACATCTCTTTAAAAAAATCGATTTGACGTTTCGCGCATTACATCAAGTGACCGATCTGTGATATTACAATCATTATTCTTGAATTTCGTGTTTGGATTCTTCGAAACGAGCGCATTTTACGTGTGGTTTCATCTACACTACTTACTTTCCTGATAATGTTGATTCAAAATGTTAGTTTCTAAAGAAGGTATTGTATTTCATTCCATCCTTCAAAATCAGTCTCATAGCACACTACTGAAAGATAGCTTATCTTTCATAATCAACCAACACACGAGCGGAGCCGCGGGTTTAAGCTAGTTTATGATAAAAGTAAATAAAAGTTGTTTAATGTTTCGTGATTGTTTGGGAGACAAATGAGCTATTTTGCATGTCTTACTCATACGTAAATACAGTTAAAGGATGTAACTACGTGAAAAAAAAAAAACACTGAATTTCAAGGGCTGCATTCAGGCTGGTGCATTCAGATGTTTTCGGTAAATGGTTTATCTGATTCTTTTCCTAGATCCTAAAAAATGGTACTCCCACCCATTACAAACAGTTTTGTTTGAAGGTACACGTTTCGATTTTCCATTTATTGGAGCAAATTAAAAAAAAAAAAAATACAACAGGTTTTTTCTTTCACATATTAGATACAAACGATTTTCATAGCAGTAGAAATTCTTCTTGAAACACAATCAAGTGTAATTTTCAGAATCAAATTTTCCATCTGCAGCGGAGTGTGCGCTGATATGTAACTGCCTGGCACATTAAAAATGAGTGCTGCACCCGAGTTTCGAACCTGATATCATTGACTTTCGCGGAAAAGCGCTCTACGGGTGAACTATCCCAACATGCTTCACAGTCAGTCGTCACAACTTCACTTCTGTCTGTTCCTCACCTCCTACTTTCCACAGAAATCTTCCTCTGAACCTTGCAGGACTAGCACTCCTGTAAGAAAGGATACGGTGGAGACATGACTTAGTCGTAGACTGAAGGATGTTTCCAGAATGAGAAGTGCTAGTCCTAAAAGGGTAGGGGATTTCTTCTCAGAGAGGACATAGTTTGTAGCAATCGATGGTATGGCATCGACTAAAACAGAGGTGATATCGGCCGTTCCACAGGGTAGTGTTATTGGTCCTCTGCTGTTCCTTATTTACATAAACGATTTAGGGGAAAATCTAAGAAGCTCTCTTAGGTTGTTTGCAGATGACGCCGTCATTTACCGTCTAGTAAAATCATCTGAAGATCGAAACCAACTGCAGAACGATTTGAATAAGATATCTGTTTGGTGTAAGAATTGGCAATTGAGTCTAAATGATGGGAAGTGCGAAGTCGTCCACATGAGTACGAAAAAAATCGGTTAAACTTTGTTTACATGATAAATCAAACAAATGTAAAGGCCGTAAAAATACCTAGGAATTACAATTACTTCTCACTTAAATTGGAAAGAACACGTAGATAGTTGTGGTGTCGCACAAGTCTAAAGTGCGCGCCACCTACTTTCGCCGCGCGCCGCCATGCATGCACGACGCGGCATTCTTACGACGTCAGCCACGAGCGCCCTCTGCTACAACTCCGCTCGTGGCCACCACTGAACGACATCGTTCGCTTCGGACTGAGAGAGGAACCAGCTAACACTTGGGAATCAGATAGGCACCAGTGAAGACTTGGCTATGGGATAGGCACTAGGCAGGCCTCTAGCTCAACGCTGTATCAGCATTCTGCAGAACTGAGCTATGTAAAAGTTAAGTATTACTAAGTCTCTAAGAAATATATATCTCGTTCTAATTTACTCTAGTGTTTCTAGTTTCTGCTGTCCCACTGGCTGGTCACCTCCTACCTGCACAAGCGTGCATCCTTTATTCCTGTATCGGTCTTTCTACTCGGCCACCGACACCTACGACGGAAACGAGACACAAAAGCGGCGACGAGTCTGGGACACAAAAATTGTATCGTGGGAAAGGCGAACCAGAGACTGCGTTTTATTGGCAGAAACCTTAAAAGATGAAACAGAACTACTAAAGGAAGTGCGTACAGTACGTTGTCCGTCCTTTTATGGAATATTGCTGCCCAGTGTGGGATCCTTATTAGGTGGGTTTGAAGGAGGATATCGAAAGAGTCCAAAGAAGGGCAGCTCGTTTCGTATTGTCACGATACACGGGAGACAGCGTTACGGAAATGATACAGGATCTGGGATGGTAATCATTACAACAACGACGCTTATCGCTGCGGCGTGGGCTGCTTACGAAACTACGATCGCCAACATTTCCACCCAATGCGAAAATATATTGTTGACTCCCACTTACATAGGTTGAAATGATCATGAGAATAAAATACGAGAAATCAGTCCGAACGAAGAGATTCAGGTGTTCATTTTTCCCGCGCGCTATTCGAGAATGGAATGGGAGATAAATAGTATAACGGTGGTTCGATGAACCCTCTGCCACGCACTTAAATGTGATTTGCAGAGTATCCCATGTAGATGTAGATGTAGGAGAAGAAATCCTGTGAAGTTCGTTAAGTAGGAGGCGAGGTACTGGCAAAAGTACAGTTTTGTGGACGGACCGTGAAACGTGCCAGGATAGCTCAAATGGTAGAGCGCTTGCCAGCGAAAGGAAAAGGTCCCAGGTTCGAATCCCGTTTCTGGCCCGTAGTTTAATCTGCCAGGAAGTTTCAAGTGTAATTTTATTGATTGCTTTCTTAAAAAACGTATCTCGTTTTGCATAGCAACTTTACAAAGAATGAAGAAGAAATCGATTCAGTACAATGCAAACAAAGGAAATCTGATTTTAGTTTTTGAGGGAATATCAAACTTAGTGCGACATACCCGTATTTACTGGCTGTTAGTTTCTGACCCGTAATAGGGTATTTGAGCGTTTTCTGGAAATCGTTTCAAATTGTTAATTATGTCATATTATGGTCCGAACATACCTTTTTACCTCGTAGATTTCAGTACTTTTTTTTTATTTAAAGAAAAGAAATTCAAATAATTTGAAAGCCCGCTAAAACGCTACATTTGAGTCACGTGATGCCTGTGACGTCATACAACACGCTGCTGCTGCTGCTGCTCTCGTAAGATAAACAAATACCTGTATATTGTTTGGTCCGAGGCCTCGCGTTTGGGCGTTAACGTTTGCATAATGACCTACAAATATTGCTTAGTTCCGCACTGTACCAATACATCTGTCAAAACTCCAGAAAAATTGTTCTTGCAAGTACCAAAAAATGAGATGATACGCAAAAGTGGTTGACACTGGCGCGAAGAGATCCAAATGAAATAGCAGCTATTTCATGTGTGTATTTCTGTGAGAATCATTTTGACGTAAGTAAACAATATTATTCCATTGGTAAACTAAACTGTTTAGTATCATTCTCTTCTACTGCAAAGGTGTAAAGAAGTATTATGTGTAGGTTAATGACCTGATATTTACATTTGCGAAGTAAAACTTCATAATGTTATATGCCTATGATTTATGTGTAATTAAAGCCGTTTCCTAATATATTTGGTGAAAGAACAACATGAATATTGTTGCAGCTCACTATAAAAGTATAGCACTGATTATCTCCAGTAAGTGCAATTTTATCACCAATATCTCTTAGTGAAACAACCGTTTTATACATCGACAACGCCCTTCTGGTTACTTTACAATTTACCCTATCGTAATATACGTATATGGGAGATGTCTTTAATGCGCCGATTTATTTAGCTTTCAAACTTTCGTAATATGCAAGTGTAAATATGATTAAAAGTGTTAGTTACCCAAATATGTGTTTATTGAAGCTTTACTGGGTTAACTTGTACTAACAATCACGGCGGATTCCTGTGACTATGTTGGCAACAGAGCAAGAATCATGAGACGTCGCCATTAGCCAGTCGCGTGACAGCGCAAATATTTTGTTGTGAAACCTTTGATTTACGAGGGGAGTTACTTTTACTGGCTGGACAAGGGTACATACAAGAATCAGACCAGGAATAGCATTATTTATTTACTTCATGGTCTGAACATCTGGACAAAGATTTTCTATCGTGTTGTTGATGTTGCCAACATAATCACTCAAGGCCGCTTGGATAGAAGATAAAAATTTCATCCTTTATTGCATAATATGGTGACTTCAGGTTACGTCTGCTGACATCAACAAATAGGGTACTTTTTCCAATGGCATAAAATATCTCTCGAAATAATTAGCTTTATAATGTAGGTATGCGTTACTTACAATGCAGTATCACGTTTCTTATTTCTCGTACGTAAAAATTTGGATTGTTTTTAAAGAATGAAGACACCATAATTGCATCAACTTTAGGGAGGTTTCCGCTGTCAGCCTTCACATAACCATCTTCCATTGTGGCATAAAAACTGTAAACGCGTTTAGATCACGAAAAAACTGAACTTAAAGCTGCGAAATGGAGGAAACGTGTACAATAATACATCTCCGACTTCTAGTTGCCGCGCTGTAGGTGTTGTATGACGTCACCAGTACTTCAGCCAATAACGGAGCGTTTTCGATCACGTGATCTAATCGTGAAATTTGATGATTTTAAAGCTTTAATTACGTAAAAATAACAGATGCTTTGTAAGAATTATGAGCGAAAATGCTGTCTGAATGGTATAATCACTCAGAATAACAATAATTCGAACCATATTTTTAACACAGGAAAATACCCTATTGGGCGACCTTTTAGGATACGCTGTTTTCCAATTTCTGCATTGTTTGGTAATGACACAGCTACTCCGGTTACTGTACTGTTCATCCACGGTAAGTTGACGATTCGTGCGGTGACTGTTGGTAGCAGCAGGAGGCGTGTACTATGGCTGCTGGGGAGCGAGCATCACCGAGCAGAAGGCAGCGTCGCAGTGTTGGAAACGTTACCCGTAACAACGTGTCCAATAATGTTTCGCGTGTAGGGGCAACGTAACGTTCGCAGCAATCCGTAATAAATGGATGTCCTTAGACTAGTGCATGTGTTTTCTGCTGCTGGCATCACCAGGTAAACTCGTCTTCGCTTGTCCAATAAATATACTTCCATCTAATAACCAATGCATTACTAGTTTCGATGCAGTCTGGCGTCGTTCTCATGTTCCTATGATTTAAAAAAAATTACAATGAATCAACCTCATTTAACAGTGAAAAGTTTAATAATTTAACAAAGCATGTGCGCCGCATAGGAATGGCCGTGTGATCTGGGGTGCAACGTCGTTGAGTATGTGGCCACTCCCACCAGAGGTTCGAATCCTCCCTCGGGCGTGTGTGTGCGTGTGTGTGTCTGTGTGTGTGTGTGTGTGTGTGTGTGTGTGTGTGTGTGTGTGTGTGTGTGTGTTGTCGGTAGAATAAGTAAAAGTAGATTGTAAGACTAGGGACCGATGACCTTAGCAGTTTGGTCCCTTCGGATTACAAACATTTGAACTTTATATGAAACAATATGTCCTACGTTTTTGTATAGTCTCCATTAAGTCATTTGGATCATTTAACATTTACAAACATTTTTCTACCATATTCAGAACCAGCGGAAGGGCCGGGCGAGCCAACCGACTGCCCGGGACGTCAAATTTTAGGGGAGTTTCGGGGGGGGGGGGGGGGCGCCAAAATCCTTGCTAAATTCATATTATTGTAAACAGTGAACTAAAAATCAACTTTTTCATAAATTGTGTAGCAACATTGGTTACTACCTCATGCCATAGGCCTCACTCATTATTACAACGCCGGTTTCTTCTTGAATCTCCTATAAAGGAAATCCCTTCACCTTATTTGTCTATACAAAAATCTCCGCTGACAAAGCTAAAGGCTATTGTTGAGAGTTGGGAGTTTTGAGCAACAATAACACGTTCTGACAATTACAATCGCCGCAGTGACGACAGTTGCACTCCTTGCGACAAAGCTATGTCGGTCGCTCTAACAATACATACAAACAATATTGAGTTATCGGCACCCAAAAAGAAATTAGTCCTGTTTGTACTGTCAAATGTCTCGTGATAGAAAATTATAAATCAGACATCATGTACATGTAGTGCAGGCTTCATGATGTGCGTGTTCTTTTCCTGAATTTCGACTCTTAGTGGAAGAATTGTTGCGTTAATGTGTTCTTTATCAACGTGTCGGAAAAAAGAAGCCTTCTGGAAAAGTATACATGAAAAGAAGAGCACAATTAGAGGCTGAAAATGAGAAACAGGTAGCAGCATTAAAGAAATTCTTTTATACTCCTGAAAGAGACAATAATGGAAATGAAAAAGTAGAACCAGAGAATGAGGAAACCAGCAAGAAATCAACAAATATTCCAGAAGATAACAACACAGTACAGGTAAGTAGGCTTACATTACGTAACATATTTTCGTTTTATTGCGTTTAATAGAGAAGAGGTGTTTGTTTACCCACGTAGCGTCTTAGCAGGCTGGGGTGAGTAGGGTGGCGGCCTCTCAGATAGGCGGCGAACTTCAGGCTCAAACAAAGTTCTTTCCCCATTGATATAAGTAGCAATAATTGCATTTTATACCAACACTGATGCTTGATTCATGTACCAAGGGATAAGACTTTTACTCGTTAGATGTGTATTAACCAACATTAATTGAAGACTTTGCAAAGAAAAAGGCACGAAAATTAACTTTACTTAGCTTTCTAAACAACTCAAAGGACAATTTGCATTAAAACTGTATAAAGATATAAAATTATATTACTGGTTGTATTATTTGTATTAAGAAATCTTTGGACAATAATGTTACAAAATTTATTTGTATATTCTGTTGTTCATATATATATGTTCTCTTTCGCAGTTAACAAGGTTGTCTATGTATGTATGTGTAAATAAATGATCTATAGCATCACCAATCTTAATTTTATATAAATCGTTGTTTCTTGAATCTTTCTGTAAATTTCTAATCTGTGACGTAGAATATTCTGCAAGCTCAAGTGTAAATAATTGTTTCGTACATCGTTAACCAAAACTTACTCTGTGTATTTAACTGACAAAAGTTAAGATCTTACTCAGTTTTGTATTGATTGTTATAGTTATAGAGTTCAAGGAGTTATCCTTTAAAAGCAGCTATATGTAAGGTAGCCTACCAAATTTAAAGTCAGTAATACCAATGAGTTGTAGGGGGCGCCATATGGATTCTTTACCCGGGTGATATTTTCCCCTTCCGCCGGCCCTGACCATATTGTACAATTATTTGATTTTTCAAGTGGTCAGTCTTATTCGTGTATAGCCCAATTATTCCAAAGTTGTAAATATGTAGAAAAACCTATGCCAATTTCGCATGGCTTCCGCTGCATAGGGATTCGCATATATCCTCCTGGCGAAGCTCAGAATCAATTACGTATTGAATTAAATTCAGAGCCTGATTTCCCTGTGTTAAACCGAGCGAGGTGGCGCAGTGGTAACGCACTGGATTCGTATTCGGGAGGATGGTGGTTCAAATCCACCTCCGGCCATCCAGATTTAGGTTTTCCGTGATTTCCCTAAATCAATCTAGGCAAATGCCTTTCAAAGGTCACGGCCGATTTCCTTCCCTCATCCTTACCCAAAAATCCGAGCGTAAGCTCCGTCTCTAATGACCACGCTGTCGACGGGACGTAAAACCCTAAGCTTCCTTCCTTCCTTCCCTGTGTTAAGCTGTTGACAAGTGTTTCATCCTTTATGATGATCAAGGATGAAACAAGTGTGCCCTCAGCTGAACACAAGGTATTCACGCTCTAAATTCTGTGTTTTAATTAATTTATTTATTTACTTTTTTTGGAAAATTACGAAAATTTACACTTTTTAATGCGATTAAATCATTTTGATATTGTTGTGATCTTAGGCATTTGAAAATGACGCCATAGTGCGCAAAAACTAATGATGCATTGATAATTAGATGGAAAAAAATTAAAAAGTTTTTTTCTAATAACCAACTGTGGATTTGGAAAATATTTTGTATGTTTACTATAGCACTTATATGTGACAATAACAGTAATAATATAGCCCTAAGAGCGGCCATATCGCGAACTGGCCGTCCACACCGCACTTTGTTGTTGTTGTTGTTGTTGTTGTTGTTGTGTGTTTAAAGGGGATTCAACTGCTGGGTTATCAGTCCCCTGTTCCCAGCTAGGAGTTAGCTTTTAAAAGTTTCCTTTTGTAGCATAGTACTCGAAGTCCAGTATACTCCGAGTACAGAGAGACGGTCAATGGTAAAATAACATATAACAAAGAACAAGACAGGAGTTGACAAAATAGACAGAAAACTAAAACATGGCATCAGAAGCTTGTGGCTGGCTGATCACAAGGATAATACAGGATGAGCCAGCCACTCTGCACACTTTAAAATCCTTAATTGAAAAACAAGTCATAAACCGTAAAATGACAGCGGCCTATTGTTCTGGAGGGGTTGAAGCCCGATAGGGCGGGCCTATAGGCCCTACCATTAAATAGACCTATAAAAGCCAGTTGCGCGAATAAAACCTAAAACGCTATCGACCATAGAGGCATCGTCTGATAAAAACCAATGGAAGCTCAGAAGGCAGGGTAAAAGACTGCCTCAAGTCGGCTAAAAGTAAGCAGTCCACCAGAATGTGGACCACAGTCAATAGTGCACCACAAAGGCAAGTTGGTGGGTCCTCTCTTCGTAGAAGGTGGCCGTGTGTCAACCACGTATGTCCCATACGTAGTCTGCAGAGGACTACTTTGGCCGGGTGGATTGGCCAGAGTCCGATTACTGGAATGAAGCGACGCAAATCCGACTTTGGGCAGCCAGTTCGCGACTTGGCCGTAGGTTCCTGGCCAGAACGCGATGTGACTGCACACATGTCGTGTAATCCTCGTCTAAATCGCACCATTTTTTCAGTATTGCTACAAATATGGAATTTACTTATATATATATATATATAAAGTTCATCTCTATATATAAAAAGACGTGTTCCGATTGACTGACTGACTGACTCATCATCGCCCAGCCCAAACCACTGAAGATAGAAACTTGAAATTTGTGGAGGTTGTTGATCTTACTCTGTAGGCGTCATTTAAGAAGCGATTTTTCGATATTCCGTCCGTAAGGGGGTGAAATAGGGAATGAAAAGTTTTTTGAAAATACGTAGCTATTTAGGCAATTTTGAAGATAGAACTACAAAATTTCGGATTTGGATTCGGGGTTCGAATTTAAAATACACTTGTTTCGGCATTTTTTTGAAATTCAACCAATAAGGGGGTAAAATAGAGAACGCAAAAAAAATGATTTTTCAAAAATATCTTGCTGTTAACTCAAATTTCAAACTATAACTAGGAAACTTAGGTTATGGACTCTTGATCAAGATTAAAAAGATACGTGTTTTGGTATTTTTGGAAATTCAACAACTAAGCGGCTAAAAGAGGGGATCAAAAATTCTTTCCGAAAACACATTGTTGTCAAGACAATTTTGAAGCTGTAACTACAAAAAATTGTATTTGTATTTTTCGTTAGGATTTAAAAAATACGTGTATCGGTATTTTCAGGAAATTAATCAATTAGGGGGTGAAATAGGGGATGAAATATTTTTTGAAAATATGTTGCTACTAACTCAAATTTCAAGCTATAACTACGAAACTTAAGGTATGGATTCTTCGTCAGGACTGAAAAGAAACAAATGGTGCAGACCAAACAGCCTACCCATGCGAAGCAGCGGGGGTTCAGCTAGTTGTTCATAAAATTACCATTAGGTTTTAAAATGGTGTAAGTATTCGAAAACGAAAAAAGAACCTATCACAGCGGGATTCCAACCACCGATTCTACCATTGTGAAACCAGAACGCTACCACTATTTTATGATATAACAAACTTCATTTAATAATTTATTTAATTTTTATTTTTATTTAATAAAACGTTCTATCTCCAATTTATGTCTACCACTCATTTGATTGAGCTACACCGACAGATGTTGCAATTCCTTTAGTTATTGGTACTTACATGTACTTGCAAACTTCAAATTGATTTCTCGAAAATTTTTGAGAGTTTTTATTGAAGTTCTGAACTACACGTACCACAAATATGAAAAAAAAAAAAATGCTAACATCCGATACCCATGTAGTCTCCTTGTAAGACCTAGCCTGCTCCCTTGTAGGGACAATCGATTTCAATTGTTCGTATCATTCTTCGGCAGGTTGACCCATGGCTACGTCACACAGGGACAATATTTATACATCTACATCTAAATCTACATAGATACTCTGCAAATCACATTTAAGTGCCTGGCAGAGGGTTCATTAACCACTTTCATAACTTTTCTCTACCGTTCCATTCTCTAATAGCGCGCGGGAAGAAATAACGCCCAAATCGTTCCGTTTTCGATATGATTTCTCTTACTTTATTGGGATGGTCATGTCTCCCTAAGTAGGTGGGTGCTAGCAAAATATTTTCTCATTCAGAAGTAAAAGTCGGTGATTGAAACTTCGCAAACAGATCACGCCGCAATGAATAACGTCTTTCTTTTAATGATTTCCACCCCAATTCGTGCAACATTTCCGTGACACTTTCCTACCCCCCCTCCCCCGTAACGTGATAGAACAAAAGGAGCTGCCCTTCTCTGAACCTTCTCAATATCTTCCGTCAGTTCCACCTGGTGAGGGTCCAACAAGGGGCAATAGTACTCCAGGAGAGGACGCACACGTCTGATGTAGGCAGTCTCTTTGGTGGAGCTGGTGCATCTTCGAAGCGTTCTGCCAATGAAACGTAACCTTTGATTCGCCTTCCCCACAATATTTTCTATTTGTTCTCTCCAGTCAAAGTTGTTCGTAATTGTAACTCCTAGGTATTTGGTAGAATTTACGACCTTAAGGTTTGACTGATTTATCGTGTAATTTAAGTTCAG
The DNA here is from genome assembly GCA_026315105.1 of Locusta migratoria. Lineage (NCBI taxonomy): Eukaryota > Metazoa > Arthropoda > Insecta > Orthoptera > Acrididae > Locusta > Locusta migratoria. The sequence goes on along the minus strand of CM048746.1, from coordinate 665,537,725 downwards.
CGGATTTCTTTTAGTAGTCATGTGTATTACTTCACACTTTTCTTTATTTAGTGTCAATTGCCAATCTTCGCACCAAGTAAAAATTTTGTCCAGATCGCTTTGCAGTTGATTTTGATCCTCTGTTGACTTCACTAACCGATAAACGACAGCATCATCCGCGAACAGTCTACGGGAGCTATTCAGATTGTCTCCTAAATCGTTTATAAACACGAGGAAGAGTAGGGGACCTATAACGCTTCCGTGTGGAACGCCAGATATCACTTCTCTTTTACTCGATGACTTCCCGTCAATTACAACGAACTGTGTCCTTTCTGATAGGAAATCGTGAATCCAATCGCACTATTGTGAAGATATTCCATAAGCACGCAATTTCATTAGAAGCTGCTTGTGGGCTATTTACGATGAAGGTGGAATACTTGCAGATGCGGAAACGATATTTGATATGAAAAGCAAGTTCCTGGATAGTTTTCATACTCTGCTGCAAGAAAAAGCAAATAACAGCGGAATAATCACCAGAGATAGATACTGTTCTTTTATAGAGGACGTTAAACAAGCCAAAGCAAAGCAAAGAAACGAAAGTATTCAGTATCGTCGACTACGAAAGTACGATGTTATTGAAGTTGACGGGAAAGAAAAACCTTTTTGCACCTGTAACAGGAGACAATAGTGCTATTTTGTATTATGTCCATACGGATGAACTGTTCGAAATACTGCACGAAAGTCATTTAAAATAGGACATAGAGGTCGCACACGGATGGAGAAGGAACTTCACTTATAGTACAAAATTGTCACCTAAGAGGTCATTACTTTGTATCTTCGCTTATGCAAACCTTGTCAGATTAAATTATCTAATCCAAAGAAAGGTTTAATTTCCAGACATCTAATATTTAAAGAATTTAATTCAAGATGCCAGATAGATCTGATAGACATGCAAAGTAGCCCTGATGGCGAGTACAAGTTCATACTCAATTATCAAGATCAGTTAACTAAATTTATACTATTACGACCCCTGAAAAGCAAAAGAGCAGAAGAAGTCGCTTACCATTTGCTTGGCATACTTACCACTATAGTTGCTCCAAGTGTGCTACAGTCAGCTAATGGTAGAGAGTTTTCGAACAAAGTTATAAATGAGCTGAGTAACATGTGGCCTGAACTGTAATTGGTACATGGACAACCAAGGCATAGCCAAAGTCAAGGTTCTTTCGAACGGGCCAACGAGGATGTATAGAATATGCTAATGACACGGATGCAGACAAATAACTCAGCGCATTGGGCCGAGGATCTTCGATTCATTCAATTCGTGAAAAACCGTTCTTTCCATCATGGAATTCAGCAGTCCCCATACGAGGCAATGTTTGGCTCTAAAGCAAAAGTGGGGCTGAACACATATGCCTAAAGAAATTATTGATAACATAGTCACAGAGGAAGACCTTGGGAAAGTTGAAAGAGAAATGGACGACGCTATAAATTTAGGGACTACTTACAAAATGAAAGTGACACCGTGGAGATCGAACCATCGGGAAGTCAAGATCAGTTATACGACAATAATAGACCGAAAATATACTTTGTGGTTTGTGAAGAAGGGTGTGGTGCATCTCATTGTTGTATAATCTGCGGCAAAAGTGCCCATGCAATATGTGAAAGAAGTAATGAAGCAGGTGAGGATATAGAGGAAAAGTTATTTGCAAACTATGTTATAACAAGCAAGAAATCAGTAAGAAGAGGGAGGGAGCTCACGACAATTTGCTAAGATGCTTAACAATTCAGACGCAAAATTCGCGCCTGCAAAAGTTGGAGACAAAGTTCGCATCCGCATACAAGAAATTGACAGAGGTCGCGGAGATCCCAGAAGCGTTCTTGCCGTTGTGATGAACGTCGAAGGCACTTTCTATAAGCTGGGAACAGAGCATGGTGTTTCTGAAGCAACTATATTGCAGAAACGCGTTCTCCATTCTGCCCGAGAAACTGATCACGCTGGAATCTATAATACACACACACTTTGGAACAGATCTAAAAGCTAATTTGTTTGGATAAATTAAATATTGTGCGAACTCGGTAATTGAACATTTTTCTTGATATAACAAAAATTAAAAAATTAAATAAGCCCTTTTCATTCATTTGCCATTTTATCAGAAATAATAAATAAATAGTGTAGTAAAGACTGTACAAGTAATACGTAGTGTTACTACTCTTAGGATATAGAAATCCTATGCTCTCATTGAAAAAAAAGCGTTCTGCCATTGTTTTTATTCGGTGCTATTGTTTTTTCGTGATCGTGTCTTGCTGACGTATATTTGTTGTATCACGAATCTAAGGTGAGAATATATCTGAGAAGTTATCTTAAAACTGGTGTTTCAAAAACTTAATAAAAAAGCCCTTTTCATTATTGACATATTAGTATGTGTGTCGCCAGAGAAATTAATTGTGGCCCAATGAAATATTTCCGAGGTATTATTCCCTGAACTGTTTTGCGTGTTCTCTGAGATTTATAAGACAATTGAAATTTTTTTATGTGGAAAGTATACTTCATAAAAGACATTTAGTAAACTTTCGTCGACGTTCGTAGTGATTACTTTACAATTCACAATATTTCGACCTATAAAAAAAATCGAACAAACAGCCACAATCGATTTCGTCTTTTCTCATGAAAGAATTTGGTTCCAGATACACAGAAAAATCGTCGGCTACGCCACGAAGTGTAGCATAATCATCAAGTAAGAACTGTAATATTATTTTCGATAAATACTGTGGTTCTTTTCGTCTCTATACGAACCTGCATCTGTTATTCCAAAGATTCCATTAGGCTCAATAAACGCGGTCAATTCAAATAATTACTTACAACAGAAATGGGACTTAGACAGATATTTTTCCAAGAGTTTGTTAATTTCAATTCGTAATTTAAATTAGGAGATCATTTATTACTGACTTACTAAAAAAAGGAATAATACAATAAATAATTATTATTTTTTATTAATTATTACAAATCCGTGCCCAAAGAAGAAAAATCATTGCGAACCATGTTCTTACAGTCACTGACCAGTGGCCAAGGCTACAATCGATGCAATTGCTCTACTAAATGCGCCACAAATCGCTGAAAATGCAGGTATAAGAAAATATTGTGAAATTCCAAATGTTATTAAAGCTTACCTTGTTGTAATAAGTGAATACCGGCTGCATTAAAAATATTTATAATGTGGGCGGATTGATAAATAAATTCCATACATAGAATGAAGGCTTTCACGGCAGGTGTCGTCATTACTTAAAGCTTCCGGGCTGAGATGCCGTGGTCCATACATAATACTTTCCCCTGACGTTTCTGCCTCGTCTGCGGAAGGCATCCTCGGAGGTAAAGCGGCGTACTGCAACGACAGCGCAAGTGAGCGCCGTATATATAGGCAAAACAGAGGGCGCTGCTGTCAGTCGCGTGGTGTTGGCTGAGCTGTGGTCTCTGCTATTGCCAACCTCCTCGATTGAAATTAATCGATTGTCATGCTGTTGCTGCAGTGTTGACATCCATATCTTATCAAGTTTGAGACCACCTCCTTTTTTGTTAAAGTTATTTCGATGTTTAAAAATCCCAATGGCCTCTCTGTTCAAACGCGCATAATAATGCGACGTCTTTGCTATGACGGACGTCTCGTTAAATTTTATTTCTTGGTCACCTTCTTGAAACACGTGTTCCGCTACAGCCGATTTATCAGTATGCCCGAGGCGGCAGTTCCTTTTGTGTTCGCCCAGACGAGTGTTGACACTTCTTTTAGTAGTACCTATATAGACTTTTCCCCAACTGCAGGGGATTTTATAGACACCTGGAGTAGCCAGGGGACGTCGCTTATCGTTTGCAGATCTTAAAAATTCTTTTATTTTCGTGGTTGATCTGAAAACAGTGTCCACATCGTACTTGCTTAAAATCTTTCCAATACGATCAGTGACCTTACTGATAAATGGTAGAAAAACTTTCCCCGTGGAAATTGCCGCCTCGGACATACTGATAAATCGGCTGTAGCGGAACACATGTATTAAGAAGATGACCACGAAATAAAATTTAACGAGACGTCCGTCATAGTAAAGACGTCGCATTATTATGCGCGTTTATACAGAGAGGCTATTGAGATTTTTAAACATCGAAATAATTTTAACAAAAAAGAAGGAGGTCTCAAACTTGATAAGATATGGATGTCAACACTGCAGTAACAGCATGACAATCGATTAATTTCAGTCGAGGAGGTTGGCAATAGCAGAGACCACAGCACAGCCGACACCACGCGACTGACAGCAGCGCCCTCTGTTTTGCCTATATATACGGCGCTCACTCGCGCTCTCGTTGCAGTACGCCGCTTTACCTCCGAGGATGCATTCCGCTGACGAGGGCGAAACGTCAGGGGAAAGTATTATGTATGGACCACGGCATCTCAGCCCGGAAGCTTTAAGCAATGAAATTGCATACAGCTTGAAATTATACACTTTCAGCCCATCTTTATTCATCTCCCGATTCTGGCCGATCGGTCTACGCCACTTCGCGATTTGGCCGGCCAGTTCCCGATATTGGCCGATTATATATATATTACGCTCTCTTCAACACACAGAGCGAATAAAATGAACATTAACAAGAGCAAAACAAAAATAATGGAATGCGGTCTTAGAAAATTAGGTGATACTGAAGGAATTAGATTAGGTAATGAAACAATGAAGGTGGCAGATGAGTTTTGTTACTTGGGTAGTAAAATAACATGCGATGGTCGTAGCACATAGGATATAAAATGCAGAATGGCAATGGGAAGAAAAGCATTTTTGAAAAAGAGAAATTTGCTAACATCAAATATTAGTTTAAGTGTAAGGAAGTCTTTTCTGAAGGCATTTGTGTGGAGTGTTGCCTTGTACGGGAGTGAAACATGGACGATAAGCAGTGCGGACAAAAAGAGAATAGAGGCTTTTGAAATGTGGTGCTACAGAAGAATGCTGAAGATTAGGTGGGTAGATCGCATAACTAATGAAGAGGTACTGAACAGAATTGGCGAGAAAAGGAATTTCTGGCATACCCTGACTAAAAGAAGGGATCGCTTGGTAGGACACATTCTTAGACATCAAAGAATTGTGAATTTAGCGTTGGAGGGAAGTGTGTGGGGTAAAAATCGCAGCGGGAGACCAAGAGACGCGTATAGTAAGCAGATTCAAATGGATGTGGGTTGCCGTTCTTATGAGTAGATGAAAAGGCTTGCTCAGGATAGAGTAGGGTGGAGAGCTGCATCAAACCAGTCTCCGGACTGACGACCATAACAACACACATATATATATATGAATTGCTGTTCGTTTTTTTCTATGAATAAAAATCAATTGCCATATGGTTGTAAGAGCATCACTTGAGTACGGCTTGACAGGACAAGGTTTAGGAAATATATATATATATATTTTGAAAATTGGAATATTTGAGAAAAACTGAAAGTGCGTTTTTCAGTGTTGTTTTGATTGAATTCAGCACTTTATACGCACGACATAAAGGGGTATTTTTTATTTATTATGGCCTTGAAAAAAATTTTAGGAAAAAAATGGGGACAGTTAAAAAGGAATGTGGCAAAATTGGAACATTGTTCCTTCTTCGATGTGTTTCTAAATGTATTCAACACTATAATTTGAGAACCGTACATCCTACTGAGATATAATTTTGAACATTTGACGTTCAACGAAAGATGAACGTTCTTATGACCTAAAAATTTGGGAAAGTTACACGAAAAATTTGAAAATCCGCGATAAGGTAAAAACTTTTTTCGATGGGTTATCAACATCATTCGTCTGAATGCCATAAAATTTTTCATATTTGACGTTCAACGAACGATGAACGTTCTTATGACCTAAAAATTTGGGAAAGTTACCCGGAAAACTTGAAAATCCACGAGAAGGTAAAAGAGCGTTTTTCGATGGGCTATCAATATCATTCGTCTGATTGCCATAAAATTTTGTATATTTGACGTTCAAAGCAAGAGTAACGTCCTTATGAACAAAAAATTTGGAAACGTTTCCCGGAAAATTTGAAATTCAGAAAAAGAGAAAGATTTTTCTATGAAATATCAATACCATTCATCTGATAGTGATAAAATTTTGCACATTCGATGTTCAAAGAGAGAGGAAAATTTAAGTGAAGTAAAAGTTTGTAATAGTTGGCCAGAAAATAAGAAAATTTTGGGGAAAACCGAAAGAGCTGTTTTCTTTGGGATATGAATATCATTCGTACGATTGCGATAAAATTTTGTACATTTGACTTTCACCAATACTTAGACTACCTGAATGTGTCTCACCTGATGCTGCCACCTCGAATATCTCTGGAACGGCAAAAGATATTCAAAAACGGTTTTCACCAGCATGAACGTACGGCAGGGGCCTAAGAAACTAAATACTATGCCGAATTTTAAAACGTTTACAAATACTATTTTCAACAGAAACTTGTTTTTTTTTTTTTAATAGACACCGCCTATTATTTCGTATGCAATCAATAGCATAAAAACTCACATAAACAATGGCGTTTATTACATCGAGATACGCCAATTACATGCCGAGATATTGCGACGCGAAGTTGACGCTTGAAATAAATTAAGCGCACAGCTAGCGCACGTCCTGAGACTCAAGCGTGAACCTAACGCTGCCTATGTCAGGGGCTCACACAATAGGAAGGTAAGAACAACCCACAAAAATGAACAAGAAACACTTCCAGCGCTAAGTTACGTTATGTTTATTGTAACGAAATTAAAAGTAGAGCTACAATTAGAGATAACACACATGGTTTCACTGTTTTAAACATATTTACTAGTGCCCTGTCACCCCGGAAACTGTATTGTTTTGCATTACATCAAGCATAGAAAATACACCCACATCTTGACCATTGAAACTGTGTTACGTCAACATATGTTGGAAGTGCCGTCCGTTTGCATCGAGACACGTTTGGAGACGTTTAACAAGAGAGTGTTGCACAGATTGTAGAGTTTCTACAGGTATTGCCACACAGGCCGCAGTAATACGATGTAACATATCCTCTACTGTCGTTGGGGGTTCTTGATACACACTGTCTCTCACTGCGCCCCAGAGAAAGAAGTCTAATGGCGTCAAGTCAGGGGACCGTGCTGGCCATCGCACAGTACCTCCCCGCCCAATCCTCCTATTTGGAAACGTCGCATCTAAAACTTCTCTGGCAACTTTTGCAGTATGTGCGGGACATCCATCATTCTGAAATGCAAATGTCTGTATAGCTTATGGGACTTAACTACGGAGTCATTAGTCCCTAAACTTACAAACTACTTATGAACTAGCTAACACTAAGGACGGCACAAATATCCATGCCCGAGGGGGGATTCGAACCCCCGACCGTAGTGTCCGTGTAGACCGTGACTGGAGCGCCTCAGTCCCCTCGGCCACTGCGGCCGGCCCATCATTCTGAGACCGCATTATTTAGCACATTATAATAGGTGGATCAGTTCAAGTAATGTACAGCTCAAGAAGGGACTAAACTATACCCCTTTAAGAGTGCCGTCAATGAAATGGATCAATGATGTGTTGTAATGCAAAACCACATCATACATTAACACTCCATGGCGTAGTACGTCATTCACATCACGATTACCAGCAGCGTGAGGTTCACGCTATAGTCTCAGGACGTGCGCTAGCTGTTCGCTTAATTTTAATTAAGCGTCAAGTTCGTGTCGCAATATCTCGGGATGTAATTGGCGTATTGCGGTGCAATATACGCCATTGTTTATGTGAGTTTTTATGCTATTGATTGCATACGAAAAAATAGGGGGTGTTGATAAAAAAAACACAAGTTTGTGTTGGAAATAGTATTCGTAAACGTTTTAAAATTTGGCATAGTATTTAGTTTCTTAGGAACCTGCCGTACGTTCATGCTGGTGAAAACCGTTTCTGAATATCTTTTGTCCGGGCGCTGATAACCTCGCTGTTGAGCGCCCTAAAATTCCAATCATCATCATCATCATCTTTTGTCGTTCCAGAGATATTTGAGGCGACAGCGTTAGGTGAAACACCCTGTGTGTATATATATATATATATATATATATATATATATATATATATATATATATGTGTGTGTGTGTGTGTGTGCGTGTGCGTGTGTGTGTGTGTGTTTTTTTTTTTTTTAATTAGTCTCATTCTCAATGGAGAGAAGTCTTCCGAAGTAGGAGTTGTGTCAGGTGTGCCACAGGGGAGTGTCGTGGGTCCGTTGCTGTTCACGATATATATAAATGACCTTGCGGATAACATCGGAAGTTCACTGAGGCTGTTTGCAGATGATGCTGTAGTATATAGAGAGGTGGTAACAATGGAAAATTGTATTGAGATGCAGGAGGATCTGCGTAGAATTGACGCATGGTGCAGGGAATGGCAATTAAATCTCAATGTAGACAAGTGTAATGTGCTTCGAATACACAGAAAGAGAGATCGTTTATCATTTAGCTACACTATAGCAGGGCAGCAACTGGAATCAGTTAATTCCATAAAGTATCTGGGAATAGTCATTACGAGGGATTTAAAATGGAACGACCATATAAAATCAATCGTCGGAAAAGCAGATGCCAGACTTAGATTCATTGGAAGAATACTAAGGAAATGCAGTCCGAAAACAAAGGAAGTAAGCTACAGTACACTTGTTCGCCCACAGCTTAAATACTGCTCACTGGTGTGGGGTCAGTACCAGGTGGGATTGATAGAGGAAGTAGAAAAGATCCAACGGAGAGTAGCGCGCATCGTTACAGGATCATTTGGTAATCGAGAAAGCGTTACGGAGATGATCGATAAACTCCAGTGGAAGACTCTGCAGGAGAGACGCTCTGTCGCTCGGTACGGGCTTTTGTCGAAGTTACCTTTACTGAGGAGTCTAGCAGTATATTGCTCCCTCCTACATATATCTCGGGAAGAGATCATGAGGATAAAATCAGAGAGATTAGAGCCCACAAAGAGGCATACCGACAATCCTTCTTTCCGCGAACAATACGTGACTGGAATAGGCGGGAAAATCGATAGTGGTACTGAAGGTACCTCTGCAACACACCGTTGGGTGGCTTGCGGAGTATGGTTGTAGATCTAGATATAGAATCCCTTAAGGACATGTTCACCCTCGTCAGGCTTGTGCCCTTCCTCCCCCCTCCTAGAGAAAAAATTCTGTATCCGCCACTGCACGTGTAGTGTGTAACGTGTTGTGCTATATGCCGCCCTAAAGAAGGAATGTCGTCTCGTAGATAGCTGACCATCCTGGAACATTTACGTACGGCGGAAATGTTTTATAATGTCGACTTTGCGAGAAAAGCGTTTCGTGTAAAAAAAGAAGTTTCAGATAGACCAGCATAACAAGCGAAGTCTTCATATCGCAGGGATGCAAAACAAAGAAAGGCCCACGAAAACAACTTTTGACAGCGGTAACTAGAAGCAGCAGGGATTCAACCTGTGAAAGTACCACAAAAAATCGTTTTAAAGTGGATCTATGTGAAACATTTATTGAAAGAAATATTTCTCTTCACAAACTTAGAAACCGTACTCTCAAAGGTTTCCTGGGGAAATATTGCTTACATCAAAATATACCAGGTGAATCAACATTCCATAAAAATTACATACCTACAATTTACCTGCGTATTGTGGAAGAAACACGCAGTGAACTCAAGGATAACATTATCTGGATTTCAGTCGGCGAAACTACCGACACTTGTGGTCGTTCTATTGCAAATTTAATTGTTGGTGCGTTCAAACAAGAGCCTTCTTATTGTTTAGTGGCCTGCTAAGAACTTGAAAAGGCAAATCATTCGCGATCGCCAGATTTGTGAATGAAGGTATCAGAAAAGTATTCCCAGAGTCCTCTGCAGATGAAAAGGTTTTTGTGTTTCTCTCAGAAACCGAGCGAGGTAGCGCAGTGGTAACACACTGGACTCACATTCGGAAGGATGGTGGTTCAAATCCACCTCCGGTCATCCAGATTTAGGATTTTCGTGATTTTCCTGAATCACACCAGGCAAATGCCGGGATGGTCCCTTTGAAAGGTAATTTTGTACTTATTGTTTTTTTTTTTTTTTTCGGAGTGATTGAAGACAGAAACTTACTACACCCAAATGTGATAGTTTTTGGTTACAATATTAGGAAATTATAAAACATTTGGAGACTATACTTTACTCCGAAAATCTGTATCTGTAAATGTGAATGTCTGTTCGGTGTACATTTATCACGTCTGAACCACAAGATATAAAGAGCTAAAAATTTGTCAAGTTACTAATGTCTACTCGGGGAAGGCTTTAGGCACGGTTTTATGGCGATCGATACCTATTTATTTATATATACTAATGTGAATGTCTGTTCGGTGTACGCTTATCACGTCCGAACGACAAGACGCAGAGACTTAAGTATTTGTACAGTTACTAATTTATACCTGAGGAAGGTTTTAGGCAAGGTTTTATAGCGATCTGATAGATATTTAGTAATTTGAAGTATAAATTTGAATAATATAACGCGAAATGCGGAACAATAATTACTCTTCGAAAATTATGTTTTCTCTTTGAAAATGGTTTTATTGGTTGCATTGTTGCTTGAGGGTTAATAATGTGTTCAGCTATTTCTCTGTAAGAATAAGCATACGAATAAGGAAATATAAGAATAAATAAATAAAGCAGCAGAAAAGAAATTTCTTTTTATACATCTCTTTAAAAAATCGATTTGACGTTTCGCGCATTACATCAAGTGATCGATCTGTGATATTATTACAATCATTATTCTTAAATTTCGTGATTGGATTCTTCGAAACGAGTGTATTTTTACATGTGATTTGATCTACACTACTTACTTTCCTGATAATGTTGATTAAAAATGTTTGTTTCTAAAAAAAGGTATTTCATTTCATCCTTGAAAACCAGTCTCATAGCACACTACTGAACGATAGCCTATCTATCATAATCAACCAACACGCGAGCGGAGCCACGGGTTCAAGCTAGTATTTATTAAAAGTTAATGACGTTCGAAGAATTCCTGATTGTATGTTGTTTTGAAATAATATATTACGGAGCTCTTGTGCCTGCACCTCTGCGTGCTATACATCTCGACGTTGGTCCTGTGTATATCGATTGTTTCGCGGCGACTAAATGGCATCGCATTCGCTTGTTACCGGAAATAGCAAGGAAGGAACAATATCTGAAACGCCATATGCGTGTTCTTTATGTGGTTTGTCCCGATTTCTCGCGTGGCCAGCGCTCGTCTTCGCAAACGATATGCAAGACTCACCTTAGAGATAATATCATAAAATCTCGCACCAGTTGTCAATATGATAAAATTTTAGTCGTCACGACATGTTTAGAGACCTTCTTTGCCCATTTTCAAGTGCTATAAACAAGGAATCACATAAATCACATATAAATACGATGTTTTAAAAAAACCTGGAACAACGAACTGAAAATACACCAAAGACACCCACCTTGTAAATTAAATAACCATTTTAGACACTATCTTTGATCCCTTCACAACAACATCGTTGATAACTGTGTCTGCTGTTCTCTGTTCCTTATATCTTTGACATGTAAGAGCAGTTGTCAAGCTGCTTGCAACCGAACAACATGGTGGTTACGTTTCCTCACAAGTGTATTCGAAATTAATTTTTATGATGGACATGCACGAAACTTACGTACGTTTTAGAGTCCGACGTTGCTCATTGGCAGAATGGTTATATTAATTTATAAGGTGGGTGTCTTTGGTGTATTTTCAGTTCGTTGTTTCCGTTTTTTTTTTTTAACATTGTATTTATATGTGATTTATGTGATTCCTTGTTTTTAGCACTTGAAAATGGGACAATGTGGTTTCGAAACATGTCGTGACGACGACTGAAATGTTATATTGATAACTGATGCGAGATTTTATGATACAATATGACAAACAGTTGTACGATGGCGGCAATTCGGAACGTCATCATAGAGATGTATAGTAAACTGTTCTTTATTATTTTGGATTGCATATTTCGTCACTTTTCATGTATATTTCAAGTATTTTTCTTGCATATTTTGAGTTTTTTCAAGTTGCTTATAATCCGCGGTCTCTATTAATAATAAACAGCGGTATTGCACATTGCACTCAAGTTAACGGAATACGGTTGTTGCCGCATACCGTCTTATGATTGGCTACTGATGCAGTTGGCCACTTCTAATTAAAAAATAAATACGAGGCGCGTCCAGAAAGTAAGTTCCGTTTGGTAATAAAATGAAATTGTACACAGAAACAGAAGAAATTTTTATTACACAAAATTCTACAACTCTTAAACTACTTTTCCACATAACTGCCGAAATTTTGCAGGCATTTGTCATACCGTGGCACCAGGTTTTGTACACCTTCTTCATAGAAATCTGCTGCCTGTGTCTTCAACCAGTTGGAAACAGTTTCTTTCAGCTCGTCGTCCATAGTGAAAGCACTAATTGTAAACATACGGTTTTCCTGGATCTTGTCATCAATCGCATGAACCAGTTCTTCTGTAATCAAAGGTGGACGCCCACTTCGTTCTTCATCGTGCACATCACTACGTCCGCCATTTAACTGTCGGACCCATCTTCTCACCATCGAATCACTCATCGCATTTGGTCCGTAAACATCGCAAATTTGCCGATAAATTTCACTTGATTTCACTTTCCTCGCATTCAGAAAGCGAATCACCGACTAGATTTCACAGGCGGCGGGATTTTCAATCAACACCGACATTTCAAAGAAGGGCAACAAAGCGAACGTAACTGACAGCGATCTCCAAATGGCGCACGTTCTTCTCCTTGATACACATCGTCTACAGCGCATGTGCGGAACTGCAATCGCAGCGCTGCAGCGGAGATAAATTGAAACGGAACTTACTTTCTGGACGCGCCTCGTAAATAAACATATAAATAAAAAGTTCTCTTTGGATCTAGCCGCTTTTGAAGCAAAGCCAAACTTTTAAACGGCTTCTAAAAGCATTTTCGTCCGTTTTAACACTCAGACTACTATCCGAATCTCCGATTCAGTGAGAAAACATCGATATCACAAAATCTAAAAAAAATTGATTGTCTTTTAATACGAGGCACCTGATATCATTCTGAATGTCTGCAGTAGTGCAAGATTCGCGACTATCATCAGGTAACAAAATCTGAGCTGTAGGCTGCATGTTAAAAAGGAAGAAGCGGTAATTTCTCTATAAAATGATTTCCAATCCTTTCATGAGATATTTTTCTTATGACCTGGCTAAACTCTTTCGTGGCACAAATGTACAAGTCGTATTTAGTAGCCCTTTGAGCATCCAGCAAATTATCCCACACAACGAACAAGCCAATAAGGACAGATACCCTTCCTCAGGAGTCTACAAACTACAATGTCCCGAATGCCCAGTTGAATATATAGGACAGACAGGCCGGACCTTTAAAGTACGTTTTACTGAGCACCTCCTTACAAAAAAAAGGCCAACTCAAAAAACATTCCCCTTTTGCGGAACACACTAAAGCATCCGATCAACAACAACCTACCATCGACAAAATGCAAATCTTACATATAGCGCAGAAGGGGCGTAAGCTAAATTTACTGGAAGAGTGAGTTAGCGAAGCGCGCTTACTTTGGACACCCACACCTCCTAAACAATCAGTTGGCATGCAAAGATCAAACATTCCTAGATATTATGATGTCTCTGTTCAAATAAAATTCCTCTCATTTACAAATACCAACATAAATTATAAACTTCTATCGTGCTTAATAACCTCCCTTTCGTTAAATTTGTATTCAGGTAGCTAGATTTCACCCGTCCCGTCTTATACATCGGCTTCCTATGTCACTCCCTACCCACATTCCCTTAGTTAGTCTGTACAAGTCGGCGGAGCAGCACACCACGCCCGCCCACCGCCCGTGAGCGCAATTGTAAACATGGGCTTATCTTGTATCACCAGAGACAACCGCTTCTATTAAGGTAATCTTAAAAATCGGTTTTATGTTTCTCACATCTTTACCGAGTTTGTTCCTACTGTAATTCGTTGTTACCCGAACATTTGTAGGGCCACAAGGAAATCCAAAAAAACATTCCAGAAAAATAGAAACACCGCAATAACAACTAACGGTGTCACACCACGGAGAGCGCATTGTGAGCTTTGTTTACCATTTATACTGCCTTCTTAACACAAAATAAGCCCATGTACCATTATAACCGTTTGTAATTCCGCCTTGTAATTTTGTGTAAATTCTGTCACGCAGATAATCTGAAGATGCCCTGCTAAAGGGCGAAACGCGTCATTAACTAATAAAAAATTTGCAATCAAGACGGTTTGAAGGAATATGTAATTTCTCTTGGAAATATGGTTTAGAGTTTCATTTACCAAAGTTACTATCGTCTTCGAGCGCTCCAAAACGAATGAAATCTAACGTTTATTTGATGGGTTGTACGAAGTTACCAAGTTGTTTCAAACTCTGCGCTGCTCTCTTCGTCTGCCTCTGAAACACCTCGATGAAATTTGTCGGTGTCAGAAAAAAAAAAAAAAAAATGATTGTCGAGAAGCAGTGGAGGGAACACGTTCCTCTCAGCGCACAGCTAAAACAAAGCGACGTGGGACGCGGCAGAAGTCTGCGCCCTGAATGCACGCAGTTTTGGCGCCAGCATCTGCATCTGCATCTCTTTGCCGTGTCTGGCGGCGGCGCCGAAATATGATTACCCTGCGCGAAATTTAGAACATCGCGCGGAAGCCTCTACTTGCTGCAGGTCATGAATGTGCCACGAATAGCTCTTTAGAGCGAGGCTTAAACCTGTGGCGAATCTGACGAGGAAACGTTTTTACATACATTATGGCTGTAGATGGCGCACTCTTTAACGGCGTAATTTAGATCCCAAAAGGCAGCGTGTTTCAAATTTTTTTATGAGTTTTAAAGTTCCGCATGTGATGAATTACTTGTGATGTAGGCCAGGAACAGTACCAGCCTTAAAGCTCTTCATTGAAAGGATTTGTATGTTCGGCAAGTAACAGATTATTTGTACAACAATTTATTAATTAATGAAAAAATCGCAAATTGCGATGTTCTGACATCACTGTATTAGGTTTAGATGCAATACCAAACTGTCGCGAATGAAAATTTCTGCCCGGCCTGGATTCGAACCCGGGATCTCCTGCTTACTAGGCAGACGCGTTGACCACTACGCCACCGAGGACACAATGACCAGCCCGACTGCAGAGGACTCTTCCCTGCACGTCTCCCGCCACACACAAATCTCCATTCGCCACGCTGTCTCTTTCCTATACCACAGCCTATTTATTCTACAATGCTCGCAGCCACAATACTGTATTCCCGCATCAGGGAGAACAGACCATGAGGTATCGAGACAATTAATTGTTGTCAGGAGCCCAGCCTCGGCTTATATACAATAATATATATTTTTGACGAATTACAGCGTTCAAATGAATGAAATAAATCGCAATTTGCGATGTTATGGCATCACTGTATTAGGTTTAGATGCAATACCAAACTGTGGCGAATGAAAATTTGTGCCCGGCCGGGATCTCCTGCTTACTATTTATTATTTATTTACTATTTATTAATTGTGTCGTCTCTTCAGGGCACATACCAGTAAGTACCAAAGAAATTAATCATTTTCAAGAGCGCCGACTCCGTGGGTGCTCCAGAGTTCGCGCGCCCAGATAAAATTGAGGCGGAAAAAAAAAATCGGGGAAAATCAAAACCTACCTTATGACTCAAGAGGCAATGCAAGACGCGACCACAGCGAGACATGATATTTCATACGTGAAAGAAATGATCAGTTTTGTACTCGGGTCCCCAAGTGAATGGTAATGAGTGTCCATGTTTCACCCACTATGCTAGCTTTATTCATCCTGAAGCACGTCGGTCCTTTTGACCTTTCAGATGTACTCATTTATGAACATTCAATTGTGTTCTTTCAGGAATTTAGCATGAAGAATCTGATGCTGATGCTAAAATTAATCGTTTGTCATTTATCTTTGTCACATCCCTTGTTATTTAAATTATAGATTCAGTTGAAATTTGTAATGCCTTTCTCTCAGGCTTGAAAAAAACCTTGGACTATATTAATACTGGCAGACATGTCATGAAGTTATCTCGAAGTAATGAAAGTTTCGATAAAGTGTACAGCTCTTGCTTGGAACTGTCCAAAACAATTTGATGTCGGACTTAAAAAAGTAAAAATATTTCTTTAAACCTTGGTGACGGTGTTCTACCAAACGCTTTTGTCAGATAGAATAGCTTCGCACAAAAAGTGTTAGATTAGTGTACAGTGATAAATTATTTCATTGGTCGTGTAGAATTTTTGGGGTGTTACTTATATCGAAATATCCACTTCGGCTAATTAGATCGCTTTATTATAGTGTCCTAATGCAGCCATGCTTTCCTTTTCTTCCTCATCTATCTTCCTTCTATCTTTAAAAGGCCAGACAATTGCCTATTTACTTTTATCAAGTATTGCTCATTCAAAAATGCATGAACATGATTTTCAGGAGGGTTGGTTTCGAACATTTGTGAACCGTGATATAGAGCACCCACACTGATTTTCAAAAGTCGGCGCCGCTGATCATTTTGCTGATAGAATGTCATTTTACGCAATGTTATTCTTGACTTTTAGGTGCACTTTACGTGTACTGTAGTAACACTAAGAATGGGCCATTGCGAACGCCTTTCGACAGCTCGAAATTTAAATGAAAATAACGACTTAACTGTTCATCTAACGCGAGAACTGAATAAAGGAATTTGTAGAAGAGAAAATTCTAAACAACTTTGCTCTCTTATGTTATTTCCATAACTCGCACCGTTTCAAAGATACCTACTTAAAAAATTATGGCGATTTGACATCGCCACTTCATTTATGTAACCAGCACAGGCAAAGGTAATAAATCTGCTTTTTAGGTATGATCTGCCTTGAGAAATCAAAATTGTTTTTAGTTTCTCCCAAACATGTTGCGCTGGCGTTTCAGCATCATCAGTGGGAAATTTATTTATAGCGTCTTAATACCACATGTGGTTGTATTTGTGGTTCTTTATCTCTGTATATCTATGACAGTTTGTCATTTTGATATATTTGTGGGGTTTTCACGTTATGCAGAAGTACTTTGACACACTTTCACTTCACCTCAAAAAGAAAAACACACTTGAAAAAGAGCACAAACTACCATAGCAAAGACAGGTGATAATAGTTTAACGAAGAAGATAATGAATATATGGGAGAGACATTAAAATAGTAATTTAAGAGGTAAAAGTTTAAAAAAAATTGTATGTTTGTCAAAGTTAAACTCAAATATCAAATAATTTTGGCGGTTTGATAAAAATACGGTCACAGAGAATATTACGTGTTGAGTGCATTGATATTTATCACAATAGTAGAGTTGTAATCGTATCATCCATAATTTTTTTTATTATTTTTATTTTTAGTATATTTGTCCGAAATGTTTGAAAAAACAAAAATCAAAACTACAGGAAAACTAAAACTGGGTCGTAAAACGCGCCAGTGCGATTTTTCCCCTTACAGGTTCATACAGTGTTGATGTACTAAACATCGCAAAGATTTTTCTGCAGGCATTAAAATATAATAAACCATTCATAGACACGAAATAAATAAAAGTTGCACAGAGAATGTTCTAGTACAATCGCGAAACAAATCGCAAAAATACCCGAGCATCACTTTATAAAGTACTGGATCTGCTGAAAATAAATAACTTTAAAATTAGTGAGAATGGAGAAGGGATTGTAAGTAAGTTATTTCAAATTAACTGTGGGGGTTTATTGAAATTAATAAAAAAACTAAGCTCACACTTACATTAGTGACACCAAATCCTGGGACACGTCCAAGCACATTAAGGAGAAGAAAGTAAGTGACGAACAGTTCCGCTCTCTCCCTTCAGCTTGTTGCAAAAAAATTGAACGTGACAAATGTCATATGTTTATCGATACGCTGGCAGAGAGAGGGCAGACGTCAACGACAAGCATCGCACAAGGTATAAAAAAAATCATCAATGTATTACTACAGTATCGTTAAAAGGAATTTTGAGCTCGTTTTCGTCTTATAGCTAGTTGGTGAACATCATATGCTGTGGCAAGTACGATTCACTGCCACAACAGAATACCGAATCTCTTGAAGATGTTATACTCTCTAAATTGTAACAGTGTCTAAAATTAAATACGTAAAATAACAGTTAATTTTCGGAAATGTTATCATTTTAACAGTTGGACATAACTTTGATGTCTATTTATAAGAAAATTACCGACTTTCATAGTAGATCAGAATTTTTTCCCGTGCAGTCATAGGTTATATATGAAGCTTACGAGAAAATGATACAAAAATGATAAGAGCTGTTGATTTACGAAGTTCTGAAAGTAACGTTATTTCTTAAAGTTTCTTTATCACAGTAATGTCTCACATACATTACGTATGAGTATTCCTGCAGAGTCGCAGACCTCCAACACGAATAAGTGGGTTATTAATATACGACCTCTCTCTGTCGTGTTCCACAAGTATATAATGTACTTACGGCAAGTCGACTGATAATGATTATACCGTGATATATGTCATCACGATGTCTTAATTAAATAGCATTCCAAACAATCAGTAGAATACAAGAAAAATTTCAATCTTCTCTACTTATACAAGGAACTAGTTATGTTAAAGACGAAGTAACTTGTAAAATAGAAGTTCCGCCTGTTAACGGTGACTGTCTATGTCTAAGAAATGTGATACTTACTAATTTTTCCCCATTTAGTACCTATTCAAACTTTTATTTTCCATACTATATTTCCTGATAATATTTTGTAAATATGCTTATTACCGGCGTTAAATATCAGAATCCAACTACGACGTAAGCTAATAATTCATTCCTATTGTAGTTTCACTGTAGATGAAAAAATCGCACTAACGTGTTTTACGGCCCACTTTAGATTAGTAGTTTTATAAGCTTTTGCAAACATTTTGGACCAAAAAAATAATAATCTAAATAATAAAAAATCAATTAATATGAGTGTCTGAAACCCTTTCCCTTTTAGGAAAAAAAAGTTTAAATACTGACGGGTTCCGAACAACTGACCTTCAGCGTTACAATCTAACGATTAGAAATTGCGTTCTTTAATCTCACACTATTGATGGCCGTTGTTAACTGATGCAAATATGACATTTGTAGACACTAGATTATCATTTCTCGTACGAAGAACGACGTGTTTTTGTTAATTCTTCAATGCGCCATTGCTTTGAAATGACAACGTGTAGAGAATTTTCTCCTGTAAGGTGAAAATTCTCTACAACTTCGCTCTATTGTGTTTTTTTTTTCATATCTTGCATCGTTGCAGAGATATTTGCAAAAATAACGGCGATTTGACGATAGCTGTCTGGCTGTAACGTGTTCCCACTTTTTAGGTCGAACCGTTCAACCGATAGACACCAAATTTTACAGACATAATTGTTGGCTACCACAGACAAGACCTCGCTTTTTCAAATATTTCGCAGAAGAAATACGTTAGTATTACCAAAAAAGCCGTTTGTAATGTAATTTTAATTGCAAATAAACCGTTCATCTGACGCGAAAATTGAATAAACGAATTTGTAGAAATTGTAGGATTCACGACACACGTTAATTGTTATAATAAGTTAATTGTTACCAATAAGTTAAATGTTATCAATTATTATATATTCGGTTTGAATGCAGGAGAGTGAACCGAAGGCGTAGAACAGATATTTCATTATACCTTAATTACTGTTCATATGTTCCGTTGATTTAAGTCCAATTGACATTCGTATAGAACTAACTGAAGTGATACAATAAGTCAGTGTATTTTGCCACTCATCACTTGCACCTTCCTAGTATGAATGTTAATATATATAGGAAAAGTCCTTCATTACAGGTAAAAGGACTACTTTGCGTTTCGTAGAGTCACTCCGTTGTATAAAGCTAAAATTGAAGGACAATGTTAGTACCATAATTAGACGGCGACTGTTGAGATGGATTTGTAATATATGTAGAGTTTCCAGATTGGCAGATAAAAAAATATCTGGAAATAATTCCAAAATTTCGAATGTTTGGAGCTGTTTGGAGAAATTAATATTCCTAATGTTACTTTTAATTTTTAAAATTGTGTGCCTGCATAATGCCTCAACATTCTGGTCACATAATTAATTTACACTTTTTTTTCCTATGCTGTCACGAACATTTGATATTGAATTTGTATGCATTAGGAGGATTCAGAAACAATTTCAAATTTCAAAAATGCAGCAAAGCTCATTCTAACTATTGACTCATACTTAATTAAATCAAGGGCCTTACGATCCCTGTCTTTTGTTACAGAAATTATTTAGCCAGCTAAACAGTTTCAAATAGAATTACTTATAACTATTCACAACGTGAATGATTTATTGTTTGAGTTTATTTTGGTTGTGTTCCAAAATGTTTTTCATTTAAAATGCAATCGTCTATTGTATTGATATTTAAATATTTCTAAAAAAAAGCAGAAATCCGCTTACGAGGAATCATTGTCAGTATAATTTGAAATATCAAGCAGGTTGGGTAATTTGGGTAGCTCATCGCATTTACCCTACTCGATAGCATCTCATGTCCGTTCCGTTCGGCAATAGAGTGACTGGAAGTGAAAATTCTTGTCAATCTTACAAGAAGCTGTTTGTCATGACGTATTTTGACTAGAGTCTTGACATTGTATTATAGATCAGAATCCAGACGAATCGCAGCTATCTGGCAACGCTCAATGTATGGTATGTTGCGGTGTAGAAAAGCCATATGATCTGCAGAAAAGTCATGATTTTGCTTCGAAACATAACAAATGATCCATAAAACACAATCACATGAGGAAAGCGTCTCATTGATGATGTCAATGACTCACACTATAACACCTATCAAATATTTTAAGTGTATTACTAGCTACATATTACAGAAAATGCGAAGCACTGTGTTATACGCACTATGCGTAACTGAATTTGAAGAATCGGGAAGGTGACAGAAAAGAAGCATTACTGGTCAACCTTTTTGTTGAAAACATGATCTCCTCGACGTAAACAAATCTTTTCACGATCCCCAGAACTGTAATCTTCTTCTATATCTATAAATGTGACTGTCTGTTCGGTGTACGTTTATCACGTCTGAACCACAAGACATAGAGCTAAAAATTTATACAGTTACTAATGTCTACCCGGGGAAGGCTTTAGGCACGGTTTAATGGCGATCGGATAGGTATTTATCTATATATATTAATGTGAATGTCTGTTCAGTGTACGCTTATCACGTCCGAACAACAAGACGCACAGACTTAAATATTTGTACAGTTACTAACTTATACCTGAGGAAGATTTTAGGCATGGTTTTATAGCGATCGGACAGATACTTAGTAATATGAAGAATATAACGCGAAATGCGGAACAATAATTACTCTTTGAAAAATATATTTACTCTTGGAAAATGGTTTTATTGGTTGCATTGTTACTTGAGAGTTGATAATGATTGGGTGGAGTATATTGGGATGGAATGTTATCGGTGAATATAAAATTCTACGAGTGTGTGTGTGCGTGTTAATTTTTCGCTCTGCACCGAAAACTACAGAACGCAAACGATTGGTCTGTGTGTAATTGTTGTCCGAAGTCTCTCTTTGTACACCATAGCAGTTCCATGCCGTTAGCTATAAGGGGGCGGAAGATATGGTGGTTGAAAGTCGTCAAATTATAAAAAAAATTCGGACTGAAGGCCAGCGACTCTATAGCAAGGAGGTTACGTACGGCGAATCGTGATTCCACTGACTATATCTTTGGTCTATGCGTGCTACAATGTCTTCTCTGTAAGGATAAGCATACGAATAAGAAAATATAACAAGAAATAAATAAATAAAAATTTTCTTTTAATACACCTCTTTAAAAAAATCGATTTGACGTTTCGCGCATTACCCCAAGTGATCCATCTGTGATATTATTACAATCATTATTGTTGAATTTCGTGATTGGAATCTTCGAAACGAGTGCATTTTTACCTGTGATTTATATATTCTCTCATAAATGTAACACGTTTTTAGACGAAAGGAGATGTACAGAGAGAGAGTGGATAGTAAAAGTACTAATTCAAGGTACGAATAAATAAATAAATACCCGGGCAACGCCGGGTTTTCAGCTAGTAAAACTATATTTTTCGATATCAAAGGTAACGTATTTAATTTTCTTGCCTTTAGACAATTTTTTTAGACAATTTTTATAACAAAGGGGGATCTACAGTAATATACATTCCATTACTATCTTATAAATGGTTTGCTTTTCTTGTGTTTATTATAAAAAGATGTACCTTATCTGCTCAGTTCAGAATTGATGTTAAAGAAGGAGTTAAGTTTTTATTTATTTATTTATTTATTTTACAGAATGCCTATATTGTCACATGCATTCTATTACTCTCGTAATAGATGAGTGTGAAAGATGGTATCGTTTCACTTGAAATCATTTCGTAGCCAGATTACTGATTACATTTGGTAAGAAGCATACATAGGCCTAAGGTGGTTTTAAAGTTTCTTCTGTCAGCGATGTGTGGAAAGGATAGATTAAAGTACACGACTTGACTAACTCGAGCTGATGAAATTATCTGCTGTAAAACATTTACCCCTACAAACCGGCTGCGAAGAACTGGACATGTTGTGGCTATAGGGAGGAAATGAATTTCCTGTGATCGTATCAACAGCTTCAACAGTTATTATTCCCTTCGCTACTTATTACCTCTCAGAGCTTTGGTTTCCTTAAATGATGAACCCAAAAGCGACATATAAAAACACTATGAAAACAATCCAGTTTTGTTTCTTACAAGACATAATAAAACTAGTTCAAACGAATCTGTGTCACGTGCTACACTAAATGGCTGTCAGAAAACTAAAATGTTTATTATAAATTTCACGTACATTTGTTACAGATTCGAATCAGACATTACAAAACTAGATAGGTAGTTAGAATTAGGACGTGTCAAATTTCATGCTAACTTTAAGGTTGTGATTTCAAAAGAATCTGTATATTTTAAATGCGCTGTTTATTACACCTTAATAATTTATTAAACTTGTTTTATTTCCCAGGAAATAAACGGAAGACCATCCTTTCCGCTACAGTGTGTCCGCAAACTCATGAATTCCAACTCCTACATCTACATACATACTCCGCAATTCACCGTAAGGTGCGTGGCGGAGGCTACACTGTACCACTACTAGGCACTTACTATCTATTCCACTCGCAAATGCAACGAGGAGAAAAGAATGCCTATATGCCTCCGTACGAGCCCTAATTTCTCTTATCTTGTCATTGTGATCACTACGCGAAATGTAAGTAGGCGGCAGCAAGATCGTACTACACTCAGCTTCAAGTTCCGGCCCTCTAAATTTTCTCAATAGAATTTCACGAAAAGAACGTCGTCTTTCCTCCAACGATCCCCAATTGAGTTGCCGGAGCATTTCCGTGTCACTCGCGTGTCGAACCTACCAGTAACAAACCTAGCTGCTCGCCTCTGAACTGCTTCTATGTCTTGCTTTAAACAGATCTGCTGCGGGTCCCAAACATTTGAGCAATACTCAAGACGTGGTCGCACAAGCGTTTTATACGCGGTCTCCTTTACAGGTGAAGTACATCTTCCCAAAATTCTCCCAATAAACCGAAGTCGGCTGTCCGCCTTACTCACAACTGTCCTTACATGCTCGTTCCATTTCATATCGTTCTGCAATGTTACGCCTAAATATTTGAACGACGCGACAGCATCAAGAAGCTCACTACTAATGCTGTATTCTAACATTATGGGATTGATTTTCCTACTCATGCGCATCACCTTACATTTTTCTACATTGAGAACTAGCTGCCATTCTTCGCACCAACTAGAAATTTTGTCTAAGTCATCCTTTATGCTATTACAGTCAGTTACAGACGACACCCTCCCATACACCACAGCATCATCAGCAAACAGCAGCAAATTACAACTTACTCTGTCCATCAGGTCATTTAAATAGGTAGAAAATAATAGCGGTCCTATCACACTCCCCTGGGGCACGCCTGACAATACACTCGTCTCTGATGAACAATCGCCGTCGAGAACAACGTACTGCGTTCTATTACTTAGGAAGTCTTCCAGCCAGTCACAAATCTGTGAACCTATTCCATAAGCTCTTATCTTCGTTAGCAGTCTGCAATGTGGCACCGCGTCGAACGCCTTTTTGAAGTCGAGAAAAACACAATCCGCCTGTTGCCCTTCATCCATGGCTCGCAAGATGTCATGTGAGAAAAGGGCAAGCTGAGTTTCACATGAACGATGTTTCCTAAACCCGTGCTGATCCATGGAAAGAAGCTTTCCCGTTTCCAAATAGCGCCATCATTCTGAAGACGGTAAGCCTTATTCTGACATTGTTATGTTCCGTTTTAGTTCGTTCTGACTAAAACAAGTGTCTGAGAGTGGAATAACTATTTCAAGGAAGGTCATGAACGCGTTGAAAGTGACAACACCTTGGGGACTCGTCAGACGATGAAATCGTGGAAAAATTGAAAGAATAGAGTGAATTATTTGCGTGAAACATGCAGCTGAACTACAGGACTATGCGTTTATAGCATGTAGACAAAGATCAGCTACCAGGTTTTCAATGCTTCTCGCTTCACCACTACCAATTGTTTCACTTGTATCTGTTCAAAAAACTAATTACATAATTTGTTTTTTCTTTAAACGGTGAACTCGAAAACTGAATTTGGCATCAGGGAAACAAGTGCGTAGGCACATGAAGATGGTCGAAATGCCGAAACCGGTGGTATATCTAGTTAATCACCTTCACTTGTAAAAGGTGACGGATCTCATCCTACATACTGCGAAAGAAGTGACTATGAACAGTCACCGAATCACTGTCACAGAAGTTGCTGACGATGCTCTATGAATCATGGATGTTGCAAAACTGACGTAACTTTCGTTACTCAGTAAACACATCTTCTCCTATAGGGCACTTTTTAATGTGATGTAGTACACAAATTGACCTGACTAGAGCTGGTGACTAGTCACATGAACCAAATCGACGGAAATCAACGCATACTTCACTACGCCGCTGGACAGATAGCGGACAGCTGCCTTTTAGTGGCCCTGTAGGGCATTCGCAGGGTTTCTCAACAAAAGGCCACTTCCCCCCCCCCCCCCCCAACCAAGAACACTGTTTAGAATAGCGACGGGTCTCAGTAAAAGGAAAAAAAACGCACTGACGTGTTTTACGGCCCACTTTAGATTTGTAGTTTTATTATACGTTTTTGCAAACATTTTGGACACAAATAATAATCTAAATAATAAAAAATTAATTAATAAGAGTGTCTGAAACCATTATAGGAAAAGAAATTAGGTAGTGGCAGATGCCGAGCCACTGACCTTTATCATCATAGTCCAACGCCTTGCCGACTACGCTACGGCTATCAATCAAAAGATTAGTCCTTTAATCTCATACTATTGATGGCCGATGGCCGTTGTTAACTGATGCTAATATGGTATTTGTAGACACTCGATTATCATTTATCGTACGAAGAACGACGTGTTTTTGTTAATTCTTCAGTGCGCCATTGGTTTGAAATGACAACGTCTAAGTTACAATAAGAAAATCATTAAATACGCAACGCAAGATGGCGTATGCCACAGAGAGTTCTAGGCGAGGAATGTCACGTGACATCTCCGAACGGCTGGTTTATGTAAATCAATGGACGGTGTCAAATCGCCGCTATTTTTGCAAATATCTCTCAAACGATACGAGATATGAAAAAAACAGAAGGGAGCTAGGTTGTAGAGAAATTTCACCTCTACCAATTAAGTTACTCAATTTTCGTGTCAGATGAACGGTTCGTTTTGAATTACAATTATATTACAAACGGCTTTTTTTTTTTTTTGTATTACTACTGTATTTGTTATCTGAAAAATTTGAAAAATGGAGGTTCTGATCTCTGGCGGTCTACAATCATGTCTGTAAAATTTGGTGTTTATCGGTTGAACGGTTCGTCTTAAAAACAGGGAACACATTCAAAAAATGTTCAAATGTTTGTTAAGCTTATGGGACTCAACTACGGGGTCATCAGTCCCTAAACTTACAAACTACATATGAAGTACTTACGAACTAGGACGGTACAAATATCCATGCCCGAGGGGGGATTCGAACCCCCGACCGTAGTGGCCGTGCTGACCGTGACTGGAGCGCCTCAGTCACCTCGGCCACCGCGGCCGGCAGGGAACACGTTACGGATGGACAGACAGACAGACAGACATACATCCCAAAATCGCCGTTATTTTTTGCAAATATCTCTGAAACGCTACGAGATATGAAAAAAAAAAAAAAAAAACATAACAGAGGAAAATTGTAGAGAATTTTCTCCTCTACAAATTCGATTATTCGATTTTCGTGTCAGATGAATAGTTAAGCCGTTATTTTCATTTAAATTTCGAGCTGTCAAAAGACGATCGCAAAGGCACGCTTTTAGTGTTACTACCGTAACCTAAAGTGGGCCAAAAACATTTCGTGGCAAGATCGCTATACATGAAATTATAGGGCTTCATTAAGAAATGTTACCATCATCTGATACATTTTCTTTGTCTTCTTCTATTTTTTACATTTACAGTTTCTTCCATAAATATTGTACAGGGCCTAGTTAATTTGTAGAGACTGTGAATGAGAGATCAGATACATTGTCAATCTTTCCTTTAATTTTCGATATTATACTTTCTGACTATATTTTGTACATTTGGCTATTACCTGCGTGGAATATAGTTTCCATCTACGATGCAGATTAATAATTCATTTCTATCCCAATAATTAGTTCACGCTGTATGAAAAACAGCCTGAAAAAGTGAGCAAAGATTTTTTTTTTCAGATAGGAAGAGGAATGTTAAGTGAACAGTAAAATATTTTTCAAATGAAACGTCAGCTCAAACAACGCACAGCTTCAAAAAAGTATTATTCGATCAATGTTTGACCGTGCTTTAGTTCACCCATTTAGAAGACGAAGGTATTTCGTAAGGAAAAATAATTATCAAACGGACTTACTCAGTTCTTTAAAGAAATTCTGAAGTTTTTCACAATGTCAAAGAGGCACACCGAAAAATCCTGTTACAGGTTGCAAAACCTTCACTTACAGGCAACTCATGAACGCAAAAACAGGAACTAAAAGTGTATGCTACCTTTCAAAACATCAGACAACGCAGATGTAAAGTCTCTGCCTCATATCTTCCATCGCTTACAGGAGTATACGTAATATTACAGTGGTAGCTAACTTATTCTGTCTACATTTGAAAGCATGATTGGCATTGTTGCAGAATTTCATAGGATTCACGTCATACAGTAATCGAAGACACTGAGACATTGTCAAAGTTTCGTTGTCAGCTTCCTTGGCAATTATTCAATACATCCTTCCATACAATCACATTTACCCATCGTTTTACGTACAACCGTTCCACGTCAAACAGCTTTATACAGAATGAAACTTTCACTCTGCAGCGGAGTGTGAACTGATATGAAACTTCCTGGCAGATTAAAATTGTGTGCCGGAACCGGGACTCGAACCTGGGACTTTTGCCTTTCGCGGGCAAGCGCACTACCGACTGTGCTATCCCGACACGACTCACGATGCCGCCTAACAACTTTACTTCCGCCAGTACGTCGCCTCCTACTTCTGTGAAGTTTGGAAAGTAGGAGGCGAGGTATAGGGATAGCACAGTCGGTAGTGCGCTTGCCCGCGAAAGGCAAAAGTTCCCGGTTCGAGTCCCGGTTCCGGCACACAATTTTAATCTGCCAGGAAGATTTATACAGTTATCAATTGGGTATATCAACTGACTGATTCTAGAAGGTTATGCTGTGCACGTAAAATAAGTGATAATGAATTCACTTGTAACTATCGTACGGAATCTCCATTGATTTAAGGTAAACTGATATGCGTATGTTACTAAGTGTAACATGAAACAGTTTTGTGATATTTTTTATCGGAACCGGTTATCTCGAATAAATGAGCAGTACAGCAACCTTGGCGATAAATTATTTGTTTCTTGTAGCCTACTGCAATTTAAGATCGGTCCTCGCTGCACCTGGGGAACAGTAGAGGAATGGGCGTGATTCGTGTGCATCGCGGGTACGGTCGCGTATGTGTCTGAGAGATACATTTCATAATTTTTCTCTAATATTTCCGTAAAAAAATCTAGGTAAATGTTCCACGACCATGGCACCTTGCGTCATACATTTGTTGTAGTCTCACAGTAGTTTTAATTCCGACTATGCTGAGGTCTTAACCCATTTCTTCCCAGCGTTTGCCTACACGCAACACGAAATTTAGCCTTACAAAATGCAGTCGAAATGGACTTACTATACAAAACTCACCATGCATGTGTTAAAAGGCATTTACAAGCTCTCTATGTGTTTAAGTTCGACAATTACCTTAACACTTCGTGAAAAAAAAGTAATTAGTGATCACATATATTTGAAGTATTCGAATATATTTTGTTCAACCATTATGTGCATATTCGTGATTCCTATTTATCAATGTCACAAACTGATTTTTTTTTCTTGGACATACTAGACTCCTGAATAGGTAGAGAATCATGTCTATTTCCATTGCGTTAACGCAACGTTGGGAGTTGCCTACATATATTCATACTCTATGGTTCTCTGGCTGTGGTTTTCTTCTTACTATCTGTGCAGTCGAAGATAATATCTCTGAGTATTCAGAGCTAATGTAGTGTTCTGTAGTCTAAAGGCCTTTTTTTTTTTCTTTTTTTTTTTTTACCAGCGCAACATTATGTGTGGTCCAAATACTGCTCGTTTGTAATATTTGTAATGTTATTTCAATTATTTTGAAGAGAATTTTATGACAAAATATATTATTTTTTCACAATTTCTATTTTTGGGAAGAAATTGGTTAAATGAAACAGACGACGGCACGTGTTTTGTTATGTATCTCCTAGATACATCGTGCCATTCCGTAGAACACATTGTCGCCGCAAAGGACAACAACCATAACATTGTTTGGGGCGTTCTCAAGTCGGTGGTTCTGTTTATGTCTTTTAAAGGAAGCGACGCTACGGTTCGTTTGTACAAAGTACACTAGCTTTGAAAATGAGTTAGGGATACTATTTAGAAAAATCCCAATGATTTGGAAGAAGTCTATCACCTACTTTTCGATGATGTGGTCACACCAGAAACAAAACACTTGTTTCGAATGGCCCGTAAAAAGATAAAACTGTAGTCCTCCTTTCGAATATGCAAATATCATTAAATGAGACTTGAAATGTTCAAATGTTTGTAGAGTCTATGGGACTTAACTACGGGGTTATCAGTCCCTAAACTTACAAACTACTTATGAACTACTTACAACTAAGGACGGCACAAATATCCATGCCCGAGGGGGATTCGAACCCCCGACCGTAGTGGCCGTGCAGACCGTGACTGGAGCGCCTCAGTCCCCTTGGCCACCGCAGCCGGCAATGAGACTTGAGATGTACAGGAAAAACAATTGTACTTCACTGTAATGAGAACAATTGTGGAGTTGACGTAGGTAACAAACTAAGAGCAACATACGACGAAGATACGTCAACAAGAAAAAAAGTGTATACTGTTTTTTGAAATATACTGAATGTTGTAGGCATCAAGTCATGAGTAATCTTCCTGGGTAAAAAGAACTACCACTGAAATAAGCGCGATCGCATTAAAGCTTTGGTTATTACTGTACTGGAAGATGAACTCAAAAGGAGAACGCTGATAATGACACTACGAGATCATATAAAGTCAATCTCGGCAGAATATAAACCAATAAGACCATACCATTTTCTTTGGATCAGGCCTCAGGAAGAGAAACAGATGCCAGTCGAGTCGCAGGCAGACGGCGAAGACTTGTGATGAATGTGGTATGCAGATTTGTTCGCTAAAGCGTGGAAAACGCGTTCGTGAAAAGTGTCTGTCTACCTGTAGAGAGCACTCGACGACACAATATGGCTAGTTCAGTAATTTAGCTACGCTTATAATTTAGTTTAATTTAGTTGTTGAAACTATTTCATGTACTATTACAGTACGCAAATTGTTGCTGTTGATTTTTAAAATGTAATGACTCTGTATGTACAGTACTAGAATTCATCTAATCCGGCCATTCGTGGCACTTAACGGATCCCGGAATAGCAGAAACGTCGTATTATTAAGGACACGCGTCAAGTACTATACTGTACAATGGATATCTTTGAAGGACGTTGCTCCCCTACTAACGGCCGTTCACTGTTATACGACGTAGACTGAAGCGTTACTAATTAACCCTTTTGGACCCTCTGGCTACATTGTGTACATAACTTTACGGTGTCTAAGATGGTTCAGAAGAGTTTTTTCTCAATGGAAAGATCATGTATACGATATCTGAGTGTTCAATCATTTCATCAAGCGCAATTACTGCTACCTGCGGAAGATCACTATAAAAATATTAAGAAGCGAGCGTTGCATTGAGCAGCAGTTTGCGAACTTCAAAGAACACGGAAATTGTGGGTTACTTGTATTCCAATGTATAACTGAAAGTAGTAGTTATTATTTTCCGATGTAATTATTGAATGATCAGTTTATTCAGTACAACATTTGGTACTACAATTAATGAATTTAGTCCTTTAAAAAAGCCTTATTTTTCAGTATACGCAGTGTTGTGGAATGAAAATGGGTGGATATAATTGCATAAATCTTGTTTCTAAAATCATTGAAAAGTACGAGGCGCGTTCAGAAAGTAAGTACCGTTTGGTAACAAAATGAAATTGTACACAGATACAGAAGAAATTTTTATTGCACATTATTCTACAACACTTAAACTACTTTTTCACATAACTGCCGAAATTTTGTAGGCACTTGTCATTGCGTGCCACAAGTTTTTGCATGCATCCTTCACAGAAGGTTGCCGCCTGTGTATTCAACCATGTGGTAACAGCTCTTTATCATCGTTGAAGTGTTGACCACCAAGGACAAATTTTAGGTGTAAGAAGAGATGAAAGTCGCTAGGAGAGAGGTCCGAGCTGTACGGAGGATGATCAAAGAAGGTCCCACTGAAATTTCCGTAAGAATTGTTTGGTCACATTCGGTGTATGAGGTAAGGCATTATCGTGAAAAAAAAACTTTTGACAGTAATCCTCTTCTTACACCTAAAATCTGTCCTTGGTGGACAACACTTCGACGATGATGACGAGCTTAAAGAACATGTTACCACATGGTTGAATACACAGGCGGGAACCTTATATGAAAAAGGCACACAAAACCTTGTGCCATGCTATGACAATTGCCTACAAAATTTCGGAAGCTATGTAGAAAAGTGGTTTAACAGTTGATTTTTGTACAGTCAATATTTTTTCTGTATCTGTACCCGTTTGTTTTATATAACCAAACGGAACTTACTTTCTTGACGCACCTCGTATTACAGCATTAAAAATAATTTCCTTGACAGATAAAAAAAAACAGGTCTGAAAGGGTTAGAAAAAAAGGAAAAAATTAAACAGTTCAGTTCTGTTTTCAAGGAGCATCATCGAACAGATCAGCTGTACCAGTGACATAACGGTAAGCTCCTTTTTTTATGTCGGCAATGTGGAACTCAGTCGAACGCCTGCCTCTACGAAGAAGAAGACAACATGCACATATGGGCCTCGCTCCCGTAGCCACTGGTACCTGCGTGTCAACAGAGGGCACTGAGTTTCACACGATCCTCGTCTTCAAGATTCACGTCCATTCCTACATACTACCTGTCCAGAAATGTCACAATAGTCGAGCGTTACGGTAGAAAAGACGCGGTACAGAACCACAAATAATGTCACAATTTGAATGTGATTTCCCTGGATTTGTTTAACCCGTGGTCGCTCGCTTATATTGTTGTCACGCGATAACTCCCGTGTTAGATTTTTTTCTAACAGTGAGATGTTGCACCTTTCATCTCTTTGTGCCAGAGAAAGACACGTTTATAAGATAAATGATTTCTTTATTATTACCGAAGCATTATAAATTAGTATAAACAAGGCATGGAACATGTAATTCGACGAATTTGTGGATGTTTGCAAGAAGAGCTATAGTGCCGAAGCACTGACAACAATAGACGGGATGTTAGAACCATTCCGCGGAAGTTTCAAATTCAGGCAGTATATAGCAAACAAGCCTGCAAAATATGGCATCAAGGTACATGCGCTTTGTGATGCAAGAACCTTTTATACACTAAATATGGAAGTATATGAAGACAAGCAGCCTAGTGGGCCATATCAAGTAGCAAATGATGCAGAGCATGTGGTGCTACGATTGATTAGAACGATTGACAAAAGAGGCAGAAACGTGACGATGGACAATTATTGCACACATATATACCACTGGGTAACAAAATGTATGCCAACCATAGATTAACAGTAGTAGATACTCTACGGAAGAATAAAAGAGAAATTCCACCGGAATTTCTGGAGGTAAAATGTAGGCAACTTAACAGCAGCATTTTGAGAAAAACCAAGCAACAACTGAACAACTGCTCTAGTTGCTCATACATCTAAAAAAAAAAAAAAAAGAACGTTCTAATGGTATAGAACGTTCTAATGGTATCTACCATAGACAGCGACGATTCTGTAGACGCTGACAGTGACGAAGCGAACAAACTTACTACAATCTCAAAAAAAGAAGATGTAGATGTTCGAAATCAGAATATTATGTTTCAAGAAGAAACCGTTGGCACCTTACAGTGTTTTTCAGTTTTATATACTTACATATCCGACAGAGAATGTCATGTACTCTGTATAAACAATCGCTTCATTCAATTCGTAAAACACAATAAGGGTATTTAATTTGCTCATAAAAGACGTGACATGTGCTGAACAGTTTCAGGAGAAAACAAACGAACACAGCCGCATGTTACAAGTACAAGAAACCGACTAAAAGTGAAGCAAGGCGGATTTCCACGGAAGGAGAAGTAATTATTCTGTTAAGACTCCCGTGTTAGAAAAAATCTAACACTGCGCACCATTTCAAATAATACCACAATTAACAAGCTATTGTGGAAATTTGATTGTCGAGTCACAGATTAATTGAATCGCGAGATATGAAAGAATGAATTTTTAGATAAAATGATTTCCAATCCATGGTGTACAGCAGCAATCAGTTAGAATAAATAAATATTCCTTCAAACCGTCTTGACTGCAAATTTTTTATTAGTTAATGACGCGTTTCGCCGTTTAACGGGGCATCGGGCAGGGCATCGGGTAACAACGAATTACAGTTGTATCTAACATTTGTAGGGCCACAAGGAAATCCAAAAAACATTCCAGAAAAATAGAAACACCGCAATAACAACTTACGGTGTCACACCACGGAGAGCGTATTGCAAACTTTGTTTATAATTTATACTGTCTTCTTAACACAAAATAAGCCCATTTACCATTATAACCGTTTGTAATTCCGCCTTGTAATTTTGTGTAAATTCTGTCACGCAGATAATCTGAAGATGCCACGCTAAATGGCGAAACGCGTCATTAACTAATATAAAAAAATTGCAATCAAGACGGTTTGAAGGAATAACATGAATTTTTAGATGGTTAGTTCATTACCTTTGAAATGTGATGGAATATTCAACTAAAATCGTAAATGTTACATTTTTTTTCTAACAACGCGAGTGATCGCAGGTTAACCCATTTCTTCCCAAAAATAGAAATTGTGAGAAAGTGTTACGTTTAGTCATCAGTTTCTGTATAAAATAATTGAAGTAACATTACAAATATTACAAACTAGTAGTATGTGTTGTAATTTGCACCACCCATAATGTTGCGCTGTAAAAAAAAAAAAAATAAAATAAAATAAAAAAAATAAAAAATAAAAAATAAAAAAAAAATAAAAAAAAATTAGTTCTTGTGATCAGATTCTTCTATTTGTTCAAATTGTGCAATATTGTCTGTAATATGATAACTCTGACTTAAATTGATTGTATCACTCATGAAATAATGAAAAACACACTGTGTGAAGCAGAACTTGACATTTCTTGTGTATGTTGATCGTCTGACGTTTGTAAATCTTGCATCTTTTTACGAAGTGTTAAGGTAATTGTGCAACTTTAACACATATACAGGGAGCTCGTGAATGCCTTTCAACACATGTGTGGTGCGTTTTGTATAATAAGTCGATTTCGACTGCACTTTGTAAGGCTAAATTTTGTGTTGCTTGTACGCAACACTGGGAAGAAATGGGTTAAGTAAGCATAGTTTAATTGACAACAATGCTGCGGGCGATAATTCATTGTCGTGTGCGTCGGATTACCGCGAGGCCTGACTAGTGAAAGCCGGATCAGCGTGGTAGTAGTGAGTCAGTTAAGATAACTACATACAGTCTGTACAGAAATACAGAAAAGAAGAAGAAGAAGAAGGAAAAAAAAAAAAAAAAAAACAACACAGTAATCGGCACAGGTATCTGGGAGAATCGTAAATGTTAGATTTTTTTTCTAACAACGCGAGTGATCGCGGGTTAAGTAAGCGTAATTTAATTGACAACAATGCTGCTGGCGATAATTCATTGTCGTGTACGTCGGCTTACCGAGAGGCCTGACAAGTGAAAGCCGGATTAGGAAGGTAGTAGTGAGTCAGTTAAGATAACTACTTACAGTCTGTAAAGAAATACAGAAAAGAAAGGAAGAAAAAAAATCACAGTAATGTGCACAGGTATGTGGGAGACACGTCACGACTGGAGATGGGCGCGCCTGTCGGAAGGTCAGCTCGTCCTGCCTGGTGGGTGACGACGCCGGGCAGCCACGCCGCTTACCTCGACGGCGGCGGCGGTCTGCGCGCGACGTCGATGTCGTTGTCGTCGTCGCTGGCGGCGGCGTCGGCGGCGGCGTCGGCGGCGGTGGCGACGCGCCTGGCGGTGGCGGTGGCGGAGGCGGTGGTGCCGGCAGGAGCGCCGCTGCCCCACTGCCGCCGCCAGCCAGCACGCCCCCGCCGCCCACGCCGACGCCGCCGCCAGCGACGCCAGCGACGCCGCCCCCGGCGCCGCCGCACTAGCAGCGCCGAGGGCCGCACAGGCGCCACCGCCGGCCACCGCGGCTGCAGGGTGGCGCCGAAATCTACCGGCTGACTGAAAAGTCAGCATAAATCTGAAAACTTGCTAAATCACGAAATAATGTAGATAGAAAAGGGTGAAAATTGACACACATACTTGGAATGACACGCGGTTTTATTAGAAAACTAGCTTAACCCTTTGTGATCACACAAATATAAACACTGGGTCGTATCCGACCCCTTGCCTCATAATTGCAATTTCTGAGTACGGGAATCGATAATGCGCATAGTTTTATATATAATATAGTTTATTTAGCATTAAATTACATCGAATATTAATTTAAGCCTAATCAAGTGCTTTCCGAAGGCATTTGTATGGAGTGTTGCCTTGTATGGGAGTGAAACATGGACGATAAACAGTGTGGACAGGAAGAGGATTGAGGCTTTTGAAATGTGGTGCTACATAAGAATGCTGAAGATTAGGTGGGTCGATCGAGTAACTAATGAGGAGGTACTGAACAGAATTGGGGAGAAAAGAAATTTCTGGCATACCTTGACTAAAAGAAGGGATAGATTGGTAGGGCAAATTCTTAGACATCAAGGAATTGTGAATTTGGCGTTGGAGGGAAGTGTGTGGGATGAAAACGGCAGAGGAAGACCAAGAGATGGATACAGTAAGCAGATTCGGACAGATGTAGGTTGTCGTTCTTATGTGGAGATGAAAAGGCTTGCTCAGGATAGGGTATTGTGGAGAGCTGCATCAAACCAGTCTCATGACTGAAGACCACAACAACAACAACAACAACAACATATTCAAAGTAATGAATGACTAAGGCACCTGAAAGAAATGTTTCAGTCTTTTCGAATATAGTAAAAAAGAAAAAAAAGGAAGAAACACAAATGAAATAAAATAACTTAAAACAATTATTGCAGTATTATATGCTAGCCATTTCTAAACATATACTTAGATTAGAAACTAAAGAAAACTCATATCACGTAAACTTTGTGACTTGGCCCGAGAAGATGTGTCACTATATTTGAACTACGCGTTCGTGAATATGGTGAAATCAGAGGTTTTTATGTCCATATAGTCTCCCCATCTCTACCAATTTCGAAACTTCTGTCGTCCTGTTGCTGAAGGCTTTCAACTAAAAAATCATTTTCTTCATCCAATTCAAACTCATCATTTTCAAAATCATTATTTGACAGTATACCATCATCACATTCCGAGCCTATATCAGAAATTTCATCATTGAAGTTCTCATCAGATTCTACTTCCTGTCGTCTACATTCAGCCCATATCTCGTAAAAAAAGGGGACGAAATAGGACAAGCTTTCGGAACACAGTTCCTTCATCAGGTGGGAGAAAAGGGAAGAAGAAAGAATGGGAACGGAAGGGAAAGGTAATTCACGACCTAGGTCACGAAGGTGGTGTTTCGAAAGTGTGAACTTCAGAGATACTGCATGTAGGTACTGAGCCAAGCCAGAGAGGATATATATAACCAAAGAGGAGAAAGGATATGTACAGGGTGTTTCTCTAAGTGTGTTTGCCTCTGTAACTTATAAAATAATAGGTGATGGGAAATTTTGATGCGGTAGGTCAACACAAGAAATGTTACACTTTCTGCGGAGCTATGTACATAGTTTATTGTATCATTTTCCAAAGAGTTACAACACAAATATAATTTTTTAAATGGAACTATAATTTTTTTTCTATCGTGTATTGGATTCCTTTAAACCAGCTGCGTCCAAATCAATTTAAACTACATTCCTATCACTGTTAGTTTGGGAGCTACAACCCTTCAAAGTTTAGGGGTCGGAGGCTTCGACAGCGTTGCTAACTGGCTAGTGGTCATGAGACAGTGGGCCGTGCCCCAGGGGATAGCCACTCGGCCATTCAGCTACACTATCGCAGCCTCCGCCCCCGGAACTTTGAAGGATTGTAGCTCCCAAACTAACAGTGATAGGAATGTAGTTTAAATTGATTTGGACGCAGCTGGTTTAAACGAATCCAATACACGATAGAAAAAAACTATTGTTCCATTTAAGAAATTATACCTTTGTGGTGTAACTCTTTGGAAAATGATACAATAAACTATGTACATAGCTCCGCAGAAAGTGTAACATTTCTTGTTTGACCTACCGCATTAAAATTTCGCGTCGCCTATTATTTTATAAGTTACAGAGGCAAAAACACTCAGTGAAACACCCTATATATCCTCTCTGGCTTGGCTCAGTACGTACATGCAGTATCTCTGACGTCCACACTCCAGAAACACCGCCTTCATGACCTAGGTCGTGAATTACCCTTCACTTCCGTTCCCATCCTTTCTTCTTCCCTTCTCTTCCACCCGATGAAGGAACTGTGTTCCGAAAGCTTGTCCTTTTTATCCCCTTTTTTTCTGTTTCATCATTTGTGTTACTATCGGTGGTACAGCACAAAGGTAAGTACTGGTCAGCCATTCTGTCTCGTTTGAACAATATTAATTTTTATTTGTATATTAAAGACTTGAAATTGAGTCCCAACCGTTCAGGTATGCTCTCTGGCAATATTCAGTAATACATTACAGATACTACTACAATTTGTGTGTCATTAGTTTAAGTGCCACTGTAATTTTCTTCTTTATAGTACACATTTACATAATCTGGGTCTGATGGACCCTGTGGTTTTCGTTAAAGTGTCATTAAATTAGACTGCGTTGTAATCAATTACATTTTGTTGGAGTACCGAGAATACTTTATTGTCCCACATACGCATTGTTGTGATCGAAGAAAACGTATTGTTATAACTTGGCATGTTCAACTGTCAGACAGCATACTTCTTTGTTGTGTAAGAAGCAAAATATCGCAGTGGATGGGTTATTAGTGTGTGACGCTAGTGACGATACTGTTGGCCGTCTCATCTCAATGTTATCGTACGATACCGTCTGCGCCAGACCCGGAATCGTGTGGTCTAATAGTGATATTTTGCGCGTGAAGTTACAAATGCAATAGCCAGCCTAGGAATCAGTGTAGGACTGTCTCGGTGATACTGTGATCAAAACATGTGATAGATTTCATTAATTAAGAGATTTGTATAAGACATATCCAGACAGTTCTATAAACAATACTTTTGTCATTGTACATTATTTTAATAAATAGACAGACTTATGTAAAACATAAAGCCATAAAAATAAATAGCACTGTATATAGGTTACAGTCATAAACAAGTTGTGTTGACCAGCTAATTGTGTTAATTAATGTAATAGTCGAAATTTCAATATTGTGATTTTTTGTATATACTGACTGACGTGAGATTTTGAACCTATTTTCAGATTTGCGAAGCTTTTTGATAGTTCAATATATGTTAGGAACATGTATGATGTACTCTTTAACTAATTAATTGACATTTAACATTGCCGTTTGTTGTCAAACGGCAAGTACCGCGATTAAGACTTGAAAAGATTTACGCCATGTAAAATTATTGTATGTATAGTTTTCATTCTACATTGTGATTATTTTTGTGTACATGAAATGTTTTACTGTTGTGTTTGGTAATTGTAAATTACTATATTCAATTGTTATGGACAATGGATAATGTAATGCCATTATTGTCGATGTTCTATATTTGCCTCACCGCCTTGCATGGGGGAGTTCGAGTTTTGCCGCTTCTGAAGTACTTTGGGATCTATGTCAGTCTATGTTGTTGTGGTAATTTGTATACGCAAGTTTAAAGTTGTAATGTTTGATGGAGATGAAGTTTGATTTAAATTAAAGAAGAAGTGAAAAATTGTACTACGAGTATTTATTTCTACCACGACGCCCCAGGAGAATAATGTTGCAGCGAGCAGAACCCACATACATCGTAATGTTGAATAGATGAGTATTACGTTTGAAAGTGGTAGAATGAACTGTAATCACTTAAAACTCTAATAAAACATTATAAATGGTGGAGGAGCTGGGATTGCGTCATATACAGTGTCAACAGAGTGTTTGTGTTGCAGGATAAGTATGATTGGATGTATATAATCGATGTTTGGAAAACCAAGGAGGACGTGGATCTGGAACTATACGGCGAAGAAAAACGGAGCACTTGACCTGGAAATTGGATGCTTGGGTCCGGATCGTCTCATCGCTGGACACTGAATAACAAGATAAGTACAGCAATGCTTATTAATTTGTATTTGTAGTCTGGGTTGTTTGGTACTGTAAAAGACGATGTCAACTGAGAACAGGAAATCTAGTGTAGACATGTCAGATCAGGATGTGATGGCCAGCACACCTCGTAGCAATGTATCAAATAGTGAATTAATAATTCTTGCATCACCAGGTCTTATAGATTTATTAAATCGATTAACAGAACAAATAACTGAACGTATTGACAAGGGAAATCATGATCTGAGCAAAAAGATAGATGACGGTTTAGCAGATTTAAAGGCTCAGATAAACGAAACAAACAGAGCAGTTGACGAAATCAGGAAACAAACATGTGATCTTGAAAGGGCAATGAAGTTAGGACATGAACAGCTGGACACTCGTGTGACTGTAGCAGAAAGTAAAATCAGTAATGTTGAGTCTGACCTTGAAAACAAAATTAGTACTGTAGAAAAGTATTTTCATCAGGAAAATAAAATTAGAAAAACTGCAATTCAGGAAATTAAAGTGTCATTAGAAAATAAAATTAGTGAAAGTGTGACAAATTCTGAAGATATTATTAAGAAGGATGTGTGTAACCTCAGTCAAAGGGTCAGTTTATTGCAAGAAAGTTCAGTAAATAGCAAAATGTTGATCGGTTGTGGCTTTAATTGGGCAAATGTAGTAATTAAGACATACCTGTGGAAGGAAAAATTCATCCTAAAGACTTTTTACATAATTTCTCTGACAACTTCACAGTAGAAATGACTGATGCAATGAAAATTAAATTTGTAAAGAGATTTTTTAGACAATGAAGCTTATACTTGGGTCAATCAGTTAGATACAGAGGACATGTCATATAGTGAGTTTGAGAGGTGCTCTTTGAATAAATTCTGGTCCAAAAACAAGCAGGCTAGAGTAAGAAGTGATTTCTTGCATGGGGGAAAGTACAGGGAACGTTATGGCAATATGAGGGACTTTTGTGAGGCTGAAATCAGAAAATTAGTGCATCTTGACTCACCTTTATATGAAATCACATTGGTGGACACCCTACGTAGAAGATTACCAGGTATAATACAGCAAGCATTAGATTGCGGACCTGACGATTCAGTTGAGAACTTCTTAAGATTTGTTGGAAGATTAGATAGAAGTTATGAGAGAGAAAGAGAGAGAAACCGGTACCAAGAAGTCCATCATGGAAGAGACAGAAGAGATAATCACCAAGAAGATAGTCGTGAGAATAAAAGTAGACAGCAAGGTGGGAGTACAGATTATAGGAATAGACAAGGAAGAAACGATAGGAACCAAAGTTACCACAAGTCTAATGGAAACGGGCAGGAAAACTAAACGTCGCTCCTATGGAAGCCTGGCAGGTTGGCGTGAGAAATAGAACAAAAAATCAGGCTAACACAAATAAGATCAGATTTGGACACAAATGGGAAAACGAGCAATATAGACAGGGACAGAAGGTAACACACAGGCGATTTACCCTGTGTGTTACCTTCTGTCCCTGTCTATATGGCTCATGTTCCCATTTGTGTCCAAATTTGATCTAATCAAGTTTAACAAAGACCTATGGGAAGTCATTAAGAACCAGGCTTAGAAAGAAGGGGACAAGTGTATAGAATCAGAAGAGGTTGTACTAGATGCAAGTGAAGAACATGATGTGTTTGGACTGTGTAAATTGCTAAGTGATAAGGTTGAAGATGCTGAAGACAGACTGAATGTTACTGCTCATGACACTGTGAAAACTGAGAATCATGAAGATTTTGATGTTTTGTCTAGTGTGAGTTCAGAGAAGTCAGAGAAATCAGTGCTGAAGATAGTGAAGAAGATGTGGAGGTCATGGAGTTTGAAGATTTGGAGAAGGAACTATATGGGATGATTTATGTTGAAGTCAAGGAAGGTTGCATCGTGTCTGATGGCCAGTGTGAGACAGTGTGTGTTGTAGATGATATCAAGTCTTGTGAGAATCATGTCGTACCAAAGAAATTGAGCAGTACTAAAAGTTGTCGAAGCAGAAACAGACAAGAAGAGGTAGGGAAAAACATCTTGCTTTGTGTCATACAGAGGTACATTGATAAGAAAGAGAAAGCCAATGTTCTAGATAAGTTACTGTGTAAATATCATGAGCTAGAAGATAATGTGCCTAGGATAGAGCAGTGTGTTGCCAATGATAATTGTGTTGCTAATGGATGTATGGCTCGTCAACCTGTTGAAAGTAGTGTGTCCCTGAATCATGTACAAGCTAATGGCGATTCCTGTACTATGAAATATGAAGATATTACTCATGAGGAAGAGAAAGATATACAATATGATGTCAATGGATGCCCATATATTACCGTGTTTATTAGTGGAAAAGGCAAGGAAGTGTTAGTTGATACAGGCAGTCCAATCAGTGGAAATTGTGAACAATTTAGAGATTGTGTGAAAGATGTACTGGACTACATGGAGATGCCTGTAGTAGGAATCAAGATCAAGGGTGTTACCGGCAGACACAGCAAGGTAGTTAACCGGCAAAGCCTTGTTGAACTTCAGTGTGAATGATGTGAAACTTTGTCAAGGATGTCTAGTAATACCTAATCTGTCTGAGGATATCTTGTTAGGAACTGTCTGGATCATGAAAGTGAATGCTGTATTTGACTGGGGAGGAACAAAAGTTATGTTTGTGGACCCAAAGACTTGTGTTTTATATTGTATGCTATGGTATTGAAAAGCAGAGTGTAGAATTAGATTTATTAGATCATAATAGATATGTAGAAGACATGCATAATGAGCCTGAAGAAGCCATGGAGGATATTAATTATCAAAAGAAGAACAAAAGAACAAAAAGAAGAGCTGAGATGAGTCTTGCAGAACTATCATGATGTGTTCGATGACAGACCAGGGTAAGTGAAAAACTACCAGTGTATCTTGCGGGTCAAACCACATGAACCATTTTACATTGGTGTCCCTATTGCAAAAAGGAAATCTGTAGAGACAGAACTTGAAAAGATGGAAAACTGGAACATAACTGAGAGGAGTACTAGTGAATACAACAAGCCAGTCATCGTGATATCCAAGAAGAATCGAGATGTGAGAATTGTACTTGACTCCAGACATCTGTACAAATTTTTAGAAAGGAAAACTGACCATCCAGAGAGCATCGACGAACTATTGTATAAATTTGAAAATATAAAATATATGACTAGCCTGGACTTCTGGTTTTCATCAGGTGCCACTTGACAGAGACTCAAGGAAGTACACTGCTTTCTTGTATAACGGAAGAAGCTATCAGTACTGCGTGGTCCCATTCGGATTAAATGTTTGTGTAGCTGAATTTATCAGAGCTTTGGATTTGGTATTAGGCAAAGATCTTGTTGAAAAGTTAACTGAGTATGTGGACGATATCCTTGTCACTGGTCAAACCTGGGAAGAACATATAAGCTTACTGGAAGACGTATGTAAAAGATTAAGAGCAGGAGAGATGTCTCTTAAGCTAGAAAAATGTAAATTTGCTGTGGAACAGTTAAAATTTCTTGGTCACATTGTAACTGAAGAAGGTATACTCCCAGACAATGAGAAAATTGAAGCAATAGCAAAGTTTCCTGTGCCCAAAACCAAGAAACAACTCACATCTTTATTTGGCATGTGTGGATTTTACCGCAAATATATAAGTACTCAAGCTTTGAATGCCCCACGTTTGAACAACCTTCTGAAGAAAAATACTGTTTGGAATTGGTCAGAAGGATGCATACAAGCCTTTGAAGAGATAAAAAAGCAGCTTTGTAACAGCAATATTTTTACAGACCAGACTTGTCATTATCGTTTTGTTTAAGCACTGACAGTAGTGATTATGGAATTGGTGCACATTTGTTTAAAGTGAAAACCATTGATAACCAGCCAGAACACCGGACCATTGCATTTGCAAGCAGGACATTACAGAAACACGAGAAAGCATACACCGTTCCAGAAAAGGAACTTTTAGCAATTTTTTGGGCTTTCAAAAAATTCAGAAACTACTTGTTAGGCCATAAAACTATTGTATTCACAGACCATAAGGCTTTGACCTACATTCAGGAGTGCAAACTTTACCATAACCGGATTACCAGATGAGCACTGTTCTTGCAACAGTTTGAGTTCCATGTGGAATACATTAAGGGCAAGGACAATCTTGTTGCGGATTCAC
The DNA here is from genome assembly GCA_026315105.1 of Locusta migratoria. Taxonomy (NCBI): domain Eukaryota; kingdom Metazoa; phylum Arthropoda; class Insecta; order Orthoptera; family Acrididae; genus Locusta; species Locusta migratoria. The sequence continues at coordinate 665,494,453 of CM048746.1, read as the reverse complement.
TCTCTAGTTTGCCAGTGGGGGGTGAATTTGAAGATATCAGTGCAGCCTGTGAAAAAGAATTCAGAGTCATGTACCTGAAAGGTATTAAAGAAGAAGCAGAAATAAATAAATAAAAAAAAGTGACAAGATTAGGAGATACTAAAACCATGATGATAATTGGTGATTAGACAAGAGTTTGTTAGGCAAAAAAGGGGAAGACAAGTTAGGGCAATACTATAAGACATACAAGGGCATGTTGTTTAGATGTATGAGTGTCGACAGTGATAAATGAGAGTTGTGTTGGCCCGAGAACTGTGTTGATGTATTAATAAAGTATGTTCAAGAAAGTTTTGGCCATTGTGGTATTCAAAAGTGTATACAGAAAATACAAGAGAGCATCTATTTTTATAACATTGCCAGGAGAGTTAAGTAATTAGTGACTACATATGACAGATGCCAACGAGTCAAGGTGTCCAATCAGACATGTAAAGGCCTCATGCAGAACATCTTGCTACAAGAATTGCTTGAAACTGTAGCAGTGGATTTTTATGGAAATCTTCCCAAGACCAGAGGTGGTTATAGCCATATATTTGTTGCAGAGGATCTGTTCTCGAAATTTATTAAATTGTATCCTGTGAAGAAAGGCACCAGCAAAACCATAATCAACAAATTCAGAAATGACTATTTTCAGACAGTCGGCAAACCTAAGAAAATCTTGTCTGATAATGGAACTCATTTTACCTCAAAGCATTGGAAATCATTCATACAAGATGAAAATATCAGACACATATTAATTTCGGCATACCACCCCTCTAGTAATCCGGCAGAAAGATACATGAGGGAAATTGGCAGATTGTTCAGGATATATTGCAACAAAAATCATGCATCATTGATAGATTATGTATATGAATTTGAAGAGATTTTGAACAGCCTTCAACATACTTCCACGAAATTCTGCCCTTACGAAATCATGTTTGGAAAATCATCGCCTAACCTAATCAGTGAACTCGTCAACTATCCACCTTGTAAAGAATTGAGCAAACAAGAGAGAGAGGAGATCATATGTAGAACTATGAAGGAACAAGCTGAAGCCAGGAAGAGAAGACATGACAGAAGTTTGAAAACTACCATATATGATACCGGACAAATGGTTTTGGTCAAAGCCCAAGAAAGGGCTATCAACCATGAACTCAAGAAATTCTTTGATATATATATATATATTATTGGTCCTTTCAAAGTTGTGGGAAACCCTCATCCTAATGCTTACAGGTTAGAGTATCCTAAGTCAGGAAAACCATTTGGACTGAGGAATATAACAGAACTCATGCCATACAGACAGTAGTGGGTAATAATAAGACTTTGTACAGATGCTAATTTTGTAAAATTTATTGTAGCTATAAGTGTTTTGTATGTATACTTTAGTTGATGAAATATCTTGAAACTTGTATTATCAATATGATGTATATAAACTTCTGTAAACCTCAGGAAAGTACACATTCTGTGTGTGCTAAGTGCGTTGGCAAGCGCTGGGTTTCTAGCTATGTGGTAGCATACTTCTGATTTCGGTTTCTGGTGCCACATCTCCTACTCATTATCTCATATCTATCATTCTATCTTTCTTCTTTAGTGTTAAGGTATGAAATGCCTGTGTGTAATTTTTTTATGATAATAAGAATATTGATTACAAGATAGTTTGTTCCGTTAGACTTTTTAATTTAAAAATGTCACAGTTAAAATTTGAATTCAATTTGTTGTCTGAGTATTAAAGAGTTAAAGTATTTGAGATATTGATAGAAGTCATGATAGAATCAGTTAATTAATGTTAGTGTCTACAGTAAATTTTTCAGTATGGTTATGTGGATATTTTTCTCATTTGTTTCTTGTGTATTTTGTTTTGATGCTTGAAAAAGGTCAGACAAGTTCAGTGTGGCAGATTCTTGAGTGTCAGCTGTTCCCGATTCTGCCCTCTGCTCTTGGTAGGTCATACCCTTGTCAACTACTTACTGCACTTGGAAATTTCAGGGTTATTGGTAACACTAAAAAATAACATGAAGAGCAGCTATATTTCTACACTCCATAGTAGAAGATAGTACTGAGGTTATTTATTCATATTATTATTTTTCAATGTCAGGATCTGCATCTAAAAAAAGGAGCAGAAGCCCAAATTTTTAATCAGTTGTTACTCAATGGGTAGCTGAAGATGACGATTTCCTTTCAGTTACAAGTTCTACTTCCGATGAAAACTATGAAGCAGTGTCATACGACTCTTTGGATGAAGAACCACGTAGTGGTGGTGGTGAAGATGATGATCTAGATAATAATATCTACGGACAAATAAGCAGTGAAAGTGCTTACGTTTATATTGCTCCAAATGGTATGTGAAAGGCCCCCAGTGCAAAATAAAACGCCTGCTCAGAATGTGGTGAAATTTATACCAGGACCAGCAAAATGAAGTTATGTTTTTTGTGAAATGATTTATGCTTTGTCAGTGGTAAAAATCACCTATTTGAACACTGAAAAATAATATTGGTGGTGTCTGTATAAGTTTTCATAATACAAGCTATTAAAAAAATTATTCCCGATTAAAATTATACTAATTACACATTTTAAAATCCAGTAAAATCATTATAATAGCCACAGCTTTCTTATATTATACTCATGATCCTTCAAATAGAAATATGTGCGCATGATAATATCCAGAAAACAATTTTTTTCATTTAAATTCTCATATTAGACGTAACGGGTCCGATGGACCCAGGGTATGTAAATGTGCAAAAATATAGGTCATGCATAGAAGGGCTCCGCTCGCTTGTTGGTTGATTATGATAGATAAGCTATCTTTCAGTAGTGTGCTATGAGACTGGTTTTGAAGGAACTGAAAAATATTCGTTTATTCTCCAATGACGCGTTTCGCACTGTTAGCGCATCGTCATACTGGAAAAAGACAAATGTTTTGTTACAGTCTGTGTATCTGGCGGGCAGCGAATGTAATGTGGCTAAGGTGAGTAAATTTTTGAAAAGTCTGACTTACTTGGGTGGAGAAGGAGCCACAGAACTATCTATAGCTGAGGTGGAGGTATCTTAACAATTTGTTGTAACTTGATTCCATTTTGTGCCAGCCCACCACAAAATTATAATGAAATAAAAGGTTTACGCTTAGTAGGCGATGTGACATGTTTATTTCATTAAACTTCAAATGTTCAAAGTTCAAATGTTTGTAGAGCTTTTGGGACTTAACTACGGGGTCATCAGTCCCTAAGCTTACAAACTACTCCTGAACTAGCTACAACTAAGAATGGCACAAATATCCATGCCCGAGGGGGGATGCGAGCGTGAAGGTCGGGGTGAGAGTTTAAAATAGGGAAAGATTAATTGTTAAAACTCAAAACCACCAACTGCAAACCAAATTCCTAAACATGCAAAAACACTGGAACTGTGATTGCGACTGTTTAACTCGTTTTCTAGGAGATGATATCACACGTTCGCAACTTTCCTTCCCTGCATATGATTAACAAAACAAATTCATAATAAAATCAAGTTCATGAGAGAAAAGGGTGTACTAACTACTATTTTTGAAAACACGTGAAAGTTCACTTTATGTTGTTTATTTTACAATATTAGAACCCTGTGGCTGATACGTCTGTACGTCGACACATTTATCAAATAAAGTCAAGCTCGTGAGCCCCCAGACAAAGATGAATATTTGTCGCAAATTGTTTTCGCACCATGTGGCTGTCTCAAACGCCGTTTATGTTCGTGCCTATGCGACGACACGTGTTACATTAACAAATCAGTCACTTTAATTCAATGCGATGCACACCTTGTTCCACCGAGTAAATATTCACAAACACACAGTAGCATTCGATTCAACTTGGTGCAGTCTACTGCGAACAACCACACGTGGCGATTGCCACACACAAATCTATAACATCCACTTGGAGATCTACATGCCGACTGATGCCGAGCGACGCCGCCCGGACAGCTCCCCACGTGCTCCGGAGTCGTCACTTCCTGCCCTCGTGCGCGTGCGCGCCAAAAGCTCAACTGCCGGGTTTTTTCCCCCTACGTCATCAACTTCCCCATGTGAGCTGTTCTAACCGATTTGCCAACGTACAGCGCTCAACCAATACATTCGTAAAACTTTACTAAAAATCAAAATAATTACACTACACATTAAACAAATATTTTCTTACGTTTTTATATTAGTATAAACATCCTTTGTACTATTTATTATAATCGTGCAATTTCTTATATCACAGATAAGTGATTTAACTGAATATTTCAAGGTAAAATACACAAGATTAATTGAAAATAAAATGAGAAATAGTTAATATATTATTTTTATAAACAAACATTGCCATGCTAGTTGTGTAACTGTCTTGTCTTCGTTGGTAATTTATTACTTTTCATTGTCAATTAAACATATTACGCCAGATGTGACTATATCAGCTAATGTATTGTTTATTTATCAACAGGCTATTTTGTAATAAGGGCCTTAACAGTTCCTAACTGCATCGTATTACTTCAAATGCCAGTAGTATTAGAATATTTTAATTCACGCTGTGCACTGCACTGTGCCTGGCACTCGCCATTGTCCCTCTCTCCCCTCACCGGAAACGAACTGGAAAATCCTAAGCTGGAACAAGCCACCACCGTCGGCCTGCTCGCTGGCCTCCCGTCAGCTACAAGCACACAGCAAATCTCAACGTGGAGAATTTCTACCTATGGCCTAACTATAAATGTTGTCACCCAACTGTGTACATACATTGCTACCATAATTAATAAGATAAAATTGTGTAACATTTAGTGCATTGGCATGGTCAATGTTTGCAGTGAACTTCATACTGTTTACTTATCAAATGCTATTAGTTAACAATATTTCTATTGGGCGGTAATCTCACAGACCGTAGTGGCCGTGCAGTCCATGTCTGATGCGCCACAGTCCCCTCGGCCACCGGGGCCGGCATTAAACTTCAAAACATATCGATTTCGTCCGTATGATGGGACATCATCAGTGCAGAATTGCAAGTCATGATGATCTATCTGCTGTGCTTAAAACGTTTTTATCAGTCATGTCATAAAAACATTTAAAAGGTCTTGCCGGTACAAGTCACAAGATTTTATTCTTGTGACTTGTAGCGGCAAGACCTTTTTAATTTTTTTTATGACATGACTGATAAAAATGTTTTAATGACTTGTACCGCAAGACCTTTTAAATGTTTTTATGACATGGCTGATAAAAATGTTTTAAGCAGAGCACATAGGTCATCGTGACTTGAAATTCTGCATTGATGATGTCCCATCATAGGAACTAAATCGATATGTTTTGAAGTTTAATAAAATAAACATCTCACATCGCCTACCAAGTGGAAACCTTTTATTTCGTTAACAATTCGCGTTGTCATTGGGCCCTGCAAAGAAGTAGCTGTACAAAGTACGTAAAGGTTCGCACTGGACTCGCATTCGGGAGGATGGTGGTTCAAATCCACCACCGGCCATCCAGATTTAGGTTTTCCGTGATTTCCCTAATTCACTCCAGGCAAATGCCGGGATGGGTCCTTTCAAAGGGCACGGCCGATTTCCTTCCTTCATCCTTACCCAAAACTCTGAGCGTAAATCCGTCTCTAATGACCACGCTGTCGACGGGACGTTAAACCCTAAGCATCCATCCATCCACAAAAGGGTTATTTGAACTAGAATAACTAGGGCTAAAGGGATATAGTATGCAAATTACTACAATGCTTTTCATATGATAAAACTCACCATAGCAGCAGAGGAGTCGCTGTCGCGGCAGGTCCACGTTTACAACTGGTAGTATTTTCAATAACTGTGGAACATAAATTCGACCGTTAAACAAAGCTATATAGGCAGAGTTACGCCTGCGAGAATGAGCAGCTTGCCAAGCGGTAGCTTGATGTTATCAGAGATGTTTGTGACGTGGGGGAATGATACTTGTGAAATGATACATGTTGGTAGTGAAACAATAATAAATGAATGAAAACGTAATTATTACAGGCTTGGGGGTGGGGCGGAAGAAAGATGTTGTGAATTGTCAGAAGAGGGGTCATTTTGGAAAAAGATGGATAACATGATGTCGTAAAAAGTTTGATTTTTTTTAATGACCTGTTCGTTGAGACAGTGTTCTGGGGACCGTTTCACAAATTTAGTGATTTCTAATTCTTCCAGAATTGAGAGTTTTTTTCCTTCGGGGGCGATGTGAAGAACTTGCAATTTGTCTAGGGGGGGGGGGGTTGTGTTTGCTTCATTTGAGATGCTCGGAAAGGCCGAATTATTTTGGCAGCGCCTTTCTTAGTTAAAAGATGTTCTTGGAACCCAATTTTGAAGGCTCATTTTATCCATCTTTTTCCAAAATGACCGCCACCATGATGGAATGGAATGAAATGAAAAATATTCCTATCAGATTCCAGAAGTCTATGCACTTACCGGTCATCAGGAACAGTGGCGTAACTATGGGGGGGGGGGAGATGAGGGGGGTTAGAACCCCCCCCCAGAACCCGAAAAGAAGAAGAAGAAAGAAAAAAAAAGAAGAAATCGTATAAGAGCAATAAGGTAAAGATTGGAACCTTGGGGTGTTTTACCATAATCTTTCATTGGATGGGAGTGAATTAGTTTCTTCAACAGGAGTGGTAGATGGTAGTCTGGCTAGGAACTGACTAAAATTATGCTCGTCAAGCAGATCTATACCCCCCCCCCAAAGCCAAGTCCTAGTTACGCCACTGATCAAGAAAATAAGTAGTGTGGATCAAATCACACGTAAAAATGCACTCGTTTCGAAGAATGCAGTCACGAAATTCAACAATAATGATTGTAATAATAATACAGATCGATCACTTGATGTAATGCGCGTAACGTCAAATCGACTTTTTTAAAGAGATGTATTAAAAGAAAGTCCTTTTTTATTGCTTTATTCATTTATTTTTATATATCCTTATTCGTATGCTTATCCTTACAGAGAAAGAGCTGAAGACATTGTAGCACGCATAGACCAAAGATATGGTCAGTGGCATCACATTTCGCTGTATGCAACATCCTTGCTATGGAGTCGGAAACGTCATCGCTGGCCTTGAGTCCGATTTTTTTTTAATAATTTGAAGACTTTCAACCACCATATCTTCCACCCTCTTATAGCTATCAGCATGGAACTGCTATGGTGTACAATGGGAGACTTCGGACAACAATTACACACAGACCATTCGTTTGCGTTCTATAGTTTTCCCTGGAGAGCGTAATATTAACACACACACACACACACACACACACACACACACACACACACACACACACACACACACACACATACGTCGAATTTTATATACACCGATAACTTTCCATCCCAATATACTCCATCCTTTTATCATTATTAACCCTCAAGCAACAATGCAACCGATAAAACCATTTTCAAAGAGTAAATATAATTTCAAAGAATAATTGTTCCGCATTTCGCGTTATATTCTTCAAATTACTAAATATCTATCAGATCGCTATAAAACCGTGCCTAAAACCTTCCTCAGAGGACGTGATAAGCGTACACCAAACAGACATTCACATTAATATATATAGATAAATAGCTATCCGATCGCCATAAAACCGTGCCTAAAGCCTTCCCCGGGTAGACATTAGTAACTGTACAAATATTTAGCTCTTTATGTCTTGTGGTTCAGACATGATAAACGTGCACCGAACAGGCATTTACATTTATAGATACAGATAATAATAATAATAATAATAATAATAATAATAATAATAACAATAATAATAAAACAATCTGAAAAAGTGCACGACAGATGGTGCTTCATCTGATCAGAAAAGCAATAATTAGCATAACAAATTAAGACAAAGCAAAGCTGTTGTTTTTTACAGAAAATGCTCAATATGATCATCATTGATCAACAACAGCTGTAGTCGAGGAATAATGTTGTGAACAGCACTGTAAAGCATGTCCGGAGTTATGGTGAGGCATTGGCGTCGGATGTTGTCTTTCAGCATCCCTAGAGATGTCGGTCGATCACGATACACTTGCGACTTCAGGTAACCCGAAAGCCAATAATCGCACGGACTGAGGTCTGGGGACCTGGGAGGCCAAGCATGACGAAAGTGGCGGCTGAGCACACGATCATCACCAAACGACGCGCGCAAGAGACCTTTCACGCGTCTAGCAATAGTTTTTTTCTTTTGTTATAGTAAAATCCTATGTCATTCCAAGCATGTGTGTCAATTTTTCGCTCGCTATCTACATTATTCCGTAATTTATTAAGTTTTCAAATTTATACTGACTCTTTGATCACCCGATACATTAATAAAAATGAATTGCCACATGTATGAAAGCTCATCACTTGAGAATGTATGTATGTTTGTTGTTTGTATAGTCTATAGGACTTAACTACGGGGTCATCAGTCCTTAAACTTACAAACTACTTATGAACTACTTACGAACTAGGACGGCACAAATATCCATGCCCGAGGGGGGATTCGAACCCCCGACCGTAGTGACCGTGCAGACCGTGACTGGAGCGCCTCAGTCTCCTCGGCCACCGCGGCCGGCCACTTGAGAATGACTTCACAAATTTGGCATTTCTTTGTTATGTTCGTAATTCTTAGGACAATGTTTGTATGACAGAATATTTTTTGGAAAATCTAGCGGAAAATATCAGAGTTTGAGAAAAAACTGAAAGTACGCTTCTGGGTAGGATCATTTTCCAGGTTATCCAATGAGCTTATTCATTCGCCACTCGCCTAGCGACCAAATACGCTGTTACAGAGCGAGGATATACGCCAAGGAGGTTAGAATACAGAGAGATGGGGTTATGTACACAAGGTTAAAACAGCCAGCAAGATTTAACATGAAACGTTGTTTCTATACAAGCCCCTTCGTATTATTCTTACCTCCAGGGTATTATCGCTTTGGAGCATTGCAAAGATAGAAATGATGTCAAATCATGGTATTTTTGAGCGTTACAAACAAATTGAGTATACTTTTCAAGCTTTCACGGCGTATCTGTTGTAAATACACTTCGCGGGTTTGCCGCCGGATGACATTGTGAATCTCCCACAATATTTCGCCGACCCAACTGTTCGACATCTTCAGGTGGTGGTATCTCTCAGTACTTCAAGGCGCGACTGATGGTAATTGCGCGGCAGCGGCGGTATTTATCAGGGCGTGTGCAGAGACTACGCATGCGCGAGAGGCCGTTCAGTGTTGGTCGGCGGCGGCGCTTCTGGTGCCCCCTGCTGGGAGCCGAGGACGTGTCTTCCGCGCGTGCGCCGTGGGCAATGATGTGCTGCCGGACGCTCCTGTGGTGGAAATAGGAACTAAGTAACTGCGTTGCGCTGCGTTCCTTCGTGTATCCGATTTTCTCTTTTCTCCTGTTTTTCTTTGATTGCAGCCAATAGTGGATTTCAGGCTGCGCTCATCTGGAAACCTGCATCCCTGTTGATAAGATTATCCGCCGTACGGATGTGTATGGCCTCCTTAAAAATACTGTCCCAGAATGATGATACTGACGATAGAACTTCAGTTTTCTCGTAACACATCCGATGACCTGTGTTCAGGCAGTGCTCTGCTAGCGCTGACTTACTGGGTTGTCCTAGGCGTGTGTGGCGTTGGTGTTCAGTACAGCGTTCTTGCACAGTTCGACATGTCTGCCCTATATAAGATTTTCCGCACTGACATGGTATTTTATATACGCCGCGTTTGCGAAGGCCAAGTTCGTCTTTGACCGAGCACAATAGATTCCTCAGTTTTGATGGCGGACGAAACACACATTTGATGTCGTGTCTCTTCAGGATACGTTCTATCCTAGATGACATGCCACCAAAATAAGGCAAGAACGCCGTTACAGTGGGTGCCTACGAATCTGCATCAACATCCTTTCGTTGAAATTGCTTCAATCGAAATGCATTGCGTATTTGTCGCTCAGAATAACCGTTTTGCTGGAATACAGTTCTTAGATGTTGTAGTTCACCTGGCAAGCTGTCAGTATCTGAGACCACATGTGCCCTGTGTACCAAAGAGCGTAAGACGCTACCGCGTTGTGCAGGATGATGACAACTTGTGGCCTGCAAATATAGCTCTGTGTGTGTCGCTTTGCGGGACTGAGGCGCTCCAGTCACGGTCTGCACGGCCACTACGGTTGGGGGTTCGAATCCCCCTCGGACATGGATATTTGTGCCGTTGTTAGTATTAGTTAGTTCATAAGTAGTTTGTAAGTTTAGGGACTGATGACCCCGTAGTTAAGTCGCTTAAGCTATACAAACATTTTGAAGTTGATCGTGATATTGGTGTGACGCATTCAGAGGCTAAAGATGCATTTGTCATTTTGTTAAAATATTTGAAGCAGAACCCGAGAGCCACCCCTATGGACGGGTTGTGGGCAAAGAAATGACGTGATCTTTCAGCGAAATCAAGGGTGGGTAAATTGAAGCAAAATAGTATTAAGGGCTTCTACAAATGAGGTACTGTTCACACTGTATGTAATTGTTTGCCTTTTTCATTAAACAGTACAGTACTGTATTTTTACTGTTTTCGTTACTTAATATAAAAAATTAAACTTTTCCATTTTATAAAATAAAAAACTGTTACTTTTTATTAGAATAAAGGTAAAGCAGTCAACAATCCGAAGATTGGTTTGAACACCACAGTGCTTTACTAGGCATGGTCCTGTTTGGAGGTGGTATGCCGTTGCCTTCCTCCGACCTTCGAACTGACTCACCCAGCCAGGTATAGGGGGACCTACAGTTTAACGTGGGTTCCGAACCACGGTGCTACTCAGTATTTTTCACATGGGCAATACTGCCAGAGGTGAAAGAAGTGGAAAGTGACAGATAAAAATCCTAGGACCTGGCGGGGATCGAACCCGCGACCTTTGGATTTGTAGTCTGGCACTCTACCACTGTGCAACCGAGGCGCACTTTATTAGAATATGTACTGCAAAATATTTTTATTGAATACAGTAATTACGATTAAGCAGCACTGTGAACTTTGTACAATACTTATAGTTTAGTGCAGTATACGGCTGTTTTGACCCGAAAAAAAACGTGTTTTATTGCTCCTCGGTATATCCGACCTTTTGGCCGTTCCGACCACGGCCCGGTCCCGTTAAGGTCGGATATCGGGGGTTGCAGTGTAGGTTTAAAAAGGGGGCGGATGATATAGACGCAAAGTGGAGGAGGTGGAGGAAATGGATATGTAGTGGGATAAGAGGGAGGGTGCGAAGAAAGGAGGAGGTGGAGGAGGAGGTGGACAAAGGAAGGGGAACGCAAGGATAGACATAGGGAGAAGATGAGAAGAGATATCCCACACACATTAGCTACTGCGAAGCGTTGCCGGGTTTGCTAGTATACATATATAAAAAATGAATGTTTGTCTGTATGTCCTCTATGTAGTCATAAACCATCCATTCTTTTGTGAACTGTTCACCGAACGACACATAGCTCAGGAGATACGACATCATAAATAGAGCCCATCGCGTGAGAATACCCAGGACCTGTGACGAAGTTTGTATGCAATTTCGAACGTTTATGAAGCGTTTGTAACTGATCTCCTATCCCCCCTCCTCCACAAAATGATGAAACTGAAAGAAGTCTCCCGCTCACAACAGTTTCGCTGTAGATGCCGTAAGACTGTCGCATCAGGCATGACCTTGTGATGTTTTACTCGATTACTGCTGGCTGTCTTCGCAACGGAGTTTGCATATAGTGTCGATATGTATCACTAAATGTGCATAAAATTTATATCACTATGCCACATATACTTGGGGACATATCTAATATATAAAAATTAATTATTACAGCGTTCAAATGAATGAAATAAATCGCAATTTGCGATGTTATGGCTCCTGACGACAATTAATTGTGTCTCGATACCTCATGGTCTGTTCTTCCTGATGCGGAAATACAGTATTGTGGCTGCGAGCATTATAGAATAAATAGGCTGTGGTAATAGGAAAGAGACAGCGTGGCGAATGGAGATTTGTGTGTGGCGGGAGACGTGCAGGGAAGAGTCCTCTGCAGTCGGGCTGGTCATTGTGTCCTCGGTGGCGGAGTGTTCAACGCGTCTGCCTAGTAAGCAGGAGGTCCCGCGTTCGAATCCCGGCCGGGCAGAAATTTTCATTCGCCACAGTTTGGTATTCCACCTAAACCGATTACAGTGATCCCATAACATCGCAAATTGCAATTTATTTCATAAAAATTAATCTTTTTTTGTTCGAATTTTGTGCACGGCCATGCCGTACATCCGATTGTGCATACTAAAATTGAATTCGTATGATGCATGTCGGAGGTTGCTTTACAGTTAGCTAATTCGGTTATTATGCCTTCACGTTGAAATGTCTGGACGGATGTGAATTAAATTTGGTACAGGTAGCTCATACCCTGGTTAACCCTGTATTTGGCACACACAAAAATCACAAGAAGAAAAAGTATTATGTTAGTTAAATTAAATGTGTAGGGCCATGTAAGCAGATTTATGCGATTTTTTTTCCAAAAATATAGTATCTGGTTTATAAATAACTATGCCCAAAACCTTCACATGTTGGTACAGTATCAGTACTACAGTATTGTTCTTACGTCTGTAGAAATTATGGAAATTTGATCTACTTCATGTGAAACGTGTGAAAAGAAGTCGTTTTTGGTGCAAAGTTCAGAACAGTTCCAGGATTTCCACATTTTACAGTGGAGTATCTCTGAAGACAAAACTTCCAAATTCCTTTTGGTCCGTAATCTGTCAAGTATTATTGTTATATCTGTCATACTGTACATCATTGACTGGTAGAGGAGATGCTGTTTCATTCTTCTTTTGGACTTATTGCCCATTTTGTAGTGGTCTACTAAGCCTCCTCTTCCCAATTAATATAATTTTCAGTCTTCCATATAAGAACTCGTCAACAATTTTCCATAATAATTAGAACTTGAAGGCTTCCCCTTTCTATTTTCTAAGCGTTTCTCCATATATCATGAAAAATATCATCACAAAATTGAAACGAACATGTGCCACGGTAACGTACGCTTGGAGTGTCCGCTACATATTCAGTTTATTGCTACACTTATCACAAAAGACAAAGAAATATCACTTTATTGCACAGCTTAAATGTTTGTTTCAAGAACTGTTACCCATCCAAGGATAAAACTTGAAACATGTTGTTGTTGTTGGATTTTTTGAAGGGACTAAACAGCAACGGTAATCAGTCCCTTGTTCCGGTCTGAGAGATAAAACATTGTTTTAAGCGTTCATAAGCAAATGCGTTAACAAGTCAAAGATTAAAAATCACTGGTAAATTTTAGGAAGGATACAAGTAAAAATGAAGAAGAAAACACACCACCATTAAATCACATGATAACATCCAGCTGCGCGAATAAAATCTAAAACACGTTCAACCATAGCAGCATCGTCTCCTAGCATAAAAGAAAGCGCATATGGCAGATTAAAAGATTGTCGCAAGGCAACTAAAAGTGGACAGCCCACCAGAATGTGGACCACAGTCAAGGGGGCGCCACAGTCACACTGTGGTGCGTCCTCCCGCCGAAGAAGGTGGCCATGCGTCAGCCATGTGTGGCCGATTCGTAGGCGACAGAACAACCGATTCCCTACGGGACGACCGCAGTGAGGACTTCCATGCGACCGTAGGTAGCTTCACTGCACGAAGATTGTTGGGTTGAGCAGAGTTAGCCCACTCGTAATCCCACAGGCTATGGATCTTCCGATGGAACTCCAGTCGGAGATCGCTCTCTGGAAGACCAATAGCCAATGGACTGGAGGAAGTAGCCTGCTTAGCCAGCTGATCCACACGTTCGTTTCCAGGAATGCCGATGTGGTCTGGGGTCCAAACAAAGACCACAGAGCGACCAGACCGAACAAGCCTGGAAACAGACTCCTGAATGGATTGCACCAAAGGGTGTTTCGGGAAACATTTGGCGACGGCTTGCAAGCCACTCAGGGATTCAGAACAGATGACCAGAGATTCCCCAGGGCACGCTCTGAGATGTTAAAGTTGCCGATAGATGGCAACCAATTCCGCAGTGAACACGCTACTCCAACAGGGCAGTGAATGCTGTCTGATATGCTCACCATGGACATATGCATATCCAGTACGGCCGTCGACCACGGAACCATCCGTGAACATTCCGCGCCACAGAACGACTCTAAAACCGTCTGAAACTGGCGACGGAGACTCAGTGGCGCTATAGAGGCTTTAGACGCATGCGACAAGTCCAGCCGAAGCTGCGGACGTGAAAGAGACCAAGGAGCGGTAAGGCAAGGGCAGTGAGAAGTAGGAGGGATGGAAAGGGGCTCAAGACATGACAGGAGGGAACGAACAAGAACCGCGATCGGAAGACCCGACCTCGGTCGTTGTCGTGGAGATTGGAGTGTAGCAGCTGGAAAAAGAAGCTTGCGATTCGGATGGTGAGGTAATGCATGAACATGGGCAGCATAGAAGGATAACAGCTGCTGCCGGCGAAATCGCAGGGGATGAACTCCAGCTTCAGCCAGTAGGCTTGCCACTGGACTTGTCCGAAAGGCTAAACTTTAAACATGTTTCAGAAAACCACGCGCAATTTTCATGTTCCTTGAGAGCAACATGAGAGCAACATTGCGAAATAAAGGGTTAATACGTGGGCTGCATGGCGGAGGGTACCTTAAAATGGGTTAATACATTTGTTTCTCTTCACGCTGAAAAGGCTGGACAGAATTGACTGAAATGTGGAGTGTACACATACATGGGCTACCTTTCGTAAGCCTACGTAGGTGGATGAGGGAGGGTACGTTACTACAAACATCAAAATTGTTTGAATGGTCATGAAAGTCAGCACATAAATCTATGCTTTCATGAAGGAGATTTTTATAATCTGGAGGACAGTGAATTTAGCATGTCGGAGAGTACCTCGCAAGACTTTCACTCGACTTGGAGACGGATAGAGAAAGGGGAGAGGAGGAGAATGAAAGAGGGAAGATGATGGCAGACTAATGGAAGGAGATGGACAGAGGGGGAGACGGAGAAACTGGACAGAGAAAATGACAGGAGGAGCCGGGGGGTGGGGGGGTGGGGGAGAGGCGAACAGAGAGAACGGAAAGGAGGAGACGACTATCTATATATACTAGCTTAACCCCGCGGCTCCGCTCGCGTGTTGGTTGATTACGATAGATAAGCTATCTGTCAGTAGTGTGCTATGAGACTGGTTTTGAATGATGAAGTGAAATACGATACCTTCTTTAGAAACATTTTTAATCAACATTCAAATAAAAAATAAAATTATGTGAAGTGCTTAATAAATAATACATACATTATTCCTTATAGCCTGTGTTGTAATAACTCGACACCTATGGTGAGAGTAATGTTCAAATTCATTTTAATTTCATTTTATGGCATGCTGGTGAACTACGTTATTTGTAGTATTGTTTGGAGCGTAAATGTCGATATTTTTTGGGTTGCCCACCTTTGAGCAAGCAACGTATAATTGACCACGTGAAAAACATGAGGGCTGTAATTGGATCCCTGCGACGTTTAATGATTGTAATACTATCACAGATGGATCACTTGATGTAATGCGCGAAACGTCAAACGATTTTTTTAAAGAGATGTATTAAAAGAAATTTCTTCTTTACTGCTTTACTTATTTATTGTTATATTTCCTTATTCGTATGCTTACCCTATAGAGAAAGAGCTGAAGACATAGTAGCACGCATAGACCAATGATATGGTCTGTGGCATCACGTTTCGCTTTATGTAACCTTATTGCTATAGAATCGCAAACGTCGCTGACCTTCAGTCCGATTTTTTTTTATAATTTGACGACTTTCAACCACCATATTTTCCAACCCATTACAGTTATCGGCATGGAACTGCTCTGGTGTACAATGGGAGACTTCGGACAACAATTACACACAGACCATTCGTTTGCGTTCTGTAGTTTCCGCTGCAGAGCGAAATATTACACAGACACGCGCGCGCGTAGAATTTTATATACACCGATAAATTTTCATCCCAATATTCTCCACCCTTTTATCATTATCAACCCTAAAAGCAACAATGTAACCAATAAACCAATTTCAAAGAGTAAATATAATTTTCAAAGAGTAATTATTGTTCCGAATTTCGCGTTACATTCTTCAAATCACTAAATATCTATCAGATCTCTATAAAACCGTGTCTAAAACCTTCCTCAGGTATAAATTAGTAATTGTACAAATATTTAACTCTCTGCGTCTTGCGTTCGGACGTGATAAGCGTACATCTAGGAGACCTTCACATTAATATATATATATAGATAGATAAATAGCTATCCGATCGCCATAAAACCGTGCCTAAAGCCTTCCCCGGGTAGAGATTAGTAACTGTACAAATTTTTAGCTCTTTATGTCTTGTGGTTCAGAGGTGATGAGCGTACACCGAACAGACATTCGTAATTAAACAAGCTAACACTTTCAAATTACAAACGTTATTTGCACAATTATTTATTCTGCGGCATCCACGCGCCGGGTACCAGCTAGGATATAGTAATATAAAATAACGGTGTAACGCTGTTGTGTGCGGAGGATACGTGGTACGCATTTCTGCCACTAGGCGTGTACAGTGCAACTCTTTGCTGACAGATAAGCCCCAGTATAGCGAAAGCAGCGCAACTCAGCAGCGGCCGCCATAGTTGAGCCACGCGACTGGTGTGATGCCATGGCGTAGCTCATGGCCGCTGCATTAAATCGAGATTATAATGATTTTACGACGGAAGTGAAAGTATAATAGGTAGCTTAGAGGGAGAAATATACAATGAAGGACAGTTCTGAGTCATTGAATGCTACAGATATACAGGGTCCGTACGCCTCCTTAAAATCCATAAAAATTCTTTCTTTCAATGACTAAATTTTAAGAGCACTTAAAAACGCCCTATATTAACATGTTTCAAAAATGACTTATTCGAAGTGTAATTTCACATATCTTCGTTTTGTATTATTACCTTTGAAAGAGAGAATTTGTTACGGGATTTTTAAGCCCCTGTAACCACAGTCTAACATATACAGTCACGACACTCCCGCAGATTTTTGCTATACACTGCGACAGCAGCGCTCCAAGCGGCCGGCACGCTACATTTCTGAATACGATATTAGATGAGTGCGAATAGTATCGTTTATGTTGATT
This sequence comes from Locusta migratoria, assembly GCA_026315105.1. Taxonomy (NCBI): domain Eukaryota; kingdom Metazoa; phylum Arthropoda; class Insecta; order Orthoptera; family Acrididae; genus Locusta; species Locusta migratoria. The sequence goes on along the minus strand of CM048746.1, from coordinate 665,477,327 downwards.
TATACATACTATTTACATCAGGAAACGTATGTAGTGTCATAAAAATAGGCAATAATTTAAAAATAGCTCCACCTTTGTCTTTCTTACGTTTCCTAATATCCCTGACACGGTACGAAACGGTACATTACAGCACAGTTTATTTACTATTATCTTGTAACCTACAAGTTTCTACTGACTGATCACATTTAGTATTAAAATTAGAAAAAAATGGCTAGGAAACACCAGAAGACCTGCCCTTTGGCAGAAAGACGTCGCTTTTCTACTCAAGAACGTCAACACTTCTTCACTACAATTTCGGTAAAATCGATGAGGATGGAACGTAGGAAACGAATACAGAATGTATTAACTACAGTATTTAACATAATACATCAGCCGCCACAACTGTAGCTGAAAGATAAAGTCACAGACCTGGCAAGAAAACGGAAAAAGCAACCAATCTGTTGTCAACAAAGAAGAACCCAGTTCTACAATTGTTGCTACAATTTCACCACTAACGGCAAGAATCTTCAAGACATTGTCATCTAAAGTAAACACACTCAAAAGAATATGCGCGTATAAGAAAGACGAATGAAGCCTACAAATGTGCGAATCATTACACGTCATACCGAAATGACACATATCGAAAAGCACTTTGTCATAGGAAGAACACACCGTAATAGAAATTTATGTTGGTCTTAGGTTTATATTCTACTTACTTTCAGCGGAAAAAGCTGCAAATATACACGTATTCGTAAGTATTGGTTCATGACGAAGTTCTTCAAAAATGTTCAAATGTTTGTATAGTTTATGGGACTTAACTACGGTGTCATCAGTCCATAAACTTACAAACTACTTATGAACTACTTACGAACTAGGGCGGCACAAATATCCATGCCCGAGGGGGGATTCGAACCCCCGACCGTAGTGGCCGTGCAGACCGTGACTGGAGCGCTTTAGTCTCCTCGGTCACCGCGGCCGGCGCCGAATTCTTCGTTATATCACTCAATCAGTTAAATTCGGCTGTTTTTACATTAGTTACCGTATTATGTATGTCTGTTGATATTTTATTAATGTTTGTAACTCAAAAATTATACTATAAATTTTGTTAATTACGCACACAAATAATGATAAACAAACATTGCTCCTTCGGCAGCTTGCCCACCGCTAGGAGCGCTAGTGTCACAGCAACTGTCAGTTGGTAACAACTTTTACAGCAGTCAGTGCCGCGACTGTATGTGTTAGACTGTGCTGTAACGAGACTAAAATTTTTATTTGTTTGTTTATCTCTGATCAGCGATTCTTATCGCCTCCGGTTCCCTCTAACTCGCAATGCAACAAATTTAATTTCGTTCGTCATTTTTTTACTTCCGAACAAGCGAGAAGACAGAACCGTGATAGTAGTTTTACTCACTCTATGGGCTGTATCCGATGCGTCAAGACGTCTTTCATATCTGTATCCACTCATGTAAGTAAGAATAATGCAAGATGTTGCTGAAAATATTTAAATTTAAGAGCATTCCCTCTCCTTCGTTTTTCATCTAAATCAAACTCCTCCACGTCAAATATTTAATTTCTTAATGTTTTCAGCTCCTCGACATCCGTAATAGTTTAATGTTCAGTCGCCATTTCAATCGCTTCGCATTGTCTGCAAAATTTCAATCACAATCAATCATCCTTATACAATACTTTGCTTGATTTTAGAACCTCCAGTCATTTCTTTTGTAATTTCCGATCATTTTTTAATTATTACTATTCTATCGTTATCAGTAACTGCATGTTCCACCCACAGTCAAACAACAATGAAAAGCGAAGTGAACAGTCTGAACATTGATCTCCTACGGAAAGTATCTCGAACGTTCACGTATTAAATAAGTAGAAGTAGCATTTCCAGCTTTTGCAATACGAAGCCCAGGATCCAGCTAGATGCTTTCCGTAAGTCTTATAACGTGCTGTTGCTTGTATGGTGCCCGACTTTAATATGCAACCCGCGGTTTATTTGCTTTAATGTTCATTTTGTTCTGTACTTTAACTAAATTATTCCAAATTCAAAAATGCGGTACCATCAATTCCTTGTCCAAAAAATAATAGCGGAATCTACTTTAGCAATTATGGCATCATACGAAGCAAGGGCAACGTTGTACCCCCATGACACGATGATCCGCAGTGAAATGTATATACGTCTATCGTGACAGCCATTAAGCGGTAGAACAGGTGAAACTACGAGTTTTAGCGGATGCATTATTCGCGCATGTGCAGTAGGCAGCACATGCCCAGAAGGTGGAACTGCTGTAAGCTTTCTGCTTGTTAATTGTAAACCGGTTAGGTTATTTGTATATTGTTGTGGACATCTGTGGACACCCCTGTAACTTCCAAGCTTGAAATTGGAGATTTCTCTGATTTCTCTAATTTTAAATTAAAAAAAAAAAAAAGGCAGTGTAATGTGCTACATAATAATGTGATTAAAATCCCCATAAATTCCTTCCCAACAAGTGTGTAAAGTGTTCAGTATAATTTTTGGCCAAAACGAGTGGTACTTTTTCATACTACAATCTAAAAATCGCGGCGGCCGAGGGGACTGAGGCGCTTCAGTCACGGTCTGCACGGCCACTACGGCCGGGGGTTCGAATCCCCCCTCGGGCATAGTTATTTGTGCCGTCCTTAGTGTTAGCTAGTTCATAAGTAGTTTGTAAGTTTAGGAACTGATGACCCCGTAGTTAAGTTTCATAAGCTATACAAACATTTGAAACATTTTTGAATCTAAAAATCAATATCATTGCACAAGGGGATGTTCATGCTACAAACGTCAGGTCCATTGAAGAGATGTATTAATACTGAGGTAAGGTACTCATGTATTTTCAAGTTTATGTATGTGTAAAAATTAATTCGTTGAAGCCTACTGTTTATGACATTGCAGTTGTTTTACTTGTTTGAAGTTTTTATCTACTCTGTGTAAACATGTAAGCAGTGACTCCTTAAAAACTCCTTATATTCAGAGACTCCTTAGAAACTCCTTAATATTTTTTTCAAAAAAGGGTACGAACCCTGATATAGATAGGCAGTGGAGTGACAGCCGAGCGTCCGGTTGCTCGCAGTGGGGATGGGAGTACTCCCTCGGTCACGGGTGCGTGTGTGTAGTACTTAGCATAACTTATCTTTAGATTTAAGCAGCTTGTAAGCCTAGGGACTGATAAACGCAGCAGTTAAGTCCCTTAGATTTACCAACAGTAGAATCTTTTGGCCCACTTTAGGTTACGGTATTAACACTAAAAGTGGGCCTTTGCGATCATCTTTTGAAATCGAAATTTAAATAAAAACAACGGCTTAACCATACACCTGACATGAAAATTGAATAACCGAATTTGTAGAGGAGCAAATTGTCTTCAACTTTGCTCTAATTTTTTTTTTTTTTTTTTTTTTTTTTTTTTTTTTACGTATCTTGCATCGTTGCAGAGATATTTGCAAAAATAACGGCGATTTGACGATGTCTGTCTTGCTGGAACGTGTTCCCACTTTTTAGGTCGAACCGTTCAACCGATCGGCACCGAATTTTACAGACGTAATTGTTGGCTACCCGAGACCAGTACCTCGCGTTTTGAAATATTTCGGACAAGAAATACGTTAGTAATACCAAAAAAAGTCGTTTGTGATGTAATTTTAATTGCATATAAACCGTTCATCCAACGCTAAAATTGAATAACCGAATTTGTAGAGGAGAAGATTCTCTTCCAGCTTTGTTCCCTTATGTTATTTTCATATCTCGTATCGTTTGACAGATATTTGCAAAAATAACAGAATTTTGACACCTTCCACTGAATTAACGAAAACCAGCCGTTCGCAGATGTTTCGTGACATTCCTCGCCCAGAACTCTCTCTGGCATACGCCATCTTGCGTTGCATATTTGATGATTTTCTTATTTTAACTTACACGTTGTCATTTCAAAGCAATACCGCACTGAAGAATTAACAAAAACACGTCGTTCTTCGTACGATAAATGAAAATCTAGTGTCTACAAATGCCATATTAGCATCAGTTAACAACGGCCATCAATAGTATGAGATTAAAGTACGCAACGACCAAGTGTTGGCCGTAGCGTAGTGTGTAATACGTTGGACTGTGACACTGAAGGTCAGTGGTTCAAAACCGGCCACCACCTAATTTTTTTCCCTAAAAGAGTTTCAGACTCTCTTATTAATTAATTTTTTATTGTTTACATTATTGTTTAGGTCCAAAATGTTTGCCAAAACTTATAAAACTACAAATCTAAAGTGGGCCGTAAAACTCGTCAGTGCGATTTTTTTTAATCCGTCTGTTATAGCAGGTTCGAAGAATCAGGCTTTCATTTCGTTGTTATTAACAACGAAATCATAATAAATTTCTGTGGCGTTAATATTAAGTAGCTTGATGTGCATGACGTGTCCAATGTCACGAGCTCAAAGGTGACGGGATGGCAGATATTGTTTTTCTCCCGGCGATGTGTCAAGCTGGTCATATAGTGTCTGGTAATAATAGTCTTTTGCTGCAACTACTCCTCGTTTTGTTGCTGAACTCTGGTTGCGATATTCCTGGATATCAGTATCAAGAAGACCCGGTGGAACGTACATCTTTACACTGATCTTCAGGAATATTGCAACCCGAGATCAGCAGCAAAAAGCGTAGTAGCTCCAACAAAACACCATTATTACCAGACACTATATAACCAGCTTGACACGTCGCCGGGAGGAAACAATGCCTACCGTCTTGCAAAGTCCCGTCGCCGTTCACCTAAGGACATTGGACACGTCATGCACACCAAGGGAGCCGAAGGCAAACTGCTAGTAGACAAATAAGCTATTCTCCAGCATTGGACCGACTACTTGCATAACATCAGCAACGAAGAATTTACACATCCACCAAATACTGGTCCTGATCCTACCTCAATTAGATCTGAGTAAGTAATTCTTGCCATCAGCAAGATAAGAAACGGAAAAGCAACTGCCCAAGATGACCTACCAGCGGAAATCTGAAAAATGCTCGGAAAGCCTGTTTCAGAATTTCTTCCACGGATATAGCATAACAGTTCCAATCTGGAAGGAAAAGGAGATTTGAATGAATACCCTATCGACTCCTCTCTCATACTTTAAAAATCACTGAACCTGCACTTGATGGTAGACTCAGAAATATTGTCTCCGTAACACCAAACCAGTGTGGATTTCTTAAGGGATGCAGTACCATCGATGCGATTCATTTCATGCCACACACACACACACACACACACACACACACACACACACACACACACAAACGCGCGCGCGCGCGCAGAGAGAGAGAGAGAGAGAGAGAGAGAGAGAGAGAGAGAGAGAGAGAGAGAGAGAGAGAGAGAGAGAGAGAGAGAGAGAGAGAGGTGTACACATGGTGTTTATAGACCTAGAGAAGGCTTTTGACCGTATCCCACACCATCTTATCTGGTGAGCTCTTCGTAGTCATGGCGACCCTGAAGAGCACGTAACCTGGGTGCAACTTCTATACCGCAATTACACTAGTGCAGTTCGGAGTCCTGATGGGATTTCTCAGCCCTTCGATATCACTATGGGTGTTCATCAAGGTTCTGCCCTTTCCCCTTTATACTATTGTCTACTCTTCCTATGCATGGACACGGTAACAGCTGGCATACAGGCTTCACATCGCTGGACCCTTCTTTATTCCGATGATGTGGTACTTGTCGAGTGAACCCACACACAACTCTAACACAAGGTTCAAACGTGGAAGGACAGACTGGATGAAAATGGATTGCACCTCAATTTCCAGGAAACTTAGTAGAATGCGGTTCCCAAACCTCGGTCGCTCGCGTATATTGTTGTCACGCGATAACTTCCGTGTTAGATTTTTTCTAACAATGAGATCTTGCACCTTTTCATCTCTTTGTGCCAGAAAAAGACAGGTTTATACAATACATTATTTCTTTGTTATTAGCAAAGCATTATAGATTAGTATAAACATGGTACGGAATATGTCATTTGACGAATTTGTGGATGTTTGCAAGGAGAGCTATAGTACCGACGCACTGACAACGATGGACGAGATGTTAGAACCATTCCGCAGAAGTTTCAAATTCAGGCAGTATATAGCAAACAAGCCTGCAAAATACATGCGCATCAAGGTACATGCGCTTTGTGATGCCAGAACCTTTTATACGGTAAATATGGAAGTATATGTAGGCAAACAGCCTACTGGGCCATATCAAGTAGCAAATGATGCAGAGCATATCGTGTTATGATTGATTAGACCGATTGACAAAACAGGCAGAAACGTGACGATACCACTGGGTAACAAAATGTATGCAATTAAGGCTTTCACGACCGGATCTCATAGTTGCTGGTAGAACTTCCGGTTTATAAGGCCGTGGTCCATAAAACTTTTCAGTTTCACCTAACGTTTCGTCTATAGCTGCGCCGGACATCCTCAGAGGTCTTCTTACTTGCGTTGAGTCTTGCCGACTGATAAGTCGGGAGTCTGAGAGCGCCATATATACTGTGAAAAGTGGGCGTGGTTAGGCTGTCTCCTTATCAGCAGAGATAGTCCTTGTAAAAGATAAAACACCATTATCTATTGCAATCGGTCAGAGATAAAACCTGTCGATCTTTCAAAGCTACTGTCCATATGTCGCTAAGTGTCATAGCTTTTTCTTTCCTGTTAAAATTTTCTTTATGTTTATATATTTCAATTGCTTCGCTGTATTGTCGTGGATAATAATTCGTCATACTAGATAAAACTGATGTTTCAGAAAACCTCACTTTATGACTTCCAGATTGAAGAGCATGCTCTGTCACAGCCTCTGAAGATGTCCGGCGCAGCTCTAGACGAAACGTTAGGTGACACTGAAAAGTTTTATGGACCACGGCCTTATAACCCGGAAGTTCTACCAGCAACAAAATGTATGCCAACCATAGATTCACATTAGTAGATACTCTACGGAAGAATAAAACAGAAATTACACTGGAATTTCTGGACGTAAAATGTAGGCAAGTAACCAGCAGCATTTAGAGAAAAACCAAGAAACAAATGCTTCTTTTGCTCATACATCTCAAAAAAAAATAAACAGAAAAAGATCGTTCTAATGTTATCCACCATGCACAGCGATGATTCTGTAGACGCTGACAGTGGCGAAGCCAACAAACTTGAAGAAATTACACTCCACAATCTCAAAAAAGAAGGTGTAGATTTTGTCGAGCGTTCGAAATCAGAATATTGTGTTTCAAGAAGAAACCGCTGGCACCTTACACTGTTTTTCAGTTTTATATACCTCCATACACGGCAGAGAATGTCATGTACTCTGTATAAACAATTGCTTCATTCAATTCGTAAAACTCAATAAGAATATCTACTTTTCTCATAAAAGACGTAACATGTGCTGAACAGTTTCAGGAGAAAACAAAGGAACACAGCCGCATGTTAAAAGTACAAGAAACAGACTAAAAGTGAAGCAAGGCGGATTTCCGCGGTAGAAGCAATTGTTACGTTAAGACTCCCGTGTTAGAAAAAATCTAACACTGCGCACCACTTCAAATAATGCCACAACTAACAAACTATTGTTGAAGTTTGATTGTCGAGTCACAGATTAATTGAATCACGAGGTATGAAAGAATGCATTTCTAGATGGTCAGGTCATTGGCTTTGAAATGTGATGGAATATTCGAGTAAAATCGTAAATGTTACATTTTTTTCTAACAACGCGAGTGATCGCGGGTTAAGTATCAGAGAAGAAGACCTGCAGAAAACAATGCATTTTATGTTCTCGGGGTCCGTTGTCAGCTCAGACTGTGACACAACTCTCGATATTAGGACGAGAGTGAATACAGCTTGGCTCAAATGCAGACAGGTCACTGGAGTCCTCTGCTAAGAGAAGATGTCTCGACTTCTTAAGGCAAAACTTTACAAAATCATGGTAAGCCCAGCAGCAATCTACGGGACTGAGTGTGGCAGCAGGGGCAAATGCTACATATCATGGAGATGAAGATGCTTCGTTGGTCCATGTGGCTGACCCGATGTGATCATGTAAAAAGTAAAGACGCCCTTCAAAGGTTCGATGTTGGGCCCATCACAGACAAACTGAGGGAAGTCCATCTCCGCTGGTACGGCCACGTCATCAGAAACGCCCCAAATTTGCGACTGGATATGGGATTTCCTCTCAGAGAGGAAACAGTTCGTGGTAATCGATGGTAAGGCATCGACTAAAACGGAAGTGATATCGGGCGTTCCACAAGGTAGTGTTATTGGTCCTCTGCTGTTCCTTATTTACATAAACGATTTAGAGGAAAATCTAATTAGCTCTCTTCGGTTGTTTGCAGATGACGCCGTCATTTACCGCCTAGTAAAATCATCTGACGATCAAAACCAACTGCAGAACGATCTGAATAAGATATCTGTATGGTGTAAGAATTGGCAATTGACTCTGAATAATGAGAAGTGAGAAGTCGTCCACATGAGTACGAAAAGAAATCCGTTAAAGTTTGCTTACAAGATAAATCAATCAAAAGTGAAGGTCGTAAGCTCCACAAAATACCTAGGAATTACTATTACTTCAGACTTAAACTAGAAAGAACACGTAGATAATGTCGTGGGAAAGGCGAACCAGAGACTGCGTTTTATTGGCAGAACCCTTAAAAGATGCAACAGAACTACAAAATAAACTGCATACACTACGCTTGTCCGTCCATTTTTGGTGTATTGCAGCCCAGTGTGGGATCGTTATCAGGTGGGTTGGACGGAGGACATCGAAAGAGTCCAAAGAAGGGCAGCTCGTTTCTTATTGTCACTATACAGGGAGACAGCGTTACGGAAATGATACAGGATCTGGGATGGGAATCATTACAACAACGACGCTTATCGCTGCGGCGTGGGCTGCTTACTAAACTACAATCGCCAACATTCTCCTCCGAATGCGAAAATATATTATTGACTCCCACTTACATAGGTAGAAATGATCATCAGAATAAAATACGAGAAATCAGAGCCCGAACGGAGAGATTCAGGTGTTCATTCTTCCCGCGCGCTATTCGAGAATGGAATGGGAGATAAAATAGAATAACGGTGGTTCGATGAACCCTCTGCCAGGCACTTAAATGTGATTTGCAGAGTATCAAAATGTTCAAATGTTTGTAAAGCTTATGGGACTCAACTACGGTGTCATCAGTCCCTAAACTTACAAACTACTTATGAACTACTTACGAACTAGGACGGCACAAATATCCATACCCGACCAGAGTGGCCGTGCTGACCGTGACTGGAGCGCCTCAGTCCCCTCGGCCACCGCGGCCGGCTGCAGAGTATCCTATGTAGATGAGGGCAACTCGATTGCGAAGACAGCACCCCACATCAATGCAGGAGGAACAAGACCACGAGGAAGACCGGCAAAGAGATGGACTGACAACATCAGGGCAGACATGCACTTCGTTGTCTTCATTCATCATAGACATCTCCTGGAGACGTCAACGACGGAGAGAGGTGGAGGAGATGTAGCAGAGCAGCAGACCCTGCAAGTCGGGATTAACGCTTGGAAAGAGAGGTAGTGGCCCGTGATCCACAGTGCACTGTTGGAACTCTTTTCCGCATAAACGTTTTTATCAGATAGCAGCATACCAGCTGAATAGTTATTTTCATCATATCTTGTGAGAAGTCCTAGTCTTTGTCTGACCCTGTTCAAACTTTGTGCGTATCAACAGTACATAAATTTGTGCAGTAGCATCTCTAGTATACCACATTTCAAGTATTTATATGTATCGCAGAGTCCTATTCCATGGGTTGGTACTATGTCATTTATGATCTCGTACCAAGTAGATATTACCTCAGCTTCATAATTTACCGATTGAGATTGGTCCATACAGTTTTTCACATTACGTTCGGGTGCTGTGTTTCAATTTTATGTATGATGCCGATTTCCTCCATAAAAAATGTTCAAATGTTTGTAAAGATTATGGGACTTAACTATGGGGTCATCAGTCCATAAACTTACAAACTACTTATGAACTACTTACGAACTAGGACGGCACTAATATCCATGCACGAGGAAGGATTCGAACCCCCGACCGTAGTGGCCGTGCAGACCGTGACTGTAGCGCCTCAGTCCCCTCGGCCACCGCGGCCGGCTATTCATCACAGACAAAGTTCTTATATATAACACACACGCTTTTCTAATCATGCCGGTTTCTAACACAACAGATATTCTTGCTTTTGTAGAAGTATCAAATCACACTTTGGAAGTATTGCCTTTCCATATGTATCCATTAGCAAGTTGCATGATCTTTTTCGGCTGTAGCTTAGATGCAACGAAGATCTGTGTTATATAGTAGGCTTTGGAAAACATGCATGTGTTTGTTATTTTAATTTTCTGCATTGAAGTACATTGGCTTCGGTGTACTTTCGTGGTCTATTTTTCTAGACTGACGGTCACTGAAAGAGCGCATTGGTCAGATCAAAACGTTGGCATGACGTCATCGTTCAGTACCTGGACACTAGAGTTATCCGACATATAAATCCTGTCGATCCGACTACATGACGTAATTTGACAAAGTGTGGGAAATTTTATTTTGTACTTCATATTCTTGATTAAATCGTATAGTTGTGTGTAATAATTAAAATTGGGTTACTGATCATTTTTATTGACAACACAATTGAGACCACCACCAATAATGACATTCGTACGGTTTTTCCGTAATAGATGGACAATATCTTCCTTGAAGAACTCAGATATGTTTAATTTGTTGTTGTTAATTTTTTTGTGGTTTTAGGTCATTAGCGCCCGAATCAAAACTGGGATATACCCAAGGATAATAAGACTTTATAAAAACAGCTAAAAACATAGAATAAAAAACAATGGGAAGAACTAAATGTCCTTTGACAAATTGGTCAAGTTGATAGAATCCAATACTCGAGCTACAGCCCGCGCGTCATCAGCTAAAATTTCTTCCAGTGTGTCCGGCAGATGTAGTGCAAGCCGAACAGGAGTAAAATTTGAACACGACAATACAACATGGCGCACCGACAGCGGGTGGCCACAGGAACATAACGCTGCGGGGTCACCACTGAGCAAGTGGCGGTGGCTGAACCGGCAATGTCCGATCCGCAACCGGGCCAAGATGATCTCTTATCGTCGCGAGCGGCGTGATGAGGTCACCCAAGCCACCGGGAGCGGTTTAATGGCCCGGAGCTTATTATTTGTAAGTGAAGACCACACATTATGCCACGATGATATAAGGCGCCGCGAAAGAGCCCCTTGAATATCATGCGATGGGACACAGTACATAAGTGTTCGAGGTAGGAGAGTTGCAGCCTTGGCCGCGGCATCAGCAGCCTCGTTACCAGGCACGCCTGCGTGGCCAGGTACCCACAGGAGGTGAACGCGAGGGCCGTCAGAAGCTAATAACTGAAGGGAGCGGTCGATTCGGTGCACAATAGGATGGGCTGAAAAGGGATCGCTCAGACTCTGGATGGCGCTGAGGGATTCAGAGCAGATGACATAGGAAGGAGAACGGTGTCGACGGATGAAGAGTACAGCCTGATAGAGGGCAAAAAGCTCAGCTGTGAAATTCGAGCAGTAGGCATTAAGCCTGTACTGAAACACTCATCCCCGACGACAAACGCACATCCGAAACCTTCATTGGACTTTGAGCCAACCGTATATAAGAAAACGGAATTTTCGAGCCATGCACGAAGTTCAAGAAACCGCGAGCAGTATAAAGCATCCGAAGTACTCTCTTCGGGAGTGAGGTGAGTTCGAGGTGAACGCGAACTTGAGCCTGAAGCCATGGTGGCACTGAGCTCTCACCTATTTGAATTATGGAAGGGAGAGTAAAATCGAGCTGCCGAAGCAAGCGACGAAAACGGACTCCAGGAGGGAGCAGGGCTATCGCAGACAGTCCGTATTGGCTATCGAGGGAGTCGTTCAAGAACGATGGATAAGAAGGATGGTGGGGCATCGAAAGCAAACGGCATGCATACCGATACAGTAATATGTCGCGTCGATAGTGTAAAGGTAATTCGGCAGCTTCGGCATAGAGGCTGTCAACAGGGCTTGTGTAAAAAGCTCCTATCGCCAGGCGTAACCCCCGATGGTGAATCGAGTTTATGCGGCATAAAATGGATGGCTGTGCGGAAGAGTAAACGAAGCTTCCGTAATCCAATTTCGAGCGGACAGTGGACCGGTAGAGGTGAAGTAGGACGGTTCGATCGGCTCCCCATGACGTGTCGCTAAGAACGCGGAGGGCGTTAAGGGAGCGAGTACACCAGCCAACCAGATAGGACACATGCGAGGACCAGCAGAGTTTCCTGTCCAATATGAGCCCTAAAAGTTTCGTCGTCTCCACGAAAGGTAGAGTAACGGGGCCAGGATGGAGAGACGGTGGAAGGAACTCTTTGTATCTCCAGAAATTTATACAGACTGTTTTCTCACTGGAGAACCGGAAGCCATTGCCGACACTTCAAGAATAAAGACGGTCGAGACAACGCTGAAGGCAGCGTTCCAGGACACACGTTCTCTGGGCGCTGCAGTAAATCGCAAAGTCGTCCACAAAAAAGGAGCCAGATACGTCGGCCGGAAGATAATCCATAATTGGGTTGATTGCTATGGCGAAAAGTGCCACGCTCAACACAGATCCTTGTGACACCCCATTCTCCTGGCGAAAGGTGTCCGACAGAACAGAGCCCACTCGTACCCAAAACCTTCGATCTACTAAAAATGCTTGAATAAAAATGGGGAGGCGTCCGCGAAAGCCCCATGTATGAAGCGTGCGGAGAATACCCGCCCTGCAACAAGTGTCATAAGCCTTCTCCAAATCAAAAAACACAGCCACCGTCTGGCGCTTACGCGAAAGTTATCCATAATTCAGGTCGACAAGGTAACGAGGTGGTCGATAGCAGAACGATGCCTACGAAATCCGCATTGGACGGCGAGATTCGAGTAGCCAAATCAGCCGAGCATTAACCATGCGTTCCATCACCTTGCAAACGCAGCTGGTGAGAGAAATGGGGCGATAACTCTAAGGAAGATGTTTGTCCTTCGCTGGTTTTGGTATGGGAACAACAATTGCTTCACGCCAGCGTGTGGGGACCTGACCTTCAATCCATATGCGATTATAAGTACGGAGGAGAAAACATTTACCCGCAAGAGAAAGATTCTTCAGCATCTGTATATGAATTGCATCAGGCCCTGGAGCAGAAGATCAGGACACGGATAGTGCACGTTCAAGCTCCTGCTTGGTGAAGGTGGCATTGTAACTTTCCCGATTGAGAGATTGGAAGGAAGGTGGCCGTGCCTCTTCTGTCTGTTTTCGAGGGAGAAAGGCGGGGTGATAATGTGCCGAGCTCGAGACCCCTGCAAAAGATTGAGTTAAAGCGTTGGATATATCGGCTGGGTCCACGAAGATTTCATTTGTGACGGTCAAGGCAGGAACTGGGGACTGGACCGTACTGCCAGATAACCGGCACAGACCCCCCCAGACAAGAGAAGGAGTAAGTCTGTTAAATGAACTAGTAAAAGCTATCCAGCAGGCCTGTTTGCTTTCCTTGATGACTCGACGGCATTGCGCTCGTACACGTACAGTAAAAGCTATCCAGCAGGCCTGTTTGCTTTCCTTGATGACTCGACGGCATTGCGCTCGTACACGTTTGTAACTGATACAGTTCGCCAACAGTGGGTGGCGGCGGAAGGTGCGTAGAGCACGTCTCCGGGCTCTAATAGCACCGTGACATGCCGCAGTCCACCAGGGGACTGGCACTCGACGTGGAGAAGATGAAGTACATGGAATGTAATATTCGGCAGCATTGAGAATGACTTCCGTGAGGTATTCGACCTGACTGTCACAAGCGGGGAAGTTCGCATCAGGGAAAACCGCCATGGAGAAAAACAATCCCCAGTCAGCTTTCGAGATGTTCCAACTAGTGCAACCCGTATGTAGGGTATGATGGAGATGAATTATACAGGGGAACTGGTCGCTCGAGTACGTATCAGAGAGAGCATACCACTCAAACCGACGCGCAAGTTGAGCAGTACATATCGAGAGGTCCAAGTGAGAGTAGGTATGCGTCGTGTCTAAAGGAAAGATTGGTGCACCTGTGTTTAGGCAGACAAGATTAAGATGGTTGAGAATGTCCGCTATAAGGGAGCCTCTCTGGCAAGTCGCTGGAGAACCCCATAGGGGGTGGTGGGCGTTGAAATCGCCTATCAACAAAAAGGGGGAAGGAAGTTGGGCAACAAGGTGCAGCACATCTGCCCTAGTAAAGGCAGAAGACGATGGGGTATAGATGTTACAAAGGGAGAAGGAAAAGGTGGGAAAAATGATGCGGACGGAAACTGCCTGTAGTTGAGTGTGCAGTGGAATAGGATGGTAGTAGATGTCATCTCTAATGAACAACATAACCCCTCAATGGGCCGCAGGAGGCAGGTCAAAGCGCACGGAGGTATATTGTGAAAAAACTATGTCGTCGCATGGGCGTAACTTCTTTTCTTGAAGTCCGACCACGAATGGACGGTGCAATCTAAGTAGTAGTTTCAATTCTTCTCTGTTGGAACGATTTCCACTAATATTCCATTGAAGAAGATCCATAAGGTGAGAAGATAGAAATAGAAGAAAAAGCTAGAGGAGATCACCTCGCTGGCCACTGAGGGTCTGACTTCGAGGGAATGCTGCTACTGGAATCTACAGGTAAAGGGTATTGTTCCATCGCTTCAGCTGGAGTTTCTGCCGCCTGCCTCGATTTATCGGCAGGGGCAGCTTCCTCCGCCAGTAAAAGGCCGGATGGTCGCCCAGCAGTAGCACGGCCCGGCGAGACAGAGGAAGACCGAGTGGTGCCAGTGCTAGATGGTATGACAGTTGAGTCGCACCGTGGTGGGGAAGGAGAGGAACTCTTTTCTGTGTGCCTTCTTAGAGGAATGACGATGAGTTGTGTGTGCAGACGTAGGTTGTGCAGGCTCAGATCTTAAGAAATATTCACGGACAGGTTCTTTCTTGGAAGTTCTGGCATCTGATTTAGACACCCGTGATTTGGGAGGAGCTGCTGATGACTGTTTTTCGGTGAGAGGAAGTGAGTGGAGAGGTTGATCGGGCAATCTTTGGGCTGGCCGATCTGACAACCGTGTCGCTAAAAGTAAGGTCACGCGTTTGTGTACCAATCTCCTTAGTAGGGCGAGAAGAGGCAAGTATAGCACTGCAATTACCCGCTGGGAGCTCAGCGGCCTTTCGACCGGCTAGTATCTTCCGCGCAGCAGAGGTCGAAACTTTTTCACTTATTCTGATTTCTTGGATTACCCGCTCCTCCTTGCAAACAGGGCAGTCTCTGGACGAAGCAGCATGGTCGCCCATGCAGTTGATGCAGCGAGAGGATGGAGGTGGACACTCACCCTCATGAGCGTCCTTGCCCTGCATGAGGGCAAGACTCATGGGTATGGTTATACCTGTGGCACTGGTAGCTACGCGTGGGGTTCGGGATATAGGGGCGAACTGATATGATTTCGTATCCTACTTTGATTTTGGAAGGGAGATCCACCTTGTCAAATGCCAAAAATACGGTTTGGGTTGGTATCAAACCTGTATTAGCCTTTTTCATAAGCCTTTGGACAGCTATGACGCCCTGATCAGTCAAGTAGTCCTTTATTTCTTCGTCTGATAACCTATCGAGGGATCGAGAGTAAACCACCCCACGTGACGAGTTAACGGTACGGTGGGCTTCAACTTTTACCGGGAAGGTGTGCAAAAGCGTGGCACGGATCAGTTTTTGAGCCTGAAGGCATTATCTGTTCTAACAGCAAACTCCCATTACGTTGACGAGAACATTTCTTCAACGGACCTGCAATGGCATCTACACACTTCTGAATAATGAAGGGTTTTACCTTAGAGAGATCATGACCATCAGCACGGGTAACGATCAGAAACTTAGGAACTATTGGTAGTATTTTCATTGTTTGAGTGGCATCCAACTTTCGTTTCTGGGTCGAAGTCAAAAGGGAAGAGAGAGACGTCATTGCGGAAGTGTCCCCCATGATTACCGGCGTCTCTGATGGCGCGCTCCTTCCTAATGGGGAACCCTCACTGAGGGCTCACCCGTCTTAGGTGATTGTCCACACCTCAGATCACACCTCCCGAGAAATGGACGGAGAGACCAATCGGCATGGTCAGAAGGTACCAGCTCGGGTAGTCACTCCTCCCTGGGCCTGGCCTTTACCAGGGGGTACGTATGTGCCCTACACGTCTACCTGGGGCGAGGAATTATGCATTACCCCGTCACCTGCTACGCATGGGAATGCGTGGGTAGGCCTTTATACACGCACAGGGAGGAAGGAAGAAGAATAGAGGATGGAAAGAGGGAGATAGAAAAGTGAGAAAAGGGAGAATCTCAGACGCCGAAGCGGAGATGATATGGATGGCGCCAAGGTAGTAACAACAGAAGGAGGGAAGGACCAGTAGGAAAAGGAAAGTGTAGTAAAGGAGATAACCTGAATTTTCTCAGACACCCGTCTCCGGGCAAAGGCATGAACTGGGGGGGGGGGGGAGTGTGAAGCAGCCTGGGGAAGAAGAAAGGCTACTTCAGCTCGGGGCCCCGTGCGCGCCACACATGTACCCACAAAAGAGCTGTGGGCCCCCTGGGGGCGTTGTTGTTACCTGATGGGGCATTGAGAGTTAAGCCTGATCGTTGATTTGATTTGATTTTCTCAGGGAAGCCAAAACAGTCTTGGTCCAAACCGCCACTGCCCACACTGAAACTAAGTTTACTGTGCGGTATCGCTCCCTGTATATCTAGTAAAGCCAACCAATGGACTTGAACAGTGCAAGGAGTCCCTTTATCAGTTCTTTATTAGACACAGTTTCTTCGGGTCTGGTTGTCCCAAATGTTCTGTGCCTTTTACTCTCCAATGCAATGCATTCGAAGATTAGATGTGATGCAGTTTCATCGCCATCATCACAGATACTACATTTAGGGTCCTCTTCTGTTATTCCCATTGTATGCAGGTCTTTTTTGAAATTCCCATGGCCTGTCAGCAATCCAACCGTGAGTAATCTCTCTGCTGTTCAGGCCCAGGATTGGCTTTGGCATCATTACCTTGCCATGTTTTTATTGACAGACTTTGGTCCAATATTCTGCGTGCTGTCTTCTGAGCCATTTACGTAGATCCAATTTGATCATTGCCTTGGTGATTGTCAGGACAGGTTCCGGTCCAATAAATGGAGTCTCTTCCCCCATCTTGGCTAATTTGTCGGCATGTTCGTTGCCACTGATCCCCGAGTGGCCAGGGACCCACAATAGGTTTACTCTATTGCTTTCCCCTAGCTCCACCAGAACCCTGTGACATTCTGCAACCATTTTAGACCTTGTTGCAGGAGCTGCCAGTGATCTCAGGGCTGTCTGGCTGTCTGAATAGATATAGATGCTACGGTCTTTGTAGCACCTACGCAAATTCTCCTCCACACACGCCCTGATGGCAGTGATTTCGGCCTGGAACACTGAGGCCAGTTTCCCTAGAGAGATGACGCCCTCCAGTCTTGGCTGCACCCTGTATACCCCGGCCCCCACGCCTTGGTCCGATTTTGACTCGTCAGTGAACCAGACAGTATCCCCCGTACAGTGTCGAATTATTTCCTCCCACTGCTCCCTACTTCCAATTGTTATATTGAAAGGCCTGTTGAAGCTGTGGTGTCGCACAAGTCCAAAGTGCGCGCCACCTACTTTCGCCGCGCGCCGCCATGCACACACGGCGCGGCGTTCTTTCGACCACAGCCACGAGCGCCCTCTGCTGCAACTCCACTCGTGGCCACCACTGAACGACATCGTTCACTTGGGACTGAGATAGCAACCAGTTAGGACCTTCGTAATCAGATAGGCACCAGTGAAGACTTGGCTATCAGTTAGGCACTAGGCAGGACTCTAGCTCAACTATGTATCAACGTTCTGCAGTACTATGTAAAAGTTAAGTATTGTATAAATTCTGTGCAATATATATCTCATTCTAATTTACTCTAGTGTTTCTAGTTCTGGCTGCTCCCCTCCGTACCTGCACCAGCGTGCTATCTTTATTCCTGTGTCGGTCTCATTTCACTCGGCCACCGACACCTACAACGGAACGAGACACAAAAGCGGCGACGAGGCTGGGACACAAAAGTGGCGACGAGGAGCGATAGACGAACCTTGGACCAGCCCGCTTGCAGCAGCCAGACAGCAGCAGTCGGAGCATGCAGAAATTGCTCCCGCCCGCCCACCCTTATTATATGAATTTTGGGGGACAATATCAGTTACGTGTTTTGTGGACTTTTTTTGTTGCAGAGCGAGCCCTCCTTTCATATTGCATTTGTGTTTTGTTATAATTTACTTGTATGCGCGGCGCCTAATCGGTCAGCATGGCCACTACCCCGAACCCAAACTTAATGGAAATTATTCAGTTACAGACGGCGCAAATAACACAACTCCTGCAGACTGTGGCCCAGCTCACAGCGCAAGCAGCTAACCAACAACAACAGCCGCCGCTTCAGCACCCCACGCCTGCCGCCACAACGCTTCCTACGTTTCGCCAGTACAACGAACGTGAGGAAGAATGGAGCGACTACTTTGCACAGTTTCAAGAACTTGTCGCGGCTCATCAAATTACAGGTCAAAAAGTGAAGCATCTGCTATTATCTGTGGTTGGCACCAACACCTTCGTGTTACTGAAAAAACTTTTCCCCGACGTATCTCCTCGTGATGTAGACTTTGAACAAATAGTAGAGGCACTAAATGCTCATTATGAGAGAAAAGTTCTCGTAGCTGCGGCACGGTACCGATTTTTCAGACTTAAAAAATTACCGCAGCAGTCACACCAAGAGTGGATTACGGAATTGAAGGGCTTAACCCGCAAATGTAAATTTACTTGCTCTTGTGGACTTTCGTATAGTGACGTGATGTTGAGGGATGCGATTACGCAGAATATTCAGGACCCCAGAATTAAATCAGCAATTCTGAAACAGTCTGACCCCTCATTAGACAGTGTACTGCAGCTTATAGATGCGCATGATACTTTTGACTTAGCAGATGTAGAAATGCAAAGCCACAGTGTTAATTCAGTGCGCCGCAACGGTCGCTTTCCTAGCCGTAGTTCTCAGTGTAGCACTAGTGATTCTTACAATAGTACAGGCCGTGCTGAACAGACAGTGAACAGTAGCCAGTGTAAAAGTGCGACACAAAGGTCGCCCCGTCGTGTTAGAAACAGTGATTTGAATAACGGGCGCCAACGCTCATTTCAGAAAAATGTACGTAAATCTTGCCCCCAGTGTGTGTCTCGCCACAAGCGTGCTCCTTGCCCTAGTCGCAACGCAACCTGTTATCAATGTGGCAAATCAGGACATGTACAGTCTGTGTGTATGCAAATTAAAAACTCAAAGAACGGTACCGTTAGAAACAGTGCTTCGCAGAGTGCGAGAACAGTTCATTCTGTAAATGTTATACGGGCTGTGGAATTGAACAGTGCTTTCCTTGGATCTCAATTGCAAGGAAACTCTTCTGCACCTATTGCAAAACTATGTCGTGAGCCACGTCGCACGCGCCGACGAGCGCGTAAAACAGTGCAACGGAAAAGGGTTCGGGTCAAGCAAAATGACTATGTACAGTGCAATCCTGTAGTGAAAATAGTGCCTTCTGCAACTGCTCCTTGTAATAGTGCCCAGTACTGTGTAGCTAGTGACAGTAGACATCAAGTAGCTACTCAAAAGTGTAGTGCAGTAGCCTCGCATTGCGCGGACTCCGATGCGGCGATAGTGCCATCTAGTGACTGTGATATTAATCTCATGTGTGCCGCTTACATCACTACGCGGCCCGCGCTAGCGCAGTAAACAAACCGTAGCAGACGTTGCCCACATTCGCGCACCTGTCGAGCGCCGCAAGCAAAAACTGTTTGTGACACTCTTCATAGAAAATAAGACGGTGCAATTTCAGCTTGATACTGGTTCCGCTGTCACATTAATAAATAAAGATACTTATGAACTTCTGGGTTCGCCAAAATTGTCGCCGTCACAGCAAGTGTTAACAGCTTATACAGGTCAAAATATTCCCGTGCTAGGAACGTGTAGCCTGCCCGCCTCTTTTCAAGGTGTAACAAAAACAGTTACTTTTGTAGTTCTTCAGGCCAAATCGACACAGAACATTTTTGGACTAGATGCTTTTGACTTGTTTGGTTTATCAATTCAAAGAGATGTGCTTCAAATTTCGTCAATAGTGCCTCAGGATAAAATCAATGCATTGTGTGACAAATATAGTGACTTGTTTTCGCCGGAACTAGGTTGTGCAAAAGACTTCGTGGCACATGTCACTTTAAAAGAATCTGCAGTTCCAAAATTTCGTAAAGCTAGACCAGTGCCTATCGCCTTGCGTGATACAGTGGCCGAAGAACTTAAACGTTGGCAAGATAGTGGGGTGATTTCTCCTGTTTCTGCGAGTCAGTGGGCCTCGCCTATAGTA
The DNA here is from genome assembly GCA_026315105.1 of Locusta migratoria. Taxonomy (NCBI): domain Eukaryota; kingdom Metazoa; phylum Arthropoda; class Insecta; order Orthoptera; family Acrididae; genus Locusta; species Locusta migratoria. Next base: position 665,456,899 of record CM048746.1, on the reverse strand, counting down.
ATTATACCCAAGCCGTCAGGTAAACTTCGTCTCTGTGCGGACTTCAAATCAACAGTGAACAGTCAAACAATTGTAGACACTTATCCCCTGCCCAGACCTGACGAACTAATGGACAAATTAGGACAGTCTCGTTTCTTTTCTAAGATTGATTTAGCAGAGGCATACTTACAGATTCCACTTGATGACGAGTCAAAAAAGTTTTTCGTCATTAATACTCACATGGGCCTTTTTCAATTTCAACGCCTACCCTTTGGCAGTTCTTCCGCCCCCGCTATTTTTCAGCGCTTTTTGGAACAGCTGACAGTTTCTGTACCTTGTTGCTCGAACTATTTAGATGACATTGTGGTATCCGGACGTACAGTTGAAGAACATTTAGCAAACCTGGAGTGCCTTTTCAAGTTTTGACTGCAGCGGGTCTACGTTGTAATAAAGCAAAGTGTTCGTTTTTTCAAACTGAAATAGCGTACCTAGGCCATGTGATTAATGCCCAAGGAATTCATCCCTTACAGTCACATCTTAGAGCAATCAAAGACTTGCCTCCTCCTAAGAATGTGCATGAATTGCAAGCAGTAATGGGAAAGCTTAACTATTATTTCAGATTTATTCCCAATGCCTCTCAGATTGCAGCTCCACTGCATCACTTACGTAGGAAGAATGTTCCTTTTGTATGGTCCAAAGATTGCCAGGTTGCCTTTGACAAATTAAAGTCTGCACTACTCAGTGATGCCTGTTTGATTCCCTTTGACCCACAGAAGCCTGTAGTGTTAGCAGTTGTCGCCTCGTCGTACGGTCTGGGTGCCGTTTTGTCCCATCGTATTGGATGTCATGATCGTCCTATTGCCTTTGCGTGCAAGCTACTGACGCCAACGCAACAGAATTACAGTCAGATAGAAAAGGAGGCCTTAGCAATCATTTACGGCGTCACAAAGTTTCATCATTATCTCTATGGCAGAAAATTCTATTTGTTGACAGACCACAAGCCTCTCACGTCGTTGTTTTCACCCACAAAGCCAATTCCGCCACGAACGGCACAAAAGCTTCAGAGATGGTCCTTGATATTGTCTAATTATCAGTATGAGATTTTGTACCGACCTACCTCTAAACATGCCAATGCGGACACACTTTCCCGACTTCTGGTTGGCCAGGATGTGTCGTTTGATTCTTCAGAAATGGCGTGTTGTCAGATAGACTCCAGAGATGCTTCCGCTGTCGCAGACTTTCCTTTGAACTCTCGTCGGGTTGCACAGGAAACAGCTGCGGATGCAGACCTAAGTGTGGTAGCACGTTTTGTTCGCTCAGGGTGGCCTGCCAGAGCCAAAGACATTGATCGGCCTCTGGTTCGACGTTATTTTGCACAACGTCATGCATTATCTTTAAGTCAGGGTGTACTGTTGTTGCATACCGACAACGACCAAGCAAGAGTGATTGTTCCTCGTTCCCTGCAACGAGAAGTGTTACGCCTCCTGCATCAAGGACATTGGGGCATTGTTAGGACAAAGCAACTGGCCAGACGTCATTGTACCTGGGTTGGTATGGACGCCCAGATAGAGAGCATGACGTCACAGTGTACGGTTTGTGCGGAGCATCAGGCGGCTCCTCCGCAACGTTTCTCAGATTGGCCACGCCCCAAGGGACCATGGCAACGTTTACATATTGACTTTGCTGGACCTTTCTGGAATACGCGATGGTTAATTGTTGTAGACGCTTTCAGCAAGTTTCCTTTTGTGATTGCCATGAACTCAACGACTGCGTCTAGTACAATCAGTGCCTTAACATCAGTGTTTTGCATCGAAGGTTTGCCTGAAACTATAGTCAGTGACAATGGACCTCAGTTTGTTAGTGCGGAATTTCAACAGTTTTGTCGTGTGAATGGCATTCAGCATATTACCACTGCACCTTTTCACCCTCAGTCCAATGGTGAAGCAGAACGTTTCGTTCGAACATTCAAGTCTCACATGGAGAAGATGAAAGGTCAGCACTCCAGGCAGCAAGCTCTTCAAATTTTCCTGTCTACGTATCGGTGCATGCCACGTGACGGCCCGTCTCCTGCCGAGCTGCTACACGGCCGCCGTCACTGCACTCTACTTCACCTGCTGCAGCCTCCCACGCACCGAGTCGGTTCGTATGGCGCTACGCGTTTTCAGGTTTCTACGCCGGTGCTGTACAGGGTGTTTGCTGGTATGAAGAAGACATGGTTGCCAGGCACCATTCAGCGCGTGCTCGGTCGCAATATGTATGTTGTACGTTCTTCCACAGGGTCGGAGCTGCGGCGCCACGCAAACCAATTGCGCTTGCACAGGCCGCGCGATCCTGTCTCCGGTTTCTTGATTCCAGACCCAGTTCACCGCCAGGGAGCACAACCACATCGTTCGTCCCCGGACTACGAGATCCCTATGGACGTCGACACACCTCCGACGCAGTCGTCGCCGCCGCTGTCGCCGCCGCAGATGACAGCGTCACCGAGAGGGACTCCGGGACCGTGCGCCCCCCCCCCCCCCCCCCAGCTTGGGCCACGCACCTCAGAAGAAGATGACCTGCTCCCTCTGGGCGGGGGCGGGCGCCCTTCCGCTGGTTTTCGCGGGTTTTCCGGCGGATCGCAAGGTGTATACCGGGGCGCGGACGGCGTGTCGATCCCAGCCTCAGCTACGACGCCCGTCCCACCAGTAACGCCCCCGCCCAGGCCCTCCTCCCAGTGCCGTCGCCGTGGCCCTCAGCCCTACGCCACGACGGCGCGGCGGTTTGGGGGGGAGGGGTGTGGTGTCGCACAAGTCCAAAGGGCGCGCCACCTACTTTCGCCGCGCGCCGCCATGCATGCACGGCGCGGCGTTCTTTCGACGACAGCCACGAGCGCCCTCTGCTACAACGCCGCTCGTGGCCACCACTGAACGACATCGTCACTTGGGACTGAGATAGCAGCCAGATAGGACCTTCGGAATCAGATAGGCACAAGTGAAGACTTGGCTATCAGTTAGGCACTAGGCAGGACTCTAGCTCAACTATGTATCAACATTCTGCAGTACTATGTAAAAGTTAAGTATTGTATAAATTCTGTGCAATATATATCTCATTCTAATTTACTCTAGTGTTTCTAGTTCTGGCTGCTCCCCTCCGTACCTGCACCAGCGTGCTATCTTTATTCCTGTGTCGGTCTCATTCCACTCGGCCACCGACACCTACAACGGAACGAGACACAAAAGCGGCGACGAGGCTGGGACACAAAAGAAGCAGTATGGGGTTATAATATAGTCGGCTGGCATTTCCCCAACCTTTCCTTTATTTACCTCACTCACTATTTTAGTGTGTGAAGCCTCACCGCTACTGTCAGATACGTCAGTAACAAGAGACGTGTAGGTGCCTTGATCGGTGTCGCGTTGGGGACTGTCGGTAGTATGTTGAACACGTAGCTGATCTGTGTTCTTGTGAGTCTCTTGGGTGTTCCATGTCTGATACTTGGTTCATTTGAAACAACGGAAGATATTCAGTGGTCGGATCTACTGACTCCAAATCCATGTCGTCGTCTGGCCCGCAACTAATTCAGTTTTATGTTTTTTGGTTTTGCACGCGGTGCGCCTGGCTGGATGACTCCTCTTCTGACGAGGCAACGTCCGAGTCACGTGGCCATTTGTTTCCACTGGCCAAACTGAATATTAAGGGCCGTAAGGAATGGCAGCGTGGTAATAGGCGTCATGCTACGGATTGGGCGGCCGTTCCCGCCGGAGCGTCGAGTCCTCTCTCCGGCATGTGTGTGGTTTTTATTTCATTTTATTTATTTATTTATATTTTATTTTTATTTTTATTTATTTTTTTGTAAGAGAATTCAAGTAGTGTGTAAGTGTAGGGACTGATGACCATAGCACTTTTGTCCAATAGTTGAACATTTTGGGATATTGCGTTTTACATGCATCTCTGGTAAATCATCGACTAAAACAGAGGTGATATCGGGCGATCCACAGGGTAGTGTTATTGGTCCTCTGCTGTTCCTTACTTGCATAAAAGATTTAGGGGAAAATCTAAGTAGCTCTCTTAGGTTGTTTGCAGATGACGCTGTCATTTACCGTCTAGTAAAATCATCTTAAGATCAAAACCAACTGCAGAACGATCTGAATAAGATATCAGTATGGTGTAAACATTGGCAACTGACTCTAAATAATGAGAAGTGTGAAGTCGTCCACATGAGTACGAAAAGGAATCCGTTAAACTTTGTTTACATGACAAATCAATCAAAAGTGAAGGTCGTAAGCTCCACAAAATACCTAGGAATTACTATTGCTTCAGACAAACTGGAAAGAACGCGTAGATAATGTCGTGGGAAAGGGAACCTGAGACTGCGTTTTATTGGCTGAACCTTTAAAAGATGCAACAGAACTACAAAAGAAACTGCATACACTGCGCTTGTCCGTCCATTTTTGGAGTATTGCAGCCCAGTGTGGGATGCTTATCAGGTGGATTTTACAGAGGACATCGAAAGAGTCCAAAGAAGGGCAGCTCGTTTCTTATTGTCACTATACAGGGGAGACAGCGTTACGGAAATGATACAGGATCTGGGATGGGAATCATTACAACAACGACGCTTATCGCTGCGGCGTGGGCTGCTTACGAAACTACAATCGCTAACATTCACCTCCGAATGCGAAAATATATTGTTTTCCCACTTACATAGGTAGAAATGATCATCACAATAAAATACGAGAAATCAGAGCTCGAACTGAGAGATTCAGGTGTTCTTTCTTCCCGCGCGCTATTCGAGAATGGAATGGGAGATAAATAATGTAATGGTTGTTCGATGAACCCTCTGCCAGGCACTTAAATGTGATTTGCAGAGTATCCGATGTAGATGTCTACAGAACGCACGCTACTGAAGCATTGCACCCTGTGGTGACCTGGCGGCATTTCGTTTCTGACAGTTTTCCATTTCCGGCGACTGGTTAATCATTAACAGTCTCGGTCTTTAGAATGGCGGTTGTCCAAGAAGGATACCCACTGGTGAGCAACACCTCGCAGCAGGAGGAACTCGTGCAGATGGCCCTCTTTGAAGAGATTGGGGGGACGCTGGTCCAGGACCAAAATTCAGTGGGTCTATCTAGATCGCGGTGCCCTCATTTTTGTCTGCGACGGGGTGCACTCAGCAGAATGGTTTAAGGACAAGGTGTCCATGATATCCCCTTGGGAGGATGCGAAGCTGCTGGTCAAGACAGCAACCGAACTCCTGAAGACCGCTAAGGTATCAATATGGGTACCAAAGATCCTTAAGGATGTCCCTCCAAAGACTGTTTGAGAAAATAAAGGTCCAGAACCCAAAAGTCTCGACAGAGAATAATTAACCAAAAGGTCGTTCCGGAAGGACGAACCCTGGTGGTGGAGGTCGGAGAGAAGTCCCTGAAGGCAATGTGGGAGCAACGCCTGAAACTGTTTTTAGGGTTCTCGCAGGTCGCCGTCAGGGTAATCAAAGACCTTGAAGGCAATAATGGCAGCAAGATGGGGACTGGAAGTGCTGCAGATAAACCTGCAGCACAGTAAAGGAGCCACTGCTGCCCTGAGCCGTCGCCTGGAGAGACAGGAGGTGGACGTGGCCCTGATACAAGAACCCTGATTATACAAAGGGGGTGTATCGGGCCTCGGTGGTACTGGAGGTAAGCTGATTTATGCTAGAAATCTAAAAGACTCCAGAACATGTATTTATGTTAGAAATGGAATACCTTTCATACCAATGATGGATTTTTGTTCCAGGGACTTGGTGACCATCAGGATGCAGCAACGTGAGGAAGATATCACGAGGGAAATTGTTTTGGCCTCAGCATACCTTCCTTACGAAGACAGCTCTCCTCCTCCTTTGGAAGTGAGGAGACTGACGGAACCCTGCCATCGGCAAGGTGACGAACTGTTGGTGGGATGTGATGCCAATGCCCACAATCTATTGTGGGGCAGCAAGGACACCAACAGTAGAAGTGAGCACCTTCTTGAATTTCTCCTATCTAACAACTTGGAGATCCTGAATAGGGGTTATGAACCCACATTCAGGAATAGTAGAAGGGAAGAAGTAATTGACATAACTTTTGGTTCCATGATGATGGGAAGTTACGTCAAACAGTGGCATGTGGTCCTGGAGCCATCCTCATCAGATCACATGTATATTAAATTCAAGGTTGAAGTAGGAACTAGACAGACCATGGCCTATAGGAACCCCAGGAAATCGGACTGGGAGACATATAGGAAAAACCTTGACTTCAGCCTATCGAAAATTAAAACATCGATAAGGAACCCAGCAGAGTTTGAGGAAGTAGCAGAGGCTGTAACCTCTGCTATAGTTACCTCATACCAGGACAACTGCTCAATCACCAAGAAGTGCACAAATAGGAGTGTGCCTTGGTGGAATAATAACCTGGAAATGCAAAGGAAACAGGTATGAAGACTGTTTAACCTTACGAGGCGCAAAGGACAATTGGCAAAATATCGTGAGGCCCTTGTCAATTACAACCTTGCCATCAGACGGGCAAAGGAGGCATCCTGGAAGGTATTCTGTGAGGAAGTGGAGGGCACGGCTGCTCAAGCGAGACTTCATAAAATCCTCACTAGGGTACCAACTAATCCAGGAGGAACATTGAGGAAGGAGGATGGGTAGTATACAAAGACAGCACATGAAACGCTGGAACTGCTCCTCAAGACTCACTTTCCTCAATATACTCTGGGGGTAACTCAGACCAGAATGCGATTCCTGAGAGACAAAGGTTCTCAGGTATTTGCAAAGAGGACTGGGATTTGGCCAAGGAGTGTGTCAGTTTCAGTAAGGTCCGATGGGCGGTGGGAACATTTCAACCGTTCAAGTCACCTGGCCCCGATGGAATCTTCCCAGCTCTCCTGCAACAAGTGGGAGAAAATCTCATTAGATTACTATGCAGGATATTCAGGGATAGCCTAGCAGTAGGAATCATTCCCAATGCCTGGAGGGCAGTGAAGGTTGTCTTCACTCCTAAACCAGGGAGAATTGATCATACCAAGGCCAAGGATATGAGGCCAATCAGCCTGTCCTCCTTCATTCTTAAGACATTGGAAAAGCTGGTTAATGTGCATGTTGGAGAAAGGAGGTTAAGTAGGGCTCCTCTACATTCAAACCAACATGCATATCAACCAGGTAAATCATGTGAGGCAGCTCTCCACCAACTTGTTGGGAAGGTGGAGAAAGCACTACACTTTCAGGAAGTAGCCCTCTGTATCTTCCTGGACATCGAGGGGGCTTTTAGCAACACGACCTTCGATTCCATGGTTAGGGCAGCAGAGGTGCACGACCTAGGGACCACTATATGTAGGTGGACTAGGGCCATGCTCAGTGGAAGAAAGCTAGAAGCTACCATGATGAATGAAAAAATAGTAATCAACACCACTAGAGGTTGCCCGCAAGAAGGATTTCTTTCCCCTTTATTGTGGAATGTGGTGGTGAATGATCTCATTGGAGAATTAAACTCTAGGCAGTACTTTTGCCAAGGATACGCAGATGATCTTGTCATAGTAATACTTGGCAAATTTGCTGACACAGTAAAGAATATGGCACAAGGTGCTTTGGACATTGTGCAAGAATGGTGCAGAAAACAGGATCTGGGGGTTAGTCCTAAGAAGACTGTTGTTGTACCATTCACAAAGAAGCATATACAACATTAAAGTTGGAATCTAAAGCTTTTCAATGAAGCACTACCTGTGAAGGGGACAGTGAAATATGTAGGGGCTACCCTAGATGAGAAACTGACATGGACCCCTCACATCAGGAATATTTGCTCCAAGGCAAAAGGTACTCTTGTGAGTACCAGGAGAGCTTGTGGCAAAAATTGGAGCCTGAGCCCCAAGGGTATACACTGGATATACACCACAGTGATTAGACCCAGGATCACCTATGGGGCGGTCCTGTGGTGGAAGAAGGTAGAACAGCAGGTTGCTGCTAAGGAGCTTGGTGAGGTGCAGAGACTAGCCTGCTTAGCCATAACAGGCGGAATTAGCAGCACACCAACTGCTGGGATGGAAACCGTGCTGGATATGCCACCATTACACCTTTGGGTCAAGATGGAGGCAGCAGCTGGTGCATACAGACTCAAATCTGGCTACAACTGGAACTCTTTGGGATATCCAGAATCACACACTAAAATAGTGAGTGAGGTAAATATAGAAAAGGTTGGGGAAATGCCAGCCGACTATATTATAACCCCATACTGCTTCAGCAAGCCTTTCAATATAACAATTGGAAGTAGGGAGCAATAGGAGAAAATAGTTCGACACCGTACGGGGGATATTGTCTGGTTCACTGACGGGTCAAAATCGGACCAAGGTGTTGGGGCCGGGATATATGGGGTGCAGCCAAGACTGGAGGGCGTAATCTCTCTACCAAAACTGGCCTCAGTATTCCAGGCCGAAATCACTGCCAAATCAAATGTTTGTAGAACTTATGGGACTTAACGACGGGGTCATAAGTCCCTAAGCTTACAAACTGCTTATGAACTAGCTAAGACTAAGGATGGCACAAATATCCATGCCCGAGGGGGGATTCGAACCCACGACCGCAGTGGCCGTGCAGACCGTGACTGGAGCGCCTGAATCCCCTCGGCCACCGCGGCCGGCGAAATCACTGCCTTAAGGGCGTGTGTGGAGGAGAACTTGCCTAGGTTCTACAAAGATCGTAGCATCTATATCTATTCAGACAGCCAGGCAGCCCTGCGATCACTGGCAGCTCCTGCAACATGGTCTAAAATTGTTGCAAATGTCATAGGGTTCTGGTGGAGCTAGGGGAAAGCAATAGAGTAAACCTATTGTGGGTCCCTGGCCACTCGGGGAACAGTGGCAACGAACGTGCCGATAGATTAGACAGGATGGGGGCAGAGACTCCATTTATTGGACCGGAACCTGTCCTGACAATCACCAAGGCAATGATCAAATTGGAGCCACGTAACTGGCTCAGAAGACAGCACGTAGTATATTGGACCAAAGTCTACCAACAAATACATGGCAAGGTAATGATGCCAAAGCCATGTATTGAAAGAAGCTCTGCAATCCTGGGCCTGAACAGGAGAGAGATTAGACTCATGGTTGGATTGCTGACAGGCCATGGCAATTTCAAAAAACACCTACATACGATGGGAATAACAGAAGAGGACCCTAAATGTAGGATCTGTGATGACGGTGATGAAACTACATCACATCTAATCTTCGAATGCATTGCATTGGAGAGTAAAAGGCAAAGAACATTTGGGAGAACTAGACCCGAAGAAATTGTGTGTAATAAAGAACTGGTAAAGGGACTCCTTGCTCTGCTCAAGGGCATTGGTTGGCTTTACTAGATAAACAGGGAGCAATGGTGCGGGCAGTGGCGGGTTAGACCAAGACTGTTTTGGCTTCTCTGGAAAAATCAAATCAAATAAAATCCTGGTTCTAACAATAATATGTATTGTTGTCACATGTCAAAGTAGTATATAAGGATCCGAGCATAGAGACTCAGGGCGTCTTTATTAAGGCTGTCTTTGGGCAGTCACTATGTATGTCAGTATGCAGATCAACAATGTAATGTATTATGGAATATAGTTTTATGAAAAGTGCGACTTGTGTTTTGAGTTCACATTAAGTGATGTAGGTCTGTAAGGTATCACCCAGCACGCGAACTTAACCCGAATTTCAGGGATGTGGAGAACTTTACAAGCGCAGCAGATTCTACGAGATATACCCAACCTATGACAATCTGGTTATGTGTTGAACGTAATATTTTTGTAATTGTAACCTTGCTACGTGGAAGTTACATTTATTTAGCATCAGCTTATGGAAGTTTCCAGTTTGTAGCAGGTAAGTTACAACGAACACCTAAGACGCATGCACAGCAAAATTACCTGACACGTAACGAAGTCCAACACTAAAAAACACTAACGATTCTGAGTAGGCATCACTTATAGCGGGTCTCATGCTTGAATGGACCACTCAGCCGTACTAAAATGCTTTGCTGCAGAGTCCTTAGGGTAAGTACGTTTGTAAGTCTAGGGACCTATGCAGTTTGGTCTCATAGCATTTTCGACCACTCAGCTAACACGGACTTACGGAAAAAGTTGCTTCACGGGGTACATCGAGGTGGAATTAAGGTAGGTGTTGCGTAGGGATACGTGCTTTAAAACAGTCCGTGCAGCCAGAATTTCTTTCGATTACATGAAAGTGTTTCGTTTTGAAAATTATTGTAAGCTCCTCGCATTGAAGTTCGCGCTACATTTCGAGTTTCTGTAAAAGATTTTCAGTCTTGGGAATTTTGGGTCTGTTTAAATTTGGTGTCGCGGCGGAATAGGCGTGCGCACTGATGCACCCTGCTGCGGTGCGCGCGGCCGTTCGCCGTTGGAGGTTCGAGTCCCCCCCCCCTCGGGTATGGGTGTTTGTGTTGTCCTGAGGTTAATTTAACTTACTTTAAGCAGTTTGTAAGCTAGGAACTAATAACCAACCAGTTAAGTCCCATAGATTTACAAACATTTGAAATATTTCTAAATTTGGCATGGTGTTTTCTTTGCATTTGCAAGAATGTACCTCGGCGGGTTAGCCCCCACTATTGTTAATTTATTTGGTATAAATCTCTTAATAGCTGTAGATTTTATTTCTTTGAATGTAAGCCACAACTGATCTACACTCACGTTGTTAGTTTCGAAAGACTGGAAGCTCTCTTTCAGGGAAGCGTTTATCGAATTCCTATCAGAATCTATCTACATCTACATATATACTCCGCAATTCAGCGTAAGGTGTGTGGCAGAGGGTACACTGTACCACTACTAGGCATTTCCTTTCCTATTCCACTCCCAAATGGAACGAGGAAAAAAAGAATGCCTATATGCCTCCGTACGAGCCCTAATTTCTCTTATCTTGTCTTTGTGATCTTTACGGGAAATGTAAGTAGGCGGCAGCAAGATCGTACTACACTCAGCTTCAAATTCCAAAATTCAAATGTTTGTAAAGTCTATGGGACTTAACTACGGGGTCATCAGTCCCTAAACTTACAAACTACTTATGAACTACTTACAACTAAGAACGGCACAAATATCCATGTCCGAGGGGGGATTCCAACCCCCGACCGTAGTGGCCGTGCGGATCGTGAATGGAGCCCCTCAATCCCCGCGGCCACCGCGGCCGGCCTTCAAATTCCGGGCCTCTAATTTTACTTAACAGAAATTCACGAAAAGAACGTCTTCCTTCTTCCAGCGATCCCTAATTGAATTGCCGGAGCATTTCCGTGACACTCGCGCATTGGTCGAACCTACCGGTAACAAATGTAGCAGCTCGCCTCTGAACCGCCTCTATGACTTCCTTTAGACTAATCTGCTGCGGGTCCCAAACACTTGAGCAACACTCAAGATGTGGTCGTACAAGCGTTTTATACGCGGTCTCCTGCTGTTCGTTAGTCTCGCTAAAACTCGACAACGGCTGAACCGATTTGGCTAATTTTAGATTTGAAATATTCGTGCAAGTCCACGTTTAAACGGTGATAAAATATGGAAAAGTTGTCCGGAAAAGAGGAAAATCTGGAACAACTGAAACAGCTTTTTACAGTGAGCTATCAGTTTTGTGTCCCAACTTCGTCGCCGCTTTTGTGTCCCAGCCTCGTCGTAGGTGTCGGTGGCCGAGTGGAATGAGCCCGACACAGGAACAAAAATAGCACGCTGGTGCAGGTACGGAGGGGAGCAGCCAGAAACTATAAACACTAGAGTAAATTAGAATGAGATATATATTGCACAGAATGTAACAATACTTAACTTTTACATAGTACTGCAGAATGATGATACATAGTTGTTAGAGGCCTGCCTAGTGCCTGTACGATAGCAAAATCTTCACTGGCGCCTATCTGATTACGAAGGTCCTAACTGGTTGCTATCTCCGTCCGAAGTGTTATGTCTTTCCGTGGTGGCCACGAGCGGGGTTCCAGCAGAGGGCGCTCGTGGCTGTCGTCGGAAGAACGCCGCGCCGTGCATGCATGGCGGCGCGCGGCGAAAGTAGGTGGCGCGCACTTTGTACTTGTGCGGCACCACACCCCTCCCCCCCAAACCGCCGCGCCGTCGTGGCGTAGGGCTGAGGGCCACGGCGACGGCACTGGGAGGAGGGCCTGGGCGGCGGCGTTTCTGGTGGGACGGGCGTCGTAGCTGAGGCTGGGGTCGAGACGCCTTCCGCGCCCCGGCATCCGCCTTGCGATCCTCCAGGGAACCCACCGAAACCTGGGGAAGGGCGCACCCCCCCGCCCAGAGGGAGCAAGTCATCTTCTTCTGAGGTGCGTGGCCCAGGCGGCGGCGTTACGCACGGTCCCGGAGTCCCTCTCGGTGACGCTGTCATCTGCGGCGGCGACAGCGGCGGTGTCGCGTCGATCTCCATCGGGACGATCTCGTAGTCCGGGGACGAACGATGTGGTTGTGCTCCCTGGCGGTGAACTGGGTCTGGAATCAAGAAACCGGAGACAGGATCGCGCGGCCTGTGCAAGCGCAATTGGTTTGCGTGGCGCCGCAGCTCCGACCCTGTGGAAGAACGTACAACATACATATTGCGACCGAGCACGCGCTGAATGGTGCCTGGCAACCATGTCTTCTTCATACCAGCAAACACCCTGTACAGCAACGGCGTAGAAACCTGAAAACGCGTAGCGCCATACGAACCGACTCGGTGCGTGGGAGGCTGCAGCAGGTGAAGGAGAGTGCGGTGACGGCGGCCGTGTAGCGCTCGGCAGGAGACGGGCCGTCACGTGGCATGCACCGATACGTAGACAGGAAAATTTGAAGAGCTTGCTGCCTGGAGTGCTGACCTTTCATCTTCTCCATGTGAGACTTGAATGTTCGAACGAAACGTTCTGCTTCACCATTGGACTGAGGGTGAAAAGGTGCGGTGGTGATATGCTGAATGCCATTCACGCGACAAAACTGTTGAAATTCCGCACTAACAAACTGAGGTCCATTGTCACTGACGATAGTTTCAGGCAAGCCTTCGATGCAAAACACTGATGTTAAGGCACTGATTGTACTAGAAGCTGTCGTTGAGTTCATGGCAATCACAAAAGGAAACTTGCTGAAAGCGTCTACAACGATTAACCATCGCGTATTCCAGAAAGGTCCAGCAAAGTCGATATGTAAACGTTGCCATGGTCCCTTGGGGCGTGGCCAGTCTGAGAAACGTTGCGGAGGAGCCGCCTGATGCTCCGCACAAACAGTACACTGTGATGTCATGCTCTCTATCTGAGCGTCCATGCCAACCCAGGTACAATGACGTCTGGCCAGTTGCTTTGTCCTAACAATGCCCCAATGTCCTTGATGCAGGAGGCGTAACACTTCTCGTTGCAGGGAACAAGGAACAATCACTCTTGCTTGGTCGTTGTCGGTATGCAACAACAGTACACCCTGACTTAAAGTCAATGCATGACGTTGTGCAAAATAACGTCGATCCAGAGGCCGATCAATGTCTTTGGCTCTGGCAGGCCACCCTGAACGAACAAAACGTGCTACCACACTTAGGTCTGCATCCGCAGCTGTTTCCTGTGCAACCCGACGAGAGTTCAAAGGAAAGTCTGCGACAGCGGAAGCATCTCTGGAGTCTATCTGACAACATGCCATTTCTGAAGAATCAAATGATACATCCTGGCCAACCGGAAGTCGGGAAAGTGTGTCCGCGTTAGCATGTTTAGTGGTAGGTCGGTACAAAATCTCATACTGATAATTAGACAATATCAAGGACCATCTCTGAAGCTTTTGTGCCGTTCGTGGCGGAATTGGCTTTGTGGGTGAGAACAACGACGTGAGAGGCTTGTGGTCTGTCAACAAATAGAATTTTCTGCCATAGAGGTAATGATGAAACTTTGTGACGCCGTAAATGATTGCTAAGGCCTCCTTTTCTATCTGACTGTAATTCTGTTGCGTCGGCGTCAGTAGCTTGGATGCAAAGGCAATAGGACGATCGTGAGAACCAATACGATGTGAGATTACTGCGCCCAGACCGTACGACGAGGCGTCAACTGCTAACACTACAGGCTTCTGTGGGTCAAAGGGAATCAAACATGCATCACTGAGTAGTGCAGACTTTAGTTTGTCAAAGGCAACCTGACAATCTTTAGACCATACAAAAGGAACATTCTTCCTACGTAAGTGATGCAGTGGAGCTGCAATCTGAGAGGCATTGGGAATAAACCTGAAATAATAGTTAAGCTTTCCCATTACTGCTTGCAATTCATGCACATTCTTAGGAGGAGGCAAGTCTTTGATTGCTCTAAGATGTGACTGTAAGGGATGAATTCCTTGGGCATTAATCACATGGCCTAGGTACTCTATTTCAGTTTGAAAAAACGAACACTTTGCTTTATTGCAACGTAGACTTGCTGCAGTCAAAACTTTGAAAAGGCACTCCAGGTTTGCTAAATGTTCTTCAACTGTACGTCCGGATACCACAATATCATCTAAATAGTTCGAACAACACGGTACAGAAACTGTCAGCTGTTCCAAAAGGCGCTGAAAAATAGCGGGAGCGGAAGAACTGCCAAAGGGTAGGCGTTGAAATTGAAAAAGGCCCATGTGAGTATTAATGACGAAAAACGTTTTTGACTCGTCATCAAGTGGAATCTGTAAGTATACCTCTGCTAAATCAATCTTAGAAAAGAAACGAGACTGTCCCAATTTGTCCATTAGTTCGTCAGGTCTGGGCAGGGGATAAGTGTCTACAATTGTTTGACTGTTCACTGTTGATTTGAAGTCCGCACAGAGACGAAGTTTTCCTGACGGCTTGGGTATAATTACTAAAGGCGAGGCCCACTGACTCGCAGAAACAGGAGAAATCACCCCACTATCTTGCCAACGTTTAAGTTCTCCGCCAACTGTATCCCGCAAGGCGATAGGCACTGGTCTAGCTTTACGAAATTTTGGAACTGCAGATTCTTTTAAAGTTACATGTGCCACGAAGTCTTTTGCACAACCTAGTTCCGGCGAAAACAAGTCACTATATTTGTCACACAATGCATTGATTTTATCCTGAGGCACTATTGACGAAATTTGAAGCACATCTCTTTGAATTGATAAACCAAACAAGTCAAAAGCATCTAGTCCAAAAATGTTCTGTGTCGATTTGGCCTGAAGAACTACAAAAGCAACTGTTTTTGTAACACCTTGAAAAGAGGCAGGCAGGCTACACGTTCCTAGCACGGGAATATTTTGACCTGTGTACGCTGTTAGCACTTGCTGTGACGGCGACAATTTTGGCGAACCCAGAAGTTCATAAGTGTCTTTATTAATTAATGTAACAGCGGAACCAGTATCAAGCTGAAATTGCACAGTCTTATTTTCTATGGAGAGATTTACAAAAAGTTTGTGCTTCTGGCGCACGACAGGTGCGCGAATGTGGGCGACGTCTGCTACGGTTTGTGTGCTGCGTATGCGCGGGCCGCGTAGTGAAGGAAGCGGCGCAGACTCGGCACGCAGGGGATTAACAACACTGTCACTAGATGGCACTACCGCCGGATCGGCGTCCGCGCAATGCGAGGCTACTGCACTAAAATTACTTTCAGTATCTACAACAAGTCTACTGTCACTAGCTACACAGTACTGGGCACTATTACAAGGAGCAGTTGCAGAAGGCACTATTTTCACTACAGGAATGCACTGTTCATAGTCATTTTGCTTGTCCCGAACCCATTTCCGTTGCACTGTTTTACGCTCTCGTTTGCGCTTGCTACGTGGTGCACTATATAGTTTTGCCATAGGCGCAGAACTACTTTCTTGAAATTGGGATCCAAGGAAAGCACTGTTCAAATCCACAGCCCGTATAACATTTACAGAATGAACTGTTCTCGCACTTTGCGAAGCACCGTTTCTAACGTTACTGTTCTTTGAGTTTTTAATTTGCATACACACAGACTGCACATGTCCCGATTTGCCACATTGATAACAGGTTGCGTTGCGACTTGCCACGCTTGTGGCGAGACACACACTGGGGGCAAGACTTACGAACATTTTTCTGAAATGAGCGTTGGCGCCCGTTATGCAAATTACTGTGTCTAACACTACGGGGCGACCTTTGCGTCGCACTTTTACTCTGGCTACTGTTCACTGTCCGTTCAGCACGGCCGGTAGAAAAATAAGAATCACTAGTGCTATACTGAGAACTACGGCTAGGAAAGCGTCCGTTGTGGCGCACTGAATTTACACTGTGGCTTTGCATTTCTACATCTGCTAAGTCAAAAGTATCATGCGCTTCTATAAGCTGCAGTACACTGTCTAATGAAGGGTCAGACTGTTTCAGAATTGCTGCTCTAATTCTGGGGTCCTGAATATTCTGCGTAATCGCATCCTTCAACATCACGTCACTATAAGAAAGTCCACAAGAGCAAGTAAATTTACATTGGCGGGTTAAGCCCTTCAATTCCGTAATCCACTCTGCGGTAATTTTTTAAGTCTGAAAAATCGGTACCGCGTAGCGGCTACTAGAACTTTCCTCTCGTAATGAGCATTCAGTGCATCTACAATTTGTTCAAAGTCTACATCACGAGGAGAGGCGTGAGGGAAAAGTTTTTGCAATAGTACGAAGGTCTGGGGACCCACAATCGATAAGAAAAGGTTCTTCACTCTCTGACCTGTAATTTGATGAGCCGCGACGAGTTCTTGAAACTGTGCGAAATAGTCGCTCCATTCTTCCTCACGTTCGTTGTACTGGCGAAATGTAGGAAGCGTTGCGACGGCAAGTGTGGGCTGCTGATGTGACGGCTGTTGTTGGTGAGCAGCCTGTGCCGTCAACTGCGACACGGCCTGCAGTAGTTGAGTGATTTGCGCCGTCTGTAACTGAATAATTTCCATTAAGTTTGGGTTCGGGGTAGTGGCCATGCTGACCGATTAGGCGCCGCGCATACAAGTAAATTATAACAAAACACAAATGCAATATGAAAGAGGACACTCTGCAACAAAAATGTCAACAAAACACGCAACTGAATATGTTCCCCCAAAATTCTTATAATAAGGGTGGGTGGGCGGGAGCAATTTCTACGTGCTCGACTGCTGCTGTCTGGCTGTTGTAAGTGGGCTGGTCCAAGGTTCTATCACTCCTCGTCGCCACTTGTGTGTCCCAACTTCGTCGCCGCTTTTGTGTCCCAGCCTCGTCGTAGGTGTCGGTGGCCGAGTGGAATGAGCCCGACACAGGGGCAAAAATAGCACGCTGGTGCAGGTACGGAGGGGAGCAGCCAGAAACTATAAACACTAGAGTAAATTAGAAAGAGATATATATTGCACAGAATGTAACAATACTTAACTTTTACATAGTTCTGCAGAATGTTGATACATAGTTGTTAGAGGCCTGCCTAGTGCCTGTACGATAGCAAAGTCTTCACTGGGGCCTATCTGATTACGAAGGTCCTAACTGGTTGCTATCTCCGTCCGAAGTGCTATGTCTTTCCGTGGTGGCCACGAGCGGGGTTCCAGCAGAGGGCGCTCGTGGCTGTCGTCGGAAGAACGCCGCGCCGTGCATGCATGGCGGCACGCGGCGAAAGTAGGTGGCGGGCACTTTGTACTTGTGCGACACCACAATCAGTACCATTCGTCCAATTGCGATACAATTTTATATATTTCATGTTGAAAGCAAGACGAAGATTCGAATCATATAAAAATTTTGAAAAGTCGCCCGGAAAGTAGGAAAATTTAGGAAAAACCGAAAAATCAATCTCCACATGGTTGTAAGAGCATCACTTGAGTACGGATTGACAGGACAAGGTTTGTATGAAATAAATTTTTTTCGAAAATTTGCCGGAAAATTGGAAAATTTGAGAAAAACTGAAACTGCTTTTTTTAATGTCTTTTTGATTGAATTCATCACTATAACTGACTATTCGCACGACAGAGAGGGGAAATACTTTTTTTTTGTTCATTATGATCTTGGAAAAGTTTTCACTAAAAGGAAAGTCGCAAAATTCGAACCAAGTTCATTTTCCTGTGTGTTTCTAAATGTACTCAACACTATAAGTTGAGAACCGTTCATCCGATTGCGATAAAATTTTCATCATTTGACGTTCAACATAAGGTGAACGTTCTTATGAACTAAAAATTGGGGGAAGTTATCCGGAAAATTTGAAAATTCGCAAGAAACTGAAAGAGCTTTTTGCAATTGGATATCAATAACATTCGTCTGATTTCGATAAAATTTTGCATAATTCACGTTCGAAGCAAGAGTAACGTTCGTATGAAATAAAAGTTTGGAAAAGTTTCCCGTAAAATTGGAAAATTCTGAAAAAATAGAGATTTTTTTATGAAATACCAATACCATTCATCTGATTGCGATAATATTGTGCACATTCGACGAAAAGCGATAGGAAGGTTTGAATGAAGTAAAAGCTTGGAATAGTTGGCCAGAAAATAGGGAAACTTTTTGGAACACTGAAAGAGCACTTTTCCTTGGGATATCAACATCATTCGTACGACTGCGATAAAAGTTTGCACATTTGACGTTCACAGCAAGAGTACATACATATTAGCAATTGCGAAACATTGTCGGGTCGACTAGATGACCGGTGAACTTCGTATCACTTACCTCTTAATATAAACCATATTAATTTAAATCATATTTATTTTAGACCCAGTAGCTTTATAAGGGCATCATCAGATAGTCTAAGTATCGGCTCGATAGTGGGCGGAAAGAGTGAACAAATCTCGCACACATGTCCAGGATAATGTTCATGTCACATTCATGGAAGGTTTAAACGGTGATAAAAGACGGAAAAATTGCGAGGAAAATTTAGATTTAAAACATGTAATATATATATTTAATAGCTTATGGGACTTAACTACGGGGTCATCAGTCCCTAAATTTAACTAGCTTATCCTAAGAACGACACAAATATCGATGCCCGAGGGAGGATTCGAAACCCCGACCGTATTTGCCGTGCAGACCGTGACTGGAGCGCCTCAGTCCCCTCGGCCACCGCGGCCGGCCATGTAAAATAATGACTTGGTTGTAGTGTTGGGTGCGTTCAGAAATATACTTTGAACGAGTAAAGTTCGCTTTACGCGATCTGAACCCGTAGGGGAAGGTCGGGTAGCCACGGACACAAAAATAAGTTGCTAATAAAACAACAATAAACAATTTTTCTGTGTTAACTTTCATCGTAAAATGAAACCAGTAACTTCTTTAGTCATATCACCTAGAACTAAGCATAGATAATATTTTTATGAACTATCTTAAATTAACTTTTGAATCAGTTTAATGGCATTAAAATTTGGAGGGTAGCCCCAGACACAGCATTCAGTGGTCTCCACTTGTTTCTTGGCCTTGAAAATTGTGATAAATATCTCAAGCATCTACATAAAATCAGTTTTCATGGTAGCAGTCCTTGCAGTTATAGCACTGAATACAGTCTTCTTCGAAGATTTCTCCACATGTGATGCATTCTGTCTCTTATCCTTGATCCTCTTCGGAGAGACTGAATATTTGTCTTTGCCATGAACGTTTCTTTAGTGCATTTGCGTTTTTTGTTATTTCGGCTTGTCCTTTTCATTGCACTTCCTTTTCTGTCTCTCTTCTACACCTTTTTTTTATATGGAGATGACCCTTCTCCTTATTAAATCTATGAGGGATTTTCAGAGCTTCCCCAAGATCAAATGTTAATTTCAAAAACTCTTCTTATGGGTGAGAACCGCCAACGAAGTTAAACAGAAACAAGGAAAAATTTTTGCGCGAACAAAATTCACCGTTGCGAGTAGCTCGCTCGGTGCCTATGCCACAATTGACTTGCATGTGTTTTTACTCTAAAGGGCGCGCATTTCAAATGCAGCCTTGCCAACGTAACGTGCTTGGTTTCTTAGAAATTGAAACGTCCGCGGTTACCCGCCGTCCGGGGCTACCCGACCTTCTCCTATATTAACTGTCAAAATTAAAAATGAATTGCTTTTCGTTTATCACCGTTTAAACCTTCCCTGAACTTCCACGAATGTGACATGAATGGACATGTGTGCGTGATTTGCCCACTCTTTCCGCCCACTATCGAGCCTATACGTAAACTATACGACGATGCCTTTATAAAGCTACTGGGTCTTAAATACATAAATTTAAATTAATATGGTTATTTTATAATTGGGCCTCTGCAGCTGACTAAATATATTTTCTTTTTTGAATTTATCAATTGTTTTAAAAATTATCAATTGTTGTAAAAATTGATTGTAAGACTTTATACAGTAGAAGAAACTTTTTTGAAGATTGCCTTAAAAATGTCCTCTCATAAAACAACCAATAAATTCTGTAGCCGCGTCCGCTGTTTTTATTGAGATTCTTTTTTTATACAGGTCCACTACCGGTTTCGCGTCATTAGAGACGCATCTTCAGGTGTTGCTGTGTTAAACAACAAAACAAGAATTAAAATTACAGGACCGATAACTTGATAAACGCGATACATGAATTGAACAAGGTATTACAATTTTTTCTCTCGTCATAGTTCGTTACTGAGTCCCAACATTCTAGTTGCTTTCATCCGTCAATTGGTTAAAAATTAAATAGGGCCGAATACATGGGTCCAAGTCCAATATCAAATCGGTGTCTTTCAGGATTGAAAACCATGGACTTTAAAATGTGGGACATGTAGTCGCGTGATTTTGACTACCGTATTGTCGATAAAACCTAAAGTTATGAAAAGATACGTGACAAATTTTGTGTCATAAAATAAATCATAGGGGAAGGGTAGTTGAGGGGGGGGGGGGCACCGATGTCAGTTGACAAAATAAAAGTAATCGTTAGGACATTAACACTTGTTAGAATGACTTACCCGTAGATCGCTAATGGAGTGAAGGTTTTGAATTAGAGTCATCGAGTTGTAGCAGACCTATGGAGGCGTAGAGGAGTGCACTGCGAAGTGGCGAAGTAAACTGATGGAAGGCTGTGGTGCGGCGTGATGGAGGGAAACACATTTGCTCATGCGCGCTGTGGTACAGTACCTGGACAGTCATAGGCCGGTATTACACTATCAAATTTTCTTTGACAAAGAATCTTTGTCAAAGAAAATTGGACAGTGTAATATGGAACTTTGGTCATAGTTGCCTTTCGTCAAACATTCTTTGATCAAATCTAGCAGCTCACCGTAGATTTGATCAAAGAAAGCGTTCGTCTTATGTTAACTGCAGTGAGAAATATGACCGCTTTAAGCGTTAGCATTGCTGTAGCAGTTTTTGACGTACTGTTTGAAAACATGACCGCGTAATTCGTATTGCGAGTCGTCGCAACTACTAAATTTATGCAGTTGTATAAGGTTGATTATAAAAAACCGGCTGCACCGAGCCGAAATCTAGATAATTGCGGAATTCATTAGCGATCAAGTGAGTACTGTTTGCACGGCTGACGAGGTAAAAAGGGAAAATTAATTGTCTCTGCACCAGTTTTGCAGCGGAGAAAACAAATGTACATAATGACACTGATTAATTCCCTACATATATTTAGTCAGACAAATGCTATTTGCACGATATATAATACACAAAATTTTGTGTCCCAACTTCGTCGCCGCTTTTGGTATCCCAGCCTCGTCGTAGGTGTCGGTGGCCGAGTGGAATGAGACCGACACGCTGGTGCAGGTACGGAGGGGAGCAGCCAGAAACTATAAACACTCGAGTAAATTAGAAAGAGATATATATTGCACAGAATGTAACAATACTTAACTTTTACATAGTACTGCAGAATGTTGATACATAGTTGTTAGAGGCCTGCCTAGTGCCTGTACGATAGCAAAGTCTTCAATCGTGCCTATCTGATTACGAAGGTCCTAACTCGTTGCTATCTCAGTCCGAAGTGGCCGATGTCCTTCAGTGGTGGCCACGAGCGGCGTTGTCGCAGAGGGCGCTCGTGGCTGTCGTCGTGAGAACGCCGCGCCGTGCGTGCATGGCGGCGCGCGGCGAAAGTAGGTGACGCGCACTTTGTACTTGTGCGACACCACACAAAATATAAATGTTTGAAAAGTTTTTGTTTACTGTAAGCGCGACCGAGTACTAGCAAAACCGGAAACAGGGCACAGGCTTCTTCCAGCGACAAACGTACTGCAATATTTAGAGCAGAACACCACTGCAGGCGCAAGCGTCACCATTATTGTCAGTCTTCCAAACGACCAGAAGAACCGTTTTCCGTTTTCGAGTGGTACAGCGGCTCTCGCCTCAGGTGTATCGTGTAATGCAGCCTAACATTACATATTTGTAGAAAACGATGAAGCTCTTTGACAAGCTACACTGTAGATGTCTATTATGATTAACAAAAGAACTTCACTTTATTATTATTATTATTATTATTATTATTATTATTATTATTATTATTATTATTATTTTGAATATGTCTTAAGAGTAAACCTTAAATTGTTGAGAGTGAATAAGGAGCGATGACATCTACAGTCTAGCTAGTCAAAAGTACTTCGCCCTCTTCTACAAATATCTGATGTTAGGCCTTATTATACAATACAACTGAGGCGAGGACCGCGGTACAAGTAAAAAGGGGTTCTGTGAATAAGGGTACGCTTCCAGATGTCTAGTCGTTGCAATTCTTGTAGGCGTACATGCAATCTAAGTGTATAAATAGATATTTGTAATCTATTTAATCTACAACAAGGTTAATAACAAATATTCATCCGCCATTTTCGATGCACTGTGACAGATTCATTGTCAAAGAAAATTTGATAGTGTAATACCGGCCTTAAGGCGAGTCTACACGATGACACTAGGTTGCAACACCCATTTCATGAAATGAGTTGCGCGCAACTGGTTTCTTGTACAGTGGAACCCCCGATATCCGACCTTCACGGGACCGGGCCGTGGTCGGAACGGCCAAAAGGTCGGATATACCGAGGAGCAATAAAACAAGTTTTTTCAGGTCCAAACAGCCGTATACTGCACTAAATTATAAGTATTGTACAAAGTACACACTCAATACACGCAGTGCTGCTTAATTGTAATTACCGTATTCAATAAACATTATTTTACAGTACATATTCGAATAAAAAGTAACATTTTCTTAAATGGAAAAGTTTAATTTTTATATTAATTAACGAAAACATTAAAAATACAGTACTGTACTGTTTAATGAAAGAGGCAAACAATTACATACAGTGTGAACAGTACCTCATTTGTAGAAGTCTTTAATACTCTTTTCCTTCAATTTACCCAATCTTGATTTCGCTGAAAGATCACGCCATTTCTTTGCCCACAACCCGTCCATAGGAGTGGCTCTCGGGTTCTGCTCCAAATATTTTAACACAATGGCCGGCCGCGGTGGCCGAGGAGACTGAGGCGCTCCAGTCACGGTCTGCACAGCCACTACGGTCGGGGGTTCGAATCCCCCCTCGGGCATGGATATTTGTGCCGTCCTAGTTTGTAAGTAGTTCATAAGTAGTTTGTAAGTTTAGGGACTGATGACCCCGTAGTTAAGTCGCATAGACTATACAAACATTTGAACATTTTTTTTAACACAATGTCAAATGCATCTTTAGCCTCTGAATGCATCACACCAATATCACGATCAACTTCTTCTTCTTCTTCAGCGTCGCTGTCTTAATTTGTTGCGCTTTGAACTACAGCAACTACAAGATTACTATCTGAGACCAAATTTTGAAACTTTTCTACAAAATCTTTTGCAGCATCGTCATCAGTACACAACTTTTCGCCCGCCATAACAACATGTCTAATACCGTGGCGAAGCTTCCAGTGGTGAAAGCAGCCTTCGCTTGCCTGGAAAGTCTCAAACCCGAAGAGCCTCGTCTACAAGTTCTAGCTTAGAGTTTTTTTTAACATTTTCCGATTTTTTAAAGCATCCTCCGTCTCAATTGTCATAGAATAACTTTCAAAGTCATCACGGTTTTTCCTCCAGTCTTTTAAAGTTGTCACGCAGACCCCTAGCTCTGCGGGTAATTTGACTAGTGACTCACCACGGTCCAAACGTTGAAGCACTTCAAGTTTTTGTTGAAGGGAAACTCACACACGCTTACGTTTTTGAGAAGCCATAGCGAACTTTCACTAATCGCACAACACAGTTTATAACCAAAGGTACAGTAATCACGAAAACAAAAACAATAAAGTAGAGCAACGTTCTCGTCGACAATCAGAACACAACTGTAGTTTAGCAGAGAAACAAACTGCTGAGTCAGTTTGAGTCGTCGCCGGCAGAAGACAGTCGGGCACATGGTGGGATATCCCGAGGAGTCGGATATCCCGAGGTCGGATATGACGGGTTCTACTGTATGTCTGTAGACACAGTGCCAATACTATACACGTCAGTTTCGTTGTTTTGTAAGTGCCGTAGTCGCCGTAGAATGAAAGTTTTGGTAGCTGTAAGAGTTGTGGCGGAGCTATTGTTACTGTGTGTGAAGTCTCTGCATAAGACTAAACATAAAAAGAATGAGGAACGTGTTTGGGTTCGTGACTGGAGTAAAAAAGACGTCAGGTCGGTTGGTCAGCGACCTTGCTGAAAGAAAGTGTGATCGAAGACTCTAGAAGCTATTTTAATCAACTCAGAATGTCACCAGAGCAGTTTACGTTACTTTTAAACATAGTAATGCAACAAAGAAACAAGACACTGTTATGCGTGAAGCATTGTTACTAGAACTGTAATTACAAATTGCATTACTTTTTTTGTCAAATAGATATTCGTCTATACAGTACTTGTACCGCGTTCCCAAATCCACAAGAGCCATAGATCGATTGTATAGGTATTTGTAATTGAATGTAGTCTGCAATTCACTAATCGTCAACCCATCAATATTTAATTCACGAATAACTGCTTCAAGAGCACTAACACGCCGCTGCTTATTCCTGAAATTTTCATCGTTAAAATGGCACAAACACCTATGCATCGCATATATGTTCGAAAACCGAATTATTTCTTCCTTTCCCCACTTTTGATCAGTATTGGTTATCACCTAACCTAAAAACACGCGCAATCAGTTTCGCCAAAGTTGGATGCTGCCGAAACTGTTTAGTTTCGCCAACGAGATGCGCGACTGCCTGTCGGCGTGTAAACTAGCCTTCAGTCAGAGAAAACAACTGAAGGTTGGGGGCTCGTATTACAAAATTGAAACACATTATCTGGCGTACATTTTAATTGTTAGGAACAATTAGATTGGGATAATATTTCCCGCGGCAATAATTAAAATATACGCCAGATTCTATATAAAGTCTTACAATCAATTTCTTAAACAATTGATAATTTTTTTAAACAAATGATAAATTAAAAAAGAGAAAATATATAAATATGGTTTATATTAAGTGGTATTAAGTTCACCGGGTCATCTTGTTTTTGAATAAAACTGGCCAACAATAAGACGCGATTGTCGGCAACCTGCACATAAAAAGTTGTCGCTTCTCTCTCTATGCCACTTCAATGCGTCCCGTTTTGCCGACTTGTTCTTTTCTTCTGCACTGACTGATTTTGCTAGCGCTATTTTTTTTTGTTTTGTTTTTTATGATGGCAGCTTTACGTGAACAGTGACTAACTGTGTTTTCTACTCGGTCAAGTTAATCTTGAAAACAGCTTGCCAAGATAACGCTATGAGAAAAACTTAGGGGCAAGAGTGCTGTGCTCGATATAAAAATGGCGACACGTCGCTTGATGACAAACGTCGTTCAGAACGTCCCTCAACTGTCCGAATCGACGAAAGTATTTAAATAAATTGATCAACTGTTTTGGAGCTCGGTTCAGCGAGTTTCAACGTTATATTCCAGATGAAAGGGTTACTGCCGAGTTTGATCATCGGGTTCTGGGCAATATAACTTAATGTGGAGTTGAATCATGTGTTCTGAAAGAACACCATGAAACGGATCCAGATTTTCTGACTAAGGTGGTTACTGGTTTTGAGTCATTCTGTGATGGCATGGAAAGGAGCATGAAAGGACACTGGTTTCACGATATTGAACAAAGTGATAGAAAACGAGGGAAGAGTTGTCATTTGTAAACATGATTGAAAAACATTTTTCGAACAACACTGGCGGGAACGATGTATTAGCTTTAATTGGAGTGTTTTGAAGCTAACAGACGTTTTGTAAACAATTCGAAATTAAAAGGATTAAAAAATATTCCTTTAATTTCGTGGTGGAGGGGTGGGGAGGCTACACCCACCACACTGACATTTGACACATCTTCCTTATGATGTAAGTAGGATACAAAAGCGGTTTCTGGGCCACAAATTAATTATGCGTAATTAGAGCATTTGCAATTGTGTGTATTAGAGTAATTTCATAATTGCAATTATGTGTACTTAGAGTAATTACATGTACTGAGAGTACTTGCAATTACATGTACTTAGGGTAATTGTTTATTTCTTTATTGTAATTGTTTATTGTTATTGCAATTGCTTATGTTCACTCCGCCACGTCTGGCATGGAGCTGAGCTCACCCCAAGGAATCACGTGTCTATCTACGCCACCCCCCACCCTACCACGTGACCACCACCAACCAATGATAGCCCACCAAGTGACCACCCACCACCCCCTCCGCCAACCTACTACGTGACCATCCCCAACTGATATTCTGCAATTACAGTAATTACATTTGACTCCCGTAGTTGAGAGGTTCCTGGTACCTCCACAAATTGGCGGGAAGACCTATTTCTGGTTGCCCTACAAGGCTTTCGACCCTCTGATCCAGTGGAGCATCCTCAGACTGCATCCGTTTGTATATATAAAAGCAAATCAGAGCATTCTGTTCGGTAACATGATAAAAAAGAGCCTTAATTAGAGCTCATATCGCATCCAAAATTAGATGTGCATATAGATGAATCATATATAAGATTATCTGTAATGCTCTATGTATGTACTCCCATTACTCTAGTAATTATATCGAATTTTCAATACATAGCCATTGAAATCGACTGAAAGCAGCAGTTCCAACCGCTGACAACAGATGGCTCTGATCCCACCTCTCCCCCCACCCAGCGCCTACACAATGAAGCCATGTGTGCAGACGCTGGCCACCCCCTCTGGAGCTGACCAGTCTCTATTGTGTGCCTCAGTCTGCCGGCCGTAGCCGCTATGACCGCGGAGACGCGGCACACTCACCCAGCTTCAGCCCCCTGACGATCATGTACTTGCATACATACGTGAAAAACTACTGTAGTGCACTTACGGGTGTGCAGTTTACCGGCGATCGCGTCAGCCGCGGCCGGGAATTAGCCTCGCCCCGCACCTCGCGAAAGAATTGCTGCGAAGCTCGCGCCGAAAATTATTATCATTTAACCGCGGCACTAGCCGTCCTGGCGACACGGACACAGCGATCCGACCGCCCCGATTATCATTTTATTTTGCATTACAATTTTTTTTCCTACGAACGTTATAGCTCCTTGTACTGCCTCTACACCAACGTCTGAAAAGTTCTAATTTGCAGTGGAACAGTCCGCATGCAAGAAAACAATTTGCTGTGTCTATCCTGGCTAGAAAAGCAGAACTAAGGCGGACAACAGCGGCCGTCCTCTCCATTCAACCCCTTGCTGATACCTGCTCCCCCTCAGCCTTGCAAAACAGCGCGCGCGGCCGCACCGCTTGCCGACAGGCGGCAGTGAATCACGCACGATATCACCATCATCAACGAGTATTCCAACTATTTTCGAACTACAGTTGTAAGCAGATTTAGCCATACACTGCGTTAATCGAGCCTACACATAAGACGTTGTATTTTCAAAATAACTCTCACACATCCTTTTGAGACATGTCGATAACAATTCCAGGCACCACTTTCAACGTTTAGCTTTACGATATAGCAAATATTAGCCACACTTTGCATCCGCTCTCCACCGACCATTCCCAATTACAATATTAGAACGTCTTCAGAAACACATCGCTAGTGCACTTTACAAATGGAATACAGCTCTGTGAAGGGGCTAAGACTCCTCTTTTGCTTGCTTACATGTTCTAAACCTTCCACGCTCTCTGTCACCATATGATACAGTTTTCGATACTCGAGAAAATAAAGTCGATGACATATGGAATGCCAGACTCCCCACGTAAATTACAGGTATAAGCTTTTCTCAGCGGATTTTTAGAACCCTCTCAATCAATGTTTTACGCTTGTTAACCAGTACAGTGTAAAAATACCAATTGGTTTTTTTAATACCCTTTGAAATCTAATGTGACATACAACCCACGTCATCTTGCGTGAACACTATCTGCTCTTCCCACTCTTGTGGAATTTCTGTAGGTATTTTCTCTGCAAACAGCTTCTCCGATGATAAAAATGTACAACATCCAGTCCGCCATTCTTAATCTGTATGATGTGGTAAACATGCTCGAATCCACTCGTTTTCGACGATTCCACAATGATATCAGCGCTCTGTCCTGAGATTAATCTGTATAATTCTTTCCACACACCAGCTGACAATGCACATTTTCCCCCAAAGTAACTACACGATCTAATATTAACACTATTTTTCGCGATAGATATAAGTTTTCGACTTATTCCGTATAACTCTCATCTGGGTACATCGCGACAGGTTTTCCGTTAGTGACCATTCTCCCTGGCTATTTACCGTAAAAACAAGTATTTTCCTGCAAACCCTCTGCTATAACCCAACGTAATTCCATGATATTCTCACCTATATACAAAACGTGTTGTCCTACTCTTCGAAAGTAATTATTCGGAAAAAATTTAATCGCACGCCATCACAAATTCGTTACAACCCTTCCACGCTCTCTGTCACCATATGATACAGTTTTCGATACTCGAGAAAATAAAGTCGATGACATATGGAATGCCAGATTCCCCATGTAAATTACAAGTATAAGCGTTTCTCAAAAGATTTTTCGAACCCTCTCTATCAATGTTTTACGCATGTTAACCAGTACAGTGTGAATACCAATTGGTTTTTTTAATACCCTTTGAAATCAAATGTGACATACAACCCACGTCATCTTGCGTGAACACTATCTGCTCTTCCCACTTTGTGGAATTTCTGTAGTTATTCCAGAATTCCTAAACTCTAAAAACGGTTTCTCCGATGCTAAAAATGTAAAACATCCATCCCGGCATTCTTAAACTGTATGATGTGGTAAAGGATCTTCAGCCAAATGATTTCCTCGAAATGTTCTCCAGGGTCTCCTTGCCGACTTTCGCTCCAGTATGCCGCCATGTAACGTCGCATTGTCTCCATGACGAACTAGTCCAATTTACTACGTATGTATAAGTTAAAAGATCGGAAATAGTTTACCATCGCATACCACTCGTTAAATTAAACACCACTATCACGCGATCAAACAGGCAATACTTCGTAACGTACACCGCGCAAAGTTTTAAGAACATAATCCTAAAGCAATTTCTTTGGAGCTCAATCGCAACACAACCGTAGCACATATTTCATAACTTTTACTTAAATTCTACCCCATCTAGCATACGGTACAACAAACGTCTCCAACCCAGCTCTTTTCTTCTTAAGTTCTAAACTAACTAGCACACGACAACTCGGTAACTCTACGTTGTTGGTAGATCCCTTCCGAACATCTAACTAATTGATCATGCACCTCTTTTGCATTGCATACTCCACCAGACAGTATTTCTGGAACGCTTTCTGTCAGTCAATAGACCACATACATCGAGCATTCGAGCACGAACAGTCGCCGTATTCTACCTTCTAACAAATCTACACTCTCGATAAACATCTGTAACACACCCACTTACATCGTAAAACTGACTGACACACATAGAACACCTAACAAGGAACGATTCAGATCAATAACAAACTCTTTTCTTATATTTATATATCTACTAATACAACACCCGAAAATTTTTTATCGAACGCCAAGACTTAACGACGGGGTCATCAGTCCCTAAACTTACAAACTGCTTACGAGCTAGCTAACACTAAGGACGACACAAATATCCATGCCCGAGGGGGGATTCGAACCCCCGACCGTAGTGGCCGTGCAGACCGGGACTGGAGCGCCTCAGTCCCCTCTGCCACCGCGGCCGGCGAACAAACGATTAAACACGCCTCCAAAAGAAAGTAATCACCCAGCTTTAAATCATCTAACCATAGGGTTTATTGAATTCGTTGCTTGTCGACCGAAGGACAATAATTTACCACCGCAAACATCGCCACAACGCTAGCAAGATGCATTGAAGACACCAAACTATCTGAGTTATGTCGAACCCTATGCTTCTCGACCGAAGAACAATAATTTTCCACCACAAACATCGCCACAACGTTAGCAGGATGCATCCATTCACATCGCAAGCAACACTAACAGATGAGATGAATACACCACAACCATTACAGTTTGTTTCTATGTCCGCATCTGCAACTCAGCTCCTGGTAAGAGGCTGAGATACTATTTCTTTTTTTTCCGGGAAAGAAGAATCACCTCTGTATTGCAATGAATCGTATGACTAACCAGCCTTTTTTTCTGAACAGAGGAAACCATACAAGTGTTCGGTTTGAGCTATCGCATACATAACCGTCAACAAGCAGCGTTCAGGATTTTAACTATGTATCCTAAATAATAAACAACTATTAAGTCTATTCTACTCCATGCTATTTTCCCAGACGAATCACCTCTGTATTGTAACGAATCGATATTTTTTCTGGAGAAGAAGTTGAAAATTACTTAATTTTTTAAGAAATTGCATCCGAAATAGGTATTTCACTCTATTTTTTTCTGTAGAAGAGCTTGAAATTTATATAAGTGCAATCGAAAAAATCGGTATTTTTAGCACATTCAAGACAATTTTCCGGAATTTACAACCACACACACACACACACACACACACACACACACACACACAAGCGTATTACCGACAAATATTGCAACATTTCCATGTATTATACCCTCGCAGCTGGCACGAACACGTTTTCTTTTTACCATACAAGACGAGTTCAGCGGTATATATATATTACAGAAACGAAACCTAGTGTTTTAGAAAATCGATAAGAATAACTCAAACCACGGCAAACATTCGAACGTTTTGCTTAGCTGTAGAATAGAACAACACGGAATTACCGCTATATGACAACCTGACTTCTGATATTTTTTCTCCTAATCCCTGTAAGTCTCTACAAGAAATAGCTGTTAGATTTTTTTCTCCGTTTACAGCACAGCGGACACGTATCTTGCCCTTTTTTGAGCAAAGGAACCAATCCAGCTGTTCGGTCTGAACTACCGAAATACATGCATGCATACTCGCTGCAGGCGAGTGCGGACCTGTTAACTCATCGTAGACTCCGGTTTGGAGAGTGTGTACGTCCTATACATGTAAACATACCTGCCCACGCTCGCACCTGACCTGGAGAAGTTATCGGTTTAATTTTTCCCGGCCGCACCAGATTCCGAATACACGAGAGCTATTTTTACGAAGATAGAATTACATTGATAGCAACAACAGACATAAAAATAAAAAACGATCGAAATGCTGCAGCTATACCATAGCTCTTAATACACCATCATCCCAATAAAGACAGCCTTTACAAGCCATAAAGGGACAAACGCACACATCCGTATTACGGAAAAATACTGCAAACACTTAACCCTAAACACTTCTTCTTGTACTCGGTGGATGTCCAAATGAGGTTCCTGCTAAGCAAAAACTGGGAGATTCGTACATCCTACACTAATCCTCTCGCATAACACAGCTAGTACCTTTAATCTTATGCTTCCGTAGATAGCAAATAAGAACACAAGTCTTACAGCACAATACTTTTACTACATTTAGCACATATGTCTACATACAGGAAATAAGGTTATTTACATCTAGATACAGAATACAACTCGTTCTTTATTATTCTTGTTACGTGTAACTTTAATTTTCTCCGCTGTAACTCGTAGTTTTATATCCACATCGGTCTCTCCTATTACCGTTCCAGCCAGAAGTTCGAAAGAAACAGGGAAGGTATGTTCTCGAACTCCATTACGTATCCTCGTTTCCTCCTGCTTTCCAAGTCCTTTATAGCTCTGCACCTTCTGACAGTGCTTCTAGACGAGAACAATCGGGTATTTTAACTTTTCCCATTATTTCCTGGTTATAGCACTATGCGTCCCTATGTGTGTACGTTACCAACTCCTGTGGTAATTTCCGTATGGAACACTAGGTTTACGACTACTGCAAACCATTGCTTGTTATTCCATTCGTTTTTAACTCTGCAAATGACTGCCCCCAGTCCTCCACATTTGGATACAATGTAGTCCCTTCCCCAAACGAGAACGCTATACATGTTTCACGTGTTCCGCCTAGACTCAGCGCAGGTATTCGCAGAGTCGCGGTTTTCCCTCAGTTGGAGCAGGCTTTCGCTAAGTTGTGGGTTTTCCCTGGGCCCCATTTCCGCTGTTCGCGTCTTGGCGGCACCATTCGGAAGATCAACTGCGCGCTTCCAGGGTGTGATTCAATCCATAGCCTGGGCGTAGCCGCATACAGAAAGGACCTGCGCTAAAATAAGCATAATTTTCACGGCAAGACTTTTGTGCGAAAGTAACGGATTAACGGACTTACGGCAAATTAACGGAAGTTAGAGGGTCTGTTAACGTTTTTTTTAAAACTAACTTGAAAGTTAATCGTTTAGCCAAAAAGATAACTTCGTAAATTAAAGATTAACGGACTTGTGCCCCGTTCTGGTTCACATCGTTGCCAGTCACTGTCAGCCTCCTGCTCAGGCTACCCCAGGGAGACACAACAACATTAAAAAAAAGTTCACATGTTTGTAAAGTTTATGGGGCTTAACTGCGGCGTCATCAGTCCCTAAACTTACAAACTACTGTCAGAACGGGTGAAGTCGATCAGGTGGGGGGAAGTCGACCGGCAATACAGCATTGTAATTTATACTACTTCCGCCTGGAGGTACATCCGGGAACTTCACGCAACACATATGTGTTGGAAGCCAATAAGTTGCAGAGTAGTGTTTGCCTGCAGAATTTTCTCTCTGAGTATCCGTTCAGCGGCATTGTGGGATATCAAAAAATGCATTTTGGTGCCCTCTGAATGAAGCAAGACGAAACCTGTCACAATGCGTCCTTATAGTCATACATTCTGCTGTTTTTGGACTGTTAGTCGGTAAGTGAACTCATTACCATGTGATTTATTTATTTGCAAAAGCATAAGTTTGTTGTTTGGACTAGTAGTGATCTAAAAATTGAATTGTATTTTGTAGGGTGAAGTCGATCATGCCACGAACATTGGTGAAGAAGATGGGAAGAGAGGGGAAATGCCGTTCAGGAAGTGAAGAAAGGGAAGTTGAGTATTCGTAAAGCATCTGAGTGTTACGGTGTGCCCTATACAACGTTAAATGAGTGGCTGAAGGGTAAACGTAGATATAAATACGGTGGGTAGGGTGTTCTTAGTTCAGTAGACGAAGAATGTTTAGTACATGGTTTGATCAAGTGTGCAAAGTGGGGTTTTTCCTTTGAAACGACAAGATGTGTGAAATGTTGTTCTGGATATTCCTGATGTACAAAAGACTCCCTTCACACAAATTATAACAAAAATGAAGCCTAAGGTTGTGGACGCTACAGTTTCCTAGATTTTGACATTTCAAACATTGAGTGAAAATTCTTTATGATGCAAGATAATTTTATTTTTTAAGGAAAATACAATGTTCTAACCACAAAATTGTCTATTTGATAATTTTAATAGATGTTTAGTCCCTGAGAAAGACCCTCCACTATTTTAAAACTTCATATAAACATAGCCTACCATACCTTGGGAGATATTTGAATGTAAACGACGATCGGTTTCACCCCGTTGCCTGGGTGAAGCCGTTACAGTTCTTCAAAAAATAAGTGATCAGCTTCACCCCTTATGCCGGTACTTATGAACTACCTTATACTAAAGCAGTGGCGTAGCTATATCACCAAGGGCCCCGGGGCAAAAATGACGTTGGGGCCCTCTTTAAACTGAAAATATACAGATGCAAAACTAATCATCAGCTCCTTACCGCCCACTGGAAGCCATAATAAGGCGCACCTAAATACTACTAAGTAAATTGTTAGGTGTCACGCAGCACATAACATTTAATCGTATTCTCTAATATAATAACTGTGAAAGTTTCTTTGTTATGCTTTAACGCAAAAATTACTGGGTGGATTTGGATGAAATTTTGTAGAGGAATAGAGTTCGACCTGGGTAGGACAAACAGATAAAACGACCCCATCGAATAATTCCCGAAGTTGCCCCATACAAGGTGAATGAAATTTCAGGCAAAAGTTAGTAAGAGAAGAAAAAAAAAATACTCAAACACGAAAACATGCCCACCCCCCCCCCCCCCCTCACGCGAAGCAAACCGGTAACAGTTAAGTCAGGACTAAGGCGTTCGTGGTGACAGCAGGCAGACAGTTTTCAGTGCCGACAACTCACTCTCGATAAACTACTGCGCTATTAGCTCATTGCTCAGTACCGATCGGAGAAATTTCGTTGATAGCCCAGTCAAAGAAGGAAAACAGTGGAAATATTCGTGTAAGATGATTTCAGCAGAAGGAAGTTGTCGGATTGTTGATGAAACACTTTGGATTGAGCCATGCCCAATAACTTGACATCTTAGCTTATATCGTCACAGTGAGGTGGAAGGCAGCGTACAGAATGCACAGTTCACTATTGCGACAAAAACATATTTTCTCTTCTTCTTATGGGACTTCTATGCGTGGTCATCAGTCTCTAAACTTACAAACTACTTATGAACTAACTTATACTAAAGACAGCACAAACATCCATGCCCGAAGGGGGATTCGAACCCCCGAGGCGCAACGGCCTCACGCATCGCAGCGTAGCGCCTCAAAGCACTCGGCCACTCCGCCGCGGCTTGTACTCCCTTGTGGGAATTCACTACACAAAACGTTGAGTTACCATAATAATACCGTTTTGTTGTAATACATGTAGAGACTTCATATTCAAATGTGGTCACACCGTGTATTGTCAAACACACTGCTAGAAATTCAGCGCCATTCACTGTTATTTCGAAAATATTGTGAGCCATGGCAACTCCGACTTCGACCGACAATACACTAACGGTGCAGGGTCCACGTCTTAGCGGACAAGCAAAGGACCTTGTTATGTTTAAATTCTGAGGTGGGAATAATTTTTGGATTTCACTTCCTGCGTTTGAGGCAGAACGTACATTATACGATGTAATTGGGGGACATAGATGTTCGGAAAACCGATTATTCGGATAATCGAACTATGCAATTATATTTGTCAATAAGAAATACTGTACATTAAATGTATTTATACAGTATTTGGAGGCGTGTGATCCTTCACAATGCGCTGAGCGGCACGACGCAACACTTGGAAGCCGCAGCTGTTGCCACGAGCAACTTTGATGCTGCCGCTACTTGTGCTGCTACGCCGACTGAAGTGCGCAGATTGTTGTACACAGCGACTAGTGGCTTGGCCGGTCAGCAGCGCCACCGAGTGGCGTCGTGTGATGGCCCATTAGAAACAATCTTATTGAGGCTGTTGAGGGAATGATGGTTTGTTGGGATAGGGAGATGATGGACGGTAGGGAGGGAGAGTAAAAAACTAGCATTAAATTAAAAATTCCACGCTCTACTGTAACTTTTTTCGAACGTCGTTTACGGAGGGCGAGGGGCCCCTGGAGCTCGGGGGCCCCGGGGCACTGCCCCGCCTAGCCCTATGGTAGCTACGCCACTGTACTAAAGACAACACAAACATCCATGCCCGAGGGGGGATTCGAAGCCCCGACGGCGAACGGCCTCGCACATCGTAGCATAGCGCCTCAATGCGCTCGGCCGCTCCGCCACGGCGGAGACACAACGACACTAATGAACATGTCCTGTGAATATGAACAGCCTATCTCTCCAGGTGTCTGATTTTTTCTGAACACGAGTGTACATTCTTTCTGGTCACCTTATGTGAGAGGTAAGGTAGCTGGACTGCCTCGGGAAATGATAATTATTAATACCGGTTATACTCTCATTATTACTCAAGTTGGCCGCGGAGGAACGGCCGTACGCATTGTGGCACTATGCTACGATGCGCGAGGTCGGTCGCTGTCGGGGTTCGAATCCCCCCTCGGGAATGGATCATTGTGTTGTCCTTAGTATAAGTTAGTTCGTAAGTAGTTTGTAACTTTAGCGACTGATGACCCCCGAAGTTCAGTCCCATAAGCTTTACAGACATTTGAACTTTTTTTTGTGTATCTCCGAGGTATAAGTTAGTTCATAAATAGTTTGTAAATTTAGGGACTGATGAGCCCGCAGTTAAGTCCCTTAAGCTTAACAAACATTTGAACATTTTGAATGTTCAAGTTGTCAATCTTGAGAGGAAAATTTTGTCCAGTTTCAGTTCGTGAGGTATCAGATCGGAATGCAGGATCCACTCATCCCACGGTCAGAAGAATGGGACTTATTTCTCCCAAGTCCACAAGAGTCCGGCAAAGGAAAGGACTCGTTCCTCCCGTGACGACCAGAGGCCAGAGAATGCGATCAGCCCTCTATGAATATCCAGACAAGCAAAGCTTTCTAGCATATGTTCAAACATGTTGTTGTTCTGGTCTTCAGTCCGGAGACTGGTTTGATGCAGCTCTCCACAATACCCTATCCTGAGCAAGCCTCTTCATCTCCACATAAGAACGGCAGCCTACATCTGTCTGAATCTGCTTACTGTATCCATCTCTTGGTCTTCTTCTGCGGTTTTTACCCCACACACTTCCCTCCAACGCTAAATTCGCAATTCCTTGATGTCTAAGAATGTGTCCTACCAATCTATCCCTTCTTTTAGTCAAGGTATGCCAGAAATTCCTTTTTTCTCCCCAATTCTGTTCAGTACCTCCTCATTAGTTACGCGATTCACGCACCTAATCTTCAGCATTCTTCTGTAGCACCACATTTCAAAAGCCTCTGTCCTCTTCCTGTCCGCACTGTTTATCGTCCATGTTTCACTCCCATACAAGGCAACACTCCACACAAATGCCTTCAGAAAGGACTTCCTTATGCTTAAATTAATATTCGATGTAAGCAAATTTCTCTTTTTCAAGAAAGCTTTTCTACCCATTGCCATTCTGCATTTTATATCCTCTGTAGTGCGACCATCATTTGTTATTTTACTCCCCAAGTAACAAACCTCATCTACCTCCTTTATTGCTTCGTTACCCAATATAATTCCTTCAGCATCACCTGATTTTCTTACACTGCACTCCATTACCCTAGTTTTGCTCCTGTTAATCTTTATTTTATATGCACCTTTCAGCGCACTGTCCATCCGTTCAACTGCTCTTCCAGGTCCTTTGCTGTCTCTGACAGAATTACTATGTCGTCGGCAAAACGCAATGTTTTTAATTCTTCATCCTGAACTTTAATTCCTTCTCCAAATTTCTCCTTGCTTTCCTTCATAGCCTGCTCAATATACAAATTGAATAACATTGGAGAAAGGCTACAACCAAGTCTTAGTCCCTTCCCAACCACTGCATCCCTTTCATGCCCTTCAACTCTGACAACCGCTGTCTGGTTTTGTACAAGTTGTAAATGACCTTACGCTCCCTATATTTTACTCCTGCTTGCTTCAGAACTTGAAAGAGTTTATTCCAATCAACATTGTCAAAAGCCTTCTCCAGATCTGCAAAAGCTAGATATGTAGGTTTGCCTTTTCTCAATCTATCTTCTAGGATAAGCCGTAAAATGAATATTGCCTCCCGTGTTCCTACATTTCTCCTGAACCCAAACTGATCTTCCCCGAGGTCGGCTTCTACCAGCTTTTCCATCCTTCTGTAAATAATTCGTGTTAATATTTTGCAACCATGACTTATTAAACTGATGGTTCTGTAGTTTTCCCACCTGTCTGCGCCTGCTTTCTTTGGAATGTGGATTATAACATTTTTCTTAAAGTCTGAGGGTACTTCGCCTGTCTCATACATCTTACACACCAGGTGAAACAGTTTTGTCATGGCTGGTTTTCCCAGAGACTTCAGTAGCTCTGACGGAATGTCATCTACTCCAGGGGCCTTGTTTCGATTGTTGTTGTTGGTTGTTTTAAGGGGACTAAACAGCTAGGTTATCAGTCCCCTGTTCCTAGCTGAGAGTCAACTGTCAAAGATAAAACAACGCCCTGAAAATGACACTGCACAAAAGGGCAAGTTAACAATAGACAAGTCACTGACAATACAAAACGGAGACACACACAATTAGTAAAAGAATGTCACGAATAAAACCGGATAGCAGAGTACATTGGCTGGCTGATCTCAAAGAAAAAACAGGATGAACCAGCCACACTGCAGACACTAAGAACTCCAAAGGACGTGAAAAGTTAAAAAGCTGGGTTGGTGGCAACCTAAGATGTCAGGCCACTGCACCTACCGTTAGATCGAGTCATAAAAACCAGCAGCGCGGATAAAACGTAAAACTTTGTTAGCCGTAGAGGCGTCGTCACCTAAAACTAAGGGTAGTGCGTCTGGAAGAATAAAAGAATGCCGCAGGTTGGCTAAAATCGGACAGTCCATCAAAAGATGGGCCACTGTCATTACGACACCACATCGACACACGGGCGGGGACTCACAGCGTAGGAGATACCCATGGTCAACCATGTGTGCCCAATACGGAGTCGGCAAAGGACAACCGACTCCCTGCAAGAAGGCCTCAGGGACGTCTTCCATGCAGCAGTAGACGGCTTGATAGCACGGAGCTTATTCGGTTCAGTCGAATCTGCCCATTCAGAATTCCAAACCCTTAAGACCTTGCGGGTCAACCGGGTTTGGAGGTCGGAAACTGGGAGGCCAATATCCAGGGACCGCGAAGTAGTGGCCTGCTTGGCCAGCTCATCGACGCGTTCATTGCCCGGTATACCTATGTGGCCCGGAGTCCAGACAAAGGTGACAGAACGGCCTGACTCGCCAAGGGCAAAGACAGCATCTTGAATGGCTCGCACCACAGTGTGTTTCGATAGAAACTGGTCGAGGGCCTGTAAGCCACTCAGGGAGTCGCTACAGATGACGAAAGACCCCCTGGGGCGAGCTCTGAGGTGTTCAAGAGCTCTCAAAATACCGACCAGTTCTGCAGTGAAGATGCTGCTTCCACAAGGCAATGATCACTGTTCGATATGGTCACCATGGATAAAGGCATATCCAGCATGGCCATCGACCAAAGAACCGTCCGTGTAGATGATGTTCGCTCCGTGAAACGTATCAAGCAGTGCATGGGACCGGCGACGGAGAAGTAGTGGCGAAATCGAGGCTTTCGAGTCCCGGGACAAGTCCAGCCGAAGCTCCAGGCGAGAAATTTTCCAGGGGGGGATACGGAGGGAGTAATGGTAAGGTGGAGGAAGGGGTAAGGAATCAAGTGAGGAGAGAAGGGAACGCACGCGGACCGCAATCGGGAGACCCGACCTGGGCCGACGTCGTGGGGAAGGGAGTGCAGAAAGTGGGAAGAGAAGCCTGTGATTCGGATGACGGGGTGAAGCATGAACCCGGGCAATGTAACTCACCAGCAACCGTTGTCGGCGATACCGCAAAGGGGGAACACCAGCTTCAGCTAGAAGGCTCGTTACGGGACTGGTGCGAAAAGCCCCTGTTGCGAGCCGCACGCCTGTGTGGTGAACGGGGTCTAGGACCCGCAAGGCAGAAGGGGCTGCTGAGTCGTACACCAAGCTCCCGTAATCAAGCCGCAACAGAATAAGAGACTTGTAGAGCTGAAGAAGGGTGGAACGTGCTGCTCCCCAACTAGTATGGCTGAGGCATCTAAGAACATTTAAATGCCGCCAACACGTCTGTCGCAGCTGACGTAGGTGTGGCACCCATGTCAGCCGGGCATCGAAGACCATGCCCAGGAAGCGATGTGTTTCCTCAACCTGAAGTAGTTCACCACCCAGGTAGAGCTCTGGGTCAGGGTGAACTACCCGACGGCGACAGAAGTGCATCACGCGGGTTTTTCGGGCGGAGAACTGAAAGCCGTGAGTAGAAGCCCATGAGTGGGCCTTTCGGATGGCACCCTGCAGCCGCCGTTCAGCTACGCCGATGCTAACTGAGCTGAAATACAAGCAGAAGTCATCGGCGAACAGGGAGCAACTGACCGATGACCCCACAGCCGCAGCAAGACCATTTATCGCCACTAAAAACAACGGCACACTGAGGACAGAGCCCTGTGGGACACCGTTCTCTTGAATACGGGGGGAGCTAAAAGATGCCCCAACCCTAACACGGAACGAGTTGTGGGAGAGGAAATTGCGAATAAAAATAGGAAGGGCACCCCGTAAGCCCCAGTCATGAAGAGTTGTTAAAATATGGTGGCGCCAGGTGGTGTCACACGCCTTTAGAAGGTCGAAAAATACAGCAACTAAATGTTCACGCCTAGCGAAGGCAGTGCGAATGGCCGACTCCAATGACACGAGGTTGTCAATGGGAGAACGGCCCTGGCGAAAGCCCCCTTGTTGTGGAGCAAGGAGTCCGCGCTCTTCAAGGATCCACATAAGCCGCCGACTCACCATACGTTCGAAGAGCTTGCAGAGAACGTTGGTGAGGCTGATCGGACGGTAATTGTCAGCCACCAGGGGATCTGCACCAGGTTTCAGCACCGGGATGATAGTGCTTTCCCGCCACTGCGACGGGAAAGTGCCCTCTGCCCACAGATGGTTAAACAGGGCGAGAATGCGGCGTTGAAACTCTGGTGAAAGGTGTCGGAGGAATTGGCCGTGAATCCTATCAGGTCCTGGAGTTGCATCAGGACACGCAGCAAGGGCAGTTCGGAACTCCCACTCGGTAAACGGGTCGTTGTATATTTCCCGACGACAAGTGCGGAAAGAGCTGTTTCCGCTCGGCCAGCTCTTTGAGGGAGCGGAA
This sequence comes from Locusta migratoria, assembly GCA_026315105.1. Taxonomy (NCBI): domain Eukaryota; kingdom Metazoa; phylum Arthropoda; class Insecta; order Orthoptera; family Acrididae; genus Locusta; species Locusta migratoria. The sequence goes on along the minus strand of CM048746.1, from coordinate 665,416,203 downwards.
GTCAGCACTGTACATGGCAGTCGCAGAGCATTGTGCGTAGTGGTCTGCCATGTACTCGGCGATAGCTGTCGGGAGCATGCAGAACACACCCTGGATGGTGAGGGATGGGATTCCTGTCGGCGGGCGGTATCCGAAGACGCGTCGGACTTGCGTCCATACCTTAGTCAGGGAGGTGCGGGAGCCGATACCTGCTACATACCGCTCCCAGGAATCCTGCTTACTCTGCTGTACGAGTCGTCGAGCACGCGCACAGAGCCGTTTAAAGGCCACCAAATTCTCCTCGGATGGGTGGCGTCGATGGCGCTGGAGCGCTCGCCGACGTTCCCGGATGGCCTCAGCAATCTCCGGTGTCCACCAAGGCACGGACCTACGCCTAGTGGAACCGGTGGTTTGTGGAACTGCCGCCTCAGCGGCCATGACAATACTATTAGTCACCTGCTGGACTGCGGTGTCAATGTCATCTGGCAGCGGTGGAGCAATGACAGCAGTTGAAGCATACACAGTCCAATCAGCCCTACGGAGACACCAACGGGGTAATCTGTCTGCAGCTTGGTACCGCAGGAGCGACACAAAGATTGGAAAGTGGTCGCTGCCACATAGGTCCTCATGCACACGCCAACCGAGGTGTGGTCGAAGGCTGGGGCTGCAGACGGAGAGGTCGATCGCTGAATACGTGCCCTGTGCCACGCTAAAATGCGTGGGGGCACCTGTATTCAGGAGGCAAAGGTCTTGGTGCGCCAATAATGTCTCAACATCCCTACTGCGGCCTGTGGTCTGGAGCCCACCCCACAAAGGGTTGTGGGCGTTGAAGTCCCCCAATAGGAGGAATGGTGGGGGAAGTTGGGAGACCAGAGCGGTAAGGGTGTTGAGAGACATGGCCTCATCCGGAGGAAGGTACAAGCTGCAGACAGTTAATTCCTGCGTTGCCCGGATTCTAACAGCCACTGCCTCAAGAGTGGTTGTTAGTGGCACGGGGGCACTGGGGACAGTGTCTAGGATATACAGGCAGACACCGCCAGACACCCTGTCGTAAAGGGTCCTGTTGCAGTAGTAGCCCCGATACCCACGGAGGGCAGGGGTCCGCTGTGCTGGAAACCATGTCTCCTGTAGGGCGATACAAAATGCAGGGTAGCTGTACAGTATTTGTCGCAGCTCAGCCAGGTGATTAAAGAAGCCGCCGCAATTCCACTGGAGAATAACATGTCCTCCACGCTCTAAGGCCATAAAAGGAAAGAAAAGAAGAAGATCATACCATAGGAGCGCCTGCTGCCTGATGGTCAGGCTCAACAGAATCTATGACCATAGAATCTGTTGATTCCGTTTGTGCAGATCTCCTATGGTCGAGTGAATCAAGGAGTGCGAGATCCTCAGCGGAAGCGAGGATCTCGACCTCATCCTCTGAGGCAGAGGATGCGGGTGTGGGTGGCTTGGAAGCCACCAAAGAATCATTTTTCTTCTTCTCTTTCTTTTTACCCTCTCGCTGGCCCTTGGGTGTTAAGGGCCTTGGGGGCTTCTCAACAGGGGCTGCAGGTGCCGACGAAGACGTGGAGGCCCCTCGATCAGCAGCCGCGGGATCCTTCAGCCATCGGCCGGGATCCACTTTCCCACGAAGAGAAGCCTCGGAAGGGAGTGTCCCGTGGGACCCCTTCCGGGCGAGAGGAGCCGGAGAAGGCTGTTGTTTCTCCGGCTGTGGGGTGGGGACCGACGTCCCCTGTGATGGCGTATCTGTTGCTCCCAACGTGAATAGTGTGGGAGCAACCGAAGTTGTTGGGCCCCCAACTGTCAAGGGGGCAGGTGGAGTGGGTCGGGCCTGGGAGCCCGCTGGCATTGGTGGTGCACTCTGTGGTTTAGCAACTGTGGGGATCGATGATGAAGCTACTGTTGAGTATGTGGTCGTCATGGTCACTGGGTGGAGTTTTGCGTACTTGCGCCTGGCCTCTGCATATGTCAGCCGGTCCAGGGTCTTGTACTCCATGATCTTACGCTCCTTGTGGAGTACAGAGCAGTTGGGAGAACACGGAGGATGCTGCTGGTTGCAATTGACGCAAACTGGAGGCGGGGTACAGGGGGCGTCCGGGTGGGATGCACGCCCACACTCCCGACATGTTGAGTTGGCATCACATCGGGAGGACATGTGCCCAAACCTCCAGCACTTGAAGCAGCGCATAGGGGGAGGAACATAGGGCTTTACGTCGACCCAGTAGACCATCACCTTGACCTTCTCAGGCAATGAATCGCCCTCGAAAGCCAAGATGAAGGCACCGGTGGCAACCCTCTTGTCCTTCGGACCCCTATAGATGCGGCGGATGAAATGCACACCACGCCGCTCCAAGTTAGCTCTCAATTCGTCATCAGATTGCAGCAGCAGATCCCTGTGAAAAATGATACCCTGGACCATGTTTAACGTCTTATGTGGCGTAATAGAAACGGAAACATCACCCAGCTTGTCGCAGGCTAGCAAAGCCCGTGACTGCGCTGGGGATGACGTCGTTATAAGAACCGACCCAGATCTCATCTTTGACAGACCCTCGACCTCTCCATATTTGTCCTCTAGATGTTCGACGAAGAACATTGGCTTCGTCGTCATAAAAGATTCCCCATCATTACGTGTGCATACCAGATATTTCGGGGCATAAGCCTCACCCTGAAGTTGTGCCCGACGTTCCTCCCATGGTGTGGACAAGGAAGGAAACGTTTGGGGGTCATAATTTGCAGCGTTGTAATCGCCTCGACCACGCTTAGAGACGGCGGTTGTACGTCCGCCAACGTTTCGTATTCGTTTAATGGTGTTCCCACGAGCAGCTAGGGAAATAAGCGTCCACCCAGACAGAGCCCCGCTTGCCTGGGTAAGCCTTATACAACTGAGATGCGGCAGGTTCCTCAGAGGTTGCTCGCTAGCGGCTGTTCAACATCAACAGCCATGCATCTCCTCGGCACGTAGCACACCTTGAGATTGAGGTTTTTTTTATAGAGGTTTATTCCGTCCTCGCGACCCGGGCGATTAAGCCAAGATCCCCGGGCTCTGAAACGTACAACGTTCCACCGTCGCGCCGAACGATGGTCGTTGAAGCACGCACAGAGCTTACGGTGTAGCGGACTGTTGGCGCGACACAGCCCACGGCTCAGGACCCCGGGTTCGCCAAGCCCGTACTCAGCAAATTAATGCTGAGCCCTTGAGGGGCCTTGTTTCGACTTAGGTCTTTGAGTGCTCTGTCAAATTCATCTCTCATTATAGTATCTCCTATTTCATCCTCATGTACTTCTTCTACCCTTCCTAAAATATTGCCTCTAAGTTCATTTCCTTCGTATAGCCTCTCTATATACTCTTTCCACCTTTCGGATTTCCCGTCTTTGCTGAGAACTGGTTTCCCATCTGTGTCCTTGATATTCAAAGAGCTGTTTTTCTTATCTCCAAATATCTCTTATTTTCCTGTAGGCTGTATCTATTTTTCCCCTATTTATACATTTTTTACAGCCTTGATTTTGCCTTCTAGCCACTCCTGCTTAGCCATTTTGCACTTCCTGTCAATCTCATTTCTTAGTCGTCTGTACTCTATTTTCCCTGTTTAATTTACTGCATTTTTATATTTTCTCCTTTCATCGATTAAATTTAGTATGTCCTGTGATATCCAAGGATTATTTGTAGGTCTTGCCTTCCTATCTGTTTTTTCCTCTGCTGCCTTCACGATTGCATCTCTCAATGCTACCCATTTCTCCTCTACTGTTTTATTTTACCCCGTTTCTGTCAACTGTTGCCTAAAGCTAAGTGTTCAAGCATATGTTCCTGCATTGTCCAGTAATGTAAGAATGAGAATTAACGCCCAGTAACCTTTACGGTCACAGTAAACATACAGTAATATCACTTTGGTGATCCAAAGGTTACTTTCTGCTGGCAATTAAAGAAATTTGTCCTGCCTGTAGTTTCTACATTTGGTTTGTTGAGAACTTCATGATCATCTTCAACACTCGTCCTCAATTTCTGCAGAATTTTCCGCCTAACATTGTAATAGATTTACGAAAATTGTTGACACCTATAATAGTTATTTCTTGCATATCTTCTTCTTTTAACTTATTGTAAAACAGCTTAGATGGCCTCTCACAAATATCTTGAAAGTAGGCAGCTATAGGCTGAATAACATTATGTCTGGATTTTTCTGTGATATTTTGTGAGTCTTTACATGTAGGTTAGCTTTTCCTGGGCAATCAGAAATAATTTCAATTTTTGTACGTCATAGAAGGATGAGCAGAAACTCAGACATGCTAGAAGATCAATCAAGTTCTTTGAGACGTATATCATGTGGAGGAGAAGGGACATACCTGTCAATATTGGTGAGAAGAAGATTCGTGGCCAGACAACTGATATGATAGCATGTCGAATAGCAACAATCTGCCCCCTTGATTCTTCAGTTTTCTTGCTTTTTTTTCAACATATCCTACTCGAGAAAGGTTTGGTGTGATTGAGGGAGAGAATCTGCATCCTTCAAGAAATTATCTCTTGGCGGGTATATATTATAATTGTACACTTCACTTTGAATATCTTGCCTTATTATCTCAGTAGCTTTCTGGACAATTCTGAGTCGTTCTTCTTTCCCATCCTTTTCCTTGTTATCATACCAGCCGTTTGTTAGCAATTTACACCAAGTGTCCCTAAAACAAGTTATTAGAACCTTAAATCTGTTGGAGCCTGCGATCTCGGTTTGCGATCCCCACACCTCTTCAATAGTTCTGTTCTGATAGTTTTTTACTCAGGTTTCCTTCCAGTAACAACACCAATAATTTCGTTTACAGTGAACTGAAAGTCACTATTCCCCTCCAGAAAGACACTAACCTCTTCCATTGCGTTTCAAAGGTAGTCTTCAGACGTAGATGTTGAAGTTTTCTGGTACAACGGCCTCACAAAAACCACTGACATTCATCAAGATACACAGTCTCCCCTGCAACTAAATCATTTGAGGTGGAAAGACGCCTCATCACTTTCTCTCCCCATTGATCGTGTCTAGCTCAAGCAGCATCCAAAGATGAGCCATTCATGTCTGCCCTTTATCTACTTGTTTTGATGAATGATAGTATTCCTTTTTTTTGTCACTGTGGAAACACCTAAACCTGGTCCATGTATTGTTTCATCATATACAAAACACCGTGTAGCTATTGTGCCCACTACACAGTCAACATTTTCATAAATAAATAAAAAAAATATTATGAAAAGCCGACACAAAATACCGACACACAATCTTTCTCTACGCATGGCGAACGTTTGAAGTGAACTGAAGTCCGGTGTCTTGGATCCAGCCAGTGACGGGCTTTCGATGTTCATCGTGGGCCGCGGTGGAGTAGCCGAGGGGTCTAAAGCGTCTCGCTGCGGAGCGCGCGGTTGCTCGCCGTCGAGGTTCGAGTCCTCCCTGGGGCATGGGTGTGTGTGTTTGTCCTTAGGGTAATTTACCTTAGTTTAAGTAGTTTGTAAGCTACGGACTGATGACCACGCTGTTTGGTCCGATAGAATTAATAAATAAAAAAAAAAAAATCGCACTGACTTGTTTTATGGCCCACTTTAGATATGTAGTTTTATAAGTTTCTGCAAATATTCTGGAACAAAATAGTAATGTAAAGAATAAAAAATTAATTAATAAGAGCGTCTGAAACCCTTTTAGGAAAAAAATTAGGTAGTGGCGGGTTTTGAACCACTGACCAGCAGCGTCACAATCCAACGCATTGCCCTCTACGCTACGACCAACACATAGGAACTACTTTCATTTATATCATACTATTGATGGCCGTTGTTAACTGATGCTAATATGGCATTTGTAGACACTAGATTTTCATTTATCGTACGAAGAATGACGTGTTTTTGTTAATTCTTCAGTGCGCCATTGCTTTGAAATGACAACGTATAAGTTAAACTAAGAAAATTATCAAATACGCAACGCAAGATGGCTTATGCCAGAGAGAGTTCAGGGCGACGAATGTCACGTGACATCTGCGAACGCTGGTTTTCGTTAATTCAGTGGAGGTTGTCAAAACTCCGTTTTTTTGCATATATCTCTCAAACGATACGAGATATTGATAGATCTGAAGCATTGAATTAAAATTTGTGGTGCGACCGGGAATCGAACCCGGTCGCATCAAAAATATTAATTCAATGCTTCAGATCTATCAATAATGTCTTGAGACGTAAATCCGTCTCTGGGATTCTTTATTTGTATTAATTGATACGAGATATGAAAAAAAACATAAGAGAGCAAAGTTGTAGAGAATTGTCTCCTCTACAAATTCGGTTATTAAATTTACGTGTCAGGTGAATGGTTAATCCGTTATTTTTATTTACATTTCGAGCTGTCAATAGACGATCGCAAAGGCCCACTTTTAGTGTTACTGCCGTAACCTAAAGTGGGCCAAAAATGTTCATCGTGGAGTTTCCCAATCTCTGCCGAGCGTTAGTTACCGGCGACCTTGACGGCGTGTCCACTGCAGGCGACAATAACTGAGCCTAGACTCTTCCGCCCCAGAAAAACGAAAATTATCATAAAAGCTACAATTATAAAAAGGTGTTCTGTTTCAATTGCAATTACCTTATTATCAGTATTAAAGAATCGTTATTTATCATGCTAACATGTTACATAAGATGAAGACGTTACATCCCCTCAAAACATTCATTTCTAGAAGGACATCGAAACTGAACGCACATATTATAAATGATGTAACTTCTGATTGCCTGAAAATAAGGTAGAAAATGTGCAAATCAATTTGAAAAAAATATAATGCTCTATTACTTTCATTCTGACAAATTTTCTGAGAAACGATTGAGTGAGTCACTAGACGTAAATGTTTGAGAATATTAATGCAGTAAAAATGATTCTTACTGAAATTGTGGATTTTAAATTAGGTATATCTCGAAAACCGTTGGGAATTCGACGTATATGTATTGAAACACTTTTATAGCAAATTCAATTATCTTTAATTCTTATTTGGAACATTTTTTCCCAAAGCGCACCGTTTTCGAGATATAAGGGAAAAACCAAGAAATTGTACCTTTCCACCCCCCTCCCCGCTTTAGCTCACCCACCAGGGGGGGGGGGGGACTTTTAGTATGTTCACCACCTGGCATATATTGATTTTTCTGTTCGATTTGTAGAGAGGCTGTGTGAGCCACAGAGACGCACTCGAGGCTGAGAAATAGAGACCATTGCAGATAACAGGCTAAAACAGACACGTATATCTTACGGGATGTAGGCAGTAAAGAAATCTCCTAGCGAACTGCTGATGCCCTCAGCCACGGTCCCAGGTGGAGGTAACCTTTCGGAGAAGATGGGCGTAACTTCATATAGCGTCTAGACGCTGTTGTAAGACGTTCCATTAGTACTTGGTGGCCAACAGGCACGTTTTAATGTACTACGTAGCAAAGTTGATACCAGTCACTTGGGAACAGCAATGTCAGTGGCTCCACGAGGCTAGAGTGAGAGAGTAAAGAAGAAAAACCGCAAGTTAGCAGCTCCCCTGAGGCGTGGCCTAAGGCGTAGCCTAAGACGTGGCCAACTGACGTAAAACATTGTTGTTCTTGCCCATATTGGGTAGCGTCGTGACGTTTTACTTTCAGCTGAACAATGTTGCTACCAAACAATGTTGCTTCCTCCTCACCCGGGGAATGGCAGAAGGGACAGGGCTGAAACGTGGACCGCTAGAGGACTCAGAGAGAGGGCAAGCCACAATTTAGATTGGTTGAACCAAGCAGCGGCCAATAGGAAATTGTTCACTGTAGGAAAGTGGGGAAAAGAGGTGCGCCCACACCGGCCGTTAAAACCCCCGGTTTTTGGATGAAGAGGGGAGTTCTCAGTCAGACGAGTCGGGCGCCAGCCCGTGACTATCGCCGACGGCCTCGGGGTGCTCCATGACAGTCTGTTTCTCGCGGGGAGTGCGTCTGTCTAGGGGATGCTGCTGGGGAACGTAATTACTGGCTTCTGTTGTGGCAAACGATTTATACTTCTTATTTTTTAATAACTAACCCCATTTCCTATACAAGTATCCTCTCGAGTCCCGAAATCCGCTTCTCTAGTAGATGCCTGTACTGTCTCTCTGCAGTCAGTCCTTTCCGCTCGGGATATGCAGACTGACCTTGCTACCTCTTCCCCCTATCCTATGTAGGACACGACACACCTAACTATGCCTAACAAAGTCCTGAGGTCAAAAGTTGTCGCAAATTCCAAGTACTCTACACCCCTCTTCTGAGCAGTCATTGACTGGACTAGATGCAGTAATTACGCTATCGTCACTTGAATAATGATTTTTCGAGGTCCAATTACTCTGTCGTCGTTCCAAAAAACTAGCCAAACAACAGTTGGACTGAAACTTCCTGGCAGATTAAAATTGTGTGCCGGAACCGGGACTCGAACCTGGGACCTTTGCCTTTTGCGGAGAAGCGCACTACCGACTGTGCTATCGCGACACGACTCACGATGCCGCCCCACAATTTTACTTCCGCCAGTACCTCGCCTCCTACTTTCCAAACTTCACAGAAGCTCTCCTGCGAACCATGCAAGACTAGCACTCCTGGAAGAAAGGATATGGTGGAGACATGGCTTAGCCACAGCCTAAGGGATGTTTCCAGAATGAAACTTTCACTCTGCAGTGGAGTGTGCGCTGATATGACACTTCCTGGCAGATGAAAATTGTGTGCCGGAACCGGGACTCGAACCTGGGACCTTTGCCTTTCGCGGGCAAGCGCACTACCGACTGTGCTATCCCGACACGACTCACGATGCCGCCTCACAACTTTACTTCTGCCAGTACCTCGCCTCCTACTTTCCAAACTTCACAGAAGCTCTCCTGCGAACCATGCAAGACTAGCACTCCTGGAAGAACAGTCGCACTGTTTACGAAAGGACAATATTTGTTCCAAAATCGTAACGCTCCCTTGACGTGTGAACACGGGCAACCGAGGTGAAGTCTGAGTGACGAACCCTCACCAGTCGAGTGTCGGTGGTTCGACGGAGGGCCGGCGAGAGCTCAACGCTGAAAGCTGAAGCTTCAGGCTGAAAGCGCTTGGACGCCTTCCAGTGGCGGCGTGGCACCTCTCCCGGCGCATTAAACTCATCAGGCAAATGAACGGCGCAGACCCGCAGGTCAGCAAGCGGCGCCAAGTGGATGAAAAGTGGCGCCCCAGAGTGGTAATCCGCGATTAACGCAGTCTGCCGGGCGTGCCGTTTGTCACGTCGTTCCACTTCATTAACAGCGCGCGGTGTGTAGAGGTTTCACACAAAAGAGACTGCAGACAACCCAGTTCCTACTACCTGCAGTTTTATTCATTCGTAGATAATTTTTTTCCGGTGGTGTTATACATGTCGTGGTATTAATGGTTACCAACAACAACAAAGTGACGTGCATGGTGCATCAAAATGTATGTGACAAGGTGTGCTGTTTTATGACTGAGTCAGTATATCTTTACATTAATAGGAGTGAACATGAAGGACCAAGTTTTAAGACTAAATATAGAAAGAGGTTTTAACACCACACGTTCCTCGCATTGCAGTTACTTGCATTAATACGAGTGAACATGAAGGACCAAGTTTTAAGACTAAATATTGAAGGAGGTTTTAACACCACGCGTTCCTCGCATTGCAGTTACTTGCATTCCTCAAACAACAATTACAAACGTATTATTTCCATATATAATACACATGCGAAGAGGGCGTTTGCTTAACTTACATCACCGCAGATATGGTCATAAGTTGGCCCTCGCACGGGAATCCGTAACGGCGAGTGTAAGACGGCGTTGAGTCTGCAGAATGCGAACCCCGTCCTTTGCCTGCAGAACACGTTGTCAGCATTATCGTATTGCCACAATTAACGTTGCCACCAAACGTGCCCAGCACAAACTGGAGATACACCGCGATATCACTTATGGTGCAGATATTGCTATTGCACTCCTTCAGGAAGTGTGCATAGTCGATTTCTTCTCACCATCTGGGTCGAAGACTTAATATCTCTCATGACTTGGACACTGGTAGTGGTGTGGTTATAACACTTCGAGACTGTCTCCCAGCCGAAGATGTTATGTACCGTCCCAACTACAGAGGCATAGACCTCACACTCTTTGGTGTCCGCATCGTGAATGTCTATGTACCGTCAGGTTCCAGCCACTGTCAGGAACGTAATACTTTCTATTAGTTTCTTCAGAGAAGAGGTTGCTCCTCTCTTTTTGAGACGGCAGGATGATGTGGTACTGAGTGGTGAATTTACGCAGCGACCTCATGACCAATTACCACACCCAACTATCCTCAACCGCCTGTCACTTGTCGATACGTGATCGTCTGCGTTTGACCTATTACGCCGCACATTCCTCGAGACAACTGGATCGCAATTACATCACGTGACCCCTAATCAAGGGGCACTCGACAGGCGGAAATATGACCTGTTGTTTTCTCCGATCGTGAGGCTTACTTTTGTGATGTAGTTCTCACTCACCAGACTGTGTGGCACGGAAGAGGATTATGGAAATTTAATGTAGCACTTCTCTCTTCGCAAGACTGTCGTCAGATAATAGAAGATACGTGGACTATATGTCACTGTCGCCTACAAATGTATATTCAACCATATTCTGGTGGGTCCTGTTGTAGTGTAAAGTCAGCGCCACACACCAGACGTAAGAGAACGATCGTAGAGAAGGTAGCGATCGACCGAAAGCCAATCGCAAGCAGGCGCTGCGCATCCTGGAGGGAGCAACCGAAGATGCGCGCCCTCTACAAGCGGCTATATCTAGGCCGACATACGTCTGGATGGCCGTCAGTTACTATTCGGAAATACGACAGTTTCTAGTGACATCTCGTTAGGTACTATTCAGAACTCGGACAACTACTAGACAGCTTCAAAGACAGAACTAGGTCAGTACTAAGTAAGCACGTGGCTACGAACTTATCAGTAACTAGGACAACGCCGTGAGAAGCAAGAAGAGAGAAGAAACAGACTTACGTTCTAAAGTTCAGTATTATACTTTTCAGTGAATAAATACCTTGTAATACTGACTTCAGCAATGTTTAGATGTCAAAGGACCCTGCACCAGTACCTTTATTGACAACTATACCGGGGAAGAGTAAAACAACAAAAGGAGATGAGGTCACAACAGGTCCAGTGTGCAAAAGCTGCTCTCAGCAAAACTCTGATGCCATATGGTAAAGATGTTGCATGTTGGAGGAAAAGCACGGTGCACTTTTACTATAGGATCCTTCGGGACAGTTCCATGATGCCTGTCACTCCTGAGCGCCAGATGAGGAAACGTGCTAAGGCACAGATACCTGTTCTCATGCGACAGCATTTGGTTGGAGCGGTACTGAGGTCTCATAGTGATGATACTATGCCCATACCCATCGATGTACCATATACTAAAGGACCGACGATATTGACTTAGGATGTAGATTTATGCCCTAAAAGACGAGAAACGGAGACGATACGAACGGAGTCTACCGTTGGACATGTTCTTTATACTCATTATCAATACATCTATGAAGAAGTTCCACATTCACCAGAGTTGATAGAGAAAGTATCCCATCTCAACTTCGATGCCGTCCCAGGGGATGAGGCAATGGAATTAATTATGGGCGTAACTCCTGATGAAGTCCTCGAGACCATCCGGGAAGGATCCATTAATCGCTCCCCAGGACCTGGGGGTCTCCCGCTTGAATTTTATCGTATGTTCCGCAATCTTCTCATATCCACCTTCACTTCCATCTTTCAGGAGCTGATGTATCTGGAGGTGCGCATTCCAGATCCCTTTATGGAAGGGGTCATCGTTCCTGTCCATAATACCCACTGTTCCATCTGTATCAGTAACACACTTATTAACAGTGATATGAAGATCTTCAAACGCCTTTATGGAAGGGGTCATCGTTCCTGTCCATAATACCCACTGTTCCATCTGTATCACTATCACACAATCACACTTATTAACAGTGGTATGATTATCTTCAAAAGCCTTAAAAAGCCTTTTGACCGCACACCTGAAACACGCTGCTCGATATGTCGTCAGACCAAGCATCCTTGTGAGGATACCATAATATCCCTACGACTTTATGTCGCTACAGGGATACGATCGCCGTGGAACAGGCATAACGCCTCTTGGGTACTTTGGCGTCGCTGGATTTCAGCCAGGCTTTTGATTAGATGATTCCTTTCTTATGACTGTCCTACGTAATATGGGTTTCCCAGACGTGCCTACTGGCCTGCTGAGGGGCACTTCCTCCAGAGTCCTTTACAATGACAGACTAACCCCACCAATTGTAACTGGTCGCTCTATACGACAGGGTTGTCCCCTTGATCATGTATGCCTTTGCCTTCGAACATTTGCTCTGCGGTGTTCGGCAACGTTTGGTGGGGTTACCCATTGATGGCTACCGATTCTGTTGCGAAGACTATGCTAACGATTTAGTGATCTATATACGTAATGTTGATGCAGTTTGGGCAGGCTTGACATGGGTCACGACATATGGTGAGGTTCGGATAGCTTTCTCAATGTCCGTAAGTGACACGCTATGTTTATCGGCGTGGGTTTCGCTGCTAGGTGCGTTGCGCCCCTCACCACCCAAGATACCATCCGCTGTTTAGGCATTGACTTTTCGGCTGATCTCCGGCGATCGACCGCTTCCAACTGCCGACGTCTACTTCAGCAGATCAGGGCCGTTCTTATTGATCATCGCCTAAATCCCTGGATATCCTTCAGAGAGTTCGATATGCCAATGTCTATATCGCATCCCGCGTTCCCCATGTCGCACAGGTCTTCTTCCCCTTCGCACTTACCATGGCCCATCGAATGTTAGCAGCGATGGCCTAATTCCTCAGCAATGGATTGTTGTTCAAAGTTAATTATGAATCTCTCATTCTTCCCTGCGATCACAGTGGGCTAGGTCTGTATCACGTACCAGATAGAGCTCATGTCCTTTGTGTTAGCCACCAGATGATGATGTGGACACGTTAACCAGAGAGCCATACTGGTTTCCTGTTATCGATTTATATGCCAGCCTCACTGTCAGCGACAGTCATGCTGTCGGTTATTTCAGTTCCTTTTCATTATGTCAGATATTTTATTCTGGAGCTTAGTTATCTTCACCCTAACTTGTCCGTACTGTACTTACGCAAAACCAAAGTTGTCTATGATGTTCTATAAAAACGTCTAACATCAAACCCAATTGAACAAAAATTTGCCCAGTTTGACTGATGCTCCATCTGGCGCATTGTACCTGCTCCTTTTTTTTAGTCTCACGTACAGTCGGTCTGGTACCTTACTGTCAATCGTAACCACGTTTGCCTATTTCGCGTTCATCACACCCACCTCGCCGAACCCCTCTCTGTCCCAGGAGTGAGGCGGATGACAATGAAGAACATCGTTCTGTTTGCGGTACTGCTGCTGACGTTTGGAATCCTCATGAGGAATATTTCAGAGAGTATTACTCTTCATTCGTTCTTATTTCCAGTGCGAGTTGGACCTGCGGACATGCGATACACTATATTTTTGGACGTACTGCATAATCAAAACCTGATATTTGGACCTATCTCACGGATAGCCATTATAAAGCTGTACGTCACGCTAAATACAGACAATACCTCTCAAACTTCCTTGGGAGTACATTCCACGACCCTTCACGCAGCTGGAATGTGTTCAGTCAAGAGAGGAGTATTTTAAGTTTGAACTATTTCACAGAATGCACGTTGTATGAGTAGCCGTGACTAGCCTCGCTAGTAGCAGGGAGCCATTCAAACGCACATCAAGAGCTGTATAAGAAAAAAATTAAAATAACTAATCATAATTATAATAATAAGGAATTTATTTGTTTTGTTCTGATTCGCCACTCACTCCCCTTACTTTTCCTTGTTACTTTTCCCTTGTACAGGTAGTTTGCAGGGTCGGACTGGCCATTTAGTCAGAGTGGCATTTTGCAGGTCAGACTTGAAGTCTTGATGGAGGTTTGCAGCCATAATTATCAAGGTAATAAGAATGAAGTTAAAAAAGCTGATTGGCTGCTGAGAATAAAACCATGCAGGTGACGATAAAATATTTATTCCTTTTGTACTGACGCGTTTAGAGCATAGCGCACCCCTCAGGGGCTCAGCATTAATTTTCTGAGTACGGGCTTGGTGAACCCGGGGTCCTGAGTCGTGGGCTGTGTTGCGCCAACAGTTCGCTACACAGTAAGCTCTGTGCGTGCTTCAACGACCATCGTTCGGCGCGACGGTGGAACGTTGTACGTTTCAGAGTCCTGGGAACTTGGCTTAATCGCCTGGGTCGCGAGGACGGTACAAACCTCTATAAAAAAACCTCAATCTCAAGGTGTACTACGTGCTGAGGAGATGCATGGTTGTTGAGGTTGAACAGCCGCTAGCGAGCACCCTCTGAGGAACCTGCCGCACCTCAGTTGTATAAGTCTTACCCAGGCAAGCGGGGCTCTGCCTGGGTGGACCTTTAGTTCCGTAGCTGCTCGTGGGACCAGAATAAAACGAGCAAAGAAAGCGTGGCCGGTCGCGAAAACGGCGTCTAAGCGTGGAAAAGGAGATTACAATGGTGCGTTCCCTTCCCTGCCTACACCGTGGGAGGAACGTCGGGCTCGATCTGCGAATGACCCATATTCTCCCAAATTCCTAGTGTGTAGCCGCATGGATAGTGAGTCTTTTATATCTACATAGCCTCTTTTCTTTGTGAAACATCTTGAGGACAAGTACGGCGACGTTTCCGGAATGTCCAAGATGCGAAGCAGCGCAGTGCTCATAGAAGCAGCTTCCCCAGTCCAACCGCGGGGGTTACTTGCCTCCGACAAGCTGGGTGATGTCCCTGTCAGCATCACACCACATAAGTCACTAAAATGGTCCAAGGTATAATTTTCCACCGAGACCTTTTGTTACGGTCCGACGACGAGTTACGCGCCAACTTAGAGCGTAGAGGAGAACACTTTGTCCGGCGTGTTCATAGGGGACCAAAGGATCACAAGGTTGCCACCGGTGCTTTCATCCTGGCCTTTGAAGGCAATACTTTGCCTGAGAAGGTCAATGTAATGATTTACCGGTGCGAAACCTTACATTCCTCCCCCTATTAGATGCTTCAAATGCTGGAAATTCGGCCTCTAGATGTAATTTCAACGCTACATGCAGGGACTGTGGACGTCCAAAACACCCAGACGCGCCATGTACACCGCCTCCCATCTGTGTTAAGTGTGGCTTGAATCATCCTCCTTGTTCGTCGGATTGCACCGTTCTTCATATGGAACGGAAAATTATGGAACATAAGACCTTGGACCGACTTTCGTATTCTGAGGCTCGAAAGAAGTACGAGCGACTTCACCCTGTTTACACGACCGCCTCTTTTGCAGCAGTGACATCGTCAACATCCACTTTTGTGACTGCAGTAGACACTAGTGTTCCTCTCTCTGTCGGCCCTCAGGGCCATCAACTCAAGCCTGTCCCCACAGTGGCTGGGGGCTCCATTCCTCCTCCTGCTCCCAAGGCACTTGCTTCGAGAGCAGCCCCCAACCTGCCGTGGTGGAGTAGCCGAGCGGTTTAAAGTGTCTCGCTGTGGAGTGCACGGTTGCTCGCCGTGGAGGTTCGAGTCCTCACTTGGGCATGAGTGTGGGTGTTGTCCTTAGATTAGTTTGCGTAGGTTTAAGTAGTTTGTAACTACGGACTGATGATCATGTAGCTTGGTCTGATAGATTTACAAGCATTCCATTCCAGCCCCCAACCCCCCATTGGAGAAGCATCAACCTTCTCCAGCTGCCCTCGTTCAGAAGGGGACCCTCGGGACGCTCCTGTCTGCGGCTCCCGTCACCGGCTGCTGGCCACAGGGCGTCGCATTCTCCCTCTCTCACTGAGACGGAGGTTGAGTCTGCAAAGCCACCAAGGGACACGAGGGTTTGAAAGAAAAAGGAGAAAAAAGATAAGACTAAAGATACCGCGGTGGCCACTGTGCCACCCGCCCCTCTACCTCTGCCTCTGAGGACGAGGTGGCGATACTCGAATCCCCAGAGGATCTCGCTCTCTTGGACGCATCAGACGTGATGGACTTTGAAGCTGATGCATCGCTACCGGTGGCTGCAAACGATGTTGAGGTGCAATGCATAACATCTTTTCATTCATGCCTTCCCAGCTGTTGGACACTGTCATCCTCCAATGAAACTGTGACGGCTTTTTCACCCACCTGGCTGAGCTACGACAACGTTTGAGCGTTACACCTGCTCTCTGCATTGCCCTCCAGGAAACCTGGTTTCCGGCAATGCGGACCCCTTCCGTTCGCGGCTATGGGGGATACTTCTGTAATCGTAGCGAGTATAACAGGCTGTCAGGTGGAGTGTGTGTGTGTGTACGTCCTTACCTCTGTATATAGTGAATATGTGCCCCTTCAGACACCGTTGGAAAAGGTGCCTGTTGGGTAAGGACAACACAAGAGTTTACTTTCTGCAATCTCTACCTCCTTGCTGATGACTATGTCTCTATGGCTGACTTGGCATCACTTATATCGCAACTCCAGCCACCTTCTTTGCTTTAAAGCCCACAATCCCCTGTGGGGTGGTTCTAAGATCTCTGGCCGTGGCAGGGTTGTCGAGGACCTGCTTTCTCAGCTCGACCTCTGCCTCTTGAATACACGCCACATTCTCGGCCATTGATCTTTTTGTCACTCCCACAACGTCAGTCCCCATCACACCCTCCTCGGTGGGCTCTTCACAGGGCTGACTGGAAGGCTATACCTCTGCTGCCATCGTTGGCCCTCCCCCACTAGATACCATCTATGTGGTGGTTGAGAGCGCCACGCAATCCATATTGTCTGCTGCAGAAGCTGCTATTCCTCGTTCCTCAGGGCGCCCACAGTGTAAGACAGTGCCGTAGTGGTCACTAGAGATCGCTGACGCCATTAAAGACCGTAGGCGGGCCCTACAGCGGTACAAGCGGCACCCTTCTCTTGAGCACCTCATTACATTTAAAAGGCTCCCTGCCCATGCTCGCCGTTTAATTAGAAGACGGAAGTGTTGGGAGACGTACGTCTCCACTATTGGATCAGGTATTCCACTTCCCAGGTCTGGAGACTGATCAGGCGTTTACAGGGGTACACAACAACAACAACAATCCCTGGGATCTCTGTGAATGGAGTCATATGTACGGATTCAGTCACGCTTGCAGAGATGTTTTCTGAGCATTACGCTCGCGCTTCTGCCTCTGCAAACTACCCACCAGCTTTCCATGCGTTAAAGCAGCAGTTGTAACGCAAGTCTATCTCTTTTGCCGCCCGCCGCACAGAGGCTTATAACGCTCCATTACGTGTTGTGGTGGGGTCATCATGTACCCTCTTGGCTGCAGCCCCCTGACAACACTGGGATCGATCTACCGGTGCCAGAGCTGCATACTCCTCATGCAAGCCAAGGAGTCGATGCTCGTCTCTGTGTGGCATCAGGACTCCTGGCAACGGTCATCCCGCCAGGTGACGTTGCTGTGAGGAGAACCCCTGATCGGAGTGGGTGGCATTGGGGCGGATTACCCGCAATGAAGAGACAGAAATCGGGTGATGTTGGCGGACGTACAACCACCATCTCCAAGAAAGGAAAGTTCAATGCCTCTATGTATGACCCCCAAACGTTCCCCTCCCTGACCTCACCTTGGGAGGGACGTCGGGGCGCAAAACGGACTGAAGAATATGCTCTGAGGTATCTCATGTGCAGCAGCACTGATGGGGACTTATTTTCAGCGACCAAGCCTGAGTTCTTTGTGGACCATCTGGAGCACTCGTTTGGGGAAGTGGTCTCACTATATAAAATGCGCAATGGTTCTGATCTCACACAGCATCCCCTGCCCAGTCACTGGCGCTACTCGCTTGTGACAAGCTGGGTGACGTTGTGGTCACCATCACTCCCCACAAGTCCCTGAATATGGTCCAGGGTGTAATTTTACATAGGGATTTGTTGCTCCAGACGGACGATGAGCTAAGGGCGAACCTTGAACAACGAGGAGATCATTTTATCCGGCGCATCCATAGGGGCCCAAAGGATAATAGGGTCACTGCTGGTGCCTTCATCTTGGCCTTTGAGGGTGATACATTCTGTGACGTGCAGCCTTATATTCCTCCCCCTATGAGGTGCTTTCAATGCTGGAAGTTGGGCCACATGTCTTCCCGTTGTACGTCCAGTACTACTTGTAGGGACTGTGGGTGTCCAGCACATCCAGGTGCCCCATGTACACCGCCTCCCATCTGTGTCAACTATGGTCAGAACCATCCTCCCTGCTCATCGCAATGTCCCGCACTTCATCGGGAATGGAAAATTACAGAGTATAAAACCCTGGACCGTATATCATATAATGAGGCGAAGAAAAAGTCTGACCGTCTGGACCGTCTGAACAACTCATTCATAGCAGTAACGTCGTCGCCACTCTCCTTAGCGGCGGCAGTATTTCCCACTTCCTCTGTTTCTGTGGGCTCCCAGGGCCACCAACATAAGCCTGCACCCAAGGTGATTGGGGGTTATCCTTCCACAGCTCCCAAGGCGAAAGCCTTGGGGTCAGCTACCACCTCTCCGCCGGAGAAAAAACAACCTTCTCTGGCTTCCCTCACACAGAAGCGGAAGGGGACCCTTGGGACACTCCCTTCCGCCAGTGTTGATATCGACACTAACCAGCAGCAGGCGTGCTTGCACACTGCTGGTCGCAGGGCTCCGTGCTCCTCCTCAGACCCTGTGGCTGAGTCTGAGAAGCACCTCCCACTGGCGAAGACCCCAAGGGAACGGAGGAGTAAACAAACACAACAGAAAAACTTGTCACAGGAATCCGCGGTGGATTCTGCGCCACCACTCCCCTCCACCTCCACCTCTACTTTGGAGGACGAGGTGGAGATTCTTGCATCACCCGAGGACGTCACTCTCAGGGACGCCCTTGACAAAATGGACAACCCAGGTGACAAACCTACACCGGTGGATGCAAGTGATGCTGAGTTGTCTTGATTCATGTCTTCCCAGCACTCAACCAATGTCATCCTCCAGTGGAACTGCAGCGGTTTCTTCCCCCACTTGGCTGAGCTATGGCAGCTTCTGAGCACGACACCTGCTTTCTGCATTGCTCTCCAGGAAACCCGGTTTCAGGCAATACAGACCCCGGCCCTTCGTGACTACAGGGAATTTTACTGCATATATAACAGGGTATCAGGTGGAGTGTGTGTGTATGTCCTCTGTGTATAGTGAACCCATGCCCCTTTGAACACCATTAGAAGCCGTGGCTGTCAGGGTGAGGACAACACAGGACCACACTGTCTGCAGTATCTACTTGCCACCAGATGGTGACTTATCACTGTACGTTTTGGCTGCACTCGTAGTTCAACTACCCCCACGTATCTTACTACTGGGCGACTTTAATGCCCACAGTCCCTTGTGGGGTGGTTCTACGGTCTCTGGTCATGGTAGGGTTGTTGAGGATTTACTAACTCAACTCGACTTCTGTGTCTTAAATACAGGTGCCCCCACAGATTTTTAGTGTGGCACATGGCACATTTTCGGCCATTGATCTATCCATCTGCAGCCACAGCCTTCCACCATCTGTTCACTGGAGAGTCCATGACGACTTGTGTGGCAGTGACCATTTCCCCATTTTTTTTTGTCACTCCCACAATGCGAGTCCCCAGCACGCCCCCCAGGTGGGTTCTGCACAAGGCTAACTGGGAAGACTATGCTTCTGCTGCCATCGTTGGCCCTCCCCCACTCGAGAACGTCGATGTGGTGGTCGAGAGCGCCACACGTTGTATTATTTCTGCTACGGATGCTACCATTCCGCGTACATCAGGGTGCCCACGACGTAAGACAGTGCTGTGGTGGTCGCCGGAGTTCGCTGAGGCCATTGAAGACCATAGGCGGGCCTTACAGCGATACAAACGGCACCCCTCTCAGGAGCACCTCATCTATTTTTAACGGCTTTGCGCTCGTGCTCGCCTGCTAATCAGAAGACAGAAACAGGAGTGCTGGGAGAGATACGTTTCCACTATTGGGACAGGTACCTCAGCCTCGCAGGTCTGGAGTAAAATCAGGCTGCTACAGGGATTACAGACGCCAGCGGCAATCCATGTGATCTCCACAAATGGAGTTATATGTACGGACCCGACCACACTTGCAGAGATGTTTGCCGAGCATTATGCTCGGGCCTTTGCCTCTGCAAATTATCCACCGGCCTTCCGTACAATGAAGGAGAGGGTAGAACGCCTGTCTCTCTCCTTTACTACCCACCGCTCTGAATCTTACAACACTCCTTTTACTGAGCGGGAGTTCCTCAGTGCTCTTTAACAATGTTCTGACACAGTGGCTGGGCCTGATAGCATCTATAGCCAAATGCTGAAGCATCTCGCAGTCTATAACCGCATTTTGTGTGATGGTGTTTTCCCCTCACAATGGCAGGAGAGTATCATCATCCCAGTGCTTAAACCCGACAAACATCCTCTTGGACAGCTATTGGCCCATTAACCTCACTAAAGTTCCATGCAAACTGTTGGAGCGGATGGTCAGTCGGCGGTTGTGCTGGATTCTTCAGACTCGGGGATTATTGGCTCCATGCCAGGGTGGTTTTCGCCAGGGTCGATCTACCACTGACAATCTGGTGTACCTCGAGTCTGCAATCTGCACAGCCTTTTCCCAGCGCCACTACCTTGTTGCCGTCTTCTTTGATATGCACAAAGCATATGATATAACCTGGCGACGACACATCTTCAACACTTTACATTACTGGGGCCTCAGGCGCTCCCTACCGATTTTTATCCAGAATTTTTTAGCTGTCCATACCTTTCGTGTTCAAATTGGTGGCTCCCTGACCACCTCTCATATCCAGGAGAATGGCGTTCCTCAGGGCTCGGTTTTAGGCGTTGCATTATTTTAGTTGCCATCAACCCGTCTAGTGACAGCGGTTGGAACGTCGTCTCTCCTTTTCTTTACACTGACGACTTTTGTATCTCTTTTAGTTCCTGCAGCACCCAAGTTGCCGTGCGTAGGTTGCAGGGTGGTATTCGGAAGGTGCAGTGCTGGGTGCTTACTCATGGCTTTCAGTTTTCTCCCACCAAGACCAGAGTGACGCACTTCTGTCGGCTGAACTTTATCTTAACGACGAACTACTGACTTTAGTGGGCACCCATCGGTTTTTAGGACTGGTCTCTGACGTCCGGCTGACGTGTCTCCCCCATATTCGTCAGCTGAAACGGGAGTGCTGGCGCCATCTCAACCTTCTCCGACATCTGGGTCATACGACCTGGGGTGCCGACCGCTCGACGCTGTTGCGACTTTACATGGCGCTGGTGCAGTCCCGTCTCGATTTTGGTTGCATTGCCTATGGGTCTGCGGCACCTTCGGCACTGAATCTTCTGGGGTTTGCATCACGACCGGCGCTTTCAGCACTAGCCCAGTGAACAGCTTACTAGTGACCCAGATCAGGTCATACGATTGCCTTTAGAGTTTGGTCCCTCTTGCTGGAGCTTGAGTCTTATCCCCTTCCATCTTCATATTGGGTCCATGCACATACAACTCCATGGTGCTTGCCAAGGCCATCTACTCGGCTAGACTTGGCCCATGGGCCCGAAGGCTCAGTTCCACTGGAGGCATTCCACCGTCAGTTTCTTGGTTATGACCTGATCTACACCGATGGTTCACTGGTTGATGGCTGCATGGGATTTGCCTATACTCACGGTGACCATGTCGAACAGCACTCTCTGCCGAATGGCTGCAGTGTTTACACTGCAGAGCTGGTGGCCATTCACAGAGCTCTCGTGCATATCCGGTCCTGCTCAGGCGAGTCTTTTCTTATTTGCAGCGACTCCCTCACCAGCCTTAGAGCTCTGGATCAGTGTTACCCACGGTCTACCCGGTGTGGCCCATACAGGAGACACTTTATGTGGTTACACAGTCTGGGCGATCGGTGGTGTTCATCTGGTCTCCGGGTCATGTTGGTATCCCAGGCAATGAACGTCTTGACTGGCTGGCCAAGCAGGCTGTCGGTGTGTCCAGTCTAGAGATGGGCCTCCCGGCTACTGATCTCCATTCATTGTTGGCCAACAGGTACATCGGCTTTGGGATGCTGAGTAGCATAGCTTGAGCATGCCCAACAAGCTCTGGGTTGTTAAGGAGACCACGGCCGCATGGCGCTCCTTCATGCATGGCTCTCGACGGGACTCAGTGGTTTTGGGCATACGTGGCGCACCCAAAGACATCTCCTTCGTGGTGAAGTCCTGCCCCAATGTCGGTGTGTCTCCCGTCTGACAATAGTCCACATCATGTTGGACTACCTCGTTTTAGCCGCCTTGTGGCGGAATTTTAACCTACTTGAAGTTTTAGCAGACGATTTAGGTGACGATGCTACAATGGCAGATTCCGTTTTACGTTTTATTCGAGCAGGGTTTTTTTATCACTCTCTCTAACTGGAGACTTCTTTGTGCTGCCGAGTGTTTGACTTCTTGTTTTTATTTTTGTGGTCGGTCTTCTTTGTTGTAAGGTGTCTTTGTGTGATCGTCTCTATTCGTTTTGTGTCTTGTCGTTTGTGATGATGTTTTATGCACTCAGTGGGACTCCCCTCCCACTGCGCGACCTTAAAGTCCAAGCACATTTCTTTCAAGTCCTCAGTTTTACTTTTGACACTTAGAGATGGAATGGGGAACTGATTATCATTGTAGTTTTGTCCCGCTTAAACAACCAAACAACAACAACAGCCTCCCCGGTTCGTCTTGTGAACAGGTTTTAGGCACTATCTGTTCAGGACGACGTTCCTGATTCGGATTGTCTCTCTCACCCTGAGGTCACCACCCAGCCTACAAGATCCGGGCTTTCACAGACGGTGGGTTTGCTTGTAGTTGGGAGCTCCAACGTTAGGCAGGTGATGGAGCCCCTTAGAGAGATGGCTGCCAAGGAGGGGAAGAAGGCCAACATGCACTACGTGTGCATACCGGACGGAGTCATTTCAGATGTGGAACGGATCCTCCCGGATGCCATGAAGAGTACAGGGTGCAGCCAACTGCAGGTGGTGGCTCACGTCGGTACCAATTATGTGAATCGCTTAGGATCTGAAGAGATTCTTTCAGGTTTCGACCGGCTATCTGAAGTGGTAAAGACTGCCAGACTTGCTTGCAAGATGAAAGCAGAGCTCACCATCTGCAGCATAGTTGACAAGACCGACTGTGGACCTCTGGTACAGAGCCGAGTGGAGGGTCTGAATCAGAGGCTCAGACGGTTCTGTGAACGTGTAGGCTGCAGATTCCTTGACTTGCGCCATCGGGTGGTGGGTTTCCAGGTTCCGTTGAATAGGTCAGGAATCCACTATACGCAGGGATCGGCTACACGGGTAGCGGGGGCTGTGTGGCGTGGACTGGGCTTTTTTTTTTTTTTTTTTTAAGATAGAGGGCTTCGGGGAAAAACAAAATGGGCAATCTCAAAGGGTGCAGGTGGATCACAGGAGAAATGCAGATCTAGGAACTATCGGTATAACAGTTATAAATTGTCATAGCTGTGTCGGGAAAGTACCAGAACCCCAAGCGTTAATAGAAAACACAGAATCACACAACATTGTAGGCAGTGAAAGTTGGCTCAAGCCAGAAATAAGTTCAGCATAAGTTTTTGCAAAAGATCTGTTTCCAGAAAGGATAGATTACACAAAATAGGTGGAGGCGTGTTTGTCGCTGTCAAAAGTAGTCTTTCGTGTAGCGAAGTTGAAGTTGGTAGTTCCTGTAAGCTATTATGGGTAGACGTTGCACCTGAAAATCGTAAGAAGTTAATAATTGGTTCCTTTTACCGCCCCCTCTCTCCACGACTACTCCTTTGAAGAAAGTCGTGGACTCAAGGCTGACTGCTCCTACCTCACCCCGATCTCTCATACACAAACAGTAGTTTACCGGTGTTGCCTGGTGAAACGTTGTTTTGATGCCTCGTGTAAGGAGGAGAAATGCGTACCATCACGTTTCCGACTTTGATAAAGGTCGGATTGTAGCCTATCGCGATTGCGGTTTATCGTATCGTGACATTGCTGCTCTCGTCGGTCGCGATTCAACGACTGTTACCAGAATATTGGAATCGGTGCGTTCAGGAGGGCAATACGGAACCCCTTGGTGGACCCAACGACCTCGTATCACTTAGCAGTCGAGATGACAGGCGTCTTATCCACATGGCTGTAACGGATCGTGCAGCCGCGTCTCGATCCCTGAGTCAGCAGTTGGGGACGTTTGCAAAACAACAACCATCTGCACGAACAGTTCGGCGACGTTTGCAGCAGCATGAACTATCAGCTCGGAGACCATGGCTGCGGTTACCCTTGATGCTGCATCTCAGACAGGAGCGCCTGCGATGGTGTACGCAACAACGAACCTGGCTGCACGAATGGCAAAACGTCATTTTTTCTGATGAATCCAGGTTCCGTTCACAGCATCATGATGGTCGCATCCGTGTTTGAGGAAATCGTGGTGAACGCACCTTGGAAGCGTGTATTCGTCTTCGCCATACTGGCGTATTACCCGGCGTGATTGCATGGGTGCCAGCGGTTACACGTCTTGTTCGCACTTTGAACGTGGCCGTTGTATTTCAGATGTTACGACCCTTGGCTCTACCTTTGATGGATCCCTTCGAAACCCTACATTTCTGCAGGATAATGCACTATCGCATTTTGCAGGTCCTGTACGGGCCTTTCTGGATACGGAAAATGTTCGACTGGTGCCCTGGCCAACAAATTCTCCAGATCTCTCACCAAATGAAAACGTCTGGTCAATAGTGGCTGAGCAAGTAGCTCGTAACAATTCTCCAGTCACTACTCTTAATGAACTGTGGTATCGTGTTGATCTGCATGTGCATCTGTACCTGTACACGCCATCCAAGCTCTGTTTGACTCAATGCCCAGGCGTATCAAGGTCGTTATTACGGTCACAGGTGGCTGTTCTGGGTACTGATTTCTCAGGATCTATGCACCCAAATTGCGTGAAAATGTAATCACATGTCAGTTCTAGTATAATACATTTGTCCAATGAAAACCCTTCTGTCATCTGCATTTCTTCTTGGTGTAGCAATTTTAATGGCCAGTAGTGCACCGTTAAGTATAAAAGACTAGCTGAATACCCGGCCTTGCCCGGGTATTTATTAATTTATTCGTGGCATTTTCAGGTATATATTCATCTGTATAAGAGTTGTATGTTTGTAAAATCTCTTGGGAATACAATTAGTAGTAAAGAAGTATTAGATTAAAACTTGGTGCGTGATGGGGTGGTTGTCCATGACAGTTACTGTTTATGTGCTCATATCTCATGAATTACGTGTGGGACAGTGATACAGTTTAGAAGATTCAGTCAAGTATATGTGTCTATACTGTCTGTAAAATTTCCTGCGTCTACTATTTGTAGTGTATAATTTATAAATTGTAACGTCATATCGAATGCCGCAGTTTTACTCCATAAACAGCGGGAAATGTAGTAAGCGAGAAACTTTTTTCCTTTCATCATATGCTATGGTTGCCAGCGAGAAAAAGTTTAATAAAGGTTTGAAATTATGTTTAAAGTTTGTTGCAAGTCGCTAAGTACTGTCATTCTCATACAGTGTATTTCGAAAGTCTCGCCGCATTATATGGCATTTTTTCCGATTTCTATTGGTTAGGACGTAATATCTTTTGAACCATGTGCCGTATGTGATTCTTAACCATGCAGCAATTGTTAGCTCTCGGTAATAAATGTGTGTACCAAATTTGGTTGAAATCGGCCCAATGGTTTAAGAGAAAATGAGTAGCATTGTCGCAAAATGCAGCAGTTTTTCGCAAATCTCATTGTTTATGACGCCATATCTCGTGAACTATATATCGTATATCATTCTTACACTTACGGCGACCGTCCTCATAGATTGAAGCTTACGTGTACAAAATTTTATAAAGATTGGAACAAAACTGTAGATTTGTATTGAAGACGTATACACATACGGACACTCTGCTTTATACGAGGCACGTCTAGAGAATATGTTCCGTTTGGTAATACAATGAAATTGTGCACAGATACAGAAAAAACTTTTATTGCACAAAATTCTACAACTCTTAAACTACTTTTCCACATAACTGCCGAAATTTTGTAGGCACTTGTCATAGCGTGCCACAAGTTTTTGCATGCATCCTTCACAGAAGGTTGCCGCCTGTGTATTCAACCATGTGGTAACATTTCTTTAGTAATGTGTTGACCACGAAGGACAGATTTTAGGTTTAAGAAGAGATGAAAGTCGCTAGGAGAGAGGTCCGAGCAGTATGGAGTATGATCAAACAGATCCCATTGAAATTTTCGTAAGAATTGTTTGGTCACATTCGGTGTGTGAGGTTAGGCATTACCGTGTTAAAAAATCTTTTGACAGCAATCCTCTTCTTACACCTAAAATCTGTCCTTGGTGGACAACACTTCAACGATGATGACGAGCTAAAAGAACATGTTACCACATGGTTGAATACACAAGCGGCAACATTCTATGAAAAAGGCAAAAAAAGGCAAAATTTCGGATGCTATGTAGAAAAGTTGTTGTTAATTTGTAGATTTTTGTACAATCAATATTTTTTCTGTATCTGTACCCGTTCGTTTTATATAACCAAACGGAACTTACTTTCTGGACGCGCCTCGTATATTAGATGATAGTAGAGAGAGGACAGATACAGGGAGTCAGAAAAATAAGCAACACCTATCAGAGGTACAAAAATATATAACGTTTATTTGTAAGCACGTATTGGATCACTGCATATGAAACAAGTTGCTGCGATCTGGCAAAAGCTTTCGTGATAAATGTGCAAAGCCCGCTTACCGTGTCAGCGAGAATAATCGATTGCCGCGTCGATACAGTTTTGCTACAACTCGGGACAGCTCAGTCGACCGTGAAAAAGTTGCTCGCCCCGCCTGAAACTTCTCCTGGGGCTCTCTGGGAGGCGCCGCATTGGAAAGTCCGCCCAAGAACCTGCGAGTCCGAGGCGGGAGCGCCCGTCCTATGGCCGTGGCCACGAAGAGTGAGGCAACGCGAAAGCAGCGAGCAGCTCATCCCAGAAAGTGAAGATTCTGATCGAAGAGGAAAATGTTGTCAGGTGGCGAGGAAACGGAACGCCTGTGGGAGCGCGGTGTACGGGCAGTCGTCTGTGGCAGTGAGGAACGGCCTCTGCCTAAGCAAAGTAGTCAGAAATTACAGCAGTTTCAGTAGCTACTTCGTCGTGGATTGGCCTACAGCATCAAAAAGCAAGTAATAAACAGAAGAATTTCGAAAATATATGTGGCACGTGGCAACCAAAATCTTAAGCTTTCAAGAAGGTGAAGGAATAGGTTCACAGATTTGTGACTGGCTGGAAGACTTCCTAAGTAATAGAACGCAGTACGTTGTTCTCCCAGGGAAGTGCGATAGGACCGCTATTATTTTCTATCTATATAAATGATCTGATGGACAGAGTAAGATGTAATTGGCTGCTGTTTACTGATGATGCTGTGGTGTATGGGAGAGTGACGTGTTTAACTGACTGTAATAGCATACAGGATGACTTCCACAAAATTTCTGGTTGGTGCGAAGAAAGGCAGCTAGCTCTCAATGATGTAAGGTGATGCGCATGACTAGGAAAAACAATCCTATAATGTTCGAATACAAGATTAGTAGTGAGCTTCTTGATGCTGTCGCATCGTTCAAATATCTAGGCGTAACATTGCAGAGCGATATGAAATGGAACGAGCATGTAAGGACAGTTGTGAATAAGGCGGACAGCCGACTTCGGTTTATTGGGAGAATTTTGGGAAGATGTACCTCACCAGTAAAGGAGACCGCGTATAAAACGCTTGTACGACCACGTCTTGAGTATTGCTCAAGTGTTTGGGACCCGCAGCAGATCAGTTTGAAGGAAGACATAGAGACGGTTTAGAGGCGAGCAGCTAGGTTTGTTACCGGTAGGTTCGACCAATGCGCGAGTGTCACGGAAGTGCTCCGGAACCTCAATTAGGGATTGTTGGAGGAAAGACGATGTTCTTTTCTTGAAATTCTGTTGCGGAAATTTAGAGGGCCGGAATATGAAGCTGAGTGTAGTGCGATCTTGCTGTCGCCTACTTACATTTTGTGTGGTGATCACAACGACAAGATAAGAAAAATTAGGGCTAGTGCGGAGGCATATAGGGATTCTTTTTTTCCTCGTTCTTTTTGGGAGTGGAATAGGAGAAGAAATGCCTAGTAGTGGTACCGTGTACCCTCCGCCACGCACCTTATGGTAAATTGTGGTGTATGTATGTAGATGTAGATGTAGAAGCTCTATAACTAACGCCACTGGTCAGAGAGACGTTAACCCTTTCAGACCTGATTTTTTTTTTTTCTGGAGAAAAGATTTTTTTTTTACTGTATTCCTCTTAACTTACGTTTTCATTTATTTTAAAAGCAAGATTTGCGCTGTTGTATGCGTCCATTTACACACTTCAATATTGCATATGCTGAAAAGCAAGGCTTCTTTCTTATGAACTAAAACAATTAATTTTGTAGCACTAACTTTTGTACTAAATAAACTGATAATTCAATAGTTGCCATGCAAAATAATTACTACTACTTTTCAGTTGAACAGTGGAATACAAGTAACCCACAACTTGCGTTCTCTTTGGAATTCACAAGCTGGTGCGCAGTGCAACACTGAGTACTTGGTATTTTTATAGTGATCTTCCGCAGTTGACAGTAAGTGTGCAGGACGAAAAGATGTTCAAATGTTTGTAAATCTATCGAACCAAACTGCGTGGTCATCAGTTCGTAGCTTACAAACTACTTAAACCTAGGTAAACTAACCTAAGGACAAACACACACACCTATGCCCCAGGGAGGACTCGAACCTCCACGGCGAGCAACCGCGCGCTCCGCAGCGAGACGCTTTATTCCGCTCGGCTACTCCACCGCGGCACGATGAAAAGGTTGAACACTCATTGTCATATACATGTTGTTTCAATAGAGATAAATGTTTCTGATCTATCTTAGATACTGTAAAAGTTATGTACACAATTGTATCCAGATGGTCTGAAACGGTTAAATTGCAACGGAATATTACCGGAGAATGTGTGAAACGTATTACAGAAAAAGTAAATAGTGTGCAAACTTATCAGTTGATGGTGCTGTGAGCATCATAATTTGTTAATGACAAATGAATCCTACAACAATGCTTATGGGGGATGTTAGACGGTAAAACAACTACACTAGTCAGTGTGCAGGGGTGTACAGATGTGATACGTTTAGTTACATAAGCCCATCCACCAGAACAAGGTCACATCACATCGGGAGTGAAAAATCGCTTCCTAATTGAGGCCAAAAATCGCATAAAAAGCATAAAGCACATCGGTCTGTAATTGTTCTGATCTATCACAGACAAATCTAATTTTTAATTTCCGTGTGACTGGCGGTAAATTTAAATAAAAATATGGGCTTAACGGTACGTCTGACACGAACATTGAGTAAACAGATTTGCAGAGGAGAAAATTCTCTACAACTTTTCTCTGTATTGTTTTCTCATGTCTTGCATCCTTTAAGAGGTACTTGCAAAAATAACGGCGGTAATAGGATGTCTCTCTGTCGGCCCCTTTCCCAAATTTTTCGGATAATAAAACATCACTAACACTTAAAAAAAGCCGTTTTTAAGGTTACTGTAAAAAAATTTAAAGAAAAAAACGTTCATCTGACACGAAAACTGAATAATCGAATTTGTAGAGGAGAAAATTCTCTACAACTTTCCTCCATTAGGTTTTTTTGTAACTCGCGCCGTCACAGAGATATTTGCAAAAATAACGGCGATTTGAAACCGCCTCTTGATTTAACGTATACCGGGTGTTACGAAATGTCACGTGATATTCCTCGCCCAGAACTCTCTCTGGCATACGCCACCTTGCTTACTGTATTTCATGATTTTCTTAGTATAACTTACGCTTTCTCATTTGAAAGCAGTGGGGCACTGAAGAATTAAGCACGTCGGTCATAGTACGATACCACAGTCTAACATATACAGTCGCGACACTCACTGCTGTAAAAGTTGTTACCAACTGACAGTTCAACGACACTAGCGCTCCTAGCGGTGGGTAAGCCGCCGAAAGAGTGATGTTTGTTTATAGTTATTTCTGTACGTAATTAACGAAATAGTTAATATAATTTTTGTGTTACAAACATTAGTAATATATCAAGAGACATACTTAATACGGAAATTAATGTAAAAACAGTCGAACTTAATCGATTCAGTGGTATAACAAAGAACTTCGTCATGAACCAATACTTACGAATATGTGTATATTTGCAGCTTATCCCGCTGAAAGTAAGTAGAATATAAACATAATAGAAACATAAATTTCTATTTTGGTCTGTTCTTACTATGACAAAGCGTTTTTGACACGTATCATTGTGGTATGGAGTCTAATGATTCGCACATTTTTAGGCTTCACTCGTCTTTATTATAAGCGCATATTTTTTTGAGTGTGATTACTTTAGCTTAAGAAGACAATGTCTTGAAGATTCTTGCCGTTTGTGGTTCAGCTGTAGCAACAATTTCGGAATTGGGTTCTTCTTTATTGAATACGGTTTGACTGCTTTTTCCGTTTTCTTGTCACGTTTCTGATGTTTTTCTTCAGCTACAGTTGCGGTGGCTGATTTGGTACGTTAAATACTGTAGTTATTGCATTCTATATTCATTTCCTACGTTCCAGCCCAACCGATTTCACTGGAATTGGAATGGAGACACGTTAACGCTCTTGAGAAGAAAAAACACGTCTTTCTGCCAAAGGCCGGGTATTCGGTGTTTCCTAGCCATTTTTCAATTTTCAATAGTAAATTAAATTATTCAGTATAACCCTGTGGGTTACAAGATAAATAAACTGTGCCGCAATGTACCGTTTCCAACCTTGTCAGGGATCTTAGGAAACCTAAGAAACACAAAGGTAGAGCTATTTTGAAGTTTACCTATTTTATGATATTA
Source organism: Locusta migratoria (assembly GCA_026315105.1). NCBI lineage: Eukaryota > Metazoa > Arthropoda > Insecta > Orthoptera > Acrididae > Locusta > Locusta migratoria. Next base: position 665,385,285 of record CM048746.1, on the reverse strand, counting down.
CATACGTTCCCTAATGTAAAAAATGTGTTAAAATCAATATAAACGATACTATTCGCACTCATCCACTATCGTATTCATAGAAGTAGCTTGCCCTCCGCTTGGAGCGCTGCTGTCGCAGTGTATAACAAAAATCTGCCGAAGTGTCGTGACTGTATGTGTTAGACTGTGACGATACATTATAATCTATAGTCTAAAAATGCCATTTTAGCTGTTAGCAACTGCCATTAATAGTACGAGAGCCGGCCGCGGTGGCCGAGGGGACTGAGGCGCTCCAGTCACGGTCTGCACGGCCACTACGGTCGGGGGGTTCGAATCCCCCCTCGGGCATGGATATTTGTGCCGTCCTTAGTATTAGCTAGTTCATAAGTAGTTTAGGGACTGATGACCCCGTAGTTAAGTCCCATAAGCTATACAAACATTTGAACATTTGAATTTGAATAGTACGAGAATTATTCATTAGACAATGTCGTATATGTTCGCCGTGGTATAGTGAGCTCTGTTGTAACGCTTGTGGTCGGTAGTTGGAAACCCGCCATTTTTAATAATTTTTTCTCCTTGGCTCGTGAAAGAGTTTTCGGTACTCTTATCAATTAAATAGAACTATCTTGTGCAATGTTTAGAGTTGTGCAGATATAAGAGTGCTCCCTCTAAAATGTGAGATTGTTCTATTTAGTGATCATGCCGTGAAATACGTAAAAAGGAATTGAACCCTGGTCTTCTGAAGCATTTGCACACCAACGCTGAGGACATTGTGATAATGAATAATCTAAACGACGTGCTGGTACTGGCAGTTTCATATATAAATACAGTCCTAGATTTCTGTGCCAGCTGTCGTTCATTAATGAAACGGAAGGGAAGTGTATACATCGCAACAAATTACCTTGCTAGTATTTTTCACTACTTATGATATATGTTGAAAGTCATTAATTAGAATCAAGGTATCTACTAAAATGTTTGTCTTTGGTATGGTTGCTATGGACACTTAAACGAGGATTGTTTTGTGTCCCAGCTTCGTCGTCGCTTTTGTGTCTCGTTTCCGTCGTAGGTGTCGGTGGCCGAGTGGAATGAGACCGACACAGGAATAAAGACAGCACGCTGGTGCAGGTACGGAGGGGAGCAGCCAGAAACTAGAAACACTAGGGTAAATTAGATCGAGATATATATTGCACAGAATTTATACAATACTTAACTTTAACATAGCTCAGTACTGCAGAATGCTGATACATAGTTGAGCTAGAGGACTGTACGATAGCCAAGTCTCCACTGGTGCCTATCTGATTCCGAAGTGTTCGCTGGTTCCTATCTCAGTCCCAAGTGAACGATGTCGTTCAGTGGTGACCACGAGCGGAGTTGCAGCAGAGGGCGCTCGTGGCTGACGTCGTAAGAACGCCGCGCCGTGCGTGCATGGCGGCGCACGGCGAAAGTAGGTGGCGCGCACTTTGGACTTGTGCGACACCACAGATTGTATTACCTTCACTGTATTTCAGATATGACTTTGTTCTGCGCTAAAATAAAGAGCTAAAATAACAAACGGAATTAGTGTGGGGACACTGAATTCTACACAACTCAAGTATTTAATCTATATGAAAAGTTACTTTTATCATTACGTCATTCACAACAGTCATTATAACAGTATCTCCCCAGTTTATGTACATGTGACAAAGAAGTCCGTGTTTGCAATTCGTTGGTATGTATTTCATGATATGATTACAAAATAGAACGCCGGCCGCGGTGGCTGAGGAGACTAAGGCGCTCCAGTCACGGTCTGCACGGCCACTACGGTCGGGGGTTCGAATCCCACCTCGGGCATGGATATTTCTGCCGTCCTAGTTCGTAAGTAGTTCATAAGTAGTTTGTAAGTTTAGGGACTGATGACCCCGTAGTTAAGTCCCATAGACTATACAAACAACAACAACAACAAAATAGAACAAATGCACTTTACAGAGTAAGAGCTGTTACTTTTGAACAACTCGGAATCTTGAAGAATATAGTTGTTTTCAGTTAACAAAAGTGTGGGAAAACCTTTTAGGAATCAAGATGGGAAAAAAGGGGAAAAATACCAGTGACGTTTTTTTAAATCATTTTGTTCTTCAACTAAATCTATGCTTTTCGGTCGTTTGTTCATGTTCGTTCTGGGTTGTTCGTTGACAGTTTAGCTCAGTTTCTTTTCTTTTTTCTCTCTTTTTTTTTTTTTTTTTTTTTTTACAGTTGACGTTTAGCCCTCTTTATTTTCATTGGTTCTTCGCTTGGATCGGTAATTTGTGGACGTTGCTTTTTGTTTGGTTTTGGTCGTTTCGTCGTTGACCCAGTTTCTTCCTTACAGAGGGCTTCGACCCCTCTGACCGAGCACGCTAAGCCAACATGTCGGCAAACCTCTGACCGAGCGCCCTGAGCCACCGCGTTCGGTAGGTTCGAACCGCCGTCTAACATGTTGGTGCATCACAAACTAATTCGCTGCCTATTGAACAGCTGCGAGAGTAATCCGTAAGTCTCGTACCACGGCAGCTGTTAATCTGCTGATGTGGCAGTTTTAGACATTTGATTATAATTCATTGTCCTAATAACGACGTGATTTTGACAAATTTCAGTGCGCCATTGCTTAGAAATGACAACGCTTGAGTTATATTAAGTATTTCATCAAATACACAATGCAATATGGCGTATGCAAAAGAGAATTCGGACAAGGTTTTGGGGCAAAGGGATATTACGTGACTGATTTCCGAACGCCAAAAGTACAACTGAAAATATCAAATAATTTTGTCTGTTTGTTACAAATACGGTTAGGTGTGGTTCATGAACTAGGATATGACTATAGGAACCCACACCATAAACCACACACTTCGGATAGAAGTAATAAAAATATAAATAATGAAAACTTCTGGGCGATACGATTATGACTCTGCTATTGTGAAAATATCTATGCAGCCAACACCTAATATGGCAGGAGGCTGTCTAAAATGAGGAAATCAAAGAAAAACTTGGAATGAACACCATAGATGAAGCAGTTATAGCGAATAGACTGAGAAAGTTGGGTGTTACACGCATGGGAGAAGTAAGGTTACCTAAGAGACTGATGAGCTCGGCAGCGGAGGGTAAGAGGAGTCGAGGTAGACCAAGAAGAAAGTACTTAGATTCGGTGCAGAATGATTTTGAAGTAAAAGGCATAACATCAGACGTGACATCAATGCTAGCATTGAATAGGAGATCATGGAGGAATTTTAATAGAGGTACTGTGCTCCAGACTGAACGCTGAGAAGCATAATCAGTCTCTAATGATGATGATGATCTATCAGAAATGTTTGTAAAAACTCATAAATATACAGGTAAATCTAAGTGGGCCGTAAAACACGTTAGTGCTATATTTTCCCTCCATATTGGTGCCGGTCGCGGTGGCCGAGGTGACTGAGGCGCTCCAGTCACGGTCAGCACGGCCACTACGGTCGGGGGTTCGAATCCCCCCTCGGGCATGGATATTTGTGCCGTCCTAGTTCGTAAGTATTTCATAAGTAGTTTGTAAGTTTAGGGACTGATGACCCCGTAGTTAAGTCCCATAAGCTTAACAAACATTTGAACATTTTGAATCCATATTGGTCCTATATGTTTCTCGCCTGCCATAAGAAGTATTGTGAATATTTGTGTGTTTCGGGTTTTAATAATGCCCCAGTGTTTTACTTTAGGGTGTTCTTTATTAGCCAAGAAGAAAGGTAAATGTTATAGAACTTCCGTCTGAATTCAAAAATCAAGGAAGAAGAGTCCGGCTAACGAAAGTCGTCAAAGAAAACTAAGAGCCGAGAAGTGACCCTCGGATCTGTGCTATGATAATTTTACTTCATGATAAAAATTAAAGATTTACTGACGATTGGATCACGCAGCAGAAACCTACCCATTTTTTTTTAAGTTTAATTTTGTGAAGAAAATTCTCGCATTCTATCGTGAGGTTAAATTATTCAAGTGCCGTGTTTTTATTTTCAGGTAATTGCTGAAACACACAAAATTTTTACTTATAACTGAGTAAACTAAATAGATCCTCGTTAAGATATGAAATTTATATACAGTTCGTGAAGCAAGCATTTCTACCCTCCCTCCCCCCTATGTGTTAAGGCACAGCCAACTCTTTTTTTTTTTTTTTTCGCTACTGGATTTGTAGAGGGTCTGTTGTTTTTGGTAAAAATTATGTAGTGGGTATCTCCTTGCATTTTCCTCAGTTCATGTAAGGTTTAAGTACATGATTCGCAAGAAAATACTCATAAAAAAGTCCGTTATCTCAATTGTTTTCTTTACTTATACTTTGCTCCGATGACGAAATTTTTACGGTCTGTTTCAGTACTGGGTTACATTGCATGACGGTCCGAATTTATAGGTGAACTCTTTTGATCTGGAACAACAAACGAAACTGTTTTCTTAAAATCAGATTACGAGTGTTTCGTAGAGACGCCAAGTCTACATGCACAAAACTGTGTGTGGATACAACTATCCGTTGTACATAACACCCGATATCTCGAGAATAAAATGAGTTGTTCTGTTCTCAACGTAATTTTATCCGCAGGTTTGTATGTGGTAAAATCAAACCATACGCTAAGTCTACGCAATTTTTCGTCTGTGAACTCTTCGAAAATTTGCGCTGTAGTTTACTTAATTTGGTGTACTATAAGGAATAACGAATATAAAGTGAGATAGTTATCTAGCAAATGTATCACACTATAAGATTTTTTAAAAAAATGAAAATTTTTCATCGAATAGTTTTCTCAGGATCGGTTGATAAATGTTGCAAGCGCTCCAAACGCTGTCGCGGTTATTGTCTGCATCTACATCTACATGGAATACTCTGCAAATCACATTTAAATGCCTGACAGAGGGTTCATCGGACCAACTTTATACTATTTGTCGCCCATTCCATTCTCGAATAGCGCGCGGGAAGAAAGAAAACCTGAATCTCTCCGTTGGAGCTCTGATTTCTCGTATTTTATTCTGACGATCTTTCCTACCTCTATAAGTGGGAGTCAACGATATATTTTCTCATTCGGAGGAGAATATTGGCGACTGAAGTTTCGTAAGTAGCCCACGCCGCAGCGATAAGCGCCGTTGTTGTAATGATTCCCATTCCAGATCCGGTATCATTTCCGTATTTCCGTAACGCTGTCTCCCCTATATCGTGACAATACGAAACGAGCTGCCCTTCTTTGGACTCTTTCGATGTCCTCCGTCAAACCCGCCTGATAAGGATCCCACACTGGGCAGCAATACTGCAAGTGAGGACGGACAAGCGCATTGTATGCAGTTTCTTTAGTAGTTCTTTTCCATCTTTTGGGGATTCTGTCAATAAAACGCACTCTCTGGTTCGCCTTTCCCACGACATTATCTATGTGTTATTTGCAGTTTATGTCTGAATATATAGTAATTCCTAGGTATTTAATGGAGTTTACGGCCTTCACTTTTGATTTATTTATTCTGTGAACAAAGTTTAAGGGATTTCTTGTCGTACTCATGTCGACGACTTGACACTTCTCATTATTTAGAGTCAATTGCCAATTTTTACACCGTAAGGATGTCTTATTTAGATCGCTCTGCAGTTGGTTTTGATCTTCAGCAGCGGCGTAACTAGGACATGGCTTTAGGGGGGGGGGGGGGATATATCTGCTTGACGAGCAAAATTTTAGTCAAATGAAAACAAACTTTTAAAACAGTTGTTTTAGAAAATTATGTACTGTTTTTAGAATAAAACAAACGTAGTACATCCTGTCCTTCTAATAATTAAGGTAAAATAACTTTTATTTGTTTGTATGTAAATGAAGGCGATGTACCATAACAAGTTACTGGACAAACTAACAATACAGATAAATGAAAGATTATGGTATTCTTTACCTTTACTAGACTGTTGTTATACGATTTTTTTTCTTTTAGAGTTCTGGGGGGGGAGGGTTCTATCCCCCTCATCCCCCCATAGTTACGCCACTGATCTTATATGTTTTACTAGACGGTAAATGACGGCGTCATCTGCAAACAACCTAAGAGAGCTGCTTAGATTTTCTCCCTAATCTTTTATGTAGATGAGGAACAGTAGAGGACCTACAACACTACCCTGTGGAACGCCGGATATCACCTCTGTTTTAGTCGATGCCTCACCGCCTATTACTACAAACCGTGTCAAAAACTGTTCAATTGTTTTTTAAGCTTAAGGGACTTAACTACGGGGTCATCAGTCCCTAAACTTACAAACTACTTATGAACTAGCTTATACTAAAGACGGCACAAATATCCATGCCCGACGGGGGTTCGAACCCCCTACCGTAGCAGCCGTGCAGACTGTGACTGGCGCGCCGCAGACCGCTCGGCCACTGCGGCCGGCACAAACTGTGTCCCCTCTGCCAGGAAATCCCCTATCCAGTCACAGATTTTGCGGATAATTTCTCGCGTTGAAGTTATCTCTATATCTTTTCATTATGGAATTTATTAGTCAGAAGGGTCCAGGAAAAAAAAAAAAAAAAAAAAAAAAAAAAAAAAAAAAAACAGGTAAGTCCATTTTTCTCTCGAAATGAGTTAGAGATGCCATTCGATTCTCCATCAATAGGACTATTTGTTAGCAGCATGAAACAGGGCATGGACCAGCTTAGTCACAGTTTTATTTGCCCTTAAAGTTTTGGCGTACAGGAAAAGAATCAGGTAAGTCCACAGTTTCAACAGATGGCCGTGAGATCAACAGACTTTCGCGCCATTATATCTTTGACATTCCATTGTTGCAGGTGTTCCTTTTTTACATTGTATTTCTGAGTGTGATTTGTTATTGCGGAACTGTTTAATAAATCAATCTGTGCTGTGCTGTGCCGTGATGTCGACATTAGGAACTGAAGACGATGGAATTCCACAAAATGAACCCAAGAAGCGGAGGAAAACTGGCCGAATTGCTGATGTTGGTAAGAAGTTAAGGCCAAGTTCACATGAAATCGGAGAGTCGTGCAAATGTTCCCGTCTTAAATGCTTTGATGTCACCACTAAAGCAGAAAGAGCTGAAATACTACACAAATTCAACAGTCTAGAATCACACAATGATCAGAATGCGTATTTAGCAGGTTTAATAACAGTTCTCTGTGTTAACAGAAGGTGACCACGTCAGACAGAAGAAAACGCGAAATTAAGAGATGCTGCATTTGCATACAGAGTCAGAATTCCCGTAGGGTGTGACAATAAGTGTGATGTACCAGTTTGTGCAAAAGCGTGTTGTGCAATACATGCTATCACAAAAAACAAATTGGAATATATACAGAAGAGCTTGAAACTAACTGGTTCTGCACCGCAAGACAAGAGGGGTAATCAAACACATCACAGTAAGTTGTACGAATCCACAAGTTTGTTGGTATACAGTAATATAAGCAGTTTAAAGGTCGACAAAGCCATTACAACTTAAAAGATTCAAGAAAGACTTATTTGCCTGAAGATTTGAATATCAAGAGAATGTTTGTGATATGAACACGAATTTCAACATATATTTCGGATAACCACGTAGTGACACGTGCACTCATTGTGATGAATTCTCAGCCAAACTTAAAGCACTCTCCCCAGTGAAAGATAAAGAAGAAATTAATAAGTTAAGTTTCTTCACAGAAGACAAGGCGAAACACTCTACCAACACAAAAGGGATGCAAGGCATAAATCTATGAAAACCAAGAAGATGGAAGCAATTTGTAAGGCTTTTGCTAAAAATGTGTCGTTACCAAACATAACTACGAACGATGTGTATTATAAGCGTCAATCATCAATGATTTCTTTTAAAGTCGACATTCTCTCCAAGGGGCAGACATTTTTCTATGAGTACCACGAAGGTATTGCCAAGAAAGTTCCTAACGAGGTAGCTTCTTTCCTTTTTCATTTCGTTATGGATTACCTCGATAACAATGTTGAAGAGCTTCAAGTGTTCTGTGATTCTGCTAGAGGGCAAAACAAGAATTTCACAATTTCCCGCTTCTTGCACTATCTCGTTCATAACAAGATTCATGTATTGAGAAATATCAAGATCACATTTCCAGAACGAGGTCATTCCTACATGCAATGTGATAGGAATGTTGGTCTGTGAGATTTGAAACGAAGTATGGAAACTCCAGAGGATTTCATGAGTATGATTGAAAATTCGAGAATGAAACCATCACCATTCATTGTGGAGAAAGTTTCTCAGGAAATGGCACATGATGGGAAATACTTCTTGAATCAGAAATTTGTACTGAAATGTCCATTTAAGATCCAACCAGTGAACGAAATTGAGACTTCGTCCATTCACCCTCTCCTGATGGAGAGACACGTATAATGGTCACGTGGTATCCAGCATCATAAGGAGGCCTGACAGAGATCCATCAAATCATAAGGCTGGAGAGTTAGAGCTACCCTCTTTGTCCTACACAGGTAATTGCAACATTACTTATTAATGCTACCATTAAAACTTTTATTTAATGTTGCTTATGTGTAAAAATATGTAACAAAATTCTCCATTGTCTGCAAGTCACTTACGTATTTCTAGAGCAAATTACAATGATTTAATGAGCCTCTTGAAGTTCTGTGGTCCAGCAGCAGTGGAATTTTTCCATTGATTACCTCATGATCGATAACTTGGAACAGATCTGGGATTTTCCATAATAATAATAATAAAAGTATAATTGATGATAATAGCATTAGAAATGATAATTATAATATTATAAACAATAAGAATAAAGTTAGAAATTACAATAATAATAATAAATGAAATGACGTTAAAACATTCGTTCATACAAGGGAAAGGAATAGCTGACTCATATGCTCCGTTCTCTTTCTGTTTAATGGACTTATCTGCTTTCTTTCCTGGAAAGTTCGTAGTTTGAATAATTTATTTAATTTATTTTCGTGCTCTCATCAGCAGAAGGCAAACACGTGATTTTAATTCTGCTGCGGGCTCTCTCGCTATTGCCCGTCGGTCTTCGGAAAAGAATGCAACGAACTAAGAAGCGGGATACGTTTGGCATAATAGTTCGTATGTTTTAGTTCGCGACCGATTGCACGTATTTTATTCGTGACCGATCACGCATATTTTATTCGTGACCGATCACGCATTTTTAGTTCGTGACCGATCGCTCATACTTTAGTTCGCGACCGATCGCTCATACTTTAGTTCGCGACCGATCGCTCATACTTTAGTTCGCAGCTCGGCCGCGAAGTAAGTCGCTCTTTTTAGTTCGTCCGTTCTTTTTGGCATTTGCTACCGCTACTAAAAAAGCTCTTTCTTTTGTCATGACAGCTTTTTTAGATAATGATCAGTGTCGCCAAGGCGTGTATTATTACCCGTTTTTTGGACAATTAGACATCAAATACTTACACAAATAAACCAGTTATTTACAGGAATTGGTGATACAATGGTATTCAACTGCTTTGCATACAGAGTACTCGTAGTATTTTACGCTATAGAATAGGGGTTATATTTAGATACTACTGAATACCTTAGAAAAGATAATTTGTGGCAGTGAACTATGAAACTACAGCAGAGCTGCATCTCTGCTAGAAATGACGGTAACTGTCAGAAGGGAACCACGCGATTCTTCGCGCTCTCGCGTCCTCTCGCTGTTCCCCGTCAGTCTTCGGAAAAGGAGCGGACGAACTAACAAGGAAAGTACTTGAGCTCGAACAAATATATCTGGATGAGCGTTTGGTTATACGACCATTACGTCATCAGTCTGTATTACTGTTACAAAATCATCTACTTTTGCAATTATTGATATGGTTACTGTTCTTTCGGACATGTCCAAAATAAGACACCATTGGTTGACATTAACAGCCGTAATTTTGAGAATTCGAAATATTGGAACATTTAGACCGTTTAGGAGCGTTGGAATAAACTTGGCGGTGAAGTTGAAAATTTGTGCTGGACTGGGATTCGAACCCGGACTTCCGGTTTCGGGCCAGCGGAGACCTTTAAAATTTGGGTTGGAAGTGGAGCGTGCTTGGATAGCCTATTTGGTTAAGGCGATCGCGTTAAATATGTGGTCGAATCGCGGTCCAGCAGAAATTCTTAACTTCGCCGTTGAATTTATTTCAACGTCTCGAAACGGTCGAAATATTTCAATATTTGGAATTCAAAACAAGTATCTGTTTCTAAATTATGCTCATATTTCTGCACTATAATGGTACCAAAATACATGTGAAAGATTCATCTTCTAGACCAATACCTTCTTAAGAGGATTCTTCATCTACATCTACATAGATACTCTGCAAATCACATTCAACTGCCTGGCAGAGCGTTCATTAACCACTTTCATAACATTTCTCTACTTTCCATTCTCTAATAGAGCGCGGCAAGAAAGAACACCTAAATCGTTCCGTTTTCGATCTGATTTATCTTATTTTATTGAGATAGTCATGTCTCCCTAATTAAGTGGGTACTAGCAAAAAATTGTCACATTCAGAAGTAAAACTCGGAGATTGAAACTTCGCAAACAGATCACACCGCAATGAATAATGTCTTTCTTTTAATGATTTCCACCCCAATTCGTGCAAAATTTCCGTGGCGCTTTCCCCCCCCCGTAACGTGAAAAAACAAAACGAGCTGCCCTTCTCTGAACCTTCTCAATGTCTTCCCTCAGTCCCATCTGGTGAGGGTCCCACAAGGGGCAACAGTACTCCAGTAGAGGACGCACAAGTGTGATGTAGGCAATCTCTTTGGTGGAGCTGGTGCATCTTCGAAGCGTTCTGCCAATGAAACGTAACCTTTGGTTCGCCTTCCCCACAATATTTTTTGTGTTTTCTCTCCAGTCGATGTTGTCGTAATTGTAACTCCTAGGTATTTGGTAGAATTTACGACCTTAAGGTTTGACTGATTTATCGCGTAACTGAAGTTCAGCAGATTTCTTTTAGTGGTCATGTGTATTACTTCACACTTTTCTTTATTTAGTGTCAATTGCCAATTTTCGCACCATGCAGATATTTTGTCTAAATCGCTTTGCAGTTGCTTTTGATCCTCTGTTGACTTGACTAACCGATAAACGACAGCGTCATCCGCGAACAGTCTGAGGGAGCTTTTCAGATTGTCTCCTAAATCGTTTATAAACACGAGGAAGAGTAAGGGACCAATAACGCTTCCCTGTGGAACGCCAGATATCACTTCTGTTTTACTCGATGACTCAATTACAACGAAATGTGTCTTTTCTGATAGGAAATCGGTTCAAGTAATCGCAACACATTAGCTGGATTGATTACCAATGGTCAACCCATCCGACGCTTCACTACACAAATAATGTAACGAAACTCGACTTCGAAGGCGCTATGCACCGTCTCTACGGATTCCGACTGACGTACCGGCAGGTAAACGTGCAATGCGGCAATGGCACACGTACAGGCCTCTAACGGAAGACTGCAGAGTTTTGCATATGCGGGAGTATCACTAGTGCAATAAGGGACCTTTACGTTATCTCTCACGCGATTTTGGTGTATTTGTGTTTGTTCTAGACCAAGTACTTTCCTTGTAAGGCGAGGGAGCTGCGAACTAGTTCGCCTAGTTCGCCTGCAGAAGCGCTTTTCCGAACTACGAGGTGCATTCAAGTTCTAAGGCCTCCGATTTTTTTTCTAATCAACTAGTCACCCAAAATCGATGAAACTGGCGTTACTTCTTGGCGTATTCGCCCTGCAGACGTACACATTTTTCAAAACGCTGACGCCATGATTCCATGGTAGTGGCGAAGGCTACTTTAGGAGTCTGCATTGACCACTGGAAAATCGCTGAGGCAATAGCAGCACGGCTGGTGAATGTGCGGCCACGGAGAGTGTCTTTCATTGATGGAAAGAGCCAAAAGTCACTAGCAGCCAGGTCTGGTGAGTAGGGAGCACGAGGAATCACTTCAAAGTTATTATCATGAAGAAACTGTTGCGTAACGTTAGCTCGATGTGCGGGTGCGTTGTCTTGATGAAACAGCACACGCGCAGCCCTTCCCGGACGTTTTTGTTGCAGTGCAGGAAGGAATTTGTTTTTCAAAACATTTTCGTAGGATACACCTGTTACCGTAGTGCCCTTTGGAACGCAATGGGTAAGGATTACGCCCTCTCTGTCCCAGAACATGGACACCATCATTTTTTCAGCACTGGCAGTTACCCAAATTTTTTTGGTGGCGGTGAATCTGTTTCCTTCCATTGAGCTGACTGGCGCTTTGTTTCTGGATTGAAAATGGCATCCACGTCTCACCCATTGTCACAACCAATGAAAAGAAAGTCCCATTCATGCTGTCGTTGCGCGTCAACATTGCTTGGCAACATGCCACATGGACAGCCTTCTGGTCGTCCGTCAGCAATCGTGGCAACCAATGCTAACACTTTTCGTATTTTCAGGTCGTCATACAGGATTGTGTGCACAGAACCCACAGGAATGCCAACTCTGGAGGCGATCTGTTCAACAGTCATTCAGCGATCCCCCAAAACATTTCTTTCCACTCTGTCGATCATGTCGTCAGACCGGCTTGTGCGAACCCGAGGTTGTTTCGGTTTGTTGTCACACTATGTTCTGCCTTCATTAAACTGTCGCACCCAGGAACGCACTTTCGACACATCCATAACTCCATCACCGCATGTCTCCTTCAACTGTCGATGAATTTCAAATGGTGTCACACCACACAATTTCATAAAACAAATGATTGCACACTGTTCAAGTAAGGAAAACGTCGCCATTTTAAGTATCTAAAACAGTTCTCATTCTCGCCGCCGGTGGTAAAATTCCATCTGCCGTACGGTGCTGCCATCTCTGGTACGTATTGACAATGAACGCGGCGTCATTTTAACCCTTCCCTGTTCAAATGTTTGTAATTCTATCGGACCAAACTGCGTGCTCATCAGTCCGTTGCTTACAAACTACTTAAACATAGGTTAACTAACCTACGGACAGACACACACACACCCATGCCCCAGGGAGGACTCAAACCTCCACGGCGAGCAACCGCGCGCTTCGTAGCGAGACGCTTGAGACCGTTCGTCTCCTCCACCGCAGCAACCCTTTCCTGCCCAAGCTATCAAATATTCAAGCCCCTAACTTTATATTTGGTTATATTGCTACCAAAGTAAATAAAAGCACATTAGTTTATTCAGACTTATTTCTTTTCCTTATATTACGCAGAAATATATTTAATAAAAAATTTAAAATTAGGACTACAAAGTCCAAGAGGATATAATGCCAATTGGAGACATTATGCAATTCTTATCTCTGTTAACACAAGGATTTACCAGCAACAAACGGATGCCAAAATTTTTGTATCGAAAGGCCATTTTAGATGTTGATCTCGAGAGAGGAACAAAAGCCAACTGTAGTTATACCTGAAACGTATTCATATTTTGAAATTCTTAAACAAAAGAAAAGATAACTACAATCATTTCTTAGTGACACCTAACAACAGGCCGAGAGGACTAAGGCGCTCCAGTCACGGTCTGCACGGCCACTACGGTCGGGGGTTCGAATCCTCTCTCGGGCATGGATATTTGTGCCGTCCTAGTTCGTAAGTAGTTCACAAGTAGTTTGTAAGTTTAGTGACTGATGACCCCGTAGTGAAGTCCCATAGACTATACAAACATTTAAACATTTTGAACCTAGCAACAAAGACAAATAGAAAAATAAAATGCACAAAATGCCTTTGACTCAATGTCAGTACTAAAGATTTCCAGTCACAGTTTTGAATGCTGTATAAATAAAAAGAGATCTATTCCTTGAATAATAACAGTTTCCAATAGCTAAAACAATACAAAAGTAAATTACCAACGTGAGAACACACAACAGCATCTTTTTGGTGACAGCAAACCTCGCCTGACGTAATCGTACTCCAAGACGTGAAACACTACGTTGTTTATTGCTCGTTGTGAGAAGTAGTCTGAGCAATCTCAGCCAGCGAGTGTTTCATATGATATATATGAGAGATACTAACGTCCAAAAAAATGTTCAAATGTTTTTTAAGCTTATGGGACTTAACTACAGGGTCATCAGTCCCTAAACTTACAAACTACTTATGAACTAAATACAACTAAGGACGGCAGAAATATCCGTGCCCGGGGGGGGGGGATTCGAACCCCCGACCGTAGTGGCCGTGCAGACCGTGACTGAAGCGCCTCAGTCCCCGCGGCCACCGCGGCAGCTACTAACGTCCCTTGAGGAACACAAGTTAGATATCATTTTCCAAATTGTTTTATGACGCTGGATATGGGCCGGGACTTTAAAATACCGTCGTCGGGCAGGAAAGGGTTAAAACAACGTGCCTGTTTCTATTTCTATCCAGTCCGGAGAAAAAAAATCGGAGGCCTTAGAACTTGAATGACCCTCGTAGTTCGTTCGCGAAGTACCCGAGACTACTGCATACGGCTTCAGTCTTGGCACAGCCAGCAGGGCCGCCGTACCTGCACCACCCTCCAGCAGGGACCGCGCCATCCGCCCCCGGCGCCAGAGGCCGCTCTATCGGCAGGCAGAGGACCGACGCCGAAGCGTGAATAAAGCGCCTGACGGAAGCCGGGAGAAAAAACAGAAAAAACGCTGTGGCCCGCGGCGGCCCGAGTTATGGCGGCCTGGGGGCGGCGCGTATCGCCACAGCCCCGGCATCCGCCCCCGTCTGATTAATACGGGGGTGGCGAGCACTTCACCCTGCCCGCTTTATCGCGGTGCTAACAGACGGGGTATGACGCCGACGATCGTCACCGACGCGTCGGATATGTCTGCCCGTCGCAAGAGACACTGTCGCCGTGGAGATTTGGATGACGTCAGGACTCGTTCTACGGCACCTGGATATAGACGGGCGTGCGCATCCGCCATTTTTGTTCCTTCCCGTCGACATGAGACGGTAGCATAGGGCAATCACTAAGCTTTCAGCGTGGTGACTGTGCATCTTCGAATTGTTCAGAAAATGGTTTTGTTTTACCGTGCACTTTGAAAGCCGTTAAGATTAATATTAAACTAAATTCTTGAGAAACTGACACCAATAAGGAGACACTGTCGAGGTGGAGATTTGGATGACGTCAGGACTCGTTCTACGGCACCTGGATATAGACGGGCGTGCGCATCCGCCATTTTTGTTCCTTCCCGTCGACATGAGACGGTAGCATAGGGCAATCACTATGCTTTCAGCGTGGTGACTGTGCATCTTCGAATTGTTCAGAAAATGGTTTTGTTTTACCGTGCACTTTGAAAGCCGTTAAGATTAATATTAAACTAAATTCTTGAGAAACTGACACCAATAAGGAGACACTGTCGAGGTGGAGATTCGGATGACGTCAGGCCTCGTTCTACGGCACCTGGATATAGACGGGCGTGCGCATCCGGCATTTTTGTTCCTTCCCGTCGACATGAGACGGTAGCATAGGGCAATCACTATGCTTTCAGCGTGGTGGCTGTGCATCTTCGAATTGTTCAGAAAATGGTTTTGTTTTATCGTGCACTCTCGAAGCCGTTAAGTATTGATAATAAACTGTCATCTTGAGAAATTGACACCAACAAGTGCTACAAAACCATGACAAGTTGATTAAATCATTTGTAATTACGCAAGATTTCAACACACTGAAACATCAGGTTTCAGCACTTGTTTTTTAGCTATGGGTCCGACGAAACAACTTTTTTTATTGACTTTTATTTATAGATAGAATGGCGATAAAAACCAGTATCAGCATATAGACTAAAACAATATAAATTAGTTTTAAAGGTTTATTCTGTTTCAGTAATTACAATGGCTCATATGGCCCATATTTGTAAACCACTTTTGAAACTACTGCGATGTTAAAATGCACGAACTTCTGTGAGCCTACGTCATAGCTATGTTGTAGTTCACTGGCAAAGTATCTTACTTCTGAATTGGACCCTTCTTATTCGCCTATATGAGGCAATCGGTTTTTAATGATTTACTTAGATGCTTTTGCCATAATGCGTAACCGAATACCGTTTTAAACATCTACGCTGTTCCGTATTAGTTTATTAAGAAAACTAATTTTTAGTTTCACTTTGAAGACAGCTAATTTGAAAAAATAGGGCGAATGGTTGAAAACGATCGAATCTGGCAGTAATACCAACCATTTTCAGTGATCAGTTCCTCTCTTATTCATAATTTTTTTATTGCATCCTAGTTTATGATGGTAATGTACTTTCATAGCTTGTGCATTGAAACACATTGAAACACAATTTTCGTGTTAGCGTATTTATACAATGATTCTTAAGTACGAATAATTAAATTAACTTTAGCGTCCGTCGGTGTAGGTCAGGAGGTAGTGTACTGGCCTTTTTAAGCCTAGCGTCGATGGTTCGATCCTTTTGCGACAATTTTTTTATTTTTTTTTTTATTTTACCTAAACAATTTTGATTTTGAATGGTAATTTTTACGACAAAGTGCACGTGCTTTCCATTGTTCGTAATTTTCTATATTTTATAGAACGGTAATAAAAGTTTCAAATAAAAAACGTAAGTTTTTACGGTATTGGCTTCCGTTTGTGAAGAGCTACTACATTGTTTTTGGAAAGTCGTCTCCATAGCTACTAATGACTTTCCAACCAGATAACCTTGACTACAAGGTTTTCAGCTCGTCTCCATACACATAAACAGGAACTGACAGAACACTTGGAATTAGAGATCCCAAAATGTTATATATATAAGAATTCGAAAACCAAAAATAAATTTGTCGTAGTAGTATTTTATGTACGGACTCTATGGTTGTGAAGCCAGAACTCAACCCCACACACACACACACACACACACACACACACACAGATATATCGTCTCGGTGACTTCTTCATCGATAGACGATTAAAATGAGTACTGAAACCAAATTAAAGCCTCTACTTGTTAAGAATGATATGATATTCCTAGAATTTTCTTCAGGTAAATTATAGTTTTTCTTTTCCATTCTTCTGCACTTTCGGCTGACCGAGTACTTCAAAGTTGTCTTCTCGTGTAGGCTGCTAGTGCAGTCACTGCCACTTGTATCGTTTCTCTTTCTCATCGAATTCTGCTAGTCTACTTGTTTGTCTTCTCGGTCAACTTTGAAGTACCAGTCAACAGTAGCTTAGGACTACCATTCAAAAATAACACCCCTCAGGGGTCAGCATTAATTTGCTGAGTACAGGATTGGCGAACCTGGGGTCCTGAGCCGTGGGCTGTGTCGCGCCAACAGTCTGCTACACCGTAAGCTCTGTGCGTGCTTCAACGACCATCGTTCGGCGCGACGGTGGAACGTTGTACGTTTCAGAGCCTGGGGATCTTGGATTAAACGCCCGGGTCGCGAGGAAGGTATAAACCTCTACAAAAAAGAAAAAAAAACAACAACTCAATCTCAAGGTGTGCTACGTGCCGAGGAGATGCATGGGTGTTGAGGTTGGATAGTCGCTAGCGAGCAACCTCTGAGGAACCTGCCGCACCTCAGTTGTCTAAGGCTTACCCAGGTTTACCCAGGTAACCTTTAGTTCCCTAGCTGCTCGTGGGACGAACATGAAACGAGCAAATAAAAGCGTGGCCGACCGCGAAAACGGCGTCACTAAGCGTGGTAGGAGTGCATACAATGTCGCACAGTATGTCCCCTAATCGTTCCCTTCCCTGGCTACCCCATTAGAGAAACGACGGGCAAAAGACAGGGTTGAGCCATACTCCCCTAAATTTCTTGTCTGTGCTAGAACCGATGGGGATACATTCAGTAACACTAAGCCACTCTTCTTTGTGGAAAACTTAGAATATAAGTTTGGCAAAGTTTTAGGGATGGCTAAGTTGAGACGCGGTGCAGTCCTCATAGAAACGGCATCCCCAGCACAGTCACGGGCAGTTATGGCCTGTGAAAAGCTGGGTGATGTTCCTCTGACCATCACCTCTCACAAGAGTCTCAACATGGTTCATGGGATAATATACCATCGTGATCTCCTTCTGCAGTCAGACGACGAATTACGCGCCAACCTATAAGGACGGGATGTCCACTTCGTCAGGCGCATATATAGAGACCCTACGGACAACAAGGTAGCCACCGATGCTTTCATCCTGGCCTTTGACGGCGATTCTTTGCACGAAAAGGTCAAGATTATGATATACCGGTGCGACGTAAAGCCTTATATTCTTCCTCTGATGCGGTGCTTCAAATGCTGGAAATTTGGGCACATATCCTCCAGGTGAAATTCCAGCTCCACCTGTCAAGAATGTGGGCGTCCATCACATCCAGACGCTCCTTGTGCTCCTCCACCTATTTGTATAAACTGTGGACAGCACCACCCCCCTTGCTCGCCAAACGCACGATGCTCCATAAAGAACGGAAAATTATGGAGTACAAAACCATGGACAAACTGTCATATAATGAGGCCAAAATGAAATTTGTGCGACTGCACCCAGTAGCATTGAAGACATCATTTGCGACTATCACATCGTCCTCTTTCCCTTCGGTGACGGCGGCCCCCATGTCTGTGCCAACTTCTGTGGGCCCTCGAGCCGTAAAACTGCACCAGCCCCCTCAATGGTTGGGGCCTTTCCACTACGTGCTCTCCCCACTACACCTCCTGGGGGAGCACATCCCCCCACACCGTCAGGGACAACGGTCCCCGTCACTCAGCTGGAGATACAACAACTTCCTCCGGCTCCTCTCGCTCGGAAGGGGTCCCTTGGGACTCTCCCTTCCGAGGCCTCTCAGAGTCCCATGGAGGGTCCCAGCCGACGGCTGTCAGACACGCACACCCTTGGTCCAAGGGCTCCGCACGCTACGTCGGGCTCTGGCAACGTCTCTGAGAAGCCTTCCGAAAGGACAGCGAGAGGAAAAGAAGAAGAAGCTGAAGAAAAAGGAATCTTCTGTGGCTTTAAAGCCACGCCTTTTCACTTCTTCCGCTTCTCACGACGAGTTGGAGATCCTTGCATCCCTCAAGGATCTCGCTCTCCTGAACTCTTCAGAACCAATGGTTCTGGATCTAGTTAGTACACATTCAACAGCAGCAGGTAGTGAACCTATGAACTAATCATCCTTATCGTATCGTGGCCTATCCAGTCAGCACTAACAAAATTCTCCAGTGGAATTGTGGCGGTTTTTTCTCCCATTTAGCAGAGTTACGGCAGCTTCTCACCACTTCACCTGCACTGTGCGTTGCCCTGCAGGAAAGCTGGTTTCCCCCGACGCGATGCCGTGCCTTACAAGGCTATCGGGGATATTACCAGAATCGCACAGTTTATGACAGGGTTTCAGGTGGCGTCTGTATTTCAGTCCTTTCGTCTGCATACAGTGGATGTGTTACTCTCCAAACGCCTTTAGAAGCTGTGGCAGTCAGGGTGAAGACTACAATCGACCTCCACATTTGCGGTGTATACCTGCCCCCAGACGATGTAGTACCGCAACATGTCTTGGCGGCACTGATTTCTCAGCTCCCCTCACCTTTCTTACTTTTGCGTGATTTTAACGCCCACAACCCGCTGTGGGGGGGTACTACGATTACTGGCCGTGGCAGAGACATTGAGAGTTTATTATCTCAGCTCGACCTCTGCATTTTAAATACCGGTGTTGCAACACACTTCAGTGTGGCTCACGGCAGTTACTCTGCAATTGATCTGTCGGTAATGTAGTCCTGGCCTTTTACTGTCTGCATGATGACTTGTGTGGTAGTGACCATTTCCCAATATTCCTTTCACTACCACGGTCTCAGTCCTCTGGACATTTGCCCAGATGGGCCCTTATTAACGCTGATTGGCACGAGTTTACTACCGCTGCAAAGATTGGCCCTCCATCGGATGCCACCATAGATGAGGTGACTGAAAGTCTAACCACGGCCATTATTTCTGCGGCTGAACGTACGATCCCTATCTCTTCTGGATCCCCTCAGCGGAGGACGGTGCCCTGGTGGTCGCCAGAGATCACTGAGGCTATTAGGGATCGCAGGCGTGCATTCCAGCGCCATAAGAGACATCCATCCTTGGAGAACCTCATTGCGTTCAAGCGACTTCGTGCACAAGTACGTCTTTTAATTAAGCGTCGTAAGCAGGAGTGTCGGGAATGGTACGTGGCCACTATTGGTACATGTACCTCTCCCTCCCAGGTCTGGGAGAAAATTAGACAGCTCTATGGATACCAGAGCGCTTCAGGCGTGCCAGGGATTTCTATGAATGGAGTAGTTTGTACGCACCCAGATGCCATTGCTGAACATCTCGCTGAGCTCTATGCTCGGAGTTCTGCATCTGAGGCTTACACGCCATCTTTCCGAACTGTGAAAGAGAGGGAAGAACGGAAGCGACTGTCCTTCTCAGCCTGCCAAATGGAATCCTACAATGCTCCATTCAGTGAATGGGAATTCCTCAGTGCCTTGCACATAGTCCCGATACCAGCCCCGGGCCAGATCGCATTCATAACTGGATGCTGAAACACCTGCCGGCGCAGTCTACACGGAACATTTGATCAATGTTCAATCGCATCTGGATTTGGACAGCTACCGATCCATCAGCCTCACCAACGTTCTTTGCAAACTGCTGGAACGTATGGTGAGCCGGCGGCTGTGCTGGGTACTAGAGTCTAGAGGCCTGCTGGCTCTATGTCAGGGCGGTTTCCGTCAAGGCCGCTCCACTACAGACAACCTCGTTTACTGGGAGTCCTGTATTCGTACAGCCGTTGCTCAATGTCAACATCTTTTTGCGGTGTTTTTTTATTTGAGAAAGGCGTACGATACAACATGGAGACATCACATCCTTCAGACGTTACATGAATGGGGTCTTAGAGGCCAGGTCCCTATTTTTATCCAAAACTTTTTAGCTGCCCGTACGTTTCGTGTCCAAGTTGGTGTTTCTCGTAGCACCCCTCCTGTGCAGGAAAATGGGGTTCCACAGGGCTCTGTTTTGAGTGTCCCCTTATTTTTAGTACCCATAAACGGCTTAGCGACAGCAGTTGGGTCGTCAGTATTCCCATCTCTCTATGCTGACGACTTCTGCATCTCTTTTAGCTCTTCCAGCACCCAAGTTGCTGAACGTAGTTTACAAGGAGCCATTCGGAAGGCACAGTCCTGGGCTCTAGCCCATGGCTTCCAGTTCTCTCCTGCAAAGACCAGAGTTATGCACTTCTGTCGGCGTTGGGCGGTTCATCCAAAGCCTGAACTTTATCTTAACAACCACCTCTTAGAGGTTGTTGACACTCACAGGGTTTTAGGGCTCGTATTTGACTCTTGGCTGACATGGCTCCCCCACATTCATCAGCTGAAACGGAAGTGCTGGCGCGAACTGAATGTTCTCCGCCATCTGGGCCATACGACCTGGGGTACCGATAGGTCCACACTTGCGGATATTCCAAGCTTTGGTGCAGTCCCGTCTGGACTTTGGATGCCTTGCCTATGGTTCCGCATCCCCCTCAGCATTGCGCTTGCTGGACCCCATTCACCACTGGGGGGTTCGCATCGCGACGGGTGCCTTCCGCACCAGTCTTGTGGACAGTTTACTTGCAGAGGCCGGGTCCCACCTCTGCGGATCCGCCACCAGCAACTACTCGCGGCCTATGTCGCTCATGTCCATAACTCACCAGGCCATCCGAACCAACGTTTGCTTTTCTCCCGCATGGTTGTCCGTCTTCAACAACGGCGACCCCGTTCCAGTCACACGATCGCCTTCCATGTCCAGTCCTTTCTGTTAGAACTATAGTCTTTCCCTGTCCCATCTCTGTATCGGGCCCGTACGCGTACGCGTACGCCCCCATGGTGTGTAACGAGGCCATGCTCTAGGCTGGACTTGGCTGATAGACCCAAAGACTCAGTTCCTTCAGAGGCACTCCGCCGTCAGTTCTTCACTGTTGTTGCAGAGTACACTGGATATGACATAGTCTATACAGACGGTTCGTTGGTTTGTGGTCGTGTTGGCTTTGCCTCTGTCCATGGCCATCACGCCGAGCAGCGGTCTCTATCGGATGGCTGCAGTGTTTACACTGCAGAGCTGGTGGCCATTCTCTGTGCTCTCGAGCATATGCGTTCCTGCTCAGGTGGGTCTTTTCTTCTCTGCAGTGACTCCCTGAGCAGACTTCGCGCTCTGGATCAATGCTACTCACGTTTTTCTTTGGCGAAGGCTATCCATGAGACACTTTTTGCTCTCGATCAGTCAGGAAGTTCTGTGGTCTTCATTTGGTCTCCTGGTCACATCAGCATCCCGAACAACGAACGAGCCGATAAGCTCGCCAAACAGGCTGTCCATGCGTCTGTACTAGGGATTGGCCTCCCGACTTCTGATTTCCAGTCTGTGTTGCGCCATAGAGTACGTGAGCTCTGGGCCGCTGAGTGGCGTAGCCTGAGCCATCCCAACAAACTCAGGGCAATAAAGGAGATGACGGCTGTGTGGCACTCCTCCATGCGGGCCTCTCGCCGGGACTCGGTAGTCCCGTGCCGGCTCCGCATTGCCCACACTTGGCTGACCCACGGCCATCTCCTCCACGGTGAGGACCCGCCTCGTTGTCCTTGTGGTTCTTCCGTGACGGTGGCCCACATTTTGTTGGACTGCCGTCTTTTAGCCGCCCTTCGGCGGGATTTTAATCCTCCTGCAATTTTATCTGAAGTTTTAGGTAATGATGCCATTATGGCTGATTCTGCTTTAGGTTTTATTCGTGACAGCAGTTTTTACAACTCTATATGAAGATTTGCTTCAGCGCATTGTATTTTTCTCTTGTCAGCATGTCCTCCACTTACAGGTTTCCTTGTGTTGCTTCGTGGCTGACCCTTCCTATTTTGATTTTACGGTCGGTCAACCACGAACTTTGGCTTTGTCATTCCATTTCCACACTTGTTTGCTGTTTCCATGTGATTATCTATAACATCCACGGATTCTGAATCTTCCATACAAACCAGAAGTTCATCTACTTTATTCTTTAACCTCAATCCTTTTGATGAATTATACCAATATTATTTTTCACTTTACTTTCGTGAGAATCTTGTGATGGATCAACATTTTAGGGCCTGCTTGTCTGAGATTGTTACTGGACAGTCATCTTAGTCTAAAAAAGACTTAGCCGGCCGCGGTGGCCGAGGGGACTGGGGCGCGCCAGTCACGGTCTGCAAGGCCACTACGGTCGGGGGTTCGAATCCCCCCTCGAGCATGGATATTTGTGCCGTCCTTAGTATTAGGTAGTTTGTAAGTTTAGGGACTGATGACGCCGTAGTTAAGTCCCATAAGCTATACAAACATTTGAAACGTTTGAAAAAAGACGTACTCCATCGAATTACAACGTTCCCGTTGAGGACAAATTTTTAGCTCTTTGTGTCTTGTGGTTCAGACGTGATAAACTTACACCGAACAGATATTCACATATATAGATGATGACCGGTTTCAACTTAGTTCTGAGTCATCCTCGGATCAGTTTTCTTGTTTGTTAATATTTAAATGTGTTATGGGAATACAAATTGAAGCGAATTGTAGAAATTCATCAAATATATTGAAGGCGTTCTGATGATATTTCTTTTATTCCGCTTCGATCTATCAAAGCCCTTAAGTAGCAAATTTTACCTTGAGCAGCATTCTGTACTCTCCCTTCGCTTGACATGGCATATTTATGTTATTTGATATGTTGTTAGGGAGGCGGTCAAAATATTTTTGATTAAGTAGACAATGTCTACAGTCTTGACCGCAAATTTATGATGAGAGCACGGTACACTGAAACCGTCATTCAACCCATCTTCCTAACACTCATGCACCAACAAGGCGGTATCTTTTTCTAAAAGGACAACCGAAGGTCAATCCTTGATTGGATATGATGAAAGGGCAGCGACAGATATTGTACCTCGCCGTGTTAGAGCTTGGCATACGGGATACAATTGTGTTTCAGTAAGGTAAAGCAGTTCCATATTCTGTACACATCGTCTGTGATTACCTGAACAAAAGCCTCCTAGTGAGATAGATAGGAAGGCGGTCACCTCGGTCAAAGACGTCCTGTACACTGGAGCACTTCACTCCTGTAGATTTTTCTGCGTGGGGGCACATCAGTCCAAGGAGTAAAGTGAATGTTGTACTTGATCTACTAAACACTATCAGCAAAGCAGATAATGGTTTATTATTATTATTATTATTATTATTATTATTATTATTAAGATGTCAGTCATGCAGAAGGGCAGTATAATGTAGACCTATTAAAACTTTAAAATAATCTTGATATTTCAATCACTGTCTTGTTCTACTGGAACGGATAGTAATCTTACACATTCTCTGAACTTTGTGCACATTAAATAACACGATCATACACTTATATGCTACTGATATATGAATATTATTACATCAAGTATGTTATCTTCTTATGCTGAAATATTAATTGACAGTGGTTTCTTCCTTCTATCATTTATAGGCAACTAGCTGAAAACTCGGCTTGAGCCTTCAGTTAGTACTTTTCCTATTCACTCTCTTTCTGTCCATCTCCTTTTCTTCTAAAAACATGTTACATTTATCAGAGAACATATAAGAAATCACAGATAAAAATGCACTCGTTTCTAAGAATCCATCACGAAATTCAACAATAATGATTGTAATAATATCACAGATGGATCTCTTGATGTAATGCGCGAAACGTCAAATCGATTTTTTTAAAGATATATACTAAAATATATTTCTTTTTTTTTACTGCTTTATTTATTTATTCTTATATTTCCTTATTCGTATGCTTATCTTTACAGAGAAAGAGTTGAGGACATTGTAGCACGCGTAGACCGAAAATACGGTCTGTAGCATCACGTTTCGCTATATATAACCTCCTTGCTATAGAGTCGTAAACGTCATCGCTTGCCTTGAGTCCGAATTTTTTTTATAATTTGACGACTGTCAACCACCATCTCTTCCTCCCCCTTACAGCTGTCGGCATGGAACTGCTATGGTGTACAACGGGAGACTTCAGACAACAATTACACACACACCATTCGTTTGCGTTCTGTAGTTTTTGCTGCAGAGCGATATATTAAGACACACATGTAGAATTTTGTATACACCGATAACTTTCCATTCCAATACACTCAACCCTCAAGCAACAATGCAACCAATGAAACCATTTTCAAAGAGTAAATATAATTTTCAAAGAATCACTATTGTTCCGCATTTCGCGTTATATTCTTCAAATTAGTAAATATCTATCATATCGCTATAAAACCGCGCCTAAAACATTCCTCAAGTATAAATTAGTAACTGTACAAATATTTAAGTCTCTGCGTCTTGTCGTTTAGACGTGATAAGCGTACACCGAACAGACATTCATATTTATAGATATAGCTTTGTTTTTGTGAACATTTAGAAAAGTTTCATATTTGTTAAATAAACTAATAAATTAAGGATGAAGCTCTTCGAGGCTAAAAAAAGATCAGAAGATTAACTTAAGAAGTCGTTTGTGTGAAAAACGCACGTTTCAAGAATTTCATATACGTGTATGCAGTGAAAATAGTTCCTATATAAGAGAAATCAAAATATCAATTGTGGCGAGTACTGAACAGCACATTGACAGGCTGTTTATACTAAGAGAACTGTATACTAAACACAAAAAAAGCCTAAATTTGGAATAATCATTATGTCAAACATCCACGTCGACAAGCTCGTTTTCGTGGTAAACGTTTTTGAAATGAGAAGAAACGCCTAACATAAAATATTTTCAGAGGTGTATTAGCGTTTCTTTGCAGCAATGCCTAGGTGTGAAGAGTTTTCTGTCACGCGAATCATTTACAGTGTGACGCAAGAAATTAATTGAATGTCGAAATACTGTACTAAAAGCGGAATTATGCATTTGTTGTAATTTAAAGTTTGCAAAATGCAACGACTTTAGCATAGAATTTAAGGGAAAATAAAGCTGTAACTAACAGTAATAAATGATTTGTAATGATAACCTAGTGCCGACCGCGGTGGCCGAGGTGACTGAGGCGCTCCAGTCACGGTCAGCACGGCCACTACGGTCGGGGGTTCGAATCCCCCCTCGGGCATGGATATTTGTGCAGTCCTAGTTCGTAAGTAGTTCATAAGTAGTTTGTAAGTTTAGGGACTGATGACCCCGTAGTTCAGTCCAATAAGCATAAGAAACATTATAACATTTTGATAACCTAGTAGTTTGTTTCTGTACTCCCTCAGTCCAGCTAATCTTTTCGCCAGACAGTTTTCGGTAATTTTGTCAATATAATCTGGAAGGTGACAATACAATTTGAGTAATAATAGGAGTAAGGACGGCGCCGTTTGATGTTAGTTATTAAATATGGACTAAAATCCCAATCTGCTTTAAATTCATCTTTCGTTTAATAACTCATACATCAGCATGGCTGTGTGAGGGATTTGGAGGTGACTGTAGACAAAGGAAATCTCTTCACAATGCCCAAGGCAGGTCTATCCACGCTGTTGTTCTCGCGATTGGGAGGTCGCTTGTCCCATCTGCTAGTCAGGGCAACAGTGCACAATGCACTTGTGCGACCACGAGGAGATTTACGACCCAACAGAACATGCAGAACGCAGAACAAAGACGTGCTCACATTCAGTTAGGGGATTCCGGCAAATACGACGCATTTACAAACGAAAAGCATAAAATTCGGAACTTCTGCAGTAGAATATTCGAATGCAGTACCTCGCGTTTACGAATATGAAATTGGTCTACACATAAAAGAATAAATTAAAGGATTATTAAGGAATGCCTTTTTCACTGACTTTTTTTTATTGATTTGAACAGTGTTCTTTTCTTTAGTTGTTGGTTGTTATTTAACAAACCTTGGGGATGATTAGATTGCTTGTAAAAAAAAAAAAAAAAGCATGAAACGTGAGGCAATATTCGCATTACGATATACCTTGATGGTTAATAGGTTAATGAAAGCTGACCTACGATTTGTAGATTTAGAGAAAGCTATTGAAAATGTTGACTGGAATATGGAATAGACTCTTTCAAATTCTGAAGGTAGTAGGAGTAAAATATAAGGAAATAAGACTTATATACAACTTGTACATAAAATAGACAACGGTTATAAGAGTCGAAATGCTTGAAATAGGAGCAGTGTTTCGAAAGGGAGTAAGACAGACTTGTAGCCTTTCGCAAATGTTATTCAATCTGCACATTGAACAAGCTGTGAAGGAATTCAAGGAGAAATTTGGAAAAAAAAGAATTAAAGTTCAGAAAGAAGAAATAAAAACTTTGCAGTTCGCCAGGACATTGTAATTCTGTCAACGACAGCAGAAGACCTGGAAGAGCAGTTGAACGGAATGCAAAGTGTCTTGCAAGCAGGGTGAGAAATGAACATTATCGACAGCAAAACAAGTGTAATGGAATCTACTTTAAGAAAATTAGCAAATGCTGAAGGAATTAGATTAGGTTCAAAATGGTCAAAACGTTCAAATGTTTGTAGATCTATCGGACTCAACTGCTAGGTTAGTAGCCCGTAGCTTACAAACTACTTGAACTAGCTTACGCGAAGCACAACAAATACACCCATGCCTGAGGGAGGATTCGAACCTCCGACGGCGAACCGACGCGCACACTCCAGCACGGCGCTCCAATATGTACGGCTACTCTACCGCGGCAAAATGGTCAAATGTTTTTAAATCTATGGGACCATCTGAAGTGGTCATCAGTCCCTAGACGTAAAAACTACCTTAACTTACGCTGAGGACAATACACACCCGTGTCTGGGAGGGGGGGGGAGGGGGGATCGAACCTCCGACTGGAAGCAGACTTGCACTCCACATTAAGGCACCTTAGAACGCACGGCCGCTGCTACGTGCTTTGGATTAGGTAATTAGACAATAAATGTATTAGTGAGTTTTGTTATTTGGGGTAGCAAAATAACTTCTGATTGCCGAAGTAAAGAAGATGTAAAATGCAAAATGTCTTTAGTAAGAAAAGCATTTCCCAAAAAGCGAAGTTTGTTGATATCCACAACTTATTTAAATGTTAGAAATACTTCCTGAAAGCAATTGTGTGCACTGTAGCACTGTACAGAAATGAAACGTGGACGATAACGAATTCAGACAGAAATAATGTAGGATGATTTCACATGTTTGTAAATCTATCGGACCAAACTGCGTGGTCATCAGTCCGTAGCTTACAAACTACTTAAACCTACGTAAACTAACCTAAGGACAACACACACACAGACCCATGCCCCAGGGAGGACTCGAACCTCCGACGGCGAGCAACCGCGCGCTCCGCAGCGTGGCGCCTTAGACCGCTCGGCTACTCCACCGCGGCTAGGAGGATTTGAAATGTGATGATGCTACACACGAATGATGTAAATTAGGTGGGTAAACTGTGTAACTAATGAGGAGGTGCTCAACAGAATAGGGGAGTAAAAGATTGTGGCAGACTAAGAGAAGGTATCGATTGGTGGAACACATCCCGAGACATCAAGAAATCGTCAGTTAGCAATTGGTGGTGAGGGGGGGATGTTTGTTGGATAAGAGTGTCAGAGCGAAATGAGTGATGAATACAGTAAGCAGTGTCAAAATGATGTAGATTGATGTTCTATTTCCAGGATGAAGAGGATTGCACAGAACGGGGTAGTGTGGAGAGTATCCCCAAACCAGTCTTTGGAACGAAGACTACAACAAGGATTTGTAACAGATTACCAATTCAAGCTAGTTGCCAAACAGTGAAATATTAACCGAAATTGCGACCTTTAAGTGCACTATAATTTCTTCCTTCTTTGTGTTCCCTTCCGTGCTATGAAATGTGATGTTTTGCAGGTTTGTATCGAATAAATCGATTGCTGAGAGTCAGGGGATCCAGTCCCCCCTCGGGCAAGAATGTCTGTGTCGTCTTTAGTATAAGGTAGTTCATAAGTTTAGGGACTGAAGACCTCGCAGTTAAGCCCCTTAAGCTTTACAAACACTTGAACATTTGATTTGACCATTTGCTTGATGATATAATGAACACATCAGTGCAGTGTAAGGACGTAAGTGCAGAGAGTTTGCTGTTAGAACTGACGCGAGTGAGTGTAGCAATACATGAGAGTTTAGCCACCACTCTGCAGTCGGTAGTGCGCTTGCCCGCGAAAGGCAAAGGTCCGAGGTTCTAGTCTCGGTTCCGGCACACAATTTTAATCTGCCAGGAAGTTTCATATCAGCGCACACTCAGCTACAGAGTGAAGTTTCATTCTGGAATCATCCCTTAGGCTGTGGCTAAGCCATGTCTCCACCATATCCTTTCTTCCAGGAGTGCTAGTCTTGCGTGTTTGCAGGAGAGCTTCTGTGAAGTTTGGAAAGTAGGAGGCGAGGTACCGGCGGAAGTAAAGTTGTGAGGCGGCATCGTGAGTCGTGTCGGGATAGCACAGTCGGTAGTGCGCCTGCCCGTGAAAGGCAAAGGTCCCAGGTTCGAGTCCCGGTTCCGGCACACAATTTTAATCTACTTATATTTGTGTTCTTAAATGATTTTTATGTAAATGTTTAATGTTATATGATTCTTAAAGAAGTTTTTTGTATGTTTTTTTAAATGTTTCATATGCTGTGAAGCGATTCAACCTACGAGAGCAACATCTTCGACGCCTATTCCAAGGAGTAAATATCCGGCCACATCAATTCGCGGGTCGACAGCCACGAGTCAAGAAGATGTTGATCTCTGCGGTTGTCGTCGTGAGAGTTGACATTATTATCCAAGTTTTATGTTAAAACAACAAATTTTAAAAGTCAGTCCCCTTTTGTCTGTCAATGACTACATATGTAATGTAATAGAAAGCAATAAATGTCATTGTGTTTAAACTTGACGAAAGTGTCAACATCATTTATGAAGAATTATTTTACGATAAATAACATATTAGTGAAACGAGCAGATGATTTAATTTAAATATTCTTCAATCTGAAGGAAGAATTTTTATGAATTTTTATTGGTGGGAAAGTTACGTCAAGAAGACTTCGATAAATGTTTCTTTTTAGGATTTTGGTTAATCGAGCATACACATTGATTGATAATCATAGAAGAAATATTATTTTTTATCTGTGGTTATAGCAAAGGCCACAAACTAGAGAATTTCTTTTGACAGTCTTATCTATGAGAGAACTTAGAAATGTTTTCATAAGAGTGACTGTTAAACACTTCTTCCCTAGGCGCAAGAATCTGATTTTGAAATTTTGTAACGTATAAAGATTTTACATCAGTATATTTTTTGTAGTTTATTTTATATAATTTTTTATGGGCGAGTGGACACCTCAAGGATTACGAAGTCTGACACGGCCACATTCAACCCTAATCATACAAGACGAATGCTTTTGAAGATAAGGTTTTAGCACACGTTCCGCCGTACGGAGAGGTCGTTCCGCCGCAGTTGGAACTCATATAGTGGCAAATATTTATTCACAACCGATACAAAAGCATTACATGTTTGCACCTGTAACTGTCCTACAAAGTAATCAGCAGATTTGTGTAGAAACCGTTGACAGCAATGTGAAAGGCGTAGTATAGCGTTAGCAGTGCCTGTTCTGTTGAAGGTGCGAATGGAGCGGTCTACTGCCTGTCGAATGTCTGGAAGAGTTCTACATCTACATCTACATAGATACTCTGCAAATAACATTCAAGTGCCTGGCAGAGGATTCATTAACCACTTTCATAATTTTTCTCTACCGTTCCATTCTCTAATAGCGCACGGGAAGAAAGAACACCTAAATCGTTCCGTTTTCGATCTGATTTCTCTTATTTTATTGGGGTGGTCATGTCTCCCTAAGTAGTTGGGTTCTAGCAAAATATTTTCATATTCAGAAGTAAAAGTCGGTCATTGAAACTTCGCAAACAGATCACGCCGCAATGAATAACGTCTTTCTTTTAATGATTTCCACCCCAATTCGTGCAACATTTCCGTGACGCTTCCCCCCCCCCCCCCCCTCGTAACGTGATAAAACAAAACGAGCTGCCCTTCTCAGAACCTTCTCAATATCTTCCGTCAGTCGCAACTGGTAAGGGTCCCATTAGGGGAAACAGTACTCCAGGAGAGGTCGCACAAGTGTGATGCATGCAGTCTCTTTGGTGGAGCTGGTGCATCTTCGAGCGTTCTGCCAATGAAACGTAACCTTTGATTCGCCTTGCCCACAATATTTTCTATGTGTTATCTACAGTCAAAGTTGTTCGTAATTGTAACTCGAAGGTATTTTGTAGAATTTACGATCTTAAGGTTTGACTGATTTATCGCGTAATTGAAGTTCAGCTGATTTCTTTTTGTGGTCATGTGTATTACTTCACACTTTTCTTTATTTAGTGTCAATTGCCAATTTTCGCACCATGCAGAAATTTTGTCTAAGTCACTTTGCAGTTGCTTTTCTTCTTCTGTTGACTTCACTAACCGATAAACGACAGCGGCCGCGAACAGTCTAAGGGAGCTATTCAGATTGTCTCCTAAATCGTTTATAAACACGATGAAGAGTAGGGGACCTATAACGTTTCCATGGGGAATTCCAGATATCACATCTGTTTTACTCGATGACTTACCGTCTATTACAACGAACTGTGTCCTTTCTGATAGGAAATCGTGAATCCAATACCACAATTGAGGAGATATTCCATAAGCACGCAATTTGATAAGAAGCCGTTTGTAGGGTACAGTGTAAAAAGCCTTCCTGAAATCCAGAAATATGGAATCGATTTGAGATCCCTTGTCGATGGCACTTAACACTTCATGCGAATAAAGAGAAAGCTGTGTTTCGCAAGAGTGATAGTTTCTGAATCCGTGTTGACTATTGGTTAATAGGTTGTTCTCTTCGAGGTAGTTCATAATATTCGAACAAATTATATGTTCCAAAATCCTACTACAAATCGACGTCAATGAGATAGGCCTGTAATTTTGGGGATCACTCCTATTGCCTTTCTTGAATATTGGAGTAACTTGGGCAACTTTCCAGTGTTTGGGTACGGATCATTCGCTGAGTGATCGGCTGTAAATTATAGCTAAGTACGGAGCTGTTGCATGAAGCGAATGCCACGAAGTGGTTCCTTCATCTTCGGAATCAAATCAAAGTCACAAAGACGTACGTCTGGGGAGTAAGGTAGACGGTATAGTACTTCCCAGTCCTATCGACCTAACAGAGCAAACCACAGTTGCGCTGTAATAGCCTGCGCATTGTCGTGTAAAATAATGGCTGGGTTGCACAGAAAGTGTCGCCGCTCCTTTCGCAAAGCTCGTCGCAGGTGATGCTCCAGCAACGAGCAGTGATACTGTGAATTGGTGGTCTTCCATGGACAGGGCCGGCGGAATGGGGAAATTTCACCCGGGCAAAGAATCCATATGGCGCCCCCTACAACCCATTGGCATTACTAACTTTAAATTTGCTATGCTACCTTACAGATAGCTGCTTTTAAAGGATAACTCCTTGAACTCTATAACTATAAGAATCAATTATCAAACTCAGTAATACCATAAGCTTTGTCAGTTAAATACACAGAGTAAGTTTTGGTTAACGATATACGAAACAATTATTTACACATGAGCATGCAGAATATTCTGCGTCAGTGATTAGCAGTTTACAGAACGATTCAAGAAACTACCCGCCAACAGGCGTATTACGAGCTTTGCAGCCCAAGTGAGCGTCATATCTTTATTTATGTGATTCCCCAGTTTTCCTGCCGTTGAAAAGCGGAATGTCCGGGTAATGAACCCAGGAGCACGTAGACATGAGTCCAACGCTTTAACCTCTAGACTATGGAGGCCGTCTATTTAATTAATAGATGACTGCTTGAAATACAGCTAAAGTTGGTTAATACACATCTAACGAGTAAAACTCTTATCGCTTTGGTACATGTATGAAGCATCAGCGTTGGTATAGAATGTAATTATTGTTACTTATATTAATGGGGAAAGAACTTTCTTTGAGCCTGAAGTTCGCCGCCTATCTGAGAGGCCGCCACCCTACCCACCCCAGCCTGCTAAGACGCTACGTGTGTAAACAAACACCTCTTCTCTATTAAACGTAATAAAACTAAAATACGTTCCGTAATGTAGGCCTACTTACCTGCAATGTGTGGTTATATTCTGGAATATTTGTTGATTTCTTGCTGGTTTCCTCATTCTCTGGTTCTACGTTTTCATTTCTATTATTGTCTGTTTCAGGAGTACGAAAGAATTTCTTTAATGCAGCTGCCTGTTTCTCATTTTCAGCCTCTAATTGTGCTCTTCTTTTCCTGTATACATTTCCAGAAGGCTTCTTTCTTTCCGACATGTTGATAAACAACACATTAACGCAACTATTTTTCTACTGAGAGTCGAAATTCAGGAGACAAAAGAAGAACACGCACACCATGAAGCCTGCACTACATGTACATGACTTCTCATTTATAATTTTCTTTCACGAGACATTTGACAGTACAAACAGGACTAATTTCTTTTTGGTTGCCGATAACTCAATATTGTTTGTGTGTATTAAAAAAAAAAGTTCAAATGTTTGTATAGCTTATGGGACTTAACTACGGGGTCATCAGTCCCTAAACTTACAAACTACTTATGAACTAACTAAGACTAATGACGGCACAAATATCCATGCCCGAAGGGGGAATTCGAACCCCCGACCGCAGTGGCCGCGCAGATCGTGACTGGAGCGCCTCAGTCCCCTCGGCCACCGCGACCGGCTTGTGTGTATTGCTAGAGCGGCCGACATAGCTTTGTCGCCAGGAGTGCAATTATCGGCACTGCGGCGGTTGTAAATGTCAGAGCGTGTTATTGTTGCTCAAAACTCCCAACTCTCAACAATAGCCTTTAGCTTTGTCAGCGGAGATTCTTTTTTTTTTTTTTTTTTTAGACAAATAAGGTGAAGGGATGAAGGGATTTCCTTTATAGAAGATTCAAGAAGAAACCCGGGTTGTTATAAAGAGCGAGGCCTATGGCATGAGGTAGTAACATATAGGAAAAACCTTGACTTCAGCCTATCGGAAATTAAAACTTCGATAAGGAATCCAGCAGAGTTTGACGAAGTAGCAGAGGCCGTAACCTCTGCTATAGTGACCTCATACCAGGACAACTGCTCAATCACTAAGAAGGGCACAAATAGGAGTGTGCCTTGGTGGAATAATAACCTGGAAATGCAAAGGAAACAGGTACGAAGACTGTTTAACCTTGCGAGGCGCAAAGGACAATGGGCAAAGTATCGTGTGGCCCTTGTCAATTACAACTTTGCCATCAGACGGGCAAAGGAGGAAGTGGAGGGCACGGCTGTTCAAGCGAGACTTCATAAAATCCTCACTAGAGTACCAACTAATCCAGGAGGAACATTGAGGAAGGAGGTTGGGGAGTATACAAAGACAGCGCATGAAACGCTGGAACTGCTCCTCAAGACTCACTTTCCTCAATATACTCTGGGGGATAACTCAGACCATAATGTGATTCCTGAGAGACAACGGTTCTCAGGTATTCGCAAAGAGGACTGGGGTCTGGCCAAGGAGTGTGTCGATCTCAGTAAGGTCCGATGGACGGTGGGAACATTTCAACCGTTCAAGTCACCTGGCCCCGATGGAATCTTTCCAGCTCTCCTGCAACAAGTGGGAGAAAATCTTATTCCTATGCAGGTTATTCAGGGTTAGCCTAGCAGCAGGAATCATTCCTAATGCCTGGAGGGCAGTGAAGGTTGTCTTCATTCCAAAGCCAGGGAGAATTGATCATACCAAGGCCAAGGATATGAGACCAATCAGCCTGTCCTCCTTCATTCTTAAGACATTGGAAAAGCTGGTTAATGTGCATGTCGGAGAAAGGAAGTTAAGTAGGGTTCCTCTACATTCAAACCAACATGCATATCAACCAGGTAAATCATGTGAGACAGCTCTCCACCAACTTGTTGGGAAGGTGGAGAAAGCACTACACTTTCAAGAAATAGCCCTCTGTATCTTCCTGGACATTGGTGGGGGCTTTTAGCAACACGACCTTCGATCCATGGTTAGGGCAGCAGAGGTGCATGACCTAGGGACCACTATATGTAGGTGGACTAGGGCCATGCTCAGTGGAAGAAAGATAGAGGCTTCCATGATGAATGAAAAAATGGTAATCAACATCACTAGGGGTTGCCCACAAGGAGGAGTTCTTTCCCCTTTATTGTGGAATCTAGTGGTGAATGATCTCATTGGAGAATTAAACTCTAGGCAGTACTTTTGCCAAGGATACGCAGATGATCTTGTCATAGTAATACTTGGCAAATTTGCTGACACAGTGAGGAATATGGCACAAGGTGCCTTGGACATTATGCAAGACTGGTGCAGAAAACGGGATCTGGGGGATAGTCCTAAGAAGACTGTTGTTGTACCATTCCCAAGGAAACATATCCAACACTTGGAATCTAAAGCTTTTCAATGAAGCACTACCTGTGAAGGGGACAGTGAAATATCTAGGGGTTACCCTGGATGAGAAACTGACATGGACCCCTCACATTAGGAATATTTGCTCCAAGGCAAAAGGTACTTTAGTAAGTACCAGGAGAGATTGTGGCAAAAATTGGGGCCTCAGGCCCAAGGGTATGCACTGGATATACACCACAGTGATTAGACCCATGATCACCTTTGGGGCGGTCGTGTGGTGGAAGAAGGTAGAACAGCAGGTTGCTGCTAAGGAGCTTGGTAAGGTGCAGAGACTAGCCCGCTTAGCCATAACAGGCGGAATTAGCAGCACACCAACTTCTGGGAGGGAAACCATGCTGGATATGCCCCCATTACACCTTTGGGTCAAGATGGAGGCGGCAGCTGGTGCCAAAGACTCAAATCTGTCAACAACTGGAACTCTTTAGGATATCCAGAATCACACACTAAAATAGTGAGTGATGTAAATATAGGAAAGATTGTGGAAATACCAACCGACTATATTATAACCCCATACTGCTTCAACAAGCCTTTCAGTATAACAATTGGATGCAAGGAGCAGTGGCAGAAAATAGTTAG
The DNA here is from genome assembly GCA_026315105.1 of Locusta migratoria. Lineage (NCBI taxonomy): Eukaryota > Metazoa > Arthropoda > Insecta > Orthoptera > Acrididae > Locusta > Locusta migratoria. The sequence goes on along the minus strand of CM048746.1, from coordinate 665,349,535 downwards.
ACACCGTACGGGGGATATTGTCTGGTTCACTGACGGGTCGAAATCAGACCAAGGCGTTGGGGCCGGGGTATACGGGGTGCAGCCAAGACTGGAGGGCGTCATCTCTCTAGGGAAACTGGCCTCAGTATTCCAGGCCGAAATCACTGCCATCAGGGCATGTGTGGAGGAGAATTTGCGTAGGTGCTACAAAGATCGTAGCATCTATATCTATTCAGACAGCCAGGCAGTCCTGAGATCACTGGCAGCTCCTGCAACAAGGTCTAAAATTGTTGCAGAATGTCACAGGGTTCTGGTGGAGCTAGGGGAAAGCAATAGAGTAAACCTATTGTGGGTCCCTGGCCACTCGGGGATCAGTGGCAACGAACATGCCGACAGATAAGCCAGGACCGGAACCTGTCCTGACAATCACCAAGGCAATGATTAAATTGGAACTACGTAACTGGCTCATTAGACAGCACGTAGAATATTGGACCAAAGTCCATCAACAAAAACATGGCAAGGCCTTGTTTTAATAGAAGCTCTGCAATCCTGGGTCTGAACAGGAGAGAGATTAGACTCATGGTTGTATTGCTGACAGGCCATGGGAATTTCAAAAAACACCTACATACAATGGGAATAACAGAAGAGGACCCTAAATGTAGGATCTGTGATGACGGTGATGAAACTGCATCAACCAGACCCGAAGAAATTGTGTCTAATAAAGAACTGGTAAAAGGACTCCTTGCACTGTTCAAGGGCATTGGTTGGCTTTACTAGATATACAGGGAGCGATACCGCACAATAAACTTAGTTTCGGTGCGGGCAGTGGCGGGTTAGAACAAGACTGTTTTGGCTTCCCTGAAAGAATCAAATCAAATCAACCAATGTTGCTACACAATTTATGAAAAAGTTAATTATTAGTTCACCGTTTACAATAACATAAATTTAGCGAGGATTTTGGCGCCCCCCAAACTCCCCTAAAATTTGGCGCCCCGGGTGGTCGCCCGGCTCGCCCGGCCCTTCCACCGGTACTGGCCGTGGAGGAACGTAATGCGTAATACCCTGAGAATGAGGCTGTCCGCTTTTTCTGCGACGATCCTCGCTTTTTGAGAAAATTGATGTTGAAATTCACAGCGCACTGTAATGCGCGTATCGTGGTGCAGCGCTTACGGTTTCCAGCTACGACGCTGGAGGTATCTTTTTCGGGTGCTCTCCGTGCATTTGCTTGTTTTAGTTTCAATAGTTTTTCCATTTTATGTTACAGAATATCCTAAATGCGTCAGGAAAGGTGATCCCGTACATGTTCCTATGTAGGCAGGAAACCTCGAGAAAATATGGCACTCGTCTTAAGAAAATAGATGAAGAATTAACCCCTCGTATTGTAAAACGCAACTGTGTCCTGCACGAAATCGGGAAATGTCACGAAAATGGTGTATGAAGAGTTTTTGAAATATCTGGTTCTTCGGTAGGCGGGAAAGAAAAAAAAGTTTCTATATACGAGGCGCGTCCAGAAAGAAAGTTCCGTTTGGTTGTATAAAACGAACGGGTACAGATACAGAAAAAATATTGATTGTACAAAAATCTGCAACTGTTAAACTACTTTTCTACATAGCTTCCGAAATTTTGTAGGCAATTGTTATAGCATGGCACAAGGTTTTGTATGCCTTTTTCATAGAATGTTGCCGCCTGTGTATTCAACCATGTGGTAACATGTTCTTTCAGCTCGTCATCATCGTTGTAGTGTTGTCTACAGATTTTAGGTGTAAGAAGAGGATTACTGTCAAAAGATTTTTTTTCACGATAATGCCTAACCTCACACACTGAATGTGACCAAACAATTCTTACGGAAATTTCAATGGGTCCTGTTTGATCATACTTCATACAGCTCGGACCTCTCTCCTAGCGACATTGATCTCTTCCGACACCTAAAAACTGTCCTTGGTGGTCAACACTTCAACGATGATAAAGAGCTGTTACCACATGGTTCAATACACAGGCGGCAACCTTCTGTGAAGGATGCATGCAAAAACTTGTGGCACGCTATGACAAGTGCCTACAAAATTTCGGCAGTTATGTGGAAAAGTAGTTCAAGAATTTGTAGAATTTTGTGAAATAAAAATTTCTTTTGTATCTGAGTATAATTTCATTTTATTACCAAACGGAACTTACTTTCTGGATGCGCCCCGTGTATCATTGATACGTGGTGAGGTACACTGGTGTCACCGTATACGGTCACATCTTCGTGGGTGTGAGGGAAGCGTGCACCTGTACCGTGAAAGTTATTCCACCAAATTGTACTCCACTTTGCCAGCCTTGTGACGCATATATTTATGGAGAGGTTAAAATTATAGCCATGAACCAAGTTCCTGTTACAAATGGTCCATCTCCCGTAAACTACTTGTAAGTTATAATCTATATCTATAAATTTGAATGTCTGTTCGATGTACGTTTATCACGTCTGAACCACAATAGATAGAGAGATAAAATTTTGTACAGTTACTAATGTCTATCCGGGGAACGCTTTAGGCACGGTTTTATGGCGATCGGATAGCTGTTTATCTGTATATATTAATGTGAAAGTCTGTTCGGTGTACGCTTGTCACGTCCGAACGACAAGACGCAGAGATTTAAATATTTCTATAGTTACTAATTTATACCTGAGGAAGGTTTTAGGCACGGTTTTATATCGATCTGATAGATATTTGGTAACTGAAGAATATAACGCGAGATTCGGAACAATAATTACTCTTTGAAAATTATATTTACTCTTTGACAATGGTTTCATTGGTTGCTTTATTGCTTGATAGCTGATAATGATAAAAGGGTGGAGTATATTAGGATGGAAAGTTATCGGTGTATATAAAATTCTACTCATGTGTGTGTGTTAATATTTCGCTCATCGGTTAAAACTACAGAACACAAACGAATGGTCTGTGTGTAATTGTAGCCCGAAGTCTCCCGTTGACACCATAGCAGTTCCATGCCGATAGCTATAACGAGGTGGAAGATATGGTGGTTTAAAGTCATCAAACTATTTTAAAAAATCGGACTGAAAGCCAGCGATGACGTTTGCGACTCTATAGCAAGGGCGTTACATACAGCAAAACGTGATGCCACAGTCCATATCTTTGGTCTATGAGGGCTACCATGTCTTCAGCTCTTTGTCTGTAAGGATAAGCATACGAATAATGAAATATAAGAGTAAATAAATAAAGAAGTAAAAAAGAAATATATTTTAATACATCTCTTTAAAAAATCGATTTGACGTTTCACGCATTACATCAAGTGATCGATCTGTGATCACTACGGTCGGGGGTTCGATTCCCCCCTCGGGCTTGGATATTTGTGCTGTCTTTAGTCTTAGCTAGTTCATAAGTAGTTTGTAAGCCTAGGGACTGATGACCCCGTAGTTAAGTCCCATCAGTTGTACAAACTTTTGAACATTTGAACATTTCGATCTGTGATATTATTAAAATCATTATCGTTGAATTTCTTGATTGGAGTCTTTGAAACGAGTGCATTTTTACGTGTAATTTGATCCACACTACTTACTTTCCTGATAAACTGTAAGTGCATAGACTTCTGCAATCTGATGGAAATAGTTTTCAGTTTGTTTCTAAAGAAGGTATTGCATTTCATTTCATCATTCAAAACCAGTCTCATAGCACCCTACTGAAAGGTAGCTTATCTATCGTAATCAACCAACACGCGAGCGGAGCCGCGGGTTTAAGCTTGTATGTCAATAAAGTGGAAAGCTAGCGAGAGGGCAAGACTACTACCTTTCATTGTTCCATTCCACATAACCGCAGGAACATATCGATTTGGATGATATTTTCTCGTTGACTCTACAATTGCAATACTTCTTCTGTCTACATTCCCGTTCATTTCTATGAGACTAAGCTCGATCGATTTTAACTGCTCAAAATAAATCGACAGATACGGGTAGCACTATAAGAAGTGGTAATGCAGATCCAGTACAGATAAAAGAAATTACCGCGAATATCTGAAAGACGATATGCCATTTCTTATTTGCTGTACATTGGAAGAGAACAGTCTGGTTGTAATAGAGAAAACTTAAAAACTGTTACCACTCAAGTCAGCGAAAAAGAGACATTACACATAGCCCAAAACTGGGCGAAGTAACGAGACACGATATCAAAAATATCGCATTAGCTACATAACTGGAAACGCCGATACCAGTACACGGAGTGAAACATGATAGCTGCGCTAAAAGGCGAAAGACGATACCTATCCACTAAGCATCGCAGCAGTCAACGGGAACAGGCCACCGTAATAAAGTGAACTATCGACAGCTCGAATACCACTATGAAACGAAAACTGAGGGTTAGTTTCTGGAAGCAAGCAGTTCACTGGGAAAGAAATTGATATTCAAAACGAAAATTTATTGAGAGCACGTAACGTAACTTATTCTAAGGACACACACACACACACACACACACACACACACACACACACACGTCCGAAGGGGAGCAACCGCGCGCTCTGTAGCAAGGCGCCTTAAGGGTGAAAACGTAGCGGAGCCGAAAGTCTAGAGTCAAGTGGTGTGTCGTATTAGTGTAGCGCACGACAAGTGCTGTCGGCGTTATGGGTGATGAACTATGCTTTCCACCCTGTAAATCACGAATTTAAACCGTTTATTCCTCCGGACAAAGAAATTTCCTGACCATTTTATGAATCTTCTTCTATATCTATAAATGTGAATGTCTGTTCGGTGTACGTTTATCACGTCTGAACCACAAGACATAAAGAGCTAAAATTTTGTACAGTTACTAATGTCTACCCGGGGAAGGTTTTAGGCACGGTTTTATGGCGACTGGGTAGATATATATATATATATATATATTAATGTGAATGTCTGTTCGGTGCACGCTTATCACGTCCGAACGACAAGACGCACAGACTTGAATATTTTTACAGTTACTAATTTATACCTGAGGAAGTTTTAGGCATGGTTTTACAGCGATCTGATAGTTATTGAGTAATTTGAAGAATATAACGCGAAATGCGGAACAGTAATTACTCTTTAAAAATTATATTTACTGTATGAAAATGTTTTTATTGGTTGCATTGTTGCTTGAGGGTTGATAATGATAAAAAGATGGAGTTTATTGCGATGGAAAGTTATCGGTGTATACAAAATTCAACGTGTGTGTGTGTGTGTTAATATTTCTCTGCAACGAAAACTACAGATCGCAAACGAATGGTCTGTGTGTAATTGTTGTCGGAAGTCTCCCGTTGTACACCATAGCAGTTCCATGCCGATAGCTATAAGGGGGTGGAATATATGGTGGTTGAAAGTCGTCAAATTATTAAAAAAATTCGGACTGAAGGCCAGGGATGACGTTTGCGACTCTATAGCAAGGAGGTTCGATACAGCGAAACGTGATGCCACAGACCATATCTTTGGTCTATGCGTGCTATAATGTCTTCAGATCTTTCTCTGTAAGGAATAAGGAAATATAAGAATAAAGAAAGCAGTAAAGAAGAAATTTCTTTTAATACATCTATTTAAATAAATCGATTTGATGTTTCGCACATTACATCAAGTGTTTGATCTGTGATATTTTTACAATCGTTGAATTTCCTTTAATCCCTTCAGATATGCCATTTCAGTTCAAAAGACTTCAGTTTCCAGTTCTTCTAGTTTTGCCATGACAAATAACAAAGCTCAAGGACAATCATTAAACGTCGCAGGAATCCATTTACAGCCCTCATGTTTTTCACATGGTCAATTATACGTCGCTTGCTCAAGAGTAGGCAACCCAAAACATCTCTACATTTACGCTCCAAACAATACTACAAATAACGTAGTTTACTAGAATGCCCTAAAATGAAATTAAAATGAATTTGGACATTACTCTCACCATACGTGTTGAGATATTGCAATACAGTCTAAAAGGAATAATGTATGTATTATTTATTGTAAATCATTAAGCACTTCACATAATTTTATTTTTTATTCGAATGTTGATTAAAAATGTTTCTAAAAAAGATATTGTATTTCATTTCATCCTTCAAAACCAGTCTCAAAGCACACTACTGAAAGATAGCTTATTGTTCATAACAATTGAATATACTAATTTACAATTTACAATTAACAAACACACAAAGAAAACATTTCATGTACACAAAAATAATCACAATATAAAATGAAAACTATATGTACAATAATTTTACATGGCACGTAGTTTTTTAAGTCGAAATCGCTGATCTTTCTGTTGACAACAAACGGAATGTTAAATGTCAATTAGTTAATGAGTACATCATACATGTTCTTAACATATATTGAACTATCAAATATCTTCACAAATCTGAAAAAAGGTTCAAAATCTCACGTCAGTCAATATATACAAAGAATTACAATATTGGAATTTCGACTTTTACATTAATTAAGACAATTAGCTAGTCAACACAACTTGTTTATGAGCCTGACATATACACAATGCTATTTATTTTCACGACTTTATGCTTTACAAAAGTTTTTACAATTCGTCTCTTTAATTAATGAAATAATGTACAATAACGAAACTATTGTTTATAGAACTGTCTGGAAAACATCTAAACGAATCTCTTAATTAAAGAAATCTATTACTTGTTTTGATCACAGTATTACCGAGACACTATCCTACACTGATTCCTAGGCTGGCTATTTCGTTTGTAACTTCACACGCAAAATGTATCACTATTGAAGTACACAATTCCGGATCCGACGGAGACGGTATCGTAAAATAACATTGAGATGAGAGGGCCGGCAGTATCGTCACAACGTTCAAATAAAAAAAAAAAAATTATGTGAAGTGCTTAATCATGCACTCGTTTCGAATGTTAATAAAAGAAAATCGAAGTAAAAGATGAATTTTGTTATTTGGGTAGCAAGATAACTTGTGATGGCCGAAGTAAAGATATATAAAATGCAGGAAGGCTATGGGAAGAAAAGCGTTTCTAAAGAAGCGAAACTTGTTAACATCCGATATTAATTTAAATGTTGGAAGTCTTTCCTGAAAGTATTTGTATGGAGTGCAGCATTGTATGGGAGTGAAACGTGGACGATAAGGAGTTCAGGTAAAAAGATGATAGAAGCTTTTGAAATGTGCTACAGACGAATGATGAAAATTAGATGGGTAGATCACGTGACTAATGAGGAGGTGCTTAACCGAATTGGGGAGGAAAGGAGTTTCTGGCATATCCTGACTAAGAGAAGGGATAGATTGGTTGGACACATTCTGAGATATCAAGGAATTGTCAATTTAGCATTAGAAGGAAGCGTGTGGGGTAAAAATCGTACGGGGAGACCATGGGACGAATATAGTAAGCAGATTCAAAAGGATGTAGGTTGTCGAACGTATTCTCCGATGAAGAGTGTTGCACAGGACAGGGTAGCGTGGAGAGCTGCATCAAACCAGTCTGCGGACTGAAGACCACAACAACAACGTTTCGAAGAATCCAATCACGAAATTCAACAATAATGATTGTAATAATATCACAGATCGATCACTTGATGTAATGCGCGGAATGACAAATCGATTTCTTTTACAGAGATGTATTAAAAAGAAATTTCTTTTTTACTGCTTTATTTATTCTTATATTTCTTTATTGGTATGCTTATCCTTACAGAAAAAGAGATGAGCACATTGTAGCACGCATAGACCGAAAATATGGTCTGTAGCATCACGTTTCACTTTATGTAACCGCCTTGCTATAGAGTCGCAAACGTCATCGCTGGCCTTCAGTCCGATTTTTTTTTTTTTTATATAATTTTCAACCACCATATTTTCCACCCCCTTATAGCTATCGTTATGGACCTGCTATGGTATACAACGGGAGACTTCGGACAACAATTACACATAGACCATTCGTTTGCGTTCTGTAGTTTTCGCTGCTGAGCGAAATATTAACACACACACGTAGAATTTTATATACACCGATAACTTTCCATCCAAATATACTCCATCCTTTTATCATTATCAACCGTCAAGCAACAATGCAACCAATAAAACCATTTTGAAAGAGTAAATATAATTTTCAAAGAGTAATTATTGTTCCAAATTTCGCGTTATATTCTTCAAATTAGTTCGATCAGTTTCCATCCCAATATACTCCACGCATTTATGATTAACGAACTTCAAGCAACAATGCAACCTATAAAACCATTTTCAAAGAGTAAATATAATTTTCAAATGGTTATTACTGTTCCGCATTTCGCAGTAACATTCTTTAAATTACTAAATATCTATCCGATCGGTATAAAACCGGGCCTAAAACTTTCCTCAGGTGTAAATTAGTAACTGTAGAAATATTTTAGTGTCTGCGTCTTGTCGTTCGGTCGTGATAAGCGTACACCGAACATACAATCACGTCTATATATCCGATCGCCATAAAACGGTGCCTAAAGCCTTCCCCGGGTAGACGTTAGTAACTGTTCAAATTTTTATCTATTTATGTCTTGTGGTTCAGCCGTGATAAACGTACACCGAACAGACATTCACATCTCTATAAATAAAAGGAAGTGTCCTGATTGACTGACTGACTGACTGATTGACTGACTGACTCATCATCGCCCAGCCCATACCACTGGAGATAGAAACTTGAAATTTTGTGGAGGGTGTTGATAGTACTCTGTAGGCGTCATTTAAGAAGCGATTTTTCGATATTCCGTCCGTAGGGGGGTGAAATAGGGGGTGAAACGTTTTTTGAAAATATGTAGCTATTTAGGCAATTTTGAAGCTAGAACTACAAAATTTCGAATTTTAATTCAGGGTTCGAATTTACAAGACATGTGTTTCGGCATTTTTTTTAAATTCGACAAATAAGGGGGTAAAATAGATGACGCAAAAATTGATTTTCAAAAATATCTTGCTTTGAACTCAAATTTTAAGCTAAAACTACGAAACCTCGGACATGGAATCTTGGTCAGGATTAAAAATCCATGATTTTTAGTATGTTTTGAAATTCAACAAGTAAGAGGGTTAAATAGAGGATCAAAAATTCTTTTTGAAAACACGTTGCTACTGATACAATTTTGAAGCTAGAGCTGCAAAAATCGGTATCTGTATAGTTCGTTAGACGTTAAAAAATACGTGTTTCGGTATATTTGGAAATTCAAGCATCAACAGGGTTAAATTGGAGAGAGGGCGTTTTTCGAAAATCTGTTGCTACATAGGCAATTTTGAAGTTAGAACTACAATTTCAAGCTATAACTACGAAACTTAAGATATGGATTCTTCATCAGGATTAAAAAGAAACAACTGGTGTAGACCAACCAGCCTACGCATGCGAAGCAGCGGGGGTTCAGCTGGTTTATATATATAGAGATTGACCGTGAGGCTGTGATGTGACGTGAATATCACTGCTGACGTATTTCTTTTAGCACATCGGATCATGATAGTAGTAAAATGTCGGTACCCTTTCGAGGGTATTAGTAATTTAGACCTCCAGTAGCCGAGGTGAACTAGCGTCGGCAATCGTGACGCCACAGGATGAATGGAGGATGAATGGAACGGTCACCTGTTGGCTCGAGTGCTCAACACCTGCTACCTTCTCGTTGGAGTACTGCAGTCGCCTCAAGGGAGTCCTAGTTGCACTTCTTTCAAAAAGGAAAGAGCGAAGGGTTAGCAAGCTTATCGACTTACTAGACGGACGGCAGTAAATTTTTCGGTTTTCTTAGAATGTCAAAAGCATAGTTTTGATTGGCTATATAAAAGAATATAAAGTTAAGTATATAGAGAGGCTCTATGAAGGAAATGAACTTAGCGGCAATATTGTAGAAAGGGGAGAAGAAGTAGATGAGGATGAAATAGGAGATACTATGCTGAGAGATGAATTTGACAGACCACTGAAGAATCTAAGTCGAAACAAGGCTCCTGGAGTAGATGATATTCCCTCAGAGCTACTGAATTTCTGGGAGAACCAGCCATGACAAAATTGTTTCACCTGGTGTGTAAGATGTATGAGACAGGTGAAGTACCCTCAGACTTTATGAAAAATGTTATAATCACCATTCCAAAGAAAGCAGGTGCAGTCAGGTGTGAAAACTACAGAACCATCAGTTTAATAAGTCATAGTTGCAAAATATTAACACGATTTTTTTACAGAAGGATGGAAAAGCTGGTAGAAGCCGACCTCGGGGAAGATCAGTTTGGGTTCAAGGAGAAATTTGGTGAAGTAATTAAAGTTCAGGGGGAAGAATTAAAAACGTTGCGTTTTGCCGACGACACAGTAATTCTGTCAAAGACAGCAAAGGACCTGGAAGAGCAGTTGAACGGAATGGACAGTGTGCTCAAAGGTGCATATAAGATGAACATTAACAAGAGCAAAACTAGGGTAATGGAGTGCAGTCTAAGGAAATCAGGCGATGCTGAAGGAATTAGATTAGGTAACGAAGCAATAAAGGAGGTAGATGAGTTTTGTTACTTGGGCAGGAAAATAACAAATGATGGTCGCAGTACAGAGGACATAAAATGCAGAATGGGAATGGGTAAAAAAGCGTTCTTGAAAAATAGAATTTTGTTAACATCGAATATTGATTTAAGCCTACGGAAGACCTTTCTGAAGGCATTTGTATGGAGTGTTGCCTTGTATGGGAGTGAAACATGGACGATAAACAGTGCGGACAGGAAGAGGATTGAGGCTTTTCAAATATGGTGCTACAGAAGAATGCTTAAGATAAGGTGGGTGGATCGCGTAACTAGTGAGGTACTGAACAGAATTGGGGAGAAAAAAAAATCTGGCATACCTTGACTAAAAGAAGGGATAGATTGGTAGGGCGCATTATTAGACATCAAGGAAATGTGAATTTAGCGTTGAAGGAAGTGAGTGGGGTAAAAATCGCAGAGGAAGACCAAGAGATGGATACAGTAAGCAGATTCAGACAGATGAAGTTGCCGTTCTTATGTGGAGATGAAGAGGCTTGCTCAGGATAGGGTATTGTGGAGACCTGCATCAAACCAGTCTCCGGACTGAAGACCACAACAACAACAACAAATAAAAGAAAATATAACGGGAATTGACAAAGAATGAAACAAGTTTCTCAGCAAAATAAAGACTGGTCCTCACACTAAGGTAAGTCACAGTCGTTAATTCATTCTTATATACTGCACAGTTAAGAAAAAAATTTGAAAAGCCTTTATTAGTGACTAGAGCAACAGCAACTAGCTGTAAATAATTTAGGCGAAACAAACAGCAAAAACTTTGGAAACCTTTACTAACTGTAATGATACTTTTTCTTTTATTTTATCGCTGGTGTTGTCACAAGATCAAAGTTGAAAACCGGAATTGAAATTTAACTAACCGTAAGATCAGCCATGAATATTAATTTTTGAAATGGTTAATACACTGAAAAGACCACAAAAGATTCCGCCGTCAGTTCTCAGTAGCAATGTAAGTTAAAAATTACACCACCAGAAAACACCATTACATAAGAAAATAGCGGAATCAGTTACCTGGTATGTATTCATTTGTGGAAGCCGTGACACTGCAGTTGAACCTATATGAATTGATTAATATCTTCGTTCTCGTAAACTGATTCTTGGTTTCATGACTATAATTATTAAAGTTTTAAGACCGTGTGCAATTCTGATCACTATAGTTATCGAAAGTTCAAGAAATTATCGGACTTCGCATTTAACAGAATGAAGTTTTCCTGCAGGCATTGAATTCAATTTTTAATATAAAATGAGAGTAAATAAATTTTGCATCGAGAATGTTCTTTTGTCATCATGAGACAATAGGCAACAATTACCAAGCACCAATTTACTAATATTGCTCAATATCAAGTCATAAATTAAATGAAAGATGGGGAGAAATAGTCATTATTTAAATAAAATAGGAATTCCAAATGAAATTTAAAATTTATTACGTTAAAGGATGCTAACCAGGGGTCACTCTTACATAATTCTGGAGGTCGAGTAAAACACGTCCGCTCAGTATAAAGGTAGAAAAACGAAAGACGACAAGAGATTCTGTTTTCTCTCCAGATCGTTTGAAATAGTTGAATGTATTACTTGAAACAAGGATAATCAGAGATTTATTGGCAGAGAGAACGGATGCTAGCGACAAACGTCACAGATATAATTTAAAAAAAAGTATTGCTACATAACCAACAAAGAAACAGTGCAGTTTCATACGTTAAAATGTGCACTACTTTCCAAACTATTGTGTTTTGAGAAATAAATTACTGAAAATGACTCTTTTGTAAAAATGTGGGAGGGTGCTCCCACTGGAGGTTAGAGTTCTCCCTCAGGCATGGGTTTTTGGTTTGTGCTCAGGTTAGTTTACGTAATTTGTAAGTTAAATACATTATGCAATAAGATTCTAGTTGCTGCTTTAAATACATGTACTTGCAGGACCTATTTCCGCTTTCGTTCCATCTTCAGGTAATGACAGATGGTTGTGACATCCACATATATCATTGGTTTTCGAGCTGTCAATTTATTTATTGCTTCGTAAATTTTATTACTGCAATATATCTTCTGAATTGTTTTACGATTTATGGCCCACTTTAGGTTACGGTAGTAACACTAAAAGTGGGCCTTTGCCATCGTCTTTTAACAGTTCGAAATTTAAATGGAAATAACGGCTTAACTATTCATCTGACACGAAAATTGAATAACCGAATTTGTAGATGACTAAAGTATCTACAACTATGCTCTCTTGTGTTTTTCATATCTCGTAGCATTTCAAAGATATCTGCAAAAATAACGGCGATTTTGGGATGTCAGTCTGTCCGTCTGTCTGTCTGTCTGTCCGTAACGTGTTCCCTGTTTTTAAGACGAACCGTTCAACCGATCAGCACCAAATTTTACAGACATGATTGTAGGATTCCAGAGACCAGAACCTCCCTTTTTTAAATTTATCGGACAAAAAAATACGGTAGTAATACCAAAAAAGCCATTTGTAATATAATTGTAATTGCCAACGAACCGTTCATCTTACACAAAAATTGAATAACCTAATTGTTAGAGGAGAAAATTCTCAACAACTTAGTTCCCTTACGTTTTTTCACATCTCGTATCGTTTGAGACATATTTGCAAAAATAACGAAGATTTGACACCCTCCATTCAATTAACGAAAACCAGCCGTTCGGAGATGTCACGTGACTTCCTCGCCCAGAACTCTCTGGCATCTTGCGTTGCGTGTTTGAAGATTTTCTTATTGTAACTTACGCGTTGTCATTTCAAAGCAATGGCGCACTGAAGAATTAACAAAAACATAGTTCTTAGTACGATAATCTAGTACCTACAAATGTCATATTAGCATCAGTTAACAACGGCCATCAATAGTATGAAATTAAAGGACTCTTTTTTTTTTTATTGATAGCCGTAGCGTAGTGGGTAAAGCGTTGGACTATGACACCAAAGGTCGGTGGTTCGAAACCCGCCAATACCTAATTTTTTCTAAAAGGGTTTCAGACTCCCTTATTAATTAATTTGCATTACTTGCGTGTATTTCTTCAATCAGACCAGTTGGGAATGCAACATTCGTGCAGCGAGCTATTGAGGAATGGGTCATAAAATGGATTTTTACCCATCGGCTGTTTATTAAAACCTTTATATATAAATCAGTTTAGGTCAATAGACCATCTTCATGGATGAAAAGGTTGTTGTTGTTGTGGTCTTCAGTCCGGAGTCTGGTTTGGTGCAGCTCTCCACAATACCCTATCCTGAGCAAGCCTCTTCATCTCCACATAAGAACGGCAAGCTACATCTGTCTAAATCTGCTTACTGTATCCATCTCTTGGGCTTCCTCTGCGGTTTTTACCCCACACACTTCCCTCCAACGCTAAATTCACAATTCCTTGATGTGTAAGAATGTGTCCTACCAATCTATCCCTTCTTTTAGTCAAGGTATGCCAGAAATTTCTTTTCTCCCCAATTCTGTTCTGATTAGTTACGCGATCCACCCACCTAATCTTCAGCATTCTTCTGTAGCACCATATTTCAAAAGCCTCAATCCTCTTCCTGACCGCACTGTTTATCACCCATGTTTCACTCCCATACAGGGCAACACTCCACATAAATGCCTTCAGAAAGGACTTCCTTAGGCTTAAATCAATATTCGATGTAAACAAATTTCTATTTTTCAAGAACGCTTTTCTACCCATTGTCATTCTGTATTTTGTATCCGCTGTACTGCGACCATCATTTGTTATTTTACTGCCCAAGTAACAAAACTCATCTACCTCCTTTATTGCTTCGTTTCCCAATCTAATTCCTTCAGCATCACCTGATTTTCTTAGACTGCACTCCATTACCCTAGTTTTGCTCTTGTTAATCTTCAACTTATATGCGCTTTCAGCATTCCATTCAGTTGCTCTTCCAGGTCCTTTGCTGTATCTGACAGAATTACTGTGTCATCGGCGAAACGCAATGTTTTTAATTCTTCACCCTGAACTTTAATTCCTTATCCAAATTTCCCCTTGCTTACCTTTATAGCTTGCTCAATGTACAAATTGAATAACAATGGAGAAAGGCTACAACCTTATCTTACTCCCTTTCCAACCACTGCATCCCTTTCATGCCCTTCAACTCTGATAACCGTTGTCTGGTTTTTGTACAGGTTATAAATAACCTTACGCTCCCTATATTTTACTCCTGCTTGCTTCAGAACTTGAAAGAGTTTACTCCAATCAACATTGTAAAAAGCCTTCTTCAAATCTATAAAAGCTAAATATGTAGGTTTGCCTTTTCTTAATCTAACTTCTAGGATAAGCTGTAAAGTGAGTATTGCCCCCCTGTTCCTACATTTCTCCTCCAGGGCGGCATCTACCAGCTTTTCCATCCTTCTGTATATAATTCGTGTTAATATTTTGCAACCATGACTTATGGTTCTGTAATTTTCACACCTGTCTGCACCTGCTTTCTTTGGAATGGGGATTATAACATTTTTCTTAAAGTCTGAGGGTACTTCACCTGTCTCATACATCTTACACACCAGGTGAAACAGTTTTGTCGTGGCTGGTTCTCCCAGATACTTCAGTAGGTCTGATAAAAATGTATTAAAACTGAATGGTAAACTGCATCATTTGATGTATTTAACCATTCAGTTATAATACCTTTTTACCCATGAAGATAATCTATTGACCTAAACTGGTTGATATGTAAGGGATTTGATAAACAGCCGATGGTTTTAAAAATGCATTTCATGAAATATATTACGGCTGTTGACACTCGCCTCACCAGAACATTCAATATTGAAGAATGGGTCATTCTGCCTAGCTGTCCAAGTAGATGGGACAACACAGTTTATCTTGCTGAGGATCGATATGTTACTTACATTCCGTATTGCTTTGCAACGTTACGTCTAAGTTTTCAATGACGTGACTGTCGCTTCCGAGTGAGTTTATTTTATTTTCTTCTACAGGATAGGATCAATTTTATTCTAAAAATTTGAACATTTTTATTTTCACCTAATGCCAGATTGAATCTACGTCTACATCTATATAAATATTTTGCAATCCACCGTAAGGTGCGTGGCGGAGGGTACACTGTACCACTACTAGCCATTTCCTTTCCTATTCCACTCCCAAATAGAACGAGGAAAAAAAAAGTATGCCTATATGCCTCCGTACGAGCCCTAATTTCTCGTATCTTGTCTTTGTGATCTTTACGCGAAATGTAAATAGGCGGCAGCAAGATCGTACTACACTCAGCTTCAAATTCCGGCCCTCGAAATTTACTTAACAGAAATTCACGAAAAGAACGTCGTCTTTCTTCCAGCG
Organism: Locusta migratoria; assembly: GCA_026315105.1. NCBI lineage: Eukaryota > Metazoa > Arthropoda > Insecta > Orthoptera > Acrididae > Locusta > Locusta migratoria. Next base: position 665,333,819 of record CM048746.1, on the reverse strand, counting down.
ATCCCCAATTGAGTTGCCGGAGCATTTCCGTGACACTCGCGCATTGGTCGAACTTACCGGTAACAAATCTAGCTGCTCGCCTCTGAACCGCCTCTATGTCTTCCTTCAAACCGATCTGCTGCGGGTCCCAAATACTTGAGCAATACTCAAGACGTGGTCGTACAAGCGTTTTATACGCGGTCTCCTTTACAGATGAAGTACATCTTCCCAAAATTCTCCCAATAAACCGAAGTCGGCTGTCTGCCTTACTCACAACTGTCCTTACATGTTCGTTCCATTTCATATCGCTCTGCAATGTTACGCCTAGATATTTGAATGACGCAAAAGCATCAAGAAACTCACTACTATTGCTGTATTCGAACGTTATGGGATTGCTTTTCCTACTCATGTGCATCACTTTACATTTTTCTACATTGAGAGCTAGCTGCCATTCTTCGCACCAACTAGAAATTTTGTCTAAGTCATCCTTTATGCTATTACAGTCAGTTAAAGACGACACCCTTCCACCATACACCACAGCATCATCAGCAAACAGCCGCAAATTACAACTTACTCTGTCCATCAGATCATTTATATAGATAGAAAATAAAAGCGGTCCTATCACACACATTATCATTAAATAAACAACAAGACGTTGCCAATGATGTCACATAGTCATTGTCTGATGATGGCTAATTGTGCCGAAATGGATCCATAACAGCATTAAAATAAATAAATAAACTTTATAGCAGCATATTGGTATAATTACATGATGTCTCTTAGAGATATATGTGCAATATTCAATAATCACTTTCTGAATATAGTAGAGGAACTAAACAAAACTCTAGTTTCTACAGGTAATCATATAACGTTTTTAGAAAAAGCGTTTCCGAGGCTGTTACCTGAAATGATCCTTCATGATACTTCCATAGGTGAGATTGAGTCAATAATTAAATCACTAAAGACTAAGGACTCTTGTGGATATGATGGGGTATCTAGCAGAATTCTAAAGTACTGTTCTCCATATGTTAGCCCAGTACTAAGCCATATTTGTAATTTTTCCTTTCAGAATGGTCAGTTTCCTAACAGATTAAAGTACTCAGTAGTGAAACCGCTTTATAAAAAAGGAGAAAGGGATAATGTAGACAACTATAGACCTATTTCTATGCCATCGGTTTTTTCCAAAGTTATTGAAAAGGCTGTATATTCAAGATTAATTGATCATTTCAGTTCACATAATTTCCTGTCAAACGTACAGTTTGGTTTTAGAAGTGGTTTAACGACCGAAAACGCTATATTTTCGTTTCTCTGTGAGGCACTTGATGGGTTAAATAAGAGACTACGGACATTAGGCGTCTTCTTTGATTTAACAAAAGCGTTTGATTGTGTTGATCACAAAATATTGTTGCAGAAGTTGGAACATTATGGAATACGGGGAGTAGCCCACAACTGGTTCACCTCTTACTTTAATAATAGACAACAGAAGGTAATTCTCCGCAGTGTAGAAAATGGCTATGACGTGCAATCCCAATGGGGCACAATTAAGTATGGGGTGCCCCAGGGGTCTGTTTTGGGACCATTGCTGTTTCTTATTTATATAAATGATATGCCTTCGAGTATAACAGGTGATTGTAAAATATTTTTGTTTGCTGATGATACCAGCTTGGTAGTGAAGGATGTTGCTCGTAATATTGACACAGTATCAAATAATGCAGTTCAAGAGATAAGTTCATGGCTAATAGAAAACAAGTTGATGTTAAATCACAGTAAAACTCAGTTTTTACAATTTCTAACACATAATTTGACGAAATCTGACATTATGATTACACATAATGGGCATGTGATAAGTGAGACTGAACAGTTCAAATTTCTAGGTGTTCATATAGACAGTAAGCTGTCATGGAAAACCCATGTTCAGGATCTTGTTCCAAAACTAAATTCTGCTATATTTACCATTAGAACAATATCTCAGATAAGTGATTTTTCAACACGAAAAGTAGTCTATTTCGCTTACTTTCACTCACTTATGACGTACAGCATTGTTTTTTGGGGTAACTCGCCTGATGCAAAAAGGATATTTCTGGCTCAAAAACGGGCGGTTCGAGCAATATCTGGTGTAAGTTCGCGAACGTCATGTCGACCCCTTTTCAGTAGTCAAGGAATTTTGACTCTGGCGTCACAATACGTTTTTTCTTTAATGTCGTTTGTTGTTAATAATATCAGCTTATTCCCACGAGTTAGTAGCTTTCACTCGGTGAATACTAGACAGATGTCTAATCTACATTTGCACCACACCACCTTAACACTTGTGCAGAAAGGGGTGCAGTATTCTGCGGCATCCATTTTCAATAAGCTGCCACAAGAACTTAAGAATCTTAGCACTAATCCACATGCTTTCAAATCTAAATTGAAGAGTTACCTCGTGGCTCACTCCTTTTATTCTGTCGAGGAATTCCTAGAAAAGTTAAACAATTAAGCTAATTAATTTTTTCTTTATTGATTCTTTTCACTTTGTCTTAAGATTGTCGTGTGCAAAGGACTACTTAAAATTTTTCTATTACCATTCTTGTGTAACAATGTATTGACTTGTTCCATGACCATGGAGTCTTACTCCTGAAGTGGGTCCTATGGAACAGAAAAAAGAAATAAATAAAAAATAAATAAAGACATATTCTGTGCTGCGGACCCATTCGATAGAAACTTACCTCTTAATATAAACCATATTAATTCAAATCATATGTATTTTAAACTCTGTAGGTTTATAAAGACAGAATCATATACTCCAAGTATTGGCTCTATAGTGGGCGGAAAGAGTGGGCAAATCACGCACACATGTCCAGAATAATGTTCATGTCACATTCGTGGAAGTTCAGGGAAGGTGTAAACGGTTATAAAATATAAAAAATTGTGAGGAAAATTTGGATTTAAAACATGTAAAGTAATGATTTGATTGTTGCTGGGTGTGTTCAAAACTATACTTTGAAAGAGTAAAGTTCACTTTAGACAATCTGAACCCGTATATGAACTGTCAAAGATAAAAATGAATTGCTGTTTGTTAGTCTCGCTACAATTCGACAACGGCTGAACCGATTTGGCTATATACTATTACATAAACCACTGAATCTATTGATGAAATCTGCCGCGGAGATATCTTGAGCGGTGAAGTACCGGGTAAGATACTTTAGAAAGTGTGTAATTCAAGATATTTTTTGAAGCATATAAAGCGAAATATCGAACAATAATTACTCTCTGGAAAAGCTATTTACTCTTGGAGTTCTTAACTATTTTTTAGAAGTTATAATAAACTTTTAAAAATGCATTGTCCCTTTTGTAAAAAAGTGCATAGAACGGCAGAACTACAGAAGTATGTCATTATTTTACATGTTTTCAATCTAAATTTTCCTCACAATTTTTCCAAATTTTATCACTGTTTAAACCTTCCCTGAACTTCCACGAATTTGACATGAATATTATCCTGGACATGTGTGCGTGATTTGCCAACTCTTTCCGCCCACTATTGAACCGATATTTAGACTATCTAATGATGCCTTTATAAAGCTTCTGCGTCTAAAATACGTATGATTTAAATATGGTTTGTATTAAGAGGTAAGTGATACGAAGTACACCGTGTTATCTAGTTGTCCTGACACTGCTTCGAAAATGCTAGTATGTATGTATTCTTGCTTAGAACGTCAAATGGTCACAATTGTACCTCAATCGTGCGAATGACACTGATATCCAAAATAAAAGAGCTTTCAGTTTTTCAAAAATTTTCCTGTTATAAGGCCAATTATTCCAAACTTTTCGAGTGTGCAAAATTTTATCGCAATCAAATGAATAATATTGATATTTCATAGAAAAATCTCTGAATTTTTATGAATTTTCCAATTTTTCGGAAAACTTTTCCAAATTTTTATTTCATAAGAACGTTATTCTTCCTTTGAAAGTCAAAAATGTAAAATTTTATCGCAATCAGACGAATATATTGATATCCCATTGAAGAAGCTCTTTCAGTTTCTCGCGAATTTTCAAATTTTCGGGTAACTTTCCCAAATTTTTAGTTCATATGAACTTTCATAATTTGTTGAATGTCAAATGATCAATATCTTATCGCAATCGGATGAACGGTTCTCAACTTATAGTTTTGAGTACATTTAGAAACACATTGAAAAAGAAATTTTGTTCGAATTTTTCGACTGTCCTTTTTAACTTTATCTATTTTTTTTATTTTTTTACTGAAAACTATACCAAGACCACAATGAACAAGACAATTACACCTCTCCGTCGTGCGAATAATCAGTTACAGTGCTGAATTCAATCAAAAACACATTGAAAAACGCACTTTCAATTTTTCTCAAATTTTACTCAAGTGATGCTCTTACAACGATGTGGCAATTCGCTTTCGGTTTTTCCTAAATTTTCATACTTTCCGGGCGGCGTTTCCAAATTTTTATTTGATGCGAACCTTCCTCTTGCTTTCAACATGAAATGTACAAAATTTTATCCCCATGGAACGAACGGTATTGACAAATCACTGGAAAAAGCTGTTTCAGTTTTTCGCGATTTTCCTCTTTTCCCTGGACTTACACGAATATTTCAAGACTACAATTAGTCAAATCGATTTAGCCGTTCTCGAGTTTTAGCGAGACTAACGAACAGCAATTCATTTTTATATATGTGGAATGTTCTAACCCTTAATCGCGCAGGTAAGCTAGAAAATTAGAAAAGAGAAATGGATAGGTTAAAGTTAGATATGGTAGGAATTAGTGAAGTTCGGTGGCAGGAGAACTGAATTTCTGGTCATGTGAGTACAAGGTTATCAATACGAAATCGGTTGGTAACGCAGGAGTAAGTCTGATAATGAATAAGAAAATAGGAATGCGGGTAAGTTACTATGAACAGCCCAGAGAAGGAGTTATCGTAGTAAAGATAGACACGAAGCCAATAGCAACCACAGTGGTGCAAGTTTATATGCCAACTAGCACGGCCGATTGATGAGGATATCGAAAAAATGTATGAGGAGATAAAAGAAATCATTCATAAAGTTAAGGGAGACGAAAACTTGATTGTGATGGGAGACTGGAACTCGGTAGTAGGAAAGGGAAGAGAAGAAAATGTAGTAGGTGAATACGGACTGGGAAAAAGGAATGCAAGAGGAGATCGCTTGGTAGAATTTTGCGCAGAGCACAATTTAATAATCACCAACACTTGGATTAATCATCATGAAAGTAGGCTGTATAAGCGGAAGAGACCAGGAGACACAGAAAGGTACCAGATTGACTTTATAATGGTAAGGAATAGTTTTAGAAACAAGTTCTAAACTCTAAGGCACATTCAGGGGCAGATATAGACTCTGACCATAACTTATTGGTTTTGAACTACAGATTAAAACTTAAAGAGACTGCAGAAAGGTAGAAAAGTTGGGAGATAGAACCTCGACAAATAGAAGGAACCAGAGGTGTTTGAGAGTTTCAGAGGGAGCTTTAGGCAAAGTTTGGCTAAAATGGGGGAAAGTAATACAGTAGAAGAAGAATGGGTAGCTCTGAGAGATAGGGTAGTGAAGGCTGCAGAGAACCATATAGGCAGAAGGACGAGGCCTAATAGATATCCCTGGATATCTCAGGATATAAAAAGGTAAAGTAGTCAACAATCCGAAGATTGGTTTGAACACCACAGTGCTTTACTAGGCATGGTCCTGTTTGGAGGTGGTATGCCGTTGCCTTCCTCCGACCTTCGAACTGACTTATCCAGCCAGTTATAGGGGGACCTACAGTTTAACGTGGGTTCCGAACCACGGTGCTACTCGGTATTTTTCATATGAGCAATACTGCCAGAGGTGAAAGAAGTGGAAAGTGACAAATAAAAATCCTTTGGACCTGGCGGGGATCGAACCCGGGACCTTTGGATTTGTAATCTAGCACTCTACCACTGTGCAACCGAGGCGCACAGCAAAGGATATACTGAACTTAATTGATGAGAGGAGAAAATATAAAAATTCAGCAAGTGAAACAGGAAAAAAGCCGTACAAACGTCTGAACAATGCGATTGACAGGAAGTGCAGACTGGCTAAGCAGGAGTGGCTAGAGGACAAATTCAGACCCGTAGAAGAATGCATAACTAGGGGAAAGATAGATACCGCCTACAGGAAAATAAAAGAGATATTTGGAGACAAGAAAAGCAGCTGTATGAATATCAGGAACTCAGACGAAAACCAGTACTAACCAAAAAGGGAAAACCTGAACTGTGGAAAGAATATATAGAGGGCCTATACAAACGCAATAAACTTGAAGGCAGTATTCTAGAAATGGAAGACGAAGTGGAGGAAGATGAGATAGGAAATATGGCACTGCGAGACGAATTTGACAGAGCGCTGAAGGACTTGAGTCGAAACAAGGGCCCTGGAGTAGATGATATTCCGTCTGAAATTCTGATGTCGTTAGGAGAGACAGATGAAACAATTGTATCACCTGGTATGCAAGATGTATGAGACAGGGGAAATGCCCTCCGACTTCAAGAAGAGTATTGTAATTCAAATTCCAAAGAAAGCAAATGCAGTCAAGTGCGAAAATTACAGAACTATCAGCTTAATAAGACATGGTTGCAAAATACTAACACGAATTATTTACAGACGAATGGAAAAACTTGCGGAATCCAACTTCAGGGAAGATCAGTTTGGATTTAGGAGAAATGTAGGAACACGAGAGGCAATACTCACATTACAACTTATCTTAGAAGATAGGTTCAGGAAAGGGAAACCTACGTTTTTAGCGTTTGTCGACTTGGAGAAAGCTTTTGACAATGTCGACTGGAATACACTCATCCAAATTCTGAAGGAATCAAGGGTAAAATATAGGGAGCGAAGAGTTATATTCAACCTATTCAAAAACCAGACAGCGGTTATTAGAGGCGAAGGGCAAGAAAGGGACGCAGAGGTTGGGAAGGGAGTAAAACAGGGTTGTAGCCTTTCCCAATGTTGTTCAATCTGTACATTGAGCAGGCAGTGAAGGAATGGAAGGAGAAATTTGGAGAGGACATTAAAGTGCAGGGAGAAGAAATAAAAACATTGCGGTTTGTCGAAGACATAGTATTTCTGTCAGATACCGCAAAAGATCTGGAAGACCAATTGAATTGGATGGTCAGTGTCTTGAAAGGGAGATATAAGATGAACATTAACAAGAGTAAAACAAAGGTAATGGAATGCAATGTCAGCAAATCAGGCGATGATAAAGGAATTAGATTAGGTAATGAGACAATAAAAGTAGTAGATGAATTTTGTTATTTGGATAGCAAGATAACTTCTGATGGCCGAAGTAAAGAAAATATAAAATGCAGAATGGCTATGGGAAGGAAAGCGAATGATGAGAATTAGATGGGTAGATCACCTAGCTAATGAGGAGGTGCTTAACCGAATAGGAGATAAAAGGAGTTTCTGTCATAACCGGACTAAGAGATGGGATAGATTGCTTGGACTCATACTGAGATATCAAGGAATTAGAAGGACGCGTGTGGGGTAAAAATCGTAGAGGGAGACCGAGGGACGAATATAGTAAGCAGATTCAAAAGGATGTAGGTTGCCGAACGTGTTCTCAGATGAAGAGTCTTGCACTGGACAGGGTAGCGTGGAGAGCTGCATCAAACCAGTCTGCGGACTGATGACCACAACAACAACAACATATGTAGATAAGGTATCATTGTGATTCGTGGTTTGACTGGATTTTTTACTTATAGACAATTTACTGCTTTATGCGTTTTTCTGTCTTCTGGATCGGCAAGTAAACTGTAATGTACTGATTCTCTAACCCAGGCGTTAAATGCAGTTCGCGCATGTGTACATCTTACCACAGATGCAGATAGTCGTACGCGAGGTACTCTCTATGCAAGAAATTTAACAAATTGTAACAATGTTTATAGTCACGCTTCGCTCCCTCAGGGAAAGTATCTACATTCTTTCTCAAACCTATTTTCGTGCGAAATATATTCAAAATCGGCATACGATTTAGTCGTGAAAATGTAGCACACACAATTATTTCCGTATTTTCAATAGTAGTGTGGATTTATGGTATATGCTCGAGTGACGAATCCGTGTTTTATCTAAAATGTTACAGAATTTCTAAAATGGTTTTATTTCAGTTTCATCTAACAAATTAAATCGGAAAATAATATCTGGGGTACGAGTTTAGATCTCGGTGTCTACGCTGTATTCTGCACGAATACGCAGTTAGATTGACAACATTTGTTCAGACACCAGTAAAGATAATTTGTCTTCCTGTCTCCTTCGCTTATTTTAATGTCTTAAAATGTATGACTCGACCGACGTGTGCTGTGTTATCCGGTCCGTTTCGTGTCGCTGGAGACACGTGTCATACCTGCAGACTGAATAACCCGATAACCCGCTCTGGTTTCCTTCGCTCTCTTCGTGTTTCAGAAGCCGGTTTATCTGGTACGTGAGTCGCAACCTGACGAGAAATGAAAGATGTACTACACAAGTCTCATCGTCTGCTGCGCTACCTCTCGCTGGAACTATTCCATCCACTTCATCGCGAAGTTCCTGCAAACAAAATGTCGGCTGTTTTACGTCAGACATCCTGACATCTGGACACCGGCAGTGCGAATGTAATCAAATTCGTATGTATTTTCAAGTAATTACGTTTAAATGTGTTATCTCGTACTCAGTGGGTACATATTTCAACAAAAAGTTTTGAAATTGCATGTTGTAAGAAATGGGTAAATAAATTAAATCAAAATTAATGTAAAAAAAATGTAGAAAGATTAATGTGAGGCTTATTTTTACACAAAATTACTTGAAAACTTCATATAATGTATGCACAGGACATTTATGAAGCTAATCACTGAAACACACTCTTTCAAATACTGAAGGTACAGGAGTAAAATATAGGGAGAGAAGGGTTATACGGAACTTGTACAAAATCTTGAAAGCGATGATAAGAGTCGAAGGAGACGAAAAGGGCGGAGTACTTGAGAAGGGAGAAAGAGAGGATTGTAGCCTTTCCCCCATTTTGTTCAATATGTACATTGATCAACCTGTGGACGCTGAGGAGCGCGCGGTTGCTCGCCGTCGGAGGTTCGAGTCCTCCCTAGGGCATGGGTGTGTGTGTGAGTGTGTTGTCCTTAGGTTAGTTTGCCTTAGTTTAAGTAGTTTGTAAGCAACGAACTAATGACCAAGCAGTTTGGTACGATAGATTTACAAAAATTTGAACGTTTGAAAACAAGCACAAATTTGGAGAAGAAATTACATTTCGTAGAATGGAATATTAGGACACTGTCTGTGAAACGTGTTGTCAATAGGGTTGGTAGTAAAGACAATTACAACCTCAAGCCTAATAGAGTGGATTTTTATGCATTTTACTCTTTTTGACGTAATATCTTCTGAACTTTGTAGCGCACAACGATAACGAAGGTACATTCAGTGGTACTAGTCCATACTCCCTGAAAAATATATTACGAATAGATTTAGCAGTAAAGACATACTAAACAGGAATCTTATACTTGAAATTATCCTAAATATCACATAATAAATCAAGGTCCAGGACATGCTTTGTGCAAATAAATACCAAAGATGTCGAATTGGATTAAGATTTGTACCTTGACCCAGAATCGAAGCCGGGACTTCCTGCTTATTAGGCAATATCCCGGCCACGGCACAAATTTTAATTCAGTGCGTTTTCTTCAATCCAATATGTTTGATATACCGGGTGATCAAAAAGTCAGTATAAATTTGAAAACTTAATAAATCACTGAATGATGTAGATAGAGAGGTAAGAATGTATGGAATGACTTGGCGTTTTACTAGGAAAAAAAAAAAAGAAGAAGAAAATACCATTGCTAGACGCGTGAAAGATCTCTTGCGCGCGTCGTTTGGTGATGATCGTATGCTCAGCCGCCACTTTCGTCATGCTTGGCCTCCCAGGTCCCGACCTCAGTCCGTGCGATTATTGTCTTTGGAGTTACCTGAAGTCGCAATTGTATCGTGATCGACCGACATCTCTAGGGATGCTGAAAGACAATATCCGACGCCAATGCCTCACCATAACTCCGGACATGGTTTACAGTGCTGTTCACAACATTATTCCTCGACTACAGCTATTGTTGAGGAATGATGGTGAACAGATTGAGCATTTCCTGTAAAGAACATCATCTTCGTTTTGTCTTAATTTGTTATGCTAGTTATGGTTTTCTGATCAGATGAAGCGCCATCTGTCGTACATTTTTGAACATTTTTTTTTTTTTGTTCTAATAAATCCCCATGTCATTCCAAGCATGTGTGTCAATTTTTACCTCTCTATCTACATTATTCCGTCACTTATTAAGTTTTCAAATTTATACTGATTTTCTTATCACTCTGTATAATGAGATAAAATATGTGTGTGTGGACTTTTGACATTCATATCACCTGTGTTTAAGGTACAAGGAAGGAACGTTTCCATCAGCGTGCCTGATATTCCGCTCGGAAACGTTGGCACGTATTTATATAGCGGAACATGAGGCAGAATTGAAGTTTCAAATGTTCAAATGTTTGTTAAGCTTATGGAAGTTAATTGCGGGGTCGTCAGTCCCTAAACTTACAAACTACTTAGGAACTAACTTATATTAAAGACAACACAAACATCCATGCCCGAGAGGGGATTCGAACCCCCGACGGGGAATGACCTCGCGCATACCGAATGCCGTAGTTTTACTGCGTGAACACTGGAAAAGCAGTAATCGATAAACTTCCTCCCTTGAGTCATTTTTCTAGAGTTGACAGCGAGAAATAGTATCGTAAAGGTTTGTAAATATTTTCAAACTTCGTTGAAAGTCGCCAGGTGCTATTTTTCATATAGTGGGCGAATGATGACTTATACTCACACGTACATGATGGATCAGTGTTTTCTTAAACTGCTTGTACATGTCGTCATATCTCCTGAATTTGGTTGTATTCAGTCGATTTTCATTAGGAGAGAATGGCGGATATTGTCGCATCATGTAGGACATTTTCGCAAAATTCATCCTTTAGAACGTTATATCTCCTGAAGTGCGTGTCCTTGATGGTTATAACCCACACAGCGATTGTTGTGTGATAGTAACGAATATCCGTACAGGTTTGGTTGAATTTGTCCCATTGGTTTAGAAAAAGGTGTGGAGCATACATACACATATGTACGTATATTTCACTACTAGCCATTAAAATTTCTACACCAAGAAGAAATGCAGAAGATAGACGGGTATTCATTGGACAAATATATTATACTAGAACTGACATGTGATTACATTTTAACGCAATTTGGGTGCATAGATCCTCAGAAATCAGAACACAGAAGAACCACCTCCCGCCGTAGTAACGGCCTTGATACGTCTGGACATTGGGTCGAACAGAGCTTGAATGGCGTGTACAGGTAGAGATGCCCATGCAGCTTCAACACGACACCACAGTTCATTAAGAGTAGTGACTGGCGTATTGTGATAAGCCAGTTGTTCGGCCACCATTGACCAGACGTTTTCAGTTGGTGATAGATCTAGAGAATGTGCTGGCCAGAAAGACCCATACAGTACCTGAAATATGCGGTCATGCATTATCCTGCTGAAATGTAGGGTTTCGCAGGGATCGAATGAAGGGTAGAGCCACAGGTCATAAGAGATCTGAAATGTGACGGCCACTGTTCAAAGTGCTGTCGATGCGAACAAGAGGTGACCGAGACGTGTAACCAATGGAACCCCATACCATCACGCCAGGTGATACGCCGGTATGGCGAAGACGAATACACGCTTTCAATGTGCGTTCACCGCGATGTCGCCAAACATGGATGCGACCATCATGATGCTGTAAACAGAACCTGGATTCATCCGAAAAAATGTTTTGCCATTCGTGCACCCAGGTTCGTCGTTGCGTATCCCATGGCAGGCGCTCCTGTCTGTGGTGCAGCGTCAAGGGTAGCCGCAGCCATGGTCTCCTAGCTGATAGTCCATGCTGCTGCAGACGTCGTCGAACTGTTCGTGCAGATGGTTGTTGTGTTGCAAACGTCACCATCTGTTGACACAGGGATCAAGACGTGGCTGCAGCATCCGTTACATCCATGCGGATAAGATGCCTGTCATCTTGACTGCTAGTGATACGAGGCCGTTGTGATCCAGCACGGCGTTCCGTATTGCCCTGCTGAATCCACCGATTCCATATACTGCTAACAGTCATTGGATCGCGACCAACGCGAGCTGCAATGTCGCGATACGATAAACCGCAATCGCGATAGGCTACAACCCGATCTCTATCAAACTCGGAATCGCGATGGTACGCTTTTCTCCTCCTTACACGAGGCATCACAACAACGTTGCACCAGGCAACGCAGGTCAACTGCTGTTTGTGTCTGAGAAATCGGTTGGAAACTTTCCTCATGTCAGCGCCACCCTTGTGTGAATGCTCTGAAAAGCTAATCATTTGCATATCACAGCATCTTCTTCCTCTCCGTTAAATTTCGCGTCTGTACCACGCCATTTTTGTGGTGTAGCAATTTGAATGGCCAGTAGTGTACATACTTTTGTTTAACATGTACAGATCCAGTTACACGCCTACTTTGAATATCACTATATTACATTGTTACGTTCGTTTTCATCTTTACCTGAAGCACATGAAAACACTACAGAGCTGTTAACAAAATGAAGATGGTTCCCGCCGTCAAATTTACACCAGTGAAAAGGATTTGAGGCATAATGATGGACATTATCATGATATTGTCGATTCTTCTTCTTTATGACCTGTAGCAGGGACACTTTCAACAACGCATGTGAATGTCTATAAAATGATTTTTTTTTTTTTTTTTTTCAAAAGTGTAAATGAGCTAGGTTAGAAAAGTTGGACGCTTGGTTCTCGAGTAAAGACAACGTTCTAATCAATCCCAGTCTGTGCCCAGTCCATTTCAAGAGTGTTGTTCTCTATAACCCATTGCCCCACAGCTATTGCTTTCCGAGCTGCCTATGGCTTCTCGCTGCGGAGCGCGCGGTTGTTCGCTGTCGGAGGTTTGAGTCCTCCCTAGAGCATGTGTGTGTGTGTGTGTGTGTGTGTGTGTGTGTGTGTGTGTGTGTGTGTGTGTGTGTGTGTGTGGTCCTTAGGTTAGTTTACCTTACTTAAAGTAGTTTGTAAGCTACGGACTGATGACCACGCAGTTTGGCACGATAGAAAAAAAAAAGCTATTGCGTGACTGTGTGTGTTCTCGTGCTGCTACAATAATCCTATCCGACATACGCAGCTCAAAATATTTAATCGGCAAATACTTGAATACACACTCTACACTCTCATGCTTAAAAACTCCAAAGAGCTTAGAACACATTAGTATCTTCTGGAGAAATGGTTGGCCTTTATTTCACGTCGGTTTAGCATGAGTCCTGTTACCTATTAGTCACAAGGACCATCACGGCACGTGTAAGACGCGACTGACTTCACCCAACGATGGGTGCTATGTCACTTCCCGAAACGTCTCGATTCCCGAGTCAATAGCTGAGGACGTTTGCAAGATAACAACCATCTGCACGAACAGTTCGACGACGTTTTCACCAGCATGGACTATCAGCTCGGAGACCACGGCTGCGGTCATCCTTGACGCTGCATCACAGACAGGAGCGCCTGCGATGGTGTACCCAGCGACGAACCTGGGTGCACGAATGGCAAATCATCATGTTTTTGGATGAATCCAGGTTCTGTTTACAGCATCATGATGGTCGCATCCGTGTTTGGCGACATCGCAGTAAACGCACATCAGAAGCGTAACACCCAGCGTGATGGTATGGGATGCCATTGGCTACACGTCTCGGTGACCTCTTGTTCGCATGAACGGCACTTTGGAGAGATGTGTTACCAGGGCTCTTTCCTTCATTCAGTCACTGCGAAACCGTATGTTTCAGTAGGATAATGCACGACCGCATGTTGCGGGCGTTTCTGGATACGGAAAATGTTTGACAGCGAGCACATTCTTCAGATCTCTCACCAACTGAAAACGTCTGGTCAATGGTGGCCGAGCAACTGGCTCGTCAGAATACGCCAGTCACTACTGTTGATGAACTATGCTATCGTGTTGAAGCTGCATGGGCATCTGCACCTGTACACGCCATCCAAGCCCTGTTTGACTCAATGGCCAGGCGTATCAATGCCTTTATTACGGCCAGAGGTGGTTGTTCTGGGTACTGATTTCTCAGTATCTATGCACCCAAATTGCGTGAAAATGTAATCACATGTCAGTTCTAGTATAATATATTTATTCAATAAAATCCCGTTTATCATCTGCATTTCTTCATGGTGTGGCTATTTTAATGACCAGTAGTGTATTTAAATAATAATATATGTTACACAAGGAAGTCTGTAATTTTAACATTAAATAAATTTCACCAGGTATACGTTGTTTTGTTACTGGTCCGCTAGTAATTCTTTGATCAAGAACTTCCCCCTGACCTAGATTTTGCAACCCCCTGGGGTCTCGACCCACAGGTTAAAAAACACTGCGCTGCACGGTCAGTATCTGAGCCGAAACTATGACGTTGAACAGTCAAGTATTCCGTATTGTGCGTCTTTTCTGTTTTGCTAAATAAGAAGATCTGTCTACCTTTCTTGATATTTATATTTACAGATGTATTCATTGATGCTGATTCCCTGATCTGTACTAACTGAATCGAAAACTTTCAGTCTGTTTGTCATCAGGAGTCGGCTCTGTACTGAATTGTTCAAGGTAATTTTCGAATACAGCACTTATCTATTTCTATAAATGTGAATGTCTGTTCTGTGTACGATTATCAAGTCCGAACGACAAGATGCAGAGACTTGAATATTTGTACAGTTACTAATTTATACCCGAGGAAGGTATTAGGCACGGTTTTATAGCGATCTGATAGATATTTAGTAATTTGAAGAATATAACGCGAAATTTGGAACAATAATTACTCTTTGAAAATTATATTTACTCTTTGATAATGGTTATATTGGTTGCATTGTTGCTTGGGGGTGCCCCTGGGCCACGCTGCTGATACACTCGTCTCTGATGAACACTCGCCGTCGAGAACAACGTACTGCGTTCTATTACTTAGGAAGTCTTCCAGCCAGTCACAAATCTGTGAACCTATTTCATATGCTCGTATCTTCTTTAGCAGTCTGCAGTGTGGCACCGTGTCGAACGCCTTTTTGAAAAACACAATCCGCCTGTTGCCCTTCATCCATGGCTCGCAAGATGTCATGTGAGAAAAGGGCAAGCTGAGTTTCAGTTGAACGATGTTTCCTAAACCCGTGATGATTCATGGAAAGAAGCTTTTCCGTTTCAAGGAAATTTACTATATTCGAACTGGGAATATGCTCCAAAATTCTACATGAAACTGATGACAGCGACATTGGCCTGTAATTGTGTGGGTCAGAACTTTGTTTCCTTTCTGGTAATGATGCTGTTAATCGACAGCTCCGATTCTATCCCGCAAGCGAGGCAAGCTGTGTTTACCAAAGCCGTAATCCGCCTGAATCAGATCTTCTACAGTAGCGAATTTAGAGGAAGGGGGGGGGGGGGCAAAATGAGTGTAAAGATAAGTGCACACCATCTCACACTGTGTATTAGTTTTCCTGCTCATATTCAATCTCCCAAGGAAATCCGCCACAGTTGAGTGCATAAGAGGGCATGGGCGATGGGGGCGCTACAGCCGTAGCGAGAGGCTTGTGAAAGTCTGACGCGGACGGAAGGCGAGCAGAGTAGCCAAGTGGTTAAGGCGACCGCTGGCCATGACCGGGAGATCCGGCTTCGATTCCCGGCCCGGTTCACAGTTTCACCTGATGCCATTCTAAGAGGCGCGTCCAGAAAGTAAGTTCCGTTTGGTAATAAAATGAAATTGTACACAGATACAGAAGAAATTTTTTTGCACAAAATTCTACAACTCTTAAACTACTTTTCCACGCCGACCGCGGTGGCCGAGGGGACTGAGGCGCTCCAGTCACGGTCTGCACGGCCACTACGGTCGGGGGTTCGAATCCCCCCTCGGGCATGGATATTTGTGCCGTCCTTAGTATTAGCTAGTTCATAAGTAGTTTGTACGTTTAGGGACTGATGACCCCGTAGTTGAGTCTTATAGACTCTACAAACATTTGAACAGTGAATACTTTTCCACATAAGTGCCGAAATTTTGTAGGCACTTGTTATAGCGTGCCACAAGTTTTTGCATGCATCCTTCACAGACGGTTGCCGCCTGTGTATTCAACCATGTGGTAACAGCTCTTTATCATCGTTGAAGAGCTGACCACCAAGGACAGATTTTAGGCGTAAGAAGAGATGAAAGTCGCTAGGAGAGAGGTCCGAGCTGCATGGAGGATGATCAAACAGGTCCCATTGAAACTTCCGTAAGAATTGTTTGATCATATTCGGTTTGTGAGGTCAGACATTATCGTGAAAAAAAAAAAAAAAAATAAAAATAAATAAATAAATAAATAAACTTTTGACAGTAATCCTCTTCTTACACCTAAAATCTGTCCTTGGTGGACAACACTTCAACGGTGATGACTAGCTGAAATAACGTGTTACCACATGGTTGAATACACAGGCGGCAACATTCTATGAAAAAGGCACACAAAACCTTGTGCCATGCTATGACAATTGCCTACAAAATTTCGGAAGCTATGTAGAAAAGTAGTTTAACAGTTGTAGATTTTTGTACAATGAATATTGTTTCTGTATCTGTATCCAATCGTTTTATATAACCAAACGGAACTTACTTTGTGGACGCGCTTCGTATAACTTCTATCTCACAATTGCATCTAAAGTCAGTCCTTTCATTCCTAGCCCTTCTTTCCTCCCCTCCTTAATAAATAATTTGAACAACCTCAGCCACTACAAGGAATTTTTCATAACTACTTCCAGGCGTATACATAGTGAAAAAATAGGTACATTTTTATGCTTTAATCTCAGCAATAGAAAAACCTTGATCTCGATAAAGTAAAATGGGCCTTAGTGTATATTATTCTCTGAATATGTTAAAAATGTTCAAATGTTTGTATAGCTTATGGGACTTAACTACGGGGTCATCAGTCCCTAAACTTACAAACTACTTATGAACTACTTACGAACTAGGACGGCACAAATATCCTGCCCGAGGGGGGATCCGAACCCCCGACCTTCTCTGAATATGAGCAGCAAAATTGATACAAATTATCTTGGGGAGTCTACTTAATATTACTTATTTTTACATTAATCTTGCTCCCCTACCCAAAAGAAAACCTATATTCCGCTACTGGCGATCAACGTATCTGTGAAAAGTATAATGTATTCCGTACACGAATAAATTCGTGCAGTTTAACACTGCTGTACAACACTTCACTATTTTTGTTCACATATAGGTAGTACAATTGTGGTAAATAATTGGTATAGTTAAAAAACCAAAAATGTGTAATGTTAGATACGTGACTGTACATGTCCTAACACACTTCTACTTACAAGACTCGTACCACCACAATGATGGCGCCCTCAGTGAGCTTAGATATCTTTACAATCTCTTTTACCATCACCAAGTCATGGAATCACTCTGGCGGTGCAAGTGGCACTTCCACAGTTACAAAACAATGCCCAGGGCCGGCGCAAACCCAATTGCCGCCCCGTGCGAGCAGCTAAATTGCCGCCCTCCCCCCCTTTTTTTGTACAAACGTTTTTGGAAATTTATTTAAACAAATATGTGGGAAAACTCTGTAGGAAGTGTCAGCAATCAATCGAAATTTTTGTTTTTACTTTTCAGATCTACCTAGGTTTCGACCACTGAGTGGCCAGGCATGGTGATAAAAGTTCTCAAATGGTTTCCTTATGTCATGGTCATAATAATAAAAACAATAAAATATTCGGAGTTGAATCCAAGTCGAAATTATAAAACGAGTGAGACATTTGTCCCCGCATCTTAATATTTGCGACGACGAGTGCTTGCGGACTTGCTAATTTTTGAAGTAACAGGTCATAAGAAAAATAAACTTTCCTGTTCTGCAATCTTGAAAGAGAAAAATTCTAACGTATGAGTAACGTGCATGCGCAATACTAATTGTACGTTATATGAAAAGCACTTACCTATTACATCCCAAGTTGCAAGAAATTCCGACGCACCAATTGTTCTGTTCTTACGAAACGCAATGAAAGTGCTTCTGACCAATCTTGACTCCCTGGGGCAACTACCGAAACGAATTCTGTAGTTTTCGTTGTAGAGCACGCACGATACATATTGCCTGCAAAGGCGAAGTGGTGACGCGGCAATGCCAGCAACTAGGTCACATGACGAGGTACAGCGAGGCTACGGTTGAACTAGCACGCAAGAATAAGAAGTAAGAAGATATGGATAAATGTACTGTCAGGCAACAATTTCTGTGGCATTACAAACAATAGAAGGAAATACGAACTTTGCGAAAACTGCACAACTTTTGTCAGACAGAAGTGAGCTTCAAAGCTAGCAAGGAAACCCTAAGAAGCTATGTTCTCTCTTTGGATTTTCCTTTTAGAAGGTTTCAAAATTAACGTTTTGTTTTGTGCGGACGAGAGGGCATTGTTGCTAAAAGACCATACTTTCTCACGTTTTCATCAGAACCAAAGCGACCAGTAGTTTTCTTAGGTGAAACATGGATTCAAACGCATGATACAGTAAATAAACGTTGGCAAAGTGATAGTGTGTGACTAGTATTGTCAAACAAAAGTGCCGATCAGAATTTAATTGTTGATCATGCAGGCGGAGACAGGTGTTTCATGGCTCGAAAACCAAAACGTCCGAGTATCACTCAGAAATGGATAGAAAAAAATTTTCAAAAATACGTAGAAACTTAGCTTATGCCAGTGTCTTTATCCCTTGTAATTACTCGCAGCGTATTTACCCATTCGGAATACTTGTAACCATTGAAGGTGTCGTACATGTTTGACTATAGCAATGTTCAAGCTTTTGTTTCGCACGTGCCTTGCGCCGGCCCTGACAATGGCAGTTGTGTCTTTCTTCGCTAGAGGGGCTACGGTCGTTCCAAGTGTTGACGTAACCTTTTATGTAAATATATTAATAAATATATTAATCCAATTGCTACTAAACTACACAGGTTCACCCGCTGTACTAATCTATACATCACCTGATGATTTCATTAACCCTGCGGCGGGCGCGTGGCGGCATGCAGTGCCGCCAGTTTTGTTTTCTTTCAATAACTACGTGCCGAGAACGCAACAATGGTGCTAGATATGCTTCGATTGTTTAGTCACGCACCAAACTACATTACTGCGCCACCAATATACTCACCGTAACAGCAGTGACTGACCTGTGGAGTGGACGACTGCACCGACACGGCACTGCGTACCGCACGCGCCCGGTAATGTAACTACATGTAGCCGTACCACTGTCCGATGTTTTGACGATTAGAAGCTTTGTTTTACAACTCTGTGGGTGTATGATGATTTAGTTATTAACATTGCTTTGGTATTATAATTATTTTATTGTCTTCCAGATCCGCAGAAAGGAAAGGACTAACACCAGAAGAAATTTAGCGTCTTCTTCTGCAATCATCTGACGAAGAAGATTACGCTGATTTCTCTGACAGCGAAGAGGAAGGAGAAATAGTTGAGACTTCAGATCATTCTAGCGAATCTGAGCAGTCATGCGTTGACGAGAATGAAGTGATAGGAAACCACATGATGACTGCCATTTTTATATTGGTAAGGACGAAGAAACATTGTGGATAAATAATCCGTTAGCACTACCAGGGAAAACAAAACGTAAGAATATAATCAAAGTCCTACCTGGCCCGAAACTGAATGGTAGAGAAGCTAAAACTGAATTTGAAAGTTATCAATTTTTTTGATCCTGAGACAATTGTGTTGTTGAAAACACAAACAAGACATAAATAACAAGAGATCATCTGTGAATTATTTAAGGGCTAGAGATTGCAAAACTACTTCTGCTTCTGAAATAACGGCTCTTTTAGGAGCACTGTTTCTCATTGCTGTACAAAAAGGACGCACAAATGTATTAGTTCTGTGGGCATCAATTGGAACAGGGCTGTATTTAGCTACAAGCTCTTTCTGTTCTTGCTTCGGTCACTCAGGTTTGATGATACTTCAAGAAAAGAACGACTAGCAACTGATAAACTTGCTGCCATCCGCAATGTTCAAATGTTTGTAGAGTCTATGGGACTTAACTACGGGGTCATCAGTCCCTAAACTTACAAACTACTTATGAACTAGCTACAACTAAGGACCGCACAAATATCCATGCCAGAGGGGGGATTCGAACCCCCGACCATAGTGGCCGTGCAGACCGTGACTGAAGCGCCTCAGTTCCCTCGGCCACCGCGGCCGGCCCATCCGCAATCTCCACTCAGCATTTCTGTACAACTGCAGAAATAACTACAGTCCAGGGGAGTTCACAACCACAGACAAAATGCTTGTCCCATTTCGCGCACGTTGTGCTTTTGTTCAGTACATGCCCAATAAGCCTCCTGTCTACGGATTGAAGTTGTATGCATTGTGTGATAAAGATCGTATTAAAAGTTGCTGTTAAGAAAGATGTTATACAGGATAAATAATTAATTCCACCCAAATTAAAAAAAATAGTCTTTTCTATGTATTTAAATGTAGGCGCGCCCGCTGACGTAACAATCTTAGGCGCGCCTGCCGCAGGGTTAAAATCGTTCCACTCGTGTTGGAGTGTACAGCTAACATACGTACATACATGCCTACACACTTAAATTTTTACACATATAGATTAAATAACAGAAATCCCTGGTAGAAGAGAGATGGTCTGATGCTACCAACGGTCACAGCAACAGAAAATTAACAGACACGCTACCTGTTAAGCGAGGAGTGGAACTCAGGACGGTTCATTAATGCCACAAATCCATTTCATTTGTCTCTTCTACCAACCACGAAAAGAGTAGGCGCTGCAATCTTCACTTCTCTGTCATTCGCTCAGTGTTGTCAGACGTAGGGAATTTTCCCTACACGTAGGAACTTTCAAGCATTGAAATCCTGTAGAGAATTTTCATACAAAAGTCCCTGATGCGTAGGTACTCTGGTAAAATTTTACAATCGTCGACACAGGCCCAGAAGGTAATGTTGGCAACAGTTGGCAACACGCGGGAATGAAGCTCATCAATGGTGGTGAAGTTTGAAGTAGCAAACGATATTTTAGACGGCATAGTAAGCAATATTAATTTGAAACCGTATTTTTAGACACATTAAAATTGATGCGAAATATGATGATTTCAATGTATATCAGCGGAATGGAGAGTCGGTTTGAAATTAGTGTTAGAAAATCTTAGCACAAGAAAAATTCATTGTTTCCTTGAAAGAAAGACGTTATATTACCTTGTCTAGACTGTTACTTATTTACGTCAGGATGATATACTAGTTAGTATCTGTAAGTGAGAAGATGTTAGCAAGACAACGCTAAAACATTTCCGATAGGCAACGTTATAATGAACAAAACACTAGATATTCGTTGTCAACATAGCATTACTCTTAGAAAATCGAATCATCTAGAGTGTCGGAATTCCTTTTTTGTGCTGACTGTGAACTAATTAACTACTACTCTATGGTTGACAGTATCTCGATGTATCCTTGTGCAGTTAATAAATCAGTTACCCTCGTGTAACAGTGGGAAACTATTTGATGCTGTTCCTCTCTATAATTGACATGTTCTTCATGTACCCTTGTCCGGCACTTGGAATTCGTGTCATAATTTACACTTGATGATCAAAATTTTCATAGGTTTTTACTACAAAGAAAGGAGAAGGTTTATTAAATCGTCTCGATGAGACTCACACTCAACGAGAGAACAAGTGCCAACTAGAAATATAGGTGGCCAAACCACGAAATATCAGAAACAGTTGTGGTGATTGGGACACGCGCATGCGCAGTAGAGGCGGTTCGCCAGGCAACTTTAGCGCCAACTGAAACCTATTAGTTGTCGAGTCTTGACTTGGATGTAGGGTTACCATATGTTCATCACCATAACAGAGGACAGTTCATATAAAAAAGAGGACACTATCTTTAACATAATGTAATTAACAACTTTATTAATGAACCACGTAAAACTACTACAAACTAAAACAGTAACCCTGTGTGGTTGTTGGGAAACGAAATATTATGAACCTTGACAGTTTATTCCTCATCACTACTCTCAATTGTCTCATTCTTGTCTTATTCACTTTTGAACCAATTATATTTGGTGGACGACGAAATCTCTCTCAAGAGCTTTTGGTTTTTTTTAACAAGGCATTTCAGATGTTTGAAATTATACTGTACACATACAGTACAATTACAGTATATTTTTAATCTATTCCTGTCTTTTGTACATTATGCGTTCACAAGAGAAAACACAGATTCTGTGTCGGCATTATGACTAGTTATAGAAAAAAATAAGTCTACAATCTTGAGCAGTTCAGAATAACTAACAACACTAGATGACTGATTTAAATATGCACACCACACTTCAGCTGCAGGTATGTTCTGTTTCCTTCGATAATCTTTTAAAAAAAATTATAAAATTACAAATCTGATCGCAGCGCAATGTATCATTAATTGTTACATTCGTTTTATCATTCTCTTGAATGATTTGTATTTCTGCAGGAGCAAATATTTAACACTGACTTTCTCTTCGGTATTATGTTAATTTAAGTTCGAGATCGTAGGTAGCCTTTTGATTCAAAAGAAATTACGAACACACAATACAGCTTTAACCTAAACCACAAAGTATATCAAAAGTAACGCCATAGAACGTAATGCAGAAGACAGAATGCACTGGTTGAATACAGGATAGATAACCGGGTTCCTTCGCAGAGAAGATCCGAATCGTTTGCAACTGTCAGACCCATGCGGAGTGCGAAATTGTGAACGGCAATTTCACTCTGGGTATGCGCGTAATAGTTGCGAACAGTTTGGAACTGTACTGCGAATGAACATGTTGTCGCCAATGACACAAAAATAAATTTTCCTCTTCGGAACCCCCCCCCCCCTCCCCCCAAAAAAAGAGGATATTTTGTAGAATTTTATAAATTCCTGCCGGACACATTTTCTTGCTTCAAAAATAGGACATGTCCGGGAAAAAGAGGAGGTAT
The DNA here is from genome assembly GCA_026315105.1 of Locusta migratoria. Lineage (NCBI taxonomy): Eukaryota > Metazoa > Arthropoda > Insecta > Orthoptera > Acrididae > Locusta > Locusta migratoria. Next base: position 665,310,772 of record CM048746.1, on the reverse strand, counting down.
GGGAACCCTACTTGGATGTGCATACCCCCGTTCCATTTCTCCTATTAGTTACTGTTTAATTTTCTAGTGGTCAGTACATTTTCTGCAGCAGTGGAGGTATGATGCCACGCCGCCCCCCCCCCCCCCCCAAGGACAGAGTCCTGGATTCAGCCCCTCCCAGACCCAAATCCTGGCTATGCCCCCGACGTAGGGGCTTTAATGAGGTGGTAGGGAGAAAGTAGTGAAAGCGTAGGTACATTTTTGTGAGACTGTAGGTATTTTCTCTCTCTGCCATCTGGCAACACTGCATCCAATGCAGTTTGTATTTTGTACTGTTTTATTCGATTTCCATTGTTGTTCTATCACTTTTAATAACATCAATGTTATCTAACTAATTACTGGGTATGAGGTCCGCCTGATATGCAAAACACTGTTTTTATTTGGCACCGAAACTAGTTTCAGCACCTCTGTGCCATCGTCAGTGGGCTTTCATGCTGTGAAAACAAATTTCATTTATTTTACTACTGTGCTAGTCGTAAATTTAGGCCTAAAAAGTCATCAGTCTATTTTTTTTTTATCTTATTTTACATTTTGTGGTCATGTGGGACCCTTTTTACATACTTATGAAGTGGTAGCGTTGTCATCTGCAACCAAAATTATCTGTTTTAACAACTTGTGAGGGTTTTAAACCGCTACTTATGGTGCGAAAACGTAATTTTGGCATGTGGGGATATTTCTATCGTCTGTTTACTATCTATTACTTACGGTTTCTTTTGTCATCTGCTTCTTCTTCCGCCCTGTTTTACATAGCACACATGTAATACACATATTTTGCGGACTTTTTTTTTTTTTATCACAACCACTTTCCACTTTAAAATTTCGTCTGTGTTTACTTTGTTAAACTGCACATGTGTCAGTTGACGTTCAGCTGTTCTCCAGTGGAATGGCGGTAGATTTGAATAATGTTTGTTTTCTCTCTCTCTCTCTCTCTCTCTCTCTCTCTCTCTCTCTCTCTCTCTCTCTCTCTCTCTCTCTCTGTCTGTGTGTGTGTGTGTGTGTGTGTGTGTTTTAGCTGCCTGTGTCATCCTTTCTGTAGAATTCATTTAATGAGTTTAAGAATGTAATTTTGCATAGAGTGGTGTATTCGTTCATAACTGATTTTCCTTCTGCTATTGCTTTTTGTATGTGGTAATTTTCTTCTATTGTGAGTTTGTGGTATAGGTTGTGGCTTGATTTTAATATCTTTAGGTCTGTTTCTATTTTGGTTGGGTAATGGTTGTGAGCTATTAGGTGGTCTGCAAATGTGCAGTGGGAACTGTGACTTTCTGGTGCTCTGAGATGTTCTGAATATCTGGTTTTGAAGTTCCCACAAGTTTGTCCAATGTATACTGACTGACATGTATTGCATGTGAGTTCACAGATGCCTGATCTGTTGAATTTGTCTGTTGGCGTAGTTTGTGTTCTGAGTTTCTTCAGTACTGTGTTGTCTGTCCTGTATCCTATTTGGAGTCCCTGTTTCTTAAATATGTTACCTAGCCTGTGAACTATTTTGTTGTTGTAAGTGAGTATGTGCCATTTGTTTCCTTTTGTGTGTTCCGCTGTTGTGTCTGGTATGTGGTGATTGTCAGTGTGTTGTGATCTGTATTGTGTGTGGTCCAGTGTGTGTGTGTGTGTGTGTGTGTGTGTGTGTGATCTGTTCATTATTTTTCTTTTTGCATATATGTTGGTTTAGTATGTCTATTATGTGGGTATCATAACCATTCTCCAATGCTATTTGTTTTATTGTGTTCAGTTCCTGTGTATAGTTTTGTTTGCTGATGGGTGTCCTATTTAGGCCTAAATTTACAACTAGCACAATAGTAAAATAAATGTAATTTGTTTTCACAGCATGAAATAAATTGAAAGCCTACTGATGATGACACCGAGGTGCTGAAACTAGTTTGGGTGCATAATAAAACAGTGTTTTGCACATCAGGCGGACCTCATACCCAGTAATTTTCACTGCAAACACGAAGAAATAAGAGCTGCAAATCAAGAAAATGATGAATATTATCAAACTAACTTTGAGGGCTGAACTGCGGAACGATACCCATCAGTCCACACGTCAGTGCGCAAAATCTTGGCATTCAGAAGTTAGACTAACTTGGGACTTAACGTTGGAATCTGTCATTTTTCCGACCGAGTATTGGCCATAAAAATATCTGGCAGGACCAGGAATCGAACGGCGTTCTTCCACGAACCTCATCTGCGGCACTGTCAACACAGGAGGCGCCCCAGTTTTCGCGACACACTGCTCATAACTTTTATTGATGCCGTTTTCTCAGTTTGGAGGCTTAACTTTTTGAAGACGTATTGACGCAGTCGATCGTCCGCATTCAGTCGAGAAGCGCAGCGCACAGTGCGAACACAAACACAAACACAAACAGAGACAGGGCGACAGTGGCCGCGGCACACACGGCCTTATTGACATTTCTGCGCTCCCACCTGCCGCATTCTCCCTGCGATTTATTTTCTTTTCTCTTCCATATTTGCTAAATTAAAAATTCCCCTCCCTATTTCGGGATCTCGTGAATCTTGAACCTCCCTGCTCTGACGTTCGCTCGCAGACCCATTCGTCTCTCCGTGAAACACGAAAAAAGCGATGCGGTCAATCCAGCAATATCGACAATAGCACTGTCAGCAGGGGGGAGGGGGGGACTGAAGCCCCTCCCCCCCAGGACCTCCCAAAGATTTTTTAATTTTATTAACGCGTGGGAATCGGGACAGGTTCCATCTGACTGGACGAAAGCGGTAATCACGCCAATTTTCATACATGGTAACAGAAAATATTGTAACAACTATCGAGGTATCTCTTTAATTAGCGTTGTAGGCAAAATATTCTCAGGTATTGTTGAAAGGAGAGTGCGAGTATTAATTGAGGAAAAGTTAGATGAAAATCAGTGTGGGTTTAGGCCTCTTAGAGGCTGTCAGGACCAGATCTTTAGCTTACGGCAGGTAATGGAATAATGCTATGAGTGAAACAGGGAGTTGTATCTATGCTTCATAGATCTAGAAAAGACTTATGACCGTGTTCCTAGGAGGAAGCTACTGTCAATTCTTCAAGATTATGGTATAGGAGACAAATTTTTGCAGGCAATTAAAGGGCTTTACGTAGACTGTCAGGCAGCAGTTAGGGTAGATGGCAAATTGAATCGGTGATTGGAGAAAGGAAGAAAGTCCAATTTTAACGAAAATACGCTGAGATATACATTTTCTTCCGCAGATGTCCACTTATCGATTAACGGATCAGGGAAGAAACAACCAGCAATAATGCCGAAAGTACAGCCTTTGAAAGTTTTTAGTTGTTGTAATAGGGAAGAATGTCCGAACATTCTTCTGTTTTACAATCACTGTCTGAGCAGTACCGCCAGATGTGGGGCAAGGAGCGTTCCAACAATGTTACTAAATAGCATTTAAACACCTTGTTTCAGTTTTATTGTCCCACATTATTGTCAGTGTGGTTACGTAAGTTTTCTGTCTGTAAACTTACATCATAATGAGTGGAAGTGAAAGTGATAATGAACAAGTACAGCACAGAAAAGAGGTGTATGAAATATAGACGAATATGTCACGGAAAAGCGTGAGAGAGTTAGATCACTAGGAAAAGAATACATAACTTCAGAAGGTGTGGTTCTGCCAGCGAAACGGCCTGGTCCGTCATGCAAGAAAGTTTTATTCATGCATCTTGTGTTAATTGCATACATTTCACTGCACAATATTTAGGTGCTGTGTATTGGAGTGGTATACTGTATAATTTGTTTTACTGCAGTTTTTCCAAAATGTACTTCGAACATTTCAAAGATAGAGGATGAAATGGAAATTATTACAAAATTGTACGATGGTAAAACTAAAAAGGAGAAAGATCTGTATTTAATGGGACTGATAGAATATTCAACTGTTCAAAGGAGAAGGAGCAGAATAGAAAATCCATAATCTGAAAAGCAATACTGCACAGTTTTATTGCTACTATAAAGGGAAAGGTAATCGAGGTCTCGATGAAGTGTGTACTTTCCTCAACGACTACATACATGAACAGCTATCCAAATCAGTGAATGAACTACATGTGAACTCATGTATCTAGCAATGACTGGCAAATTCCAAATAATTCATCATTATTACCTTGTACGTGGTCACTCCTTCCTCCCATGCTATAAGGATATTATATAATAAAGAGTTACACGACAACAAGACATAATCTATTCTGTCAAACAGGATGTTGAAATAATAGCCAATTAAAGAAAAACACTGAATTCGTTTCAAGTCAAGATTGTTGAACATCAAGATATCACTGACATTATAGAATCGTGGCCACAACACTTTACAAAAATCCTCAAACGAAGGAGAGGTTTTCACTTGCTAAATTCCGCCGCGGCGGATTAGCCGTGCTTAATGGAGCGCTGTGCGGCGGTGCGCGCGTCTGTTTGCCGTCGGGGGTTCGAGTCCTCCCTCGGGCATGTGCGTGTGCGTGCGTGCGTGTGTGTGTGTGTGTGTGTGTGTGTGTGTGTGTGTGTGTGTGTGTGTGTGTGTTGTCCGTAGGTTAGTTTACCTTAGTTGAAGTAGCGGAAGTAGCGGACTGATACCACGTAGTTGAGTCTGAGAGACTTACAAACATTTGAAAATTTTTTGCTAAATTCCGGCATTTGACCTACACATATCAAAACCCAGGATAGGTCGTTTGTATGGAATGGGTAGATGGACTGCGTTACAATACATATAGGCTTTTTAAGGGACGGAAATTTCCTGATTATCCGAGAGATTTGGCATACAGCAAGAAGATTCCTATTAATCACATGAAGTTACAATATCTTAATAAACTAATAAAGTTCATTCCATCAGAGTATCATGCGTTTTATTACAACATTCTTCAGTGGTCCCCAAGAAATAATGATGTCCTATCTGAAGGAGAAGATTAGTATTTTCAGGAAATAAAGCTGTACAAGCTGCTGAAGAAGATTAAAAAGCGTTAAAAATAGTTATATAAAATTTTAATATTACATCAAAATAAATTATTAGTATTAAGATTTTGGACTAAATTGGCATCAGTATTATCAGTGTGCAAGATAAATGACACTAAACCTGTGTTACAGCGAATTTCTTTGCAAGCTACCCTCAAGAGAATAGTTTATTGGAAAAGGGAAGAATGTCCACCAATTTCCAAAGGGGCCTGCTTCAAAAATATTTATCGAAGGCGTTCGAACGACTCGTCATTTCGTGCAGATAATTTAGTTCTACAAGTATGTAATGGATCATAAAACTGTCGGAACAATATTTTAGGAGTTAACAAGTTTTTCTTACTTTTCTCAAAACGGTGGTGTGTGGACTTTCTTCCTTTTTCCAATCAGCGATTCAATTAAGCTCATGGTTCAGAGTAGTTTCAGGGGTAAGACAAGGCTGTAACCTGTCACCACTGTTGTTCATACTATTCATGGATCATATGTTGAAAACAGTAGACTGGCAGGGCGGGATTAAAGTATGTGAAAACAAAATAAGCAGTCTCGCATATGCGGATGACTTCGTTGTAATGGCCGATTCGATTGAAGGGTTGCAAACTAATATTTCAGAGCTCGATCAGAGGTGCAAGGATTACGATATAAAGATCAGTATCTCCAAAACAAAAGTAATGTCTGTGGGAAAGAGATTTAAACAGATTGAGGGCCAAATAGGAGGAACAAAGTTAGAAAAGGTAGATAGTTTCAAGTACCTGGGATGTATTTTCTCACAGGATGGCAACATAGCGAAAGAACTGGAATCGAGGTGCAGCAAAGCTAATGCAGTGAGTGCTCAGCTAAGATCTACTCTCTTCTGCAAGGAGGAAGTCAGTACCAACACTAAGTTAGCAGTGCACCGTTCTATCTTTCGACCCACTTTGTTGTATGGGAGTGAAAGTTGGGTGGATACAGGTTACCTTATTCATAAGATAGAGGTTACAGATATGAATGTAGCAAGAATGATTGCAGGTACTAATAGATGGGAACAATGGCAGGTGGGTATCCATAATGAGGTAATCAAAGAAAAATTGGGAATGAACAGCATAGATGAAGCTGTTAGAGCGAACAGACTGAGATGGTGGGGTCATGTTACACGCATGGGAGAAGCAAGGTTACCTAAGAAATTCATGAGCTCGGCAGCGGAGGGTAAGAGGAGTCGAGGAAGACCAAGAAGAAAGTACTTAGATTCGGTGCAGAACGATTTTGCAGTAAAAGGCATAACATCAGGCGAGGCATCAATGTTAGCATTGAATAGGGGATCATGGAGGAATTTTATTAGAGGTACTATGCTCCAGACTGAACGCTGAAAGGCATAATCAGTCTCTAATGATGATGATGATGATGATATTGATGTTTATTGTTTTTATTCGTTTAAACAACTCGGCACCGGTAGTTAGAAATAGTACACATGTAATAAATCACAACGTAACTATAATTTTCGAAACACAAGTGAACTGGGAATTGTTCGCCAACGTGATGCCGCCACTGAGAACGTGTGCTGCTGTCACTGTGAGCGTTTTTAATGCCGCCGCGACCAGCTTTGATGCTGCCGCTGTTGTTGCTGCTGTGCTGAAGTTACGAGCCGATTGTTCATATGCGGCGACCCGCTGCTTTGCTGGTCAGCGGCGTCAACGAGTGGAATCTTATGAACAACAATACCGTTATTTTAGTTCAGTTTTTACACATACAGTGTCATGTTAATGTATATCTATAAATGTGAATGTCTGTTCGGTGTACGTTTATCACGTCTGAACCACAAGACATGAAGAGCTAAAAATTTGTACAGTTACCAATGTCTACCCGGGGAAGGCTATAAGCACCGTTTTATGGAGATCGGATAGCTATTTATCTAAATATATTAATGTGAATGTCTCTTTGGTGTACGCTTATCACGTCCGAGCGACAAGATGCAGAGACTTAAAATATTTGTACAGTTACTAATCTATACCTGAGGAAGGTTTTAGGTACGGTTTTATAGCGATCTGATAGATATTTAGTAATTTGAAGAATATAACGCGAAATGCGGAGCAATAATTACTCTTTGAAAATTATATTAACTCTTTGAAAATGGTTTTATTGGTTGCATTGTTGCTTGAGGGTTGATAATGATAAAAGCGTGGAGTATATTGGGATCGCAAGTTATCGGTGTATATAACATTCTACGTGTGTGTATGTTAATACTTCGCTCTGCAACGGAAACTACAGAAACAAACAAATGGTCTGTGTGTATTTGTTGTCCGACGTCTCCCATTGTACACCATAGCAGTTCCATGCCGATAGCTATAATGGGGTGAAAGATATGGCGGTTGAATGTCGTCAAATCATAAAAAAACTCGAACTGAAGACGAGCGATGACGTTTGCGACTGTATAACAAGGAGATTACATACAACGAGACGTTATGCCACAGACCATATCTTTGGTCTATGCGTGCTACAATGTCTTCAGCTCTTTCTGTGTAAGGATAAGCATACGAATAAGGAAATATAAAAATAAATAAATAAAGCAGTAAGAAAGGAATTTCTTGCAATACATCTCTTTAGTAAAATCGATTTGACTTTTCGCGATTTTCACTACGTGATCGATCTGTGATATTATTACAATCATTATTGTTGAATTTCGTCATTGGATTCTTCGAAACGAGTGCATTTTTACATGTGGTTTGATCTACCAATACGCGAGCAGAGCCGCGGGTTTAAACTAGTTAAACTATAAAGACCTGGCTCTCTGGCTAGTTACATAGAAGCTGCTTAAATACCCGCTCGGTTAGCCGTGTGGTCTAAAGCACCGCTTTCCGAAATGAGAAGCGTGTGCCGCATTATATCTTGCTGTGATTTGTTGTTTTGCTTGCTGGTGGCTTGTCCAAAGCAACAAGCTATCCTCACCCACAGTCAGCTGAAGATCGATGGAAACACAGTGGTGACCAAAACCTCTTCACTGCCGACTGAGCCAGCTAACAGTTCACTGATTTTATTATTATATTGGCCCACTTTAGGTTACGGTAGTAACACTAAAAGTGGGCCTTTGCGATCTTCTTTTGTCAGCTCGAAATTTAAATGAAAATGACGGCTTAACTATTCATCTGACACGAAAATTGAATAACCTAATTTGTAGAGGAGAAAATTCTCTACAACTTTGTTTGCTCTGTTATGTTTTCTTCATATCTCGTAGCGTTTCAAAGATATTTGCAAAAATTACGACGATTTTGGGATGTATGTCTGTCTGTCTGTCCGTAACCTGTTCTCTGTTTTTAAGACAAACCGTTCAACCGATCAGCACCAAATTTTACAGACATGATTGTAAGCCGCCATAGACCAGAACCCTCCTTTTTCAAATTTTTCGGACAAAAATTACGGTAGTAAAACCAAAAAAAGCCGTTTGTAATACAATTTTAATCGGTCCGTTCATCTGAGAAGAAAATCGAATAGCCTAATTGGTAGAGGAGAAAATTCTGTACAACTTAGCTCCCTTATGTTTTCTTCATATCTCGTATCGTTTGAGACATATTTGCAAAAATAACGGAGATTTGACATCCTCCATTGAATTAACGAAAACCAGCCGTTCGGAGATGTCACGTGACATTCTTCGCGTATTTGATGATTTTCTTATTGTAACGTACAAGTTGTCATTTCTAAGCAACGGCAAACCGATGAATTAACAAAAACACATCGTTCGTCGTACGATAAATATTAATCTGATGTCTACAAATGCCGTATTAACATCAGTTAACAACGGCCATCAATAGTACGAGATTGTAGAACTCCTGTTTTGATTTATAGCCGTAGCGTAGTGGGCAAGGTGCTAGACTGTGACGCGAAAAGTCAATGCTATTTTTTTTTCCCCTAAAAGGGTTTCAGACACTCTTATTAATTTATTTATTATTATTTAGATTATTATTTTGGTCCAAAATGTTTACAAAAACGTTTAAAAATACAAATCTTAAGTAGGCCGTGAAACACGCCTGTGCCATTTTTTTTCTTTGTTTTTTTGTCACACCTAAATAAAAAAAAATTGCAATCAAGACGGTTTGAAGGAATATTTGTCGCTTATATGCTTAAAATACAATAGGTAATCTTCAAAATTGGTTTTATGTTTCTCACATCTTTACCGAGTATGTTCCATCTGTAATTTGTTGTTACCCTAACATTTGTAGGGCCACAAGGAAATCCAAAAAACATTCCAGAAAAATAGAAACACCGCACTAAACAACTTATGGTGTCACACCACGGAGAGCGCATTGTAAGCTTTGTTTACCATTTATACTGTCTTCGTAACACAAAATGAGCCCATGTACCAATATAACCGTTTGTAATTCCGCCTTGTAATTTTGTGTAAATTCTGTCACGCAGATAATCTGAAGATGCCCTGCTAAAGGGCGAAACGAGTTATTAACTAATAAAAAATTTGCAATCAAGACGGTTTGAAGGAATATTTATTCTAACTGCTGCTGCACGCCATGGATTAGAAATCATTTTACATAAGAAACAGGTGATAACGGATTCATCCCGTGAATTTCGACTGACATTTAGAACAGTTTTTCCTTATGAGAACGGCTACAAAAATTTGAATTTTGTATTCATTTTACAGAATTAATAGTAATAAAAGAAAAAAAATAACACATTTTTACAAGTGTCATTTAAATGAAAAAAAAAAAAAGCTATCAGGCAAAGACACTTGAAAACAGGCTGGAGACCTGAGATACTCGTGCTACAGAAGCAATACCAAAGCCGAGACGAAAAGATGGGGAAAATACACTCTTCCGATTTTCACGTTGTAAAAAATTTTGACGGTATATAAGACCACCCCACTTAGTTTAACCAACTTATTTTTTCCATAGAAGCTTTGGTCTGCCTGTGAAAAAATAAAATGTCTACTTTTCATTCCGCGCGAGTTTTTAGTTTCGCTGTGCTCCTCACTTGATTTTGATGAAAGTATGCAGTGAAAAAATCTGATTTTTTAACACATGGTAGTAGAATATCTCGGCTTTCTAATAAAACGTTCACCTTTTCATAATTCGTAACAGTCGTTTTCAAATGACGCTATTTGTCAAGTGCGTGCGTTTCCTTTACAAATCGTGTATTGAAAAAGTTGGATAGCGGGCAGCTTACTGTTATGCATTTTAGACCACACATTACAGCGAGTGAAATGGAGCTAAAAAGTTTTTTAAATGGTAATTGCATTGATATCTAACTCCTTTCACGAGTAATTACAAGTTATCTGACCGGCGTTATACCGCAACCGCAAGCCTTCGATTTTGAGCGGATGTTGGGCGTAGCGTGAAGAACTGCTCTAACGAGAGATCCGATGGCGTATGAACGCACTAGGATTCTGGTACAGAAGTAGAGATACTGGGACTGCGTCGTTAGAGAGGCCATTGAAATTCGCACTAGTGACGACCTCATAAACCGTGACTGTGGCTATAATCTTAGCAAAGCTTGGGAACCAGAGATTGAGTTAATTAAGAGTAGCAAACGTAACGAAGTGACGACCACGGCGGACAGAGCCCTCACACCGACCTCATCTCAGACGCCGTCGCAATCGGTTCCACTGCGCGGACCGCGGAGGGGTCGCTCCGTGGGCCGAGGGTATTTAAATGGCCCGCTACAGGGCTAGAACCCAGGCGTGATTCGCAGCGGAGCGGCCGACCTGTGCGGACGCAGCGCTCGCGGACAACCTCGCCGTGGCTGGCAGTCAATAGCTCGAAAGAGTGGTTGCGAACAAGCTGAAGAGCGGACGACGTCGGAGAGCGCCGATCTCGCTGTCGCCTAGTGCGCATAGCGAGACAAAGAGCTCCGGCTCGTAGCTCCTTGTGACCAAGGTTACAATTCCCTAGCGGGACTCACCCGTTCTTTGGTAGGGTATTTCTGTGCCAGGGGCCCGTTCACGTCGGATCACCCAGCGCACAGTAGGCCTTTCTCTTCTCTCCGCGCTCCCTTGCGCCGATAGACAGTAGGGACTCCCCTCTTCTTACACACATCTTGCCTATCAGAAAGAAGCAAAAGTTGTCGTTCCCCCTTCCTTAATAAATATCCTTCTGCTGGAAAGATGGCTAGTCTGCCCAGCAAAATCCCATACCGCACCAGAAGCCAGACGCAAGCGCCAGAAGGGACGGTGATGCCGAGTTCACCCCTCGCCATCATAATCCCGCTCGCAACTCACCAAGAGCAGATGGCAAAGGCTATTGCGCAAGCAAGGGCCGAAGCCGCTGCCGAGGTGAGGGCCGAGATGGCGGGCACAAAAAACAGCACACCTACACCGAACACACACACAACTGCCACAATTAACCTCGACTCCCCCGAAATCGGTCAACTTGTGATCGACGAGAACCAAAAACACGTACACACATACGATGGGGACGGCCCGTGGCAGGTCGTCGGACGCAAACGGAGCCATAGTCTCCCACTCGCCACACAGACATGTGAGCTCACAGGCTCAAAAGGCAAGCGCCGCGCGCTCTTGCCAACACCCACCACCCTACCAATTAGCACACAAAACACTGGGAACAACAGAACCGCACCTGTGCTGGGAAACACTCAGCAAACAGCCACGCAGGTCACAACAACACGGACTGGATTCCCACCAGTCATCATTCAAAACTATGGCGACCTCAGTCGCCTAAACAAAGAGTTCGTAGACTTACATAAGCCTACCACATACCACACAAAACTCACGAGGGAACACGCTGCACTGTACGTGGATTCCAAACCAGATTACACCAATCTCCTGAGCTTCCTCAAAGCCAAGGAGATAGAACACCAAACGTACAGAACCGCGGACGAACGCACGCAGCTGTACGTTGTGAAGGGGGTGGACCCAAACACACCTGGCGACACCTTGAAACAAGACATTCGTGACCTGGGCTTTGACTGTCTCAGAGCAAGCCGGATGACAGGTCAACGAACACACGCACCACTACCAAACTACCTTGTGGAGCTGGCCGACACAGCTCACTCCCGCGAGATCTTGAAGGTGAAATATTTCCTTCATATGGGAGTCAAGGTTGAACTCTTCGAACCACCTCGCGCCCCCCAACAATGTAAACGCTGCCAACGCTTTGGTCATTCGGCTGCTCGCTGCAGCCTGGCATATCGGTGCCGCAAATGCGGAGGCAGCCACTCAGCCCAACACTGTACACTGAGACAGTCAGACGCACGGAAATGCGCTAACTGTGGGCAGGCGCACGCGTCTACCTACAGAAGGTGCTCCGCCTACATCGCGGCCCTGATGCGAAAGACTCAGCAGAAAACACAGTAGTACAAACCAAATCAGCTCCAAGACCCCCCCCCCCCCCCGCGACCCGTGATGAATGGGATTTCATTCGCCGCAATGGCAAGCGGGCAGGGGAGGGCAGCGGACGCGCAGGGCCCGACAAACGCACAAAACACATCCCCAGCAACAGAAAAACAACCAACACAGACAACACAACAAACTATCCAAACACTGCAAACAACGCTACTCGCCCCAAACAACACGGAACCTACCCCCTCCACGTCGAGCTGTTACACGCACGACAAGATAAACGCACCTACACAAGGGAAACCAAAACCCCAGCGTAGGAGAAGGGGACCCAGAAAACAGAGAGGGAACACTGCCACACCACAACAAAATAATCAACAACAACGGAACACCAACTCTCCGGCACAAAACGTATCAAAGGAAAAGAGAACACACATTACACAACCCCTCACCACACCGGAAACACAGGCGCCAACAGAAGCTATACGTACAGCTGAAACACAAGCCAGCCAAAACACAACGCTAACACAAGCACAAACGTCCGCCAACTCGCCAACACAGGCCGACATACCCAACATCCCAACAACATCGGGAGGAATATTGCAGGCAGTGATGCAGGCACTATTCCCCCAACACACGACTCAGCAGATCTTTTCGAAGATCTGGGGAGCCGTCACCACACTATTCACGCAGCTCATGACTGCCGAAACCGGCCAGTACTGGACTGTCATACAAACAGCGATCACAAACCTGTTTACTCCCATACATGGATAACACGCCACACCCCCCCCCCCCCCCCCCACATAAACAACGTAACACTATCACAGATCCTGTTCTGGAATGCAGACGGGATCACCAACAAAAGGGCAGAATTTGCCGCGCTCCTTGAGGCAAAGGGGATACTGATTGCCCTTGTGAACGAGACTAAACTCAAACCTCACAACAGACTAAACTTTACTGGCTACTGCGTCTATCGTACCGACCGAGCGGACGGCAGAGAAGGAGGCGGAACAGCAATCATCATACACAAAGACATTGAACACACAAATATCCAGCTCCCTGCACTTGAAAGATTAGAGGCCACGGCCGTCAGGGTCAAGTTCAACGGAGCATACACGGCACTGGTGTCGCTCTACAACGCTCCTGGTAACATTGTAACACGCGACATCAGCACAGTACTCAACATTGCACCGCGAGTCATCGCCACTGGAGATCTGAACGCAAAACACCGCGACTGGAACTCAATCAAACAAAATCGCAACGGCAAAAAACTGTACGAACACTCACTAGGCAGAAACTACATCACACTTGCACCGGTTGAACCGACTTATATTCCTTACCAAAGGAATCAAAGGCCAGACGTGATAGACATGGCTCTCATCAAGGGCATAACAGTTACCCTCAACCTTGAGGTTGTAAACGATCTGCCTTCCAACCACACCCCCGTTATACTTCACACGGAAGAAACACTGCAGTACAATGAACCACGCAGGATACTAAATTACAAGCGCGCAAATTGGGCTCTGTTCAAGGAAACGCTTGATAATCGTATTCCTGATACTCACGAGATTACACAAACGGAACAAATGGATGAAGCTGTTGAAGTCCTCACAACTGCTGTCCAAGACGCAATAGCCGAATCCATACCATTACGTGCCACACAACAACACTCAGCGGCCCTGCCCCAGGAAATCCTGGGCCTTATCTCAATGAGAAACCGACTCAGGAGATACTGGCAGCGTACCAGGCGTCCGGTGTATAAACATCACGTCAACAGGCTACAGGGTATCATACGGGGTAAAATAACAACATTCAAAACGACACAATGGGACCAGAAACTCGCTGGACTTGATACCACACGTCCTGGAGTGTGGGCTCTGGCCAGACACTTCACCAGGGAGAAACTCTACACGCCTCCCTTACAGGGACCAAACGGCCCAGCATACTCAGCGGAAGAGAAAGCTGAGCTAATGGCCCAAACACTAGCAGCGTCATTCACACCGAACCTGGCTCCTTCCGACCCAGTGTTCACACTAGAGACGGACCAGGCGATCACACGCTTCATGGCCCAGCCTCCGCGCAACGAAATTAGACGTACTAGCACACATGAAATCACATGGGCCATCAAGCACACCACAGCCAGAAAAGCGCCTGGCCATGATGGCATTCAAAACCGGGTTCTCCAGGAGTTCACGGAGAGAGCAGTAGAGTACCTGACACACATCACAAATGCCATCCTGCAACACCAACACTTCCCTGCCTTTTGGAAGGCGGCCAAGGTCCTGATGTTCAGGAAGCCAGGGAAAGACAACTCCCTTCCACAAAATTACCGACCCATCAGTCTGCTGAGCTCGCTCAGTAAGATAGTTGAGAAGGTAATACTTAAACGTCTCACTCGGCACTGCATCACCAATGACACCCTAAGACCGGAGCAATTCGGATTCAGGAATCACCACTCCACAACACAACAACTCCTCCGCGTAGTTGAACACATAACAGACGGCTACAACAAAAACAAAGCCACTGGGGCGGTGTTCCTGGACATCGAAAAAGCTTTCGATCGTCTCTGGCACAACGGCCTTATACGCAAACTTAACGACGCCGCGTTTCCCGACGGACTCGTGCATCTCATACACTCATATCTCACCAACAGAAGCTTCAACACTGACGTGCAGGGCAAACAGTCTACACGACATGGTATTCAAGCCGGAGTACCCCAAGGCAGCATCCTGGGGCCACTCTTGTTTAACCTGTACATTAATGATTTTCCATCCACACATAACACGATGACTGCAATCTACACAGATGACACCGCCATCATGGCGCAAGATTGGAAGCCATCAAACATTAACTCACGCCTACAGACAGCACTCAGAACTGCCGAACCTTGGTTGGAGAAATGGCGTGTTAAAGTCAACGTCGACAAGTGTGAGGCAGTTCTGTTCACACGCAGACCGAAACACCTGCGCAAACACCAACACTGTAGACCAATTACTCTACATACACGCCCAATACGCTTCCGTGAGAAAGTCAAATACCTTGGTGTCTGGCTGGACCGGAAACTCATATGGGGGGACCACATACAACACATGACCAACCGAGCAAACGCGAGGCTCAAAAAACTCTACCCGATGCTCAACAGGGAAAGCAAACTGAATAGCCGGGTGTCGAGGAACCTCTACATGACACATATTAGACCTCTGATGACGTACGGTGCTCCGTGCTGGGCATACGCGGCGCCAACACGGCTGCGCCGCCTGCAGCTCATACAGAACAAGGTACTACGCATCATTAGCAACGCTCCACTACACACACGCACCGTGGACCTTCACAATGAAAACCGCCTAGAGCGCCTCTCGGTGGTATTCAAGAAACTCGCCACACGACTATACAGAAACTCGAGACACTCGAACAACCCCTTCATCCTACGCTTGGGGAACTACGATCACAACCATAGGTGGAAACATAATCGCCCAAAAACACTTCTCCTCAGAGACTAACCACCTACGGCCGTAGGGAACACCAACTCACAAACACGATGAACATGGTAAACCCCTGAAAACAGCAATCTGACTGGCAATGCCAGCTGAGCCCACAGCCGACCTACAGGCAAAGCAGGGAAACCATATTCATCGCACTAAACACAAACAAACCTAAACAGTCCCGCACACTTAGCCAGTTCTATGACCGAACTGCCTAACTACCTTGACAGACTTGGCTATGTTACAGGTATTCTGCCACAGCCGATGTTAACGGGTAAACTGCCGCAGCCGACCCAGGAGGCATCATTGGAGCTCAGCTGCAGCAGAACCTCGCATCAAAACGGACTGATTCTTTATGACGAACCTAGCAAAGTTAATGGTACTGAGAAAATACCCATTACTAACATTACCAACCCTTGCATGATCTGTCGCAGATAGCACACCGCTACTGCCCTTCATACCTACCCCACTGTCGCAGAGGTTTTTTTCCCTTGGCTCTTGCCTTGGCACTTTTTTCCTCTGCCCTTACATACCTTTACCCTTCGTATACCTTTCGTTCAATTCTATCTCCAGATGCACCGTATTAATGGGTGATCGCGCCCACACGTACGGATAACATCGCGGTTCCCACATCCCGTGATCCACCTTAGCAAACTAACTAAATTACGGAGGTGACAGTAGAACTTTTGTGAT
The DNA here is from genome assembly GCA_026315105.1 of Locusta migratoria. Lineage (NCBI taxonomy): Eukaryota > Metazoa > Arthropoda > Insecta > Orthoptera > Acrididae > Locusta > Locusta migratoria. Next base: position 665,294,357 of record CM048746.1, on the reverse strand, counting down.
GGTCACCACGTTGGTGTGGGCGTGGAGGGGCCCCATCCTTGCCGGGGTGGCTAGAACCCAGGTCCCTTCGAGCCGCCGTAGTGTGCGGATCTCCGTGCCGGAGCGTTTCCAGGAGCTCAGTCCGTCAGTTCACCTGATGATGGCGACATGTATGATCGCCGAAATATTGTGCCCGTTGGACACTATAGACCGGCAGTACACCCGTAGTTATTTTGATTATCAAATACGTCGGGAGAAACTGAAGAATCACAGTTAATAAGACTGTCTGAAATTAGGTAGTTTCGGGTTTCGAACCACCGACCTTTGGCGTCATAGTCCAACACTTTACCCACTACGCTACGGCAATCAATCAGAACATGAGCCCTTTATTCTCACGCTGTTGATGGCCGTTGTTAACTGATCATATTATGGCATTTGTAGACACTAGATTATCATACAAAAAACTGTGTGTTTTTGTTAATTTTTCAGTGCGCCATTGCTTTGAAACGACAACGTGTAATATACAATAAGAAAATCATCAAATACGCAACGCAAGATGCCAGACAGAGTTCTGGGCGAGGAATGTCACGTGACATCTCCGAACGGCTGGTTCTCATTGATTCAATGGAGGGTGTCAAATCTCCGTTATTTTTGCAAATATGTCTCAAACGATAAGAGATATGAAAAAAACATAAGGGAGCTAAGTTGTAGAGAATTTTCTCCTCTACAAATTCGGTTATTCAATTTTCGTGTCAGGGGAATGGTTAAGCCGTTATTTTTATTTAAATTTCGAGCTGTCAAAAAACGATCACAAATGCCCACGTTTAGTGTTACTACAGTAATCTAAAGTGGGCCAAAAAGGCTGGAGATGTGTGATACTTGTACTGCAGAAGCAGTACCATAGGCAAATCGGCTCGCGCCGGAATTACTAAACATTTCGAATGTCGTCGGCTCGGCGTGATCCGGCTGAAGCGTAGGGATGCAAACGATACATCCATGTTTTCAAAACATGGACGTTTCGTCCATAAACATCGATGTTGACATCAATGTTTTGAACAGTGATGAATGGCCGATGTATCAACGACGGAAGTCCAAAACTATCGACATCGTTCAACAATTGATTGGCAACTCCATTATTACTTTATTAGTTGCTCAGCCAGCGTCAGCTCAAGTGTGGTGCTCCTGCTGTCGTCGCTCGTCGCTGTTGTCATACTTTTGAAATACTGTAGTAGGTAAGTGAAATATGAAAAAATTTGATGATTAATCTGATGTTTGTTCAGCACGGGCTGCTGGCATTACTGAAATTTCACCCTCCAACATCAGTGGAATCGAATCTTTGACACTGTTACCCGGTCAGACTGATATCGTACTGTCAAAACGTCAGTTAAAACATCAAACAAAAGTCGACGAAAAATCCGAGTTAAAAGCCAACAAGCCAAGTAAAACATAGATTTTCATTTCTGCAAGGTACATGATTCGATAAACGTCATTGATGAATATTCTTTTTAAAAATCCATCATTAAGTAATAACTAAAAGATGCATAATGTTTTAATTTTCTCCACGTCGACAGTTAAGAAAAATGCAATACGTCAACAAAACACAAGTTATTTCGCATGTAATGAACAAATCGATGTAAATCCCAAGTAAAATCAGCGCAATAGGTAGCGAAATCTTATTCCTAACTTCTTTTTCATTCTAATCTGCCATTTCGCTGTGTATTCGTAGCCTAGTGAAAGAAATAAGGCAGATACTTTCTGGCAACACAGCTTCATTTCAGTGTGTTTTTCCTAATATTTCTTAAACGAATGGGAGCATCGGAAAAACATCGATGTATCGTTTTTCAGGAGAGATGTTTTTTTTAAAATCTATATTTTTCCGCAGGAACATCGATGTCTTAACTTCATTGTTTTCATCAACGACGTTGCACACCTAATGAAGCAGAGTCCTCTCGGCCAGCAGGCAGTGGGAACACGGCCTAACGAAGGGGGTCGGAGTGCCGGCCAGCCTGGATGAGGTTTTTAGGCGGTTTTCCACATCCCCCTAGGTGAATACCGGCGAGTACCCAAGTCCCGCCTCAGTTAGAACATTCACAAACATTTCGTAACACTTAAGACCATGGTACTTATAACAATATACGCAGACATTAGCAGTACACGTTTCCAAAAAAATGTTCAAATGTTTGTTAAGTCCCTAAACTTACAAACTACTTATGAACTACTTACGAACTAGGACGGCACAATTATCCTTGCCCGAGGGGGGATTCGAACCCCCGACCGTAGTGGCCGTGCAGACCGTGACTGGAGCGCCTCAGTCGCTTCGTCCACCGCGGCTACGCGTTTCCTCCTGGGGTATCCGACCACCCTGTAACTATTAACACAAGGCAAATACAGATTAACAAGGAGTCGACGCTGCATGTGTGGGAACATCTACATCTACAGCGATACTCTACAAATCACATTTAAGTGCCTGGCAGAGGGTTCATTAACCACTTTCATAACTTTTCTCTACCGTTCCATTCTCTAATAGCGCGCGGGAAGAAATAACGCCCAAATCGTTCCGTTTTCGATATGATTCTCTTACTTTATTGGGATGGTCATGTCTCCCTAAGTAGGTGGGTGCTAGCAAAATATTCTCACATTCAGAAGTAAAAGTCGGTGATTGAATTTTCGTAAACAGATTACGCCGCAATGAATAACGTCTTTCTTTTAATGATTTCCACCCCAATTCGTGCAACAACTCCGTGACGCTCCCCCCCCCCCCCCGTAACGTGATAAAACAAAACGAGCTGCCCTTCTCTGAACCTTCTCAATGTCTTCCGTCAGTCCCACCTGGTGAGGGTCCCACAAGGGGCAACAGTACTCCAGGAGAGGACGCACAAGTGTGATGTAGGCAGTCTCCTTGGTGGAACTGGTGCATCTTCGAAGCGTTCTGCCAATGAAACGTAACCTTTGATTCGCCTTCCCCAACATATTTTCTATGTGTTCTCTCCAGTCAAAGTTGTGCGTAATTGTAACTCCTAGGTACACTTTTCTTTATTTAGTGACAATTGCAAATTTTCGCACCAAGTAGAAATTTTGTCTAAATCGCTTTGCAGTTGCTTTTGATCCTCTGTTGACTTCACTAACCGATAAACGACAGCATCATCCGCGAACAGTCTAAGGGAGCTACTCCGATTGTCTCCTAAATCGTTTATAAACACGAGGAAGAGTATGGGACCTATAACGCTTCCCTGTGGAACGCCAGATATCACATCTGTTTTACTCTATGACTTACCGTCAATTACAACGAACTGTGTCCTTTCTGATAGGAAATCGTGAATCCAATCGCACAATTGGGGAGATATTCCATAAGCACGCAATTTCATAAGAAGCTGCTTGTGGGGTACAGTGTCAAAAGCCTTCCTGAAATCCAGAAATATGGAATCGAATAGAGATCTCTTGTCGATGGCACATATCACTTCATGTGAATAAAGTGCAAGCTGTGTTTCGCAAGAGCGATACTTTCTGAATCCGTGTTGACTATTGGTTAATAGGTCGTTCTCTTCGAGGTACTTCATAATATTCGAAGAAAGTATACGTTCCAAAATCCTACAGCAAATCGGCGTCAATGAGATAGGTCTGTAATTTTGGGGATCACTCCTATTGCTTTTCTTGAATATTGGAGTAACTTGGCCAACTTTCCAGTCTTTGGGTACGGATCTTTCGCTGGCCAAAGAGAAAGAAATAAAGAACTAAAGATGGAACCTGCTCAATTATTTTGCCATGTTGCTGCTGTTCCACTTTCAAATAAATACGAGCCTACTCATTTTATTTCTCGTGCAATTACTTCGTAGTTTAATTCGTTAAATTATAAAAAGTGTAAAAATATGTCATAGATTAATAAATGCAATAGGCTTTATTTATTTTTCTTTATTTTAACGAGTCTGCCCCTCAGAACGAATTCCTGGCTGCGCCACGGACTTGCGACAATGGCGGCTGACCCTCTGAAGTACAGCGTCTTTTTCTACTTCAGTCCTTCCACCAGGACAGACGTTTACGGGCTCACGTTAGCGCTGCATCAGAAGCGAGACTGCGGGTGTTTTTTGCAGAGAGAAGAGAATCGGGACAGATTGCTTCTACAGCGCTGATAAATCTGAGGAATGATAGCAGCCATATACAACGCTAAACTCAACAAGGATTTGTTAGACATGGGTCGATGGTGGGCCATAGGAAAAACTGGAGAAAGAAGCGCACAGCAATCGATACTCCTTAGAATGGGTAACGGTTGCAAATACGAAATATTGATAGATCTTGAACACGTCGGGGCACTGTAATAAATTCAACGGTCAAGTTAAAAAATTTGTACGGGACAGTGAATCTAATTCGGATTTCCCGCTTCGGACCAGCGGTCGCGTTATGATTGTTAGGGTGAAATTTTTCAAAAAATCTGATTTCAGTTTTTTGCATAATTAGATACTATGTTCTCTTGTGAAGAAATTGCGCCGCGCAATACAGAACAAGCGCCGACGAATACTGTCAAAAGGTGTTGTTTTTGGCCCACTTTAGGTTACGGCAGTAACACTAAAAGTGGGCCTTTGCGATCGTCTTTTGACAGCTCAAAATTTAAATGAAAATAACGGCTTAACTGTTCATCTGACACGAAAATCGAATAACCTAATTGGTAGAGGACAAAATTCTCTACAACTTAGCTCCCTTATATTTTTTTCATATCTCGTATCGTTTGAGACATATTTGCAAAAATAACGGAGTTTTGACACCCTTCATTGAATTAACGAAAACCAGCCGTTAGGAGATTCACTTGACATTCCTCGCGCAGAACTCTCTGTGGCATATGCCATCTTGCGCGTATTTGATGATTTTCTTATTGTACCTTACACGTTGTCATTTCAAAGCAATGGCGCACTGAAGAATTAACAAAAACACATCGTTCTTCGTACGATAAATGATAATCTAGTGTCTACAAATTTCATATTTGCATCAGTTAACAACGGCCATCAATAGTATGAGATTATAGGACTCATCTTCTGATTGATAGCCGTAGCGAAATACCATCTGGAAGTGGACCCAAAAAAAGCTAGCAATTATCAACAGGACGTCGGAAAATGCAATAAAGGTAGAGGATATACTACATCCAGACTGGAATCTATACCCTAGCATGAAGTACAACAGCTATCTTTGGTTACTTGCAAAATTTATAAACTACACCATTAAAAATAAAAATATAACATTAGAAGAATTTGTGATGTATATTAAAGAAGAAAACTACAAATTACAGAAGCTACCAAAATATAAACAACAATTACAAAATTTCCTCTTTCATACCCGGAAATAAGGATATAAATAATTTAAATATGAGGAGGTATCACAAGATGTGCAACAATGATTTTCTGAAAGTACAACAAACCAACAGAAGACGAACAACATAATGAAAATATAAAATAGATTTCAGAAGCAATAGTAGATAATTTGTTATTACATATTATGTATAAATGCTTTGTATAATAATGATAAAGGGTTAAAAAACAGTAGCATAGTGGGCAAGGCGTAAGACTGTGATGTCAAAGGTGGGTGGTTCGGAACCCGTCACTACCTAGTTTTTTTCTCCTAAAGGGGTTTCAGACACTCTTATTAATTTTTTATCATTTAGATTATTATTTTGCTCCAAAATGTTTGCAAAAACTTATAAAACTACAAATCTGAAGTGGGCCGTAAAACACGTCAGTGCGATTTTTTTATTCCTGTTCACCAGTTACAACTGCTTTTTTTTTTTAAATTTTGACACCTGTTTAATAATTTACGCCGCTTTTCGTAAAAAGTATTATACGTTCTGTACTTTTACAGTTACAGAGTCCAGTTCTTTTGTCTTTTGTACAGAATGTACGGTTCACGTGTTAGTTTACATGCTAGAGCGCATTTCTGTCGTCAAAGGTCTGCAGGTGCGCTTGTGAGCAACAATTCTCTTGGAAGAACATGTCTCTTTGGTTGCTATTGTTTGTAAAAACGAAGTTTCTTGAAAGCTGTGCAGTCCAGTGTATACTAATCTGTGTTTCTATAATGACTGAATACAAAAGTTTGTTCAAGGTACATAAATCCCACGGAAATCAAAAGAAGAAAGCTGTAGAAAATGCAGACTGGCGGAGGTGTACGGTATACTGAATGCCAAGGCGATGGCGATAGCAAAGCATTCAATGCTGCCTGCCAGAGTGAACCTTGTGATGTTCCAGTAATAAAACTAGAATGTGTGGGGCTTGTTAAAAACAGGACAGGCATCCGCCTTCGTACACTCAAGAGCAAACTTGGCGGAACAAAGCTTTCTGCTGGCGAGTCTATGAAGTATAGAAAATAATTAAATGGTTTTCAGCAAATAGACTGTCATGAAATTTTGATAATACACAGTACATACAGTTCCATACAGGAAATGGAATGGCTCCATCAATAAAATGTTCAAATGTTTGTACAACTTATGGGACTTAACTACGGAGTCATCAGTCCCTAAGCTTACAAACTACTTATGAAATAGCTAAGACTAAGGACGGCACAAATATCTATGCCCGAGGGGGGATTCGAACCCCCGACCGTAGTGGCCGTGCAGACCGTGACTGAAGTGCCTCAGTCCCCTCCGCCACCGCGGCCGGCGCACCATCAATAAATATAGATTTTGATCAGAAATCTGTAGCACAGGTAGACTATTCAAAAATTTTAGGTGTATGCATTGATGACGGGCTGAACTGGAAAAACACTTTGAAGATCTGTTGAAACGTTTGAGTTCAGCAACTTATGTTATTAAGGTAATTGCACATTTTGGTGATACACATCTCAGTAAATTAGCTTACTATGCCTATTTTCATTCTCTGCTTTCGTATGGCATTATTTTCTGTGGTAATTAATCATTTAGTAAAAAACTACTCATTGCACAAAAGCATGTGATCAGAATAATTGTCGGAGCCCATCCAAGATCATCCTGCAGACACTTATTTAAAGAGCTAGGGATCTTCACAGTAGCTTCTCAGTATATACATTCAATTATGAAATTTGTTATTACCAATCCCACCGAATTCAAAAGCAATAGCAGTGTATATAACTACAACACTAGGAGAAAAAATGATCTTAACTATTCAAGGTTAAATCTAGCTTTGGCACAGAAAGAGGTGAATTATACTGCCACAAAAGTCTTTCGTCACCTACCAAACAGCATCAAAAGCCTGACAGATAGCCAACAAGCATTTAAAAGTAAATTAAAAGAATTATGGCATGGCAATCAATTATACACTATAGATGAATTTTTAGAAAATGTTTGTATAGTCTATGGGACTTAACTACGGGGCCATCAGTCCCTAAACATACAAACTACTTCTGAACTACTTACGAACTAGGACGGCACAAATATCCATGCCCGAGGGGGGATTCGAACCCCCGACCGTAGCGGCCGTGAAGACCGTGACTGGAGCGCCTTAGTCCCCTCGGCCACCGCGACCGGCGAATTTTTAGATATAAATTAGTAAATTTGAAAAAAATTATAATAAAAAGTAGAAAACAAATTAAAAAAAATGTGTCATGTAGTATTTACTACAAAATAATAATTTGTAAAGACACCTTGTACGACGAGAATGCAGAAACGGAACTTCACACAGACGCCAGTCGTTATGGGATTGGTGCAGTGCTTGTACAAGTTCAGGAAGGTGCTGAAAAAGTGATAGCCTATGCGTCAAGAGTACTCTCAAAGTCCCAGATAAACTACTCTACAACTGAGAAAGAATGTCTCGCAGTTATCTGGGCTATCAACAAGTTCAGGCTGTATTTATTCGGCAAACCATTCACACCGTCGTGACAGATCACCATACTTTGTGTTCGTGACTACCTTGCAGGATTGCCATTACGAAGAATTCTGGAGATCTGGAGGCAGTGAAGGAGACATTGTGGGCCTCTTTATTCCACCGTACATCCACTCATTTTCTATGTCCGCCACCCCCTGATAGGCGGTGCAGGTCTAGGAAGGCACAGGCAGTTGGTAACCTCAACACTTTCACACACAAACACTTTGTCCCTGAATGAATCTACAGAGATCTTGCCCACACCGATCTACTAAAGAAGTGCTTACGCGAAAAAGCTCAAAACGTAAATGAGGCCTTCGCAACATCGTGTGAACCCGCATTTCTAAAAACGTGTTAGTTGGTTACAGAACTTTACAACTAGGACTGTCAGAGGCTGTGATAACGTGGAACAATGGCAACATTGCCAGACCCAAAATTTTAGAACAGTTAGGCATATCACCCGGGCAGAATACTGTAATTATTCTAAGAGATGGTGAAAGCTTGCGTATTGCTAAATCAGATTTCGCTGCTTCTCTGAAGAGTCAAGAAGCAGGAAAATGAAACTGGCAAATGAACACAGAGATAATGAGGACCTTGATTATGGTGCAGGCTACTTCTAACCACTTCTTACGTTCAAATGTTCAAATGTCTGTTAAGCTTATGGGACTTAACTGCGGGGTCATCAGTCCCCTAACTTACAAACTACTTATAAACTAACTTATACTAAAGACAACACAAACACCCATGCCCGAGGAAGGATTCGAACCCCCGACGGGGAACGGCCTCACACATCGGAGTATAGCGCCTCAGCACGCTCGGTGACTCCGCCGCGATTCCTTAGGGACAGATCTGTACGTTTTTCCTAGAATAAACATGTAAAACTTTGTGTCTCATTTTCTAAAAACCATAAATTCAAAAACATTTGCAACGTTTTCTTAGAAACTATCAGAGAAAATTTAATGAAAATTTCACAGATTGTAAACAAGACTGTACTGCAGCTGTGGATCCGCAGTCATGTCACAGAGGAAGATTGCACTGTAGTTCCTTCCCTAGATTGTCGCACAGATTACAAAATGGCAGATATCGAAATAATTGATAGACGGATAGAAAAACAATTAAAATCGCTCAAAAGAGGAAAGACCACAGAACCTGATGGGATATCAGTTCGTTTTTACACAGAGTACGCGAAGGAACTGGCCCCCCCTTCTCGCAGTGGTGTATCGTAGGTCTCTAGAAGAGCACAGCGTCCCGAAATATTGGAAAATGGCGCAGGTCATCCCCGTTTTCAAGAAGGGTCCTCGAACAGATGTCACAACTACAGGCCTATATCTCTAACGTCGGTCAGTTGTAGAATTTTGGAACTTGTATTATGTTCGAATATAATGACATTTCTCGAGACTAGGAATCTGGTCCGTAGGAACCAGCATGGGTTTCGAAAAAGGCGTTCGTGTGAAACCCAGCTCGCGCTATTCGTTCACGAGACTCAGAGGGCCATAGACATGGGTTCTCAGGTAGATGCTGTGTTTCTCTACTTCCGCAAGGCGTTTGATGCAGTTCCCCACAAACATATAATGAACAAAGTAAGAGCATATGGTCTATCACCAATTGTGTGATTGGATTGAGGAATTCCTAGATAACAGAAAGCAACAGGTCATTCTCAATGGAGAGAGGTCTTCCGAAGTGGGAGTTGTGTCAGGTGTGCCACAGGGGAGTGTCGTGGGTCCGTTGCTGTTCACGATATATATAAATGACCTTGTGGTTAACATCGGAAGTTCACTGAGGCTTTTTGCGGATGATGCGGTAGTATATAGAGAGGTTTTAGCAATGGAAAATCGTATTGAGATGCAGGAGAATGTGCATCTAATTGACGCATGGTGCAGGGAATTTCAATTAAATCTCAATGTAGACAAGTGTAATGTGCTGCGAATACACAGAAAGAAAGATCCTTTATCATTTACCTACAGTATAGCAGGTCAGCAACTGGAAGAAGTTAATTCCATAAATCATCTGGGAGTAATCATTATGAGGGATTTAAAATGAAACGACCATATAAAAATCAATCGTCGGTAAAGCAGATGCCAGACTTAGATTCATTGGGAGAATCTAAGGAAATGCAGTCCGAAAAGAAAGGAAGTAGGTTACAGCACACTTGTTCACCCACAGCTTCAATACTGCTCACCGGTGTGGGATCCGACCAGGTGGGATTGATAGAGGAAGTGGAGAAGATCCAACGGAGAGCAGCGCGCTTCGTTACAGAATCATTTGGTAATCGTGAAAGCGTTACGGAGATGATGGCTAAACTCCAGTGGAAGACTGCAGGATAGACGCTCTGTCGCTCGGTATGGGCTTTTGTCGAAGTTTCGAGAACTTACCTTTACCGAGGAGTCTAGCAGTATATTCCTCCCTCCTACGTATATCTCTCGAAGAGATCGTACGGATAAAATCAGAGAGATTAGAGCCCACACAGAGGCATACCGATAATCCTTCTTTCCGCGAACAATACGTGACTGGAATAGGAGGGAAAATCGATAGTTGTACTCAAGGTACCCTCCGCCACACACCGTCGGATGGCTTGCGGAGTATGGTTGTAGATGTAGATGTTGACTGCACTAGTAATTCTGATGTCATAAGAATACTTATGACTTTCTTACAAAAACCTACACGCAGCATTGCTGCCTCTCGGGCAGAGTGCTCTGCTGTTTACACACGGACAGAATGCACCAGATATTAGGATAACAGTTAACGTAAGACATACGTAGAACATTCTGGAAATGATAATTACAAAGAAATAAATTTTTGCTGGTGGACAGGCTTGAACCGGCGACCTTCCGCACCGCAATCGGTGACACTATTCATTGTGCCACGCCGGCATTGCTCGCTCTCCTGAAAGAACAGTGACCCTCCGTTAGGTTCCCTTTACAGCCAGCTACAATGTCCTGGATCTTGATCTTGTCATGGGTCCTCTGTATGGCAGTTCTGAAGAATCCTTCCCTTCTGCACGATTACCGACGACAGACGTTCTGGTAGTGGCTTCATCAGTATCGTTACCGTCCTTAGAGTCCTTGAACAAGAAGCCATTTCCGCCTATCTGTTCTTCACGATCGTAGTAAGGCTTCATGCGGAGCACGTGAACAATGTCCCTTCGTTTTAGTTGTTTCACGACGGCTCTTAATCCTTAACTTCGTATGTGACGTCTGACAGGCGGCGTATGAAACGATACGGACCAAAGTATCGCTTCAATAACTTTTCTGACAGTCCAACTTCCGTACAGGGCAGATCTCCAGGGCAGTACACAACAGGTCGATGCTTGTCGTTATACCGCTGACGATCCTTCTCCTGGGCGTCCAGTGTCCGTATGTGAGCCAGCTGTCTTGCTTCTTCGACCCTGGTGATAAGCTGTTTAACATAGTCATCCTGAGTGTCGTCCGGCTGGAACAGGAACACCGTATCCATTGTCGTCTCAGCTTCACGGCCATGGAGCAGGAAAAACGGAGTGAATCCTGTGGAGTCTTGTCTTGCGGTATTGTAAGCAAATGTCACGACTGGCAGAATTGTATCCCAATCCTTCTGCTCAACAACGACGTACATCGACAGCATGTCGGCTAACGTTTTGTTAAAACGTTCCGTAAGACCATTTGCCTGAGGATGGTATGCAGTTGTCATTCTGTGGACAATGTCGTACCGTGACATTACCTCTGATACTAGTTTTGAGTGGAATACTTTTCCACGATCAGATATCATGACACGTGGTGATCCCTGCTTCAAAATAATGTCTTCTACAAGGAATTTTGCGATCTCTGGAACTTCTGCATTCGGCTCAGGTTTGGTGACAGCGTAGCGTGTGAGGTAGTCAGTGCAGACCATTATCCATTGGTTACCAGTTGTCGACTTTGGGAACCTCCCTAAACGGTCGATTCCAATTTCGTTCAAAATGTTCAAATGTTTGTACAGCTTATGGGACTTAACTATGTGGTCATCAGTCCCTAAACTTACAAACTACCTATGAACTAGCTAACACTAAGGACGCTACAAATATCCATGCCCGAGGGGGGATTAGAACCCCCGACCGTAGTGGCCGTGCAGACCGTCACTGGCGCGCCTCAGTCCCCTCGGCCACCGCAGCTGGCTCCAATTTGGTGGAATGGAGCTGCTGCAGGAGGCATTGGTACGAGATGCCCTGGAGGTAACTGCGGCACATGCTTCTGTCACAGATCAGTAGAGACCTTTCCAGTAATACCTGCGTCTGATTCTGTGTAGGGTCTTCACGAATCCCAGATGACCGGATATTTGAGAATCGTGGAAATACTTGGGAATAGCTGGCTGGAGACGAGCTGGAAGGACCAGTAGCCATTTGGGGCCCACTGGATTGTACATGCTCTTATAGAATGTCCTGTTTGTAAGTTGGAACTCTCCATTGGTCGGTTCTCCTTTCTCTAAGGCCTCTATGGTTTTTAATAGTACTGGATCTTCCGTCTGTTCAGCAGTAAAGTCACCTAATTCAGTGAGGCCTGAAATTTCATTCATGATATTGTGTTCCACTAATTAGTTCCTCGAAAGGCAGTCGGCATTCCTGTGGTTGCGCCCGTTCTTGAATACCACTGTGACATCGTACTCTTGGAGTCTTAGTGGCCATCTTGCTAGTCTACCTGATGAATCCTGCAAGGTAGTCACGAACACAAAGTATGGTGATCTGTCACGACGGTGTGAATGGTTTGCCGAATAAATACAGCAAACAGCCTGAACTTGTTGATAGCCCAGATAACTGCGAGACATTCTTTCTCAGTTGTAGAGTAGTTTATCTGTGACTTTGAGAGTACTCTTGACGCATAGGCTATCACTTTTTCAGCACCTTCCTGAACTTGTACAAGCACTGCACCAATCTCATAACGACTGGCGTCTATGTGAAGTTCCGTTTCTGCATTCTCGTCGTACAAGGCTAGCACTGGTGCGGAAGTTAGAGCCTCCTTAAGTGCCCGGAAAGCTCTTTCTTTTGTCTCTCCCTGCAGAAGTTCTTGTAATGGGCGTACCTTGTTACAAATTCCTTTTATGAAACGTCGGTAGTATGAGCACAGCCCGAGAAAACTTCTCACATCACGAATGTGCTGAGGACTTGGAAATTCTGTGACTTCCCTTGATCAGGTGGGACATCATCTCCATTGCCTAGGTGCCCCAACATTTTTAACTCTTTGGCGACGAAGTGGCACTTCTCTGGATTAAGGTGGAGTCCAGCAGTCTGAACACACTTCAATACAGTTGACAGACGACTCAGATGTTCTTCAAATCTTTTCTAGAAAACGACAATGTCATCTAAATAGCAAAGACACATTGTCCACTTGAGGTGTCCAAGCAAGTTGTCCATCGTGCGTTCGAATGTGTCTGGAGCATGCAATCCAAATGGCATTAATTTGAATTCATAGACGCCGTCAGGTGTTATAAATGCCGTCTTTTTCCTGACAGCTTCGTCAACCTCGATTTGCCAGTAACTTGTCTGCATGTCCATAGTTGAGAAGTATGTAGCTCCTTTCAAGCAGTCTAAGGTGTCGTCAATACGCGGCAGTGGGTAGACATCTTTCGTTGTGATTCTGTTCAGCCGCCGATAGTCGACACACAATCGCCACGTGCCATCCTGTTTCTGTACGAGAACCACCGGAGACGACCAAGGACTATCCGAAGGTTGAATAATGTCATCGTGCAACACCTTCTCCATTTCCTCTCGAATTATCCGACTTTCAGCTGGCGACATTATACGAATGCTGACTAATTGGTGGATGATTCCCAGTATTGATACGCTGCCTTATCGTGGGCCGTTTCGTCTGACTTTTCCCCTGCTGAGGTGTCAATGCACCCGAAAATTGGCGTAGTATACCTAACACCCGCTGACGTTGTTCCTTGGTCAGTCAGAGCCCTATTGGCAGTTCCACGTTTGTTTCCTCCAGAGTGTTGTCTGTACTAACAGCAGAGCATAGGTCTTCGTTACGACGTTGAGCTCACCGTCCTGGATTGGTTCAGCTGTCCCAATGCACATTCTTTTGGGGATAAGTTGTGACTGCTCGTGACAATTTGTGATCCAAATCTCTCCTCGACCACCGGTAATGCCTATGATAGCCGCTGGTATGTGAATTTCTTTTGTGAGCCTAATAAAATTTTACTATCGACAAGCACTTCACAGTTTAACCAGTCATCTGTGTTTGTGACTGCAACTCTTCTCATTGTCAACGGCGATATCGTCACATTGTCCATGGCAAATAACTTACCAGAAGATACTGTATTACGTGTACCCGTCAGAACGACTTTCTCAATTTGCAGCTCATATCTTCCGCAGTCAATGATAGCTTGGGATGCCTAAAGGAAGTCCCATCCGAGGATGACATTATGATTAAATTCTGTTAAAACGACAAATTCAAACAGCTGGCTCCTGTTGTTGATGGTTATTCTTGCGACACAAGTTCCTGCTGGATGGACGTACTTCCCATTTGTGACTTTAAGCCCAGTTGCCCCCGTATCACAGAACATTGTCTTCTTTAGTGTGAGGCGGTAATTATCCCATAATACAGAAAAAGAGGCTCCTGAATCAACCGTGCCTGGACAGGTTGGATGTCGATTATGACATCGAAAATATTTCCCGACATCTTAGCGACTGTCGTCCATGGAGGATGTCCGGCGAGTTGGGGAGCGACCAGGTCCAGGGTACGGCGATGGGCTTCTTCCCAAAGTTCGACGTGTTCAGGGCGCCCACAGTGGAAACACAGTGCCGTCTGGTCTTATGTCCTCCAGACTTCTGTTCTTCTGATAGGCGTCATAGTTGCCGGTGGAGATGGTTGTGGCCGTGTCGGCCGGTTCATGGGCTGCCGTTTGGCGGCTGCAGCGTAAGTCATAGCAGGGCGACGCCATTCTTCACGTCTGGTGCGACTGGCGGGGCAGACAGGAGCTGATGTCTGAAATACCTCGTCCTCAGCGGCGTCGGCTCCCTCGTGACTTACATGGCTTACATCCATGGCCATAATCTGATGCTCGCTCGGTCTAATAATCCCGGCTGCCATGCACTGTTGTAATTCTTCTCTCACAATTTGTCTTATGAGAGAAGCGAAGTCATGCTGGTCTTCCACAACGGCCATAGGTACTACATTCGGGAGACCGTCATACTGCTTTCGTCCAACCGTTCTTTGTTGCATCTCTTCAATCCGCTGGCACCACTTGATGAACTCTTCCGTCGTAGCGACGTCTTTTATCAGAAGAGCTTGATACATGTTGAAAGTCGCCCGCTGTTCTTTTGACTGTTAACTAGCCGTGTTTGTGAAGTTAACAATTGACGGCTTGCTCACAAAATCTCATTACGGCGATATTCACACAGCGGCGGGAGAACACAGTTCCCTTAAGCAAATCTCTGATTCTATAAGTTAAGCAAACAGTCTACCTTTACTGCAATCTTTAAAGGAAACTTCACACAATTAAATAATGATCCGCAGTCATGGGTCTAAGTCAAAATTCATGAATGTTGGCAACAGAAACGCAAATAATGCTCCAGAAGGGAGCAGAATCACAAGATACATGAACAAATTACCCCACAGTAATTCAAAGTAAATGATGAGGAGAGAATTTAAATTAGCACAAAAGGAGCACGTTAATTTATTATTCAAAACAAGAACAACAAAGGGGAGACCATTTTTTTTAAAAATACAATAAAAAACACACCTTACAAAATATTCAAAATATCCACAATTACATGGCCCTAAAATTGCCCACCTGCAAAGTTGAGTATAGATTAATTACGATCACGTTTCACTGGGGGGGGGGGATGGAGGAATTGCTGCACATTCACACACGGATTCCTACGCCAAGCCATGCAGGTACTTACCAAGCACCCGACACCAATACACCAAGACGACAGCCAAGCAATGTGGAGAACGCAGATCGAAGGTTCACTAGCGCACAGTGAAATAGTACCTCGCTTCCATAAAGTGTCAAGCTATTGGCTTAGACTCATGATAAACTATCAGAAACAAACTTACTTGTTTTAAGATCACAAAGCGTGGTGTACAGACGGAAGTTAAAGTTTCCTTAGAACTTCTAACTATACATTAAGTCAAGATTTCATTAAATGATATCTAAAAACGGTTGCTCTGGCGTTCGTTTAGCACAGGGAGAAGATAACACAGAAGGTTAAAGTTGTTAGATCAATACAGCACTCTACTAAGTCGGAACACAAAATATGCATAAAGTTAAGAAAATAGATTTCGAAGAGAATAAGATCGCGAAATATATCGTGTAACCATTCTTTCTAATCAGGGGAATGATATCTACTATGTAAGCAAGGTTACAGATTGCTACAGCACAATACAGAATTCGGTCACAAAAATTCAGAGAAGTGAAATAATTATATTTCATGAAAATTAGAACCACGATACACGTCGTGCAACGGATCTTTCTACACAGAGGAAAAAGAT
Organism: Locusta migratoria; assembly: GCA_026315105.1. Taxonomy (NCBI): domain Eukaryota; kingdom Metazoa; phylum Arthropoda; class Insecta; order Orthoptera; family Acrididae; genus Locusta; species Locusta migratoria. Next base: position 665,278,123 of record CM048746.1, on the reverse strand, counting down.
CTATTTAATGGTAATAACCACGACAGGGAACACGCTAATCGGCGCACACGTGGGCGGACAAGTATACAGATTACAAGTTAGAATGGACAATTGCCGGGAAAATTATCACGCTACACTCACTAGCAAACAACTTAGCAAATTAGCTATACAATTATTAACCACTCATGTGCACTGAATGATGGAAAAGCTGAAGGCTTAGTCATATCGTTCACGTGTTCTGTCGACAAAGTACGAACAGTATAGGCACCGCGAATCCCCAAAAATATTATAATTCAACTACGATAAGAACGCGAAAGACATTGAGCATATTTAAACAGGCGAAGAAGTGATTTAAAAGTTATAAAGTATAAGAACTATGCTAACGAAACACCATCAGAGCCTCGGAATCAGATTGCAGCAAAAATCGACATAAAATTAGGAAATTAAGCAAAATCTCACTACTACACATAGTGTAGCTGCTACTCCCAGAATTAAACTCGCTAAAAGGCATAAGTACGACTATGGAGCCTAAGCTAAGTCGAGCCACAAGGCCACAGCAGAACTAAACCCAGAGGTACTTACCCTACCAGGAACCAAGAAGCGAATGAATAGCTCTCTTTACCACCGCCTAGCCATTACCGAGGAGGGGTAGTGGAGGGGAGCCCAGAGAGCGTCACCATTCGTCAGGCAGGTAACCTGACCAACCCCCAGCCAAGGAGGTTAAGAGCAAGCTACATTAGGAATCTTTGCTAAGACTGGGTTCTGCTCAGCAGTTGGCAAACCTACTTCTCGCCCAGAGACATTCAACACCCAGCGTTTGAAAGAAACGATGACACAAACCAGACGAGGCACACTTAGCACTTCCTAAACTTTCTTACATACAAAGTTTCATTCATTCTGTGGAAGCCAGGGCCAATACACACTAATACATATTTGGGGCCTCATGTACAACATAGACAGAATTTTACATACAGATAAAACTAAATCAATATATAATGCCTGGTATCTCGCATATTGCAAGAGGAGTGTCTTGCTACACTAAAACAATGTCTGAAGAAATGGAACACGTTATGTGGACGTATTTCAGTCTGCATACCAAATTCCAGTCGTAGTGCAAAGTGAAACACTGAATGCGCACTTCGATTTTACGTTGTGCAAATCATGAAATTTCAAGGATCCTATTGTAGATTGTAAATTAACTACATGACAGATGTAGATTTGGAGACATATTTTTGAAAAATATTAGTTTACTAAACTGCAATTTCTTCATTGCTCTGTTGAAGAATTGTGGTATTTTTGTCGACAGGACGTGCTCTTTACTAGTTTAAAAAATTATTAGTTATTATTACCATTATTATTACACTAAAATGTATCCCCAAAGACCAACGTATCGCATACAGTTATCAATTTCAATAACAAAATCGTATTTCAAATGGGCCAACCAAGTTAAAAAGGATTTACAGGAAGCTGACATTTCAATTGAGGAAATTCATGCTCGACAAGTTTTCAGAGAAAAGATGAAAATTACTAAACACCTTATTCCGCTTACTATGCCTGTTCCACGTCCTGCCGGAAAATGCTAACAAGAGGGGAGACGAGAACAGTTAGCCAAAATGAAAATCTCCTGGCCAAAGAGGAAAATACCATCAGGGAAGAGAGAAAAACATTCGTGCTGCATAGCAGCCCCTAATGAGAGAAAAAATACACTAAAATGTCATATAATGAGCAACATAAAGAATTATATTAAAATGATATACAGGGTGTTTCACTAAGTGTGTTTGCCTCTGTAACTTATAAAATAATAGGTGACGGGAAATTTTAATGCGGTAGGTCAACACAAGAAACGTTACACTTTCTGCAGAGGTATGAACATAGTTTTATTTTTTTTCCAAAGAGTTACAGCACAAAGATATAATTTTTAAATGGAACAATAGTTTCTTCTATTGTGCATTGGATTCGTTGAAAACAGCTGCGCCCAAATCAATTTAAACTACATTCCTATCACTGTTCGTTTGGGAGCTACAACCCTTTCAAAGTTTAGGGGGCGGAGGCTACGACAGCGTAGCTAACTGGCTGGTGGTCATGAGACAGTGGGCCGTGCCCCAGGGGATAGCCACTAGGCCAGTCAGCTACGCTATCGCAGCCTCCGCCCCCGGAACTTTGAAGGGTTGTAGCTCCCAAACTAACAGTGATAGGAATGTTGTTTAAATTGATTTGGACGCAGCTGGTTTCAACGAATCCAATACGATAGGAAAAAAAATTTGTTCCATTTAAAAAAATATATCTTTGTGGTGTAACTCTTTGGAAAATGATACAATAAACTATGTTCATAGCTCCGCAGAAAGTGTAACATTTCTTGTGTTGACCTACCGCATTAAAATTTCCCGTCACCTATTATTTTATAAGTTACAGAGGCAAACACACTTAGTGAAACACCCTGTATATATTTTATCGTTATTACAACCGTACACATATACACGTTGAAAGGCAATGCGATAAAAAGGTATATTTTTCTGGAAGGGAAGGCGGTGGTGTGGGAAACACAGACAGTGGCCTGTGACCCTCTCTGAAATCGAACCCTCGATCCGCCTCCGGTCTCACCGTTGTTGAACGCTTCTGATTTGCCAGCAGCATAGCCAGCTTAGTGGATTTTCCACTAAAACTGCTGGTTTCCACCCTTCCTTTAGTGGCAAAATATGGCTTCTAGTGGCTGGTGGATATTATAGTGCTTTAGAAGAGTTCAGTTTCAGTTACTGAAAATGCGATCTGAAACCAATACGCTATTTATGTATTTCGGAATGTTGTACTATTTCTCGGAAGGCAACAGTGCTGCATTATAATATGACATCTTACACAAAACATTCGTGATTTCTTAGATTGAAGATATTATCTGGGATTCAGCTTTGAAAAGCAGTTGCTTTAAATGAGAGGAAAAAGATTACGTAGGAAAGAGAGAGAAATTTTGCGTAATCGGTGCATAACATTTGTAATAAGTTTGATTAAAAAAAATACAGGTTACCAGAAAATTTGTCGTTGATGAAAAAAATTACCACAATAAATGTTAAACAAGCACTGAATCACACCAAAGAAAATATGATTGATATAATGACTCAGTTCAGTAAAAGAGTAGAATTTAAATCAAGAGTGGATGATCAATGGCGACAAATTAATTTGTTGAGATGAAACGAGGCCAAAGATACAAAAAATGTTTGGAATGAGGTACTGAATTTTAAAGATGATGAAGGGGAATACAGATTTGAGGAATTGGCTACTTTTGCGATTGTCCTACGAATATTGCCTCAATCCAATGCCGATGTAGAAAGGTTATTTAGCAGTGTGAATGTAATAAAGAAACAAGCAAAGGAATAGAATGAAGTTACATCGTTTAATTGCTATATTGAGAATACGCTGTGGTTTGTGGTTGGCAGATAAATGCTGCAATGTTTATGATATTCCAACAAACGTTGCATGACAATCGTTATCAAGTAATCGTACCTAACAGAATCGTGATGCAGGAGGTGATGTTGAGATATCTTCTCATAACTCGCCAGTAGCTGAGGTTTTTATTTTCTCGAATGAAGGTAATGCCATATTGTTATGCGAAAAGGAAAGAAAAGTTGTTACTCTGTTAGGTACAGTAATGATTACTTGTATGTTAATTACTAATTAAAACGCAACGGTTAATTCCTTGATACTGCCAGCATCTTTCGGGCTGTGTAAACAAAATGTAAGTAGATCTATATCCAGAACTTTTAATTTCAAGTAGTATATAAAATAGTTTCTTCAACTACAAAAGGACATGCAGTGATCTTTCCTTAGCTGATACTAAAATTATAGCACAACCAAGAACCAAACTCGTGGTTCTTCTATCGCACAGGATACGTTTTATTAAAGTGTTAACTCTTCTGTAAAAGAAAAGAAAAAACATCAGTATTTATTTCATTTTACCGTTTCCTTCTGTCCTTTTTCTTATTTTTTTCTGCTTTCGCCGTTATCCGATACCTTTCTTCTCAAACATAATGTCTATCATGTTTCCAAAATATTTTTTTGTGTTGGAGTATCGGCGTATTTGAAAATGCGCTTCAGTCATGTATGAGGTAAATTCTATGAGGCTATCACCTTCAGATCCTTTTACTACGTAATTCACATAATGTCCAATAAGCCACATCACTTTGTTATTTTTTTTTTAGCTGGCCGTAACAATATCTCCGTGAAATAAGACGTTTCCGAGGACCTCGTAAGAAGCCCTAACTTTTTCTTTACCCACTTCCAGTTTAGTAAACGATTTCCACATGTGCATCTGTGGATTAATGTGGCTACTAGACCATAGCTTGAGCATTTATCGGTGTCGCTCTCACCAATCGTGTATAATGTTTCATTAGTGGAAATGGGGTTGTTAACGACTTTATACCATATGAGGAAACGACATCAGAATTGTGAATTTTAAGGCTAAGATTGTTCCACGCGGTTTTCCACACTACTAACGGATATTTACCTTCAATTGTGTTAGGATTGTAGAATTGCTGCCATTTGTCAATAAGTTCTTTACTTGTTAAATGTAATTTTGTCATCGTAGCTTCCCCTACGTAACTAACTTCAAGGTAAAATTCCTTGATATGTTTCAAGTTATTGTTCAAAGTACCGACATTAATGGGCTGTTGCATACTTACGGGACGGACGGCTATGAATAATTTGGTCGTTATGGTATGGGGCTCATTGTTTATAAGCGTTATTATACTTTTTAAGTAGAATGCCAAAGACTTCCTACAAATGTCAGTTAGATCAAGACCTCCTACGTTCCTGGTCTTAGTCAAATGGCTGGGTTTCATTTTAAAAATATGTCCATGCCACACATACCTGCTAGCATGTTGCATGATTGTGTTTCCCTGCAATTTCGGCACTGGAAAGATCTGTGCTATGTAATAAGCCTTCGAGATAATGGACGTATTAATTATTTTAATTTTCTGTACAATATTCACTGAACACCATTCACTGTCGATCAGTGCGCCTCGTATTCTGTTAGATGTTTCCTTCCAGTTAGTAGCGGACATTTTCATGGGGCACTTACTGATGGTAATGCCCAGAGTTTTGTGGGTTTCCACGACTATTGCCCACTCTATATCTAGACGTTCGAGTCCTCTAAGGTTTAACATTTTACATTTGTCAGTATTAATTTTCTCTCCAGATGCTTTACTGTAGTTGTCAATTTCTTCCTTCAGAATGTCGACTTCATTCTCATGCCGTAAACTACACCAACATCATCTGCATATGCTCGCGCAATAAAATGTAATCCTAACATTGAAACACCTGTTAGTTTTTCGTCTATCTTTTGGAGTAGGGGTTCGAGTGACAACACATACAATAACATTGAATGAGGGCTTCCTTGAGGAACACCTCTCTTTATAGTTAATACTTTCGTCAGCTGACCATTAATTGATATTGATGCCGTTATGTCAGTGATCATATTGTGTACTACCGCAAGAAATGTTCAAATGTTTGTACAACTTATGGGACTTAACTACGGGGTCATCAGTCCCTAAGCTTACAAACTACTTATGAACTATCTAAGACTAAAGACGGCACAAATAACCATGCCCGAGGGGGGATTCGAACCCCCGACAGTAGTGGCCGTGCTGACCGTGACTGGAGCGCCTCAGTCACCTTGGCACCGCGGCCGGCTACTACCGCAAGAACTCTTTGTTCTATTCCTACGTGCTGTAATAACCACTCTATGTATCGGTGACTAACTCGATCGAAAGCTATGGAGAAATCTAAGAACAGTAAAGCACAGTTTATATTCGTAACGGCGACAATAGAAATCAGATCTCTGTATTCGGAGATAGCTGTCATAATAGATCGCCCAGGGAAGCATGTTTGATGCGTGTTGACTACCTTTCGGATCAATGTTGTCAGTCTCTCATTAATCGCTATAGCAATAGTTTTATAGTCAAAGTTCATCAAGGTTATCGGCCGGAAACTGCTGATTTTGTTCCGTCCTTTAGTTTTAGGCACCAGAACAATTTTCCCTTCTTTCAGATCTTGGGGTATGATGCCTCCTTTCAGTATTTCATTTAAAATTTCTGTAAAATTTCTGTTGGTCCAACAACATCCCAATAACGTACATAAAATTCTTTCGGAAGGTCATCCAGGCCAGGCGATTTATTTGAAGATGATTTGTATATAAGTTCTAAAACTACTTCTGCTGTAAACTCAAATAAAATTGAGTGTTCTCTTCTGGTGTGATGACTCTGTTTAAGTAATTTACTACCTGCGGTAATAAAGCGACATCAGTTTCGTCGTCTGTGTATAGTTGTTCGTAGTACTGGTAGATTTCTCGCACAATTACTTGTTGGGTGGTTTTCTGCGACGAGTACATCAATAAAAGTACGTTCACGATGAGCTTGGTGTTTTATCAAATGGTAGAGAGACATAGTTTCCTCTTCCGCGTGAGTTTTACACTTTGATTTAATTTTGAGGCCCTCTAACTGTTTTGTTTTCACTGTCAACAATTTAACTTTAATTTGTTTAATTTGTTGTAGTTCTGTGTTTGTCAGATACGGTTTGTCGTATAAGTCTCTCAATACACAATAGTAAAACTCGGAGGTTCTCTTCACGTCTCGAGCTTTTTGGCGACTATAGGCAATTAAACTTTGCCTTAGCTTCTTTTTGCCAACCTTTATCCACCACTCGGATTTGGACGGATACCTTTTAACTGACCGCAAGCAAAAATTCCACGTTTCATGAATCACGACCCTTAGTTGATTATCCTTTAAAACCGAAGTATTTAAATATCACTGGTTTCTATACATTTTTGTAGGCTGTCGTGGTAACTTTATTGTCACAGACAGCGCAAAATGATCGAAAAAACAGGTCGGGATGACGTCCGCTACTAAAACTTTATCAGTAAGACAGTCAGAAATGTAAATCCTGTCGAGTCTACTACTCGACGTTGCAGTAAAAAACGCGAATTTCACTAAGGTGGGGAACTTAATTTCCCATGCATCTTTAAAGCGCATTTTTTGGACCAGATCATACTGTTCCTTGCAAAAATTAAAGTTAGGAATCTGGTCTTTTCTGTGGAGTACACAATTAAAATCTCCTTCTATAAAAACATTTTGAGGGTTCTTCCGTAATAGATAGATAATATCTTCCTTAAAAAAGTTTCCTCTTTGGAATTTATTGCTGTTTCCGGAGGGGGCATATCAGTTAATAAAAGTAACATCGTAAATTTTACACCCTATGCCCCGTCCTGATTCCAATTGCTCCATTTCGTGGATAGGAATGCCATCTCGAACCAGGAGCGCAACGCCTGTTTTATATTCAAGTGCAACATTTAAGATCCTCTGGAAACCAGGTACGTGTAGGGTCGTTGTCATGACCTCTTGAAAGAACACAATGTCAGCATCCGAATCGTATATAAATTGCGGCAAGGATGCTAATTTAAGATCTGACCAAATTCTATTGATATTAAGTGTTAGCACCTTATATGCCTGTTGCATTTTATGAAATTAACAGGGAGAAAATTAAAAGCATTCGCTTATAATATGCGTAAATTTTGTGAAATGACTATAGTGGTAAAACACAAAGGCAACAATTTTGTCCTCCTCTAAACTCTTAGAATGCGGCATTAGGGAAAATTTTGCAAAGGCCATTTAGGAACAGTGCGCTTCAAAGAACTGCAATATGAAGTTGCAAATACACTTCTGCTACAGATGGATAAATATGGTTGAATCGTACCATTCGTACTTGACCAGTGGAAGTTAATAATAATCCACGTCACTATCCCCCTCCCGTCCCCGATTCGCCTCCTCTACTTCGTCTGCCCAATCCTTTCGTCCCTCCTCCTGTTTTTCTTTTGATTCAGATTTACGTGCTTGTGTATCCGATACGTCAAGCACCATGTGGTCTTCATCGCTGGAACCTTTTTGTGAAATTTTACTTTCGTTTCCTTCCCGCAACTTCCCAGCCGGATCTAACCCTTTCTTTTCCATGGTTCCCGTACTGCCTTTGATGTTCCTCAGCTTTTCCCTTATTGCTGGGGCCAAGCTCTCAGCTGCCTGATGGGCTATTCTCCTTTTTTTCGTTTTCCTGGGGGATTTATCGGATGAATTGTCCTGAGTTTCGTCGCACGAGTCCTGAATCAAAGGGCAAGAAGTTAGGATTTCCTTACCGATTGAGGGTTCCTCTTTGCGTCCTATGGGTTTAATGTGGCAATTTTGTTTCGCCAAAACGCTTTGAGTCCCTGAAGATAGTTTACTGACAATTTTTTTCGCATTTTCGATGCTAACCCTATTCACGCGTTGTTTTTCATCTTGTTTGACGGCAGAATCAGCACAATCAAGCTGCGAATCTTTTACTACTTCAGCAATTCGTGAAGGTTCATTGTTGGAAAAGTTTATTGTAATTCCTGTACGTTGTTCACTAACGTTTTGTTCGTGAAGTTCGCCTCGCAAAGAATCTTGTCTGGTGGTAGTAACGGTGTGAACTTCGTTAACTTCCGAGACGTCGGTTTCTTGACTGATACCGGTTTCACCTAAGGCTTCAACGTGCTGTGTAAGCGACATGCCGTGGTCCGAGAGTAAACGTTCGGTTCGCTTCGGTGAAACTGCGGCGGCAGCGTACGTCAGTTTCATCGTAGTTACCGCCCGGAAGCCACTGCTTGCGCTGCAGGCAACTGCGTCACTCGTCTTCTATTGCACTCAGCACGGACGTGTGCAGCAGAGCCACATAACGCGCACGTGCGAGGCTGCCCATCATATATTATCAAAGCCCGATAACCGCAAATGTTCATGTATGACGGGAGATGCCGTAATAATTCTATCTTAACTTGTCTCACAACATTGAGGATGCGAAACATGTGAGCTTCCGACCATTTCTCGGCAGTGTACGAAATGACACGACCATAAGGGCGAAAAGCATTATTTATTTCTGCTGCCGTTTTCTCAAACGGGAGTTCGAATACTCTTACAGTTCGGATCCCTAGGCCAGCATGACTGACTAATACATCACTAACATTGCCGTCAGAATGATTATATTTTACAGTACCGCAAAATTTATCGACAATTTCGTTACACATAGCCGGACCTATCAATTTAAGGTACATGGGACACTGCACGAAAGATAGATGTACACCTTCAATGTCGTCTTCATCAATCCTAAATTTTTCAGCAATCCACGTTTTTAGTTCCAAAGGTCTTGGTCATACATAGTTACGATCGAATGTAAATTTAATCGTATCCTTTATATTGGGCTATTCATCTTGTTTTCCGACATGCAGTCATTTCACGTAGAAAAAAGCGTAAGCGCAGCGAAGACCCACCTGTCAACACATAAACAGCCGATGTTTACGCCCGATGCCCCGCGCTGTCGCCGCGCGTCCGTCGTCCGCTACGGCTGCCTCGAGACTGCTTATCCCGACAGGACTCACGATGCCGCCTCACAACTTTACTTCCGCCAGTACCTCGCCTCCTACTTTCCAAACTTCACAGAAGCTCTCCTGCGAACCATGCAAGACTAGCACTCCTGGAAGAAAGGATATGGTGGAGACATGGCTTAGCCACAGCCTAAGGAATGTTACCGGAATGAAACTTTCACTCTGCAGTGGAGTGTCCGCTGATATGAAACTTCCTGGCAGATTAAAATTGTGCCGGAACCGGGACTCGAACCTCGGACCTTTGCCTTTCGCGGGCAAGGGCACTACCGACTGTGGTATCTCAACATGACTCACGATGCCGCCTCACAACTTTACTTCCGCCAGTACGTCGCCTCCTACTTTCCATACTTCACAGACGTTCTCCTACTGGAAAGTAGGAGGCTAAGCCTTGTCTCCACCATATCCTTTCTTCCTGGTGTGCTAGTCCTGCATGGTTCGCAGGAGAGATTGTGTGAAATTTGGAATGTAGGAGGCGAGGTACTGGCGGAAGTAAAGTTGTGATGCGGCATCGTGAGTCGTGTGGGGATAGAACAGTCGGTAGTGCGCTTGCACGCGAAAGGCAAAGGTCTTAGGTTCGAGTCCCCGTTCCGGCACACAATTTTAATCTGCCAGGAAGTTTCGGTTTGTGAATAATTCTTCGCGTTTAAGTTTAGCGTCATATTTATATCTTCTCATTTTGGAATTTATTAGTCAGATATTTCAGAGTGCAGAACACATCAAAACAGAAATTTTGTAGCACTAAACTATGTAATCTAGGAGTCAGACCCTCACCTCTAAATGGCTCTCATCAGCAGAAGGCAAACACGTGATTTTTAATTCTGCTACGCGCTCTCTCGCTATTGTCCGTCGGTCTTCGGAAAAGAATCCAACGAACTATGTAGCGAGATACGTTTGGCATAATCGTCCGCTGCTCCTAGTTCGTCCGCTCTTTTTGGCTTTTGCTACCGCTACTGAAAGAGCTATTTTTTATGACAGCTTTTTGATATAATGAATCAGCGTTGCCAAAGCGTGTACTATTACCCGTTTTTTTGGGCAATTTGACATCAAATACTTAGGCAAGTAAACCAGTTATTTGCACAAATGGGTGATACAGTGGTATTCAACTACTTTGCTTACGGAGTACTCGTAGTACTTTATTTTTAAAATAGATTTCTTGTGGCAGTGAACTATGAAACTACAGTTGAGCTGCATCTCAGCTCGAAATGAAGGTAACTGGCAGAAGGGAATCACGCGATTCTGCGTGAGCTCGCGTCCTCTCGCTGTTCGCCGTCAGTCTTCGGAAAAGGAGCGGACGAACTAAGAGGCGAGGGATCTGCGAACGAAGCTGTGGCTAAGCGAACTATTATGCGCAAGTCTAGTTGCAACGCGTTATTGAGAAATAACATGGGACAGGGTGTCAGTCAGAGCTGCGTTTCTCCGGTTGGAGCGGGTCTCGGCTCCACTCGGCACGCCGCGTCGTCAGGGGGTGGGTAGGACGGTAGGAGGGTAGGCGGGGGGCGGTTTAGCGCAGAGATAAGCAGCCGACTCTTTCTGCGCGCATGGCGGGGCGAGCCACGCAGGAGACAAAAGGGAATTTGGAAGAGGGGGGCGTGGGCGTCTGTCGATAGCCAGGCGCGCGCGGATTAAGTCGTCCCCGAGGACGGCACGCAGGCCGAAACGTCCGGCAGTCCCAGGCCGCGTCTGCTCGCTGCCCGATTGCCCTAGTCTGACTGCCTCGCCATTTCCTCGCGTCACATCTTGTCAACCACGGACGCACGGCAACAAGCAGACAGCATACGCCCCAAATTTGCTATTGGGTAGGTGATTTCTTGTCAGAGAGGACACAAATGTTCAAATGTTTGTATAGCTTATGGGACTTTACTACGGGGTAATCAGTCCCTAAACTTACAAACTACTTATGAACTAGCTAATACTAAGGACGGCACAAATATCCATGCCCGCGGGGGGATTCGAACCCCCGACCGTAGTGGCTGTGCAGACCGCGACTAGAGCGCCTCAGTCCCCTCGGCCACCGCGGCCGGCGGTATAAATGATCATCAGAATAAAATACGAGAAATCTGAGCTCGAACTGAGAGATTCAGATGCTCTTTCTTCCCGTGCGCTATTCGAGAATGGAATGGGACATAAATAGCATAAAGGGTGGTTCGATGAACCCTCTGCCAGGCACTTTAATGTGATTTGCAGAGTATCCCATGTAGATGTAGACATACGACTAGATTTCCGTAGGGTTAGGACTCCAGCGTTTCAGGTTGCCCGGACCACAATGAAAGAATACTTACTGAGATGTCTGCTAACAGCCGTAATATACTTTAAGAATGCATATCGCCAACCATCAGCTGTTTATTATATTTACAACTTTTCCGGTTTCTTTTATGAACCATCATCAGAAAAGTCTGTTAAATAAAAATGTCAATCATGAATTATACACAAATTATAATACGTAGTTTCACCCACACAATACAAATTAAAGAGACTTGCACGGGGCGCGGACCGCGAAGGGGTCGCTCCGCGGGCCGAGGGTATTTAAATGGCCCGCTACCGGGCTAGAACCCAGTTCCCTTCGAGCAGCCTTAGCGTGCGGATCTCCGTGCCGGCGCGTTTCCAGGAGCTCAGTCCGTCAGTTCACCTGATGATGGAGACATGTATGATCGCCGAAATATTGTGCCCGTTGGACACTATAGTCCGGCAGTACTCCCGTGGATATTTTGATTATGAAATACGCCGGGAGAAACTGAAGAATCACATCATACACCTTTACGGGGAGGAGATGTATCGCAGCATGAAAGATTTGAAAAGTTGTGCCACCGTAGATGTCGTTTGCTAAGTACTCTTGCTTTTCTTAAGAGATGTCGTTCCGAGAATGTTGTTCCAAATTTTGCTAAGGTTACGCATCACATCGATTCTGCAGCAGCCAAGAGAATCAAGAAACGGGCCAGCTTCGCTTTGCTGCGTGAGAGAGTGCATTTCACCCGCCGTAGCCTTGAGTTCATCTCACTGGAACTATTCAAACTGCATTTGCAACTGGCTAGTCACTTCACGTCTTTTTCGTGGGATTGGATTGATGGTGTTACTTCGGTTGCAGCCGATTCCGCCCATAAGAAGGCAACAGGACGTCAAACAGCTAAGTTCTCACGCCTCCTTGACAAACCATCTCTGCAGGTTCCGTGCAAGACTGTCATCAATCTGAGTGGCATGGAGTTGAGTGATGATGCGGTCTCAGTTTTGGAGAAAGGACTCAACTTTGCTCCTACCCCCAAGTTCACACCGGTCGCAGAAATTATTAGTGCTGTTGAACAGGTTGCAGCTCGACTTCCGCCTGAATCAGCTGAGGAAATACGTCGTGGAACTTGTCGTGCGTTGACGAAATCCAAGCCCATGAAGTCGAACATCACTAGTAAAGAGAGGGCGGCCATTCGTGACATGAGGGAGCGCCCTGAAATTGTTGTCTTACCGGCTGACAAAGGCAATGCTACGGTTGTTGTCTCCCATAAGGACTACACTGAAAAGATGCAGAGCCTTCTAAATGACGATTCCTACCGGAAGATCAGCGTTGACCCCACAAAGAAGGCGGAAAACAAGACGAGGGCGCTTCTCAAGGATGCGGATTTACCGGAGGGTGTCGCCAAGAAACTGCTACCTCAAGGTCCGGTACCGCCAAGATTCTATGGACTCCCGAAGTTTCACAAAGATGGGGTGCCGTTACGTCCCATTGTCAGTAACATCAGAGCACCTACATATTTGTTGGCCAAATACCTGACGGGAATATTAAGTCCTTATGTGGGTAAATGCCCTCATCACATCCGTAATTCCGTGGATTTTGTTAAACGCCTTAATAGCTTCATGCTGGATGAGTCAGATATCACGGTGAGTTTTGACGTCGTTTCGTTGTTTACGAGGGTGCCCCTTCGAGAGTCACTAGATTTGATTGGTCAGAAATTTGACGAGAAGACCACCGAACTTTTTAGGCATGTCTTGACCTCCACGTATTTTCTTTTCAATGGCGAATACTACGAACAAACGGAGGGAGTCGCCATGGGTAGCCCACTCTCCCCTGTGGTCGCAAATTTGTACATGGAGAATTTCGAGGAGGAAGCTCTGGCATCATCTGAATGAAAACCTACTTGCTTTTTCCGTTATGTGGATGACACTTTCGTCATCTGGCCACATGGTATGGATAAACTCCATGACTTCCTTACACATCTGAACTCCATACACCCCAACATCAAATTCACTATGGAGACCGAAACGGAGGGTAAATTGCCGTTCCTTGACGTCTTGGTCAAGAGAAGAGCTGATGGCACCCTGGGTCATAGTGTATATCGGAAGACAACGCACACTGATCTGTATTTACACGCAGACAGCTGTCACCACCCTTCACAGAGGAATGGGGTACTTAAAACTCCAGTACATAGGACGCGCACTATCTCCCACGCAGAGAATCTACCCCAGGAATTGGAACACCTGAGAACCGTATTTCGAAAAAATGGGTACTCAGAGTGGCAGATTCAGCGGGCTCTCCGCCCAACCACTACATCACAACCTGTGGAAACGGTTGAAAACACGAGGGAGGATGTAGGCACTGCGTTCGTTCCATATAACGGCGCACTCTCGGGGAAGATCGCCCGCATTTTGAAAAAACACCAGGTTGGAACTGTTTTTTGTTCGCCGAATAAAATTCGTGCACTGGTGGGGAGCGCTAAAGATGATCTCGGTTTGAGAAAGGCCGGCGTGTACCAGATTCCGTGTCAGTGTGGAAAGTCATATATTGGACAGACGATGCGTACCGTCGAGGATTGTTGCGTTGAACACCAGAGGCACACACGATTGATGTAGCCGAGCAGTTGGCGGTCGCTGAACATTGTTTGTCGGAGAATCATGCGATGGACTATGAAGGCACTAGGATTCTGGTACAGACGTCGAGACACTGGGACTGCGTCGTTAGAGAGGCAATTGAAATTCGCACAAGTGACGACCTCATAAACCGTGACTGTGGCTATAATCTTAGCAAAGCTTGGGAACCAGCGATTGGGTTAATTAGGAGTAAATCTAGCAAACGTAACGAAGTGACGACCACGGCGGACAGAGCCCTCACTCAGACGTCATCTCAGACGCCGTCGCAATAGGTTCCACTGCGCGGCCGCGGCGCGGGGCGCGGACCGCGGAGGGGTCGCTCCGCGGGCCGAGGGTATTTAAATGGCCCGCTACCGGGCTAGAACCCAGGTCCCTTCGAGCAGCCGTAGCGTGCGGATCTCCGTGCCGGCGCGTTTCCAGGAGCTCAGTCCGTCAGTTCACCTGATGATGGCGACATGTATGATCGCCGAAATATTGTGCCCGTTGGACACTATAGACCGGCAGTACACCCGTGGATATTTTGATTAAGAGCTACATAGTTAGCAGAAAGCTAAGTATTCATGGTGTGAAAATATCTTTGACAGCCATCACAGGATATATCTTTGATGAGGTATCATGGCAACTGATATAGAGAGTGTTATATAATCATTACATAAATAACAAGTTGGACCATGAAAACAACAAATCAGTCTGTCCCACAACAAATATTGTTTGTCAAAGTATGAAGTAAGGTAAACGAAACATGCATTAACAACCTAATATGAGGGAATATAGAAGGTGTTATCCTGTGACAAAGTAGTACAATTATAATGAACATATGCAAAGGGTTGGTATTGAACCTAGTATTGTAACAAATCATTGAGATAGATTTGATGACAGAATATATACCACCGTAATCAGTCTGTTTAATTTGTAAGTATTTTCTTGATGAAGCTACTGGGTTAGATCACATATTTTATTTTAAATTGCTTATGATTATTGGTTGTCACTTTTATTTAAAAGACTTTTCTGATGACGATTCATAACCGAAATCAGTGAAGTTATAAATAGTATAATAAACAGCTCATGGTTGGCGATATGCATTTAAAAAAATCAAAAACAATTTAGATAGCGAGAAATAAATAGATAGAATGCACCAACTGGGATGGTGAAAGGTACAGACATTTAATTTGACACGTGGACCCGTGTTATCTACAATTTAGTGTTTTATGAACCTTTATTCTTAAAAGGAAGGGCAAGATGGAATTAATTTGAAACATGAGATATCATTAACAGTTTTATATGTCAGTAATAACAAATAGTAGAATTAATCTGATTTTTTACTCTGAATTTGAGAAACTAATGTGTCAATATCACGTTCGATTAAGGTAGTAGCAGTTTTGGTTTTATTTTCACTCTTAGTTTGTATTACTCCTGACAATATCGGAAAACAGGCAATTAGATTACAACTAAAGATGAAATCCGATATTTGATTGACATTTTCTTTATTGAATTAAAATAAAATAATAAAAAAAACAAGCCACATACATAGACTCAGTCCCGTTGCCCCGTCACAGAACTGTAGATATTCCTCGACCGTGACAATTCGTTCTCTTGTCATCAACAATGGTGAGAAGTTACGGGTTGACGAAAAGGTAGGGGGAGGAAGTGTTGGCACGCCATACTAACCACTTGATTAGGTAGAAATGACGCGTAGAAGTAACAGTGTTTTCTCGAAGCTCAGTACAGAGATTTGCCGTAAGGCGTTTGACACGTTGCTGCACTGCGGTCTATAACGGAAGTACGAGTGTATGGGATACTTTTTTTCCTACGTAAATGGTGTGACCAGTGGGGTGAGAAGCAGCAATTCGCGGCTGTTTGAAAATGATACTGTGCTGTATGAGAAGGTGTCATCGTTAAGCGACTGTAGTAACACACAATATAACTTAGACAACATCTATAATTGCTGGGATGAACGGTAAAAATTTCAAGGAAATACAGTTTGGATTCAGGAGGAACGTAGGAACCCGGAAGGCAATACTCACATTACGTCTTATCTTAGAAGATAGATTAAGGAAAGGCAAACCTACATTTTTAGCTTTTGTAGATTTGGAGAAAGGGTTCGACAATGTTTACTGGAATACACTCTTTCAAATTCTGAAGTCAGCAGGGGTAAAATACAGGGAAAGGAGAGTTATTTACAACTTGTACAAAAGCCAGACCGCAGTTATTACACTCTAAGGGCATGAAAGGGAAGCATCAGTTGGGAAGGGAGTGAGACGGGGTTGTAGCCTTTCTCCGATGTTATTCAATTTGTACATCGAGCAGGCGGTGAAGGAAAGCAAGGACAAATTTGGAATAGGGATTAAAGTTCAGGGGGAAGAAATAAAAACATTGCGTTTTGCTGATGACACTGTAATTCTGTCAGAAACAGCAAAGGACCTGGAAGAGCAGTTGAATGGAATGGACAGTGTGTTGAAGAGAGCGTATAAAATGAACATTAACTAGAGCAAAACAAAAATAATGGAATGCGGTCTTAGAAAATCGGGTGATGATGAAGGAATTAGATTAGATAATGAAACCATGATGGTGGTAGATGAGTTTTGCTACTTGGGTAGTAAAATAACATCGTATGGTCGCAGTACAGAGGATATAAAATGCAGAATGGCGATGGAAAGAAAAGCATTTTTGAAAAAGAGAAATTTGCTAACATCGAATATTAATTTAAGGATAAGGAAGTCTTTTCTGAAGGCATTTGTGTGGAGTGTTGCCTTGTACGGGAGTGAAACATGGATGATAAGCAATGCAGACAGGAAGAGAATAGAGGCTTTTGAAATGTGGTGCTACAGAAGAATGCTGAAGATTAGGTCGGTACATCGCATGAATAATGAAGTGGTACTGAAAAGAATTGGTGATAAAAGCAATTTTTTGCATACCCTGACTAAAAGATGGGATCGCTTGGTAGGACACATTCTTAGACATCGAGGAATCGTAAATTTAGCAATGGAGAGAAGTGTGTGGGGTAAAAATCGCAGAGGGAGACCAAGAGACGCGTATACTAAGCAGATTCAGGTGGATGTGGGTCGGCGTTCTTATGAGGAGATTTAAGGTCTTGCTCAGGATAGAGTAGGGTGGAGAGCTGCATCAAACCAGTCTCCGGACTGAAGACCATAACAACAACAACAACCTAAGGTGATTGCAAAGAGTTGGAAAAATACCATAATTCCCATAGAGTACCCTTGCAATGACGTGAGCAAAATCAGGCAATTTCATTAATCGACAGCGATTATAACATTGTAATCCGAGTTATGGTAGCAAGAAGCTAGCGAGTGCTTCATGAAGCACTACATACTAGCGGCAGTTCCTGGACGCACCACCCTTCACAGCCTGACCGAATACTGAGAGCGTACAAGCCCAAGGGGTGGGATTTAGAGGGGGGGAAGGGGCAACTGCCGCCCCCTCCCCAAACAGCCTGACAAAAAGCGAGAGAGAGAGAGAGAGAGAGAGAGAGAGAGAGAGAGAGAGAGAGAGAAGGGGAGTATCTCAGCATAAAAATTATTAACTTTTACTTACATACAGCACTGTAACTGCGAGTTTAAAAGGCAAAATCCCTGTAACTAACATAATGTAAATTGACTTATTGTGTTATGCTTCTATTTAATTTCTTGTTGCTCCTTTTTGTCAGTAATTTGCAATAACATCAAGTAAAAGTCGTTTATTGTTTCGCGATTGCATGGGATATAAATGAGATATTGTGTACGTTTCATTCACACGTAAGTTACAGGATTTAACTATGTGGGGATGCGTTCAAGCTGGGGCATTCAGGTGTTTTCGGTAATCAGTTTATCACTCTGGATTCTTTTCCTAGACACTATAATAGTACTGCCATGCATTATGAACAGTTTTAGTTGAAGCTACACGTTTCGATTTTCCAGTTATTTACACATATTAGAAATATCGACGTCATTTTACCGCAAATCAGATACAAAGTTATTCATGGCAGTAGAAATTCTTCTATTAACACAGTCTTGTGTAATTCTTTCGATAGCGAAAGCTTTCTTGAAAACTCATTACGTTTTGCGTATTAACTTTACAAAGCACAATTCATGAAAATGATTGAGTACAATGTGATACAGGAAATTTGATTTTAGGATTTGAAAGATTATCAAACTTAGCGCCACATATTTACTTGCTGTTTGGATGTTGTTTATTGCATTGTATGGTAATGAAGCAGCTACAACGGATGCAGTTTTGTTTGTCCACAGTAAGTTGACGATTCGTGCGCTGTCTGTTGGCAGCGCCAGAAGGTGTGTTCCATGGCTGCCGGGAGACGAGGAGAAGCGAGAGGAAGGCAACATCGCAGTGTGGGAAACTGTAACGGGACAAAATATTTTTCTGATTTTCTGGTTTAAGTTTCAATTTATTACGAAAATATATTAATGACTAGCTTAAATCCATGGCTCCGTTCGCGAGTTGGTTGATTATGAGCTGTCTTTCAGTACTGTGCTATGAGACTGGTTTTGAAGGATTAAATGAAATGCAATACCTCTTTTAAAAAGAGATGAATTAAAAGAAAGTTCTTTCTTACTGATTTATTTATTTATTCTTATATTTCCTTATTTTTATGCTTATCCTTACAGACAAAGACCTGAAGACATTGTAGCACGCATAGACCAAAGATATGGTCTGTGGCATCACTTTTCGCTGTATGTAACCACCTTGCTATAGAGTCGCAAACGTCATCGCTTGTCTTCAGTCCGAATTTTTTTATAATTTGACGACTTTCAACCATCATGTCTTCCACCCCGTTATAGCTATCGGCATGGAACTGCTATGGTGTACAGCGGGAGACTTCGGACAACAATTACACACAGACCATTTGTTTGCGGTCTGTAGTTTTTGCTGCAGAGCGAAATATTAACACACACACACACACACACACACACACACACACGTAGAATTTTATATACACCGATAACATTCCATCCCTCCACCCTTTTATCATTATGAACCCTCAAGCAACAATGCAACCAATAGAACAATTTTCACAGAGTAAATATAATTTTCTAGGAGTAATTATTGTTGGGCATTTCGTGTTATATTATTCAAATTACTAAATATCCATCAGATCGCTATAAAACCGTGCCTAAAACCTTCCGCAGATATAAATTAGTAACTGTGCAACTTGGTGTCTTGTGGTTCACATTGATAGATATAGATAAATAGCAATCCGATCGCCATAAAACCATGCCTAGACATTAGTAACTGTTCCAATTTTTAGCTCTTTATGTCTTGTGGTTCAGACGTGATAAACGTGCGCCGAACAGACATTCACATTTATAGATATAGATTATTTCTGAAATTTTCATTAAAGTACAAATGTATGTAATATTACAGTTTCGTTTGTTTGTTATTTGTAGCCGGCCGCGGTGGCCGAGGGGACCGAGGCGCTTCAGTCACGGTCTGCACGGCCACTACGGTCGGGGGTTCGAATCCCCCCTCGGGCATGGATATTTGTGCCGTCCTTAGTCTTAGCTAGTTCATAAGTAGTTTGTAAGCTTAGCGACTGATGACCCTGTTGTTAAGTCCCATAGGTTCTACAACATTTTTGTTATTTGTATCTAACTCCGGGCATGACATCAGAGATCACATTTAAAAGCATTTACATCTACGAAGAATATTGATCAGAGAAGAATATTAAAACTATTGTAAGGTGAAAGAAGGAGATGTCTAAAATGCGTTGTTGGTTCCTAAGAATATTCAGTTACTTACTTGTGTGAATTCGATCTGTGAGCTTCGATAGACATATCATCACGAAATAGGGATTTTGTGAAATAATATCCGTCAAACTGTTAAGATTCTTTCAAGAATCAAGAATAATTAATTGTCGTTATAAAAAGTATTAGGAACAATTTTGAAGTGTCTTAAATGCAGTTATTCCTGGTCTAGAAAAGTAGCAGTGGAGAGAGAAATTATATTATGCGCTCAGGGCTGAGACTAATGGGAGTTAGGTTGGTAATACTGATAACAGCGTAAGTTTGCAGCTGTTTGTCGGAAGTAGTAACGCTGGTACTTTGAAATTGTAATTTGGTTTTCCGAAAGGATATTCGGAATATTTGTTGTATAACAGCAAATAGTAACTCAGTTACGGAACGTGTTTTTTGTTGGTTTATGGTGTTAGTGTGTCAGTCCCGAGCGGAGTTGACGATCAGCTAGAACAGAATAACAAATGACAGTGAAATGAAGCAGGCTGAGAGTGCGACACCCAACCAACATGGCGGCCACAGCTGCGAGCACATGGTACTTTAGCGAGTTCGCTGTCTGTTAATTCCTTTTTCACATATTTTAAGGCGTTCCGTTTTGACAATCTATTCTTGTCTTAAATAATTACAAATTTCAGTTAGGGATAGCAAATATACTATTATCTATATCTATAAATGTGAATATCTGTTCGGTATACGTTTATCACGTCTGAACCACAAGACATAAAGAGCTAAAAATTTGTACAGTTACTAATGTCTATCCAGGGAAGACTTCAGGCACGGTTTTATGGCGATCGGGTAGCTATTTATCTATATATATTAATGTGAATATTCGTTGTACGCTTATCACGTCAGAACGACAAGACGCAAAGACTTAAATATTTGTACAATTACTAATTTATACCTGTTGAAGGATTTAGGCACGGTTTTATAGCGATCTGATAGATATTTAGTAATGTGAAGAATATAACGCAAAATGCGGAACAATAATTACTCTTTGAAAATTATATATACTCTTTGAAAATGGTTTTATTGGTTGCATTGTTGCTTGAGGGTTCATAATGATAAAAGAGTGGAGTATATTAGGATGGAAAGTTATCGGTGTATATAAAATTCTACGTGTGTATGTGTTAATATGTCGCTCTGCGGCGAAAACTACAGAACGGAAACGAATGGTCTGTGTGTAATTGTTGTCCGAAGTTTCCCGTTGTACACCATAGTAGTTCCATGCCGACATCTATAACGGGGTGGAAGATATGATGGTTGAAAGTCTTCAAATTATAAACAAAATTCGGATTGAAGGCCAGCGATGACGTTTGCGACTCTAGACCAAGGAGGTTACATACAGCGAAACGTGATGCCATAGACAACATCTTTGGTCTATGCCTGCTACAATGTCTTCAGCTCTTTCATAAGCATACAAATAAGGAATATAAGAACAAATAAATGAAGCAGTAAAAAAGAAATTTATTTTAATACATCTCTTTAAGAAAAATCGATTTGACGTTTCGCGCATTACATAAAGTGATCGATCCTGAATATTATTACAATCATTATTGTTGAATTTCGTGATTGGACTCTTCGAAACGAGTGCATTTTTACGTGTGATTTGATCTCATAGCACACTACTGAAACATAGTTTATCTTTCATAATCAACCAACACGCGAGCGGAGCCGCGGGTTTAAGCTAGTATAAAATAGAAGCACATTTTTTCTTCGGTCTGTCCCTTTAACCTTTTATAACTCGAGGAGTACATAACGTATCGTCATGCCGTTTCTTTTAGTTGCTTCTCTATAATCTTGGGATAAGCTTAGGCTGTATTTAAATGTCAATACGAATATATGAAAGAAACTATAACTAGAATCATGACATAGAATCGTTTACCACTTCTGGACCCTAAACTATAAGAACTAGGCCAGTGTACATAGCATAAACGTGCAGAACTCACAAGCATTTACAAGGAGAAAGAAATCCACACACACAATTCTCATTATTCTTTTCTAATTTCGGCGCACTATGGCGTCTTTCTGAAGAGCCTATAATTACAAAAAAATATTACAATGATTCAACCACATTAAACAGTGAAGAGTTTAAAAATTTACCACAAAATCAAGGGTATTGGGAGTATGGAACTCTTCATTTATCGAAATGACAATCAAGCCATGTACGTCGCGCAGTAATGGCCGTGCGATCTGGGGCGCAACGTCGTGGAGTACGCTGCCGGATGTTCGAGTCCTCCCTTGGGCATGGGTGTGCGTGTTTTACTCTAAATGAGTTAGTTGCTTAAGAAGTTTGTAGTAGTAGGGACTTAGATCTTAGCAGTTTCATTTCTTAGGATTACATATATTTGAACTTCCCCCCCCCCCCCCTAATTTGTGAACCATATGCCCGACGTTTGTGTACAGTCACCAATAACTCATTTGGCACATTTGATATCGCAATACTGTGGGCATCATTATAAAAAACCTATTTTTCGACCGCATTGTACAATTGTACGAGTTTTCAAGAGGTCAGTCTTATAGTCCAATTATTCGAAGTTGTAAATATGTGGAGAAACCAATGCCAATTTCACATGGCTTCTTCTGTTGCAAAATGCTAACACGAATTATTTACAGACGAATGGAAAAACTTGTGGAATCCGAACTCGGGGAAGATCAGTTTGGATTTAGGAGAAATGTAGGAACACGAGAGGCAATACTCACATTACGATTTCTCTTAGAAGATAGGCTAAGGAAAGGGAAACCTACGTTTTTAGCCTTTGTCGATTTGGGGAAATCTTTTGACAATGTCAACTGGAATACACTCTTCCAAAGTCTGAAGGTATGAGGGGTAAAATATAGGAAGCGAAGATTTATATTCAACCTATACAAAAACCAGACAGCGGTTATTAGAGTCGAAGGGCAGGAAAGGAACGCAGAGGTTGGGAAGGGAGTATGACAGCGTTGTAGCCTTTCCCCAATGTTGTTCAATCTGTACATTGAGCAGGCAGTGAAGGAATGGAAGGAGAATTTAGAGAGGGAATTAAAGTTCAGGGAGAAGAAATAAAAAGTTTGCGGTTTGCCAACGACATAGTAACACTGTCAGAGACCGCAAAAGATCTGGAAGAGCAGTTGAATGGGATGGACAGTGTCTTGAAAGGAAGTTGTAAGATGAACATTAACAATAGTAAAACGAAGGTAATGGAATGCAATGTCAGAAAATCAGGCGATGTTGAAGGAATTAGATTAGGTAATGAGACAATAAAAGTAGTAGATGAATTTTGTTATTTGGGTAGCAGGATAACTTCTGATGGCCAAAGTAAAGAAGATATAAAATGCAGAATGGCTATGGGAGGTAAAGCGTTTCTAAAGAAGCGAAACTTGTTAACATGAAATATTAATTTAAATGTTAGGAAGTCCTTTCAGAAAGCATTTATCTGGAGTGTAGCATTGTATGGGAGTGAAACATGGACGATAAGGAGCTCAGATAAAAAAATTACAGAAGCTTTTGAAATCTGGTGCTACAGACGAATGATGAAAATTAGATGGGTAAATCATGTAACTGATGAGGAGGTACTTAACCGAATCGGGAGAAAAGGAATTTCTGGCATATCCTGACTAAGAGAAGGGATAGATTGGTTGGACACATACTGAGACATCAAGGAATTGTCAACTTAGCATTAGAAGGAAGCGTGTGGGGTAAAAATAGTAGAGGGAGACCGAGGGACGAATATAGTAAGCAGATACAAAAGGATGTAAGTTACCGAACGTATTCTCAGATGAAGAGTCTTGCACAGGACAGGGTAGCGTGGAGAACTGCATCAAACCAGTCTGCGGAATGAAGACCACAACAACAACAACTTCTGTATAGGTATTAGCATATACCCATCTGGCCAAGCAGAGAAACAGTTGCAAGTCCAATTAAGTTCAGAGCCTGAATACCCTGTGTTCTTCTGTGGGCAAGCGCTCCATCCTAAAGGATGACAAAGGGTCAAACAAATGTGCTCGCAACTGAACACAGGGCATCCAGACATAGAATTCCGTGTTTTTCCCCTATTTTTTATTGAAATTTGAAACGTTTCACTATTGAATGTGGTTTAATCATTGTAATATTTTTGTTATCATTGGCACTTGAAAACGACGCCATAAGGTCGAAATGGAACGAGCATGTAAGGACAGTTGTGAGTAAGGCAGACAGCCGACTTCGGTTTATTGGGAGAATTTTGGGAAGATGTACTTCACCTGTAAAGGAGATCGCGTATAAAACGCTTGTACGACCACGTCTTGAGTATTGCTCAAGTATTTGGGACCCGCAGCAGATCGGTTTGAAGGAAGACATAGAGGCGGTTCAGAGGCGAGCAGCTAGATTTGTTACCGGTAGGTTCGACCAATGCGCGAGTGTCACGGAAATGCTCCGGCAACTCAATTGGGGATCGCTGGAAGAAAGGCGACGTTCTTTTCGTGAATTTCTGTTAAGTAAATTTAGAGGGCCGGAATTTGAAGCTGAGTGTAGTACGATCTTGCTGCCGCCTACTTACATTTCGCGTAAAGATCACAAAGACAAGATAAGAGAAATTAGGGCTCGTACGGAGGCATATAGGCATTCTTTTTTTCCTCGTTCAATTTGGGAGTGGAATAGGAAAGGAAATGCCTAGTAGTGGTACAGTGTACCCTCCGCCACGCACCTTACGGTGAATTGCGGAGTATGTATGTAGATGTAGATGTAGATGAAACTAATAGTGCTTTAAAAGTACTGATATACTTCCGTCTATTAAAAAGTTTTATCTAAGAAGAGACTATGTCTTTGGAGCATATATTTTTATTTATTTTTTTATTAGTTTTTTCCTGTTCCATAGGACCCAATTGAGGAGTGAGACTCCATGGTCATGGAACAAGTCAGTACATTAATTGTTACACAAGAATGGTAATACAAAATTTTTAAGTGGTCCTTTGCACTCCACAATATTAAGGCAAAGTTACAAGAATCAATAAAGAAAAAAAAATGAATTAACTTAATTGTTTAACTTTTCTAGGAGTTCCTCGACAGAATAAAAGGAGTCAGCCATGAGGTAACTCTTCAATTTAGATTTGAAAGCGTGTGGATTAGTGCTAAGATTTTTTAGTTCTTGTGGCAGCTTATTGAAAATGAAGCCGCAGAATACTGTACTCCTTTCTACACAAGTGTTAAGGTGGTGTGATGCAAATGTAGATTCGTCTTGTGTCTAGTATTCACCGAGTGAAAGCTACTAACTCGTGGGAATAAGCTGATATTATTAACAACAAACGACATTAAAGAAAAAACGTATTGTGACGCCAGAGTCAAAATTCCCAGACTACTGAAAAGGGGTCGACAAGACGTTCGCGAACTTACACCAGATATTGCTCGAACCGCCCGTTTTTGAGCCAGAAATATCCTTTTTGCATCATGTTACCCCAAAAAACAATGTCGTACGTCAGAAGTGAGTGAAAGTAAGTGTAATAGACTACTTTTTATGTTGAAAAATCACTTACCTCAGATATTGTTCTAATGGTAAATATAGCAGAATTTCGTTTTGGAACAAGATCCTGAACATTGGCATTCCATGACAGCTTACTGTCTATATGAACACCTAGAAATTTGAACTGTTCAGCCTCACTTATCATATGCTCATTATGTGTAATCAGAATGTCAGCTTTCGTCAAACTATGAGTTAGAAATTGTAAAAACTGAGTTTTACTGTGATTTCACATCAAATTGTTTTATACAAGCCTTGAACATATCTATTGAACTGCATTATTTGATACTGTGTCAGTATTACGAGCAACATCCTTCACTACCAAGCTGTTATCATCAGCAAACAAAAATATTTTACAGTCACCTGTTATACTCGAAGGCATATCATTTATATAAATAAGATACAGCAATGGTTCCAAAACAGACCCCTGGGACACCCCATACTTAATTGTGCCCCATTGGGATTGCACGTCATAGCCATTTTCTACACTGCGGAGAATTACCTTCTGTTGTCTATTATTAAAGTAACAGGTGAATCAGTTGTGGGTTACTTGGGTGTTTCCTACATATATGTCTTCAAAATTGATCTCACGGCGTCTTTAAGTACATGTTCACCCTTCTCAGCCTTGTGCTCCCTCCATCCCTCCAGAAAAAAATCAGTATCCGCCAGTGTATAAGCCACTGTGCGGTTATTGTGGCAATTTTATCCTTACATCTGAAGAAAGCATTCGACAGGATCACCAGTACCTTTTCGAAGTATTGACCTACTTAGGGTTTGGAGAAAAGTTTCTCAACATGATCAAAAATTTACTTCGAAACGCCACCCCGGAGATGAACATAAACGGACATCTCACAAAAGTAGTCCCCATAGAGGAATCTCCTCGACAAGGGTGTCCGTTGTCTTTGACTTTGTTCGTCACTGCTGTAGACCCATTAATCAGAGGTCTCACCAACAAGATCCAAGGCGTAGACGTTGTAGGTTAACCACCCTCCGCTTCCTACCAGTTGCCGTCATGCTCAGTGATGATTTACGATGTTAAAAGCAGATGTTATTGCCCTGATAAAATTTTATTGCAACGGTTAACGACTTTTTACACACAAATAGACTGCAGCAACTGATAGCATAACGGTGGCAGTTCCCTTGCTAGATGAAATTCTCCCATTTATATTCTCGCAATTCCCCATTAAATATTCTCACTCTCTTCTTAATCATCATTTAAGCATAAATGGGACTCAGAATTTCATAAGAACAACTAGAGACGAATTGTTTAACTATTTACAGAAGTTTATTAACAAAGTCACTGTACATCCCCCTATCATCATTTTAAGACCCAAAATACAAAATATTCATTCATTAAATGTATCAGCTATGGATTGAGACAATGATCGTAACCTTACATTCATACCGTACATTCTTTCCTCTCACAAACTGCACCCATGTGGCTATGCACAACATTCCCAAGTCTCGACAAAGAAAAATTCCCCAGAAATTATCCAAATACCGATATTCAAACTTCGCCCTCACCCATACAACATTTCTAAGCAGTTCCCTTCACATAATTTGGATTAGGGCTGTTTAACTACGATATCCCTTTGTGTACTGCCTCTCCCTGTGCTCGACATATCTCATGTGAGCCAAACTCATGTTAATCTAATTAAAAAACCCATAAAATTTACTAAAATCCACTTCTGCTAAGGTTCCCATTATACAAAATCATTTCCCCGCTGAAATAAAGATAGAATTAACACAACCAACACAGTTCCCGATACTTTACCACGGAGGCCACCATACATCCTTCCTCTTCGACAGCCGGGAATGTTCTCCCTCTCGTGGCCGCTCCCCGTCCTAACCGACCCTCCCGTTCCAGTTCGCGAGTAGCCGCGCCCTCATTGGCCGTTGATATAACGGGACCTTCTGCCAACCTCCGAATTCTGAAGGAACTCGCAAGTCGCAGCCACTTTACCATCTCATCCCCAAGGAAACCTCTCTGCCACACCCCAAAACTAAAGTTGGCAAACCTACCGAGTGTTCTGCATCTCTGCCTTCCCAGCCGCGGCTTCATGCACACTTACAGACCCTCACACACACAATCACATAGGGTATAAGAGGAGCTGGGTGCTGTGGAGCAAGGCTCCTTATGTGAGCGGCGCTCACTTATTTGTCCTGCAATAACAATTTTAATAAATAATAGAGCATTCTTGTCTCCACCTAGTACATCCCCCTTTACAGTGGCACTAAAGGCCAATCACACTTTTACGAAATGATAATCAGATGGAAGTGACGTACAGTGTAGTATACAAGGATTTAATGGAATTATACTACAATATCGTTTCATCGTATATGGTAATATCATCAAATGCATGGCATATGCCGATGATGTGGGCACACTGGAAATACGTACAGTGAAGAACGGGTTCAATCAAGTGTCGGGGTCCATGTTGAATATTCGCAAGACCAAACTATTGCAGTTAGGGAAAAGGTTCCCAAACAAGGGGGAAGATGAAATGGGCGAACTAACAGCCTCAAATTTCCCGGCATACAAATGTGTGCGCAAGTGGCGTGGAAGAATATTTTATCGATGACTAGTTGAAAACCTCTTTAATCCTACAATTTTTCAGGTATATATTCATTTGTATAAGGGCTGTATGTTTGTAAAATCTCTTGAAAATACAGTTAGTAGTAAAGGAGAAATAGATTATATCTTGGTGCATGATGGGGCGGTTTTCCATGAACGCTATTGTTTATGTGCTCTTATGGAATGGACTACGTGCCGTACTGTGATACAATTTAGAAGGTACATTAAACAGTATGTGTGTATCCTGTCTGTAAAATTTCCTGCTGCTGTTATTTGTAGTTTACAAATTATAAATTGTAACGTCATACCGAATGCCGTAGTTTTAGTCCATGAACAGCAGAAAAGTAGTAAGCGAGAAACTTTTTTCCTTTCAGTTTTTTGGTGTGGTTATCAGCAAGAAAAAGTATAATGACGGTTTGAAATTATGTTTAAAGTTTGTTGCAAGTCGCTAAGTACTATCATTCTCATACAGTGTATTTCGAAAGTCTCGCCGCATTCTACATCATTTTTTTGCGATTTCTATTGGTTATGACGTAATGTCTTTTGAACCATGTGCCGTATGTGATTCTTAACCATGTAGCAATTGGTACCTCACGGTAAGGAATGTGTGTACCAAATTTGGTTGAAATCGGTCCAATGGTTTAGGAGAAAATGAGTAGCATTGTCGCAAAATGCAGCAGTTTTTCGCGCATCTCATTGTTTTTGACATATCTCGTGAACTATATATTGTATATGATTCTTACACTTACAGCGACCGTCCTCATGGATGGAAGCTTACGTGTACAAAATTTCATAAAGATTGGGACAAAACTGTAGCCGCGGTGGAGTAGCCTAGCGGTCTAAAGCGTCTAGCTGCGGAGCGCGCGGTTGCTCGCCGTGGAGGTTCGAGTCCTCCCTGGGGCATGGGTGTGTGTGTGTGTGTGTGTGTGTGTGTGTGTGTGTTCGTCCTTAGGGTAGTTTACCTAGGTTTCAGTAGTTTGTAGGCTACGGACTGATGAACACGCAGTTTGGTCCGATAGATTTACAAACATTTGAACAAAACTGTAGATTTGTATGCAACACGTACAAACGTACGGACACTCTGCATTATGTATTAGAAAATGAGAGCGTGTTTACGATAGAATAACAGGCAAACCCTAAGCTTGTTAGAGAGGGCCAAAGAAATTGGTACACCTGCCTAATATCGAGATCTCAGATGCCAGAGAACAATATGTGCCGTAGGCTCGAGTAATGTCTGATGTATTGCTGGAGGAAATTGCTACTATGAACCCTTCAGAGTGTAAAAGTACACCTGTCACTGTATCTTACAGTTTGATTTAATATAATGTATATATTGTCTTAAATTTGTTCATTTTACGTATTTTCATTTCTTGTATACTAGATATATTTCTTATGTAACGTCATTTCCCTATATTGAATCATTTAGTGTAAACATGTACTGTATGTGTAAACCCGCATGAATGCACGGACATTCCTATGCTGTAAGTTGGTAATGCGCCAGAGAAAATGTTGAACCTGTTGTAAAGACTGTCTTTGGTACACACATAGTAGCTGTGAGTGTCGCGCTGCTGAAGCAGTCGCGGAGCGGACTCGCTATAGTAAACACGTAAATGATTTGTTGATGGTGCAGAGGCACGGTAGGCGCAGTGTGGCGCGAGTTTAATGAAGTAGCAAAGTTGCAATAAGTCTGAGAGGCGTACTGTTTTATGTATTGAAGGAAGTGTGAAATAAGTTTATTTATACTCGAAAGTGATCAGAGTAATGTTTCTCATGTGTGCAAGGAAAGTAATTGTTTGGTTATCAAGTCTATTGTCGCCGAGAGTGATCGTTGCTGTAATTACGGAGATTAGAAGGTGTATCTAGGTGATATCAATGCATGGAGATTTCAGCCAGACGAGCTGAACAAAGAGTTGTCGATAAAAATATTTTTGAACCAGCAGTAGGGGTACCTATTGTAATCATCTGTCTTGTATGGACTTCACGACGAAGACGACGAAAAGAGATGAGTACTTTTGTAACATTTTATTTTGTATGCATGTAATTGTAGTGCCAACCCAATCAGAATTTTTGGTTCAATTATATATGACTTATTTTGAAACCAGTCTTAATTTTGTAAGTAGTTGTAGTCACCCCATTATCACCATTATTAGATTATGTAAGCCTGTACATTGACTAACAAGTTCAATCATTTTTCAAAGTAATTACGATCAGCTTTAGAGAAATTGCTAGATGAGTTAAAGAATTGCTAAACGTGTTACAACCATAGAGACTAGTAATTGAAGTGCAGTGCTGTTCTAAGTTTTGAAATCAATTATTATGTGAATGCTTTTAACTTGCAAGAGAGTTTGCACGTAAAGTAAAGTTGGTTTCATTTTTATAGAAAGTATCCAGGCTAACAGTAGTCAAAGTATTATAGTTGATTAAGCAGACTTGACGAAAGTAAATTTTATGAAATACGTTAAATGTCAGACTCTGCTCAGCCAGTTACACGCGTACGCTACCCAGACCCTGGAACCAATTAATCAAAAAATAGTTCAACTAAAGTTTTATAAGGAAGTTGAATACTTTAAACAATATTATCAAAATTATTGGGAACTTAATTGGGAACTTGAAGCTCATTGCACCACGCAGTTTCACAGTACTGAGCTATTATCATTGCAATCAGAGTCTATCAGCTATTACGATTTTGATTATAACACGAACACGCCATCGCCACTACATGAATTCTGACACATTTATTAGTGAAGTTGTGCTGTTCTTGAATCCTAAGAGGTGCTAGTTGGAGGCTGTAGTCAATGCTGAGTTAGATAGGGCCAAAATTAATTAATTACTACAGTGACTGTTTCAAGTTAATTAATATCTTTTTTTTTATTTATTCAAAATTTTACCTTTCACTGCGAAAGTGTTGTTGCGACCCATCAGTTGTGATTTGCTGCAACATTCAATAACGAAATTATTATTACTACAACCTGTTACGCATTCTTTTCATTTCAACAATATTTATACACAAATTGATCTCCTCCAATCAAACAGCTCTTACAAGAGCTCTCCGTAAGTCCGCAAGGGGTTGGAGATATTTTCTGAACAGCACAATGCAATGAATCCCACATATCCTCAATAATGTTCACGAATCATGTTTGCGAAGCCTGGTGGCCGGCAGAGGCATTTAAACTCAGAAGGGCCAACATGTAACAATTCTGGATAGAATTGCCTAAGTCTGTCGGATTGCACAATGGTAGCAGTGATGAGCCGTAATGCATACGTACGCGTCACTTGTCGGAGTCGCGTCTAGGCGTATGAGGGGTCCCATATTATTCCAACTGTACACTCCCCAAAGCCTTACAGAGTCTCACCAGCTGACATTCGGGGTCCATGGATTCATAACATCTCGATACTCGCTCACTTGCATCCACTTGATGGAATTCGAAATAAGGCCACGAGGTAACATCTTTCCAGTCATCAACAGTACAATATCAGTTTTGACACGCCCAGATGAGGCGTAAAGCTTTGTGTCATGCACTCACCAAGGATAGGGTAGGATAGGGTATTTTGGGCGTTCAACAGCGAGGTTTTTAGCGCCCTGACAAAAGAATTAAACAACAGTAAATAAAGTAAGTCTTGGCAACAACACGAACACATATTGCAAATTAGCGATGTAAAGTGGCAGACCAAAGTACCCAACATAACAAGTTCAAATGTTTGTAAATCTATCGGACCACACTGCGTGGTCATCAGTCCGTAGCTTACAAACTACTTAATCCTAGGTAAACTAACCTAAGGACAAACACACACCCCATGCCCCAGGGAGGACTCGAACCTCCACGGCGAGCAACCGCGCGCTCCGCAGCGAGACGCTTTAGACCGCTCGGCTACTCCACCGCGGCACATAACAAGTCCTTAAAAGAAAATGTCGGAGTATAGAGGTACGCTGATCGCTGATGTTAAAGGCATCAGCGAGCCCTCCTATAACACACTAAAACCTCCAGCCTAAGAGCTTAGGGCAGAGTCGAGAAAGTTCACAAAATTTTAAAACGTTCATCACACTCGCCTCGTCGACAGCTGAAACAGTGGGTAGGGCAGGACCAAGATTAGCAGCTGCCCTCCCAGCATGATATAAAATACACTCAATTAAAATGTGGCGTATAGTGATTTGCACGCCACAAGCATCACAAATCGGTGGATTCTGCCAACGGAATAAAAAGCTGTGGGTCAAAGGGCTGCGGCCAATTCGAAGGCGCGTCAGTGTCACTTCGAAACGCCTGAATGGCTGGCAGGAGGTTCGCCACGGTCGGACAGTTGGTTTAACCAACCGCTGTTTATTACCTGTCACTGCCAGCCACGTCTCCTCCCACAACTGAAGGGACCTCTGGCCCAGCACAGAGTAGACGTCCCGCAAGGGAATGGCACACTCTTGTGACATTAGGGTCACTGCAGGCCGCCTTGGCAGCCACATCAGCCGCTTCATTTCCCCATATGCCAACATGCCCAGGTACCCAAAGAAATGACACCTCTTTACCCCGCCGGTGGAGGAGGTACAGTTGGTCATGGATCAATTGTGTTATAGGTTCAGCCGGGTACAGAAGCAGCAGTGATTGGAGGGCACTAAGGGAATCTGAGCAGAGTAGAAATTTTGTACCTCGACCACGCCGGATGTGTTCCAGTGCCCGGAGGATAGCACGCAGCTTTGCCGAGAAAACGGAGTAGGCAGCGGGCAGGCGAATCCCTGTGATGTGACCTGGAAACACTGCAGAACACCCCACCGAGTCCCCTTGTTTTGATCCGTCAGTGTACACCACTATACAATCACGATGCTTATTTAAAATGTTGTAAAATTCGGACTGAAACGCTATGTCTAGGGTGCAATCTTTTTTAAAACTGGGTAAATCTAAATGAAGTCTGGGCCTCCGCAACAACCAAGGGGGATATCTACTCCATCCTCAATGCAAAACAGTAAAATCTGAAACACCCATATCTAAAAAAACAGTCCTTAGCACGAATCCCAAAAGGCTTGAATCCGATTACGAAACAGCCGTTCCATAGGCGGCCGAGCGACAGTATCGTAAGCAGGTGTATACGGGGTGGACAACGCTGCATACGCCTGACGCACCACGAGGAGCTGTCGCCGTATGGAAAGCGGTGGCTCAGCAGCCTCGGCGCAAAGGCTTGGTATAAGACTGGTTCGAAATGCCCCGGTAGCCGACCGAATCCCTTCATGGTGCACCACGTCCAACATTGTTAGGTAGGAAGGTCTTGCAGACCCATACACCGTGCACCCGTAATCAAGTCGGGATCGTACAAAGGCTCTATAATACTGGAGCAGACGAGTCCTGTCAGCTCCCCATGAAGTGTGACTAAGACACTTCAAAATACTGACTGGTTTGAGGCACCGTTTCTTCAAGTCTTTAAGATGCGGCAACCAAGTAAGTTTACAGTCAAATGTGAGCCCCAGAAAACGCACAGTGTCTCACTCAACAAGGGTACACGACTAGGCCTTCAGTTCGGACACCTGCTGTCGTTGATGTTTGGTTGAACGGTGCGCACACGGGCATTGTTTGTTGGCCTAGGAGTGAAATCCGCTGCAGTCTGCGGAAGTGCTGCTCTTTTGTCACGCTGAACGGTTCTCTTCAGGCGTCGTCGGTCCCGTTCCTACAGGATCTTCTCCGACCGCAGCGGTGCAGGAGATTTGTTGTTTTACCGGATTCCCCATATTCACCGTGCACTCGTGAAATGGTCGTAGGGAAAAACCAAATCTCAACGTTACATGAGAGATGCTGTCTACCACGTCTCGTGCGCCGGCTGTAACACCACGCAGTCGTCTGAGTGTTTACTTAGTTCTTCAAATTCAAATTCAAATGTTTGTTAAGCTTATGGGACTTAACTACGGCGTCATCAGTCTCTATACTTACAAACTACTTATGAACTAGCTAATACTAAGGACGGCACAAATATCCATGCCCGAGGGGATTCGAATCCCCGACCGTTGTGGCCGTGCAGACCGTGACTGGAGCGCCTCAGTCCCCTCGGCCACCGCGGCCGGCTTACTTAGTTCTGTGTTTGCATACACATGCCTCTTGTTATGGTCTTCAGTCCAGAGACTGGTTTAATGTAGCTCTCCACCCTACCCTATACTGAGCAAGCCTTTTCATCTCCTCATAAGAACGGCAACCGACATCAACCTGAATCTGCTTAGTATACGCGTCTTTTGGTCTCCCTCTGTAATTTTTACCCCACCCACTTCCCTCCAATGCTAAATTTACGATTCCTCGATGTCTAAGAATGTGTCCTACCAAGCGATCCCTTCTTTCAGTCAAGATATGCCAGAAATTCCTTTTCTCCCCAATTCTGTTCAGTACCTTCTCATTAGTTATGCAATCCACCCACCTAATCTTCAGCATTCTTCTGTAACACCACATTTCAAAAGCCTCTATCCTATTCCTGTCCACACGGTTTATAGTCTATGTTTCACTCCCATACAAGGCAACACTCCACGCAAATGCCTTCAGAAAGGACTTCTTTACGGTTAAATTAATATTCGATGTTAACAAATTTCTCTTTTTCAAGAACGCTTTTCTTCACATTACCATTCTGCATTTTATATCCTCTGTACTGCGACCATCATACGATATTTTACTGCCCAAGTAACAAAACTCATTTACCACCTTTATTGATTCAATACCTAATTTAATTCCTGCAGCATCGTCTTATTTACTAAGACTCATTCCTTTACCCTTGTTTTGCTCTTGTTAATGTTCATCTTATATGCTCCTTTCAACATACTGTCCATTCAGTTCAATTGCTCCTCCAGGTACTTTGCTGTCTCTGACAGAATTACAATGTCGTTGGCAAAACGCAAGGTTTTTATTTCTTCACCCTGAACTGTAAGTCCTTCTCCAAATTTCTCCTTACTTTCCTTTATAGCTAGCTCAATGTACAAATTGAATAACATTGGGGAAAGGCTACATCCCTGTCTTACACCCTACAACTCGACCACTGTACGAAACAAGAGCCTTGTTTCCGATTAGTAATTAGTAAATGATGTCCGTGTGAACCACTGGTTACTCCCTGCTATAAAGCCTTGTTCCCTGGCCCAAACTGAGAACTGACTCGTTTCAAATTACTTCAATTACAGGAAGTTAATACTACAATGGTCAATATACATAGCAGTTCACACGTTATTACACAGACATTAATAAGCAAGCCACCAAAATTGAAGCTATCTTAGAAAGGTGGCTAAGAAAACATTTATGGCGCAACGGAATTAAGATATGAGAAAAATTGCATCTGAACTAGTTCTCAGCACTTGTGAAGAACAATATTAAATAAAAGAGGGAAGGTGCTCTAAAACTACAATTTATAGGCAACTTACGGATTATGCTGAACTTAAACTTGTTTATTCTGATAGAAAACAAGCAAAATGGGGAACCAATTTTGTTAATACAATAAAATGCATCTCTTACATGGATTAATACAATACGTGATTTAATGCTACTGGGCGGAAGGATTCACAAACAACACTCATTCTCTCTCACAAACGCAATGCCACAGCGAAATTCGCCAATATCAGCGTGCTGAGACGAGGCGGAAGCAGGCGCCGCTATGGTAGGCGAAATTCATCGAGTCGGAGGTAGCACAAAACAAAATATACAAAAACACTTTGAAGCTGGCTCTGGTCTGTCGTGCCTGTTTTGAGATGGTGCGTGCGTATATCCAAGTTAAATTATATCTGAATTGGACCGTGAGCAAACACGCTAACGGCGACACACGACTACGTTTCATGATCGCACTCCACTGAAGGTGAAAAACGGATTCATTATACAAAATCATGGTGGAGTCTTAAGTTGCAGTCTATTAGAAATCGAGCTAAGTACAGGCGTGAATTAAGGCGACTGGCTGAAAACCCCGGAAGTCGGAACTCGGACACACGTGGTTCCGAAAAGCGATAAAATAGAATAAATTCAGAGTCCGAAAAATAAAGGAAACAGCATGCATCCCACAGAAATGCATAGAATTACATCAAGAAGCGAAAGAAATGCAGCTACACGCGATAGGGAGCGATGACAGAGACGGAAGAAGTCGTCTCAAAAAAACTCGTAAATGTGAAATAATTACAAAGTCGGAAAAATAAAATTTAGAATTACAGCATTCAACCCATAGAAATGTTTAGTATTGCACGAAGAAGCTATTGAAGGAGGTTGTACAGGGTTCAAAGAGAATTACTGACAAGAGAGAGTGCTTTCTACAAGTCGGAGAGGAAACACCAAAATAAAAATAGGCGAGGAGGGATGATAGCGAAATATTAGTGGAAATCAGAAGGATACCCGCATAGTTACTTTCCAGATGGGCATGGAACAAAGTAAAGTGGAAGCTGAAGGCTCGTTTCTATGAACCAACCACGTGTAACACATATCACTCACGGAAAGAAACGATGAGAAGAATTTTACATGCACTGTTCAAAATGGACTTATCACCTACTAGAAATCGGGCCCCACAAAGCTAGACAGTATTTACACAGAGTTCATACACCGCCACATGACCAGAAAAGATTTTAACATATAAGGCCGTTATCCAACTGCAACTAGAATCACACACACCACTTTTATTTATTGGAAATCACTGAATTGAAAAATGATAACACATTTCCGCACACGATCGGAGAAAATATTTTTTTTAAAACTGTTTCTAAGTTCACGAATTTATGTTAAACGTGCTAGTCAATTGAATGCTACCATCTCTAGAAACAAAAGCAGAACAAACCTTACCTCACCAGACGACCATCCAATAATGATCCGCCGAGCGCCCACCGGGGCTAGCACGGGAAGCCACCAGAAGCCAGAAAATCCACGAAAACAGCGGTGGTGGGGACGGACAGCGATACTCGCGCTGGAGGGAAAGGCTCGCTAACTAGACTACAATCAAAGGGTGTGGAAACTCCTTTGGTAACCTCAGCAGCTTTCGACTCTGAGCCAGAGAGAACGATGCAAGGCGAGCTATCGCTCCCCACATTCAAACAGCCATAGATTCTCGCACCCACTTAAAAGTACAACAGCTGCACATTCTCACAGGGACAGTGGCGTAGCGGAGAAGCCGTACTTATGCCTCATTAATTAATATAATAATAAATTATTAACATAACAAAATAATAAAAACCTAGCAATATTAACTAATATTTTATCACATGGAATAAAGATGCTATTCCTCAAGCCTTGAAAAGAGTGGGGTTCAAGTTTTAACGAAATGATAATCTAACGATATTAAATAAATTATAACTTTACAGAAACTATACAAAAATATATGGAAGACAACAGACGGTCGTCTTTCAACCCTTCCCAACTTCTTTTTCATTCCCTTCAACTCCGATAATTGCTTTATGGTTTTTGTACAAGTTGGAAATAATATTCCGTTCCCTATATTTTACTCCTGCTGCTTTCAGAATTTGAAAAAGTGTATTCAGATCACATTGTCAAAAGCTTTCTCCAAATTTACAAAAGCTAGAAACGCAGGTTTGCCTTCCCTTAATCTACCTTCTAAGATAAGCAGTAAGGTGAGTATTGGCTCCCGTGTTTCTATATTTCTCCTGAATCCAAAGTGGTCTTCCCCAAGGTCGGCTTCTACCAGCTTTTCCATCCTTTTGTAAATAATTCGTGTTAAAATTTTGCAACCATGACTGTTTAAACTGATGGTTCAGTAATTTTCACACCTATCTGCACCTACTTTCTTTGGAATAGGGATTACTACATTTTTCTAAAAGTCTGTCATGGCTGGTTCACCCAGAGACCTCAGTAGTTCTGAGGGAATGTCGTCCATTCCAGGGGCCTTGTTTCGACTTAGGTCTGTCAGTGCTCTGTCAGATACTTCTCTTAGTATAGTATCTCGTATTTCATCTTCATCTACTTCCTCGTCCCTTCCTACAATATTGCCCCTAAGTTTATTTCCTTTGTAGAGGTCTCTCTATACTCTTTCCACCTTTCAGCTTTCACTTCTTTGCTGAGAACTGGTTTTCCAAATATATTCATACCGCTGCTCTTCTTGTCTCCAAATGTTTCTTTTTTTTCCCCTGTAGGCGGTATCAATTTTCCCCCTATTTATACATTTTTCTACAGACTTGCATTTACCTTATAGCCACTCCTTCTTATCTACTTTACATTTCCTGTCAGTCTTTTTTCTTAGGCGTCTGTACCCCATTTTGCCAGTTATTTACTGCATTTTTATATTTTTTCCTTTCATCAATTTAATTTGGAATTTCTTGTGATATACAAGTATTTTTGTAGACTTTGTCTTTCTAATTCTTTTGTCCTCTGCTGCCTTCACTATTTCATCTCTCAATGCTACCCATTCTTCTTCTACTGTTTTATTTCCCCCCGTTTCTGTCAAACGTTGCCTGAAGTTCCCTCTTAAATTCTTAAGAACTTCAGGTTCCATCAATTTATCCAGGTCCCATCTTATTTTCCTACATTTTTGTAGTTTCTTCAGTTCCAGCCTACAGTTCATAACCAACAATTTATGGTCAGAGTCTGTATCTGCCCCTGGGCATGTCTTACAGTTTAAAACCTGGTTCCGAAATATATGACTTACCATTATACAATCTGTCTGGTACCTTTCGGTGCGCCGGCCGCGGTGGCCGAGGGGAGTGAGGCGCTTCAGTCACGGTCTGCACGGCCACTGCGGTCGGGGGTTCGAATCCCCCCTCGGGTATGGAGATTTGTGCCGTCCTTAGTCTTAGTTCATAAGTTGTTCGTAAGTTTAGGGACTGATAACCCCGTGGCTAAGTCCCATAGACTTTACAAACATTTGAACATTTTTGAATCTTCCGGTGTCTCCTGGCCTCTTCCACGTATACAACTTTCTTTCGTGCTTCTTAAACCAGGTGTTTGTTATAATTAAATTATGGTCTGTGCAAAATTCTACCAGGCGGCTTCCTCTTCCATTCCTTTTGCCCATTCCATATTCACCTACTATTTTTCCTACTACCGAATCCCAGTCTGCCATCACAATTTTTCCTCTCCCTTAATTGTCTGAATAATTTCCTTTAGATGTTCATACATTTCTTCGATTTCCTCATCATCGGCAGAGCTAGTGGGCATATAAACGTGTACTACTGTGGTCGGTGTTGGCTTCGTATCTATCTTGACTATGATAACGTGATCACTGTGCTGCTCATAGTAGTTTACTCGCATTCTTATTCATTATGAGACCTACTCTCGTAATACCCCCCAATTGATTTTGTATTTATAATTCCGTATTCGCCTGACCAAAAATCCTGTTCCTCCTTCCATCGAACTTAACTATTCCCCACTATATCTAATTTCAACCTAACGATTTCTGTTTTTCAATTTTCTAGTTTCTCTAGCCGATTAAGGGATCTGACATTCCACGTTCCGATCCGTAGAATGCCAATGTTGTCTTTCCTGAGTAGTCCCCGCCCGGAGATCCGAATGGGGGCCTATTTTACCTCCGGAATATTTTACCCGAGAGGATGCCTTCATCATATTTTCATACAGTAGAGCTGCATGTCCTCGGGAAAGGTAACGGCTGTAGTTTCCCCTTGCTTTCAGCCGTTCGCAGTAGCTGTGTGGCAAATTCACATTAGCTGATGTTATAAGGCCAGCTCAGTCAATCATCCAGACTGTTGCCACTAACTACTGAAAAAGGCTGCTGCCCATCTTCTGGAACCACACGTTTGTCTGGCCTCTCCACAGATATCTCTCCGCTGTGGTTGCACCTATAGTACGGCTA
This sequence comes from Locusta migratoria, assembly GCA_026315105.1. NCBI lineage: Eukaryota > Metazoa > Arthropoda > Insecta > Orthoptera > Acrididae > Locusta > Locusta migratoria. The sequence continues at coordinate 665,238,337 of CM048746.1, read as the reverse complement.
TCTGTATCGTTGAGGCACGCAAGCCACCCCACCTCGCCATTGCCTGTGGTTCATGGGGGTGGACTGTGGTTCATGCCTATTTCTTTTTATTTCAGTTTCTTTCTTTTCATTGTATATATCGTGTCTGTTCCTACGTTCGCACATCAACAACCGTAAATTTACGAATTCGAAATATTGAAACAAACCATTGGAGAACATATAAATAAATTCAAGAGCGAAATCCAAATTTTGTGCTGGACTGGCATTCAACCCGGATTTCCCTCTTCCAGAATTTGGACAGGACGGGGAGAGTGTGTGGCCATCTTGACTGGTTCAGGCGATATCATGCCTGAAGTTCTGAAAACAGCGATCTTGGCATATTTTCAGAACATATAATTTAGATCGCCCCATGAACTGAATAATGTCAAGCATGTACAATATTTTGTTTAGAAATAATCTCACTCTCTCGTTCACAATCCGAAGATTGGTTGTCAGCAATTCTTCTCCTCCACACCTCTCTGTTCACGGATAGCCTCTTCATTTCCTGATATGATTCCACACCTATATCTCTTTCAATCTGTTTCAAGTACTGCCCAGTCCTTCCATAACATTTATTATAAACTGATTGTGCCTATACGTATGACCTATTAACTTGTCTCTTCTCTTCATTATCGTTTTCACAAGTGCTTTTGTTTCGCCGATTCTTCTAAGAACTTCTTCGTTTGTCATCTTGGCCGTCCAAGGGATTTTCTGCATCCTCCTCCAACACCACAATTGAAATGCTTCTAGTCTTCTCCTGTCGCAAACGCCGAGTGTCCAAGTTTCGGAGCCATACAATGCCACACTCCACACACAGCATTTTATAAATGCTTTTTGGTCTCTTATTTTATATTTTTTAAGAAGCATCCGTTTATTGTTGAAGGCTAGTTTTACTTGCGCAATTCTACTTTTTTATGTCTGCTGAACTTTTGCCATCCGGTGTAATTTTACTTCCTAAGTATGTGAACACATTAACTTGTTTCAATGGTAAATCATTAATTTTAATATCAGTTGTAATTTGGTCGTGGCTGCATACCATGATTTGTCTTTTTTGTGTTGATTTTCATGATATATTTAGCTGGCACGATATCATTCTTGGTAACGCCTTTTGCAGATTTTCTTCGCTCTCTTCAATGATGACTATGTCATCAACAAACCTTTATCATTTTAATTTGTACTCCATTGATCTTAATTCCTTCCATAGACCCTTTACATTCCGTAAGTCCCTCCTCAATACACAAGTTGAAGTGCACTGATGATAAATTGTATCCTTGTCGTACTCCTTTCTTTATGTCAGCCTCTTGTATTTCACCATGTATATTTATAAACCCTCTTTGATTTTTGTAGAGTTCATGTACTATCCATCTGACTATAAAATATAAACCTACATTGGCCACAATTTGCATCAGAACATTCCAAGTCACGTTGTCAAAGGTTTTTTCCAAGTCCACGAAAGCAATGAGCAGTGGTCTTTTTAGGTCCAGCATTTTATCCACGATTTGTCTTAACAATAGGATAGCTTCTCTTGTTCCTCTATTCTGTCGAAATCCAAATTGATCTTCATCCAGATTCTGCTCAATTTTACTTTCTATTCGGTTATACATTATTTTTGTTAGTATTTTTGACATATGTGATATTAGGCTCAAGGTACGATGCTCTTCACATTTTATAGTGCCGGTTTTCTTTGGTTTAACAATTATGATAGTCTTTTTAAAATCTTCGGGTATTTCTCCAGTTTCATACGTATCTTGTATTAGTTTGAATGTATAGTAATGTGTTACGTCATCCAATCCTTCTATCATTTCTTCAGTTAATGCATCGCATCCTGGTGGTCTGTTATTCTTTAGTTCTCTCACAGCCTTTAGGTATTCTCATTTTGTCAGTGAGAGTCCTATCTGATAATTTGTGACATTTTCTTAGTTTTCAAGATTACTTACCTCATCTAGATCTTCGTATAATTTTTCTATATAACGTTTCCATCTCTCTCCCACTCCCTTGTTCTCAAATAGCAGTTTTCCATTTTCATCTAATATGTTATTGCTTCGGCCATTGACTTTCTTGAATTGTTTCTTAATCAGTTCATAGGCTGTTTCTATATTTACTTTCTCTAGCATTTCTTCTACTTCCTTGCACCGCTCTATTATATACTCTTCTTTATCTTTCTTTATTTCTCTGTTGACCATGATTCGGAGCCTTCTATAACTTTTTATTCCTTCTTCATTCTTCGAATTCTTGAACTTCTTTCTTTCTTCTATAAGCTCAAGTGTGTGATCACTAATCCACGGTTGTGTAGCTTGTTTTTTGGTGTTTCCTATTTCTTGATCAGCTGCCTCAAGGACTGAGTGTTTCAGTCCAATCCATTTCTCATGTACTGTACCATTTGGAATTTCTTTAACTTTCTGTTGTGCCTGCTTTTAGTACCTTTCCTTGACACTGTCTTGCCGTAACTTTTTCACATCATATTTGCAATATCCTTTAGCACTTTGTCCCTTTCTTCTTAATCTTAGATTAGATTTAGCATAACTAGATTGTGATCAGTGGCTACATCAGCGCCGGGTAGCTTTTGCCCTGTTTAGCTTGGTTGCCACACTTTCGTCTTACCATTATTTAGTCTATTTGGTATCGTGCTCTGTCTCCCGGTGCAATCTAGGTGTATCTTCTTCTCTTCGGCTGCTGGAACCACGTGTATGCAAATATTAGCTCCTTTTTCTTGCAAAAGTCAACTAGTTGTTGTCCTCTGTCATTTCTCCTAGCAAGTCCGTATTTACCGACGGTATTTCCATCTTCACCTTCACCTACAGAAGCATTCCAGTCTCGAAGTATGATGAGGTTGTCTTTACCCTTAACCATTTCCATTATTTCCTCTACTTGTTCATATACTTGGTCCTCTTCTTCATCAGCATGACTAAACGTTTGCTTGTATTCCTGTACTATTACGGTATAAAGAGGGTCATTTCCTACTCTTAATATTATTATTGTGTCACTGTATTGCACGTAGCTCTATACACGGGTGCCGAAGTGTTTCCTTAGTGTTATTGCTACGCCTGTATAACTGTTCCCCAGAGTATATGATTCTAAAATTACCACTCCAAAAGTCTCCCTTCCGAGGCCATCGTATTTCACTTATTCCTAGTATGTCTACATCATGTTCTTCCATTTCCTTTGTAACATTCTCGAGTTTCCCGCAGATGCTAAGTGATCTGATGTTCCATGTTCCTATTCTGACATGTCTTCTGTCATCTTTGATAACGCACTTTGAGACTGTCCCTTGCCGGAGATCCGAGTTGGGGACTATTTTACCTCCGGATTGATTATGTTACAAATTCTGTCATTATTGCTGCTTGACATGGGATATCGAAAAGGATCTTTAATGGAGTGGTTTCCGTCTTGCCTTCTCCATTCTATGCCGTTGACCTTGCTGGTTCTTCCGCCTTTAGGAGCGATTTCACACTCCAAGGACAAGAGAGTGCCCTATCCTCTTACCCGCTCATGGAGGCCTTTGGCACTTGGTATAGGGGGTCCCATTATTCCGGAGGGTATTTGGTCCCTGCATTCGTTAGCCGCTTGCTAGGCAAACGTTTCTTCATCTCTACACCGTGCAGGTGAATGTCATGATTTTCCTTTCATTTATAATAGGACCGTAATGGCGTTTCGTAGAATCTCCAGTACTTACAATAATATTACAAGGTGCATTCAATTTCTAAGGCCTCCGATTTTTTTCTCCGGACTGGAAATAGATAGAAACATGCGCATTGTTTTAAAATGAGGCCGCGTTCATTGTCAATACGTCCCAGAGATGGCACCACCGTATGGCAGATGGAATTTTAGCGCCAGCGGCGAGAATGAGAATTGTTTTAGATACTTAAAATGGCGACGTTTTCCTTACTTGAGCAGCGTGCAATCATTCGTTTTCTGAATTTGCGTGGTGTGACACCAATTGAAATTCATTGACAGTTGAAGGAGACATGTGGTGATGGAGTTAGGGGTGTGTCGAAAGTGCGTTCGTGGGTGCGACAGTTTAATGAAGGCAGAACATCGTGTGACAACAAACCGAAACAACCTCGGGCTCGCACAAGCCGGTCTGACGACATGATCGATAAAGTGAAGAGAATTGTTTTGGGGGATCGCCGAATGACTGTTGAACAGATCTCCTCCAGAGTTGGCATTTCTGTGGGTTCTGTGCACACAATCCTGCATGAAGACCTGAAAATGCGAAAAGTGTTATGCAGGTGGGTTCCACGAATGCTGACGGACGACCACAAGGCTGCCCGTGAGGCATGTTGCCAAGCAATGTTGACGCGCAACAACAGCATGAATGGGACTCTCTTTTGGTCGGTTGTGACAATAGATAAGACGTGGATGCCATTTTTCAATCCAGAAACAAAGCGCCAGTCAGCTCAATGGAAGCACACAGATTCACCGCCAACAAAAAAATTTCGGGTAACCGCCATTGCTGAAAAAATGATGGTGTCCATGTCCTGGGACAGCGAGGGCGTGATCGTTACCCATTGCGTTCCAAATGGCCCTACGGTAACAGGTGCATCCTACGAAAATAGTTTTAAAAACAAATTCCTTCCTGCACTGCAACAAAAACGTCCGGGAAGGGCTACGCGTGTGCTGTTTCACCAAGACAACGCACCCGCACATCGAGCTAACGTTACGCAACAGTTTCTTCGTGATAACTTTGAAGTGATTCCTCGTGCTCCCTACTCACCTGACCTGGCTCCTAGTGACTTTTGGCTTTTTCCATCAATGAAAGACACTCTCCGTGGCCGCACATTCACCAGCCGTGCTGCTATTGCCTCAGCGATCTTCCAGTGGTCAAAACAGACTCCTAAAGGAACCTTCGCCGCTCCCATGAAATCATGGCGTCAGTGTTGTGAAAATGTGTACGTCTGTGGGGCGATTTCGTCGAGAAGTAACGCCAGTTTCATCGATTTCGGATGAGTAGTTAATTAGAAAAAGAATCAGAGGCCTTAGAACTTGAATACAACTCGTAATATTCAAAGGCAGTGAAAAATTATTTGTTTGCTTGTTACCAGTGCATTGAAAATTAATTTGTTTTGGGGTGGGTGCGGGCTAAATAACAATAACATTTAGCAGTTTTTTTTACTTTAGTCTAACGTATTGATCTCTATATTAGCTGTAGCTGTCTCAGCGTAGGACCATAGATTTTATTTCGTTTCATGCCAAACTTGAACATGGACGCATGTTGGTGAATAAAATAAGAAGAGGAAATACGTTTCAATTCCGCTTGCATACCAACGTGTTACATCGCATATTCACATAAAATTTAAAATAAGAAGTGAAAAAACAGTTCTTGTGACGTATGAACAGATGAATTTTCGTTTGCCAAATTAGAACATGATGGGCAAAGTAAAATCATCTGCAAAACTTATGTATGTTTTATGCTGTTTGTATAGAGATAGTTGGTTTAACGGAAGAATTTTTTCTTTATTGTCAACTTTGCCTGAAAATGTAGAGAGGGGGCCACAATTGTGAATTTTTACCTCGGTTCGGAAAAATCGTAGATCTGGGGCTGGTCATATTCCGTAACTAATGTTTAGTACGAAAATTGTCTGGTGTACAAAAACAGAAAAGAGATTTCAGTGTCATGACGAACAGTCCATATGTAGTTAGAAACAGAAATAATATTGTCGCGTTGAAATGGAAGCAGGCTTGACTTCGAAGGTAGGATTCTCAACAGAACACAGCACTTATACTGAAAGAAGGTTTATTACGAACTGAAACTTACACACGGCACTGACTGCCTCGCGGGCAGAGTGGTCTGCTATTTATACACAGACAGAATGTACCAGAAATTAGAAGAACAGTTAACATAAGAAACAAGTAGAAATTACAAGTTAACATAAAAAAACATGTAGAGCATTCTGGAAATGATAAACACAAAGAAATTGCGTTTTGCCGGTGGGCCGGATTGAACCGGCAACCTTCAGCATCACAGTCGGTTACGCTATCCCTTAAGGTGGGATCTCGCTGCAATATTCGGCTATGCGATTTCAGCCCAATATCCTCTGTTTTGTCTTTAACGCCACAACCACAGAACCATAACACGTTTGCTGCATCTGTTTTCTGAATGAGACATACCATACGCTTGGAGTGTTCCATTTTTATTTTGCTTCGTTTTTCACAATTCCGTTTACTTTCTTTTTTCAAATGTTCAAATGTTTGTAGAACTTATGGGACTTATCTACGGGGTCATCAGTCCCTAAGTTTATAAACTACTTATGAACTTGCTAATACTAAGGACTACAGAAATATCCATGCCCGAGGGGGGATTTGAACCCCCGACCGTAGTGGCCGTGCAGACCGTGACTGGCGCGCCGCACACCGCTTGGCCACCGCGGCCGGCACTTTCTTTTCGGTTTCGTGCTTCATCTGACAAGCTGTCTACTGCACCATTCTTCTACTACATCTGAGCTGCCTGCGATAGGGAGATTCACTTGTTATCCGGCGTCCTCTACCTCCAAACTACACATCTTACGAATTTCTGCTTGATAGGGGAAGAAGTTTGCGACATTTAGCCAGTGAATGAGTGATAGGTGATGTCGGGCGTTCCACAGGGTAGTGTTATTGGTCCTCTGCTCTTCGTTACTTACATAAACGATTTTGGGGAAAATCTAAGTAGCTCTCTTAGGTTGTTTGCAGATTACGCCGTCATTTACCGTCTAGTAAAGTCATCTGAAGATAAAAACTGCAGAACGATTGTAAATAAGATATGACTATGGTGTAAAAATTGGCAATTGACTCTAAATAATGAGAAGTGTGAAGTCGTGCAAATGAGTACGCAAAGAAATCGTTTAAACTTTGTTTACAAGATAAACCAATCAAAAGAGAAGGCCATAAAGTCCACAAAATACCTAAGAATTACTATTACTTCAGACTTTAAATGCGAACCAGAGACTGCGTTTCAAAGGCGGAACTCTTAAAAGATGCAACAGAACTACTAAAGAGACTGCATACACTACGCTTGTCTGTCGTTTTTGGAGTATTGCAGCCCAGTGTGGGATCCTTATCAGGTGGGTTTGACGGAGGACATCGAAAGAGTCCAAAGAAGGGCAGCTCGTTTCGTGTTGTCACGATACAGGGGAGACAGCGTTACGGAAATGATACAGGATCTGGGATGTGAATCATTACGACAACGGCGCTTTTCGCTGCGGCGTGGGCTACTTACGAAACTCAAATCACCGACATTCTCCTCCGAATGCGAAAATATATTGTCGACAACCACTTACATAGGTAGAAATGATCATCAGAATAAAATACGAGGAATGAGAGCTCGAACGGTGAGGTTCAGGTGTTCTTTCTTTACGCACGCTATTCGAGAATGGAATGGGAGATGAATGGTATAAAGGTGGCTTGATGAACCCTCTACTAGGCACTTAAATGTGATTTGCAGAGTATCCTACGTAGATGTAGACCTTTCGCATGTATGCCTGTAGAGATATCCTTTTCTTAGCATTTTAAGAGCTGCACATCGCTGTCACCTTGTGTTTCGTGTGTGAGATCACACGCATACTGGAGAATACGATATTGCAGCAGTTTCCAGCTAGTCACACGTAACTGCCGCATCAAGTCTGGTAAACACGCAGACGCAGAGTAGTAAAAGAGGGGAAATAAAGAAGAAAAAATGAGACGAGAGGAAAAAAAGACGTCGGCGGGGGAATGGACGGATGCCGCGGAGACTGCTGGCCAACTTTTGTGCGCAAATAAAGAGCGGAGCGGCGGTGCACGGAGCTGAGGGCCGCGAATATCCCAGCAAGTGTCTGGGGAGGAGTGGCTGGTCCACACTCCAGCCGAGTCTCTACCAGCGTGGCCTGACTGGGGGATTCTTTCACAATTTTTGGGAAATATATTTTTTGATAGGAATTTTTACGGAGACTTAGCATATTTCTATATTTTTGGCGACGTTACAGCGTTCATTTTAATGAAATAAATCGCAATTTGCTATCAGTTACGGCTTCACTGTATTAAGTTTAGATGAAATACCAAACTGTGGCGAATGAAAAGTTGTGCCCGGCCAGGATTCGAACCTGGGATCTCCTGCTTACTCGGCAGACGCGTTGACCACTGTGCCACCGAGGACACAGTGACCAGCCCGACTGCAGAGGACTCTTCCCTGCACGTCTCCCGCCACACACAAATCTCCATTCGCCACACTGCCTCTTTCCATCTGAACTTCAAAAGCCTGTTATAAACTTTTCAAACTATATGTAGAAGACAGTGATCTCTATACTAACTGGGTTGATAACTCTGGTGTTTGAACATATAATTGCAGCATGCCTACACATTCACATGTTTTGCACATGATTTCGCATTGTCTGCCATTTTTAAATTTGCCAAACGAGTTACCAACAGTTATTACATGACAAAGAATTGCTTGCTTACCTTTTGATTTGGAATTTAATTCAAGATTCGATGTTGTAGGCTGATATGGGAGCGGAATCGAAAAGTATTTTCTTTTCTTTTTCTTGAAATGCTGCTTCGCAGCCATGTTTGAATTTGGCAAAAAAACTAAATATGAATATCTTTGCCTGGCACGCTCAAAAATCTATAGAAATTGTAAAACACCCCAATAATTTCAATAGGATGGAGGAGAGTGTGAAACTAAATGAAATCTGAATTCCGGTTTTGAAGAAGAAATGTAACAGTCTTCCACCATGGGACGATATTAACAGACGGCGGTAATCGGCAACAATGAACTGCGCGCGCATGTCAAAAACATCTGACGTCACACCTCTGCGCGCGAGCCCTCGTAAACGGAGTTTGGCTTCAGTCAGTAGCGAGCCAGGGTGTGAATCGGACATTCAAAAGTGCCACGATTCCCCTTGAGAATGTCCTCCGCAGTCGGGGAAGAAACGTTGGGTTTCGACAATAAATCCACTAGACCACGGCATAATAGGCCGGAAATTTTTAGTAATTTTGTCCTTTCCTCTTCTCATGCAACAGCGCCTAGAAGATCAGGCCTCACAACAGGCTGTGACACGCCACACCGAGAGGCCGCAACAGCTAGCTGACTGGCCGACCGCTACGAGGTGGTGGCCTGAGCCCCAGCGGCCGGCCACTCAGCTAGCTGTCGTGGCCTCTCCGAGGCCAACGAGAAAGGCCGCGGAGCACACATTGAATCACGTTGGGGCAAATCGGACAGCCTCATAATAGGCAGCCACTCAGCTAGCGATCGCGCCGGCTCAGGGCTACCTCGATTACGTGACACGATGTGCGCTCCATGGTCTGTGTTTCTCGTTGGCATCACGGCTTCTAGGTGTGACTTGGCACAGCCTGTTGTGAGGCCTCGTCTCCTAGGCAGTGTTGTCTCATCCCACAATGTGATGCTGCCACGGGGAAAGACAGTACGTAATGGTCTTCATTTTTGTCATATGAAACATTCCCGATGGCGAGTGAAAAAGAAATAAGAAATCAAAATTTTTATTTATATAAGTAAGATATAAATTCGCTGGAAGTGTAAGACGTAACTAATGGAATAAAAATATCTACGAGTTACTGCCTGTGAGAACGCTGACGAATAGGCGGCCAATAATATACTTCAGAAGTGGTTTTTTTATTATTATTTTATTAGTTTCTTCCTTTTATTGTTTTTGCACTGTGTATCACAATTAAAATAGTTGATGAACTAAAATGATTAGTGTTTAGACTTCCTGATGCTTTGCATCAAAATAAGGCAATAGAAGATATTAGCAATGCGAGAATATTATCAATTACATTGATAATTTCAATGTGTCCCGATACCTCATGATCTGTTCTCCCTAATGCGGGAATACATTATAGTGGCTCCGAGCATTATAGAATAAATAGGCTGTGGTAGTGGCGAATGGAGATTTGGGTGTGGCGGGAGACATGCAAGGAAGAGTCTTCTGCAGTGGGGCAGGTCACTGTGTCCTCAGTGGCGGAGTGGTCAACGCATCTGCCTAGTAAGCAGGAGATCACGGGTTCTAATCCCGGCCGGGCACAAACTTACATTCGCCACAGTTTGGTATTTAATCTAAACTCAATACAGTGAAGCCATAACATCGCAAATTGCGATTTATTTCATTCATTTGAACGCTGTAATTCGTCAAGAATATATATCCTTGCAAATTGTTATCGAAATCGGTGACCCACACGTCGGACTCAATCATTGTAATCAGCATGGCCGCAGCATGCGTGTAAAAGTTGTAAAACGAAGGAAGAAGGCTGAAATAGTTCATTTGTACATCTCCATGATAATCGGAACACACAGACAAACTTTTTGTATAACTTATATCCGGCCATTCTACTAGCTGCACACTATATCCAATGCGTAGAGAAGCTGGTACGTCCCTGTAAAGGTGCGAACACACATATCCGGGCCGTGTCTGGACGGAGTGTTATGCTCGGCCCGTTCCTGTAGCGGCCACACATAAACGGGCCACGCCCATTCCTTGTCCCTGTCTCAGTTCATTGTAGTGACTCGAAAGCGCTCATCTGTGTTCCTGTTTGTGAAAGTTGTAAATATGTTCGCTAATTTTAGTAATAGTGAATTAGAATTTTCATTTGAGTCGGTCAAGGAGGACAGCCGACACCGCATTCGGTATTTTGCAACAGAAATTTCGAATGTTTGGAAGAATCCTTCAAGGAGATGCTAATAACCTTACTATGATTGTGACAGCAGCGTGTGAACTGTACAAGCATATTCGAAAAATGGAAGGTTACAACAGTGCCCGAACGAAGAATGGATCAAAAGAAAACTGCTGGAGGGTCAGAAAGAACATCAAACCACGAGTTCGTGGGAGATCATCACATGCTGCATTCTATGTACGAGATCAACTAAAAGAATTCTTCAATTTTCCACAAGCGAGTTTGGGATGCGATGGATAGAACATGTCGCCTAGACAATACACCAGTGAGATAAAGCAAAAAATATTTGTTTGCGAAATAGAAAGTAAATTAGCATTTGTCTAGTATTAAAACTTGTAGAATTTTGACATTACTAAATAAATATTTTTCTTATATTCAAACCTGTATAATTTTTATGTTACTAATTGTATATTTTTCTGCTATTGGAACTTGAATAATTTTTATCTTATCTTTTGCTTGCAAATCTGCTGCAATTGTCTTCCATACTTTGTCCTTGTAATCGATATTCCGGTACTTCACGTCTGTCTGGTCGCAAATTACCGGAAACTTACAACTTCGTCTATTAATCGTTCCGCGTCTATTTCATACAACAAACTAGTCTTCCACTGTTGAGAAACAGTACCGTCGCGTCGCCGGCGTCCGTGCCCGTCAAGTGAAAAATTAAACTCTGCCAATTCCGCCCGGCCCGCTCCCGATCCGTTGACGTTCCGTGCCCAGCCCGGGTCATGTGTGGCCACCCACATGTACTTCAGTGGTATATTTCGTTCTCCGGGTGACGGCCGATACTCGGATATGTGTGTCCGCACCTTAATACGGCTCCATTCGAGATCGTATGAACCTCCCTCGACGTACTCGATCCCTGCCTGGAAGAGTCTCCATTGATGCCACGTCGCCCGCCGCTTAGAGGGCGCGTTGTCCGGAAGTCGCGACGTCAAAAGGCGCCTAATTTAGCGGCAGGTCTTCCCAGTGGGGGCGACCCCTGGACAAAGGCCCGCTGCCATTATGCTAGAGGATCAGCAGACGTTATCGCAGCGGGCGGCGGCTTTTGTCGCTGTTACAACGCCCAACCCCCCTCCCCCCACCTACATGCAGGGTCAGACTCGCCCGCGTCATACAGCCTGTTCGGTGTCCCCGCTTCTCCGTCAGAGCTTTTTTAAGCCGCCTCCGTTTCTGTCGATTTGTTTCGGTTGTCTGCAGCCCCCGCTTGTAATCGCTATGAGACAGGTAGCTGCACTGTGCATATTGGAACTTCTGCCCTTAGCTTCCCAGGTCATTTTTCTGTCACACTTTATCCCAGGTGCGGTCTGACAGACAGAAATTTTTGAATCATCTTAAATAGTCCTGATTGTTATCTAAGTGAACTAATTCAATTTATTACGCAAAAGGCTACTTTTCTCTATTTAAATTCTGCAAAAGGGATGTATTTTAAAAATAATTTTATGAAATATATACAGGGTGCTTCACTAAGTGTGTTTGCCTCTGTAACTTATAAAATAATAGGTGACGCGAAATTTTAATGGGGTAGGTCAACACAAGAAATGTTACACTTTCTATGTACATAGTTTATTGTATCATTTTCCAAAGAGTTACACCACAAAGATATAATTTTTAAAAGGAACAATAGTTTTTTCTATCGTGCATTGGATTCGTTGAAACCAGCTGCGTCCAAATCAATTTAAACTACATTCCTTTCACTGTTAGTTTGGGAGCTACAACCCTTCAAAGTTCCGGGGGCGGAGGCTGCGATAGCGTAACTGACTGGCCGAGTGGCTATCCCCTGGGGCACGGCTCACTGTCTCATGCCCACCAGCCAGTCAGCTACGCTGTCGTAGCCTCCACCCCCTAAACTTTGAAGGGTTGTAGCTCCCAAAGTAACAGTGATAGGAATGTAGTTTAAATTGATTTGGACGCAGCTGGTTTCAACGAATCCTATGCGCGATAGAAAAAACTATTGTTCTGTTTAAAAAATTTTATCTTTGTGGTGTAACTCTTTGGAAAATGATACAATAAACTATGTTCACAGCTGTGCAGAAAGTGTAACATTTTTTGTGTTGACCTACCGCATTAAAATTTCCCGACACCTATTATTTTATAACTTACAGAGGCAAACACATTTAGTGAAACACCCTGTACATTCAAACATAAATCTGGAGAAAATGGATTTAACATTACATTATTTAAAAAGTCAAATACTCAGGCCATTAAATTTTACTTTGTGGCTTATTTTTATTGTTTACTATGCATTTAATAGTAAAAACATAAGAAGTCTCCAAAAATAACAATTTCAATACTGCTATGTTGATAACTTTTGTCTTTCCAAATGTTTTCTCTGCACTCGATGTAAATTTTGGTAGAACACTCAAGGTAGGTGGGCTTCTTGCAACAGTGGCTAACATAAAACGTCTTTCTATTCTCTTTTGGGTCACAGTGGAGCATGTTCTACGTTTCACAGGTGCCGATACAATTTCTTCACTTTCACACTATTCTGAGTCTGAAATATGTTCACTTTTAATCTCATAGACACTGTCTGATTCCACATCAGTTCCTGAATGGTCTTCAGACCATTTTAAAACAGTATCCTCAAAATAAGGGACTGTAGCACCCGCAGTAGAGGAAGAGCTCGGTGCAGAATCCATAAGGCAAAGGCCCCGGTGCGGTCTCAGAGACCGATAGCACAAAAGATGATGTGATAGTGCTCCGACTCGCGTTAACAGGGAAAAAGTGCAGGCGTTGGAACAACGATTACACAACGCTGTGTCATCCTTCCCCAACCCTGTCCATTAAAAATTGACTAACAATAAGAGTTTACAGTCTGTGAGACCGCACCTGGGACGTTAAGGGATAAGATAACTGACGGAGAGTTAGTATGCTTCCGGTTAAAAGTTGTGTGTGTTTTGTTTAATGTTGAACCTATCGTTTAATCAGACAACAAAGTAGTTTATTTTAAAGTTACTTATTCAAAACCTAATTCGGTATTAGTTGCAGTCCAAATGGTTGTCATATATTGTTTTTTTTTTTTTTTTTTTTTTTTTTTTTTTGCTCTTTGGGGCCTGCAGCATAATAAAGGTCATATAATGACATTTTAACAAAGAAATTCCAATTTGCTGCTAAGTTTAGATATTTTTATTAAGTCACAACAGACTGTTTCGGCGCATTAATGCCATTTTCAAGTGACCTGCAGATATAGGTAATAATTTTTACATAGTTTTCGTAGTTGTAATTATAAATCTTATTTTAAGATAATAACAAAGGTTTTTTACTTACGTCTAGATGGAATGATGTGCATATATCATCGAATCTGACTTTCTTCTGGTGTTATAAAATTTTTAAAAATATTTTACATTACGTTTGACAGTTCGATTATCTTTTGATGGTGACAAAGATGATCTTTTTATCGCTACCAGTTGTAGTTGCGATCTCTGGTTGTTGCATTACGTTTAAGTGCACAGATTTTGCAATTAATATATCGTATATAAACGTCGTAAAATCGGCGAAAAGTAGATGTTGTTGCTGTTCTGTAATGCTATGTGCAAACTTTTATCGTATTTCTAAAATTTTTTGGTGCTATAATTTCGTATTTTTCGCTTGTTGATATAACAGTGTTATTATTAGTCTAAGTTGCTGTTTTATTTAATGACTTAGAGATTTTGATGAGGGTGATCTTTGGTTGATTAATGGCCTCGTAATTTTAGCCTTCTTCTTTTATGAGAATTTCAATAAAGTTTTTAATGTATTGTTGGTGTTTAAGCTCTGTTTGTTCATTCAGAATTTCTTGGGGTTTTTCATATGTATATAAATTTCAAGCTCCTGATGAATGGTCATAATAGGACCTTTGTTATTATTTTAAGAATAAGATTTATAATTACAACTACGAAAACTATGTAAAAATTATTACCTATATCTGCAGGTCACTTGAAAATGGCATTAATGCGCCGAAACTGTCTGTTGTGACTTAATAAAAATATCTAAACTTAGCAGCAAATTGGAATTTCTTTGGTAAAATGTCATATATTGATGTTTAACAGTGAAGATCACAAAGTCATCAGATAACTTCATCAAAATTTAACTGAACGCGTACATTGTTCATTAACACAGTAATTTGGTTTAATTATGGCCCTATATTGATGTATATACTGTTAAATAAGAAACAGTGCATTAAACTGATTATGTGCGCTACAGATTTTTTAACAAAACACCTGCATGAGTATACTCAAAAGTTTGGCTGCGAGAAAGATATTAAAAATACAAACCACTTTCACAATGTTTGACTACGAGAATTTTATGCAGATCAGTACCTGATTATAAAAATTCAGTTTCATGCTCAATTAACTGCAGTGTTGCATAATAATCATTTACTCCGGTACCAATAACGAAATCTGTTCAACAAGATTATCAAAATCAATACTGCACTTTAAATCCACAAAAAACTAATTATCAAATAAAGGAACTAGGTTAATCTTCTAACTACGTAAATGAAACAGGAAAGAAAGGTCAACATTGTTACTTATTGTTAATAATCACCATTACATTATCTAAATAATACAACCTTTTCATAATTACATGAAATGCAATTACCTCCATTCCAGCGGTAGTACAACGTTTTCACAATAATAAGAAATACAATAGATTCCAAATACAATCAAATCAACTTACTGGCACAGCAGCCTCTGCTCTACATCGGAGCCATATACACAACACAACTGCTCTCTAAGCGAGCTGAACCATAAGTCTGTGTCTCTCTCTCTCAGCACGAGCTACAATGCTATGCGATACATAATCGTTGCCAAAGATAAAATTTCACAGATTTATGTAGACATATCGATACACACAGTAGAAGAGTACAGCAACACAGTATATCCACTTAGCTACGAAAGAAAGTAAAAATAAAAGAAAGAGAGGGAACAAGAACACAACATAGAAATAACGTATCGGTAAACTAAGTGGATGAAAAAAGCGACTGTTGTGCCTTTAAGGACATGGAACGTAAAAAATATCTCACCGGTCAAAATGACTGGCTGTGGTCCTTTAAGGTAAATAAAACGCAGAAAAAAATTATAGCTCATTCAGTTTTCGTAGTAGATATATGTATTTTACGGAAATAGCGATCACCGAAATACATTAAAAGTCATGACATGTAAGCTCGCTAAAATAAAACGTATGTGATTTATTTGATGTTAAAGAACGTTCACCGGTCAAACTGACCGGTACGGTCCTTCTGGTGTTAAGTTTGCAAAACTTCGACATTTAGGCGTAGGTGTGTGTCTTACGTTCGTGTACTCTACAAGTCATAACGTTTATTTGTTAGTGCTGAGGACAGATGTAGCTGTGGCAGTACAATGTTTTTAAGGAAATCGGTTTTATGATTGTCAGTTGGTCGCAACTTCTGTGCCACGGTGAATTGCCTGTTTTAACGGTTACATGCACATGATGGTGTGGCTAGTGGCTCTAGGCCACGAAACCCGTAATGCCAGAATAAAAACGAAAGCTGTTGAGTTGTTTGCTAAGAAAAGAAGCGGCATAATTATTATATTTATGATTTCTTCTGTATCACGATGAACACTCATTGGACCAAGATAAGAAAGATATCAACTTCCATTTTATTTCTAGTGTATGGTCTTGACCTTTTTAGAATGGGAAAATATGTTTTTCAGACAACACTCTGAGTTTATACATAAACATTATACAAATCATTTATCAGTTTAGCTACGATTGCAGTGGCAAGTTTTTGTTTCAGAAGTCTCCCAGTGATAATGCAGTGATAATGCTATCATCCGAATTCACGCGATCTGTCCTCGTGAGGTTTAAAACGAGCAATAAGTTCTGTTATTACATGCTCAATAAAAGGAGAAAATATGTTTCCACAGTAGTTATGTCGGCATTCTCTCCTGTTGCATTGCTGCCATGTAGTCTTTCCTTTAACAACTATGGCACTAACCGGCTTTACGTGCTCTTCAAAGAATGAGAACTGATCTTTTATTCCAAATATTTCGGTTTTCAGTGTTTTTGCACGACTTTGACTAGTTTCGCTGTTTTGGGAAATTTTTCTTAGTATCATTAACGACTCGATAAACTTGGTATTTTCAATGGCGGTCTTTAGTTGGCATTATTGGGACATTCCTATTAGCAGTATCTGGAAGTGCCCCCAAGTGTTGCAGGCACAACAGGGAGCATTTTCGCAAATATTCCTATATCCAAAACTTTCCGTTCATCGAGTCTCCCAAAGTGAGAGTAATGTTGAATAGAAATTAGTGATTTTACAAAATAAATGAGTAAATATAAAAAATTGAAACAAAATTAAAAATATGTATGTCATTTAGTGTTATCTATTACTAAACTCACACGTTCCATATTATTACGATATCTCGTATTCATGCTCTATAGAAGAAGTATTAATATGAGTCAATTTGATGGGAACATTTATTCAAAAGGTAGTATCACCATACTGTCGAAATAGTTGCTACACATTTTATTGTTCTAATAATGTTCCGTTTCATAGTTATATTTGTCCAGGGCACTATAACTAAATTAAGAAATCGAGTGTTTGTATTGGGTTCCGAGGGATTGTTCCGCAGTTTTTATCACGACTCGTAACCAGGCAGTGCAACATCATGAAAGACTTTCCCAATCAATTTATTCCTATCGAAATTATGAGATGCGCGTAATAATCGTTGTTGACATTGTTTGAGTTAAAAATATTCTGGTCCTAACAAGCAATTTTAATCAAATTGCGTGCCTACGAATTATTGCTTCATTTGCGTGATTTAATTAATGATTGCACAGTAACAGACGGAAAGTCGTAGATTAATGTCTTCATTTCTTATGTTCCCCGAGGTAATGTCATAGCCCTAGATCGTCTGTTACTTCAACACTACTGGCCATTAATATTTCTACACCAAGAAGAAATGTAGATGATAAACTGTTTTTCATTGGACAAATATATTATACTAGAACTGACATGTCATTACATTTTGGGTGCATAGATCCTTTGAAATCAGTACCCAGAAGAAACACCTTTGGCCTTGATATACCTGGGCATTGAGTCGAACAGAGCTTGGATCAGGTACAGATGCCCATGCAGCTTCAACACGATAGAACAGTTCATCAAGAGTAGTGACAGGCGTATTGTGACGAGCCAGTTGCTCGGCCATCAATGACCAGACGTTTTCTGTTGGTGAGAGATATGGAGAATGTGCTGGCCAGGACAGCAGGCGAACATCTTCCGTATCCAGAAAGGCCCGTACAGGACCTGCCGAAATGTTCTCAGGAATCGAATAAAAGGTATAGCCACGGGTCTAAACACATCTGGAATGTAACGACCACTGTTCAAAGTGCCTTCGTTGGGAACAAGATGTGACCGAGACGTGCAACCAATGGCACCCCATACTATCACGCCAGGTGATATGCCAGTATGTCGATAACGAATATACGCTTCCAATGTGCGTTCACCGTGATGTCTGAGTAGAGACAGGAATTAGTGATCATGATATCGTCATAGCGTCGATGGTGACCAAATTCCATAAACCAATCAAGAAGGCTAGGAGCGTGTTTTTGTTGGGAAGAGCCGATAAGCAAATGTTAGGATCGGACTTAGAAAATGAATGGGCATCGTTTAATTCCGGGACTATGGATGTAGAGAAATTGTGGACTAAATTTAAGTGCATTGTAAATAAAAGTTTAGAGAAATATGTGCCAGTAAAGACGATTAAGGATGGAAAAAATACACGGCGGTATAATAATAATGTTGCACTCTCGATTCAAAGAAGAACACGCAAATGATGACAGGTAAAAGTTAGTAGAGATTCGTGTGTCTATAAAAAGATCGTTGCGCAAAGCATACAATAATGATCACAGCCATACCTTACCAAAAGCTCTTTCCGAGAACCCGAAAAAATTCTGGTCCTATGTAAAATCCATAACCGGGTCAAAGCCCACTGTCCAGTCACTCGTTGATCATTCCGGGGCAGTAATAGAAGAAAGCGAACGGAAAGCTGAAGTTCTAAATTTAACCTTTAAGAAATCTTTCACGCATGAGGACCATCATTTGATCAACGTACTAATTCCGAAATGGGGGACATAGTAATAGGTATTTCCGGTGTAGAGAAGCAGCTGAGAGAGCTAAATACGAAATGGTCTACTGGTCCGGATGGAATACCATTTCGGTTTTACAAAGACTATTCTGCGGCGTTGGCCCCCTACTTAGCTTGCATTTATCGCGAATCTTTAAGTCAGCGCAAAGTTCCTAGTGATTGGAAAAAAGCGCAGGTGACTCCCGTGTATAAGAAAGGAAAGAGAACTGACCCATACAATTACAGGCCAATATCGTTGACATCATTTCATGTAGAATTTTGGAGCATGTTCTCAGTTCGAATATAGTAAATTTCCTTGAAACGGAAAAGCTTCTTTTTCTGAATCAGCACGGGTTTAGGAAACATCGTTCATGTGAAACTCAGCTTGCCCTTTTCTCACATGACATCTTGCGAGCCATGGACGAAGGGCAACAGGCGAATTGTGTTTTTCTCGACTTCAAAAAGGCGTTCGACGCGGTGCCACACTGAAGACTGCTAACGAAGATACCAGCTTATGGAATAGTTTCACAGATTTGTGACTGGCTTGGAAGACTTCCAAAATAACAGAACGCAGTACGTTGTTCTCGACGGCGAGTGTTCATCAGAGAGGAGTGTATCGTCAGGCGCGCCCCAGGGGAGTGTGATAGGACCGCTATTATTTTCTATCTATATAAATGATCTGATGGACAGAGTAAGTTGTAATTTGCGCCTGTTTGCTGATGATGCTGTGGTGTATGGGAGGGTGTCGCGTTTAACTGACTGTAATAGCATACAGGATGACTTAGACAAAATTTCTAGTTGGTGCGAAGAATGGTAACTAGCTCTCACTGTAGAAAAATGTAGGGTGATGCGCAGGAAAAACAATCCTATTATGTTCGAATACAGCATTGGTGGTGAGCTTCTTGATGCTGTCGCGTCGTTCAAATATCTAGGCGTAACATTGCAGAGCGATATGAAATGGAACGAGCATGTAAGGACAGTTGTGAGTAAGGCGGACAGCCGACTTCGGTTTATTGGGAGATGTTGTAGAGTCTATGGGACTTAACTACGGTGTCATCAGTCCCTAAACTTACAAACTACTTATGAACTACTTCATACTAAAGACGACACAAACATCCATGACCGAGGGAGAATTCGAATCCCCGACCGTAGCGGCCGTGCAGACTGTGAGTTTTTTTTTTTTTTTTTTTTTCTTTTTTGTTTTGTGGTTTTAGGGCGCACAACTTCTATGGTCATTAGCGCCCAACCAAGAACATTGATTCGCTATGATCTCAAAAAAATGGTGACTGTCAGAACATCAACAAGAGGCTAAAAACGAAAGATAAAAGACAATTAAAAGGGTTAAATATCCTTGGATAGGTTGGCCAAGTTCATAAAACGCAAAACCCGAGCAGCTGCTCGTGTGTCATCAGCTAAAATTTCCTCCAGAGTAGACGGAAAGTGAAGGGCTACACGGAGATGATTACAATTAACACAAGTCAGTAAAACATGTCGCACTGTCAGCAGTTCACCGCAGGAGCATAGCGGTGCAGGTTCGGCGGATAGCAAGTGACGGTGGCTGAAACGGCAATGACCGATCCGCAACCGAGCCAGGATGACCTCCTCCCGCCGAGAGGGGCGTGAGGATGTCCTCCAAGCGGTCGGGATCGGTTTGACAGTTCGCAATTTATTGTCGTACAGTGAAAGCCACACACTGTGCCATTGCGACACGATACTCCGGCGAAGAGCCCGTTGAACATCGTCCGATGGGACGCAAAAGGTAGCCATGCGAGGCAAAAGAGCTGCTGCCTTGGCTGCTGTGTCGGCGGCCTCATTCCCGGGCACACCCACGTGGCCAGGGACCCACAGGAAAGAAACGTGACAGCTGTCATCAGCTAGCAACTGGAGGGAGCGTTGGATCCGATACACGAGAGGATGGTTCGAGAAAGTGTCCTTAAGACTCTGCAGGGCACTAAGGGAGTCCGAACATATGGCATAGAAAGGTTGGCGGTGGCGGCAGGTATACAAAATGGCCTGGTGGAGGGCAAAAAGCTCAGCCGTGAAGTTCGAGCACCGGTCAGGGAGCTTGTATTGGAACCGGTTGTCCCCGACGACGAAGGCAGATCCGACACCGGCAGTGCTCTTGGAACCATCAGTGTAAATAAATACGGCATTATCGAACCGCGAACGGAGTTCGACAAGCCTCGAGCGGAATACCAAATCCGGAGTGCTCTCCTTGGGGAGCGAACTAAGTTCGAGGTGTGTGTGAACCTGGGCCTGATGCCACGGTGGCAATGGGCTTTCGCTCAACCGAAGGGTGGAAGGAAGGGTAAAATCGAGCCGTTGTAGCAGGCGGCGAAACCGAACTCCCGGTGGAAGCAAGGCAATCGCAGACAACTGATATTGGCGATCGAGTGAGTCGTCAAAAAATAATCTGTAAGATGGATGGTTGGGCATCGACCGTAGGCGGCATGCATACCGACACAAGAGTATGTCACGTCGAGTGGTCAGGGGTAATACAGCAGCCTCGGCATACAGACTTTCAACAGGGCTGGTATAAAATGCACCGGTCGCCAGACGTAATCCACGATGGTGGATAGAGTTGAGACGGCGGAGAATCGACGGCCGTGCTGAAGAGTACACAAGGCTTCCATAGTCGAGCTTCGACTGAACAATGGCCTGGCAAAGGTGAAGCAGGACGGTACGATCCGCTCCCCATTACGTGCCACTGAGGACACGAAGAACGTTAAGGGATCGGGCACAACGGGCAGCCAGGTAGGACACGTGTGTGGACCAGCAAAGTTTACGATCCAACGTGAGTCCCAAGAATTTCGTAGTCTCCACGAAAGGGAGAGCAACAGGGCCGAGACGTAGAGAAGGTGGAAGAAATTCCTTGTATCTCCAAAAATTGATACACACAGTTTTCTCAGCGGAGAATCGGAAGCCGTTTGCGATGCTCCAGGAATATAGACGGTCAAGACAGCGTTGGAGAGAACGCTCCAAGAGACACGTCCGCTGGGCGCTACAATAAATTGCGAAATCGTCAACAAAAAGAGATCCGGAGACGTCGGCTGAAAGGCAGTCCACGATCGGATTGATTGCAATGGCAAAGAGCGCCACACTCAAGACGGAGCCCTGTGGTACCCCATTCTCCTGGCAAAAGGTATCTGACAAAACAGAGCCCACCCGTACCCGGAACTTGCGATCCGCCAAAAACGCTTGAATGAAAAGAGGAAGGCGGCCCCGAAGGCCCCATGTGTGCAATGTGCGGAGAATGCCTGCTCTCCAACAGGTATCGTATGCCTTCTCCAAGTCGAAGAACACGGCTACTGTTTGACGCTTCTTTAGAAAGTTGTTCATAATGAAGGTCGACAACGTAACGAGGTGATCAGCAGTAGAGCGGTGTCGACGAAAACCGCATTGGATATTAGTCAGGAGGCGGCGAGATTCGAGGAGCCAGACCAACCGAGCGTTAACCATGCGTTCCATCACCTTACAGACGCAGCTCGTCAGAGAAATGGGACGATAACTGGAAGGAAGGTGTTTGTCCTTCCCTGGTTTGGGGATGGGGACAACAATGGCTTCACGCCAACTTGTGGGAACATGACCTTCAGTCCATATGCGATTGTAGGTACTAAGAAGAAAGCACTTGCCCGCAGGAGAGAGGTTCTTCAGCATCTCAATATGAATGGAATCGGGCCCGGGAGCAGAAGACCGAGACAGGGCGAGAGCACGATCTAGCTCCTGCATGGTAAAGGCGACGTTATAATTTTCACGATTAAAAGAGCGGAAAGAAGGCGGCCGCGCCTCCTCTACCTGTTTGCGAGGGAGAAAGGCAGGGTGGTAATGGGCAGAGCTCGAAACCTCCGCAAAGAAACGACCCAATGCGTTTGAAACATCAGCTGGGTCCACGAGGACCGCGTTCTCCACGGTCAGGCCAGGATTCGGGGAGTGGACCTTGATGCCGGACAAACGGCGTAGGCCACCCCAGACAACCGTGGAGGGAGTAAAACGGTTAAAAGAACTAGTAAAAGCTGTCCAGCAAGCTTTCTTGCTGTCGTTTATGATACGACGGCACTGCGCTCTCATACGTTTGTAATTGATGCAATTCTCCAAAGTTGGGTGGCGGCGGAAGGTGTGTAAGGCACGGCGTCGGGCTCGAAGCGCGTCGCGGCAGGCTGCAGTCCACCAAGGGACCTGGACACGACGTGGAGAAGAGGATGTACGAGGTATGGAACGTTCAGCAGCAGTGAGAATAACCTCTGTGAGGTATTCGACCTGACTGTCACAGTTGGGAAAATGCTGATTGTGAAAAACAGCCATGGAAGAATAAAGCCCCCAGTCGGCTTTAGAAATGTTCCAACTGGTGGGACGTGGAGATGGGGAATGATGTAGGAAGTGGATGATACAAGGGAAATGGTCACTCGAGTACGTGTCAGAAAGTGCATACCACTCAAACCGACCGGCAAGCTGAGGAGTGCATATTGCGAGGTCTATATGGGAATAAGTGTGTGTTGTGTCAGAAAGGAAGGTCGGTGCACCGGTGTTGAGGCAGACAAGATCGAGGTGGTGGAGAAGGTCCACCAAAAGGGAGCCTCTCGGACAAGGTGCCTGAGAGCCCCATAGGGGGTGGTGGGCATTAAAGTCGCCTACCAACACGAAAGGTGAAGGGAGCTGGTCAACAAGGTTTAGCACATCTGCCCTAGTAAGGGCAGATGACGATGGCGAATATATATTACAGAGGGAGAAGGTAAGTGTGGATAAGGTGATGTGGACGGCAACTGCCTGTAGGTGAGTGTGCAAGGAAATGGGATGGAAATAGACGTCGTCTCGAAGGAGCATCAGAACCCCTCCATGGGCTGGGACACCTTCCACGGGTGGCAGGTCGAACCGCACAGAGGTGTAGTGTGGAAAGTCTGCACGATCACGTGGACGCAACTTAGTTTCCTGGAGGCAGACTAGAAGCGGGCAGTGCAATCGAAGGAGTAGTTTCAACTCCTCCCGATTAGAACGAATGCCGCGAATATTCCATTGAAGGAGCGCCATGATAAAAATGAGAGAAGAAATAAGGATAAAAACCAAGTAGCGAGCGGGGTCACCTCGACGGCCGCTGAGGACCGGATTTCGAGGGAGCACTGCTATCGCTGTCTGGGGGCAAAGGGTCATGTTCCATTGGTTCGACCGACGCGCCTGCCACCTCCCTGAGTTGATCAGGAGGGGCAGTTTCCACCGCCGGTAAAGGGCCGGGCGTCCGGCAAACGGAGCGTCCCGGTGAAACAGAAGACGGCCGAGCCCGGCAACTGTTGGACGGCGCGACAGATGGGTCACGCCTCGGCGGGGAAGGAGAGGAACTCTTTTTCTTGTCAGCTCTTCTGGAAGAGTGACGGCGGGAAGAGGCAGTTGACGGTTGGGAAGCCTGAGAACGCAGAAAATCCTCACGGACGGGTTCCTTTTTCAAGGTCCGGGCAACTTGTTTAGGTGCCCGCGGTTTACTAGAGGTTGTTGAAGACTGTACCTTAGAAGCAGCAGTAGGAAGCGGGGACGTGGAACGGGCAATCTTCGGTCTGGCGGATCGCACAACTGTGTCAGCGAAAGTGAAATCACAAGTCTGGGTACTGGAATCCTTAGTAGGTCGAGTTGAGGTGAGGACCTTACTGTATGTACCCGCTGGGAGGACAGTGGGCTTTCGACTCGCCAACAACTTTCGAGCGGCAGATGTTGATACCTTCTCCGTGACCCGAATTTGCTGAATGATTTTTTCATCCTTATATACAGGGCAGTCGCGAGAGGAAGCCGCATGGTCGCCGTTGCAGTTAAGGCAGTGAGGGGACGGAGGTGGGCAATCCCCCTCATGGGCGTCCCTACCACAAGTGACACATTTTGCTGCATGTGGGCAATGTTCACGGGTATGGTTGTACCTGTGGCATTGGTAGCAGCGCGTTGGGTTTGGAATATAAGGGCGGACTGAGATAACTTCGTACCCTGCTTTGACCTTCGACGGGAGGTCAACTCTGTCGAATGTCAAAAACACAGTACGAGTCGGTGTCAGCTGGTTATCTACCTTTTTCATCACCCTGTGGACGGCTGTCACACCCTGATCGGACATATAGGACCGGATGTCGTCATCAGACAACCCGTCAAGGGATCTCGTAAAAACTACCCCACGTGACGAGTTGAGTGTGCGGTGCGATTCTACTTTGACTGGAAACGTGTGTAATAACGTAGTCCGGATAAGTTTCTGGGCTTGGAAAGCACTGTCCA
Source organism: Locusta migratoria (assembly GCA_026315105.1). NCBI lineage: Eukaryota > Metazoa > Arthropoda > Insecta > Orthoptera > Acrididae > Locusta > Locusta migratoria. The sequence goes on along the minus strand of CM048746.1, from coordinate 665,213,378 downwards.
CTTCCAGCAACAATGAGCCATTGCGCTGACGCGAACAGGTTTTAACAGGGCCAGCAATTGCATCAACACCTTTCTGTATAACGAAAGGATTGACAGAAGTGAAATCTTTTCCGTCAGTGCGCGACACAACAAGATATTTCGGCAAATTAGGCAGAGTCTTCTTTTGCTGAGGCGAATCTATCTTACGTTTCTGGGTCAATGTCAGTGAAGAAGAGAAGGAAGTCATTGCGGAAGTGTCCCCCGTGATTACCGGCGTCTCCGATGGCGCGCTCCTTCCTAGTGGGGGCCCTCTCCGAGGGCTTACCCGCCTTAGGTGATTGTTCACACCTCAGGTCACACCTCCCGAGAACTGACGGAGGGACCAATCGGCACGTTCGGAAGGTACCAGCTCGGGTAATCACCCCTCCCTGGGCCTGGCCTTTACCAGGGGGTACGTACGTGCCCTACTTGTCTACCCGGGGCGGGGAATTACGCGTTACCCCGTCACCTGCTACGCATGATAATGCGTGGGTCGGCCTTCAGACACGCACAGGGAGGAAAGAAGAAGAATAGAGGAAGTGAAGAGAAAGGAGGAAAGGTGTCTCAAACGCCGAGGCGGAGACTAATGAGGAGAAGAAGGCGAGGAGAGGACAAGGAGAGAGAGACAGAAACAAAGGGTAAGAAAGGAAGGAACCAAGGAATAAGAGAAACGACAACAAGAAAACACCTGAAATCGTGAAATACGCCCGTCTCCGGGCGAAGGCATAAACCGGGAGGGAAAGTGAAGCAGCCTGGGGCAGAAGAAAGGCTGCTCCGGCTCGGGGCCCCGTGCGCGCCACACACGTACCCACAAAAGAACTGTGGGGCCCCTGGGGGGGGGGGGCAGACTGTGAGTGGTGCGCCGCAGACCGCTCGGCCACTGCGGTCGGCAATGCGTTAACCCAAAATATCTAACTTATTCGTTTCACAGTTGTTTAAAATTGTGACAGTTCTACAGTTAAACAGGAACAAACTCAGTTATGGGACACAGATATAGTTTGTTCAATCATACTGAAATGTGTCAATATAAAAATGGTTATAAGAAATTGTCTAATATTGTGCCTCCTGTTTTGTGTCGAGTAACTTGCTTGGAAGAAAATCTATAATGTTGCTTCCACTGTGTGTATCGAGATGTGTACTTAAGTCTGTGAAGTTTCATCTCTCGCAAAGATTATGTATCGCATAGCATTGTAGCTCGCGTATAGTATGGGACTTGTGGTTCAGCTCGCTTAGAGAGCGGTTGAGTTGTGTGTATGGCTCCGATGTAGAGCAGAGGCTGCTGTGCCAGAAAGTTGATTTGATTGTGTCTGGAATATATATATTGCATTTTAATTACTATAAAAACGTTGTACCAACGCTGGAATGAAGGTAATTGCATTTCATGTCATTAGGAAAAAGTTGTATTATGTAGGTAACGTAATGGTGCTTATTAATAATATGTACCAAACTTGACCTTTCTTTCCTGTTTCATTTACGTAGTTAGAAGATTAACATACTTCCTTTATTTGATAGTTAGTTATTTGTGGATTTAAAGTGCAGTATTGATTTTGGTAATCTTGTTGAACAGATTTCGTTATTGGTACCGGAGTAAATGATTGTTATGCAACACTGCAGTTAATTGACTATGAAACTGAATTTTGATAATCAGGTACTGATCTGCATAAAATTCTCGTAGTCAAACATTGTGAAAGTGGTTTGTGTTTTTAATATCTTTCTCGCAGCCAGACTTTTGCGTACAGTCAGTGTGTGTTTCATGTAGGTTACTTGTCACAGTTTTTTTTTTAAAGATCTGTTGCGCACATAATCAGTTTAATGCACTGTTTCTTATTTAACAGTATATACATCAATATCAGGGCCATAATTAAACCAAATTACTGTGTTAATGAACAATTTATTATCTGATTAAACGATAGGTTCAGCTTCAAACAAAACACACACAGCTTTTAATACCTCCATAGAGATTACTGCTATGCAAACCAAGTACGTTCCATGACCAGAATGTTGTGGCACAGGATTAAAGAAAGCGGGAATTGGCAAATATTCTAGTTTTGTTTAAATTAACTATTTTAAGATGTAAGCTAAGGGGGGAGGGGTATCTTGATCCCTCCCTTATATACGTCCATGGCGCAAGTACAACCAGCCACTCGATTACGTTAGCACAACCGGGAACCCTGCTGTTGACTGAAGGAAGAGATCATTGCAGGCAGCAGTGTACCACAAGCACATCACATAAAAGCTGTCTATTATCTTCAACTGCAATAAACGTATATATGAACCAATGGCTTCTTTTAGGTACAGGCCTTAACCACGATGCTTGCTAGCCATGGCCACCTCCAAAACCTATCGTTCGCAGTAAGCATTCCGAGGACACAAAACCTTTTAACTGTATAATGACGACGTCTTGGATGCATGATATCTATAACTGTTCAGTTGCCATTAACATTTGTCAAAGTATATGCCACAAAAATGTTATTGACAGCAATTTCCTAAAGGCATCGACTTTTCTTTTTCTTACAGTAACCATCTTCATGTAAATACAACAACGGAAAATTGTATTGAAATGCAGGAGGATCTGCATGGTGCAGGAAATGGCAATTGAATCTCAATGTATACAAGTGTAATGTACTGTGAATACATAGAAAGATCCTTTTCATATAGATAAACTAGCTTAAACCCGCATCTTCGCTCGCGTGTTGGTGGATTATGATAGATAATGCGCAAAACGTCAAATCAATTTTTTTAAAGAGATGTGTTAAAAGAAATTTCTTTTTTACTGCTTTAGTTATTTATTCTTATATTTCCTTATTCGTATGGTTATCCTTACAGAGAAAGAGCTGAAGACATTGTAGAACGCATAGACTAAAGATATGGTCTGTGGCATCACGTTTCGCTGTATGTAACCTCCTCGCTATAGAGTCGCAAACGTCGTCGCTGGCCTTCAGTCCGAATTTTTTTTTTATAATTTGACGATTTTCAACCACCATATCTTGCACTCCCTTATAGTTATCGCCATGCAACTGCTAAGGTGTACAACGGAACACTTCGGACAACAATTACACACAGACCATTCGTTTGAGTTCTGTAGGTTTCGCTGCAGAGCGAAATATTAACACACACACACACACACACACACACACACACACACACACGTAGAATTTTATATACACCGATAACTTTCCATCCCAAAATACTCCATCCTTTTATCAGTATCAACCCATTCACATTTATAGATATAGACTGTAGCAGGTCAGCAACTGGAAGCAATTAATTCCATAAATTATATGGGGGATTGTCATTAGGAGTGATTTAAAATGGAACGACGGTATATAATCAATTGTCGGTAAAGCAGATGCCAGACTTTGATTAATTGGAAGAATACCAAGAAAATGCATTCCAAAAACAAAGGAAGAGGGTTACAGAACACTTGTTCGGCCACTGCTTGAATACTGCTCTCTGGTTTGGGATCCGTACCAGGTGGAGTTAATAGAGGAAGTAGAAAAGATCCAACGGAGAGCAACGCGCTTCGTTACAGGATCATTTTGTAATAGTGAAAGCGTTACGGAGATGATCGCTAAACTCCGGTGGAAGACTCTGCAGGAGAGACGCTCTGTCGCTTGGTACGGGCTTTTGTCGATGTTTCTAGAACTTACCTTTACCGAAGAGTGCAGCAGTATATTGCTCCCTCCTACGTATATCCCGCGAAGAGATCATGAGGATAAAATCAGAGAGATTAGAGCATACGCAGAGACATGTAGAAAATCTTTCTTTCCGTGAACAATACGTGACTGGTATAGGAGGGAGAACCGATAGTGGCACTCAAGGTACCCTCCGCCACACACCGTCGGGTGGCTTACGGAGTATGGATGTAGATGTACATGTTGATTGCTGATGAAAGGACGAAAATCATTCTTGAAAGTTAATGGGATGTCCTAAAATTCGTATTTCATGTACGAGGTGCATTCAAGTTCTAAGGCCTCCGATTATTTTTTCTCCGGACTGGAAAGAGAGAGAAACATGCGCATTGTTTTAAAATGAGGCCACGTTCATTGTCAATACGTCCCAGAGATGGCAGCACCGTACGGCAGATGGAATTTTACCGCCAGCGGCGAGAATGAGATCTGTTTTAGATACTTAAAATGGCGACGTTTTCCTTACTTGAACAGCGTGCAATAATTCGTTTTCTGAATTTGCGTGGTGTGACACCAATTGAAATTCTACGACAGTTGAAGGGGACATGTGGTGATGGAGTTATGGATGTGTCGAAAGTGCGTTCGTGGGTGCGACAGTTTAATGAAGGTAGAACATCGGGTGACAACAAACAGAAACAACCTCAGGCTCGCACAAGCTGGTCTGACGACATGGTCGAGAAAGTGGAGAGAATTGTTTTGGGGGATCGCCGAATGACTGTTGAACATATCGCCTCCAGAGTTGGCATTTCTGTGGGTTCTGTGCACACAATCTTGCATGACGACCTGAAAATGCGAAAAGTGTCATCCAGGTGGGTGCCACGAATGCTGATGGACGACCACAAGGCTGCCCGTGTGGCATGTTGCCAAGCAATGTTGACGTGCAACGACAGCGTGAATGGGACTTTCTTTTCGTCGGTTGTGACAATGGATGAGACGTGGATGCCATTTTTCAATCCAGAAACAAAGCACCAGTCAGCTCAATGGAAGCTCACAGATTCACCACCACCAAAAAATTTTCGGGTAACCGCCAGTGCTGAAAAAATGGTGTCCATGTTGTAGGGCAGCGAGGGCGTAATCCTTACCCTTTGCATTCCAAAGTGCACTACGGTAACAGATGCATCCTACGAAAATACTCCAAAGAACAAATTCCTTCCTGCACTGCTACAAAAGCGTCCGGGAAGGGCTACGCGTTTTCTGTTTCACCAAGACAACGTACCCGCACATCGAACTAACGTTACGCAACGGTTTCTTCGTGATAACAATTTTGAAGTGATTCCTCATGCTCCCTACTCACCTGAACGGGCTCCTAGTGACTTTTGGCTTTTTCCATCAATGAAAGACACTCTCCATGGCCGCACATTCACCAGCCGTGCTGCTATTGCCTCAGCGATTTGACAGTGGTCAAAACAGACTCCTAAAGAAGCCTTCGCCGCTGCCATGGAATCATGGCGTGAGCGTTGTGAAAAATGTGTAGGTCTGCAGGGCGATTACGTCGAGAAGTAACGTCAGTTTCATCGATTTCGGGTGAGTAGTTAATTAGAAAACAAAAATCGGAGGCCTTAGAACTTGAATGCACCTCGTAATATATTTGTAACTCACATGATTTTGTCTGAAATGGAGCAGTTAGCAATGTAAAGTTTTACAGAGAGAGAAGCGGAAATCCCTCAGAATGTGTGGGGGTGGCAGATCCTCTCACCCCCCACCCTCCGGCTCGCGCCCCTCTTCGCCGCCACCCCTCCCCACCCTCCTGCCAGCTGCTGCAAATGAAACACAAACATGGCGCCCCCGCACTGCGTATACCCGGGTATCATCAGCATCCGGGGCGCCTGTTTTAAGGAGACGCCGTGTGGACCTAAGAGATAGCCGGCTTTACGTGAATTACCGAGTCGCGTGCGGAGATTCCTACAGTAATACGGTGCAGCGCAAAGTCTACGAGACAAATGTGATGTGCGCGTAGTGACGCCGTGAGCAAAATATATTTCATGTGTCGCTTTGTAAAAATACCTCCTCTTAGGGCCGGTTCGTCCATCTCTCGTTAATCTTCTCGTTAGTAAACGAGAAGTTGCCTTTAACGTCCAGTTAAATGTGCTCGTTAAGTGCATTGCGTATGTCAGATACAACTCTCGTTTGCTAACGTGGAGAAAACGAGAAGGTACGATATATTCCGACTAGGTTGGCAATAGAAACAAATGAAAGTGCCGTCTGAATAAACAGCTGTTTCCCTTATTTAACTATCAGGGAAGATGTTATCAGATAGTTCTTAATTGGCGTTATGGAAAACAAACGTGAAAGAAGCTCGAATTTTATAAGAAGTTAGTGTGAGTGTGTTGTGTCCTCAATAGAGAAATATTAGGGTGCATTGTAAAAAAAAACAACGGACGCCACGACATGGAAGGAGAAGAAAAAAGCGAGATGATCGCGTGTGGCAAATGAATTCAGTGCTTTACATGGAAAATGTAGGACAGTAAAAATGCTTCGGGCTTAGTACGATAACATGACACGTGCGTAGTATCTTAGTGCAAGCTTGCACATAGGCAAAAGTATACTGTTCCTGTATATCAGAGGAAGGAATCACATTTTAGGCCTCACACTAGCCGCAACAAGCATAAGTAAATACTGGGTAAAATTTTACGACGCTTCTCGCCGGGCTCCAGTGCTTATGTTGGCAACAGATAAACAATGATGTGTAGATTTGTGGTAATATTTTTCACGAGCTACAGAGTAAATATTATTGCTGCGCGTTTCACTGGCAGCAAAATTAATACTGTACCTGCTCTATGGCTGACAGGTTCTTGTGTGTACCCTTGTCTGTTCAGAAAAAAATAATTTTCGTTTTAATTTAAGTTGTCACAAAAAACCATTTATTGGTCGTCTGAGTTGCCGACATTACCATTGATGCCAATATAACCACTGCAGCCGGGCGAGAAGCGTGGTACAATTTAACCAAATACTGAATTAATAAGCTTGCAGGCATAAATAATGTATTCTGTTTTCTATTATGACAGATAACTTACAAAATACGTAACTATCTGTTGGACTCTTGAGATGGTAGTGGAGTTTTTCCTGTAGCGTTTCCAAGACGAAATAGCGTAACAAATTGTGCATCATCTCAGCATTCAAATGATTTGGGCGAACGTAAATACGTCTGGGTTGCATTGTAGGAGCAATGACCTCTAGATCGTCTAAAATATTGACATCGTCTTCATTGTCACCAAATCTCTTATTCCAACCATTTTCATCACATCGATTCTTAAAGAACTAGTCGTTACCCATAAGTTGGTATTTTGATATCGTAACAATAATTTTAAGGTTATGTTGCGTATCTGCAATCTATCAAACTCATCAGATAGCTACTGACATGGATCGGATGATAAATATGACGATAAAATGTTTTAATGAAACTGCTTTCTACACTAGTTTTTCATACATGTAGTGCTTCTGTTATTTTGTTCGATAAATCGGTCTTATCGCGTGAATATATTGTGGTATTTTAGCACTTTCGAATCTTTCTATTTTCATACAGTCTCACTAAACTGATAGTTAGCTGTGTAACGAGCAGAATTCTACTCGTTAACTTAACGCCAAGTTTGAGGTCTTTTAACTTCTAATTAACTCATAACGAAACACTGACAAACGCAGTTCTCCACTAACGACAAATTAAAATCTTAACCGGAACTTAACGAGACATTGACAAACCGACACTTAATCAACAATAACGGAGCTGTAATGCAATATACAACGCAGAGTGTCCGTATGTTTGTACGTGTTGCATACAAGTCTACAGTTTTGTTCCAATCTTTATGAAATTTTGTACACGTAAGCTTCAATCCATGAGGACGGTCGCCGTAAGTGTAAGAATCACATACGATATATAGTTCACAAGATATGAGCCATAAAAAATGAGATACACGAAAAACTGCTGCATTTTGCGACAATGCTGCTGATTTTCTCCTAAACCATTTGACCGATTCCAACCAAATTTGGTACACGCATTCCTTACCGTGAGGTAACAATTGCTGCATGGTTAAGAATCACATACGAAACACTGTCAAAAGATATTACGTCATAACCAATACAAATCGTAAAAAATGCCATATAATGCAGCGAGACTTTCGAAATACACTGTATGAGAATGACAGTATTTAACGACTTGCAACAAAATTTAAACATAATTTCAAACCTTTATGAAACTTTTTCTCGCTGGCAGCCATAGTAAAATGATGAAAGGATAAAAGTTTCTCGCTTACTACTTTTCCGCTGTTTATGTAGTAAAACTACGGCATTCGGTATGACATTACAATTTATAATTTGTACATTACAAACTGTATCACATTACGACACGTAGTTCATGAGATATCAGCACATAAACAGCAACGTTCCGCTGTTCATGGACTAAAACTACGGCTTTCGGTATGACGTTACAATTTATAATATCTGCATTACAAATTGTAGCCGCAGGAAATTTTACAGGCAGTATACACGCATTTAGTTGAGTTTACCTTCTAAATTGTATCACAGTACGACACGTAGTTCATGAAATATGAGCAAATAAACAGTAACGTTAATGGAAAACCGTCCCATCATCCACCACGTTTTAATATATTACGTCTTTCCAAAGAGATTTTACAGATCTACAGCCCTTATACAAATGAATATGTACGTGAAAAAGGCAGGAATACATAAAAAAATACCCAGGCAACGCCGGAGTTTCATCTAGTTTATCTCACATCTTATAAAACAGGCTGTATGTGTTTGTTGTTGTTTTCTATAGGGGACCAAACTACAAGGTCATCAGTCCCCTGTTCTAAGCAGTGATGTAACATGTGACAGAACGAAAACACAGAGATAACAAGGGTGAGAGAATTCCTTGAGTGTAAAAAGAAGAGAAACACTTCACTGATACACAGAGGAGTGCACAAAAGGAATAAAAGTACAATTTCACAGCAGAATGCAATGGCTGGCTGATCACTAGGATAAAAACAGACGAGCGAACCATGCTGTACACACTAAAAAACCACATCAACCGAAAAGGTAGAGGCTATCAAGTAACTTAAAAACAGTGTAAAAATGAGAGTCTGTGAATCACTCAGAAGCGCCTTCCATTAAATGGAAGGGTAGAAACCAGATGCACGAATAAAATTTAAAACTGTAGTAGCCAAGGAGGCATTGTCACCTAAAACTGATGGCAGCGAATCTGGTAGGCTAAAAGACTGCCGCAAAGCGGCTAAAACCGGACAATACAACCGTATGTGGACCACAGTCAGCTGGGCGCCACAACGGCAAACTGGTGGGCCCTCTCGACGCAAGAGGTGGCCGCGTGTTAACCACGTATGGCCAATGCGCAGTCGGCATAGTACAATGGACTCCCTTCGAGAGGCTCGCAGGGAGGACCTCCACACTGCCATAGAAGGCTTAACAGCACGGAGCTTATTCGGTGCGTTAGATTCAGACCACTCACTATTCCAAAGGCTTAACACCTTCTGATTAAGCACCGCCCGAAGATCCCTCTCCTGGAGACCGATTTCCAGCATGGTTGAGGTAGTAGCCTCCTTCGCCAGTTGGTCAACACGTTCATTTACTGTTATTCCAACGTGGCCTGGAGTCCAAAGGAAGACCACAGTGCGACCAGATGTACCTAGTCTGTAAACAACTTCCTGAATGCACCGTACCAAAGTATGTTTCGGAAAACACTGATTAAGGGCTTGCAAACCATTCAGGGAGTCCGTACAGATAACCACAGACTCCCCATGGCAGGCTCTGAGATGGTCAAGGGCCCGCCAAATGACAACAAGTTCTGCCGTAAACACACTACTCCCACAGGGCAATGAACGTTGTTCAATATGCCGGCCGTGGGTATAGGCATACCCAAAATGGCCATCGACTAGGGAGCCATCGGTGTATATAAATTCAGCGCCATGGTACGAATCTAGAAGGGCCTGGAACTGTTTACGGAGAATCATTGGTGCAACAGAGGCTTTGGAGTCTTGGGACAAGTCCAACCGAAGCTGGAGGCGAGGAATAACCCAAGGAGGAGTACGAGAACGGTACTGGAAGGGACTCTAGAGAAGAAAGAACGGAACGAACACGGACCGCAATCGGCCCGACCTTGGCCGTCGTCGTGGGGAAGGGAGTGCGGCAGCTGGGAAGTGGAGCCTGCGATTCGGGTGGTCAGGTACGGCATGAATACGGGCAACATACGAAGCCATTAGCTGTTGCCTTCTGAATCACAGGGGGGGGGGGGAACCCCAGCTTCTGCAAGAAGGCTACCCACAGGACTTGTATTTAAGGGCCCTGTTGCTAGACGGATGCCACTGTGATGGACCGGATCCAAGATTTGCAGTGCAGTTGGAGCTGCAGAATCATACGCAAGGCAGCCATAATCCAGGCGTGACTGGATAAGTGCCTTGTACAGGTGCCGTAGAGTGGGGCGAGCAGCTCCCCAACCTGTGTGGCTGAGGCAGCGGAGGATGTTTAAGTGTCTGCAGCATTTTTGTTTTAGTTGGCGAAGATTCGGTATCCAGGTCAGCCGGACATCAAAAAGCATGCCTAGGAAGCGGTGTGTCTCCTCAACGTGAAGGGGTTCATCCTTCAAACATAGCTCAGGGTCCGGATGAGCTACCTGATGGCGACAAAAGTGCATGACGCGGGTTTTCTGCGCCGAAAATTGGAAACCATGCTAAGAGGCCCAAGACTGGGCCTTTCAGATGGCTCCCTGCAGCCGCCGTTCCGTGACGCCAATGCTGCTGGAGCTGAAGTAAAGGCAAAAGTCGTCTGCAAACAAAGAGGAAGAGACAGACGTTCCTACTGCCGCGGCTAGTCCGTTAATAGCTATCAAAAATAACGGTACACTTAGAACGGAGCCCTGTGGGACGCCATTCTCTAAAACATGAGGGGAACTAAGAGAGGTGCCAACGCGAACCTGAAAAGAGCGGAGCGACAGGAAGTTCTGTATGAACATTGGGAGGAGCCAAAGTAAGCCCCATCCATAAACTGTTGAGAGAATGTGATGACGCCAGGTTGTATCATAAGCCTTGCAGAGGTCAAAAAAGACTGCGACAGGGTGTTCTCAGCGAGTAAAAGTGGTACGTATGGCTGATTCCAGGGACACGATATTGCCTAGAGTGGAACGGCTCTGACGGAAGCCTTCCTGTTGTGGAGCCAGGAGACCTCGATACTCCAGTAGCCACATAAGCCGTCGTCTCACCCTACGTTCGAGGATCTTACACAGAACGTTGGTGAGACTGATGGGGTGGTAGCTCCCAGCATCGGATGTATCTGCACTTGGTTTCATCACTGGGACGATAGTACTTCTCCGCCATTGTGACGGGAAAAGGCCTTCTGTCCAGAGACGATTATAAAGGGCGAGTAGCTGCCGTTGAAAGTCCGCTGATAGGTGAGGGACGAACTGGCTGTGAATACGGTCCGGGCCAGGAGAGGTATTGGGGGATGCAGCTAGAGCAGGCTGGAACTCCCACTCACTAAATGGGGCATCGTATACTTCCTGTCGACGTGTGCGGAAGGACAATTGCCTCCGCTCAACTCGCTCTGAGAGCGCGAAATTGTGCACTGTAGGCTGCGGTCGCAGAGCAACGTGCAAAATGCCCTGCCATGAACTCGGCAATAACCGTCGGGTTAGTACAAAGACTACCTTCGACGCGGAGTGACGGGATTCCGCTTGGTGGGTGGTACCCAAAGAGGCGCCGTACCTGCGACCACACTTAAGAAGTGGAGGCGCGGGAGCCTATGGTGGCTACACATCGCTCCCAACAGTCCTGCTTACTCTGTTGAATCAGTCGCCACGCTCGGGCTCGGGGACGATTAAAAGCGATCAGATGTTCAATACTGGGGTGGCGCCGGTGGCGTTGAAGCGCCCGTCGTCGCTTCTGGATAGCGTCAGCGATCTCCCGCGTCCACCAGGGCACAGACTTGCGCCGAAGTGAGCCTGTGGTAGTCGGGACATTCGCTTCAGTGGCGGAAATAATGTCCTCAGTTAGTTGTTGGACTGCCAGATCAATGTTATCTGGCAATGGAGTAGTAGCCACAGCTGTAGAAGTATAGCCGTGCCAGTCAGCCCTATGGAGGGACCACCGGGGCCGCGTCCGGCAGGGTGAAATTGTGAGAGCGACAAAAGGAGAGGAAAGTGGCCGCTCTCACAAAGGTTGTCATGGACCTTCCAATATAAATACGGAAGGAGATTCGGGCTACAAATAGATAGTTCGATGGCGGAGAAAGAGCCATGTGCCACGCTGAAGTGTCTGGGTGAACAACTGTTCAAGACGCAAATGTCAAGCTGTGTGAGAAGGTTCTCAGGGTCTCTACCACGGCCCATGCTCTCAGTTCCACCCCATAGAGGGTGGTGGGCATTGGAATCACCCAACAGGAGAAACGGTTGGGGTAATTGGGCAACCAATGCAGTGAGGTCAGCAGGAGACACAACAACATCCGGGAGAAGGTATAGGGAACAGATGGTAAATGTCTCTACTGCCCGGAGTCGAACAGCCACTGCCTCCAGCGTTGTGCTGAGAGGCACAGCAGCGCTGGGGACGGTTGCAAGATCATAGACACAAACTCTGCCAGATACCCTGTTATAGATGGAACGATTGTTTTAATAGCCCCGATAGCCACGAAGGGCTAGGGTCCTCTGTGCAGGGAACCAAGTTTCCTGCAGCGATATACAGAATGCTGGAAATCAGCATAACAGGTGCTGCAATTCGGACAAATGGCAGAAAAAACCGCCACAGTTCCACTGCATGATCATAGAGGCTCCTGGTCGCTGGGACATGCAGATTGGTATGGTGCATTGGAGTCTGCAAGAGTGTTTGCCGTCGCTGATGGCGGAGGCAGAGCGTCAACGTCCATTGTGTCTGGGGACTCAGCAAAAGCCAAGTCCTCAGGGGACGTGACAATTCTATTTAGTCCTCTGAGGCTGACGTTTGTTGTGGCTCAGAAGCCACCTGGTCTTCTGTCTTTTTGCACGTCTTTTTCTTCCTTTTCCGCCTGTCCTTTTGTCACTCCTGCTGGGAGCGCTTTTCTGCCACAGTCTCAGGGACGGAGGATGCCTTCGAGGCCCTGCTACCAGCAGGTAGTGGCTTTTTCAGCCACTCACTGGTATCTGCTCTACCACCGTCAGAGACCTTAGGAGGAAGGGCATCGAGGGAGCCCTTCCTTGCAGGAGGAGACAGAGACGGTTGTTAGTTCTCTGGCTGAGGGATGTGGACCATTGTCACCTGTGGTTTTGTACTCGTTGGTCCCAAAGTAGGGACTTTCGGGCAACAGAAGAGGAGGCACTCCCTGACATTAAGGGGGGCAACTGGTAACTGTTGGGCCGGCGGTCCCAGGATGTTAGATGAAACCTGAGGTGACTTTACCATAGATGGAGACGGTAATGTTGCTGTAGCATACCTAGACTTTGTGCTGACAGGGTGAATATTTTCATATTTGTGCTTGGCCTCGGAATATGAAAGCCTATGCAGGGTCTTGTACTCCATTATTTTTCTCTCTTCGTGGAGAACTGTGCAGTGTGGCGAGCAGGGAGAGTGGTGCTGGCCACAGTTAACACAGACTGGAGGCGGGGTACATGGGGCATCTGGATGAGACGCACGTCCGCACTCCTGACAGGTGCGGTTGGCATCGCAGCGAGATGACATGTGGCCAAACCTCCAGCACTTAAAACAGCGCATAGGGGGAGGAACGTAGGGTTGGACGTCACACCGGTAAACCATCACCTTGACTTTTTCAGGTAACGAATCACCCTCAAAAGCCAAGATGAAGGCACTGGTGGCGACCCTGTTGTCCTTCGGACCCCTGTATACGCGCCGAATAAACTGCACTCCTCGCGTCTCCAAGTTCTTCCGGAGTTTGTCATCGGACTGAAGTAAGAGATCACGATGAAAGATAATACCCTGGACCATGTTGAAAGTTTTGTGTGGTGTGATGGTAATGGGAACGTCACCCAGCTTGTCACAGGCAAGCAGTGCCCGTGGGACGACGTCGTTATCAGAATCGACCCGGATCTCATCTTAGACATTCCGTCTACCTCGCCAAACTTGTCTTCAATGTTCTCAACAAAAAACAGAGGCTTAGTCGACATAAACGATTCGCCATCTGTTCGACTGCACACCAGGTATCACCTTGACGACGAGCCCGACGTTCCTCCCATGGCCAGGGATGGAAACGATTAGGGGTCATACGATGCTGCATTGAAGGAAACTCTTCCACGCTTTGAGACACCGTTTTCGCGGCCGGCCACGCTTTTGTTTGCTCGTTTCATGTTCGTACCACGAGCAGCTAGGGAACTAAAGGTCCACCCAGGCAGAGCCCCGCTTGCCTGGGTAAGCCTTATACAACTGAGGTACGGCAGGTTCCTCAGAGGTCGCTCGCTAGCGGCTGTTCAACCTCAACAGCCATGCATCTCCTCGGCACGTAGCACACCTTGAGATTGAGGTTTTTTTATAGAGGTTTTTTACCGTCCTCGCGACCCGGGCGATTAAGCCAAGATCCTCGGGCTCTGAAACGTACAACGTTCCACCGTCGCGTCGAACGATGGTCGTTGAACCACGAACTGAGCTTACGGTGTTGCGGACTGTTGGCGCGACACAGCCCACGGCTCAGGACCGCAAGTTCGCCAAACTACTTGACCAATTTCAACCAAACTTGATACACATGTTCCTTAATATCAGACAATAATCGCTGTTGGGTTAAGAATCACATACGACACAAACTATGAGATGCGCGAAAATCTGCTGTGTCAAACGACAATGCTAAATATTTTCTCCTAAACCACTGGACCGATTTCAACCAAATTTGATACACATATTTCGAACGTGAGCTAACAACTACTGTAGGAGTACGAACCACGTACGACACAAGATGCAGGAGATATAACGTTATGAACAATAAGAAACGCAAAAAAACTGCTACATAATACGACAAGACTTTATAAATACGCTGTATGAGAATGACAACACTTGGCGACTTGCAACAAACTTTTAACTTAATTTCAAACCCTAATTAAACTGTTTCTCGCAGACAACGACATCAAAACAATGAAAGAAAAAAATGTTTGTATAGTCTATGGGACTTAACTATGGGGTCATCAGTCCCTAAACTTACAAACTACTTATGAACTACTTACGAACTAGGACGGCACAAATATCCATGCCCGAGGGGGGATTCGAACCCCCGACCGTAGTGGGCGTGCAGACTGGAGCGCCTTAGTCCCCTCGGCCACCGCGGCCGGCAAACAATGAAAGGAAAAACGTTTCTCGCTTACTACTTTTCCGCTGTTCATGGAGCAAATCTACGGCATTCGGTATAACGTTACAGTTTATAATTTCTACACTACAAATTTAAGTCGCAGGAAATTTTACAGGTAGTATGCACACATACAGATCATACTTTGGAAATTGTATCACATTACGACACGTAGTTCATGAGATATGAGTAACGTTCATGGAAAACCGTTCCATCAAACGTCACGTTTTAATCTATTACTTATCTACTACTAACCATATTCGCAACAGATTTTACCGACATACAGCAGTTATACAATTCAATATATTCCTGCAAAATTTTACAATTGTACAACGTATGTATACTAATAACAAATATGTAAACGTAAGCATGTCGCTGTTCACTTCAAAATTACTGGACGAATCTTCATGCGGTTTTCACAGAAAACACCAACGAAGATTGGTTCAGGATCTAGGCACGATTTCATCAAAATAGAATCACGAAGTGTTTTCATAGACCGTCATCTATTCATCTATTAGAAACCACTTCTCCATAACTACTTCACGAATTCGCATGGGGTTTCCAGAGGTAACTCCAGCGTACCTTCGGACAACATATAAACTTACTTTCATAAAAATCGCATCACGGAAAGAACAACATCATAATTTAACGTTTTTCATTGACAACCGCCATGTCTACCTTTCTGTTTCATCTCCAAAACTAATAGACGAATTTTCAGGCGTTTTTCATAGGGAACGTGAGGGTATCTTGCGGTTAAAAAGAAAAAAAAATCATTTTACAAAATCGGATCACAGAAAGTAAGATATCACAATTTAAACTTTTTTCTGAAAGCATTCGCATGTGTCTATTTGTAGAGAGTAATCTCCAAAAGTACTAAATGAACATTCATGGAGTATCAGAGATAGAGAATATCCTGCGGCAACATATTGGCATTTCATCAAAATCAGATCAGGAAAATAAAATACATCATAATTTTAAGTTTTTGGTGTATTTCATGCTTGGAAAGAACGGCATGATGCAGCAAAGAACTAATGGATAGCACTGCAATTGTTCGTGTAAAGTTCGGGCCAGTGATCTATTACCCTTTAAAAATAATACTTAGTCTTTGACTTGAAATTTGCCATATTTCTGAAAATCGTTTTCTTGGTTGCTATGTTCTACGAAATCCAATGCAATGAATATAAAACTGATACAATCCTCGTAGTCTTTAATCCATATAGTTACATACTGATATCACAGTCTAACGTATATGTACAACTAATATGGAAGTTAAAGTCTCACGCTTGGAGCGACAATAGCGCATCTAACGGAAAGAGAGCCAACCGTAAGAATAATAATTGTTTTCAGTGATATTTCATTAAGGAAATAGTTGTTATATTTTAGCTTGCCATGCCTCAGCCCATTGTCCAGAGATGTGAATTATCATGAAATAAATGTTTTAAATGTCGAATATAACTGATGTATGGTGTAAGCTACATCATATTCATGAAGATATGCTTATTTATAACACGTTTCGCAAACGTATTAAAAAAACTGACACATTTTCATACGGTTTTCACAGGAAAATTGAGCTAAAATTGTGACAACATATAGGCATGATTTCATCAAAATCAGATAATGGAAAAAAGATATATCGCAATCTTAAGTGTTTTCAGTAACTGTCTGTTCATCTATTAGAAATACCCGATCTCAAACTACTTCACGGATTTGCATGGAGCAATTGTTTTAGATGTAGATTATGGTTGAAATATGGATTGCGTAGTACAGGAAACAAGCGATAGAGGCACTGTAGTGCACCAAAGAACTAATAAACACCGCTGCTGGAGATTAAGTATGGGGTAGTACAACTAGGAAGCGAACGTCTGTGACAATTAAGCAATCCTATGTCTACGAATACCCACAAACATGGAACATAGTTTTACTGATTTCGCTTTGTGTATTAAATACGAAAGGATATTTCTTTATTTTGGCACGTTTCGCCTTTTGTACCATAAACTTTCGGACTATGATTTTTACTTACATTTGACATCTTTATGAAGATACATCGTTTCGGACAATGTCTTGTACTTACATTTGACATCTTGGCTAGGACAACGGAGTTTATTGACAGAGCGATCCAACAAGGATTCTGTTTTTACTGACTGAGGTCCGGAACCCTAAAAAGCCACGATACCCACAGGCTCTCCTTCAACAACCGTTGCGAAGCGCGGGCATATATGTTAGTAAATAAAATAGTTTATGAATATTTTCACATAGAAGGTTTCTATAAACCGCCAATCGTAGTGTGGTGCATTGCAGAGGGTAGACTTGAGTTTCCTGGTAACCAGGAAAGTTGACAGATACAATTGAGTTTCATAGGGAGAGGAACTGAAGAGACGAATGAACAGAGAGAGGGAGGAGATGGAAGGAACGGGCGGAAGACATGGGCCGAGAAACGGGGAGGAGGAACGATTATGAGGAGTAGTAGGAGGATGGCAGAGGAAGAGGAGGACACCGAGAACAGGGGAGGTGGACTGCGAGCTTTTGGGATACATATACACGCCAGTAACGCTGCATTGATTTATTGATTGGTTGTTTTCTGTTCCATAGGACCCAATTGAGGAGTGAGAGTCCATGGTCATGGAACAAGTCAATACATTATTGTTACACAAGAATGGTAATAGAAAATTTGTAAGTAGTCCTTTGCACACGACCATCTTAAGACAAACTGCTAAGAATCAATAAACGAAAAAAATTAATTAGTTTAATTGTTTAACTTTTCTAAGAATTCCTCGACAGAATAAAAGGAGTGAGCCATGAGGTAACTCTTCAATTTAGATTTGAAAGCGTGTGGATTAGTGCTAAGATTCTTTAGTTCTTGTGGCAACTTATTGAAAATGGATGCCGCAGAATACCGTACCCCTTTCTGCACAAGTGTTAAGGTGGTGTGATGCAAATGTAGATTCGACTTCTGTCTAGTATTCACTGAGTGAAAGTTACTAACTCGTGGGAATAAGCTGATATTATTAACAACAAACGACATTAATGAAAAAACGTATTGTGATGCCAGAATCAAAATTCCCAGACTACTGAAAAGGGGTCAACATGACATTGGCGAACTTACACCAGATATTGCTCGAACCGCCCGTTTTTGAGCCAGAAATATCCTTTTTGCATCAGGCGAGTTACCCCAAAAAACAATGCCGTACGTCATAAGTCAGTGAAAGCAAGCGTAATACACTACTTTTCGTGTTGAAAAATTATTTATTTCAGATGTTGTTCTAATGGTAAATAGAGTAGAATTTATTTTTGGAACAAGATCTTGAACATGGGCTTTCCATGACAGCTTACTGTATATATGAACACCTAGAGATTTCAACTGTTCAGTCTCGCTTATCATATGCCCATTATGTGTAATCACAATGTCAGCTTTTGTCAAATTATGTATTGGAAATTGTAAAAACTGAGTTTTACTGTGATTTAACATCAACTTATTTTCTACAAGCCATGAACGTATCTCTTGAACTGAATCATTTGATACAGTGTCAATATTACGAGCAACATCCTTCACTACCAAGCTGGTATCATCAGCAAACAAAAATATTTTACAGTCACCTGTTATAATCGAAGGCAAATCATTTATATAAATAAGAAACAGCAACGGTCCCAAAACGCAAGTAACGCTGGGATTCCAGCTAGTCGTTAATACTCGGGGCCCCATAGCGAAGACTTGGGATTCACACTGAATTACCTTTAGATGTACCTATTTCACTGTTAGGAGCGTAGTGTGAAATTGTATGTTCTCTGAAACCACCAGGTGGGCCTGTCGGAAGACATTGATAAGGCCCAGAGAAGGGCAGCTCGTTTTAATTTATCACCTTACGGGGGGGGGGGGGGGGCGTCACTGAGAAATGTTCCACGATTTGAAGTGGAAATCACTAAAAGGAGGCGTTATTCGTTGCGGCTAGAGCTATTTGCGAAATTTCAACCACCGAAGTTGCTGTATGCAAATCCGTGAAGCAGTTAAGGAGATCGTATACTTCTAATAGATGAACAAACAGTTACTGAAAACACTTAAGTTTGCGATGTACCATTTTTCTGTGATCTGATCTTGATGAAATCATGCCTATATGTTGCCCCAATTTTAGCTCAATTTTCATGTAAAAACCGTATGAAAATGTGTCAGTTTCTTTTTAATAAGTTTGCGAAACGTGTTAGAAATGAGGATATCTTCATGATGTAGCTTACATCATACATCAGTTATATTCGCCATTTAAAACATTTATTTCATGATCATTCTTATCTCAGGACAATGGGCTGAGGCATGGAAAGCTGAAATATAAAAAGTATTTCCTTAATGAAGTAGAAATATCACTAAAACAATTATTATTCTTAACGGTTGGATCTCTTTCCGTTAGATGCGCTATTGTCGCTCCAAGCGTGAGACTTTAACTTCCATATTAGTTGTACATATTCGTTAGTCTGTGATATCAGTATGTAAATATGTGGATTAAACACGGCGAGGATTGTATCCGTTTTATATTCATTGCGTTGAATCATATTTCGTAGAACATAGCAACCAAGAAAACGATTTTCAGAAGTATGATAAATTTCCAAAGTTAAAGAGTAAGTAGTATTTTTAAAGGGTAATAGTCAGATGACTGGCCCGAACTTTACACGAACAATCGCAGCGCTATCTATTAGTTCTTTGCTGCATTATGCCGTTCATTCCAAGCATGAAATACACCTAAAACTTCAAATTACATTTTTTTAATTTTATTTTCGTGATCTGATTTTGATGATATGAAGCCAATATGTTGCCCCAGAATATTCTATATCTATTGCGTGCTTATGGAATATCTCCCCAATTGTGCGATTGGATTCACGATTTCCTATCAGAAAGGACACAGTTCGTTGTAATTGACGGTAAGTCATCGAATAAAACAGAAGTGATATCTGGTGTTCCACAGGGAAGCGTTATAGGTCTCCTACTCTTCCTCGTGTTTATGATGCTGTTGTTTATCGATTAGTGAAGTCAACAGAGGATCAAAAGCAACTGCATAGCGATTTAGACAAAATATCTACATGATGCGAAAATTGGCAAGTGACAATAAATAAAGAAAAGTGTGAAGTAATACACACGACCACTTAAAGAAATCCGCTGAATTTCAATTACGCTATAAATCAGTCAAACCTTAAGGTCGTAAATTCTGCCAAATACGTTGGAGTTATAATTACGAACACTTTTGACTGGAGAGAACACATAGAAAATATTGTGGTGAAGGCGAACCAAAGGTCACGTTTCATTGGCAGAACGCTTTGAAGATGCACCACCTCCACCAAAGAGACTGCCTACATCACACTTGTGCGTCCTCTCCTGGAGTACTGTTGCCCTGTGTGGGACCCTCACCAGTTGGGACCGACGGAAGACACTGAGAAGGTTCAGAGAAGGGCAGCTCGTTTTGTTTTATCACGTTACGGGGGGGGGGGGGGGGGAGAGTCACGGAAATGTCGCACGAATTGGGGTGGAAGTCATTAAAAGGTAGACGTTATTCATTGCGGCGTGATGTGTTTGCGAAGTTTAAATCACCGACTTTTACTTCTGAATGTGAAAATATTTTGCTAGCACCCACCTACTTAGGGAGACATGACCATCCCAATAAAATAAGAGAAATCAGATCGAAAGCGGAACGATTTAGGTGTTCTTTCTTCCCGCGCGCTATTAGAGAATGGAACGGTAGAGAACGGTTATGTAAGTGGTTAATGAACCCTCTGCCAGACACTTAAATGTCATTTGCAGAGTATCTATGCAGAGGTAGAAACAACCAATTACGGTCGCAGATGTGGTCGATATTCAGTGAGCTCGTGTAGCGTGCGATCACAGGCACCCCACGCCGACTCAATCATCACTCGCCATTAAACGCCATCATCGATGATGTAGTGCGGCAGTTAGCGCTCCTGGTGGCAGGTGCCGGTACTACAGCGGCGGGCTGATAATTTACCGGCAAGCGAAGCACATGAGGTAGGGGTGGCGGTTATCGTTGAAACAACCGGTTTTCGGTTATACCTGTTCTTTTCGTCACCAGTTTAACCGCACTGTAAAAACTGCTCAAGAAAACCGGTTTTTTAAATAACCGGTTTTCGGTTTTTATTGCTTTTATTTCCAGCAAAGTTCGACCGAATCTTAATTGGCAGTCTAAACAGAAACCGTAATCGAATTTTCGGTTCTTCTAGTTTCGGCCAAAAACGAAACTTAGGAAGTTTAGTAAAAATTTAGGTAAATTTACGTTATACGACAAATCACTAGTCTTTCCATATTTTGCAAGGTCCCCTCCCAATAGTACGCCTTCTTGAGTGTGTGTAAGCCAAGCCAGGAGTTCGTAGAAGACGATATACGAAGCATACAGATTTACTGGCGTAGTATTTCCATCCGGCAGTTGCGAATACTAGGCCAACCACTCCTTAAGTTGGACTTGTGAGCCAGCGCATATCTATAGCTAGTTATTTGAGTTACATCCAGAAAATGAACTTCAGTCAGTGCTGCAGAAGTATTTTGAAAAAATAAAGTCACAGGTCCGACTAACAATATGATTGTTGTCTGTGTAAATTTACACACATTGAACTAGAAAAGCTGTATACCACATGCCCAAAGAATGTTCAAATGGGTGTGAGTTCTTATGGGACCTAGCTGCTTAGGTCATCGGTCCCTAGACTTACTAACTACTTAAGTAAAGTAAAGCAGTCAACAATCCGAAGATTGGTTTGAACACCACAGTGCTTTACTAGGCATGGTCCTGTTTGGAGGTGGTATGCCGTTGCCTTCCTCCGACCTTCGAACTGACTTACCCAGCTAGTTATAGGGGGACCTACAGTTTAACGTGGGTTCCGAACCACGGTGCTACTCGGTATTTTTCACGTGAGCAATACGGCCAGAGGTGAAAGAAGTGGAAAGTGACAGATAAAAATCCTTGGACCTGGCGGGGATCGAACCCGCGACCTTTGGATTTGTACTCTGGCACTCTACCACTGTGCAACCGAGGAACACAAACTACTTAATGTAACTTAAAGTAACTATCGCTGAGGACAACATACCCATGACCACAGGAGGAGGGAGGACTCGAACCTCCGACTGGAGCAGCCGCTCAGTCCGTGACATGCGACCGCACTTGAGACCGCTCGGCTACCTCGCGAGGCACCACATCATTAATGTTACCTAAACGCACATTGGTTATTAAAAAAGCCCCTCACTTTCAAGCAATCACATTAATAAAACTTGTTAGCAAAGAAATATAATACATTGAAAGTTTTAACCAACGTGTTGAGGAGCTAACAACACTCTGTTCTTTAATATCCAATAGTAAAAACAGTCAAGAAAATTCATTTATTAAAATGGCCGCTTTCTGCACATTTAGTCAGTCTTCATCAGATTACTATAAAAAGAAACACACACACACACACACACACACACACACACACACACACACACACACACATTTTGAATCACTGCTACAGGAAGTATTCATACCGGTTTTTTTACCCGGTTCTTGGCAATACCTAAAAACACCGGTTATAACCGACACCAAATAAATACCTAAAAAACCGGATATTCAAAACTAAAATACCGGTATCGGTTTTTCCCATCCCTAGCATGGGGTGCTGGTGGCGAGATCAGCGCTTGTGGCATGGCCCGCTCCCAGAGATGACCAATCGAAAATTCAGCACAGTGAGAAGGGCGGTAAGTGGTGATCTTGATGGGTCCGCATTTCAGGTGCCGAAGGATAAGACAGGAAGCGAATGTGGCTGTCCGGTCCCACACGTGCAGTCACAAGACTCTAGCTCGCATAATGGAGCTCCTCTGCTGTGCCTCGCACACTCAGCTCGCTATTGGCTTTCAGCGCCAGCAGATTCACTCGACGCGCGCTGCAGTCGGGCTAGACGCACTACTTGCGTATTCAGGCAAAGTGGCCCCATCACCAGGGGCGACCTTCCTATCGGTACTCACCAATAATAATTGGGCAATACGTAACTCAGTGCAGTAAAAGGTTTATATCTCGTTGTCTCTGTTCATAGGGGTGAGTTATGTATGTCAGCTTCTATGCCCTGAACAGCTACCCAGTCTGTTTCATCAAGATCGATAATTAATCTGTAGTTTAGCCAGTCTATCAATCCGCATATTATGAAGTGTAAATATAGTTAAACAAACATAAATTAAACCTCTGAATAACCAACAAAATAGATTCTAAGATAAAGAAGTGACTCACTCACGAGTAATTCCTTCTAAATGGTCTTTATTACTCATTTTGGACATGAAATACGGAGGTGGTCTCACTTTATACATCGGTAAATAACCGAATATTTCTCCAACTATTGTTATTGAGAGGTACAATAAGTATCACGCACACTAGAGAGTAAAAGTTCTAAATTGTCACTCGTAAATTAGTGAAGTCCATCGCACATTTTCTGTTCCAAATTAATCCGCGATTAATTACAGTATTTGTTATAAAACACAGTTTGTCATCACACGAATACAATATTGCTGAATTATCACAGTTCCACTGCCCTACTACCGTGCATAGTTCATCATTTTCCACCAGAGAGTTCTGCAGTCACTGTCCCGTAAATTTTCTAAGTTCACACATGTCTATCTCTTCAAATCACAAGTTCGTAACGCGGCTTTAGACCGCCCAGCGTCACAACCTTTAACCACCACGTCCAAGTTACGAGTCCCTTCCCAAGTGTTCGGAAACATGCTCTCCCTGCTCCCAAAATTGTATCCTTCCGCGCATACTAACGCCGCATCCTTAAAATGCAATTTCCCCTCCAAAATATTTGAAATATCACAGAATTAAAATTCTTTGAACACTTCCATAAAATGTTGTTTACATTTAACAGACAAATATATATTTAACAACAATAAAAATGGTTGAGACTGAAGCTATTTGCTCAAGTAGAGTCTCACTGTTCAAATATACTGCCGGCGTCGAAATATAGTTCCACAGTTAACATTTAATTTATCATGGCTTTTTATGCAAATATATTCAGTTCTTGACCACAAATACATATAATTATTTATACATAAATTATCTGCTGCATATCAACTATTTTAGTCGGCCTTGAAATGTTTAAGTGGCAGTCTACAACATAAAAACCAACGTTACTAAGAATAATATTAAATATAATAAAATACATATATAAATGTAATGCGCTTTGCTGGGTTCATGTTTTGTGTTTCTGTGGTGGAATCTATGTTCTGACACATGAATATTACTACCTCAACGAAAAGCAGAACAAGTCCGTAAAACTAAGTTTATTGAAAGAATACGGTAATAACATGGTACATCTTTTAAGATAGGCGGGCCGCGGTGGCCGAGGGGACTGAGGTCCGCCAGTCACGGTTCTGTACGGCCGCTACGGTCGGGAGTCCGAATCCCCCCTCGGGCATGTGCCGTCCTTAGCATTAGCTACATCTACATCTCCACATCTACATCTACATACATACTCCGCAATTCACCGTAAGGTGCGTGGCGGAGGGTACACTGTCCTTTCCTATTCCACTCCCAAATTGAACGAGGAAAAAGAGTATGCTTATATGCCTCCGTACGAGCACTAATTTCCCTTATCTTGTATTTGTGATCTTTACGAGAAATGTAAGTAGGCGGCAGCAAGATCGTACTACACTCAGCTTCGAATTCCGGCTCTCTAAATTTACTTAACAGAAATTCACGAAAAGAACGTCGTCTTTCTTCCAGCGATCCCCAATTGAGTTGCCGGAGCATTTCCGTGACACTCCTGCCTTGGTATAACTACCGGTAACAAATCTAGCTGCTCGCCTCTGAACCGCCTCTATGTCTTCCTTCAAACCGATCTGCTGCGGGTCCCAAATATTTAAGCAATACTCAATACGTGGTCGTACAAGCGTTTTATACGCGGTCTCCTTTACAGGTGAAGTACATCTTCCCAAAATTCTCCCAATAAACCGAAGTCGGCTGTCCGCCTTACTCACAACTGTCCTTACATGCTCGTTCCATTTCATATCGCTCTGCAATGTTACGCCTAGATATTTGAACGACGCGACAGCATCAAGAAGCTCACTACTAATGCTGTATTCGAACATTATGGGATTGCTTTTTCTACTCATGCGCATCACTTTACATTCTTCTACATTGAGAGCTAGCTGCTATTCTTCGCACAACTAGAAATTTTGTCTAAGTCATCCTGTATGCTATTATAGTCAGTTACAGACGACACCCTCCCATACACCACAGCATCATCAGCAAACAGCCGCAAATTACAAGTTACTCTGCCCATCAGATCATTTATATAGATAGAAAATAATAGCGGTCCTATCACACTCCCCTGGGACACGCCTGACGATACACTCGTCTCTGATGAACACTCGCCGTCGAGAACAACGTACTGCGTTCTATTACTTAGGAAGTCTTCCAGCCAGTCACAAATCTGTGAACCTATTCCAGAAGCTCGTATCTTCGTTAGCAGTCTGCAGTGTGGCACCGAGTCGAACGCCTTTTTGAAGTCGAGAAAAACACAATCCGCCTGTTGCCCTTCGTCCATGGCTCGCAAGATGTCATGTGAGAATAGGGAAAGCTGAGTTTCACATGAACGATGTTTCCTAAACCCGTGCTGATTCACAGAAAGAAGCTTTTCCGTTTCAAGGAAATTTACTATATTCGAACTGAGAATATGCTCTTAAATTCTAAATGAAACTGATGTCAACGATATTGGCCTGTATTGAGTGGGTCAGTTCTCTTTCCTTTCATACACACGGGAGTCACCTGCGCTTTTTTCCAATCACTAGGAACTTTGCGCTGAATTAAAGATTCGCTATAAATGCAAGCTAAGTAGGGGGCCAACGCCGCAGAATAGTCTTTGTAAAACCGAACTGGTATTCCATCCGGACCAGCAGACTTTTTCGTGTTTAGCTCTCTCAGCTGCTTCTCTTCACCGGAAATACCTATCGCTATGTCCCCCATTTCGGAATATTGATCAAATGATAGTACATTTGTGCGGTCCTCCTGCGTGAAAGATTTCTTAAACGTTAAATTTAGGACTTCAGCTTTCCGTTTGCTACCTTCTATTACTGCCCCGGAATGATCAACGAGTGACTGGACAGTGGGCTTTGACCCGCTTATCGATTTTACATAGGACCAGAATTTTTTCGGGTTCTCGGAAAGATCTTTTGCTAAGGTATGGCTGTGATAATTATTGTATGCTTCGCGCACCGATCTTTTTATAGACGCACGAATCTCTATTCACTTTTGCCTGTCATGATTTAGGGAGTTCTTTTTTGAATCTATAGTGCAACAGTCTTTGCTTTCTCAGCAGCTTTCTAACATTATTATTATACCACGGTGGATCTTTTCCATCCTTAATCGTCATTATTGACACATATTTCTCTATCCCTTTATTAACAATGCACTTAAATTTAGTCCACAATTTCTCTACATCCGTAGTCCCGGAATTAAACGATGCCCATTCATTTTCTAAGTGCGATCTTAACATTTGCTTATCGGCTCTTCCCAACAAAAACACGCTCCTAGCCTTCTTGATTGGTTTATGAACTTTGGTCACCATCGACACTATGACGATATCATGATCACTAATTCCTTTCTCTACACAGACATTGTTAATAAGGTCAGGCCTGTTTATGGCTATTAGGTCTAGAATATTTCCATTGCGCGTGGGTTGCCGGTTTAACTGCTCAAGACAGTTTTCGGAGAATGTGTCCAAAAGTAGCTCGCAAGACTGCTTGTCTGTACCGCCTGAAATGTAACTAGCGAGGTCCCAATCTATACTCTTAAGGTTGAAGTCACCTCCGACTAATATTACATGGCCCGGATACCTATGCACTACCTGGTGTAGACTTTCTTTGAATGATTCTAAAACTGGAACAGCAGCACTGGCGGGAGGGGGGGGGGGCGGTAAAAACACCCAACTATTAACTTTACTTCTTTTAGACCTGTTATACGTGCCCAGATAACTTCAGAGTTACTTTCAACATCGATCTCAGTAGAAACAATATCTTTGTCCACAGCGATGAACACTCCTCCTCCAGTTGTATCCGATCTATCTTTCCGATATACATTCCACGCTTCGCTAAATATTTCTGATCTTGCCACATCATGATTTAGCCAGCTTTCGGTGCCTAAAACTATCTGAGCGCAATAACTTCCATGCAATGCGGCAAATTCGGGAACTTTGTTTCTAATACCCTGTAAGTTCGCGGCAAATATTTTGATGTTCGAATTTTTGTTCCGAACGTTGCCTGAATTCGCTGTTTGAATGCTGAAAGGCGAGTGCTCATCACAGCTAGCGCCTAGCCTTAAAAAAAAAAATAATAAAAAAAACCATGTGCACTCCACAAGTACTCTGCTACCCGAGTAGCCGCTTCCTTAGTGTAGTGCACCCCTGATCTATCTATGGGCACCCTACAATTTCCCACCCGATAACGCAGATCCACAAATCTGCAGCCATGACTGTCACAGAGTCGGCGAAGCCTCTGGTTCAGACCCTCCACTCGGCTCCAAACCAGTGGACCCCGATCAACCCTGGGAACAATGCTACAAATAGACAGCTCTGCTTGCACCCCGGGTGCGAAGGCAGCAGCCTTCACCAGTTCCGCCAGCCGCTCGTAGGACCTGAGGATGTCCTCGGAACCCAAGCGACAAGCGTCATTGGTGCCGACGTGAGTCACGACTTGCAGTCGATTGCACCCCGCACCCTCGATAGCCGCCGGCAAGGCCGCCTCCACATCTCGGATGAGGCCCCCCGGCAGACACACCGAGTGCACGTTGGAATTCCTTCCGGATCTGGACGCTAACTGCCTAAGGGGCTCCATCACGCGCCTAACATTGGAGCTCCCAATAACTAATAATCCCCTCCCCTCGTGCACCTGCTCGGACCCTGCTGAAGGAGTGGCCACACTTTCACTCACAGGACGAACGGGCGCGGACGGACGTCCAGCCTCCACATTGGCCTTCCGCCTCGAGCGACGCGAACGCCGTACAACCCGCCACTCCCCTTGCGGAGAAGGCGGCTCGACGACGTCCGGTACACCTGAAGGTGCCTCGGTAGCAGGGACAGAGAGCGAAGCATGAGACACCTGAGGTGTCCCACTCGACGCACCAGACTCCCCACCATCGCTGCACCCCGAGACAGCAGCCTGAAGACGGCTGACCGTAGCCAACAGCACGCTCAGCTGTTCGCGAACCGCGGCCAACTCCTCCTGCGTCCGCACACAGCAGGCACACATCCTATCCATCCTATCGATACAAAGTAGAAAACTAAATAATCAACTTTTAAGAAGCCTAGTACTCTAATAAAGGCGGCTGGCTGCTGACTGAACTGTGGTCAGTGGTAACTACACTGTCAAATCAACAAAACTGCAGCTTAGCGCTGTTTACGATGTGGCACTGGTGGCAGCTGGCACTGGACTGACTGATAACGAGCTTTAGTAACGGTCTCTGACTTGTTTTGAAATACACCGGTCAAAGACGAAGACTAAACACAACGGTATTTATCAAATACGATAGAATAAACTATTAAAACAGTAGTACGAACGAAATCTGCAAGTACGCGGGAATGAACGTCTTAAAACAGAAGTATTAACGAAAATGAACTAGGCTGGAAAATTAAATTTGACACAAATTAAATTAACATACTTAGCGCTAGTTCATAAGTAGTTGGTAAGTTTAGGGACTGATGACCCCGTAGTTAAGTCCCATAAGCTATACAAACATTTGAACATTTCGCTGTAGCAGCTGTGTGTCTAATGAAGCGTGACCAGACGTCTCCTACTTTACGAGATCGTCCCTTATTATGTCGAAGTGTCCAGTTGTCTCGACAAAATAAATTCGCGACGTATATTGTCCCGTATAGATATCCCTTTATTTACTACTAGCTGAACCCCCGCTGCTTCGCATGCGTAGGCTGGTTGGTCTGCACCAGTTGTTTCTTTTTAATCCTGATCAAGAGTCCATATCCTAAGTTTAGTAGTTATAGCTCGAAATATT
Organism: Locusta migratoria; assembly: GCA_026315105.1. NCBI lineage: Eukaryota > Metazoa > Arthropoda > Insecta > Orthoptera > Acrididae > Locusta > Locusta migratoria. Next base: position 665,184,409 of record CM048746.1, on the reverse strand, counting down.
TGAATTAATAGCAACATTTTTGAAAATCAATTTTTGCGTCCCGTATTTCACCCCTTATTAGTCTAATTTCCAAAAATAGCGATACACCTGTCTTTTTAAATTCGAACCCCGAATCCAAAAATTTGTAATTTTAACTTCAAAATTGCCTAAATAGTACAGATATTCGAAAAAGAACGTCTAATCAACTACACAAATATCAATTTTTGCAGCTCTAGCTTCAAAATTGTATCAATAGCAAAGTCTTTTCAAAAAGAATTTTTTATCCTCTATTTAACCCTCTTACTTGTTGAATTTCCAAAAATACTAAAAATTATGGATTTTTAATCCTGACCAAAATTCCATATCCGAAGTTTCGTATTTGTAGCTTATAATTTGAGTTAACAGCAACATATTTTTGAAAATCAATTTTTTGCATTACCTATTTTACTCCCTTATTTGTCGAATTTCAAAAAAATGCCGGAACACGAGTCCTTTAAATTCGAACCCTGAATTAAAATCCGAAATTTCGTAGTTCTAGCTTCAAAATTGCCTAAATAGCTACGTATTTTCAAAAAAACTTTTCATCCTCTATTTCACCCCCTTACGGACGGAATATCGAAAAATCGCTTCTTAAATGGCGCCTACAGAGTAAGATCAAACCCTCCACAAATTTCAAGTTTCTTCTATCTTCACTGGTTTGGGCTGTATTGCAAAATATTCCTTCAGCAAAAGAAAAAAAAACCTTCTTCGTATAAACAAGTTAACTAAAATAATTTCCTTGAAAACTGGCTGAAAGCAAATCTTGCTGAGTATATTTAATGAAAGTCCAGCTCCAGTTGCATTTATTGGTACTTTGTTTAAGCCCACAGTACCGTTTCGGCCTCTATGTTACGCCATTTTCAAGTGTGACAAAGCTGCATATAATGTGTAGCAATAAGTTTACGAAAATGACATGGTACAATATATAAAAAGGTACTGTACAGAAGCAGAAGGAAACTTACGTTATGCCGTAGAGAAAGCAACGTCAAGTAATTAAAACAACAGAACTCAGAGAATTTAAAACTTTTGGCTCCCAATGGCGACACGAGAAAAATGGGGGTGTCCTATTTAACATTGCAAATCATTATAATCGGCAAGTTCTGATGTGTTCTGATATAAACATTACATCATTATGCAAGCATAAAATTCTAAACATTAGTTGATAAAATGTAACGGTCAATAGTAAAATATTACAAATGTCAGTTAGGATAAAAACGGAACATGTAGCGGCCCATGAGGCTAAGTGAAAAGTGGGCGTGTCGTCAATTTAAAATTTTGATACAGGAAATAGAATAATTTAGCTTTTCGGAAAATAATATTACAGAAATAAATTACAACCCAACAAACAAGCTTCAGGCAGAGATCAGGAAAGCTGTAGATAAGAACTGTTTTATATTCAGGAAAAAAAAAGAAGAAGAAAAAGACAGCTTAAAAATAATGCAGCCTAGAACTCCTACTTTACGTTTACAAATCAAGGCCGACGAGAATAATGTGCCTAGGCCAATTGTTAACGTTATCGACAAACCTAGTTATTTACTGGAGAAAAAACTAAATAAACTACTGAGAGAGCATTACACCTTTGAAAAGAATTACGCTGTAAAAAGCCAGTTAGGAACTTGTGGAAACAGACACATCTCAGTCCCGGCTAACGCTAGGCTCACCTCGCTCCACATCGCAAACAAGTATACAGTGAAACTTCCCTTAACGGCCACTTCCCAATAGCGGACTCCTCTCAATAACGGACGTTTTAAAATTCCCCTGCAAAACAACAGTAGCCCTTATGCTAAATTTATTCCCAATAGCGGATATTCTCAATAACGGACACGGGCACCGTAAAATGTCCCCCAACAACAATCAAACCTTCCAATAACGGACAGCGTGGAAGAATCAGTGCATTCTTGTGTGTCAAAAGTCTGATTGTCGTCAATTCTAACGTGTGTTCATTGTAGATTTAGCGTGTTTCTTGTTCGTATTGCGTGGTTTCATGGAACTGCCATCTATTGGAACTTCTTGGAAGTACAGTACGTTCAGTATTGGTCCATGCCGCGCAGAAACAGACGATTAGAGTGCGGCGACAAACACTTTCCGCCTGTTGTCGGTACATCAGACGAAGCCAAGCGTTCAATAATTAACAACGCACTGTTGTGTTGCAGCGTGGGCTTGGGTAAGACAGGGGAGAGGCGATAGGTGTATCCAACGTTTTCATTCGATGGCTGCCACAGCCTAGTTTCAACAGGCAAAAGCTTTGTCTAATGCGTCTGTTTTCTTGTCGTTCGTCTGTGTGTTTTCTATTTGAAGTTTTGTGCTCGCGCTACATGCTTTAAAATGCTCAGAGATAAAAGTGGACAAATAATAAATTAATTAATTAATTAAATAAAGCTGACTACGGGCGCGAAACAAAAGAACTTGATAACGTTGTAACAAAAGCTTTAGCACTTTGCAGAAAATTGATGCTGGTGAGCCATCCGCGAAAGTTGCTGCAGATTTGAACGTCGGTATGAGTGCAATTACTGATTGAAACACAAACTGATCAGAAATTTAAACATTTTGTTCCACTCAAGCGTCAAGCAGCGCAATGAAATCTCGAAAAAAATGAGAAAAGGTTCACATCCTCAGTCAAAAGAGGCTTTATTTTTGTGACATGAACAAATAGGAAGCAAAGGCGTGCTGGTTAAGGTCCTGTACTTCCTCAAAAAGCGATGACTTTTTATGAGCTCATCGAAGGAAAGGAGCAGGAATTCCACGGACATTATGGCTGGCTGGATCGGTTCAAGAAGCGGCGTGGCATTCGCACGTTTTACGATCATACTTAGCGGTATTGATGCAGTTTGGTGTGTTTCACGCATGAAATCGGGAGACTTTGGTTTTATCCGAGATTTTCGTTATCCGAACCGGCCGCCATACCGATCATTTCGGATAAACTGTAGTTCACTGTTTTGTATTTTATCCTTTTCTTAACATCGGACACTTCTAAAAAGCGGACAGTTTATTTTCCGCGTTGGTGTCCGTTATTCAGAAGTTTTACTGTACTAACATACACAGTTGCGGCAACGGCAAGCATCTACTCATGGAGAAACTAATAATCTTCATGAGTAACTAAACTCTATCTCTTCTACAAAACAGCCGATAGCCGGCGTTACGTGCCTTGAAAGTTTCAGTGTCCTAGAGCTCCTAAATACCCAGGCTGAATCGTCCGCCATGTTTTCCCCAACATGGTTGGAATCGCGCTGCACTAACAGCGTAGAGGCGCATGCTCTGCCATCTTTCACAAACGATTTCGCAAAAATTAATTGGTAGAAATATTTAATTTTTCCTCTACTTAAGTCTTTATATGTCAGCATTGTGACGAAATGCCCGCCATTTCGTTAATAGAAAGACTCTAGTATAGCACTGATGTAATTCTCAATACAATTAGAAGACACTTTGCTAGTACTACACTCCACGTGCTTGATAAATGCCATTATTCTAGAAGGCAGTGGCGGAGCGTCCTATTTTCGCTGGTTTTTTGAACCGCCGGGTAAAACACTGGACGTGAAAAAAAAGTAAATCTATATCTATAAATGTGAATGTCTGTTCGGTGTACGTTCATCACGTCTGAACCACAAGACAAAAAGAGGTAAAAATTTGTACAGTTACTAACGTCTACCCGGGGAAGGCTTTAGGTATTGTTTTATTGCGATCAGATAGCTATTTATCTATATATATTAATGTGAATGTCTGTTCGGTGTACGCTTATCACGTCCGAACTACAAGACGCAGAGACTTAAATATTTGTACAGTTACTAATTTATACCTGAGGAAGGTTTTAGGCACGGTTTTATAGCGATCTAATAGATATTTAGTAGTTTCAAGAATATAACGCGAAATGCGGAACAATAATTACTCTTTGAAAATGGTTTTATTGGTTCCATTGTTGCTTCAGAGGTTATAATGATAAAAGGGTGGAGTATATTGGGATGGAAAGTTATCGGTGTATATAAAATTCCATGTGTGTGTGTGTGTGTGTGTGTGTGTGTGTGTGTGTGTGTGTGTGAATATTTCGCTCAGAACGCTTCAGAACGTAAACGAATGGTCTGTGTGTAATTGTTGTCCGAAGTATCCCGTTATACACCATAGCAGCTCCATGACGATAGCTAGAAGGGGGTGGAAGATATGGTGAATGAAATTATAAAAAAATTTGGACTGAAGGCCAGCGATGACGTTTGCGACTCTATAGCAGGGAGGTTACATACGGCGAAAAGTGTTGCCTGAGACCATATCTTTGCTCTATGTGTGCTACAATGTCTTCAGCTCTTTCTCTGTAAGGATAAGCATACGAATAAGGACATATATGAATAAATAAATAAAGCAGTAAAAATTTTCTTTTAATACATCTCTTTAAAAATAATTTAGCACTTCATATAATTTTTTTTATTTGAATGTTGATTAAAAATGTTTGTTTCTAAAGAAGGTATTGTATTTCATTTCATCCTTGAAAACCAGTCTCATAGCACACAAAACTGAAAGATAGCTTATCTATCATATTCAACCAACACGCGAGCGGAGCCGCGGGTTTAAGCTAGTAGTTAATAAGATATTGGTTTCGAAATAAGAGACTCCGCTACATTAGGAAAAGTTTGCAGTCAAAAATAGAGGCTGCTATGATATTCCGTTTGGTGCTTGTTGCACCATATGTTGCTGCGGATGAAACTTTCCTAATGGTTTGAATTTTATTTTCGACTTAGGGGGAGATCTTTACCTTTCACTCATACCGCTAAACTTTATTTTACTTAGCGCACTCATTTCCTATGGCGATAAGGCCAGAATGAATCATTGCGTACCTCATACACGATTAGAGGTATCAAAATGATATTTACACAAATGATAAGATGCAAAGTGGGGAGTACTTTTGCCACATGGTTACTATACAAAACTTCATTAATTGTCGCGTTATTCAAGGAAATACATAGTTGTAGAATGAAAGAGTGTAAAGTTAGTGATTTATTATTCTATTTGCAGATAGATATTTCTTCGTCACTCACAAATGTTTATTTCTACTACTCAGTTTCCAAAACCTCTTAGAAGTTACATTTCCTTCAGTTTAAAGCCTAGCAGTAACAGAACGGAAGTTACTAGACCTAATGAGGATTTTATGTGAGAATACTTGAAAATGACAGACAGCAAGGTAATCTTCACTAGCTAACGAACTGACGTGTTCTCATTTCCTCACATAATAAAGCACTCTGTATTGAGATATTTAGAATATCCTTTTCATATAAATGAAAAATTGAAATTGCATATTACATAGAGACACAGCACTTTGTAGTGTGCAACTATTAAATTCAATGGGTTAAAAGAAGTCAGTACCAGTATCTTCAAGTATGGATGTCATGCAGTAACAACATGTACCTAATTATTAGGAGCTCTAATACGGAAGACGTGTTACTACTAGACGGGCGGGCGGATCCCATTGCGTCATATTTAACTGACATCTCAAGTAATACGTTTCTCACAGAGTTTCTGTTTGGAGCGAATGAAAGTTTCATGTATTTTGAACATTTCATTCGCTTAATGTGTTCATCTAACTTCAAAAGAAAAAAAGTTCCTCACATGTAGAAAATTAGGTAACGTCGTCAGAAAATGCATGGTCGTAAACGATCGGTGTATGCTTTTTATCAATTATTGCCATAAGTAAAACTAAATTGAAGATGTAATGTATTTCTTAACGAACACATTGATGAAAGTTTTACGTTGATACAGTGAGTAGTTTGCGAGTGTGAGCGAGTTGAATGAAACGCGAGGTAACGCGTGATCTTCGTCCGGAACGTGGTAACTCCTACAGCTTGGGGAAAAATGGCGGATAGTTCAGCTCGGGCTTATAGGAGCCTTACCCGCGACCGCTGATGCGGTTATACTATTTAACTAACAACGGTGCAAATGCGAAAAAAGAAAATGTCATCGGCGGGTTTCGTACTTCCGACCACGTGCATCATAACCTAACGCGCTGCACACTACACCAGATTTGTGACTACTTCCTGAAGGCGCGTAAATGTTAATGAGTTTGACATCAAATATTTTTTTTAATGAAACTCCAGCTCCAGTTGCATTTATTGGTGCTTTATTTAAGTCCACACTACCGGTATCGGCCTCTATGTTGGGCCATTTTCAAGTGTGACAGACCTGCATATAATGTGTAGCAAGAAGTTTTCCAAAAATTACATGGTACAAGACAGTATGTTATATATGTAAAAAGGACTGCTCCGACTGTAATGCATACTACATCGGGCAAACAGGATGCAACTTCAAAACGCGTTACAAGGAACACACAGAACTCGGCAGAAAAAACGCTGAAAGCAGATCCACCTTCGCTGCTCACCTTATACGCAACAGTCACAAGGTAGACAGTATCGAAAACAACCTGACAATACTCCATACAATGAGGAAAGGCTATTTCATGGATTTTTATGAAGAGGTTGCTACATACACTCACCTAAAAAAGTCCAAGAAAGACACGCTTAACGAGCAATGCACTTTAAAGAATACTAATTTCTTAGATATCTGCCGCCCAGTAATTGACAAAGTTTTTTAGAAATGCTCCACAAGTTCGTGGCTGTTTTTGAAACATATACTACTGTTTGTAAACAGTACAATGTAAGCAATCAACGACGCGTCCAAACAGCTCTGCAGCCCACACCAGCGTTCCTGGTTCAAATTTCGCTCGCTAGAGGCGCCCCTCAACTATCGGCTTGGACGCCTCGTTTGTTGCTATCATTTTACATCCTAAGAACTTTTGTACCTTATTTAAACAATACATCCAACCTTAATGTAAACTAAATTGAATACAATTGGCCTTGAGCTAATTTATTATACTTCCTGTATCAAAAATTTAAATTGACGACACGCCCACTTTTCACATAGCCTCATTGGCCGCTATATGTTCCGTTTTTTATCCTAACTCACATTTATAATATTTTACTATTGACCTTTACATTTTATCAACTAATGTTTAGAATTTCATGCTTGCAAAGATGTAATGTTTATATCAGAACATGCCGATTATAATGTTTTGGAATGTTAAATACGACACGCCCATTTTTTCTCATGTCGCCATTGGGCGCCAAAAGTTTTAAATTCTCTGAGTCCTATTGTAGTAATTACTTGACGTTGCTTTCTCTACGGCATAACGTAAGTTTCCTTCTGTACAGTTCCTTTTTACATATATAATATTCTGCCTTGTACCATGTAATTTTTGTAAACTTATTGTTACACATTATATGCAGGTCTGTCACACTTGAAAATGGCCTAACATAGAGGCCGAAACCAGTAGTGTGGGCTTAAATAAAGCACCAATAAATGCAACTGGAGCTGGAGTTTCATTACAAAAAATATTGAACCACAGTTGCGGCAGCAGCAAGCATCCAGTGATGGAGAAACTAATAATGACATCAAATACTTTGCAAGCAATGCCACGACCAGACTTGAGCTTTTCAATATCCGTTACGGGAATTCCTTCCCGTACTATGATGGCCGTGCCTGTGTGTTTTTCATGGGCTACATTGTCTATTGTGTGAAATCCTGGGACTTGTAATGTAGGAACTGCTACTTCCCGTAAAAATAAGATATCAGCCTCAGAATCGTAAACGAACTGTTTAAATGCTGCAAGTTTCAGATTGGATTTTAGACCAGTTATATTTACACTTATCAGTTTGTACGCTTGTTTCCTACTGGGTTGCAGTGGCGTAGCTATCATAGGGCTAGGCGGGGCAGTGCCCCGGGGCCCCCGAGCTCAAGGGGCCCTCGGCCTCTTTGAGCGACGTTCCAAAAATGTTGCAGTAGAGCGTAGATTGTTTTGGGCCTTGACATGACGCCACTCACTGGGCAAGTCCAGTCTCTGTATACAATTTTTCAGTCGGCGAAGCAAAAGAAGTAGAGGCAGCACGAAAGCTGCGCACAGCAACAGAATACTGTATGAACTTCTTACTGACAAATAGAAGTGTACAGTATGATCATCCGAATAAACCGGTTTTCCGAACATCCATGTACCTCAATTACTTCGGATAATCGACGATCCTGACCAACACACTTCAAACGCATGAAGTGAAATTCAAAAATTATTCCCACCTCAGAAGATAAACATTACAAGGTATATTGCTTGTTCGCTAAGACGTGGATCCTGCCACTGTTAGCGTGTTGTTGGTTGAAGTCGGAGTTTCTACGGCTGTCAGTCTTTGCGAAATAACAGCCAATGGCGCTGAATTACTAGCAGTGTGTTTGACAATACACGGTGTGACGACGTTTGAATACGAATTCTCTACAATGTATTATTTCAGAACGGTTTTGTTATAATAACTCAGCTGTTTGTCTGTGATTTCCCCCAAAGGAATGCTCCTTAACCATAGATCCCAGTGAAGTGCTGTAACCAACTGCACTCTGAAAATCGAGAAAGAAGAAGAGAAAATATGAATAGTGCATGGTTTTGAGGGTTGTATTACTGATCGGCGCCTCATCACTGAAGCTTCTGCCTGCAGATTCATTCGCCTAGTATGGAGCAATTTCGTAAACTGTCCCATGGGGTCGTTTTATCTATATGTCCTACCCAGGTCCAACTCTATCCCTCTGCAAAATTTCATCCAAATCCACCCAATAATTTTTCCGTGAAATCATAGCAAACAAACAAACTTTCACAGCTATTATGACATTAGTGAGTACGATTAAATATTAGCTGCTGTGTGACACACAATAATTGACTTAGTAGTATTTAGGTTTGCCTTATTATGTCTTCCAGTAAGCAGTAAGGAGCTGATGAATAGTTTTAGTTTAAAAAGGGCCCCAATGTCATTTTTGCCCCGGGGCCCTTGGCGACATAGCTACGCCACTGCTGGGTTGCATGCTACTTTAAATTTATAGGATCATCAGACCCTCGCCAATCCATCTTCGTGGCTATTCGAACATCCAGTCCTTCACTGGTTTTTGTGTGATCAGTCCGCTCTTTACTTTCGTTTTTGTTGCGCGTTACGATCACATTAGGCTGTACCGTTTTCTTTGTCCGAGAAGTGGAGGGCATTTTTTCAACGTTTACTGACGTTGGAAAATCTTGGCTCACTTCTGTCTTCAGATTTGCAGCTACCGCGTCTTTGGTGCGCGCAGAACTTTGCCCGCCGTCCGGCGACTCACCGCTAGTGCCTGCAATGGTCGCGTGTGTGTTTACAATTCCTGAATCAGGCAGTGTGTACACACTGCTAATGTCACTTTGTTTGTTACCGGTATCGCCAGCGGCGTTTCTTTCGTGTTCGTGTTGCCTGGATACGGTTTGCTGACCTGCAGTGATTTCCATGCTGTGTATGTTTATATATATTTGTGGCGTCTGTTCCGAGAGAACAGACGTCACTTCTGATCCTGCAGTTGTTATTATTCAACATTCATAGAACATATGACATCAACTGCGATTGGGCAAAGCTGAAAATGTGTACCCAGCCGGGATTCGAACCCGGGTCTCCTGCTTTCTAGGCAGTTGCGCTGACCCCTACACCACTGGGGACAAAGTGATCACCGCACCTGCAAGGACTACCTAAGCACGCCTCCCGTCAGATACAAATTCCCAGCTTCGCCCTGCCCACAGTACTCAAGCTCGTAGTTATGAACTAATTCCCGTAAGAGTAAGGGCTTCAAACTTTGCCCACCCCTCTCCACTAACGATAGGATCATTGCCCGTCACCGGCATATTATATATATATATATATGGCTTCTGTTCCGAGAGAACAGACGTCACCTCTGATCCTGCAGTTGTTATTATTCAACATTCATAGAATATATGACGTCAACTGCGATTGGGCAAAGCAGAAAATTTGTACCTAGCCGGAAAAAAATGTTCAAATGTTTGTTAAGCTTAAGGGACTTAACTACGGGATCATCAGTCCCTAAACTTACATACTACTTATGAACTACCTACAACTAAGGACGGCACAAATATCCATGCCCAAGGGGGGATTCGAACCCTCGACCGTACGTACCGAGCCGGGATTCGAACCCGGGTCTCCTGCTTTCTAGGCAGTTGCGCTGAACTCTACACCACTGGGGACACAGTGATCACCGCACCTGCAAGGACTACCTAAGCACGCCTCCCGTCAGATACAAATTCCCAGCTTCGCCCTGCCCACAGTACTCAAACTCATAGTTTGAAAGCAGGAGACCCTGGTTCGAATCCCGGCTGGGTACACATTTTCAGCTTTGCCCAATCGCAGTTGATGTCATATATTCTATGAATGTGTATGTTTACATCGGGTATCGCTTCCTGGTGGATTGTGGTGGCACCGCGCTTTGAGGTGTTGACGGCGAGGAACACTCTGACGGAGGCATTGCTTCCGGCTCTACTTTCTGCTCAATTGCGGGGTGTTATCGCGGAATTTCTGTGTGACGTCATCGTACGTTTCTGCGTCAATTGACGGTCGTACAATGTCTGTCTTTTGAATCCGCGTTCTGATTTTTAAGGCAACGGAGGGAACTCTTTGCTCCGATTCTGCTCTACATCTTTTTCAGTGACAGAGGGTCCTGGTATACTAGCTGCTTCGACACGATTTTCTGGCAATAGATCAGCTAGCGTCCGTTTTTTGCGCTGCTGGAGGGTGGGTTTCAAAATTGTGACATGACGTGGACAGTCTTGCCTTACATGACCAGTTTGATTACAGATATAACATGTCCGTTAAAGTGCAGTTTTTGCGGCAGCGGCTAGCCTTCGTGCTCGCTAGGTTGGGAACGGCAGAGCAGACAATCAGAAGTCGCGTTGCGGCGGCCAATGAGATTGCGTGTTTCATGACGAGTAAATTTGGCGTCAATTTCGAAGTTTATTCGAGGATATAGGTGCGGCGTTTCTGTGATTGTAATTGATTTTCCATGTATAAGAGATTTTTAGATAATTGTCGAATTACGGACATAGGTGACCTATTATTAATGCACCACAGCAATCAAACATTTTTTATGACCAGTAACTAAGCATTGGTCATTTTAAGTGAAAGTTAAGTTAGGTGTAGGGTAAACGAGAAGTTTTGTTTTAGTATGTGAGGGCGCGTAGCGCCCGAATCTCCGGTTCAGAAACACTCAATCAATTTACAGTTGTACGCTCGATATATACATACTTCAGTCCGAGCTACCTCGATTGCAAGCATTCTTGGAAATTTTCGCAATTACTTTTACTGACCGGACAAGGGTACATACAAGAACCTGTCAACCATAGAGCAGGTATAGCATGTATTATTTATTTTATGATATATTCGAAAAAGTGATCACTTGACATCCCTACTGATAGCAACTGTAACTTGTAGATCATCAAAAACTTTTGCATACACCGCTTCGATTTGTTTACATAGCAGAATTGTAACGCTGTTTCTTATTGGCCGCCGTTCAAGGCGAATGTTCCTAATGTCACCGTATTGCAGTAAGACCGCTTTTAGAAAGCACTTCTCTACTTCAGGGGGCAGGTTAAAGATTCGCACATTTTTATACTCCACACTAGCATTAGAAATTTTAACGGTACTCACCGATCCATCTCGATGACGAAATTCAGCGTCCCCTCCGTGTTGAAGCACCAGACGTTCCAGTAGCACCGGGTTAGTAAGTTTGACGTAAAAACAGTATTGTTCCAAATCATAGTAGGCTGTATAAACCTGATCAGTGTTGAATCCAAAGGTTCCCGTTACCCAATCACGCACTTCCAGTGAGCTCGGTTCCTTGTTTCGGGTTGATTTGTCAAATTCAAATTGCAGGGTGTTCTTCCTGGGTACCGTTGGGGCCATGTTGCAAATTAACCCAACGGGGCTAATTGCATATGACGCAAAGAACTACACAAAGTTACCAGTCAAATCACAGACGCGATCAAACGTATTCATAATGACACAAGTATTCGAAACGAAGCGGAGCGTGCTCATCGTAAACAAACTGCCGGCGACTCGGAGCACTAACGTACTTCCTCACACTACCACGTCTGAGGCGCAACTTGCCACAGCGGACAGTTACGAAACTGCTCCTCAACTATCGTACTACGGATGCGAGTTGTCAACTGCTGACATGGCATTTTAGACACTTGATTATAATTTATCGTACTAAGAACGACGTGTTTTTGTTGATTCTTCAGTGCGCGACTGCTTTGAAATTATAACGAGTAAGTTGTAATAAAAAAAATCATGAAATACAAACAGCATGATGGCATATGCCAGAGACAGTTCTAGGCGAGGAATGTCACGTGGCATCTCCGAACGCCTGGCTTACGGAAAAATCAAGAGACGGTGTCAATTCGCCGTTATTATTGCAAACATTACGAGATATGAAAAAAAACGTAAGAGAGCAAAGTTGTAGAGAATTTTCTACCCTACAAACTTGGTTAATCAATCTTCGTGTCACATGAATGATTTATTTGCACTTAAAATTACATTACAAACTGCTCTTCTTGTGTTACTAACACACACACACACACACATATATATATATATATATATATATATATATATATATATATATATATATATATATATATATATTTTCTAATAACTCCGAAACGATGCGAGATCCGAAAAAAAAACTTAAGAGGGCAAATTTATAGAGAAGATTCTCCTCTACAAATTAGGTCGTTCCGTTTTCATGCCAGATTAACGGTTAAGCCGTTATTTGCATTTGAATTTCGAGCTGTCAAAAGGCGATCGCAAAGGCCCACTTTTAGGGTTACTACCGAAACCTACAGTGGGCCAAAAAATGTCGGAACTGGGAATCGAACCGCCGGTTATATTCACTGTCGGTTCGTCAATACGCTGCGTTTATCCACTTCGCTACAAGAAGCACCTATCATTAGTGTCTCTGTTTCACATTACCACAAATATAAGGGTTCCTAGACAATATGGAATTGACTCACTCTAATTTACATCTAGTCGCACAATGAACAACATGTTTTTGGTACAGTGTGTCCAGAAAAGGGCTCCCTGATTTCCTAATTAAAAATCTCGAAAACAAACATCGATAGATGAATACAGTAAACGGTATGTTTATTGTGAAAGCTGTAAGAAGTTCATACAGCAGTTTGAAATAATAGTTACAAAAGCTGCAAACAGATGGCGCTGGACCCTGTACAGCTCATATCAGCATACATAAGTGAAATAATCGTATGAAAACACTCATTGCAAACAGTTACATCTCAGTGTTTCAAAATGTTCACCATTGGCACTACAGAGGTGGCGCAAACGAAGAATGAAATTCGCCATCACATTTCGTAGTGTCTCAACCGAAATGGATTCACATGCCACAAAGATCGGCGATTCAAGCTCGTCCAGCGTTACGGGATGCTTCGGCTAGACCATGTTTTGCACTGTGCCCCACAAAAAAAAAAAAAAAAAAAAAAGAGAGAGAGAGAGAGAGAGTCACAGGTAGTCAAATCCGGCGAATATGGAGGCCAATCCATGCCTGCACCAGTAAATTTGGGATATTACAAAGCAATGACTCGATTCCCGAAGTATTTCTCAAGAAAGCGAAACACTTGTTCGGTCCGATGTGGTCGGGCTCCATCTTGCATAAACCATTCAGTACCTGGTCGATCCTCTAACGCTTGCTGTGTGGCGACAAATTGTTCCAAAATTGCAATGTAACTTGCCCCAGTGACCGTTTCTCGAATGAAAAAAGGGCCAATAATGCCTCTGTTGCATACTGCAGCCCACACAGTAACTTTAGGAGAATAAAGCGGTTTCGCTTCACAAGAATATGGCTTTTCGGAACCTCAAAATCGCCAGTTCTGCTTATTCACGTATCCATTCAGGTGTAAGTGTGCTTCATCTGTAAACCAGATGCAGCCAACATCAAATCCTTCACGATCAATCATTGTGAGCATCTGATTAACAAAGGCAACCCTTTGTTGCACAGCTCGTACGGGTATGGCCTGGAGCGTTTAAATTTTGAATGGAAACATATGTAAGCTCTTTCTCAGTATTTTCTGCGTGCTGGAACCCTTGAAACCAGTCTCAGATGCAGTTCTACGGACGGATGACATTGTATTTCGCTGTGGCGATATTTTCAGGCGTAACTGCGGTTTGCTTGCGGCCAACATGCCCCACTAGATCATCAGTTACGCTGCCTCTTCGTTGAAATTTTGGGAAGAGCGTACGAATGGTTTTCTCATCGGGTCCTTTTGGTACATTAAATCGTGCTTGAAAACTTCGCCTTGTTGCCGTAGGACTCTCTTCTAACCTGTGGTACTCTAGCACCAGAAGAACGCGTTGTTCCATGGAGTACATGGTTTTAATCTCTTCCTTCAGTACGCTAACCTCTTTTCACGTTTCAATAATGGAACTGATCGCTCTGGGCTTCGAATCACTATTTATACTAGGCATTACGTATGGCGATTACAGCGCCATCTGTTAGCAGCTTTTGTAACTATTATTTCAAACTGCTGTATAAACTTCTTACAGCTTTCACAATAAACATACCATTTACTGCATTCCTCTACCGATTTTTGTTTTCGAGATGTTTAATTTTGAAATAAGGGAGCCCTTTTCTCGACACCCTGTACCTCTTCACTCTGTCGTAACTTTGAAATAGCAACACGCGTGTTATAAGGAGAATACCACGAAATACCAAAGTGAAGATGGCGTCTCTGCAGCACAGGGCTCATACCCGAAAAAACCTCGGGATGTTTGACGGGAGCGGGTAAGGCTCCTATAAACCCGAGCTGAACTATCCGCCATTTTTCCCAAAGTCGTTCTGGACGAAGCTCACGCGTTACCTCCCGTTTCATTCAACTCGTTCACATTCGCAAACTACTCACTGTATCAACGTAAAACTTTCATCAAAGTGTTAGTTAAGAGCTACACTACATTATCATTTTAGTTTTATTTATGGCAATAATTTATAAATAGCATATACTGATAGTTTACGACCATGCACTTTCTGACGACGTTACCGAATTTTCTACATGTGAGGAACTTTTTTTCTTTTGAAGTTAGATGAACACATTAAGCGAATGAAATGTTCAAAATACATGAAATTTTCATTCTCTCCAAACAGAAACTCTGTGAGAAACGTATAACTTGAGATAATGTCAGTTAAATATGACGCAATGGGATCCGCCCGCCCGTCTAGTAGTAACACGTCATCCGTATTAGAGCTCCTAATAATTAGCCACATGTTGTTACTGCATAACGTCCATACTTGAAGATACTGGTACTGACTTCTTTTAACCCATTAAATTTAATAGTTGCACACTACAAAAGTGCTGTGTCTATATGTAATACACAATTTCAATTTTTCAGTTATATGAAAAGGATATTCTAAATATCTCAATACAGGGTGCTTTATTATGTGAGGAAATAAGAACAAGTTAGTTCATTAGCCAGTAAAGAGATCCTTGCTATTTGTCATTTTCACGTATTCTCACAAAAAATCATCATTAGGTCTAGTAACTTCCATTCTGTTACTGCTAGGCTTTAAACTGAAGGAAATGTTAACTCCTATTAGGTTTTGGAAACTGAGTAGTAGCTCTGAAACAGAATGGATAAGAAGCAAAGATATTAACATTTGTGAGTGACGAAGGAATATCTGCAAATCGAATAATAAATCACTAACTTTACTCTTTTTCATTCAACAACTATGTATTTCCTTAAATAACGCGAGAATGATTGGTGTCTTGCGTAGTAACCATGTGGCAAAATACTTCCCTCTTTGCATGTTATCATTTGTGTAAATATTATTTTGATACCTCTAACCGTGTATGAGGTACGCAATGATTCATTTTGGCGTTATCGCCATCGGATATGAGTGCGCTAAATAAAATAAAGTTTAGCGGTATGAGTGAAAGGTAAAGATCTCCTGTTGTTGTTGTGGTCTTCAGTCCGGAGACTGGTTTGATGCAGCTCTCCACTATACCCTATCCTGTGCAAGCCTCTTCATCTCCACATAAGAACGGCAACCTACATCTATCTGAATCTGCTTACTGTATCCATCTCTCGGTCTTCCTCTGCGGTTTTTACCCCACACACTTCCCTCCAACGCTAAATTCACAATTCCTTGATGTCTAAGAATGTGTCCTACCAATCTATCCCTTCTTTTAGTCAAGGTATGCCAGAAATTCCTTTTCTCCCCAATTCTGTTCAGTACCTCCTCATTAGTTACGCGATCCACCCACCTAATCTTCAGCATTCTTCTGTAGCACCATATTTCAAAAGCCTCAATCCTCTTCCTGTCCGCACTGTTTATCGTCCATGTCTCACTTCCATACAAGGCAACACTCCATACAAATGCCTTCAGAAAGGACTTCCTTAGGCTTAAATCAATATTCGATGTTAACAAATTTCTCTTTTTCAAAAACGCTTTTCTACCCATTGCCATTCTGCATTTTATATCCTCTGTACTGCGACCATCATTTGTTATTTTACTACCCAAGTAACAAAACTCGTCTACCTCCTTTATTGCTTCGTTACCCAATCTAATTCCTTCAGCATCACCTGATTTTCTTACACTGCACTCCATTACCCTAGTTTTGCTCTTGTTAATGTTCATCTTATATGCACCTTTCAGCACACTGTCCATTCCGTTCAATTGCTCTTCCAGGTCCTTTGCTGTCTCTGACAGAATTACTATGTCGTCGGCATAACGCAGTGTTTTTAATTCTTCACCCTGAACTTTAATTCCTTCTCCAAATTTCTCCTTGCTTTCCTTTATAGCTTGCTCAATGTACAAATTGAATAACATTGGAGAAAGGCTACAACCCTGTCTTACTCCCTTTCCAACCACTGCATCCCTTTCATGCCCTTCAACTCTGACAACCGCTGTCTGGTCTTTGTACAAGTTGTAAATAACCTTACGCTCCCTATATTTTACTCCTGCTTGCTTCAGAACTTGAAAGAGTTTATTCCAATCAACATTGTCAAAAGCCTTCTCCAAATCTACAAAAGCTAGAAATGTAGGGTTGCCCTTTCTTAATCTATCTTCTAGGATAAGCCGTAAAGTGAGTATTGCCTCCCGTGTTCCTACCTTTCTCCTGAACCCAAACTGATCTTCCCCGAGGTCGGCTTCTACCAGCTTTTCCATCCTTCTGTAAATAATTCGTGTTAATATTTTGCAACCATGACTTATTAAACTGATGGTTCTATAGTTTTCACACCTGTCTGCACCTGCTTTCTTTGGAATGGGGATTATAACATTTTTCTTAAAGTCTGAGGGTACTTCACCTGTCTCATACATATTACACACCAGGTGAAACAATTTTGTCATGACTGGTTCTCCCAGAGACTTTAGTAGCTCTGACGGAATATCATCTACTCCAGGGGCCTTGTTTCGACTTAGGTCTTTCAGAGCTCTGTCAAATTCTTCTCTCAGTACAGTATCTCCTATTCCATCTTCATCTACATCCTCTTCCCTTCCTACAACATTGTCTCTAAGTTCATTTCCTTTGTAGAGCCCCTCTATATACTCTTTCCACCTTTCAGCTTTCCCTTCTTTGCTGAGAACTGGTTTTCCATCAGTGTCCTTGATATTCATAGAGCTGTTTTTCTTGTCTCCAAATGTTTCTTTTATTTTCCTGTAGGCTGTATCTATTTTTCCCCTATTTATACATTCTTCTACATCCTTGCATTTGCCTTCTAGCCACTCTTGCTTAGCCATTTTGCACTTCCTGTCAATCTCATTTCTTAGTCGTCTGTACTCCATTTTACCTGTTTCATTTACTGCATTTTTATATTTTCTCCTTTCATCGATTAAATTTAGTATCTCCTGTGATATCCAAGGATTTTTTGTAGGTCTTGCCTTCCTACCTATTTTGTCCTCTGCTGCCTTCACTATTTCATCTCTCAATGCTACCCATTCCTCTTCTACAGTTTTATTTTCCCCCGTTTCTCTCAATTGTTGCCTAAAGCTCCCTCTGAATTTTTTAAGAACTTCAGGTTCCTTTAATTTCTCCAGGTCCCATCTCCTTATTTTCCTACCTTTTTGTAGTTTCTTCAGTTTCAGCCTACAGTTCATAACCAACAAGTTATGGTCAGAGTCTACATCTGCCCCTGGGTAAGTCTTACACTGTAGAACTTGGTTCCGAAATCTATGTCTTACCATTATAAAATCTATCTGGTATCTCCCAGTGTCTCCTGGTCTCTTCCACGTATACAACCTTCTTTTGTGATTCTTGAACCATGTGTTTGTTATAACTAAATTATGTTCTGTGCAAAATTCTACCAGGCGGCTTCCTCTTTCATTCCTTTTTCCCAGACCATATTCACCTACTATCTTCCACTCCCTTCCTTGTCCTACTACTGAATTCCAGTCTCCCATAACAATTAAGTTTTCCTCTCCCTTAATTGTCTGAATAATTTCCTTTAGCTCCTCATATATTTCTTCGATTTCCTCGTCATCGGCAGAGCTAGTTGGCATATAAACCTGTACTACTGTTGTCGGTGTTGGCTTCGTATCTATCTTGACAATGATAATGCGATCACTGTGCTGCTCATAGTTGTGCTACTTAGTTGAAAATAATATTCAATCCATTAGGAAAGTTTCATCCACAAAAACATATGGTGCAACAAGCACCAAACGGAATATCGTAGCAGCCTCTATTTTTTGTTGCAAACTTTTCCTAATGTAGCGCAGTCTCTTATTTCGAAGCCAATATCTTATTAACTATGAATATTAACGAAATGGCGAACATTTCGTCACAGTGCTGACATATAAAGATTTAAGTAGAGGAAAAATTAAATATTTCTACCAATTAGTTTTTGCGATATCGTTTGTGAAATATGGCAGGGCATGCGCCTCTACGCTGTTAGTGCAGCGCGATTCCAACCATGTTGGGGATAACATAGCGGGCGATTCAGCCTGGGTATAGACCAAAGATAAGATAGACTGCGCATGTCCCTATCTCTGCTATGTTGTAGTTTGAAACCAAAATCTAACACTGCCCCGAGTCACATGACTGAGGCTTCGTCATTACGAACCATAGTGTTTATATTGTACAGGTGAAGTCCAGCGTTGATTTTAACAATAAAACGACTTCTCGTATTCCTATTACACAAGTAATATATAAAAGTAACGTGATTTATCCGTATTACTGACAATGATGCGGTGAGTATTGTTCATACATGTGACCAGGGGAAAAATTTTTCAATGGCGTTTACAAGCAAAAGAATTACAGTTCCTCAGTGTTTGTGTTGCACTATGTATTTTTTTACTTTTTCCCGACTGACCAATGTGATTTTTTAATGGAAGATTATTTCAGCGTGTCTTGACTGAGGATACATGTCAGCAAGTAAATTATTTCTGGTGCAGATCTGCCATTAATAGCGTTCCACAACGCTGAAGATGAATGCAGACTGTTTATTATCCCTATAAAACCAGTTCTTGTGACGAACATCAATAATTTTTTTTTCACATTATTATCTAATGTAAACAGCAAAAAATTTTTCTTGTTTTACGTTTTGGCTTCACTGTCTGTGGAAAAAGTCATAAAATATAAACGCTTGTATTATATTAAAATCGGACATTATGGATGCAAACCGATTTCTGATATATATAAAAGCATGACAAAGCATTTCACTTGTATTCTTGAGGAATCGTACGAAAACTGATGCTGCTTGTGTCACTAATATTTCGTCTCCTGTGTAAGCTACAAACTAAAAGTTTTAAGGTACAACAAATCAAGCATTCACTTAAGAATTGCAGTTCTTCTGCTTATGAAAAGAACTGTGAATACATTTCATCTAGGCAGAAGTAAAAACTGTAACCGGTGCATTGATATTGCAAATTACGGAGAACTAACGCCCATTCTATTACTGAATATGTAACAGGAATACGATTAGACGTTTTATTGTCGAAATCTACGCTTAATTTGCACTACGAAGGAGAAGAACTGTGACTCTCAGCTGCACTTCACGCCGCTTGTAATGATGAACAGGGTTTTCTGCCCCGAGTCACGTGACGTAGATGTTGGTTTCAGTATACTGACGTCACGCGCAGTCTATATTATCTATGGTCTATGGGTCTGGGTATTTAGGAGCTCTGGGAGCGGTGGCTACGTCATTTTGACGTCCCTTCCTCGGCTCGTCCGGGTGCAGGTGGACTCTCGCGTGGTACCACGACCGCGAGCAGTTAATGATGGCGACCGAGGCGGCGAACAGCGCCAGTCGTTAGGGGGGAACCATACGTCTGTCCTGCGTGAATAATACCGACGCCCGCCCTCGTCATCGCATAACGCTAGGCTGCCGACCGCGTCCGCGTAGTTACGCGAGCTTAAATCCTGCGAAAATCATTCACTCAGTCCCCGCCCACAGGACTCAGCGAAAAGAGGCTGAAGACACTGGCATCTGGGTTACGGTGACCACATTGGCTAAAGTCTCGCTCAGCGGCGTGAGAAGCGTCTCGGTGCGTCCGTAGCAGCGTTAGATTGGCAATGTGTGATCTGTACGAAACAGTACTGAAGTGCGTTTTAACCTTTCTTTTACGAGACCAATTACTTCCACTGACTGGACAGGAGTACATCGAAAAAGATTATTATTATTACGAAAATGTCATCATTTTCAAGGTTGTGGTTAGGCAGGAACCTAAGAGTACAGCTTAAATTGACACGAGTGAACGAACGAATGGACAATGGTACATCGACGAATATTATTATTTTTACGGATTTGTCACTCTCAAAATAATATGAAATACAGCAGATGTAAAATGATACTGTATAAAAAATAAGAAAAACTTCCATTACTTGGTATTTCGTCATATTTATTTTCACTTACAAAAAGTATTAAATAAAATGGATAGTCAGCCTTTTATTGAAATGTCCAGAAAGAGGACATGCATTATACATACTATTTTTATTCTAATTTCCACTAAGAAAGTATGAAATGCAATGAGATGTACGTATATCTGTTAAAAATGCACGGGAAAAATTACATTTGCGGACTTAAGGAGGTTCTTAAAGTTAGGTTTACGTGCAGAGCAGCTTATGCGAATGCTGTCTTCAAAGTGGTTGTCGTTAGTCTTGACCGATAATTATTCTCCAACTAATTAATTTTTAAGATCAAATTTCACAAATATATGTAGGGAAAACATAGGAGCCAGGTAGATCGCAAATGATTAGCAATTTTCATATTTTTCCGGGATACAGTTTTATACGTTTGCGAGAAAATGTCTTCCCGCAAGTCTGTTATCTCCATTTGGAGTAAAGGTGGAGGAATATGACAGCCACATATGAACATTCTGCTGCAGGAGAAACCTCAGAATGTGATTTTAAGCTTTCTTTGAATGTTACTGCATATTTCTTCCTAAGATCTGCCAAGAAATTTCATTATATGGAAATGTCTAGTTCAGGATTATTTTTATATTCAAAAAATGTTGCAAAATGTAGAAATTCTTGACTTAAAACGTCTCTTTCAAAGAATCAGCTTGCGACGGAATGATGATATACTCACGGTTCTCTTGTGAGTAGGTGCGTGGCGAGCACGGGCCCCCGATCTAATGCAGTCTTCCTTCCTTCTTTACTCCCCAGACTGCATTTCCTTTCCTTCTATCCTCGTTTTCTATCCTCGCTTCTTCCCCTCCCCACCGGCTGGCTGATAACACA
This sequence comes from Locusta migratoria, assembly GCA_026315105.1. Lineage (NCBI taxonomy): Eukaryota > Metazoa > Arthropoda > Insecta > Orthoptera > Acrididae > Locusta > Locusta migratoria. The sequence goes on along the minus strand of CM048746.1, from coordinate 665,162,844 downwards.
GTACATCACAAACGGCTTTTAATCAAATTGCGGGGTTATGGTATATCGGCCCAAATTTGCGACTGGATAGGGTATTTCCTGTCAGAGAGGACACAGTATGTAGAAATCGACTACAACAGAGGTGATATCGGGCGCACAGGGTAGTGTCATTGGTGCTCTGCTGTTGTTGTTGGGTTGTGGAAGGGACTAAACAGCGACGGTTATCAGTCCCGGTGCTCTGCTGTTCCATATTTACATAAACGATTTAGGGGAAAATCTAAATAGCTCTCTTAGGTTGTTTGCAGATGACGCCGTCATTTACCACCAAGTAAAATCATCTGAAGATCAAAACTAACTGCAGAACGATCTGAATAACATAGCACTATGGTTTAAAAATTGGCAATTGACTCTAAATCATGAGAAGTGTGAAGTCGTCCACACGAGTAAGAAAAGAAATCCGTTAAAGTTTGTTTACAAGATAAATCAATCAAAAGTGAAGGCCGTAAACTCCACAAAATACCCAGGAATTACTATTACTTCAGACGTATACTGGAAGGAACACGTAGATAATGTAGGAGGAAAGGCGAACCAGAGACTGCGTTTTATTGCAGAACCCTTAAAACGTGCAACAGAACTACAAAAGAAACTGCATACAATACGCTTGTCCGTCCATTTTTGGAGTATTGTTGCCCAGTATGGGATCCTTAGCAGGTGGGTTTGACGGAGGACATCTAAAGAAGGGCAGCTCGTTTCGTATTGTCACGATACAGGGGAGACAGCGTTACGGAAATGATACAGGATCTGGGATAGGAATCATTATAACAACGGCGCTTATCGCTGCGGCGTGGGCTACTTACGAAACTACAATCGCCAACATTCTCCTCCAAATGCGATAATACATTGTTGACTCCCACTTACATAGGTAGAAATGACTATTAGAATAAAATACGAGAAATCAGAGCTCGAACGGAGAGATTCACGTGTTCTATCTTCCCGCGCGCTATTCGAGAATGAAATGGGAGATAAATAGTATAAAGGTGGTTCGTTGAACCCTCTGGCAGGCACTTAAATGCTGTTTGCAGAGTATCCCATGTAGATGTAGATAACCTTAGCAGTTTAGTCCCCCTACCCCAGCCAAACAACCCATCCCACCCCTGTACTTAGCTACAGAAAAAAATGGGTTTTTAATGGTTAGAGTAAGTAACTCACACTTCCAAAATACTTTTGACGGACCAGATTTTCGCTTTCTCCAGTGTGGACGTGTACTGCGGTCCGCCAGTTGCTGATCGCTGGGTTAGTTGCCGTGTAGCTCTACAGTTCTTTTGTAGTAGCTACACTTCTTAGATGTTTACAAACATAACCAAAAGATCTTGAGAACGTGATTTCTCTATCAAAATAAATACAATTTTTTTCTTCCGATACTATCAGTCTCAATCTGTCCAATAACAGCGGCAACAGCACAATACATTTTGATGTCTGCAAACATACTAATCTCACGTCCTTGAGAAAACTGACAGTTACAGTGGTGTGATTTGATGCCGATCTTCTACTAAGAACTCCAGAATGCGTTGTACCAACATTTACATTGAGGAATACGGAAGATAAATCTACAACCTTCCAGCCATACCTGCAGGAAGCAAAGAAGAAACTGATTTGTACCTAGGGAGATAGAGGAAAGGAGAATCGTTGGGAACTTGCAGCTCTTATTTGCAAACGACATCGAATATAGACGAACGTACAAACGTTATGTAAATGAGAAGTCATAAAATTTGCTTAGAGATGCGAAGATGAAAAAAAGTCATGAAATTGACGAAACTGACTACATAGAGACACCACACTGCCATATGTTAGTAACAAGATATAGCAGAACGATGAGGTTCGTTTGATTATTGAAATCAGATGAACAACATCATAAGGATAGTTCGCCAAGGAAGAATGGTAGATGATGTGATGATTCGGGAAGAAAATGAACAGGAATTGGAAGATCAACTTAAGACCTGGCAGAAAGTAATTGAAGATGCAGGTATGGAGATAAGTTTAACAAAAAGTGAAGTAATGATAATCAGCAGGAAAAATGAAAAAATGAAGGACGTGGCTTGCAAAGAAGAAGTGGATGCATTCAAGTATCTAGGAAGTGAAATAACTGTAAAAGGGGACATAAAGGATGAAATTTCAGAGAGAATACAAAACTCTTCAAAATTTTATTATTGTGCATATGACATATTAAGAAACTGGAAAATACCTGCAGAATCAAAAATTATGAGGTACAAGTCCTATTATCTGCCAATTTTGACTGAAGGATCAAAATGTTGGACTTGGACAAAGAAAGATCTGAGCAGGATAGAAGCAACAGAAAGGCGATTTCTATGAGCAATCCATGGCAAGACGAGAAGGGACAAGATAAGAAATGAAACAGTACGAAGTGTAATAGACTTAAGTGGTCTGGCCACATCAAGAGAATGGGAGCTGAAAGAAAGAATGGCCCCAGATTGGAAAGAATCTCGACGCAGAGCAGTTGGAAGACGGCGAACAAGATGGAGAGACCAAGTGAAAGATGACGTGAACCGCAAAGGATTGGACTGGGAGGTGTTAAATGACAAATTGTGGGAGATCATAGAAGCGTGGGAGAGGCTCTGTCAACGAACTGCATAAGAGCAGAAACGTTGCCGGAATAAGAATGAGAAAATTGCAGGACATAGTGCTGTACATAAACAAAAAGTATTACAGGATTCGAACCACCAAACTTAAGTTTTCTGGATGTTTTTTTTCTTTGCTGTAGGGGTAGTTCTGTTCCTTGCAATCGCCGGTCGTGTTTTTTCGTTGTTCTTCGATGTGTTTTTGGCTCAGCTTCTTTTATTAGAGGACTCTAACCAGGTGTGCCGAGTCAACACCTCCTAGAGTAGAGAGCAAAATAGAGACAAGGCTTCACAACAGCAGGGATCAAGTATACAATTTTAAAATCAGAATGTGATAAAACGATTTGAGCTGCAGTGGTAGGGCTGTGTACTATATAAAACTGCAAGCTGTTACCACTGCACTTGTGTTAGCATCGAGGCAGGACCGTAGTGTACGACCAATGTTGTAATGAAATTGGGGTGATTCGCTACAGCTGATTGAGTTCTTTAAATCGAACATTAAACTTACGTCCAGTTTACAGTCCTGACATCTGATTTCGAATATTCCTGCTTTTCTCACCCACTTCTCCACTTCGTTACTCCTCTGTCTTTGGCGAAAAAAATTCTAGAAAATCATTTATTTGAGTGCGGAATTTCTCATTAAATATGTCATCTAATATACAGGGTGTTTCACTAAGTGTGTTTGCCTCTGTAACTTATAAAATAATAGGTGACGGGAAATTTTAATGCCATAGATCAACACAAGAAATGTTACACTTTCTGCGGAGCTATGAACATAGTTTATTGTATCATTTTCTAAAGAGTTACAGCACAAAGATATAATTTTTAAATGGAACAATAGTTTTTTCTATCGTGCACTGGATTCGTTGAAACCAGCTGCGTCCAAATCAATTTAAACTACATTTCTATCACTGTTAGTTTGGATGCTACAACCCTTCAAAATTCCAGGGGCGGAGGCTGCGATAGCGTAGCTGACTGGCCGAGTGGCTATCCCCTGGGGCACGGACCACTGTCTCATGACCACTAGCCAGTCAGCTACGCTGTCGTAGCCTCCACTCCCTAAACTTTGAAGGGTTGTAACTCCCAAACTAACAGTGATAGGAACTGATTTGGACGTAGCTGGTTTCAACGAATCCACTTAGAGAAACACCATGTATAAAGCAAAATGTCCGTATGTTTGTATGTCTTGCATACAAATCTACAGTTTTGTTCCAATCTTTATGAAATTTTGTACAAGTGAGCTTCAATCCATGCGGACGGTCGCCGTAAGTGTATGAATCACGTACGATATATAGTTCACCAGATATGACGGTATAACGATGAGATGCG